>CP142462.1:11542500-12907500 GCA_038049695.1 Cinnamomum chago
ACAAATAATGCAGAGGCTTTTGAAATTGTTAGATAATACAAAGACCTTTGGCAAAAAAACAAGTAAACAATTTACCATAGCTAGCTACTAGGTCCAACAGAGAGACTTGGTATTATCAAGGTTACAAAACTTTGTTACTCGAACTTGACTCGTTCAATGCAAAAAAGAAATCGACTTGGATAGAGTCAACGTGGAGACTCGGGAGAGTCATGTTTCTTAAAAATAATTTCAAAACTATATAAAAAGGAGCCCATTACTTATAAAATATAAAATATATTTATTTACATGCATTCATGATAATTAATTCAAATTAACAAATTTATATGTGCAAGAAAATTACTACAATAAGGGCATTTAATAAAAGAAAAATATTACATGTTATATAATTTGTTAGATCAAATATTGAATGTAAAAGATTAAATATAAGTTTCAAATTACATTCCAATCATTGTATTTAAATTACTAACTCCAAACCTCAAGCATGATTACTTAAAAATAAATTTTAATTATTTAAAATTAGATATGCCTATTAAATGGTTTGGAATGCAAACAACTTACTAAGATGACTCAGCCGAGTCACCGTTAAAGATTCGACTTTTTTCCGAATGGCAAATGGTCGGTCTTCATTATCGAGCCCCTCTACTAAGGCTTGGTTTGCTCGCGTGACATGCACCCTTTGGAAGAGTCGTCCCTGCAACAACAAAAAGAAAAAAAAAAGCAATAGTAAATGATGCCCTTTCATTTTTATTTCCCTCTCTCTCTCTCTATGAGAGTCAAGGACTTTTCGTTATTGATCAAAGAGATCTCTACTGAGAGAAGGGAGAAAATGGGTGTGGCATGCAAGCTCGAATCCAGTACTCGAAGATTCCATCGTTTCGTCCCAATAAATAATGCCCCAATGTATCTCGAGTCAACAGTTAAATTCATTGAATCGTTCAACTTCCACTTACAAATGAAAATGATGCGTCCACTAGTTCATGACAAATAGATAATCTACTTTAACTTTTGAATACCAACAGCATAGTGCTTCAGCAGACTATTTCTTTGACTTCATGATAGTTGTAGAATAATCTTTATTTTCCTTGATTTTTAATTTCACGTCTCAATTTACCGGATGCTTAATATTGCATACAATGAGAATTAAAACTTAGAGGATTTTACGGAAAATATTTCAAAATTTGGACATTTCTTGAAAAGGGTCCCCAAATATTGTGTAGCACAAAAGAGATCCTCCTGCCAATTTTTTTTATTTTTTTATATTTTTTTCTTAGAGACAATAGTATCACCATGGGCGACACATGAACAACACTGGTGTTGCTCGTCAAATCATCTCTTAATGTTTTTTTCTTCCTCTCCTCCTCCTATCTCTCGATCTTGTCTACATGGAAGACTCCCACCTTACCTACATCCAGTCGAATGATGGGGATGCAGTCTACTGGGAGACCACCATCAATTCCTTCCTCGATGACTATCGGCCTGTTGAAGGTATAATAATTGCCCACTCAGGCCGATCAATTGTTACCCTTTTCCGGTTTGGTGAGTTGGCAATGAGCCACACCATTACAAGGATGGAAGAGGTGTGGTTGATCGAGGAGGTGGCCTTCAATGTACCTGGCTTGTCGATGGACTCTTTCATCCCTCCAGCTGATATAAGAAGTGGCTCAATTAGTGAAACATGCGAGCTCCCTCATCGAGAAAGGGGGAAGACCATGGCTGCTAGGGCTTTTCTTTCTAAAGTTGCTGCTTTGGAGAAACCACAAGCTAGTTTGATAACATCTTATGGAAGGTTGAAGTATAATTGGTGGGTTCAAATAGAATTTTCCTTTTAGCAAAAAAAAAAAAAGGTTCAAATAGAATTTGTTTATAAACCAACAACATTATATAGGAGGGTCAGATCTGGATTAGGTAACAATCAACAAGTATTCAAACCCAATTAGAGAGTATAATTGAAAGCAAATAGAACCCAAATTGACTAGATCCAGCCATCCAGCTGTGACTGAATAAAAGGGTTAGTGGACTTCAATCCAACCCATATTAGATTAATCAAGTATGAACGTAATCATGGCCCGCCCAATGAGGACCCCAAGCCAAACCTAGTGTCGGCCATTTCTGATCAGTGGCTCCCCAGTTCTATACAATGTAAGTATTTCTCCCATGTTATGTTTGATTAGCTAACCCTTCCTATAAAGGCGTTTGTAGAGTGAGAGGAAATACTTTTCAACACTCTCCCATTGTGTGAAATTCGTCGGCGCACATTTTGCGACATGCACATTTCAACAAAGGCCTTTCTCACAGGATTTGAACTTGTGACCGGTTCACTTTCATACGATATTATGTTTTTAGCTAATCATTTCAACAAAATCAGAAGGCCTTTATATAGGTAGATTCGGATTTTGGCCTATATCCACGGGAAAGACAGGAGAATTTACTATGCAATCAGAAGAGATATACATCATAAAGACTCTTAGCCTTTATTTATAATATTAGCAAAAAAAAACCCTGTTATACCCAAATACTACTTCTAATCACAATAGACCTACAATAATAGACCTACTTCTAATCACAGTAGAAGATGGACAATATAGGGGCCCCGATTTACCAGATTTATTACTTCTATTGAGCCATACAACCTAACAAATGAAATACTTTTCAATATCCCAAATCCCCAATGTAAGGTAACAAAAACACGGCTGACCAAAATAATAAGTCAAACGAACAAAAAAAGATTGTTACACAGCACAAGTAATTTGCAAGGTCCACTTAAAAGAAAACTCAAGGGGTTTTTTTCTGTACGGTTACCATTAGTTGTGGATAACCCCATCTGGTGACCAAAGTCTATACATTTTCTTATACGTTCTCCGTGCTCGTTGTACCTGAAAAAGGTCAAGAATTTTGTGATTTCACAAGAAGTTCTTAATTTATGTGATAGCGCAAAAAGTAAGATTTTTATCTCCTCCAGCACCGTCTTTTCCCATTTTCACCGTTTGTAACTCCTCTCCCCCATCGTTTTTGCTTCCCTCTCCTCTTACCAGTCTCATTAATAAATAAGATGAAAGCTTTGGATCATTCTTTTCGGGTCCATTCAAAATAAGAAAAAAGAAGGCTGGAAAATATAGAAGAAAATCCTACTCCATATGTACATTCAAAATTAAAAGTTTAAAATCTAAACATTAACATCTAGAAGAACATAAATCTACATATTCTTGTAACATTAACAACTAAATAACAATGCATTATCCTAATCAGCTCTACACCGAGATATTCGTGCAACATTTGATCTACATCTCATAGGTACTAATTTTTTATATTTGGAAAAAGGAAAATTTACTATAAAGCACACATTTAAATAAAGAAAGAGTGATAAAATGGGGGTTGCTCTAACCATAGTTGTCACCTGGGTGCCTAGGAGTCAATTCATGGATGCCACTCTTCCAACATTTGTGGGCTACCTTGTGTTCCTGCCACCTTGGCTAAGAAACAAAAAAATATATATATAAAATGGCGGAAAACATACATTATTACTGGAGGAGCAAAATTGATAGGAACTGTGAAAAACAGAGTAAAAGAACATTGTCAAATAAGATGGAAATATATACAGAAAGGCACCTATTGACTTTATAAAAAAATCATTTTATGCTAGATATTACAAGAATTTTAGTACATAATGCATAATGACATGTTTTTTTGTCATTTAGTGGAAAAAGAATTTTGCTTTTTTATTTTTTTTAAATTATATACTTTTAATATAATAGATTTTTTCTTTCTTATCTGGATAATAGAGGGTATACCTCACTTTATTTCAATTCACCCTCCATCAAGCCCCGAAACCCAAACCTCAATTAAGTACCCATGTGATTATCAAACGGTGGGTCCCCTCTCTGTAAAAGTCAAATTCATATTTGTAACGTGTTTGAACTTTGAGCTGCGCGTAGGCTCCACGATGTTTTCTTCATTCTGCTCAAAGGGAAGTGTTTGACGTTCTATGACTGGGTTTAGTCTCTGTCCTTGTGATTATCAAAACGTGGGTCCTCTCTGCGTAAATGTCAAAATGGGCAAGTTTCACGATCATATAAAAATATTGATACAGCTGAGTGGGGTCTCTACCATCTTTGCTTTATTCTGTTGAAATTTTCCACTCACACTGTGATACTGAACAGTATAATACTTGTTCACACTCACACAGCTGAGTGGGCCTGCAGTCATTTCATCGGTCGCCATCTTCTTTATAAGTAACATAGCTTTACTTCTCTTCTTGTAAGGAGATCTCAGACATTCCAGCATGAACACCAAGGCCTCATCATCCTCCGTCCAAGTTGCAGCGGTTGCATGGTTCGTTCTTGTAACAACTGCTTTAGATGCATCACTTGCAGGAGAAGCTGAGAGTCTGAGACCCTCCTCCAATGGAAATCCAGCCTTCAAACCTAATCTCTCTCTTCCTGGTCTCCCAACCAGACCAAATGCCCTCTGGGTCGGGATATCATGCAACGACGCAGGAAGCGTCACGCAAATAAACCTTCCCAATGCAGCCCTACATGGTAAGCTCTGCAACTTTAACTTTTCATCCTTTCCAAATCTCACCCATATCAATCTCAGCTCTAGCAACCTTAGTGGAGATATCCCAGCGCTTCTAGGCACCCTTTCAAAGCTCACCTTTCTCGACCTGTCCATGAATCAGCTTTCAGGTGCCATACCTCAAGAGATATGCAACCTAACCAACTTAGACGAGTTGTGGATGTCTGACAACCTTCTGATGGGTCCCATCCCTTCCAATATAAAAGACCTGATCCATCTCACCCATTTGATGCTTTCCAACAATCAAATTTCCGGCACCATCCCCGAAGAAGTTGGAATGTTCGAATCTCTTACCCAGTTGAGCCTTTATATATACAGACTGGTGGGTAAGGTGCCACCATCTTTGCGCAACCTGACCAACCTACAGGGTCTTTTAATGAGCTTTCAAGACCCATTCCTAAGGAGATTGTGTCACGCCTCCAAAAGTGAAACCGGGGTTATGCATAAGATTAGAGCCAATTAATTTTTTTTAACATAATAATAACCCTTGGCCCCAATCATGTCCCATAATGGATCGAAGATCACTATGATGTATAAATATTTCCTCGAATACATAAAACAATAGCGGGAGCTTCAAAGATACAAGCAAGATGTATAGTTAAGAGCAATACGAAAATATATTAACTAGAGTTCAAGTTGAAATAGTTAAACAAAAGTATTAATTACAATGAAAGGCCACGCTAAACTTAAGCCTAACCAAAAAGATAAACAAAAGGAACCAAAAGATGAATATATCCAAAATAAACATGAGGCACTCGAGTACAGGGTGGGTATGGCTACACAACGCCGTCCGTACTATAATTTAAGAGGTCATCAGACTGATCTGTCTGAATCTCTTCCGTTTTGTCATCCTCGAGGTAGAAGGGCTCAGTACCTATGTACTAAGAGTAGCATCATCAGACACAACGGTCAGCAAGCAATATATATATAAATCATCAAGATATACAATGCGAATGAGACTAGACGACAGACAAGATTAAAAGCATGCATAGCATCCTGATCGTAAGAAATGCATAGCATTCAAATCAACATTAATCTAAACATAAACATCTAACAAGATATGCAGTCCACATATACTAATTACCACGGGATAGTATCAATGCCCTCCCATACTCGTATTAAGTTGTGGTGGAGATACCAAGGCACAGGATATACCTGGCAACAAAGCACATGATTAAAGCTTGGCAAGAAGGCAGAAGTAGTAACTCGGCAACAAGGCACGGTAATGTCCCGGCAAACAAGCAAGATCCATCAAAAAGTAAAATGTCGTACTGCGTAGACGTTTATCAAAGTCCTCACACAACAATGCCCCATCTATGTTGGGCGATACACAACTGAGTGGTGCCAAACACAAAGATTCCTAGAAAAATAATAGTGAGGGGCTAGACTTTCTTGCGTGAACAAGATTCATTAACAAAAGAGAGACTACTTTCTATTGTCAAGTCAAGATCAATCAAGCAAGCTTATTCAAACATCAATACCATAAGAAGTCCTCACCAAACTTTTACTATCAAAGTCACCTAGCCTCAACACTTCCATCAATTGTCAAAACAAGCGGAACATCAAGAGAGATCATAAGTTCATCATTTAGGTTCATCAAGTAATCCCCAAAATAAAATAAAGTAAAGCAAAGCTAAAAAAACATAGACACAGCATGTAGACAAGTACCAAATGGTACAATTCGGAGTCAAAAGTGATAAACAATCAAATCTTAGGTAAAATGGTATCCTTGAAACATCGTACAACCATGCATATTCAGTCAACGAAAGGAATTAGGGTTGCGATACCCCAAATAGACAATCTTCATGCATAGATATAGGGGAGGATATCTCGTTGACCCGTACCGTTCAAGATTGAGCGAAGTTGAGTCCTGATGCAACCGGAATAACCGTGAAGGACATCGGCTCAAAACATCTTCACATATAGTCAAATGAGTCCAAAAAGGTAGCCGAGGTTCCCCCTAAGTCCAACCAAAAAAGGATTAAAAAGGGCCTCAAAAGGGGGTTCCCAGCGGTGGCCCGGTTGACCTGGCCCAAGCCCAGTCGACCCCGCACACAAGGCACCAAGTCGACCTAGCTAAGGTCGGGTCGACCTGCAGTTATAAACGAAAATGCACACAGTAATTTGGTCAGGTGCCGGGCGCACCTGACCTTGTGTGGCCGGTCGACCGGGTGCACTACAGTTACAGATCATCAGTTCTGTAACTGAAGTGAAAATGGATGAAATCCATTTCAAGTCCCTGCAAACCTGAATTAGTGCATATGGAGAGTAAAACTCATCCATTCAAAACCCAAAAAAAAAAATTAAATCAATCTATCCATTTAAAACCCAATCCAATTCATTATGCAATTAGGTCACATTATCATGTTTTCATCCACAAATCAAATCAAAGTGACCAAATGGTCATCTAGGCATAATCAATCATCAAATCAAGGAAGAAACCAACATATCAAAACATAAATATATATACTAACTTGCCTTGATGAAGAGCTAAGACAAAACCCAAGAGAAATTAGGGAAAATCTCTCCTTTGAGCTCAACTTGTGTAAATGGCTTCTCAACCCAAAATCTCTCTACAAAACGAATGCAAAGGGAGGGGATGAGCTTCTCTAATCCATTTCTAACCAAAAGGAAGAAAAAAAGCTAAACCTAAAAGCTTGAGGAGCTTACCTTTAAGTGGGTTGTGGATGGGAAGCTTAGAAAATGGGATGGTTGAGATCAAGAGAGCCTGAGGAAGATGAAGTTAAGCTTGGCCGACAGAAACGGAGCTCCGATGACTGTCGATGGCAAGGAGGCAGTGAAGGGGAGAAAGCTTGGAATAGTAGTGAAATGGGAGAGGGAACGAAGAGTGAGGAATGAGTCATCGGATGAGGCTTTATTTAAGTTAGGATTAATGGGAAATTTGGGTTTAGTCCTTGGTTTGCTAAATATGATCATTTGGGCCTCTTCAACGCGTCGAATCGAAACGCGACTGAAGACTAAAGTTTGTAAAATGTCAAAACCTACCCGATGCACCCAAACTCACGAAAACTCATAATCTCATATAAACCCCCTGAAAACTTTCCGAAATTGCAAACCAACCCCCGACTCTACCCAAACGCACTCCGAATCGCGCGAGACTTCGCACGTGAGATCCATATGTCAAACCCGACTCACTAAGACTCTAAACACGCTTACTAACTAATCACGTAACTAATTATAATTAATATAGGTTAACGGTCGGGATGTTACATCCTTCCCCCCTTGGGCTATTCTTCGAAAAATCACCCTTGGATTTTATAACAAAACAATTAAACTTTGAATACCGAAGATGAATGACAAAGATGATTTGATTCATAAGTCACAAACTTTTAACTCCGGATGTGGGGTCCACATGAATGAAACAACAATAGTCATAAAAGTAAGGGTATAAAAAGAAATCGGCATCGATCAATAGTTAGTGGTTGAAACTCAACCTCACTTAATGATAATGTCAATGATCATCTATCTAAACTCTCAACCTTCAATAGTTTACATTGGTGAAAATCAATATGATGAATGACAACTTGAATTCCCTTTTCATTGAAGAATATGTCTGTGTTGGGCAAACATAGAATCAAATATATCATTCAAATCATAACATAGAATTAAATATAGGTGACAATATTGTGATCTATGGGGATATCAATTAAAATTCTTTCTAAGCCTTGGTTATTATTATTTGACAAAATATTAAATCTCTATCATTAATTGCTAATTAAAGCAGTTCTTTATATATATATATATTTTTTTTTATTTTTTTTAAATCTATATATATATATTATATTATACATATTATTTGTTTTACATATTAATAGACAAAGGGCTTGGCCGAGCCCCCTCGGGCTGGCTAAGTCAAGTCCTAGCTCAGCCTTCAAGATTGCGGGCTTTTCAAAATTGGGTCATACCCTACCCTGGGGCTTTAGGACAAAAAGAAAAGCCCTTGCTTTGAGGGCTTTTGCGGGTAGAGTCGGGCCGGTCCCCTCGTCAAAGGATTGGATTGACGCGGCCGCCAATGGAACCAATAATTAGGCCCAGATCCATCCCATTTGCGAAAGTATCCACTCGTTCATAATAAAAAGATCGCGTGTTAGCAAACATGAGCCTATAAGACCAGCCCATTTAACTATCACCCACAATATTAAACACTGGTCCAGCACATGAGCCCCACAACACAGACCAAATCAAGCCCTGCGTCCTATAAATGTACCCTTGCCCTTCTCCATCTAGCTTTTGCACGTATTATATATTTTTTGTGTAAGTGTTTTGTGACGCTGCATTGAACTTCCCTTTAATTTCTCTAACTGCCTCCCACCGACCCTTCTGTATATAAGGACTACTTGCTCAGCATATCTTCATATCCAAGCCCAAAGAAGGAGAGAGAGAGAGAGAGAGAGAGAGATGGCTAGGAGCTTCTGTGTGATGTTGGTGCTTGCACTGGTGGTTGTTCATGCAACTGCTGCTAGGACTATACCTAGCGATGAGGTCGTCGACACAAGCGCAAGCAAGGCACCGAGTAATGCTGGTCTCAAGGATGAGAAGAACTTCATCGCCTTTGGTGGAGTTGGTGGTTTTGCCGGGGTCGGCGGTGTTGCTGGCGTTGGGCTACCGCTCGGCGGTGTAGGCGGTGGAATTGGTGGCATCGGTGGGGTCGGTGGCATCGGTGGGGTCGGTGGCTTGGGTGGTGTTGGTGGTGCTGCTGGTGCTGCTGCCGGTGGTATTGGTGGTGCTGGTGGGATCCTTCCTTGATATGGTTGCAACCAGGGTTTTAGTACTTTAGTTGGTGTCTGTGAGTCCAGCGTGGGAAGTTAGTTGATGTGTTCTAGTTAATGTGTCATGTTTCTGTTTTGGAGCTTTGTTAGTGTTTTTCGTTTTTTAAGTCAATGTCATGTTTTAAGCTTCCTTGAATAGGCTAATTTAATTGAAAGTACTCATCAGATGTTACAACTTTCTCACACGCATGCATGCATGTAAAAGCAGGTAAACTGGAGCTAGGGAGAATATGGAGGTGATAATCGATCTAATCATCAAGTGGGCCATACCAATGTGTCCACAGAAACAATCTACAAGTAAATGAAATTGGTCAGGACCCAAGAATAACATAAATTAGCCCAGCTTGCAATGTCAAAACGGTGCGGTCAGGGTTCAAACAAGGACTAAACTGATCCAAAAAAATAAAAAAAAATAAAAAAAATAAAAATCCTCTCTGAGCATCTGCTTCTGCCTGCCATTTTCTCTATTTTGCGGATTTTTATTTCCATGGTTCCACTCCTCATGGGCAAGAGATGATTTTATGCAGATTTGCCCTCTTGTCTGGTCTCTTAATTTGATCATCCACCCCATTTCATTTTACAAGTGAAGTTACCAAACAGGCTAAGGATGCTTTGAAACCCATATAACATGATATCTTAAATCTCTATATCTATTTATTTTTCCTTTTTTTTTAACTGCGGCCACATTTCAGACCATGCTTGAAGCTCAAACTGAAAAAAGTACCCGGGTATTAAGATCTCAAGGAAAGTGAAAGGTCAGGAAAAGCAATTAAGCTAGTGCTCTTTTGGACTAAAGAATAACAAGAAAGTGTTTTGTACTTAGGTGGGACCCAATATTGGGTCTTCTACCTGCATTCCATGATAATTGGGCCACAGTGCGACAATGTACATTTCCAGGGTCATATTTATTAGGATGGCAAGTTGGAACTTGTAAGGCATATATGATTATCTGATACAAATGTAAACGATAAAAAGTAGCATTTATTGTTGGAATACATCACTGCCGACTTATTGTCACAAAATAACTTTAATGGTCTTTGAATTCCAGCTAAAATTCGCCACCCTGTGTCAAAATTCCGCAGCCATATTCCATGGTTGGATGCCTCGTAACATGCTATATATTGAGCTGTCATGGTGGAAAAAGCTATGAGTGTTTGCTTAACACTCGTGCAATAAGCCTATATCATTGCTTAGCACTCGATGATTTGACATGGAGGATCTTGGTTAAATAAGGTTTTCTAGATTAAAGATTTAGATTCTTGTTTCTAACATTTATGATTTGAACATTGTGCTCATTGGACAGTTTATACCCTCTTGCCCAATGTCATAAATATTGTTGTAGGAAAATTATCATCTTGATAAAAATGTGGACCTTCTTAGATTTGAGGTGTTTCTGGATATTATTGGAAAGATGTTTAAAAAAAAAAAAACAAATTCATTAAAAAGTGAAGAAGAAATACAACATGCACCCTACAATGGAACCAAGATGCCCTCTAACCACCTTGGGAACTCCCCAATCCAAATAGAATCAAAATAATTAAAAGACAAACTACTCAATTTAGCCAAACAGTGGGGAACCACATTAGAGGTTCTAAGGACATGAGCAAATTTAACCCAAGGAAAAGTTATAAATGACCATAATGTTAGCCACAATTGAAAAGATAGACCAATCTTTTATTAAATTTCTTTAGCTAACCAATACTACCAAAACCTCGAGGTGTTAGCAGAGGTAGCGGAAATACTTTTCAATATTCCCTTTCGAGTGGAGCCCGCTCCCAACAATCCCCCTCAGGTGGAACCCAATCAGCACACTTTTGGCGGCACGTGTTTTTTTCATGCCAAGTCGTTCCTCATGAGATTCAAACTCGCGATCGGTTGGTTCTGATAGCATATTAAATTTCTTTAGCTAATCATTACTATCAAAACCTCGATGCGTTAGTTGAGGCAACGGAAATACTTTTCAATATTTTTCTTCGGGTCGGGTGGAGCCCACTCCTCAACATCACGCTTGCCGTTGATGATATCATTGACCCCCAAAGGATCCGGAAAAACTTAATCTTTTTCAAAATTTCTCCCAATCAAGTTTCTTGAAGCAAAGAGGATCAATTTCGCTTCAAACTCTTTTGAGGATACGATAAAATATTTTTAAAACAGTTAAATCTTTTTAAAAATATTGTAACTGATTTTTCTTATATTCTCGATTTTCAGTTGAATATGGTGATGATTATCTTGTGTTGATTTGGAGATATTCTTAAAATACTATGAAAATCTTGTGTTGATTTGGAGATATTCTTAAAATACTATGAAATTGTTAGAAAATACCGTTTTAAGTAAAATCATGATGTTTTGAAAAGGTCGCCAATATATCTCACATCATCACACAACTATGCCCCATGTTGGCATTGCTCAGACTTTTTTTTTTTTTTTGGGTAAAGTGCTCAGAACTATTATTTAAGCTAGAACTAAGCATGTATTCAAATTTTGTCCCACCACAACCACCATCTGCCAATATTTAAGACTTGATAATAATAACAGACATTCCATTTATAGAACCATTAAACAATAAGAGCAGGACATAAATTTATTTAATGAGAACGATAACTGGGCCATTGCCCGGCACATGCCTAATTCACCCTATAAATCATCTCTCTTTGCTCTCTTAATTATAATGGATCCAGCTGCTAGGTTTACATAGATGTTTGTATGAATTAAAAATCACATTAATCCTGGTGATACTTAATGATCTTCAAAATAGTATCGCTAAATTAGTTTTCATTCAAAGATAAAATGAATAAATGAGATAGAAGCTCAATTACAACTTACAGATCCAAGTCGTTATTGAGGTACACATTTCAATATAGAGAGATGCTCTTATGAGAGATATGTCTGATCACCTAAAATGAGAGAATGGGTGGTAGGATTAGCATTGGATATGGATGTTTTAAGTTGTTGGCATTTAATATGGATGTGAGGGCTCCCACCCCTATCTCTCTCATATATATATATATATATATATATATATATATATCTTATAGGACCATCTCCCTTCAACATAATACAACTGTCTTACAACTGAATTTTGTGCTTCAAATTTGAAATTATCAGATGATGCTTACTGATCACAAGCCTTTGCCTGCACAGTCAATTCATGAGTTGGGCCAAATGTTAGATGAAGGAAATGGATGGTTAGTAACGAGTGGACCAGTATGGTTCCAGGTGTGGACCCCATTAGCACCATCTTCAAAATAACCTCTTGGATTTCTTTACCAAAAAATAAAATTATCACATTTATGTGGCATTTATATGCGAAGAAAGTGATTATAGAAAATGAGGATACTCTGCTGAGTGGAGAAGTAAGGAGAAATTACAAGATGAGAAAAGCCCCATCTTTTACTTTACTTTTATCTTATGTTCAATTAAAAGGAATCAATAGAGTATTTGACAAGTGGTGAAACTTGTATCTTTTTCGTACTTTTAAGGTATTTTTTATTTTTTTGAAAAAAAAAAATTCACTGTATAACTATTTAACTTTTTTTTCACCAAATATATAATTAGAATTCTACTTTTTTTTCTCTCTCTCTAACCCCACTCTCCTCACATCCAAACACTCCGTTTAAAATTAAGTATTAAAATTCTTTAATTAACCATTCGTACCAAAATTTTAGGGTTTGATAGATGCATTATAAATTCTTTTCCATACTCTTTTGTGGGAGGAGGGCATTTAGGGCACGTTTGTGTACATGTAATTTCCGTGGAAATTGGAAATTGCCACATCAGCAAAATCCATGGGTTTCAAATTCTTTGGAAAAGTTTTTCCGTGGCAGTCAAAATTTTATGTTTGGTGCAAAAAGGTTTTCCTCGATGAATTAGTGCTAATGTTGTTTGGTGCAGCTATGGATTTCTTTAGTGAAAACCATTTTTTAGTGAAAACTATTGGGTGGGTGGGTTGGTATGTGTGTGGGGTGGGTGGGGTTGGGAGGGGAAGAGGAAAAAAGAGGGTGGTTGGGTGGAGTGAGGGTGAGAGAGAGGAAATTGGGGGGTCGGTTTTCCGTGGAAATGGACTTCCCATACCCCCTCATAGGAAGTCTATTTCCATGGTTAGGAAGGAAAAAGCTAACGTGGCGAAAAAGTATTTCCGCGGAAAACTGCCGCACCAAACACATGAAAAAGAAGTTTTCCGCAGAAAACTACAATCTTTTCCGCGGAAATGGACTACACAAACATGCCCTTAAAGTTTTAAAAAGAAAGGAGGAAGAATGTAGGAGCATTTGGCCAACCTACTCCAGTAAAGTACAAAAAATAATCTCTTCATTGTTTAATGAGTACAGGTGTTTGTTGTTCTTGTTCCAGATGTCATAAGCTTGGGGAGGTAATTAAACGCTAGACATACCATTAAATACAAAAAATTTATGTTCCAATTAATATCCATAAAATATAAGTGAAGTAATGGAGAAGTATGACACTGAAATGACCGTGACATTCCAAGGTCTTATCGCTCTTAATTTCATGAACAATCGCTCATTCATGGTTGTCAGTCGGGATGCATATTGTTCCTCTACCAGGAACCATACATGGAGGAACTTTATTACATTCCTGCTCTGAGGCTTTGAACACTTCTTGTGGGGTATTAAACTATTACAGACCTTTCATCTTGTGGGGTTATCAT
This sequence comes from Cinnamomum chago, assembly GCA_038049695.1. NCBI lineage: Eukaryota > Viridiplantae > Streptophyta > Magnoliopsida > Laurales > Lauraceae > Cinnamomum > Cinnamomum chago. Next base: position 11,556,529 of record CP142462.1, read on the forward strand.
GCATCATGCAGGTTATGAGGATAACTTAAATTTTTTGGATTTTATGAAGTTAATTAATATTGAAATGTATCAGTGAAAATTAAAAATAAATACAATAGAGTGTCTAAAGTGATGCATTAAGTTCAAGGACAGGTAAGAGAGAGCATAATATATGGATTGCATGTTGAAAATATGGATAAACCATGAACACTACTGGATTTCAGTGAAATTTCTTGATCTTTCACTGTTGTTACCCTTCGTTACCAATGGATACAGTGATTGCATTGTTGTTACCCTTAGTTGCCAATGTTATGGAAAATCAAGAGGATTTTATGGAAAAAAAAAAGCCTCAAATGTCACGTGCACAAAAAATGACCTCATAGTTTTTGCTGTACAAAAAAGGCTTTCTCACCAATTTTAACATCTTTTTTTTTTCCACCTTTTACACTCAGCGACGATATCGTTGTTAGTTTCATTGGAGCAGTGACAATATTGTCGATCGTGTCTCCGTATTCTTCCTTCTTCTTTTCTCCTTTTTTCTCCATTTCACTCATATCTTCTGACTCATGAGGCTTCGAATCACAATAAATTTTTGGCCTCCACGTCGGTCCCACACTCCCACATGCTAAAGATTGAGACCACTCAATAAATGCCCCACCTCAGTCAATCTCAACTCTAATCGAACAAGGGGGCCGCTCCTATTTAAGTTAAAATATTTAGTTAATCTGATCGTGGGTCTGCTCCAATTTATAGTTGAGAATATTTAGGCAAACTGCTTGGGGGCCTGATTTTATGTTATGATCAATATAACAGTGAGCTCACTCTTATTAGAATTACAATATGAAATTGCCCACATAAGAGTGTGGTATTTACTTTGAAAGGTTTATATCTTTAATAGATGGCCCCACTATGAAGCCTATAAACATTCTGAATTTTTTTTAATTAAATATGCCTTGCTAATAAGGCCACTTTAGACAAATCTATACTACTTGAGTAGGAGTTAGGCCTGCTTTCATTTTTTACTTTTTTTAATATGGGAGTGAATGTTAAACCATCCCAGTCTTAAGGTGGCCTAATCTATTGGCCCAAGGGGCAACCCTGCGGTCTTCCAGGCATTGATAACTTTTGTTCGTGTTTGACCTATGTCTAAGTATTCCTTTCTAAGTGTCTTTCATGCCGCCCAAGTTCACCTCCACCACATTCTCCTTCCGAGTACACTCTCGACCGGTACTCTGGCAGTGCCAAAGGGTCGATCCCGACACTTTGGTGAGATGCGATGCCTCTTTATCATTGAGGCATCTCATGCCTCTCCTCTACTTCCATATTGATCACTTATAATACATGTTAATGGTTTGGATTTTAGATATGAGATATAATATTAATGAATTAAAAACTTATTAGGATGGAGTGGACCCATAGATTCAATTTAAGATTGGACATATTAAATAATTAATGATTAATAGGATGGTATGACTTAGGGACATCAATATTTTGGTTTATAGTAGTTACTAATAAAAAAATATTATTTTTTAGCATTTGATAATATTTTAAGTTATTTGGATATTTTTTTAGATTTTTATGGGATAAAAGAATTCAGGTCATGACGACGGTAACGAATCATGAACCGCGACAGATACTGCAATTTTTATCCCCATCACTTTGGTCAGCATTTAGATTCTTAGAATTTAGAAGTGAGAACCGTGAAGCATGTCATCAAGATGATGTATTTGAAAAGGAAACTTATAGTGGAATACAGTATACATACTTAATTAAGTAAAATGTTATAAAAATTAAACTATTGTACACAAAAAATAAAAAGAATTTGTCACAGAACGTAAGAGCTCATCTAAAAAAACAAAATAGGGCCCACCATCAGATTTTTCTTAAATAGAATTGATTTTGAGAGTGCTGACATGGCACTTTAAAGAGGTGACTGAAATTTTGTGATGATTTCGATAATGCTGACATCTGCGGTTCGGTCCGTTTGGAAAAATAGAAAATCGATAGGTTCGGTTTGATTGATGGTTTCTACTCTAACTGATTCGAACCACCCATGTACACCCCTAGTGCTGATGTGTTATTTTGAGAATGCCCGACTATTACTTTAAACTTTAATATACAATATATATATATATGTATTATAATTTCAATTAGTTAGTTATCTAAAATATGTTTTTGAAACATAGGTTGATACCTTACCTGTAATAATATGGACACATCACATTCCGTCCCTGCATGCCTGGGGGTTATAAAAAAAATTTAGGGTGCCCAAAATGTTTAAAAATAGAAATGGATTACTCCATCAATTAAACAATAAACTCATGATAAATTTCAAGTTGTAAGTATTTTTATATTGTCTAATTCATGGGTTGGACAAAACTATGGGTCGATTGAGTTGTATTTTCTAATTTATTTTAGAATGGACTGTGGTTCTGTCGCCAGAAGAACTGAAGCGAAGAAAAGAAGAAGAAAAAAATTCTAGGTGAAACCACCGAGGACCGATCAATCGAAGCCTTTGTGCGATTGATCGGTTGTTTGATGTGCCCCAGTTATTTTCGGTGGTCCAATCGATCGAAGCCACTGTTCGATCGATCGGATAGCGGGGGCGCTATAGCGAGAAAGTCTCCAGTTCTGAAACGATTTTTGATGTGAACTTTATCAATCATAAAATACCGCAAGTGCACGGGTGTCTAGATGAGACAATGGCAAGAACGGATCGAACCCACAGGGAGCTAATTAAAGAAACTTTTAAATTAAGAAAACTAATTAACTAACAATTAAAAAAAGTTTTGAGTTTTTAGATATAAAAATAAGCAACTAATTTAGAAATTCGAAATCTACCAATTAATGAAAGTGATTAGAGCATAGGAATCCAATAACCATCCACCAATTATTTATCAAATAACCCTAACTTGTTCCAATTTTTACTTCAAATCAAAGACAAATCAATGTTTTTAATTTGAAAAATCTAACTTTTAAAATCCCTTTTTAACTATAAAAATCCAAAGCTCAAGACTTCCTTCATCTCATAAAAGAATAAAAATAATTTAATCACCACCCATCAAAAGTAAGCATAAACCATCAAAAGATCTAAATCCTAAACATGGCCTATCAAACCTAAGCATGAGTAGTCAAAAACTATTTTTTTACTTTTAGAAATAAAAATAGAGATTTGCCTAGGGCACGAAGACAAGCCTATTAATCATTAAGCACATAATCATGGAACACAAATTAGAATTACTAAACAAATAAAAAGACAATTACTTACTTTCATCCATAACTCTAATCAAGAAAATTAGCCCGCCATTGCAAAGAATGCTTCTTGATTTATCATTAAAAATTGCATCTTTACAACTTCTCCTTCACAAATTTTCTCCTTCAAAATAAATCTATGGACATGGCCCAAGGCTACCAAAAATAAAAATAAACTAATGGAAAAGAATAAAGGAAGAGAGAAAGAAAGGAATGGGAGAGAGGGTTGTCCCTGAGATGCTTGGTGGAGAAATGTTTTACAGATGTTGATGCCTCCTTTTTAGCAAAGAATCTCCTCTCTTTTTATGACTTGTTTCCTTATCTGTAAAGATTTCTTGCTCAGGTCTCAAGTTAGGCTTCACACTTGGAAAGAATTTGAATTGGAGAGGATTTGTTACTAAGTGTGGTCTCTTGAGCTCCAAGTCTTGCCAAATTGAACTCCTTAAACATCTCTCATGTTGCCAATTTTGAAAATATTTTTTAATTCCCGCATAAAATTATAACGGCCAACTTCCAGAGGTCATATCTCCCTCGATATAGCTCCGATTTATGAAATCTTAGGCTCCACGGATATTTACTCGAAAAGATCTTTCCAACGGTATAAGATCGCACTAATCCAATACTCGAGTTGAAAGTTATAACCATTTCAATTTGTTGCCCCTGAAAAATTCGAGAATAATTGTGCAATTAAGTGAACTTCTATGTTTGACATTCAATGGGGTATGTGGGGCCCATGTTGGACGTCCAAGATATGTTTCGACTCTTTATTTGCTTTCTTATTTGATTACCTTCTCATATTTGGCAGGCTTCCTCACTTGCAACTTTGACCAGTCAACTCTCCTTGTAAAGTTTCCAATTTTCTCTTTCTTTCTTAATTTAGGTTTCCAAATTTAGCAAGTCAACACCATCTTTTCAAATCTCAATTTCTTCTTTTTCTTCTAGAATTTTCAAGCTTTCCAACTCCACCAAGATGCCAAGATATGTGGGCCCACCATGAAGGGTGTCTCGCCTTTGATCTATCTTCAAGTTTCACCAGTGCAAATCTCACTCTTGATTTCTCCTACATAAATAAAATTAAATAATGTCAATAATAATCAAGTGTGAAGAATCCAGATGGACTATACATGGGACCCTACATGCCTACTTAATGCACCAAAAATATCCAACTTTCCAAAAATAACATATAGTGTCAAAATTAACATGTATGCATTAGTGAAACTAAAAAAACTAATTTTTGGGTGATGAATGAGATGAAAATCCCTAATTTCACAAAATTCATGCAATGTAATGAATTTTGGCCAAATTTGACTAAGATTCCAACTTTGATGCTCAAATGCATGAAATCATGAAATTAAGTGTAATTCTATGCAATTAACCTAATTAAGTCCACAGATGCATATAAAATGATGAATGAAAGCTACAATTTTGTGGACTTATCAATTTTGTTTCCTTTTGAGATTTTGTTTTTCAATTTTAGTCATACTTGTGAAGTAAGTCTAAGGCACGAATCTGAGGCTATTTATAGGGGTTTGCTCTCAGCCATAAGATAGGACACGAAGTTAATTCTCTTTTGATCTGAGGTTAGAATATCATAGGAGAGATTTCCTTGTTTCTCTAGAGCCATTGAGAGATTGTTCTGAAGAGCTGGTCTAGAAGGTTATCGTTGATTCTACTCTTTTGTAGAAGATAGTTAATATTGATTGACAAGATGCGAGGAGATCAAGTAAGGAGAACGGTGCACGGTGGAAGCTAGGGCAGCGGGAAGTTGTAAAAGAACAACCACAGTCCTTAGGTCGATGTACTGACTGAGGAAAATGTGCTGTGATTATTATATCTTGTAACTGTTCGTAAATCTTGATTTCTGGTTCGTAGTTTTTCTTCCTGGATAGGATTTCAACCCGAAATACTATGTCTGGCTTTTTGTGGTGTGTGATTGGTAGATTGTTAGCTCGATCTTATTTAGTTGGTTACATCCGTGTGTGTTAGTTTGATTTATTAGAACTAGTATCCATTCTGGTAACCCTCGGAACTTTCACAAGCCATTTGATTCCAATGATTTAAAATGATTGATTAAAGTGACCATCCATTTCGGTGTCTTTGTGGTGGCAAATTAAGTCCAAATCGTCTCGTATTACACGTGATTTTAACCTACACAACCCAACCCAACCCAAATTCTAAACCAATTTAAGAAAACTCTGACCTGCAGTAAAATGGTAGTCTCGGTTGACCCTTATCACCTACATAACCCATTTAAAGCGGTTAGTCTTGGGCCGACCCACATATCTAAACCAATTTAAAATGGTTTACTTTGGGCCATTTTTATACAATAAAGTTGAAATCTAACATAAATAATTGAAATGGAATGGGCTTGGGCCAAACTTTGACGAGTCAAGTTAAACTGACTGACCCGTTGGTTGTGGATTATGTGGGTCGGGTCTGAATTGAACTACATCAGCGGCTGATTCACGTTATATGGCCCCTTTTTAAAATGGGTCGGATATAATTTGGCCTTCAACAACTCAGGTCAATCCATCCCACTTTGACCTGACCCCATTGATAGCTAATCCACATGCCCTAAGTTTTTAGAACAATGGGAAGCAACGTATGCTGTTGTATGTGTTTTATTCGCACTGACCCTTCTCACAATCTCTTTTGATAAGAGACTTGCTCTGCTTGTTCCAAAATAAAATGTGTTGAGCACCCAAGAGAGAGTATGTAAGCACACGTGAAGGCAACCCACTCAAGTGAGAAATAAGTCCGTACAAATTAAAAGAAAACTCGCACTTGCAAGTAGGAAAGGAACCCACTCCTGAGACAATTATCCATCCTTGTCAGGAAATGGCAAGGAAGTGGGAAAGGAGTCCAGTAGTAATCATCCGCCCTTGAGGGATGACCTTTTTTTTTTCTAAAGGGAGATTGATTAAAAAAAAGGTAAGTAGATACAAAAGATAAGTATCCACAAAAAGTTAAAAAAAATAAATAAAAGACTTCACTTTTGAAAGGCTACCATCAAACGCAGCAACCACCAATTTGGTCGGAGGCAACCATCAATCTGGGCCATGACCTATGTACTCCACTACTTTTGAAAAAAGTTCCTTGTGAAGTTGATTCCAAGAAGTAATTTGAAGAACACTGAAGGCATGTTTGTGTCACACTTTTTCATGGAAAAGTGGACGGTTTTCCGCATAAAATTCATTTTTCCAGCGTTTGGTGCGGTGCAATTATGAGGAAATGCTTTCCTGTCTCATCGGCATTTTCCTTGATAATGGTGGAAATGAGTTTCCTATGGGGGGCATGGGAAATGGATTTCCTCGGAAAACTTCTCCCTCTTTTCCTCATTCTTGTCCATTTCAAGCCAAAAACCCTACAACTCTTTTATTTTTTTTCTTTATATAAATTATTATTTAATATTGAATAAATAATATACATGTTATGTTAAAAAATTATATCACCAAATAAGAAATTTTGATTTTCTATAAGGAATCCACAGCCGCACCAAACAACATTAGCATCAATCCAATGAGGAAACTATTTTTGCACCAAACATGAATTTCTAGATTCTACGGAAATAATTTTCCGAGATTTTCATTTCTATGGAATTTGCTGACATGGCAATTTCCTCTTTCCACGGAAAGGGTGTGTACACAAACATGCCCTGAATCTCATAGTAAGTTTGGATTTGTGATGATTCAATTAAAACTGGATGGAGGAAGGCTTGATCAGTTCCCATTTCCTGACAAGGGAAGGAAATCCAGTAGTAGTGTCAGGCTCTGATTTATGAGGGTATTTGCACAGTCCTTTGGGTTTCTTATTTGCAAGGGTTGAAGGGAAAGGAATCTGTCTGGGTTTCCATCATAAGGGTGGTGGATAAGGTGGGGAGGTTGTGGGTGGAAACTTGAAATGGAGGGGGACACATTCATACCTATTTATTTGAATTAGAACACATAAGAATTTTTTTTTTTTTTTTTTTTTTTTTTCTGTTGGAGGGTTCCCGATCCTTTGGACTGGACTAATCCCTCCGGAATCATATGGAAGCTGGGTAAACACCCTTGTGACCCCAAGGTGGAAGCACTAGTGGACTCATGATGAGTCCCGAAAAGCACACATTTTCATACACATTTTGGGCCATTTTAAGAGCTTATTGATATTAAAGAGTCTTATTTAGTGACAAATCATATTTTTATGCATTTAGGGTCTATTATAGTGCATTTATGCATAATTTGCTAAAAAATCACACTTTTTGCATAAATTCATGAAGCCTGTCATTTTTTGAGATTTATTTTTGGAAAGTCGGCTATTTTTGGTGCATCAAGTAGGGTCCCAAGCATCTTCCATTTAAATTCCTTACATAGAATTATTCTTGAATCAATTTATTTTAATTTGTGTAGGAGAAATCAAGAATGAGACCCACATTGGTGCAATTTGAGAGAGATCAAGGGTACGACATCTTTCAAGGTGGACCCACATATCTTGGTATTTTTGGAGAGTTTGAAAAGTCAACAATGGAAAGCTAGATTTGTGATTTCAAGATTAAGAAAGGAAACTTTAGATTTGGTAAGATCTAATTCTTACTAAATTTGAAAACTCAAAAACCAAGAAAGGAAAGTGTGTTAAAAGAGTTGAATAGTCAATCAAACAAATTTGGAAGCAAACCAAAGATGGAAGGAGAGTCAAGAAACAAGAAAAGAAAGATCCCAAGATCCCTTTGGATGTCCACATGGGTCCCACACACCCCATTGCACAACTAACATTCCATATGTGCACAATTATTTTTGGAATTTTCAGAGGCAGCAAGATTAAAATAGTCATAACTCTTAATCCAGCCGTCGGATTGGTACAATTCATACACCGTTGGAAAGATCTTTTTCAAATAGATATTTTTAAAACCCAAGATTGTGGCAATCAGAGTTAAAACGAGGAAGAAATGGCCTTTGGAAGTTGGTGCTATAATTTCTACTCGGGATTGCAATTTTGCACATGAAAGCACCGAAAATCTCACTCACCTTGCTATATCTTTGAAGACTTGTTGGCCAAGGAAGGGACTTGCCATATAAAGAAAGTTGAATGCTACAAACTTGAAGCAAAGAAGTAAAGAAAGAGGGTAAAAATCTATAAATTGAAGGTATAAGCATCCCTCTCTTCTCGTGGTTGAAATCGTCCACCTCTCCTTCTAGCTTAATTTCTTTCCTTCTCTCCCTCTCTTTCCTTTCATCTCAAGTCATCAAGGGGGTTCTTCTCAAAGGCCATACCACCACCCTTGTTTTCTCAACTAGAAAGAGGGATTCGCAATCATCTTAGTATATATTTTTGTTTTTAATTCTCAATCTTATGTACTCAATTGCATGCTAGTATTAATAAAAAAAATTCTTTTTAATTCTTGTATTGATTTCTTGTGAATCTTGATATTAGTTTTGCAACAGGGTTAGTTCTTACTTTTGGTTAAGTAATTTTAATTGGCTTGAAATAATTACTAACAACTCACCTTAGCATCCTCACAATATACCTTATTTTCTATGGATACATGGTATTTTTGGAGGCAATACAATGTGAAGTTGAAGAGTGTTGATCAAGAAAAGTTTAAAAATTCAAGTCTGAAATTTATTTATTAAAAAGTGAGGATTTATCGTTCTTAACTTGGATTGACAACCAAAGTTGAAAAATGGGATCCTAGGTTTGCACCTCTAATTTTCTTGGACCCTCAATTGAGAAGAATTAAAATAAGCAACTCACCACTTTTATATTTCAGTTTTGTTTACCATCTTTGATTTATGCACACCACCCTTATTTTCAGCACTTCACTTTTTAATTCATGCTCCTTTTACAATTCTATGTCACATAATTTTGTTTGGATTTGTTAATTGCTGGAAAGTGCATTAGACTCATGCATTTATTTATTTATTTATTTTGCATAACATTAGGAGTGGCGTTCACGTAAAATTCTGAAATCAAATTCTCATACTTTTATGTTAAACATTCATGTGGCAAAAACAGCCCATAAACAAGCCCAGAAAACTGCAGAAACAATTTTTTTTTTTTTTTGTAAAAAGTTCGAAGTGCGTAGACTAGTCAAATCATGATATTTTTCTGTGAAATTTGGAGAAATTGAAGTTCAATATGTGCTCTATCACTTCCCAAATTTTCAGAGCAAAACTATTTCAAGAGGTTTAGGAACCAGTGGCTTAAACATGTTATGTTGGGCTGTCTGTTTGTAGAATTTCTGTATAGTTTTAGTTTTTTAGGTCATGTTTACGCATTCATATCTTCTTTGTTTTAAACCATTTTTTACTTTCATTTTTTTTATTTGATTCATACTTCATTATAGTTTAAATTCCAGCCATTAAACTCAGTTTTAGGTTGCATTAGATTAGGAGAAATCATGCATAAAAACAGCCCTGCATACTAGTTTTTTAGACTTAGAATTTTTCAACATCTCATGGCGTACATTGCATTACTAACTTTCTAACTTAGGTTTCTTTTGTTTCTACTTTAGTTTCTTATTTTTATTTTTAGTACGTTTTATTCTTGATTTTCTAACTTGTGTGTTCTTTTGTAGCAATTTTAGTTTTTAGTTTAGGATTTTTAGATTTAGGAAGTTTTCTTTTCATTGGATTGTAATTAATTTAATTTTTGGAAAGTAGGAATGATGGTTGTAATTTTCTAGTTTTTTTAGGCTATATCTAGATTTTTAATTTAGGATAGGTACAAGTTGAGAAGGAACCTTAATTTACATTGCTCCCTGTAGATCGACCTAATCTAACCAGTTTATTACTACATCGCGGCTCTACATTTGGAGCTCACGATCAACTCAGCATTTAGTTTCTGAAGAAGGAGGAACCAGGGGTCGATATCAAAACCTCTAGCTCCAGAAAAGGGAGAAATTGTGTTCTTAACCACTCGGACAACCCCTTGGGATTAGAACACATAAGATTTGAATACACAAGAATTGATGGTCAAATGAGCACCAAAAGGATCATCGTGTTGTACACGTATGTGTGGAACCATGAACTTGCGATCGTCAAATAAGCCACACACAAAGAAGATAAGCAATCATGCAAGTGGTTTATGTGGTTCATAGGAAAGAAACTCGACTTTTCTATTACTCTTCGCTTTTTTTGGAAAAGAAGCTGGACTTTCCTCAAACCCACAAACTATGTAGTTCGGTAATACACCGAGAACAATGGCATAAAAAGTGAACTCTCAACTCTCTTATATGATTATGAATAGGGTTCTAAATTATATTATATATATATATATACAATCTCCACTTTCTTATCCCTTAAGAAAGCCCCAACACATTTACCAAAATACCCTTTATCTTAAACCTGGTTTCTTACCGACCCAATGGACCTATTAGGTTAACCCATAATATAAGATATAAACTGAACACATTGTGTGAATGATAAGAGGTGAGGGGTGGAGGATTTAAAGTAGTAGTGTAGATGAGACTTGACTTTCTTAAGACTTTAGGTGATTGTTGTGTTGCCATTTTCCTTCTTCCCTCCATTTATTTTTCATTATAAAAGAAGTTATTTTAAGGTCATTTTTGTATATGCATCCTGGGTATTCATTTTTAACCACTCATTGCATGAATTCGTATGGACTCAATTCATATGTATTTTATGCAAATAAACAAACCCTAGCCTACCGGAGTGTGGAGTCTTAACCAGGTCAATTTAATTTGACTATCGACTTCAAGTGCTATAATTGGATGGACAGGTTTAAAAGCTGTATAAGCCTGTCGCAGGCCAACCAAATAGATGGTTTAAGATTCAGCCACCTTACTGTAGTGAGTGTCATCAGACCATTGAAGAAAAAACCTTCCTCTATATTGCACATTATTGTAATTGGTTTCAGATTTCGTAGAATACGAAAAATACGTACAGAACATACACTACTCACAAATTGAAACTAACTATTGTAATTATTGAAAATAAAGGATCCCATCCAAATGTGTACTTTCAGGAGACTTTGAGTCCGAATGAAATCTTTAATTATAATTGGATATGGATGTTTTTCAGATTTGAGAAATATTCTACAAGTACTAGTCAGTAATAGAAATGAATTTATAGTTGTTGAGGGCTTGAGGCCTAGAAGTTTGGATTAAGGAGCTTACAATGGGCTTTATTTATCCGGCTGGGACCCAGAAAAGAGCATGCACACACAAAAAAATCGCCCACTCACGTAGAAAAGGAGCCGTTCTCTACATTGGGCTCCATCCAGAGAGCTCTATGGAAACTCAAAACTGAGAACTATCTGGTAAAAAATGAAGCAAAACTTTTCTGCTGTTACAATAACCTGCGTTTTCAAGAAACTTTTGAGTTTGAATTCAAAATGAGATACTTGAGCTTTTGATTGTATGAAATATTTTTGGAATTTAAAAGAAGTTGTACTTGAACAAATTTATGTTTGTTATGGCTGCTAAATTTTTAAAAATAATGCATATATACCCGAAATAGGAACAAGTTGTAGAGGATAGTATGTCCCGAATAGGGACTAGGCAAACTTCAATCACAGAGCTTTATTGAAAGTCAAAATTGAGAACTATACGATCAAGATCAAAGAAAAAACCTCCCATTATAACTCCTACTAATTGAAAACTTGGCCTATCTAATCATTATATAACACTGGCTAAATATAATTCAAATAAGTATTAGGGAAATTCCCCATCACGATCTCAATATATGGAAACTTAATAATTTGCAAACAAACTGGGCTTGAGCCTGATAGGCTCAAAGATTTGAGCCCATTAATCAGCAAGGTCAGTCTTATTTTTCTTTTTATGACTAATCTAATTAATAACGATTCCCAGCTTAAGAACTTGTTTCAAAACTTTTGTCATCACACAATAAAAAAAAAAAGGACAATGCTCTTATGAGAGATGCTCCCACCTTACTATAAGAGATAAAGTGGGGATCCTCATATTCATGTCTAATGCCAACAATTTAAATGTGAGGGCCCCTACCCCTATTTCTTATAGCAAGGTGAGAGATACTTTCACAGGAGCACCTCCCAATAAATAATTAAATGAATCTCCACAAATCACTCGATTTCCATGCCTTGCAACTTAGTTTTCATGTGTAGCCAATATCTTTTATTACTAATGAAATCCTATATGACCCCACCCCCAAATGGTTTTATCTTTTTTATAGAAAAAAAAAAAATGCTTAAATGGGTCACACCTTGCTAACCAGAGTGAGGGAGAATGATAACACCCCCACCACACTAGATACGATGACAGATATTCTGGCAATCATCTAATCACTTGATCAAAAACTCACAAATTCTAACCATCTAAACTAATGTATAGTCAACTCAACGGTTCTATTCATTCGGATAGATACCAAATTTGAAATAGGTGATTATCAAGAAGTAACAATATTTTATACTCGACTCGGATAAATCATAAGGTGGCCACTAGGAGAGGTTTTCTCCACTTAATCAGTTCTAAAAAAAAAAAAAAAAACACACAGTTCCACATTTCTAAATTCCAAACCTAAGAAAAATACCAAAAGGAGGCAAATTTGATCCACAAGCCAAATGAAACCGATAAGGAGGAGGGTAAGTTGGCCATTTCAAACTCAACGCATTCGTACGTACATATAACCCCTTCCCCAAGTATCAGATGTCGTTTTGTTGCATCCTCTCCGCTTTTTTGGTGTTTAAAGACGCGTGCCCTAATCTAATCATCCAACACTCCCCTCCCTCCCTCTCCATCGCTAGGGTTTAAGAAGGCCTTTCGATTCTACCAAAATCGTAGCAGAAGAAAGAAAGAAGAGAGGATCCATGGACAGATACCAGAGGGTTGAGAAGCCGAGGCCCGAAACTGCTATCAATGAAAACGAGATCCGTATCACGACACAAGGGCCCATCAGGAACTACATCAGCTATGCCACCAGCCTCCTTCAAGTGATTTTCTCTTACCATCTTTTTTTTTTTTTTTTTTTTGCTTTCTCTTTTTTATCATCTTCTTATGTTTTGATTGCTGCCCTGGGTTTTGCATTACATTATGATGTGTTTTTGTTTGTTTGGTTTATGGATTGATGATGTATTTGGATGTTTAGATATGTTTGAATGTGCTTGATTTTGAAGTTTCTTGAATAGGATTTGGTTTGATTGATGGCGCTCCGATTTCAGACATGAATTATTTTCTCTGTTTTGTGGTTGCGAATAGTTTTGGACACATTGATATCCATCAGCCTTTTTTTCTTTCATGAAAAAAATGGTTATCAGGACAGAACTGATGTGATGATTAACGGTTCTAAGCACATCTTTGTGGTGGACATGCAAGAGATGTTCAAGCCTTCACTTCTAAGCGTTGGCCCAGGGGCAATGCTTTGGATATTAGATCACATCAGCTTTCAATGCAGTGAACTTTTTCCTACCCATGGTGGAGCCTACCACAGGGATCTTGTACCCATCAAGATAAGAGGTTAATTGGTTTGCTTTTCTCATGGTTTAGTTCACTGCTAGTTTTAACTGTTTTTGGGAAGGCATGCTAAACCATGACTGATGCTATTATGAAAAGTTTTGTTCAGTCATGGTTGAGATTTTGGAGATTATGGATTTTCTCCCTCTTTAGATTGACTGGTTTGCTTGAAGAAAATGCTTACAAGCATGCTGGTTTTGGTGATGTTATTCAACCAGATGGTACATAAGATAATGCAAGGTATTTGGGGGGCTACTTAAAATGGAAGATGTTACCACCAGATTTGAAGTGGTCAGTTATTAAGCAGGCTCCACTTTATTGATGCTGCTTGTTTGCATTTAAGATTGTAATTCAATTGCATAGGTCGTGCTTTTAATTATTACACAAGTTTGAAAGGAGAAATAAGAGACAATTTATGGAGTATGCTCTTCAACACAAAGGAAGATACATAAACAGGGGAACTATAAAAATTAGAGGATAAAGTCAATTAGAAGATTTACAAAATAAGAACTGGCAAGTGGCAACGAGGTGACCAATACCTCCATCTATAATGTCCTACCTAGGCCCTCCATTAAAGATAGGGCAATGCAACTGAGATTTTGTAAACTAAACTCACATCTACTCATTGAAAGATAGAACAAGCTTGCTTCAATGAGTGTCAGGATCAAGTCAGTCTCATTCCTAATTGCTTTTACCATTTATTTCAAGCAACATTCCCTATGAGTACATGTGCAAAAATGATGGCTTTTTTAGGCTTGGTCCCTAATGGACCATGTGACCTTGGGCCCTGCCCTGAGTGGGCAGGGTTGGTAACTGGAAAGTAACCTAGACTACTTTTACAGTTTACTTTTTTGACATAGTGCAACTGGTCGATTTTTTTTCCTGTGGGGCGAACCTGTGCACTCCCGTCTCCAAGGGGTTATTTGATGTCCCTAACCTGCCGGTCTAGCAGCCTGGAACAATGGCTGTTACTGTTTTAGCTTGTGTTGCTATTGTTGCATAGTGATTATCTTTGTTTTGTATTTCTGTGGGTTCTTGTCATGCTAAGCCTATTGGCAGAGTTAGTTCAACTTATACCATTTTTGTGGTTTGATATTGAATCAATGAGATTGTGTGTTAGCTCTTGAGTGGAAATATTTGCAACTAATTTGATTTGATGAATGTTTTTTTCCAGGAAAAAGGTGTTCGAGAGGTTGTCTTAAAGGCGATGGGGCAGGCAATCAGCAAGACTGTGGCCATTGCTGAGATTATAAAGGTTGCAGAATGTGTTCATATCACCTTTTTATATTTTACAAATCTGAGTGACATGATTACTTTTTAACTTAAACAGAAGAGGAACCCTGGTTTGCATCAAGATACTGCCATCAGTTCTACAAGCATAACGGACGTTTGGGAACCCATTGAAGAAGGCCTTTTACCGTATGTCTCTGCATACTTATTTCATTTGATAAAATGCATTGACATCATGAACTTTAGTTCAATCTCTTATGCATGGAGTTAATGTGTTTCATGCAGTTTGGAGATTTCTCGCCAGGTTTCAATGATTTCAATCTCACTCTCCACCAAAGAGCTTAACAAGAATTCTCCTGGGTACTTTCTTCATTTTCTGAAGTCTATATTTACTATTTATACTCAAATTTAGTTTGAGGAAGATTGATGATTGCCATTGATCCTTTTTATGTTGTACTCTTCTAGTTGATTTATTCTGACATGTTACTGAAAGCTAAGGCTGAAAGAAAATCTTTATTTTTATCAGATACCAAGGTCCATTATATGTAGAGCAGCCAAAGACACAATATTCGTATCAGCAGCAACAGCAACAACCCCAGCGCCAGCAACAGCAGCAGCCACAGCAGGCCAAGCAAGCACCTCCTCCAATTGCTGGTGCGAATGAAGGTATGCCCTTGGGATGCACTCGATATTTCTGCTTACAGCAATATCAATCTTTTATAAATTGACTTGGACTGGTTTTACAGATTCATTTGGCCGAGGGCGTGGCCGAGGTCGAGGGAGAGGGAGAGGAAGAGGTTGGGGCAGAGGAGGATATGGCAACAATCAAAGATATGGGAACAATCAAGTCTATGGAAACGATCAAGGATACGGGAACTATCAAAGATATGACAACAATCAAGGATATGGGAACAATCAAAGATATGGGAACAATCAAGGACATGGAAATGATCAAGGTATAAGATGATTACAATACACTTTCTTAAATCTATCTCACAGATGCTAATTTTCTTCATTTGTAGAAAATGATGGGTGGAATTGGAATAGAGGTGGCGGTGGTGGACGAGGCAGAGGCTGGGGTTATCGTGGTAAGCACTGATGTGTAACAGCTTTTTTTTTTTTGCTACATGAGGTTTCAAACTAATGTGCGCTACTCAAACACCCATATCCTTGACCAACTGAGCTGCAGCTTATGGATGATTTGTAACAGCTTATTTATGCAAGTTTATAATGCTTTCATGCACTAAAACATTTGTATGCAGTGTCCCCTTAATTTAGAAAAACATATATATATATATAAGTGATTCTAATCTTGGTATTCATCTTTTTCTTCTTCTCCTCCTTTTTTTTTTTTTTTTTTTTTTTTTTTTTTTTTTTTTTTTTTTTTTTTCAGTTTTTTAAAGCCCACAGTTAGACATGGGGCTTTATGGTACCTGTGATCCTACAAAACTGTGCATCACTGCATTTTGGCATACTGCTGGGCACAAAGCCCATAATTGCGTTGATACTTGATAGGGTCTAGACGCCCGGAATTTTGCCTCGAGAGGGTCAAAATATATAACATAAATTGTAAATGTTTAACATGAACTCATACATATTATTTATTTACTGTATTGTAATATATCTACTTTTCTATAGATAGAAGAATTTTGAGTTTTAAGAAACTTCATCAGATACTTGTTTACTACGAATGCATGTTTTTGTCTTCGTGGAAGCTTTATCTGATCTAGGGTCGGCTTTGTTAGTTCAATTTTCCAGACTCACATTTACTATGAATGCATGAATACATATAATGCATGCTCGCTTACATACCTTCGCAAGCCATACACACACTTATTGTGCAAAGAAAGTTGCATGTGCATACATTTGTAGATCTATTGAACGACCATTTAACCATGCGTGAAACAGGTGCAGGCTATGGCTATGAAAGAGGCAGAGGGGGAGGTGGAAGAGGTTACGGAAGAGGCCGTGGAAGGATGGGCGGGCGTGGCAGGGCCTACCAGGCCCTAGAGTGAGAAATGGAGGTGCTTGCTAGTGCTTTGGTTTCAATAGGGGAAAATTTTATATTCAAGGACTGTTTTTCAGCATATCGGTGGCTTATTCTCAGAGAGTGGAAAGGCATTGGTTTTTTTTTCTCTCTATTATATTGTGGATGTGAGCAGTCTGTTATTTTTGCTTTCGTTGCAGCTCATAGGCATTTCTGTAATTCATTCCATTTCTTATAACCAGCTCTCCTTTCTATCGTCCCACTGTAATCTATATCCAGTTTTCATAATGTCATCATATGCTTCCAAGCTTTGTGGCCCTTGTACCGCCATTTTGTCTTGTTTTTTCTAACTGTTCCATTGATGTAGGATTCGAAACCATACAATTGGACCATGCATGTGAAGATACTTTTGCTGATATTAACATGGGAAACTGAAAGAAAAATTAGAGAAAAATGAAAATCTTAGAACTGAAGAAACATAGAAAATCGTAGAGTTTGGAGTTTAAAATATATAGAGCTTGTTTGCTCCATTTTGTGTGTTGTATAGTAGATTGCTGTTTTCTGTTGCTTGTTTCACTTTCAAGTTGATCTGTTTTCGGCACCCTCTCTCTGTGATTTCTCTGCTCTATCTTCTCCTCTCTGGCCCCCTATGCTCTCTCCTATATATATATATATATATTTATTTATGGTAAACTCCGTTTAAATGGATAAAGTTGTAGAAATAAAAATGACGGATTAGAATGCCCTACATTTTTTGAGATGGATATACCACCTAACGATATTGTCATCCATCCTACCATTTTCACCCAAAATCTCTCCTTATTTGGTGAGGGTGTCCATTGTGAGAGAAGATTGAGAAGTTGGAAGAGTGGGTGAGAAAGGCATGGGATCTTCCCGGTTTGAGTCGCTATTACTTCCACTACAACTTGCTGCCGGCAGCAGATGGATTTCACCCATCACAAGACAACCAGCACTATACTTGTGAAGCTTCATTTCATCGATGGTTCAACCATGGCTGCAGACAATGTCATCGTCAATATTTCAAAATGGGTTTTCTCTGTTCAGTCCCCTGATACCTTCTTTCAAGATTGGCATCATTTCTAGGGTCAGATTTGGTGGTGTTAATAAGCTTGTTAATGCAATTGGAGTAAGAAAAAGAGAGGGATTTCCAAGTATTCCCTCTCCTACAAGAACCCTTCTATTATAAAATAATGAAAAGGTCTCACAGTGGATGAGAAGAGTTGCTTCAATGCTAAGAGCCTCTAAATCGAAAGGCCCATCTAACTACCTCATTTAAACATCACTATAAGATGGAACTTATCCTCTCTCACTCATCTTATCACATGAAATAAAGGTGTTTTCCAAGGTCCAATCTTCTTTTGGTGGCTAGATTTCATGATTTTATATTTTGGCCATTAGCCCGATCTTCATCATCCAAATACCCAATTCACCAGTGCTGATCGGGTTCATCTCATCCACCATTAATTTTCGTCCATCGGAGTTGCAGATGGGAATGGACAACAACAATGATAGGGGACCTTTTTTGCAAAACAAAAAATAAATAAATAGTATGACCACCTAATCGGTCATTTTTATGTTTCTCTTAATTAAATTGTCTAATCCAAGTTTAAGAGTTTTTTTTTCCGTAAAAATCCCTTTATTTATTGCTCTTCCCTCTTTTATTTATTTTTTTTCTTTCCGCTTCTCTTCCTTGTTTCTTCGTTTTTAACCATTTTAAGAAATACAAGTCTTACTATTCGATGTATTCAATTACATCAAATAAATAGGCACTAGATGATCTTTTAGAAATATTAAAAGAAGAATAAATTATTAAAATTTGAATATATTATTAAATGTAGTACATATAGAAACATTAGTTATTATTTATGTAACTTTTGTATAAATTAATATTTTCTACTCCACCACCAACCAAAAATAATAATGATAATAATAACTCCATTTGCCTTTGTATGACAGAGGTGTTGGAAAAGATAAAAAGATTGATTTTATTCTCTTCAGGCATTGGGTTCGGCTCAGGCCATCAAGGCCAGATAAGGACCTAGGTAGTGTAGGCCCTATGATAGCTCTGGACCACTCAAGGCCCGACTCTTTCACAGCCCTACACAAGAGATCTTAGTCGGTTATGAGAATGAATAATCTAATGAAATATGTATTGTTCCAAACGTTAATGGGTTCTTAAGTGGATGAAGAAAACGACTGTACTATTCCAAACAGGAGATGGGCTCTCAAGAAGTTGAACAAACGGGATTGATGAAGGATCACTTCCAAACATGAATGGGACTCTGCATTTCATCAAAGTTTGGATTAAGAAATGGGCCCACATTTAAATATGTTTATAAGCCCAAATTCGGTTCTGAATTTGACCCCATTTTTGCGTGCGAATTGGGCTGAACCTCAGCCATAATCGGGCACCATACTTCAGCCAAGTTTGGACCCAAAGATATGCCCAAATTCGGATGTGAATTTTCACCCATCTCTTGGATCCAATTTTAAGCATGAAATCAAAATTTAACTCAATCCCCATTTTCCAGAGTAAACTTGGCTGGATCGCAGCCATGTCTAGATACTATATTTCCACTAAATTCAAATAAAAAAAGGCCCAAACTGGTCTAAGTCAGGCCTATTTTCAAACCTGATTTTAAGCACCAAATCCATCTCTAAATTTTACCCCAATCCTGAGTGTGAATTTGGATGGACCTCATCCGTACGTATCCAGTTACTATATTTCAGCCAAATAAAAAATGGGTCCAATTCAGAGCCCATTCTCGTAATCTATTTTAAGCCCAACTTTGGATTCGGATTTGACCCCATTTCCAAGTGTGGATTTGGTTGGATTTCAGTTATATTCGAACATTGTATTTCAACTAAACTCGGGTATGAAAATGATGCTGTATTTCATTATAATGATGATACAGAAATGGGCATAAATTTGAACATGAATTTGGATGAAACACAGTGTCCGGATGTGCCTGAGATCTAGCCAAATTGACAACAGAAAATGGGGTCAAACCTGGATTTGAAATTGGCTCATATTTGGATCTGAATTTTACCTTATTGGTTCTGTGCAACTATGTTGCTTTAGATAGCTCAGGATAGTAAAGGAGGCCAAGAATGAATAGGTTAGAAAGTGGATAAAATCAAGGATATCATGCAAACTGTCTGTGTTCCATTTAATAGTGACCAGTGTCAGAGTTGATCCAACTCCCATTTCCTTCAGTCAAAAAGCCATCAAAGAACAATTCGTTTCTTGGGTCATCTTTAGCAACGTGCAGGAACAGGTAATATGACGAAAGAAAAATTCCTTCCCTATTAATGGTCAAACGGATTATATTGTTTGAATAATGTTAAAACAGTTAATCTTTGAATACTACAGCCCAAGATAAAGCAAGACTGCTGATTGATGAATGAAATGGAAGGTCGTGCATTCAGTTGTACGTTGGCAAGGGGAAATACTAAAAGCACTAGTGTTTTTTCCTAACTAAGGCGGGTTTTTCTTAATTGCATTATCAGTGATGTGCTTAATCTAATGGTGGAATCCATTGATTCTACTGTAGTGAGATTTGAGGATATATCAAGGAGTGGATGTCATTTATCTTGAATAGTCTGGATTTAACATTATATAACCCTACGGTGGAATTTTGGACATATGTTAGACGGGATGAATGTAATTGACACAACAGGGGTCCAAACTATACCCCTTTACATGGTGTGGCCCATTGCACTTAGTTGTGATAAACGTAATAACATCTATCTTGTTTTGATCACGTGGTGTATTGTTAATTATTAGGACTGAAGTTTTTGGTTTCTCCCCACAAAAAGAAAACACACAAAACATAAAGACAATAGGAAAAGTTATTGGTCAAGCTGTTTTTTTAATAGTGTATCTCATGTTTCCTTCTATCCTATCAAGTTAGGGGAGCCGAGAATTAGGGCTGCTCAGTGGTTCAACAGTATGGTTGGGTTTTCACCTATTTTTTTAGGGTTCAATCTTTCCACTTATGTAGGCTCCCTCTTTCGGTCCTATGCGTGTGGTTGTCCTTTCACATATGGGGTCTCTTTCTTATGGGTCCTGTGTGGGGTTGTTCCGTGCTCGCGGATTTAGGTGGGGCCATCCTTCAGTCTCGGTTTACCATTGATCTCGGTACCACCCAAGGTCGGCCGCAACGCCATTTCGGAAGAGTCATGGAGCGAGTCTCGGTGGCTGCGTCACAAGTCCCGATCTCGGTCTCAGCCTCTGTCCGACCTTGGCCCCTGTCACTCAGCCATAAATGCGGCCATAAATGCGTTGCCGTGACGGAAACGGCGAACTGACAGACAGAGTGGGCGCCGGACCTAGACAAGGGGCACGCCTTATCTAAGGTCATGTCCATAGGCAAGGGGTGATGGTCCGATGGGACATCCCCTTTTCACCTACCCCCACTCAGGAGATAAGAGTACATTCAGATAGGACTCCCGTCCCCTCAAGGGGACAGTCCAATGATGACTTTCACGTCTATATATTGCATGAAAGGAAACCATGTAAGGTACGCACATTCTTCCCCTCCCAGAGCTCTCTGTCTCTCCATTCTCTTTCAGTTCTTACACTGACTTGAGCATCGGAGGGCCTTCGGCTGCCCATAGCCAGGGTCTCTGACTGTTATCTTCTTCTTTTCAGGTCACTGAAGGCCCGATCCTTTCCCTTCACCTTCCCCAAATCCTCAAATTAGGAGCTTGATCCTCCCCTAACTAAGTCCGTAATTTTTAGGCACTTACAGTTGGCGCCGTCTGTGGGGATAGGATCTGTGCCAAAGCCTTTACAAAAACCATGCTTCCAAAGACCAGATACGGTGGCGGAGGACCATCGAAGCCCCGAAAAGCATCGTCCTTCCCGCTACCGGAGCAACCTGCATTTCCACCATTCTTACAGTCGCAACCGTCCCAGCCGGCGTTTCCGGAACCGCCCCCCGGCCTTCGTTCTGCTCTTCTTCCCCCTCCTGGTCCGACCGGGGTCCCCCCCATCAGACAGGAGCCACCGGGGGTCCCACGCCAGAGGAGGTCCGGAGGAAAGTCGGGTGCCGCATACGTGGAGGGCATCGTCCAGTCGGACTCTTCATCTCGGCCCGTGACTACGCACCTCCGCCAAGATAGCCGTCGTGAGACCCCTCACCACCCAAGTGAGCGGCCACAAAGGGATCCACAGCTGAACGCCTCCACGTCGGACCTTCGACGGCGAGGCAAGACCCCCGTCAGAACGAGGTCCCATCAGCCCCACCATCACGTCCACGACGACGGCCAGTCCTTTCATCAAACCCATGGAGCCAGAGATGACAACCCCCTGCTCAAAGAGCTCGATGCCCAGAACCAGGCCCTCCAAGATAAAGACGAGGTGATTCGTCGTCTTGAGGAACGACTCGAAATGAATGAGAGGAAGTCTCGTGGTCTACTTCCCCGGCGACAGCAGGCCCACACGGGCAACCGAGACCTGAGGCAGGTCCTCAACAGCAGAAGGAGATATCGCTGTGAGGAGGAAGGCTCGAGCAGCAGTTATCTGCCTAGTGACCTCGGGGGATCACGGCGCGAGCCAGAATCACCGAGACCAGATGACCAGACGGACCTCAAAGAGTTTCTGGACCATTACGTCAAACAGGAGGTCCAGGCCCGCTTGGCCGAGATCGGGTTCGCCCGAGACCAAACCAATGAACGTGAAGAAAACGACCAGGGCGTGTCCCCCTTCTCGCAGGAGATTAAAGATTTCTCTCTCCCCGAGAGGTTCAGCGTCCCGAGGTTCGTCCTCTATGAGGGACCTTGGACCCAGAAGCCCACCTACGACATTTCACTCAGCGGATGTCGGTCTGGGGAGACGTCGGTCTCTTGAACTGCAGGGTCTTCTCGTCAAGTCTGGGCGACCTCCCACTCCAATGGTTCTGTGCGTTCCCCCCTGGGTCGGTCTCAAGTTGGCGGCAGCTCCGCAGCTCCTTTATTGGAAAGTTCCAAGCACACCACGTCATCCCGAAAACGGGCGGCAACCAGATGGCCATCCGGATGAAGGACAGCGAGAGTATCACCGCTTTCGCCAGGAGATTCTGGACGGTATATAGCCAGATCACCGATGCCAACGATGAAATCGCCATCATGTGTTTCCGACAAGGCTTACGCCCAGGGAACGAACTTCGTAGGGACCTGGTCCGGAACCCTGTCACCACGATGAAGGCGCTAATGGCGAGGGTAAATCAGTACATCGAACAGGAAGAGGATGAAGCGCATGGCAAAGAACGGTTCGGACTCCCACAGAAGGGCCAGGCCTCAAGAAAAGAAGGGATGTCCACCGGACCAAGGTCAGATAAGAGGAGAACTGCCCATTCTTTCTCAATCTCCTCGAGCGACAGCAAGAGACCGAAATTCCAGCCCCCCAAGCCTGCCGGCGACCCTTACAGAGCCATCAGCATTGTCTTCAAGGAGCCTATTTACAAAATCCTGAACAAGATCAAGGCAGAACCTTACTTCCAATGGCCACAGCCGATGCAGAGTGACCCATCCACCCAAGAACGAAGCAAGAACTGCTCCTATCACAAGCAGCATGGGCACATGACCGAGGACTGCTTTGCGCTAAAGTCCCACCTCGAAAGGCTCGTCAAGGATGGGCACCTTCGGGAGTACATCAAGGAGGAAGAAAGGGTCAACCGAGCTCAGCAGTGCGCTCCACCCAGTGATGACCAGGACAATGACGAACCAGCAGGTATCATCAACGTCATCCACCTGGCTCCTGCTTCGGGTAAGGAAAGTGCCCAAGCTCGGTCAGAGGCCAGGAGGGCCGCCCATGGCAAGCAGGTGATGTCGGCAGAGTTGGAAGGCGCTCCAAAGAGGGCTAGGAGGGAAAAGCCCAAGATCTGGTTCTCGGACGAAGACCTGAGAGGGGTCCTGCTCCCCCACAACGACGCCCTCATCCTCACCCTGCGGATCAACAACTATACTACGAAGCGTGTCCTCGTAGATTCGGGAAGCTCATCCGAGATCATTTACTACAACTGCTTCAAGCAGCTCGGCTTAATCGAGGCAGATCTACAGGAAGCTCGCGTCCCTCTGGTAGGATTCAGCGCCAAGCCAGTATATCCCAAGGGGAGGATTTCGCTGGAAGTCCGAGTAGGGGGCGCCACGAGAATGGCGGACTTCATGGTGGTGGACGCGCCGTCTCCCTATAATGTGATAATGGGGCGAAGTTGGCTGCATGCCATGGAGGCAGTGCCCTCCACCCTTCATCAAAAACTCAAGTTCCCACTAGAGAAGCCTAGTGGGGGGATCGAGGTAGTGACCGTATGGGGAGATCAGCAGATGGCCAGGGAATGCCTCGTGGCCGTAACACCTGGAGAGGTGGAGCCGGAACAAGTGCATATGGCCGAACTCGAAGCTGAGATCGAGGATGTCGGGCGGACAGCGGGGCAGAAAAGTATAGAAGAACTCACCGAGGTTAGAATCGGTCCCGAGGACCCCGAGCGATACTTCCTGCTGGGCAGCCAGCTCCCCGACCCTGAGAAGGCCGAACTGCTAGACTTCCTACTTCTGAATAAGGATGTCTTCGCCTAGACTCCATATGAGATGCCCGGGATTGACCCCGAGGTCATGTGTCACAAGCTCAATGCGGATCCCGGACATAAGCCCGTTATGCAGAAAGCTCGCAGGACAGGGGTCCCGCAAACAGAAGCAGTGATCGAAGAGGTGGAGAAGCTCCTCGAGGCTGGGGCAATCCGCGAAGTACACTATCCCAAGTGGCTAGCTAACACGGTGGTAGTGAAAAAGAAGAGTGGCGAATGGAGGGTCTGCGTGGACTTCACCGACCTCAACAAAGCATGCCCCAAGGATAGTTTCCCCCTGCCCAAAATTGACCAGATGATCGACGCCACCTCGGGGCATGACAGAATGAGCTTCCTGGACGCCTACCGAGGCTACCACCAAATCCCGCTGTACAGGCCCGACGAAGAGAAAACTGCTTTCATAACACCTCAAGGCATCTACTGTTATAAGGTGATGCCCTTTGGGTTGAAAAATGCCGGGGCAACATATCAGAGGCTGGTCACGAAAATGTTTCAGAGCCAGCTCGGGAAGACGATGGAAGTCTACATTGATGACATGGTGATCAAATCTAGAAAGTCCCAGGACCATCTGACAGACCTGCGCCAGACATTCGCCGTCCTCAGATAGTTCCAGCTCAAACTGAATGCTTCTAAGTGCGCATTTGGTGTCGGGTCTGGCAAGTTCCTGGGAAGCGTGGTGACCAGAAGAGGGATTGAGGCCAATCCAGACCAGATCACAGCTATACAGGCTGTCAAGAGCCCCACCTCGGCCAAGCAAGTACAACTACTCACAGGGATGGCAGCTGCGCTCAACCGTTTCATCAGTCGAGCATCGGACAAATGTCATCCCTTCTTTCAGCTCCTAAAGAAGAGTTCCAAGTTCCAATGGACCCCTGAATGTGATTTGGCACTGGAGAAACTCAAGGAGTACCTCTCTTCACCACCGTTGTTATCCACCCCTGCACAAGGGGATCTCCTCTATCTCTACCTCGCAGTCTCGGACCATGCAATGAGCTCGGTGTTAGTTCGAGAGGACGACAAGCAACAACGCCCCATCTATTACACCAGCAAAACCCTGCTCGACGCCGAGACCAGGTACTTGCCACTCGAAAAACTGGCATTAGCGCTCATCAGCGCCTCTCGCAAGCTCTCCCGTTACTTCCAGACATATACAGTGGTGGTCGTCACGGAGTTCCCACTCAAATCCCTTTTCAGAAAGGCGGACTTTTCTGGCCGAATCTCCAAGTGGGCCGTCGAACTGGGGCAATTCGTTGTCCGATATCAACCCAAAACGGCAATCAAAGCACAGGTCCTAGTAGATTTCATCGTCGAGTTCACCTCTCCTAGTTCGGCACCGACTTCGCTCGATACCGAACTGGGGGACTCCAAGGACAATAACGGAGCTGAAACCGATGCCGGGGAAGACCAGTACTGGAAAAAATTCCTTGAGTCAGCCTGGAAAGTCTTCGTTGACGGGTCGTCAACGTCCAAGAGAGCAGGCGCCGGCGTTGTCCTTCAATCCCCAGAAGGACTAGTCGTCGAACAGGCACTAACCCTCGACTTCAAGGCATCAAACAATGAAGCGGAGTACGAAGCACTAATTGCGGGTCTCGGTAGCGCAAGGATACTGGGGGCACGTCGACTTGTAGTCTTCAGCGACTCCCAGTTGGTGATGAACCAGCTGAGCGGAGATTATCAAGCCCGAGACGAAAGGATGGTGGCCTACCTAGCCCACACCAGACAGCTCCTCTTCCAGTTCGAAAAAGCTGAACTCAGGCAGATCGGCAGGGAATCCAATTGACACGCAGACGCCCTAGCCAACTTGGCGTCGGCCGTAGAAGCAGGGAAAAGAAGAACGGTCGATGTGGGGACATTAACCAAACCAAGCATAGAGCTCCTTCCAGTTCGGGAAGTCTTGTGCACTGATCTCGGTTCGTGCTGGATGGACCCGATCGTGACATTCCTGAAAGAGGATAAGCTCCCCGAGGACAAGAATGAGGCTCACAAGGTCAGAGTGAAAGCGGCTCACTTTTGGCTATCCCCAGATGAAAAACTCTACAGAAAATCCTACTTATGACCATATCTTCAGTGCGTCCACCCAAGCAAGGTGGAAGACTTCCTCTTTGAAATTCACGAAGGAATCTGTGGAAGCCACATCGGAGGAAGATCACTGGCATGCAGAGTTATTAGCCAGGGCTATTGGTGGCCCTACATGCAGAAGGATGCCCAGCTCTACGCCAGAAAGTGTGAAAAATGCTAGAAGTTCTCCCATTCCCTGCATCAGCCGGCTCGGGACCTGAGTCCCCTCTCCAGTCCGTGGCCCTTCGCCTAGTGGGGGCTGGACATCGTGGGTCCTCTTCACCGCACTCCAGGGAACAAAAGGTGGTTGATGGTTGGCACTGATTACTTCACAAAATGGATAAAGGCAGAGGCCTTGTCCTCCATCACCGAGCATGATACGAAGAATTTTGTGTGGAAAAACATCATCACAAGGTTCGGGATCCCCAGAGCTCTGGTCTCGGATAACGGAACCCAGTTCAATTCAAAACTCTTCAGAAATTTCTGCCAGGAGCACGGTATCAGGAACCTTTATGCGACTCCGGCCTACCCACAGAGCAACGGGCAAGCAGAGATCTCAAACAAGGTGGTGCTGGATGGACTCAAAAAGAGGCTTGATAAAGTAAAAGGTAGGTGGGTAGAAGAATTGTCGAGTGTCCTTTGGGCATACAGAACCACCCCGAGGCGGTCCACTTCAGCGACTCCTTTTTCACTGGCCTATGGGATGGAGGCCGAGATCCCTCTCGAAGTCGGCCTCCCGACATTAAGGACGAACCTCTTCGATCAAGGGCAGAACGAGATCAACCTCGCCAGAGAGCTCGACCTGGCCGAGGAACGAAGGGAGGCGGCATCCGTGCGTCTGGCCTCCTATCAGCAGCAGCTATCCAGAGCATACAATCAGAGGGTCAAGGAGAGGAGATTCTCAGTTGGAGAGCTAGTCCTAAAAAGAGCACTTCCAGCGGATAGAGATCCTAATGAAGGCAAACTCGTGCCGAATTGGCTTGGCCCCTTTAAAGTGATCTCGGTCTCTGAGAGGTCGGCCTACAGACTTGAGGGGATGGATGGCAAAGAGTTGCCACGACCATGGAACGCTGCGCATCTCAAGAAGTATTACTTCTAGTTGTATTCGAAATGATAAATCAATAAAGAATGATCTTTTGGAGGAAATCTGCCTTATGTCGTTTGGGTTATGAACAAGGCTCCGGCCCTCGCGCCAGCTTTTTTGAGTTCGGTCATAGGACCAGCTCCCCGAAGCTCCAGCCCTCGCGCCAGCCTCTTTGAGTTCGGTCATAGGACCAGCTCTCCAAGGCTTCGGCCCTCGCGCCAGCCTCTTTTAGTTCGGTCATAGGACCAGCTCCCCAAGGCTCCGGCCCTCGCACCAGCCTTTTTGAGTTCGGCTACAGGGCCAGAACTCCGCTCCTCACCACAATCTCTCAGACGACATACCATCCCCTTAGGACATAAAAAGGGCCAAATATCTGAAGTCGTGGAACTCGGCCTGCCTATGAGCCCAACCCAGACCCGTCGGGTCGTCTAGGGGCATGGCCTTGGCTCTCCAACAAGAAGGCCGCTTCTCGGGATGTAATACAAATCCTAGGATTCTGCCCTCAAGATTGTGCCATCAAAGCCTAACCATCGATCAAAAGGCAACAAGGCCTGTCTAATGAACTCGCCAACTCAGGTCGTTCGGAAGATTCAAAAGTTAGAGTGGTTGGAGTCTGAATGCCTTACCGCCCTCAGGGACTTGCAAGTTTTTGTCACATTATGACACCAAGACATATACACCACATTACGGAAAAGAAAAGAGATAAACAAGCAGTTAAAGAATTGAAAGAAACAAAATTTTTCATTTATCAGAAGCAATGATTACATGGCTTTAAAAAAAAAATCCTATTGCTTCTCGGGCGCCACGTCTTTATTCGGCTCCGGAGGATCGGACGAGGCTGGGGCATCAGATGGAGGAGCCATAGGGGGGGCCTGGGTCGCTTCGACCTCGGCGAGGGTCGGAGGAGGAGGTGCGTCTGGGACTTCGGTATGGGCCTCAGGAGGGTTGGATCCAGGCTCTGACTCCGAGCTCGGTACTGCAGGTCGGAACTGCGGAAGGTTCGCAAATATAGGGTTGTCCTCAGCAACCCCGTACTTACGAAGGGCCTCCCTGCACCCCATCTTAAACAGCACCGGGCTCAGATCCGTAATTTGAGCCACGTACTCCTCCGATGCCCAGTCCACCCCATCCTGGTAAGCTTTTGTAACTTGGGCTCGCAGGGTGGACTCGACATCGGCCCTCTCTTTCCTGGAAGCCTCGAGCTTGGCTTCCTTCCCAGCCATTTCGTTTTGCTTGTGGGCAAGCTCGACCTCCCTCTTGGCAAGCTCGGCCCCCTTTTTTGCAAGCTCGGCCTCCAGTTGGGCCGCCCTCCTTGCCTTGTCATCAACGGCGCCCCTCAAATTCTTATTCTCGCCCCGCAACTTGATGATCTCGGTCTTTGCCGCCTGTTGCTCCGTTGCGTGTTGGGCGAGCTTCTCCTCCGCTTTCCTTATTTCAGCCGCGCTGGCCTCCAGCGCACCCCCCATCTTCTTTTTCTCCTTCTCCAGCTCGGCGATGTGGGCAGTTCTTTTCGTCAGCCTCTCCATTAGCACTTGAGTCCTCTGTACATTCTGCAAAAGGATAAAAATAGTAAGGGAATCGAGTCAGGCAACCAAATGGCAGAAATTCGAAAGTACGGAGAAGGAAGCCACCTCAAGCGACGCCCTCATCGTCTGGTGGAGTAGGCCCATCGACCTGACCTTCTTATGCTTCTCCATGTCAAGGGGGAGGGCGCATCCCCGACCAAGGGCCACGATCGATTCCCAGCTGGCCCCTAGCCGCTCCCCCATGGTCATGGGCTCGTTAGGGTTGAGGTCGAAGTTAGGCCTCTAGGGTGCCGGCACGGAAGGTTGGGCCTGCAGATCCGCTCCCTGGAGCCTCCCCTCCACGCCCGTCAGGCGAGGCCCCTTCTCGGGAGGGGGCCCCTCACCCTCCTTTCTGGCCTCTGCGGCTCGAGGCCGGGTCTCCTTTTGCGGCGGAGGCGGCAGAGCCTCCTTCTCGGCCTCCACAACCCGCGGCCTGCTGTCCTTAAGCGGATGAGGTTCCTTTGGCAGCCGGACGTCCTTGGAGGGTTCCACTGACCTCCCCTTCTTAGCTTTGGCGGAGGTGGCCCCAACCGCTCCCGACGAGGTGGAGGAAGCAGCCGCTGCGGAGCCTTGGGAAGCGCCTGACCCACTGGGGGTACGTTTGGAGGCGGGGGGAGCTCCGCCCGCGAAGATCAGGGCACCCAAGTTCTTCAGGGAAGGGCGCTGACCTTCCATCTCTTCTTCTTCTTCTTCTTCCACTCCTTGGTCTCGGGAGGGAGAGCTATCAGCAATAAGGATCGGGCCCTGGGGCTCCGTGGCTTGGCCGCTGGTCTCGGCAAGCGCAAGAACAATCTCCCCTATTGGCTGGGAGGGGATCTCGGCAGTGTTTCTGGTGTAAGACTGGTACCGAGGTTTGTACCCGAGCAGGGAGAAGGCAGCTCGGTCGTGGTGACCGTGGTAGCGATAAATCTTCTTCAACCACGCGTCGTTTCGTTTCCACTTGTTAAAGCCGGCCTCTCTCCTCCTCTTCTGAATACCTGCGCAGGAAAAAGGCAAGGGCGTCAGCTCGGTATAACGACGAGCAAAGGCGATACGAGCAAAACCTAGAGGGACGGGCATTTACTAGGGGGGGTTCCAGGTTTTCGCGGAACCTGGATTCTCCGATCCTCCTCAGTCTCGGTCCCCTTGAACTCCCAGTTCCCCGAGACCAAAATGCGGTCATCTCCAACGTATTTGGTGGAGTCCTCCAGGGCGTTCACCAAAGGACGGCGCCTGGCTTTCACCCGGAGATAATAGGCGTCCTCGGCCCCCGCGGCCTTGCAGATATCGTAGACATCTTCTATGTCGTGCACACCGAGGTTGATGTCCAGAATCCAATTCAGCTCGGCCACGCCCATTATTATTTTGAAACCATTCGGCATTAGATGGAAGGGGCAGATCTTCAACGCGCTGAGGCAGGATCGGAGGAGGGGGTGGATAGGGAACCTGACCCCCCCTTCGCACACCGCCAGTAAAGGGAAGGGCATCCACTCCTTATAGGTGGCGAAGCCCTCAAAAAGGCCCTGGAAATCGCAGGGCTTCACCAGGACGTCGGCCGGGATTCTAAAATTTGCCCTAAAGGCCTCCAGGGCTGCAGTGCCCTCCAGCCAATGACTATAGACTCCCATGTTCTTAAATACAAAAAGGAGCAAAGAGGAATCGAAGAAGAATGAAAACCAGAAAAACCCTAAGGGACTAACAACCTCTAAACACAAAAAGAACAGGGGGCACAAAGAAGTAGTAGGGAAAGGAAATGGAACTCACAGAAAGGATGCTGAAGGCTACTGAGGACGAAAAGGCAGAAAGTCAGAGAGAAAGGTTTCCCGAGATCAGTTGGTTCGTCTTTCAGCAAATCAGTGGCAAGGCTCCGTCTTCAGCAGCGCTCTCCTTCTCAGACAAACAGCTAGGGTAAAAGAGAAAGGAACAAGGGGCGTTTCCATTTTATAGAGGGACGCCCCTCGATTGCCTGACCACGCGTCGCTTCGATCCCGGTGAACATCCAATCGAATGGTTCCATGTGGCAGCGACGGTCCGTCTTACGCCACGCCTCTGGTACTGCATTTATCGCCTCGGGCATACGATCCGACGCCCACACGCCTACCTCTACAGAACAATTATGACGCCCTATTCGTTGCTTAGGGCAGACGAAGGGGCATCATGATGAGGATCTCATAAAAGCGAGATACGAAAAGACGGCCCCATCACTTCCGAGTCTTATCTCCCGACCTCGGGTAAGGCCCAAGAGGTCGAGAGCTAGGGGGCAATTGTGCGGGGTTGTTCCGTGCTCGCGGATTTAGGTGGGGCGATCCTCCAGTCTCGGTTTACCATCTAGGATAAGAAGAAAAGAGAAAAAAATTGACAAAGAAGCCAATTGAGAAAATAAGGAAAGCCCCACTAGTTGGTTACCTTGTTTCTCATCCAATTAATAAGGACTCGATTCATGGTCGCCAAAAATTAAAAAAAAAAGAAAAAAGAAAACAAAAAACTCAATAGAGCTGATTGAATGTGGGCACAGCTTGTAACGCCCCAATTCCGGATACCGATATACTCGTTCGATCACCCGAAATTGGCGCGCTACTTCCCGGAAAATCCGAGAACTTCCAAGATCGTAGGCCGCAGTGAGGTCCAATTTAAAACTTTTTGACCAATGTAGTAATAACATTTAAATTGCGGAAGCATAACGATTTCAATAAAGCGGAAGCAATAGTATCGAGATATAGATATAGTGTGAGCAGAACATAGTCTATTAAAATGATTCAATGTTAATCAAAGTTATACATTTTCATTCTACCCTTCTCACTACAGAATATCTCTCCAAAACCCAAAATAAACAAAGTCCCTCAGAACCCTGGAATGAACTCCTCGCCCTCCGGCTCGACATCCGTGTCGGCCGGGCCCCAAGCGTACTCTCCAGCAACGGGTGCCTCCACTAGGGCTAATGCGTCGTCGGGAATCTCTGGGTCAAGGCCTAAGCACCATAGAATGGGTCAAATCTAAACGATCTGGCAAGATACAGCATACTACTAACATAGAACATATATATCAAAGGAAGTAAAGACAGGTACATAATTAAAAGAATAACAAGGGAAAAGAACTAGGCAGTTGTGCATTTAAATTATAAGGAATCAGTATAAATGAATACATCTAAACTACTACAAACAAGGTGGCACATTCACACGAGCTGGAATACCGCGGGATATTATGCCGCGGCCCTCCCATACTGAACACAGTCGCGGTGGGGAATCTCACCAGGGAATAACTAATCCCGACTCTCACTCATCAACTCATCATCTCAACACTCCAGATCGGGACGGTATTACACCGTCCGTCTCAACCACACAGCTCATCATGATAGCTCCTCAACACTCAACTAGCTCCTACCGAGGATGATCAGTCCACTAGCTGAGCTTAAATCAACCGAGTGAATGTTCATGCCGACTCGAGAATAACTCTAAGGTCTGTGTCTGTCTAGGCTTTGCCTTGCGTGAACAAGGTCCTAACAATATCTCTAAGAGGTCTACACATCTCAATACAGTCTCTGGATCTCATTCAAGATCCAGGCCCACTCGTTGGATCCATACCGAGGCCCATCAGTACATGGCCTGGTCTAAAACCGTCCAAACGAGGCAACCAATCCATCTACTACTGACAAACAGTTCCATTATAATCCATATAACTTAACAGTCGAATAGAAACTATCTCTTCAAGCTAAAGGGTTCACATCACCACACTTAGGCCCAGTAAGGGCCCGCCTAGACACAGACACGGGTCAATGATCTCCGAAATCACACCATCGGGTCACCTCTAGATACCCTAGGTTCAGGTCTTCCAATTATGTTTAATTAATAGTAAACAACTATTCTAAGATCTAAGAACGACAGAGTAAAATAACAGTGAAGTATAAACTTCAATCAGAGAATCAACGGGAAAAGCAACGGTCCAATCCTAGGTAAATGGGCCACTTTAGGTTCGGGTCTATCTCCGGTAATTCGATCTCTAAACGATGTCATTAATGCCGTAAAATAATGTATTTGGTGCTTAGTTGGTTAAGGGCATTGTTGACAACTTTTAGGGGTCGAATCATCTTAGATTTATCAACCAAAACACTAAACAGTGGTCCCCACGAGTCAAGGTCGAGCCACGCCATTGACTCGTGCTTGGCACATTGATGGAAGTTCATTTAATGGGGTCCCACAATCGATTAATTATAAAACAATGCTAAACTCACACCCTAGAGTTCACAGTGTGGCAGGTCGACCTGGCAAGGGTCGGGTTGATCTGCTCCACTGGGAATCAAGTTGGGACTTGGTTTGGATTCTGGAATTTTCAGTGTACCCGATTGACCAGGTGGCCAGCCTGTCGATTTGGTACACAGGTGTACCTGAGTCAACAGACTCCAGGCCAAATCTTAACTTTTACACTAGGGTCTGGAAATATTAATTTAAGGTTAATAAGTTAATTTATTCTAATGGGGTTCCACGGAGGCTAAGGGTCCTACTCTTTAAATTTTCTAAGGCTAATGGTCCCATATTATATGAGAAACTAAGTGTTTTACTTAATTAGTGAGGCTAATGGGTTATGGAAATAGTGGGCCCCGCCCCGATTTGGTCCACAAAGATTAAAGGGTCTAAATTTCTAATTTGTGAAAATTAATGGTGCTAATAGAAAGTATTAAAACTAAGGCTTCTTGTTAATTAGTGAACATTAATGGTTAAATGGATCAATGGGCCCCACTGGGCCCAAACCCCAACCAAAACCCAAGCCCACTAACCCATGTGGACAGCACTTTTCCCCCATCAGGTCAACCCTCCTAATTTCTCACCTACCCTTACTCCCATGACATCACCCTCCCTTTATCATTTATTACCCCATGGGCCACACTCATCAAGTCAATCCTCTCTACCTCACTCTCATTCCACCACATGGACAACACCAACCTACTTACTTTTATCAACTACCCCACGTCAGTGCCCATCTCTCCTTCCTTTTTCATTCTTCCTAATCCTCTTATCTCTTTCTCTTTCATTCGTCAGGTGCTATCACACAGAGCCCAACTTGTAGAATGGGCTGGGCGACAGCAACTACAGAATCACTTGGAAGGTGGGCCCCACCGTATAAGACCCTGATCAAACCACACTCCAAGCATCGCCCAAGAGCCAACTCCAAGATCACCGGGCTTGATCTGCCATCAATGGCCCACCTGGGCCCCCTAACCTGATTAACTAGAATAAAAAACCACTTCTACAACCTCCCGCCGATACAGAGAAAGGTAATGATCGTGGGCCCCACTGATCATGGGCCCACGATCAGCCCACGGCACTTGGGTCGCCCACAATGGTTCTACAAGATGTGGGGTTCGGATCCCCCAGGATGGCCCACCTGAGCCCACTGATCTCAACCCAACGATACACTCTGTTTCAAACACAGTGACTGTAACAGTCACTCTTTCTCCATCCGATTTCCAACCAATAATTCCATTCAATTTCACAATTTATAGCATATGAAAAGTAAATTTCTCCATCCATCAATGGCCAATAGCCCATCTATTCTAAGCTCAACGGTAATCTACAGATCCATATTAACCGAATGAGAATGACTGAATCAAAGAAACAGAACCTCACATTCTATGTTAAGAGAGTGTAGTGCACTTGCCTCTTTTAGCTTGAGAAGGTGGGTAGAGAGAAACAGAGAAATAACAGAGAGTTAACCCAGTTCAGCAGTGAAGTGAAGAAGAAGGTGATGACTGTTGCAGCTCAGATTTCAGCAGAGTAACAGTAGCTGGTGATATAAAGAAGAAGAAGAAGAATACAGCAATAGTTCCCAGACTGTAGAAGAAGAAGAACTCAGCAGTTGCTTCAAGTAGATAGTCTCCAGCAGAGTGGAACCAGTCCAGCAGTGAATCAGTAGCTACTCCAGTTCATACGTAGAGAGATGAAGGAGGAGAAGAAGGGAATGGGAAGGAGGCAGTTGCTGCTGGAGGTTTTCTTGGGATGGGGGCTGAGGGTAGTTTTCTTGGGATTAGGGTTTATTGCAAATGGGGATTAAGAGACACTATATAGGTCTAGGGGGAGTGATTAAGGACCAAGATACCCTTAGGGTTTAGTGGGATTAGGGTTAGGGTTTGAGGGTAGGCTTGTCTTTTGGTTAGGAAGTTTCTAGAAGAGCACCCTTGCACTAACCCACCCTAATTAACTTAATTAAACTTAACTAAGGACCCACCTACCCTAATAGCCTATGATTAACTCATACACCCAACTAAGTAGAAATCAACCCAACTAACCTAGTCTAACCAAAAATCTTAGGAGACCTAACTAGTCAATCTAATTAGCCCAAATGATTAGTAATTAACAATGATTAGCCATAATTAGCAATAATTAGCAAAGATTAGCAAAGATTAGTAATAATTAGCAGAGATTAGCATAATTAACCAATAATTAACATAAATTAGGGATAATTAGTCTATAAAATAGCCCTTAGAGGGCCCACCAAGGGTGGGACCTCACACAGCTAACTCTAACCAGTTGAGTATTACCTTCGACTAGTCCAATGCTTGGTTCTACAATCCGAAAAGGGTAGTTAATTTTTTAGAAAATAATTCTAAATGAATCCACCCCAGATCTCTCACAAGATTTTTTCTCATTTTTTTTCTAATCAATAACAAGAATAGTCATTAAAATGAGAAAAACTAAATACAAAGGAAAACTAAGAAAGAAAATGGAAAAAAACAAATAACAAAAAAAAAAAAGGGGAGAGAGAGAAGCAAGAGGGAATGCCGGGAAAATTGGATCCATCCCTAACCCTTTCAAAGAAAGATGGAACAATTTTTTTTCTCATCCAATCTTAATACTCAATCTCATGGCATGACAAATTTCTATTCTAAATTATTACCTATAATTTTTAGGCATGTAATACCCAAGAAATAAATCAATCCAAACAGTATCTAAAAAATTCATCCATGTTCTCATCCTCACTGCTCTCAACATCTTGCTTACGATTTCTCCAGCAAGGCATGGAACTTTTATGAGAGAGAAAAAAAAGATCAGGTCAGAATAGAGTTTCCAATCAGTTTTTCCGCCTCCGTTACATCACACCACCTGACAACCGAACCCGACACCAGAATATCCAATGTTGCTTTGTTTGCCACGTGTACACGATCCGACGAATGTTCACAAAATCATTGAGTCGGAGGAACAGCCCAGCCCAAGTGTCCCATCACATTACGTGGCACAGACGGACTGACCCCCTTCGTACCGAAATCCACAGCATGAAGAATGTGGACGTTTTCCTGTCCAAATACATTCTCGTACTTGGCACGCGTTCCGGTCCAGAGTCCTTTGGAATTTATCTTCTCTTCTCTGTTTTCTGCGTTTCTGACATTTTCTCTTTGCTTCTTCTGGGAACGGTTTTTATATATAAAGAAACGCGGACGCGTTCTTCTTTCACTGTGATTCTGTTTTCGAGATCCCAAACAGAGGAAATTGGAGAAGGACAGGGAAAATGGAAGACTGTGCGAAGAATTCTCCGGGGAAAATGAAGGATCTATTTCATGTAATTCACAAGGTCCCGTGTGGGGATAGCCCCTACGTTCGAGCTAAGCACCTTCAGGTAATGAAAAGAAATATGCCTCTTATTTTTCCAGAAGAAAATAGATCTGATTTTTTTTAAGGAATAGCTTTCCTAGCTTCTTTTTCATGGAAAAGGAATTTTGTGTATTCTAATTCTTTACTTCAATGTTCTTGATAACTATTATGTAAGAGTAGGTACTACTTTTATGATCCCACCAGCTTGAATTAGAGGTTCTTTCCCTATTGCATGTCATTGGAAAATAGGACAAATTAAGACTGTATTTGTGTGAAAAGAGGATTCTGTTATATTGAGGAGGTGTAACTCACAATATGTTGCTGTGTGGTGTAACACGTTTTCCTTTAAAAAACATGAACTAATTTCTTTTGGATGTGATGATTGTGAATTTATAACAAGGGTAGGAAGCATGAATATCCTGGGTTCTTATAAAATCCATGTGAGAATTCTGAGTTCGCCTCTAAAATTTACATGAAAATTCTAGATTTATCCACAAAGCCGAACTACCTATTTGGGTTTACCTCCTCAAAAGAAAATTCTAAATCCGCAGTTGCTCTCATGCTAAGCGAATTTCTCTAGTTACAAAAGGTTCTTAGGTTAGGTTTCACATATGAGATAGTCTACCAATTTCAGATTTAAAATTTGCAAGCTCAACTTGGTTGAGTTTGTGCTTTTGCTATTCCAGATTTTTATAAGCCTAGTTGTGCCTAATTTAGAAGCTTTGTTTGTACAAAAGGGGGATAAAACAAGTTCAACTCAGCTTAGCTTATTGAGGAGCTCACTTCGTATCTAAGGTAGCGTTTGGTTCACTGTAATGAAGGTCGGAATGGAATGGTCATTCTAACGGAATGATCATTACAGTATTTGGTTCGCAAAAAAGTGGCGGAATGACCATTACTTCCGAAATCACCATTTCCTTATGTAGAGGAATGACTATTCCACTGGAGATGTAGAGGAATGACCATTCATTCATTTGTAATGTTTTATTGAGACCAAAATACCCCTCCACCCTCCCAGCCACCAGATGGGAAAAAGACTAGCCGAAAAGCCCCGGTGGCATCGCTGGCCACCCCCAAATCACCGAAAACGAGATGAGTTTTCTTCAAAAAGATGGGTTAAGGTCATTGAGCCCCCCCAAAGTTGAGAGAGATGAAGTGGGTTCTTCTTCTTCTTATTGCAAGGAGGAAGTGGAGAAGAGGGAATCTGGTGATGGGTGCGTTTCAGATCCGAAGAATTACCTATTTGTGCATATAATTGGAGCTTCTAAATCGTGCAAGGATAGTATCGATGTTGTTAGTGGATTTGAAGAAAATCCATTAAGACACGAACCCAATTGAAGAAAATTGATTATGAGATTTACAAATCAATCCCAAATCAAAACACCCAGATGGTAGAAACCAGAAAAAAAGCAGCAGATTTTTGTTATACTCTGATTCCCTCCCACCCAATTGAAGAAAATAGCTTCCGGGTCTTTCAAATCATGACCAAATCAGATTCCTGTTACACTCTAATTCCCACCCAATTGAAGAAAATGGATTCTGGGTTTTTCAAATCGAACTCAAATCTATAAGACCCAGATGATAGAAACCAGAAAAGAATAACATTTCAGTTAATACTCTGATTCCTACGCCCAATTGCTGAAAACAGCTTCTGCATTCTTCAAATCATGTCCAAACATAAAAGACTCTGATGACAAAGACCAAAAAGGAAGAAGGAGATCTTTGTCAACACCCAATTGGAATCTGTCTCTTCGTATGTTATCTAGTTATTAGATGTCGTTTCCAATTGGTTGAAAAAAAAAGTGCCACTTGTGATCTGCCAATGGTTCTATCACCCCCATAATGTTTTGATCCGAGCCATTCATTTGGTGGATCCTTGCTGTGAAAACCATTAATCGAAGTTCTACACCAACGTTGCATAGTATTTTAATAGTCTATCATAATAGATTCTTTAATGAAGTTGGCCCCATTAACTTTATCCTAACCTTTCATATCACATCTGTCTCTATCTTAAAAGGTCCTACCCCAAATGATTTCATCCCGTTTGGAGCAATATAAACCGTTTGATAAATCAATTCATGAAAACGAACTTAAATAAGTTGTTGGTTTTTCTTATGTATATCTAATCAGTGATGTTGATTTCTCAATTTTCTATTCGAACAAGAGTATTTTAGTTAGTCTTATGTAAATTTTATTTTATTCCGGGCATCATTCCAGCGTACCAAACGCAGGAATAAGAATCAGAATTCCATTACTGGATTGATTCTTCAGTAAAGCCAAACGTTGGAATGGAAATTACTATTAATCTTGCCTCATTCTAGACTCATTCCAGTCTCCATTCCATTTCCGCCTAAAATCATTCCAGCGAACCACGCTATCGAAAGTGTCTTAAAACTAAAATATATGTACTGCAAAATCTATGCCAATTGGGTTCCTAAGGAGGAGTATTGAAGTGTTTCCATTGCCTCTACTACCACCTCATGGTTTTGATAAAGACTGGTTAGTGGAAGAGATTTAAAATATAGCACCATAAAGGGTGATAGACTATACTGTGATTATTGTGAAAGTTTTGGGTTCGATCTCTAGATTGGTAAACTCAATAAATCAGTCTAAAAGTGTACCAAAATAATAACTATGCAGCAGAAATAAATCATAAGCACACACCATAAAGACACTAGATTTAGCGTGAAAAATCCTAACCGGGTGAAAAACCACGGATCTGAACTAGATCAACCATCAAGCACTATGAATCTCGCAATTACAAGAATCTCAGATTTTATCCCCAGATATCCCCTATCTAAGGACTGGAATTACATTATGTTGCTTCACGCTTCAACAACTTCACACCGTTGATTGGAACAAATTTAATCCTACGCTTGACTCCTCAAATCTTCTACACAAGAAGATGTTCTTCTACAAAGGATGCAGAAGATACTGACTCTTAAGAATGACTCTTCAGCACAACTCTTCAAATAACTCTAGAATAGTATTCTCTCAATAATATTGATCTCTAACTCAGAACTTTGAGAGGTGAGGTGTCTCTTTAGAATAGTCCTTGAGTCATTTAAATAGCTTTTAGGACGTGCTTAAGGTTACCTAACTTGATTGCGACTAAAACAAGCAGTTTTGGTACAATTAGAATCAATTTTCTAATTTTCATAGGACTTTGCCGCATGTTCGCTCGAGCAAATGGAGTTCTGTCTCAGTGCAAAAAGACTTTATTAGGTATCTAGCTCTTCTGACTATGTCCGCTGGAGCGGATGATGCTGGTCATTCGAGCAGACCACATTTTGGATGATCCAGAAATTCAGCACATTATTTCTTCCAGTTGTCTTCTTCCAAATCTACCAGACTTCTTTCTCTACCCTTCAACATACTTCTAATTCTA
Source organism: Cinnamomum chago (assembly GCA_038049695.1). Lineage (NCBI taxonomy): Eukaryota > Viridiplantae > Streptophyta > Magnoliopsida > Laurales > Lauraceae > Cinnamomum > Cinnamomum chago. The sequence goes on from CP142462.1 coordinate 11,596,646, forward strand.
TTTGATCTTGCAATTCTAATTCTACAAGACTTTCTTCTTTCAACCCTTCCAATCTTGTAATTTCTAATTCTTGCAATCTTCTATCTTCAGAGTCATTTTTTTCAAAATAAGAAATACAACTCAATGGACTCAGAGTTTTGTCCAACCCATGAATTAGCCAACATGCAAAAACCTAACACGCCATCAACTAATAACATCAAGGTCGGGAGATGTTGTGTATCTATGTCATATTGTAATCTATTCCTCTTTACAAGTTGTGTTTCTTTCTTAATTCAAATTGGATTTGCTGATTTTAGTAATGCTTTTGGCACATAATTATTCGCAGTTGGTGGATAAGGATCCCGAAGCAGCCATTGTATGGTTTTGGAAGGCAATAAATGCTGGGGATAGAGTTGATAGTGCACTCAAAGATATGGCCGTGGTCATGAAGCAGCAAGACAGGGCTGAGGAGGCCATAGAAGCCATCAAATCCTTTAGAAATCGTTGTTCCAAACATGCCCAAGAATCCCTAGACAATGTCCTGATGGACCTCTACAAGGTAACATTGCATATATATATATATCATATAAATGTCCCACATAGGTCATGTGATGAAGCAAATGATGATGGTGATGATAGTGGAATTGGCAGAAATGTGGGAGATTAGAGGAACAAATTGAGCTATTGAAGAGGAAGCTTCGGATGATATACCAAGGAGAGGCTTTCAATGGCAAGGCCACTAAAACAGCTCGATCTCATGGGAAGAAGTTCCAAGTGACTGTCCAACAAGAGACTTCTAGAGTATTGGTAAATCTTTAACCTCTTCTTCTTTTTTTTTTTTTTTTTTTTTGGTGATTGCTTTTCCTCTTAATTTGTTTGTACACTTATCTTCAACATATTATGTCTCTTCAATCATTAGTTCCATGTTGTAAAACTCGGTCATTATATAATGATTTTACCAATTATATATCGGTTACAATAGTCACTGTTATTATTATTATTATTTTTTTGGCGAAGTTGCAAAATTGAATTAAGAAGAGAAGGCCAAACAGAGAAAGAAACCACAAAAGAAACCACGATAGTCACTGTTACTTATTATGAAAATATTATGATGTGAAAGTACATAAAAATTACATAGTATCATATATGTTGTTATATCGGATTTTATTAAGCCTTTTCTTTATCTTATAAAGCCTAAAAAGCCTATAATAATAGAGACTTTGATTTCTTTATTTTTGAAGATTGTATTCTCAAATAATGAAGTGGTGGGAGCAAGTAATAATGAAGTTTTGGTAATATCATAAATAGCCATCGGCTATTGATCTTAACGAAATCACTACAAAATATTTAGCAAGATGTAGTCCCTAAATTAATCTTCACATGGTATGAAGGCCTGGCTGACATGAACCTCTAAATGCTTCCACTTCTTCATGAATTTAGGCTAGTGCAATATTATAATTAAGTTTCCTTTGTGTATGCTAGTAAAGATCCAAGTAGGTTTCTTAGTTTGAGCCTGATCATATTTTCTATATTTAGTTATTGTATTTTTATAAATAGTCATCGGCTATTCTTTAATGAAATCACTACAAATTAAATATATGCAAAATATAGTATCTAAATGTTCACAGTTTGATCATTCAATTTATGTCTTGTACAGGGAAATCTGGGTTGGGTATACACGCAGCAAGCAAACTATCTGGCGGCTGAGGTTGTATACAGAAAAGCCCAGATGATCGACCCAGATGCCAACAAAGCCTGCAACCTGAGCCTTTGCCTAATTAGGCAAGGCCGGTTTAATGAGGCCCAGTCCATTCTCGAAGACGTCAGACACGGTAGACTTCCAGGCTCCGACGACCCAAAGTCGATCAATCGAGCCAATGAATTGCTGGTTGAGCTCGAATTGCAGCAGTTAACAACACCCCCTCATCCTTCATGCTTCAGCTTGGATGGATTGGACCAACATATCGATGGGCAAACCCCGTTTCGGGCAAGGAGGCTGCCCATTTTTGAAGAGATCTCTCAATTTCTGGATCAGCTGGCATGCTGATCATATTTATTTTGTTGGTGTGTGTAGCATACTAGGATAAATATAAGGTGTGCAATTTGCGTAGTTCATTTTGTAGATGTGAATATCCAAATAAAAGGGCACATGTAGGGCCCAAATGTAAAGGGCCCAAATGTTAAAACTTTTTTGCTCCAATTCCAAGTCCAGTCAAAGAAATTATAGAAAACAACATTTGAAACACCCCACCCCCACGGGAGTTGGTGGAGTGGCATGAGGTGTGGGTTTGGTCCCACATACTAGTTGCGAGGGTTTAGCGGGTGTCCCACGTCCTAGTTGCGAAGGTTTAGCGGGTGCACCCGGGGACTAGGCGGCCTAGGTCATAGACTTAGGGATACCCAGATCATTGATTTTTTGTTTTTTGTTTTTTTGGCTAGAAGTGGAGCATTTTATTTATGGAGTGTTTTAAGTACAGTTTGCTTTAAGTAATAGTGTGATTCTCATAAAAGAAAGCCTATGTGCCACCTGAAGACATCAGAATCATATGGATTAGGAGTTTTGGAAGGTCTCCGAGTGTCTTATCGAAATGAATGAAATGGGGGAACATTTCTTAATCATAAAAGGTCTATTTTCAAGGCCTAAAACTTGTTCATATCCTAATAATCAAATAAAGTTGGTGTATCAAGTTTACATGATCAGTTCAGAGGCCAATAAGTGTTGGATTTTACATGATCAGTTCAGAGGCCAATAAGTGTTGGATTTGCATAAGTGCTGTTTGAGGTGTTTAGATGAATCATATATTACCGGGCCAATTGGATCTAGGAGCCAGGTCAATCTGTTGTTAAAAGATTTTACATATTGCAGATTTGAATTAGAGTTACTAGGATTTTGTGTATACACATACATGCGTAGGAAATAATGCATACTTGCATAATGACAGGTATGACCGCAATTTATATTTATGTATTAAAAAATCCATAATTTTAAAAGGAAAATATTATGAAAGTACTTGTTTATGTAATCTAAGATCTAATAGCATAGAAATGTAAGAGAAGAATTGCGGAAGAAAGGAAATGGTAGAATTTGGATAGAAAGGAATCAGGTATTGCAAAAAATGAAAAGTGAACTTTGAAAAATAGGGAGTAGATGTGAGTGGTTCAATAAAGAGATAAAGTAGGTGGTTTTAACCTCAATGGATAGCTCAGTTGGCCTAGGGCCACGGTTTGTACTTGGAGGTTGTTCGAAACTGCACTACCACAATGAGGCTATAGGAGAATTTACTCAGCTTCCTTCTGGGCCCGGAGGGATTAGTCCAACCCAAAGAATTGGGAACCCTCCGATAGCAGAAAAAAAGAAAAGAAGGTGGTTTTGCATGAGATAAGTGAGAAGATAAATGATAATTAAAAAAAAGAATAATTAATTTTAAAAATCATAATTGATAGCCAAAATTAAAGCCCAAAGCCTTCTATAATGGACTTTGTTTGCACGCTTCTAGAATCATCAAGATTGTAGACCTTAACAAAGAGGAAAATTGACCATAGAAACAACAAGGCGCCGGTCAAGCTGATTTGGTTTAATTATCATTTTATTTCTTTTTTTTTTCTTCCTTTCACTTTCAATCGAGGCTTGAACCCAAAGGCATCCTGTGACGTTGATGTCTTATATCTCTAACTAGCTAAGTTACGATTCAACAAAAAGACTAGTACAATTACAATATTGCGAGATTATTCCCTGCATATTTGAAAAATCTGAAAAAAGTAAAAATTCGAAATTAGATAGAATGCTCCAAACAACTTTTATAATTATATTTTTAACTCTCATATAGATTTTTGAGCGTTGGATTGTTCTCTCAAAGTTGAATTTTCAAGGAGTCTGGATGCTCAGAGTGTCGTACTCAATCTTTTTAATAAATGGAAGGATCGGAACTTCAAAGTGAATTGAAGGCTCATCTGTTGAAAATTTTGAACCGCTCAAAATAAATTATATATCCATAGATTTACTCCGACATGAGTTGATCCCACTGTAAAACTAAGAATATGGCTATTAATGTGATAATAATACAATTATGCATTCGTATACTATATTATTAATTATATTTTGTATTTTACGGTGGGAACAACTTGTTTTGGATTAAAATTTGAAAATATCGATCTCATACATGAGTAAGACATTCATCTTAGAGGGTTCAGATTTTCAATAAGTGGGCCCACCAGCTTGAGCTTAGGAGAGTCTTGCTCTATATATATATAAGAAATATATATATATATATATATATATATGAAGCCAATTGATTTCAAATTGAAATAAGATCCAATTTTCTCCAATTGATTTTGACTCATCCAATTTATTTTAGCTTAACCCTGGTAAATGGGTTGCATCGGAGTAAATCGGGTTGAGCTAGAGGTAGAGCATAATTTTTGGACCACTAACACATGACCAACCTGCATCTGAAACTGGGTTGCAAACTTATCGGCAACTCGCACCCATTAAGTTTTGGGTCGGGCTAACCTGTCTAGCCCACATTAGACACGACCTGTGTATTTTTAATAATGTGCTAAAAATTAATCATGGTATGTGCCAAGACTCGAACTCATGACAATTTGGATTTCAAAAAGGCGACCCTACCACCCCAGCCTCACTTTGGAATATTGACCGGGAGTTGGAATTTATCTATAACGTATTTATAAAAACTATATTTTTGTGTGGCTTTAACTTTTATAAATTATGATGTAAAGAGGAGTGGAACACTACAATAGACCCGATCTATTAAAAATCGCAATCATGAAGACAAACATCCTTTCTATTTATGAGATATCCCCAATTTTCACCTCAATCTGGATTATTTCCACGGTCAAATTGATTCTCTAATAAAAATATATATATAAAAATACTAGAGTTTTCTCAATAAAGATTTTTCTGTGATTTGGACTCTCCATCATGTCTTTTGTCTATTAAGAAATTCTCAATATCATCCTATTCCTATGAAGGTAATGGCATTTGAGTGTTAATGGGTCCCAGTATCCAACTGCCACTAATTTAAAGAATTTCAAGTATTTTTGTTTGTTCTGACTATATGAATTTTATTTTTTTAGAATGTGAAATGCTGAGGTCTGAGTTGTCTGGTTTATTTAATCCTCATTCTTTTTTATTTAATCCAATCTCAATTCTAGGTTGTCGGTAGGGGTGTCACGGTTCGGTTAACCGGTCTTTTTGGGGAAACCGTTAACCGAACCGTAACCGCGGTTTTCCGTCTTTAAAAACCGTAACCGTAACCGTATATACAAAAACCGTGGAAAACCGAACCGCGGTTAACCGTATTATACGGTTCGGTTACAGTTAATAACCGTGGAAAAATATACACAGTAATACAGTATAATTACAGTATTATACGGTTACGGTTACAGTTCGGTTACGGTTAATAACCGGCGATGACGATGTGGGAAGCTAGGGTTTGGTTTTAGGTAAGGAAAATTTCGTTTACCCCTCATGTATATTATTTTATTTGTTATCGGTGCGGTTAACCGCATACGGTTAACCGAACCGTATTTTACGGTTCGGTTCGGTTAATAACCGTGAATATTGTGGAAAACCGTAACCGAACCGAACCGTGCGGTTTTTTGGTTTTATTAACCGTAACCGAACCGAACCGTGAAAATACGGTTAATAATCGCGGTTCGGTTCGGTTCGGTGCGGTTTGACGGTTAGGCAATTTTTTCTTACACCCCTAGTTGGCGGGTCTCTTTTTTATTCATTGGTTTTATTTGTACACTTTTTTTTTTTTAAGAATGCGAAACTAATGGTGAAAAGAATTTCCAATAATATTGGTCCATCTAAATAAAGAATTAAGGTCATTCTTATTATCATCATTTTCTACTTTCTCCAATATAATTCCTTTTCTCTATGTCAACAAGAGAACTTTCACCTTTTCCATTCATTTACTTTTGAGTTCATTGTATTTGATTATAGCAAGTTCAATATTTCTTTTGTTTCTTTGTGTCTCTTTTTAGTACGATATCAGGTTTCGTTTACATGCTTAGTTTAGATCAGTGTTCAACCCCTTTTAAAATGTGAGCATTTTGAGACAACTTATGCAATTATTAAGCATTTCAATTTAAGATGTAAACCTTTTTTAATTCATTTACTTTTGAGTTCATCATTTTTTATTTGAGAAATTTTAATTATGTCATTTTAATATAATTTATACAAAAGAATTATCATTTTTAAATTTTTTATAGATTTGCAATATTTTTATGGTTTTCATAGATTATGAGCTTCTTTTTTGTCCCTTTTTTGTTTCAACTTTTGGGTATTAGGTTCTCCTTGGTTTTTTCTTTCAAATCACTTTTTATTATGGATTTTCCGTGAATTCTCATTTTTATGTTGTGTTTTTTTATTGCTTATTATTATGAGTTAATTATATATTTTACTTCCATTTGGTTCTTTTAGTTTTCTTTGTGACTCTTTTAGTTTTCTTTGTGACATCATTTTATGGATTTTTCTTATTTTTTTGTGGCTTCAGATTTCCATTTTTTTTTGTATTTGATTATCATAAGTTGGTTTGTTTCTTCTAAATTTCTTTTATCATTGTATTTTCTATAGATCTTTATTTATATATATATATATATTTTTTTTTTTATAGCCTTTTTAATAAAAAAAATCGCTTTGTTTTGTATTTCTTTTATTATTATTTTTCACTTGTGATGGGTTTTTAGTTTTCTTTTATGATGGTTTTTCATGAATTTGTGGGTTCTTTTGTCTTTACCCTTTTGTGCTCCGTTTTCGAGCTTTTTTTTTTTCATGGGTGTTTGATTCTTTTAAATTGCTAGATTATGGATTTTCATTTATATGTTTTATTTTTATGTGTTTTTCAAGTTTTATTGGATTTTTATTAATAGTTTATATTATTTGTTTGTTTTGATTTTGTTTTTTAGTTTTCTTGGTCATTAATCTTCAATTTTCATGGGCTTTTTGTGTTTTTATTTTTTAAATTATATGGTATTGGGTTTTTAATTCTTATGGAATTTTTTTTCCTCTCTCTCATACTATAACCTTTTGCATTTAATTTTAAAGAAATTAATCACAAAATTTTAATACCATGATTATATTCCCCGTGCTAAGCACGGGCAATTTATTTTAGTTTGACCCTAGCAAATGGGTCAAGTCGGGGTAAATTAGGTCGGGTCAGAGATAAAGTACACTTTTTGGACCCAACCTAACTCTTGTATTTTTAATGACATAGTATGTGTCGAGACTTAAACTCAGAACAATATAGATTTCAAAGGAGCGACCCTACCACTACACCACAAAGCATCCTTTTGTTAATAGTTTTATTTCCAATATGTATTTCCAATATAATTTTATTTCTCTATGTCAAGAAGATAACTTTCATTTTTTTCATTCATTTACTTTTAAGTTCATTGTATTTTTTTAGAGCAACTTCAATAATTTTTTTATTTCTTTCTGTCTCTTTTTAGTACCGTCTCTCATATCTCATTTAGATGCCTAGTTTAGATCAGTGTTCAACTCATTTTAAAATGTGAGCATCTTGAGACAATTGGTGCAATTGTTAAACACTTCAATTTGAGAGGTAAACCTTTTTTAATTCATTTACTTTTGAGTTCATCATATTTTATTTGAGCAATTTTAGTTATGTCATTTTAATATGATTTATACAAAAGAATCATCATTTTTAAACTTCTATAGATTTGTAATATTTTTATGGTTTGTATTTGTATGGTTTTCATAGATTGTGAGTTTCTTTTTTTCCCCTTTTTTGTTTCAACTTTTGGGTATTGGGTTTCATTGGTTTTTTTTTTCTATTAAATCACTTTTTATCATGAGATTTTCTGTGAATTCTTATTTTTCTGTTGTATTTTTTTTTTAATATGCTTATCATTATGAGTTAATTATTTATTTTACTTCCATTGGGTTCTTTAAGTTCTCTTTGTGAAATCTTTTTCGGGATTTTTCTTATTTCTTTTGTGGCTTCAAATTTTCATTTTGGACTATTAGATTATCATAAGTTGGTTTGGTTCTTATAAATTTCTTTTATCATTATATTATCTATGAATCTTTATTTATATATATTTTTATAGCATTTTTAATAAAATTTATTTCATTTTATTTTGTATTTCTTTTATTATAATTTCTCACTTGTGATAGGTTTTTAGTTTTTTTATTTTTATGATGGTTTTTCATGAATTTGTGGGTCCTTTGTCTTTGTCCTTTTGTGCTCCATTTTTTAGGGTTTTTTTTTTCTCATGAGTGTTTGATTATTTTAAATTGCTTGTGTTATTGAGTTGATTATGAATTTTCTTTTCTATTTTTTATTTTTATTTGTCTTTCAAATTTCATTGGATTTTATTCATAGTTTATATTGTATGTTTGTTTTGATTTTTTTTTAGTTTTCTTGATCATTAATCTTCAATTTTCATGGGCTTGTGTGTGTGTGTGTGTGTGTTTTTTTTTTTTAATTATATGATATTAGGTATTGAATTCTTATTGACTTTTTTTCCCCCTCTCTGTTACACTAAAACCTTTTGCATTTAGTTTTAAAGAAAATGATCATAATTTTTTTTATAAATTTTAACATTATGATTATATTGCCCCGTGTTAAGCACAGGCATGTCTTTCTAGTGAATATGATGTTACCTTACACGTTCTAGGTTTTGCTTTGGAACCCAACGTTTTGGGCTCCACAATCAACATCAAAGCCGTTAATCATGTTGAAAAACTCCAAAACGGCTATATGATAAAATCTCAACCATAATTCTTCATAGATCTTGAGACATTTGTAAAAAAGTCAAGATAGTTGGATCACAATTTCTTGAATTCTGTGGGGCCCACTTTCAAAATCCAAACCATCCAGTCTCTTCGGAAGGCCTAAAATGGCTGTGTTCGGATTTGACAGCTTGATTTATCATGGACCATGAGAAATTGGCCAGAAATCGCTAACCATTGATTTCTCATATTATATAAAACGGGATGGAAAACAGTCACCATATTCATTTTTTTGGTTCCTGTGGGCTTTGAAATTATGATCTGAACCGTGAATTTTTTTCAGAAGGTCAAACACGTCCAGTTAATCAAATTTCAGCCGTTCATCCTTTTTATGTTTTGAGATAATTGAAAAAAAAAAAAAAAAGTCCCCCTTTGCACAATCCAACCCATTCAAATTCTCTAGATGACCAATAAAAGATTTGAGGTGAAAGTTGAGGTCTTGATTTCTCATGGATTTTGAGAAATTTTTAAAAATCTTACAACCATTGGATCTTGATTTTTCATAGATTTTGAGAAAGTTTTAAAATTCTTACAACCATTGGATCATACATCCTACAAATTGTAGGAATCCTCTTTTAGTACCAAACTTAGAAATCTCATTGGAAATCCTGTCTGAGACTGAGGATGTGTTGGGTCTAGGGGATGGAGAGAATCATCTAAATAGTTGATTCTTCTCTTTTCACCAAACATGCCCTCAGTAGACATGCCCACCCAGAGACTTTTGGGAGTGGTGGTGCTACCCATAGCAACAGCCCTATGATTGATTCACTAAGAAGTTGGTTAACTAAAGTGAAATATGGTCACTAAGAAAGGGACAACAGTTTGGGTCAATTTTAACTCCTCGTATGACAGTTCATTACTTATCATTTGTAGGTACTTAATGCGCAAACATATTCTAAAATAAATGGGTCTAAACCTGATTTTCAAAATTCATATGTTCTTCCCAAAAGGACTGTTTGTTTGATTGTATTTTTAATAAGGATTGCAGGTGTAGGAAATTTTCAATCATGGTGTCAAATCTCGACTCCAAAGCTTGTGGGATTTCTAAATTTGTTTGTCAGAATTTTGAAAAAAAAAAAAAAACCCTTCCGAAAAGTCAATTTTGACCTTTACAATTTTCAGATTCCGAGCTCCATAAATGCTAAAACTTCTTGTAATACAATTGCCATTGCCATTGCCATTGCCATTTCCCTTCCCTCCTTAATACAACGGTGTCTGACATTTTAGTATAAAAAGAATGAGAGATACCAAACCATTTCCGATGTGGGACAATGTTTATTGCCAAGGTGACCTAAGCATGACAAGCGACTTCGTAGAGTGAGGACTAATTTTTCAGAGAGGAATGAGATCCAGACCATTCATGAGTCGGTTAGATAGAGATGTTTTTGGCCCAAATCCTTCTCTATCACATGTCGGGTCGACGTTTTCTTTTTGTAACCCTAGACTACTCTTGGCTTAAGAATTTCTCAGATTTGGAACTTCATCAAGTACTTAATTTTTAGTTTGTTTGTGCCCGGGGTGGGCATTAGACCTTGGCGTTTGGCGGCATTACATTTAGCTCATATGTGAATATTTTTCTTCTTTTCTTTATCCTCTTTTGATGACGAAGTATGTACTATTTTGGATTACACTCACTTTTAAATAGAATCCAACTTACTATTAAGTAAATAAAAAACCCTAATCTACTCTAATAATAAGCTATTTTACTCAAGGCATTATACGTTCATGACTCAAGACCCTCCAAGTGTTTCCCTTTCTCTTTCAAATTTTACCCCTAGGAGTTTTTCTTCTTCATTTTTTTTTTAACATCCCAATAGTAGTTGGTCTCATCATAATATTGAACATAGATTAAGAACATAATCAGTATGTATGATTAACAATGCATAAAATTGCGTTGACATAGGGAGACACTAGAGAGACTCTTAACTGATGTAGCGGCCTTATGTCCTAGTTGATTCGGATTTGTGGAACTTCATCGTAGGGCTACTTATTGATAATCTCGATTGTTAAAAATGAATGTCATCCCCCTTTTTTTTTTTAAGGTGAAAGAGACCCATGTAAATTATTATACAAAATGAAAGCAACCTGCACCCCAAGAAGGCTCCCAGTTATGTCAAAGAATATATAGCATGCAAGCAAGGAGAGAGAGTAGAAAAAAAAGAGAGAGAAAGAAATATCAAAGCCGAAACCTATAAACCCACAAGTGGGGCAAGCTATGAGCAAAAAAAAAAAAACCAGAGAACCTCACTCATTTGCATTAATTACGTTATAAAGGGATCACTTTGATATTGAAGTAAATTTTAAAGATGGACGGGATTGTGTTTATTTTGAATTGTCCGAATTATCAATAGGCAGGTTCATAGTACAGTTTCACACATCCCACTCCTTAGAAGCGTGTGGGAAACATTGAGAGGATCTAGGATCCGGACCTTCTAAAATCACATGTATGACAAACTCATGTACCTTGCAGCCAAAATCAAAGATCTATCTATGGGGTCCCTCATCCCCAGAGTCATCTCTCACATGCTTTCGGTTCCAGAAAGAGAGGGCAAAAAATAAAATCCCTTTGAAAGAGCTCAGATGTGCAGATTTACAACCAACATAGTGGGCTGTTTATGTGATGGAACCCATACACAGTAGCACAATTGTCCTCACCGCTCGTTATTACTTCTTGTTAACATTTCTGTATATAATAAATGAGAGAGAACGAACCGTTTCCGATGTGGGACAATGTTTATTGCCAAGGTGGCCAGAGCCTCGCATGCGACGTTATAGAGTGAGTGCGGTATGTAACACTTTATTTTTCGGAGAGGAATGAGTGTGTAATACTGATTTTACAGAAAGGAATTAGATCCAGACCATTCATCATGAGTCGGTTAGATAGAGGATTTTTTGGCCCAAATCCTTCTCTATCACATGTCGGATCGTTTTATTTTTGTAACCCTTGTCTACTCTAATAATGCTATTTTTCTCGAGGCATTATATGTTTTTGAGTCAAGAATCAAGATCATCTTAGTGTTTCCCTTACCTATTATGCCTACTCTTTCAAATTTTACCCATAGGAGTGTGTTTTTTTTTTTTTTTTTGAACATCCCAATGGGAGTTGGTCTCATCATAATATTGAGCATAGATTAAGAACATAATTAGTACGTATGATTAAAGATGCATAAAATTGTGTTGACATAGGGAGAAACTGTGAGAGAGGCTGTGACTGATGTAGCATCCCCATCTCCCAGTTGATTCGGCTCGGTTGAGTTTTAAAATGCTGATGTTAGTTACCTTGCTTCCTTGTCGTCTCTTTGGTAAGCCCTGCTGGAGTCTGTGGCTCATGTAGTGTACTGTTGTTATTTTGCAATCAACTGGTTGATGCAGCCATTGCATTCTAGTGTACTCCCTGTCCAAGATCTGGAATTCAAAGTTCATTTTTTCATTCTGAGAATTGAAGAGTTACTTGAACTCCAAATTTCTTACAAGACTGTTTTTAAGTAAGCCCGTCACCTGGTCTAACCCGCCAAAGCCCACAAAAAATGGGGGCTTTTTCCTTAGGAGGCTCCTCAGGAGTCAAATTCCTAATACGATATTAGGGGCATTCATGGTCATGGGTAGTGTCACACCAGTTGAAGCTTGTCCAAGCCTATCCCATATATTTACAACGCCCTTAAGATCAGGCCAGATCGATCATGGTCTTGAAAGTAAGGCCCAAGCCCAGACCCATTGCAGAACATATATACGCTCATTTTGTTAAACGTGTTGGTCTATGCTGGGTCTTTGATCATGGACAGGGTCAGACCCATCCCATAAATTCAGGCTTCAAATTTTGGTCCAGAATCCAGATTCAGGCCATGAGCTAAGTAAGGGGGTGTTTGGGTAAAAGCAGAATAAAATATACGTAGATTGACAAATTCTATTTTCGCATATATTACAATATTGATATATTATAATACATTGCTATTTTTGTTGTTTGGTAGTTCTTGCAGATTTTAACATATTATTACTTTTAGTGTTTGGAAATTGCAAAATATTTTAAGATATTCTAAATTTATGTGTTTGGATATTCATAAATATTTAAAAAAATGATAAAACAAAATGAACCAATAATTTGAGATGATATTTATTTTGCTCAATATAAAATCACCAATACTTAAGTTACAATTATTCTCAAAGATTATACCTAATGCACCTGCACACACATTGATATAAAATGATCTCGCATATCAACCATCCACCAGCTTAAGGTCAAATGAAAAATCATCAAACATCCATCGCCAGGGGCATCTCAATATCTTACATGATAGAGATGTACAAATTTAAAACAATCATAATATGTAAGTATTAGGATTAGATGATAAATTTAAAATAAGTTGGAATTAGACTTGTAAGTTCTACAAAACAGAGGATCCAGAACCGTCTTCTTCACCCCAGAGGAAACCCAGTATCTACTTCATTACATATAATACCTTCCCACAAACCTATAATTTTTTAAATTCCTGCTATCAGTCAGTTCAAAAAATCAAAAGGAATTCTCAAATTCCTGATAGCAAATAGACTCAAAAAATCAGGTGGAGTTCTCAAATTCCTACTCCTAAAAAAGACAAAATTGGATGGAGTTCTCAAAATCCTCTCTACATATCATTGTTCTTCCTCCCATCACCAAACCCAATTTGACATGCAAGGGACAATAAAGCATCTAACAAAACCATTTTCAAGTGATAAAATTCTTCCAACCAAGTGTATAATAAGCCTTGAAAAATACAAATTTCCTAACACTTCAATGTTTGGGAAATATCATATTCAATGTGCAGTACCATTACAAGAAAACATCTAGATGGGTTTCTCATCAATTTCAAAAGAACTTGCCAACAAGCAGACATAAGAAGACTACTTATATCTATATTGAGCAAAAGTGATTTTACAGAATAAAAAGATTTATCTCTAAAACTTAAAAGAAAGCAAGAGAGACGAGGGCTAGAATTGAATGCAATGGAGGTACCTTTGGTCTTAATGAGTAGGGAATAATTTCAAAGAAGTAAAGCCCATATATGATTACTGCCCCTAATCAAGAAATGGGTTTTACCAATATGAACTGACAATAAATAAAATAAAATCTTGAGAAAGATAAATACCCTCAAGAAAGAGCTATTACTCTGCTCAAAATCACAGCTTTTTTAATGTGAAAATTGGAACCCCAATGTTCTTTCAGACCCTTAGAAAATCTCTGAAAAACAGAAATAGGGTTGTTGGAATTGATCTCCAAAGTCTCCAAAGGAGGAATTCTAGAAAAAAATATTTCCACACAAACCCTCAGAAATCTCAACATACATTCATGCCTTTGAGGAGCCCCCCATATAAACGAGGAGAGATTCAAACCCCAGCAACACTTCTGACAATAATACTAAAGTTCTGTTTAGACATTTCTAACAGTGGAGTTTTACTGAGTGGATTTTGAAGTAAAAGATGCAAGATCGAGGGTTCCTGTGCTTGGGCGTTGAGGGTTTCTTTATTTTTTTATTTTTTATTTATTTTTAAGAAAAGTGACAGGAACTCTTGCATGCTTTAAAGCAATATCACTATTCTTCTACCCATCTCTCTCTACACAACCAATCGGCTGAGAAAGGACTTCTGTGGGAGAGAAATCCAAAAAAATGAGAGAAGAAATGAGCTCATACCTGATTAAAGGAGAGAGAATCCTTGCAGAGAAAGGGCTTCAATGAAGAAGAAAGGATTTCTTCATAGAATGATTTAAAGAGGTCATAGGAAGAACCATATGTATGTTGCCCGGGAAAGTTCCCTCTCCCATTTTGAGATATCGAAAGCCAAACAGAAATCTTCCCTCCCGTGTTTTGAAATATTGTGTTGTCTTAGAATCTATAATAATCACCCCTCCCCTAAAGAAAGCAATATCCAGCTTTTCTAAAGAAAACCTAATATTGTAACTTATAATATACACTTTCCAAACACTACCAAATAAAAACAGAATGTTATTATCTAACATATCAAGAAATATCTTAAAATCTTTAACAATCTATGGTTTCCAAACACCCCATAAACACAGCCCAAACTTGAGACAGGACTTGCGTCAGACGTGGGCTGACCGGCACCCGTGAAAGATTAATTAAAGCCCCTTAACTGCATCTTTCTCATTATTCTGTAAAGAGACCTCTACAGTACACAAGCAAAACCACATTAAAACCATGGTAACAGTACTCTGAAAGGTGATTGTTCTACTCTCCAATGTTGAGATCACAAATAAGCCCCCGTATATAGATGGTATAGATCACTGTTTAAAATAGCACATAGATGGGGTGGCAGACATTATACACCATCCAGCAAACTGAAACCTACTTGAGCACGACACGAAACAAAGCAGTGCATTTCTGAAGCAAATGGAGACAAACCGCTGGCACAAGGCTCTAAACACCGTGAGAAGACAGCTCATATAAAAAGAATTCATGCGTACAATCTATACATAAATGCGATACAAAATACAAAATCATCCCAAACAAAAGGCAAAGTGCTAAACAAAATAAAAAAGACACATTCACAGATGAGGAAAGGTAAAACAACAAACTAGAACATGTCTTATCAAAGATGTAGGAAAGCAGCAATAGTGAGGAGAAGGGAGGTTTCTTTCCTTTATCAGCATTTGAAGCCATGGCAGACGGACAAGATTATAATGAGAATCAAAGCAATAATGATACCCAAAACGATCAGCTTTATCTTCATATTTTGAAACCACATCTTCCTCCTCATCCTTGTTCCTTGTTGCCGGAAATCTTGGGCCTGCAGCAAGGAGTAACCACAACCATCAATATAGTATAGACAATGCACACCTTGAAATATTCTGGATATCATGTAGATTTCTTAAAATTAAAATTTTAACTCCTCTGAGAGAAATTGACAGATGCTAAAGCAAGATACTTGAGAAGTCTCAAAGTTGATAAAATAATATTTCTGAACAGGGTATGAATCTGTATTAAATCAAGTCTGAAACTACATATTGAAAAAGTGTAGGAGGCATCCTCATGAAGTATCCATTGTTACGTGGCTTGTGCTGGGCATAGAAGAACACTAATCCACTTCCAACCCCACATCAAATTCAGTTCAACTCAGACACTAAACTTTCCACTAAAGTTCTTCCACCAACCTGTGAGCGAAGATTCTCAGTTTTGTCTACAAGTAGCTCGATTTTCTCACCGCGATCAAGAACCTGCACAAAAGAAAAGAGTTAAGTGCAGGCTGAATTATGCCCACTCAGAAGATGAAAATTATTTAGCTGCATCCACAAATGGGAGAAGAAATACTAATATAACATGCTTGAATTCAGCAGCTTCCACCAAAGAGAGGTTAGGTACTTAAACTGAATTGCATAGAGGAAGCTAATCTCCACTAACAAAAAAGAAAGTAATTGTTACCTTCTCAATATTTTCCATCATCACTCCTTTGACTTCTGAAACCTGAGCCTTCACCTTTGCAAGCTTGCTGACCTCCTCTGGGTTATCCACACAGTACTGCATGTGCTCCTTCAATTTCGGGCTGAAATGTTTATGATAAATTAATGGTTCAGTAATAATATGATGTTTATTTTTTTATTTTTTATTTTTGTCATCTTTCATTCATTTTAAGGGTATAAAGGAGAATTACCCAAATTCTCTGTTGAGGCTGTTAGCAACTGCAGTCGCAGCTTTTCCACCTCCATATCTCTTGTTGAAATCATCCTTGACCCGCTCCAAGAAGGCAATTGGAAGTTGTCTGCCAACTGACTCAACTGCAACTACACAGTAGGCTGCAACAGCCAACAAAATAAAACATTAGAATAGCAGTTGTGATAACGTCTTTTCAGTGGCCACATAAAATGAAATTTCTTGAGATAATATTTAACCATTCAAGGAAATAAGCGCACCAAGAACTACGATTCAAAATCACCAAAGCATATCAGTGGAATCCTACACTGCAAAATTATCAAAACAAGTGCAAAAGTGCAACAGATCTTTCCGTACTTCCCTCCTCCCATACACATCAATGGTTAAGAGAAAGACCAACAAAACAGTTGACAAGTCTCAGGTTTCTAATGTCATTGAGACTACTTAAAGAATTGCAATGCTTTTGTTTTCACAAAAATTTCTACTCCAGATGCTTTAATCTTTTGACATCCATCACATAAAGAAATAACACTGAATTAGGATGGAAAATTTTTGAAGTATAACAAGCTGGATGTAAATTATGCAGATTTCATCACTCTTTTTCCCCCTTTTGGGACATCATCCAATCATCAGTAAGAGTCAAGTCCGTCATACATCCGTCCCCCAATTATAGCATATTAGATGTGAACAGGTGCCCTAGTCCATTGCGTGTCAGGAACTACTTTTGATCATGATACCTGGATACTTCAAAATAGACCAAGCAACTTTATCCTAATTATATCATTGCAATAAAAATGGCGAGTCCTTTCTGTGTCTATGCAGTATCTGAGCATTATAGTCCCAAATCTTCAAGGACATGATGAATATAATAAGATTCAAAAGACTGAATTCATCATCTCATTTTCATCGTTGTCAAAGGTCTGTCTGGGGTTGGCTTTGTGAGTGCTACTTTCCACTCATCACTATTTAGAGCCATTTGCTCTATAACTTCACAATCGGTCCTAACTTTCTTCAATGCTTCATTTGGGGCACATTAGTGTAGTGTCCATAGAAACAAGTTCCCTGACTTTCGTTCTTCTATAGAATGCTCCACTTTTCCTATAACCCCCATTGAAAAGGCTTTTCAGTTGATTTGCGGAAAATCAAGCCAAAAAAGTTTCTTTTCTGCAGAAAACTGTCCACACCAAACAGTGGAGCTTGTTGGAATATCAGAACACTTTTCTGTAAATGCATCACACAAATGTACCCTTAAGGTACTTGCTGTCCTCCATCCCTTAGTTCTGGAACTTGTAACACACTTCAATATTTAGTATGAGAGTTTTTTCTAATCTTCCATGTACATTACTAAATCATCTCATTATGGATTCATTATTCCCCTCAATTTGAGATTCTTCATCTGCTAAAGGCACTCATACAAAATGTTTACTTCCATTGTAGCAGCAACAGAACAGAAGATATGAACATTGTATTAAGCCATCCTTTATGAAATCCTTCAAAAAAAAAAAGTGGACTTTTTTAATAAAAAAAAAATGTTGGCTTGTCAATCCAATTTAAATCAAAACTATGGTCTAGAAATTCAAGTAACTACAGAGAAGCATATGTAAGTAACGAAATGAGGTAAACTGGCCGAGTGCTTCCAGTTTTACACGAAATTCTGTGACAGCCCCTCTATATTCTAAATGAAATGCCATGATAATTATGACGATGATTGATACCTGAGGTGAATTATCAATCTTCCCTTAATGACAAGGATCAAGTTAAAGAATACAAAAGAAAAATACTATAGTCAAATTGCTTGGAATGTAACTCATCCACTATTAATTGAATAGTAAAAGGCATGTGTATAGGATTTTCTATTGATATCCATCTCTAAACTATGATACCCAGATATGGCAGGTACATCGCATGGACATGGGTTTTACATATAAAAGTGAAGTATCGGATCTGATACAACATAATACTTTACCTATTTTAAAAAATCCGGGTATCATAGTCTCCAAACCCTTTATGAAGTGACTAAGTATCCAAAATTCCAAGTTTCAGATAAACTAAGGTAACGTTTGGTTCGCTGGAATGGTTTTAGGTAGGATTGGAATGGAGAGTGGAATGAGTCTGAAATGGAATGAGGCAGGAATAGTCATTTCCATTCCAACGTTTGGTTTTACTGAAGAATCAATCCAGTAATAGAATTCTTATTACTGTTCTTGCGTTTGGTACGCCGGAATGATGTCCGGAATGGAATAAAATTTACATAAAATTGACCAAAATAACCTTGTTAGAATTTTTTATTTTTAGAAATTTCTTTATTTCAAGCTACCCAAAATATAATTATTTACCTATTTTGATAGATTATCATTAAAATAACCACAAAATAACACACCAAAAACATCATTTACAATAGCTTAAACATCATCAAAATATCCAAATAACACATTACTAAATTTAAACATCACTTAAATTAGCTAAATAAAGTAATTAAGTTAACATTCATCCATAAGTTAAAAAATAACATCCACATTTTGATGTGATAAAGGGCATTTTGGTCTCAAGGAAAAATTATAAAGGAATGGAATGACCATTCCTCTACCTCCCTAGTTCAATGATGATTCCATTACATAAAGGAATGGCGATTTCGGAAGTAATGGTCATTCCGCCACTTTTTTGCAAACCAAACGCAGAAATGATCATTTTTTATGTAGGCCAGACCAATGGGCCCCGTTTGAAGGTTTATTCCAGAAGGCCCAAAGTCCAAGCCCATAAGTAAAGAAATTGAAAGATTTTTATCCGCAGTTTCCTATTTTAATAGAGTTCTAGCATTAGTAGATTTCTTCAATTGCTTTGATTAGGTAGTTTCTAATTTCAAAGATTCTTAGAATTAGAAGTTTCTTAGTAGAGATTGATTACTAAAATTATGACCAAGACCCTATTATATATAGGATGTAATCCCTTCTCTTGGGATATACATAAATTAATAAGAAGTTGAGTTATTCATCGTGAGATTCTCTCTTGTATGTGGTGTGAGACCAAGACTCCTTATCCAAGCCGTTTGGCTTGAGGAATAGCCAGTTGACTACCCTCCTTTCCCCCTGCGCTGCTTCAATTTCGTTGGAATGACCATTCCATTCCAACCTTCATTACAACGAACCAAACGCTACCTAATGTTCTGTTCAAAGATCAAGTCACTAATAGTAGAAGAAATCACCAAAAACCTAAGAATTGCAGGGACGGGGAAAAGGAAGCATAAATAAAGTAAGCCATCTCATGACAACAAACACCTATTTTCACAGACAAATGCATTGTAAAGTAGAGTACAGCTACTTCCTGAAATTTTTCTTAGATATCTATAGAAAACCAATGAAGAGCAGCCATAGTAAAGTCCATAGCAAAGACGAAACATAATGGCTGATGAGACTCTGCTTTGTACAGGGATCGATTATGTGCAATTTATTTGGCATATTAGCATATATGCCCATGAAAAAATGCAAAAAGAAATAGTGACTATTCACCTAATGCAAACAATTAAAATGGAAAAAAGATAGTGCTGTCCTCTTATGAATTTGCACTATTGTGTAGTATCATTCAGCTGTGAACAGTTCACAACTCTGAAAATTGTGAACATTGGATGTGAGGCCCGCCTAAATGCATGCAAATGACTGATAGTAGGGACTGGAAGGGCTAAGTAGACGGGCCCCACATGAACATGATTATATATGCACTTATAAAATCATTAAACTTTAGGGTCCTTAATTAGATTATTACAATGATCAGATCTTGCCAAGTGGGATCTATCCACTAATCCATAACAAGACCTATCACTACCACCAACCCCAGTGATTCCCCACATCAAAGGTTCACAAGTCTTGGAGTTGCGGAAGGTTCACTGCCGACTATTTCTCCTAATAAATCTTCTAAATTAAATGACCTCCAAAGCAATTGACATCCAATTTGAAACCAGATATGCACCCACAGGCCACATATCAATCTCAAAGGTGAATGGGAGAACCACAGCTCTCCATAGTTTTACCCCTTGCTCGGCCATTCAGCTTAAAGAACAAAAATAATTTCTTAAAACAGGTAAAAGAACCACAATTCCAAAATTGTCCAACAAAGCGTCATCTCCAGCCAACTCGTAGACGTTACAAAGAAAAATATGGACTCTAATACACCAAACAGAAAATTGATCTGCTGCTTGTTGTAAAGATTTCTACCAGAAAAGAGCTGCAAAACCAGCCAGTTTCTGATAAGTTAGAAATCACATAACTCCAAAGCATAAACTAACATTATCATAAATCAATTATCTTCATTTGAACGGCCCCTTCTTTATCAACTTACTAATTAATAGTTTTTCACCAAAGGTAGCTTGTGCATATCTTGTAGAGTCGAGCAATACAAGTACAGTCCAAAAATCAGCTCGTGAACAGCAGCATAAACCAGAAAAAAGGTGATGCTTATGGAATCTGATAGCTTGAAATTTCTAAAAATATAAACTAACCAAAGTTATTTCAATCCCAACTGAAGAAATTTAAAAAAAAAAAAAACACACATTTTTTGTATAATTCACCTTATTCATTTGAAAAACAATCATCCGCACTTGTACAAAAGAAAATAAGACAAGCAGGCCCTAATCCAGCCATAACTCCAATTCAAACCTACCAATTCAAATTTATTCAAAGTTCAAACACAAACAGTATAAACAGATCCTATCCTCTGAAATCAACTGCCATCTATATCAAGTTATTAGCTTCCACATCAGAAAAGCCAAAAGATCACAGATCGAAGAGCAATATAGAAACCAGTAAAAGCAGGAAAGAATGAAAGATGACTATTCATTTCCAGATGATAAATTCCCCGATCTAAATAGAGATTATGAACAACACCTAATGCTAATGCTGCTATAAAGATCTGAAACAATACACAGCACGCATCAATCTCAACACATCCTATCTTCTCATTCATCAACAACGAAACCAAACATTATCCATCAAGAAAGATGCAAAAACTAAACAAGATCAAACGACGACGCATCCGCAAATGAAAGATTTATCAATCCATCCAAAAACCTAACAGCACAAAACGTAATCCTCCAACAAACAAACGTCAAAACAAGCGCTAACCAGATCAAAACCCAGATCCATTCGCAGATCAAACAAAACAAGCATCTAGCAAAAGAAAATCACAAACCGGACGAATCCAGACCTACAGATCCCGAAAAAAAGGAGCGAAAACGCGGAAATCAAAGGTGAGATGATGCTTACTGAAGCCTTCTTCAACGAGGTAATTGAAGGTGTGGGAATCGCAGTTGTAGGTGAACTTGTTGTTGGTGGCGGGGAGCTTTTGAAGGCATTGAGCGGCGATGCTGGTGAAATTTCCAGTGAATTCGGTGAATTCGGCGAGGATTACAGTTCCTCGAGCGACGAAGCTGTAGATCAGAGACTGCTGTCCCATCTAAAACCCTAGATCTCGATTGATTTCGATGGGGATTTTGGAAGAAGAAGAAGATCGGATCGGAAGAGGAGAAGAAAAAGAAGGGATTTTTGTTTTCTTTTGTTTTGTTTCGATTTGGGTTTTTATGTTGTATTCCACTGAGATATGTTCGTCAGGGTCTTTTTCTTTCGTATATTTAGAGATTTGAGGTGTATTTCTCATCTTAGCCCCTGCGTTTGAGGATAATTACTCGTAAGTCCTTGTCGTATTGGGAATTATTTTTAAACCCTTGCTTTATAATCAGTTTTAAGGTTTTTTTTTTTTTTTTTTTTTGGGAAAAAGATATTTTAACTATAATCATAAATTCATCCAAAAAGAAAGTGAAATAACGTAAAAAAGCTATTTATTATCTGTCCATTATGGGTGGATCTTGGGCCGGGTTAAATTAGAACCCGCACAAGCTTCAAGTTAGGTTTGGACGTTAAAGCTAAATTGAGATTCAAGATAGTTTTGGGTATGGTCTTAGGTATCAATTCAAATTCTCAACTAACTTAAGTGGAAAGGCATCTCCTTTTTTAGCTATTAGGTATTGATCCTCAATTTTGCTTTGTTGATTTGGAACTTGTGTAGGGTGCGGGACTTAAGTATTTATTAGAGAAAATATATATTTATAACCCTTTTCTAAACCCCTAAGGATAACATAGTTGAGTAGGACTGCGACACAAGAACCAGAGGTTGCGGTTTCAAACTCACAATCTCTCTCTGAGGCCACTTGCCCAAGCAAAAGCCTAATGCGTTGGGACGGCAAGGGCTTCCAAGTGCTCGAGAAAATAGTCGGTTCTCAAAGAGGCCAGATACCCTTATCAGCAAAATAAAAAAAGAAAAAAAAAAAAGAACCTTTCCAGTATTCTATGTATATAAGTATTAGGTTTTTTAGATAAACAAGGGTTTGGTCTTATGATAAATGGCACCAACCATGACAATGTCATCCATTGGTACGTAGGAACGGCCGCAAAAGAAAATTATTTAATGATCTACTATAGGCCTTTCAAAGTGGACTATGAGAAATTTTCCTTGAGGGGCCGACTATTTATCAGAAAAAAATTCATCTAAGGAAATAATAAGGAGGCCATATGTGAAAAAACAAGTCTTTTAAAACTGTGACCATCGTAGGATGTTCACGGCCAAAAATAACCTAAATAAACAATTATATGCATCCGAAAGATAAGGTTTTAGGTGGCATCTAATGTGTGTGTACTCTACGTCCTTCCATTTTTTAAGGTATAAATGGGGTATAAATGGTCATGATAAAGAACAAAATAATTGGCACCTACATGTCACTCAAGGTATCCAAAGACATAAATCTTAATTTATGCTTAAAATGACATTAATAATAAAGATCCAAACAGACTCAAAGGTCATGACAATGTTCCGTCTACTCTAAATGATTAAACTGTTGAGGTCATTCAATTAGTATTTTGTAAGAGGCCTACTTCAGATTTTTCACAACAATTGAATGAATGGTGTTGGAAACATTCAAATTAGTGATAAATGAACAGTTGGGATGCATTTGTTGGTTTTGAATAGCTTATTGATCAGATTCTTTGCTTAAAGCCAAGCAAACTCTTTGTTCAAACTAACTAAAATGTGGGCCACCCAAAAATTTCATGTGGCCTATCCAATCCAACTAATGAAGGGGGTGTCCTCAGCATTTCCAGGCATCCCTTGGATGTGAAGGTATAAAATGGATAATTAAATTAACAACTCTTTCTTAACCAACCACCCCCTTAATTAGATGAACTTCATCAGATTAATATAAATATCCAAGAAAGCTAATTTTTAACACCACCACCCTTTCCTCAAAGCACTGCATCATCATTTTGTAACAGTGCTGTCAACAAGGGCTAGTTGGCTTGTATTTGGATTCTGTTTTGAGTCAACATTCAAATATTAGCTAGGCTCATTGATGAAGTCTTCTTAAAATAGAAAACATAAAAAAAAAAAAAAAAAAACATAAAATTGAATTAGGGTTGGTAAGGACCTCAAAATTTGCCAATCCACACAAGCATAAGCATACAACCAATGATTGATCCTCAGGTTGAGTTTTACTTTTAGGACTATTCATGTATTTTTCATTAGAATTTAAAAATATATATATTTACACTATAGCTTCTACAGTATAAAATCTCTATACCCTTTTAAAATAGGATATGTGAGAGAGCTTGTGAAACCCGCTTACCCCCATTAAAGCCTGGTTAGAGAAAACTTGGTAATCGCATGATGAACTTTAGGTTTTTTTTTTCTGAAAATTGAACTTCGGGTTTTGTAATGGCAAATCTTAAAGCAATCTATTTACTTTAAATCTAATCAAACTAGCTATTATGATATTATAGTTTCTAGACACAGCCCTAAAATTCTAATATTGCCAATGGTCTTGCCTTAAAAAGTCGCCAGCAGCATGTTTACATATTTTTTCCCAATGCGGTCATGACATTTATGACAAGAAGCGTGGCCTCGCAGCATTCGTACTTATCTTGTGACGTAACAAGGTTTTATTAAACGCGTCTAATCCTTCCAGAACGACTGAACGAGGAACCGTCTACAATTCCACAGGAAGAAACTTGGTTGTTTCCGGCTGCTAAACTATAACCGCTGTTTGCTTCTTCTTTTTTCTTCTTGTCTACATTATTTCTGTAGGATCGCCATCTTCATGAACAAAATTCTCTTCTACTTGTCAAAGAAGTGGGGGCCCATTGGCAAGAGTATTTTATAGCTTATTCAACAACCAGATACAATGTCATTGAATTTTGGCAGCTGACTACTCTAAAATAATAAAAACATACTGCTACAATATAGGCTTTCTGTCCATTCAATGGCCAAATAAGTGGCTAAACCAGATGGATTGATTTTTATTTTTTTTTCATGCGAGTAGATCTAATGACTTTGTATTTAGTAGGCCAATAAACCCCGCATACAGTCCCATTTTAAAAGCAGGATGGAGCTTTCTTTAAGGTATAGAGTAGTGGCGGACGTATGATTTTTATTTAAGGGGGCGGACCCAAGCAAATGGTAAGATCCGTTTTTGGTAAATCCAGAATTTTTATGTGAGTTGTGGGGTGGACATGGGACACATATTGATGATTTTCATGCAGATTTTGGAGGTGAACTCCAGTCGGAGGAGACTGTGCCCCGTAAATACAAAGTATGAAAATAGATGGCGTTTTCAAAATAACAAAAGTCACAAAAACTAGCGGGCTGGAAAAAAAAAATAATCCTTACATACCAATAGTCTATATCCACTGCCGCTTTTTCAACAGACAGATATTTTGGAAAATCCCTATATGCGATTCATGTCACCATGCTATATTTTTCAGAACTACTACATTTGTATATCATGTGCACAATTGTTACTTTTCAGATGGTTTGGATTGTTTAAAAGAGATTCCAATTCCTGGTGAAGTGTGGGTTGGAATGAGGGATGGGATTCAGGTGCGGCACCTATTAACACTACTAGAAAAAAGGGTTTTTATATCGGCTAAAAACCGATATAAAAGACCTATATTATCGGTTTTTCAATAAACTTCAAACCGATATAAGTACCCCCGATATAATAATTAACTATAACCGATATAATATGTGTATTATTTCATATCGGTTTTTAGACAACTGATGTCTTTTAAACCTGAAATTATAACACATAGTATTGTAAAACCGATATAAAAAAAGTGAAACCGATATAAAAAAATATTTATAATATCGGTTTTCGGAAAACTGATGTGTTTTGAAACTAAAATTATAGCATACATTACTATAAAACCGATATAAAAAAGAGTGAAACCAATATAAAAATTATTTATAATATCGGTTATAAAGGGCTTTGTTATATCGGTTTTTTGAGATTGTATTATATCGTTTGTTCTGTAACCGATTTAATATTATATATGCATTTTTTTTTTATAAATAGTCCTTCTAGAAAGGGTCAGGTGACCTTACGGTTACCTGGCGGCTAGCCGCCTTTTGCAGGGGGCTAGCCGCCAGACCCACAGTTTGCTTTCCAGTAAGCATTTTTTTTTCAGGATGATTTTCTGTGCTTCCTACGGCTAACCGCCAGTGCACCTACGGCTAGCCGCAATGCTAACCGTGAGATTACAGTTTGATTTCCAGAGACCAGTTTTTTCAGAACCATCTTGCGGTCACCCCTGCAGTTGCCTCACGGCTAGCCCCCAACTTTTCCTACGGCTAGCCGTGAGCCATCCTGATTTGAATTTTCTGACCGTTATTTGAAAGCGGCTAGCCGCTGGTCTAAAAGGGCTAGCCGCCAATATAGCCGTTGGATGTTTTCTATAAATCTGGAGCTTCTTTCTCTTTTCCAGTGGACTCTTTTGAGAGAGCTTTTGCATGCTATTTTCTTCCCAACATATCTAAGCTCTCAAATCTTCTTCCAAACACTCATGTAGTTAGATTTAGAAAAATCCTAGAGCTTCATTAGCTCCAAGATGAGTGTATTGTGTGAGAAGAGTTTCTCTAGGATCTCTTACTGTGCATGAATGCCATATCCATGTTACCCTAGAGAACCAGACATCTAACCACTTAAAAAGCACACTAAGGAACAAGAGAAATTAATATTACAACATGGATTGCCAAAAGCCCCTTTTAGTAACTCATTTCTTCAAAAAGTAAAACACTCACAAAAATTATCTACGATGGAAGCATTCAACTTGCAGACCAATCAAAAACTACATTGACAGAAAAAAAAAATCTAAGCATTTAGGATTCACAATATAAACATCTACTAGAAGGGCAAAAGCAAGACACTACAACATATCCCAAAAAAAAAAAAAACCAGTTATATGATATTAAAGTACATGCAAGGAAAAAGAGTTAAAATTCATTTATCGAACTCACCTGCAAGGAAACAATCAAGACCATGGAAGCGCTCCTGCAACCAATATCAGTAATATAGAAAAAAATAGGAAAAAGTCAGCCTCATTTCATAGGAGTGGAAAAAGTAAAGATGTAGTCCATTAAATAGATAATTTAAAAGCACTTACAAGTCCTATAAGAATTTCAAGACAAAGTATGGCAAAACTTTAGTTGCGGACTGAGGAAATAAGAAGTTTAACTCCCTGCAAAAAAATCCATGCAATGTATGCTTAGAGAAAGAGAGAGAGTTGAATACCAAAACAAAATAAATTTAAGTTGTTATCATCCTACAGCCTTGGCCTCATCCATCAACCTTGGAACTCCATGTCTAGGCTCCACCTGATCACCAAAAACAACTGACATGCATACAAACCTCTTCCTCATCCTCACCAAAAAGAAAAATATTATGACAAAGAACACATATCTAACTTTCATTCTAGTTTATGGAATTGGTTTTGCTTTCACCCACTTCCAAATAATCAACATCATGCTGACATTCCCATCTCCTCCGCATTAATCAGTAGTGGCTTCACCACTTGCACAATAAACATCTTACCAGATTAATTTGGAATAAGAGCGTCATGAAAACATCAATGATCAACGTACAAGTTTATAAGCAGCTGCAAATTTATAGAGTGAAAATAAACATCTTAGAAGTAGAAGGAATCTTAGAAAAATTCTAGCAACATATACAGAGCCAACATTGCAAGATTTATCTAAATCTCGTGTTTAAATAGAATTACAGTTCACTAACATGATGGGTTCCATCCACGAATCAAAACATTAGGAAACAAATATCTCCTGAGAATTCGAGGGACTTGTCTGTCTCCTCCTAGCAATGGTCTTTCTTTGAATTATAGCTCACAAATATGATGGGTTCCTTCACGACCCGGACCCGAGATCAGAGTCATTAGGGTTAACCCCCGGGTCGCGATGCTCATACTTACTCCCGTAAACCCCGAATTAACCGAACTTAAAACGAAGTCCACAAGGGATCTTGCATGTACCTGTCAATGTACAGTTGTGCGGAATATACAATAATATACATTGACAATTATTTAAACAAAATGAATCAAACTCTTTACTTCAAAATGTAAAGGACACTTTATATCGTTTCATTTCTCCTATTATCAACCACTGCATATTCAAAATACAATGCAGGGGATATACTTACAATACTTACAATACCAAAATCACTATACAAAATAATTTCTAGAAAGTTTCCAAAATATTCTAATTCATCCGCTCTCAGATCACGTCCATTCGACTAGACCTCTGAAGGTATCGAATGGGCCTCCTCCGCTGGCGGGACGGTCTCGGAGGGACCGGCACGGGCGACTGAGCCTGAAATATCATCAGTAATATCATGAACACGACGGTTCAACAAGATATATACATATGATGATAGCATGTTTGATAATTCCTAACAATTCATTGATTTAACAATTCTAAACAATTCCAATATACAATCCTTGTGCAATTATAAACACAAGTAATAATGACAATAACATTAACAACTACACTACTATTGGTTCCAACTCCATTCAGTTCTTCCAAAAGGAAGCATTTCATATTCATTCATTCATTATGTTCAATATTTATTAATGACTTATCAATGTATGACTTTTCAGTCAATGACCTTTCGGTCCAATAAGGTGGGATCTCCCAGTATCTTGATCAGAGATCACTGGTGTCACCACGGGCTCCGGAACACCCCAATTCCATCTATTGCAGTAGGATTAGTTAATTCATTGTTACTTTTCGTAACTGTTCATTCTTCAATTCATTTAGTTCAATTCAATAATGAGTTCGGAAACCACTATGTAGTGCCAGACCCTTTAACAATTCATATTAATCTCATTCTAATTCTAAACCAATCCTCTAACCAACCACTGAGTGAAACGGTGGTTCTTAATGCACATATTACTATTGATGACATTACTTAGTTAAGTTTAGGCATTAAGACAACCCTCGTTAACACTTATGGAGGTTTAAACATGATTACCATTAATCTCTATGATTAAACTTTTAATCCCTAAAATTCGGACATAATCAGACGTTTTCCAACATTTCTCAGTGGGCCAGGTCGACCTGCAATTGTAAGTGAAAATTGCCTGAATAGTGTTTTGGTCAGGTTCTTACGAACCTGACCTTTGTGTGCTCGGTCGACCGGGCCCTGCTGGCCGATCGACCGGCCACACTACAGAAACATAACTCTGTGTTCTGTAGTGCAGTGACCTGATGGATTTTTCAATCCATTCCTTCCCTTCTTTCTTGCACCTCTGATGAACCTAATAATGAGGGGAATATACAAGCATATATGAATCTCAATCATACACCTCATTAAACCATACTTACCATAAGCTAATCCATGATTAGGGTTTTAAACCCTTAATGAACCATTTCACTATTAACATCTAAATCTTCATTGTTTTCCATACAATTAATGAAGATAACACCACAAGCATAAACATATAAGTATACTTGCCTTGTTTGAAGCTTGAGAAACACTAAACCCCTTGTTTATCTTGGATTAGAGGTAAACTTCCTCACTTTGAAGCTTGGATTCCAATACCACTCCAAGAAGATGATGAGGAAGAGATGGAAGATGACTTCCTTTCACTTGAGTCACCTCCAATTCTCACTTGATGAAGAATAAATGGAAAAAGAAGAAGAAACGTTTGAAGAAGATGGTGCCTAGGGTTTTGCAGGAGATGAATGAAGGTCTCTTATGTTATATAAGAGATCTTTTTGCATTTAAGTCCCCTTCCTTTCTTCTAATTTCAATTCAAGTCACTTAAAGGTCCATTTACTCCGATATTCATCGAATAACTTCAAGCCTTTTACAAAAATCATCGTACTCGTCGAGATACACATCCGGGAATCAAGAGTTTCCGTATCCGACAAAATACGTAGAAATCCGTATTTCCGGAAAAGTCCTCAACTTGCTCATGTGAGCTTCATTTTCATTCAATTCATTTCCTAATCTTAGTTACTATTTCATTAAGCCTAACTTAGACTAATTCAAATCCATTTGGCGATAAATCACCATTAGTTCATTGAAACATGCTTAATTAGTCTTAATTGCGATTAATGAAATTAACCTGAAAATGGAGTCTAACAGTTCCAATCCCACATATAAGTAGACTACAACAATGACATCAACATGAAAATGGATTTCAGTATAAAAACATAACTTCCAAATGAAAATTCATAACTTCAATAGAATGACAGAATTTGTCAGTAGTCTACTTACAATGGCAGAATTTGTCTCCAGTAGAAAATTCATAACTTCCTCTTCTGAACTCGAAACAACATGATTCTTGATCCAAATGAAAGATTTATCAGAGGGCTACAACTTTCATGTTTTGAGATTTAACCCAGATTGAATGGAAAGTAGTGTAAAATCACCTTGAAGCTGACTGGTCACAGAAAAACAGCAACCTGAGTGAAGCAGAGTTATCTCCAGTAGAAAATTCATAACTTCCTCTTCTAAACTCGAAACAACATGATTCTTGATCCAAATGAAAGATTTATTAGAGGGATACAACTTTCATGTTTTGAGATTTAACCTAGACTGAATGGAAAGTAGTGTAAAATCACCTTGAAGCTGACTGGTTACAGAAAAATAGCAACCTGAGTGAAGCAGAGTTGTCTCCAGTAGAAAATTCATAACTTCAAAACCTAAAGTCAGATCGACCTGATTCCAAAACCAAAAATCAATCTCTCTCACTGATGCACAAAAGTCATGTTGACCACTTTTTT
Organism: Cinnamomum chago; assembly: GCA_038049695.1. Classification (NCBI taxonomy): domain Eukaryota; kingdom Viridiplantae; phylum Streptophyta; class Magnoliopsida; order Laurales; family Lauraceae; genus Cinnamomum; species Cinnamomum chago. Next base: position 11,627,159 of record CP142462.1, read on the forward strand.
ATTCAGATGTTAGATAAGAAGATATAAGCATAACAACATGCTTAATTGACATGACTTGAATAATCCAGTTTATGATTCAGTACTCACTTACATGCAAAGAACATTGAGAATGCTCACAAGTGCAAGGGTGGATGAGGAAACATCCCAAAAAAAAATTGAAAAACACATGTTTGAGACTTCTTAAGTGAAAAAGATTTTCCTTTACCCTGTAGAATTCCCAGGGTACTCCATGCTTCCCTATGTTCCATCATCAATTCATGCACAACTCATGCCAAGGGAGCCTTCACCACCAAGGCATTCTTGACTAAAGCTGTTCGTAACAACTTGTAGAGAGGTAACAGAGTAGGAAGTTGCAGTTATAGGAGCTTTTAGCCTTTTCCAGACCCATTGTTACCATGCACTCTCTTGCTCATCACTTTCTCTGATGGTGGAGGTTTCAGATTTGTTATGGGAGCCACACTTTTCACCCTTGCTCATCACTTTCTCTTTGTTGGTTGCTACATAAGAAACCAAATGCATGATTGCTCTTTGGACTTTGCAAACTATAATCATTTATCATTCATGGAATACACACATCTAATGAAAGCATTTTCCAGTAAGAAAGCGTACCTTTTTTTCAACAGATTCTTTGAAATAGGCAAGCATTTGAACCATCTCTTCAATGGTTAACTACCCAGACAATATTTCATGGAAGTAATGGTTAATTGCCCAGACAATATTTCATTCTACTTCTAATAACACAGTATAAGTCACTTTACAAGAAAGAAACACCACCACAAACAGAGGATGAAGTGAGCAGAAAACATCTTGCAGTAGAAGAAGAAGAGACAGAGCAAGGGCTGAAATTTAAACCATTAAGCATGCCATTGTTTAAAAGGTAAAGTTACATAAGTTGATATTCGTGAAATGATCAAGATAGTTACAAGCTATCAACTGTGAAAACTAGAGTAGACACTACAATGCACAAAGAAAATGCTCCAAGACTAAGAGCAATAGTTACAGAGGTAAACAAAAGAGGGAACAAACAACACATCCCCAAACGCATCATTCAAGCAGCAGAATACAGACAAGAAGGGTGAATAAAAGGTGATGAGAGACAACCCCGGACTTAGAATAAGAGATGCATGGACTTAGGCGACAAATCCCATTCTACTACGCTCCAGTCATTCATTGCATTAGCATAAATTGAACACGGGCATTACTGTCATTCCCTAAATCACATATCATATCATAGTAGTATACCAATAAAAATTGCATATCACATCATCATGAGTTTTGATGGTTTAATAACTATCTTTGGTAGGTTTCCAACAATCATTAACCATCCCTAATGGTAAGTTTCCTTGATTTCTTCAACTGCATTACTACTATAATCATGGGTTGGATTGAGGAGACTCCTCAATTACATAGGAAAGCTTATAAGAATGAAGAATCAATAAGAATATCCACTTTCTAGTTTCTTGATGATTTTTCCCCTTAGTGAGAACATATTGTGTGTGTTTGAGCAACATCTAGTCTAAAGGCAAAACACATTCCATCAATCAAAACGACCCTAATTCTTCAATTCACACAAAACCCAGTGAAATATTAAAGCTGGCAATTAATCGAACATCTTGTGGGTGTTTGAGCATCTAGTCTAGGGGATACAGTTAGAGAGGGAGGGAGGATGAAATCAATCAAAACGACCCCAACTCTTCAATTCAAACAAAACCCATTAAAAATACCATAGCAGTCAATTAATCGAACACCTGGCGGGCAGACCCCATACCTTATAATTATTGAGTTCACTCTCGAGCTTCTCCCTCCTCAGGTCGGCCCGGTGGTCGACGCCGTAGACCCAGGCCTGGTTGAGAGAGTAAGCTGGGCCAAGGCGGCTGTCGATCTTTGCAGCGACTTCTCGACAAAGCTGCGTGTCCTCGCCCTTCTTGGTCTCGTCGAAGACCATACGAAGGGCTTCTAGCAACATGGTCTGGTTGTTGCATCTTTCCGCGATGAATAGGAGGCGAGTGATCTTGGTGCGGCCGCTGTAAAGGCTGGTGTAGGCCTCTACGTCCATCGGGTCACTACTTGTGATGGGTTTGATGCGCTTTTCGTTGGTTTCGTCTTCTTCTACGGTGCCGTTGGCATCGATCATGGAATTTGGGGAAAATAAAGAAGAAGGGACGCTTTGATGATGAATAGTTGGATTTGGTGGAAAAAGAAAGAAAGAAAAGGGAGGGAAGGAAAAAAAGAGGAGGGAAAGAAAGGAAAAACGCACGATTGATGGAGAAAGAAAGAGAAGGGAGGGAAAGAAAAATAAAAAGGAGGGAAAGAACAACTGAGCCCGCGCGGGGGATTAAGGGATTTGAAGACCGATGTAAAATCATTGGGTATATAATATCGGTTTCATAATAACCGATATAAAATATGTATATATAATATCAGTTCCATAATAACCGATATAAAATATGTCTATACAACCGACATAAAATATGTGTATATCATATCGGTTTTATAATAACAGATATAAAATATATGTATACAACCGATATAAAATATGTGTATATAATATCGGTTTTATAATAACCGATATAAAATATTGAAATTAATATCACATATTTTTCTAACCGATATTATATATAGAGATTATTATGTCGGTTCCTGTGTAGCCGATATTAAAAAAAATTGACCGATATAAAAAAATATTAACCGATATAAAAAACATTGACTGAAGATATTATATCGGTTATATGAAAAACCGATATAGGACTGTTTTTGCAACCGATATAAAAACCCTTTTTTCTAGTAGTGTAAATAAAGGGACAAAAACTACAAGAACAAACCCAACATATGATAAGATGATTCAGGTCAACCCATAACTGACCTGTTTGAAAAATGAGGTATTAAAGGTTTTTTTTTTTTTTTTTTTTTTTTTTTTTTTTTTTTAAGATCCCCAAGTGAAGGACTTGGAATTGTGGTTTTATCTGCATTAAAAAAATGGCTGCTATCTTCCTCCTCTCTTTTATCATTTCACCTAAAAAAAATGGGACAGTTCGTAGGTGTGACTGAATCAATTTTCCATTTTCCTTGAATCAATTTCAATAGGAAAAGTTATTTGATGGTTATTTTTATATTTTCACCATTGGTTCTTCAGCTTTAATCACTTACATAGATACAATCCTACTACTACGTATTCAATTACATGAAACAAATAAGCCCTTAATAAATTCAGCAAGCCATGAGACCGGCCCCCTAGCTCTTTCCAAATGTCCATTAAGTTTAGCCTTTTCCCACTCAAGACCCATTAGCAATTTCACCAAAAAAGAAAAGGACCTATGAACAAAAATGCCTCACTTAAATTGATCCAACCACCATAATACATTCACTGGTTGATTGGAAAGTGATAGGTTATGTCTAATCGACTTAGATCCACCCAAATTCTTATCTGACCCCTTCCTAGCCCAACCCAAATTCATCAGGTGCAACCAAAACCAAGTCTGAAGCTTGTCAGGCCAGCTGCCCCACTCATCGGTCTGACCCATTTTGTTCGACAGTGTCATTTTATGTAAATGGTTCGAGTCCACTGGCATCTTGTGCACATCATAACAATGATGATAACTTTATGGTCTCCTGTTCCATCAACGGTTGAAACTATGACCAACCACCTAGTCTTGTCCCTTTTTATTAGTTGAGATTTAAGAATCTCTCTAGTCTACATTCTTCCATCCCTATTTTAAAATAAATTCAGATCTAGCATTGAGATTAATCAACATCAACTTAATGTCAATTAGGTCTCTACTTGTTTGATAGGCATTACAAACAAAGATAGAACTTCATACAAGAAACCATTGATGGAAAATATTATACAAGTCTTAAAGAAGCATGGAAATGTGAGCTTTAAACCATTAATATGAGTTTATAACATCAAGGAAGCTACACCGTAGAAAATCGAAATCCTCTTAATACTCACTATGTTAAGCGTAAAATTGTTCATCAGATCCATTTCATGTGCACGTAAGGTCATAGTTAGTGCTTTGGGATATGTGCAAGAATATTATATGAAATATGTATGAGTATAATTTTATTTAGACATTTAAAATGTGATTATATATTCGACTTTAACTAATATTGCAATGCATTAGCAAATCAAATACTGGTATATTACGGATTTGTTTGGAAAGTGGAATTTGGGATGTGCGCGCGCACTTCTATGAATGTGTATTAATGTATTTTGAAGAACAGTATTTTAATTTCTTTTTTAAACACAACTTTTCAAATTTTGCATATTTAATACAATCTTTTGAGTGAGAGGGTGTTTGTATGTCAGTTGATTTTCCGAAAAAGAATTTACAACTATTTCTAGATTTATTATAAAATTGTGCATTTTACATTATGATGTTATATGAAGCCTTTTTCTTCTTGAATTTATGTTTTTGAAAGACACTTTCGTTCATTTATAGGCTTATTTGTATATTCTATAATTTGTGTATAGCATTGTGTCATTAAAACAACATAGTATTTAGATATGGAGTTTGAACAATAGGAGTATTTGTGTATGTTCATGTGGGGGCCAACTTGATCACCAATCTAAATGGACCATCCAAACCATCCCCCCATACTTTATAGGATCCCATGGGTTTGCACTGATCTATTAGGACTAGACCGTTAGATTGAGGGTCAAACAATTTCTCAACCGCACCAACTATTGAAATGAAAAAAAAAAGAAAAAACCCGTTCTGCCACTCTACAAATATATGAGCAATATTCTGAACTTTTTTTTTTAGATTAAAGGAAATATTCTGAACAGGTTGTGATAATCACATCACAATAGATACCCAAAACGGTATTTTTCCAATAATTCCATGATATTTTTAAATTATCTCCACAAAAGAAAATATTGCGATAAACTCACCTCAAAATGGAGAAATGAGAAAAAGCAGGAAAGTCTATAAATATACTTTTAACAGTATGAACGATATTATTAAGCATGAAAATCTATAATAAAAAAATTTAACAGCATGATCAATATTGATTTATTCTCTATATTAAGCATGAAAATCAATAAAAAAAATTTAACAGGATGAATGATATTAATTTATTCTATGCAACATTTTTCCAATAATATCTAAAAGAAAATACATAATTTTATGAATTGTAAATATCACATTTTAGCTTTAGATGGTCCCTTTTTTGGTGTGCATTGTTCTCGATCCCTTCTCGGCTGCATTCTTTTGCATCTTGATTTCCAAGTCTTAGTAATTATTCTCTTTCTTAATACAATTTTCAATTTAGAGAGAAGAAATAAGCCTTCTCGTATTACATATATGGCCAGTGAGCTCTCCACAATGTTCTAATTTAGAAGAGTTCAAGGGGTTGATCTCTACTATACTAATCATATACTGTTGCTCATGTATGTGGTCATGTAGATTAGAGAAATACAAAAGATTCTTAGGAATTTTTGGATAGTTCAGTTCATGGCATGTTAATCTTTAAACTAGCAGTCTTTGCAGACAAGCAGATTGGACATAGCCCGAGTATTCTATCACACTCGCTACATAGACACAAATGTCTGCATGGAAGTACCAGAATGGAAATTTCATTGCTCCTACAACAGTGGCATATAGGGTTCCCACTTCCACCCTTTTGACCCTCACAATTTGACATTGCATCCTCCTCTATGCCATTTTCTCCTTCTTCTTCTCTAATTACTTGTGCAAGTTCAAGGTCGCGACGTAGGGACATAACCATGGCCTCATTTTTCTGTGCAACTTTCTTCCAAATCTGGGTTTCTATTGCAAGGGTTTTTAATTTCTCCTCCAATGCTGTGTTTCTCTCGCTTATTTTCGCAATCTCTTGATCTTTGTGGATTAGGATCCTATGCATTCCTTGCTCCACTATGCAGAAGACATCACTCCAGTAATCCCTACTTCTTTGTTCTAATTCCATCTTTAGTTTCTCCATCTGCAAGGAAGTGAAGGCTTCAATCAATATCTGAAATTGACTTGTGAGACTGTAAAAGAACAGATTTGTTTTTACTATTTCATGCTTTTGGGTGAGGGTTAGTTTTTAAAGGTCACAGTCACTACTCTTGCAGTTGTCATGTTATCTTCTTTTTTTCTTGTTTTGTTTCAATATGCTGTCTAATGGCTTTAAAACACAGTTTCCAGCATTGTTATCGGCCAACAGTGGCGGACCCTATATTCTTCGGAGGGCAGTAGCCCCCTCTGGCTAGGTCCACATTCAAAATCCACATGAAAATCCTAGATTTGCTCCCAAAACCCAACGACCTGTTTGGGACTGCCCCCGCCCTCAAAATGAAAATCCAGGTCCACTTATGTTGTGGATGCCCAAAGCTTCGTTACTCACATTTTAATTTGTTTTATTCTTCTTTTTTCTAACAGAACCAATTTTAAGAGTACTCAATACTCAGAAAAAATTGTAAATCTGTGTTCTTAATTCCTTTTATAGTGCTCCAAATAGCGAAATATAATATAAACGTAATGATAATAGAGGCTCATTATACTTTTAGTTTCAGCTGGAAACTGGATAATCAAATCAATGTAGATTATTACCAAAAGTGAAGGGCATGTTTTAAGTTACTTAAGGCCGACCCACATGTGCACATGTGGCCCTGAAAATTATTTCTCGATGGTTCAGAATTGAGTGTTTCTCGGACTCAGGGCCAAAAGCTCTTTTGGCTGGACTGTGCAGGAGATACCCTAAGTTATTGGGCAAATGGTGTGGCCCGGGTAGGAAGGTGGGCGTTTCAAACTTGAAGTGGGCCTTATTCTTCTTCTTGAAATGTAGAGACTTAGAAGAAAGAGAGAAAAATAAAGGAAAAAATATTGAAAACCAGGAAAATCCTAGGTTAATCCAAACGATCCATATTCTAGTTCTACAATCATGTCTGTCATAGTTCTTGGATCATGAAGAGTGAATTAGTAGAGGTTGATCACTAAAAGCACTGATCATAATGGTTTCATGATCCTTAGACTCTGATTATCTTGGTGCTTGTAGTGATCAAGTCATCTTTGATCAAAGCTTCGGGACATTGAAAGGCCAACAACTAGAGTTGTATGAGCATCATAATCATCTAAGTGGTGGGACACAAATATGTTAGGTTGGACGAGCAGTTGCATGAACATCATGATCCTCTTAAAAGGAACCAAAAGATTCTATTCTAGAAGACTCATTAATGATTTGTGTGGAATGGTATAGATTTATCTAGGATATTCTTGTAATACGTAGAATCGTCTGTAGTGTTCTAAACCAATATAAGTAATGAACTACAAATAGGGGTACTCTTTATGAGTTTGTAAGAAATATTTGGGATTAATGAATGAACAAGAGAAGCTCTCTTCCGGTACTTTCTTGTCGATGTTAATTCTGGGTCTTATTAGTGAATGTAACAAAGGCTTGAATCAAATGAATGGAACAACAAAGGACTTAATTTGTAAGTGTAGCTTTCATAAGTTTCTTAAAATTAAGGAAAAGAAGTCTAAGATCTTTCATTATATGAAAAAAGAAAAAGAAAAAGAAAGAGTCAATAACTACATGAATTCGTTAAATCTTTCTCTATATGAAAAAAAGACAAGAAATACATGAATACATTACCTGCAGAAGGACTATCATATCCATCTCTTGCTGTTCCTCTTCTTGCATTTCATAATTCCATGAAGCAGATGAACAAGGATCCAATGAAGAAGATGAACAAGGATCCCAAGTTTCATTTATTTTCATTTTATCTCCCAACAAGGATATTAATCCACTGTTAATATTTTCAATATTGAAATTCAAATCTTCTTGCTCCTGATGAATTTCATAGATTCTATTTTCGCTTACTTGAGTACACTCCACATTTAAACCTATTGGAGAAAAAAAAAAGACAAAATCATCTCATTATTAACCAAGAAAAACTACTCAACTATAAGCTACAAATAAAATGAGAAAAAAAGAGAAATAAAAAAAAAAAAAAAATTCATATACATTAAATTAGTGAATTGTAGTTATATTCAATACTAACTCGAACATAGGAGGCAAAATATTATCCATAGAACAGAAAAGACACACTTTTCCAGAAATGAAAATAATGCAAAAGCACATACCAAAGACTTTAAGGGAACTCAGATGATGCCATTGAAACTATAAGTTCGGTTTATTTTGGGCATTTGACATCATGAAACCAATATAGATAACATGAAGAAACGTTTTGCTCTTTAAGTGCACGTTTTTAATTTTCATGAGTAACGAGACGTTTTGCTCTTTAAGTGCATGTTTTTAATTTTCATGAGTAACGAGAGAGAGAGAGAGAGAGAGAGAGAGAGAGAGAGAGAGGTACCTGGTTCATACAAAGGAGGGAGGTTTGGGTAGAAATTCTGATTTGGTTGCACAAAATCAGAGAAAGGAAAGTCAAAGAACTGATTTAGTGTGGAATCACTGGCAATTTGCCCCATCAGTAGAACGATGATAAAAGAAGGCTTGGGTGCAATTAGAAGAGAGAGAAGGAGAAGGAGAAGGAGAAGAGATGGAAGAAAGTTGCTACGTACGTACGTGGGTTGGTATGGTAATGGTATTAGAAGAAGTGGAAGAAGAAGAAGAATAGGAGATGATAAATGAGAGTACACATCGTGCGCCATGTTTTTCGTGTCTCCATCGCTGATGGCGTTGAATGCCTAAAAACAAAAAAAAAAACGAAACAGAACTAAAACGGTTCTCCATCCAAACGGGGATCAACATTAATATCAACGGATCATCGATCCCCCAAATCTACACATGGGCATGGGCGTTAGAACATTATCGCTTCATCTTATTCCGAGTCCGGGTCCTCTTATGACACTATCCTCCAAAATTTCCTTGCTTGTATTAGAGTTTAATTTACCCAAACTATAAATCAATCTCTCTCTTTGATTGTTGCTAATGTAATATATAATAACACATGTAACATCCCGCCCCCTAACGGCCTATTAATTATTATTAATTGTGTGTTTAGTTAGTAAGTTGGATTAGAATCTAGAAAGTCAGGGTTAACTACGAATCGTGTGGGCGAAGTTTCGCACGATTCGGAACACGTTCGGGTAGATTAGAGGTCGTTTTATTAATTGGGTAAGGTTTTCAGGAAATTTATGAGAGTATGAGTTTTTGGTGAGTTTGGGTGCATTGGATAGGTTGCATCGTTCCATGAACTTTAGTCTTCTATCGCGTTTCGATTTGACGCGTCGAAGAGGTCCAAAACTTATCAAATGTATTTGTAGACCGACCCGGAACCAAACCCAAGCCCAACCCAAGACCAAGCCCAGGCCCAAAGCCCATGACTTAAGTTAGGTCACAACCCATCTTCATTTCCCTCATTCATTTCACTCATCTCACTCAACAACAGCCACAGCACACAGCAGCCGGCCTCCCTCTTCCTTTTCCTCCATTTCTTCTTCTCCGTCGACGGGTGTCGGAGCTCCGGCGAAGACATTCAACTTACTAATCTTCTTCCTCAAGCCTCCAAGAACACAAATATACACTTTTCTAAGTGTTTCCTTCTCAACCCATTCTAAGGTAGGCTCTTCAAGTTTTTAGACTTAGGTAGAATACTTCCTTTGGATTAGAAATGGTATAGATGAGCTTACTTTCCCCCTTGCATTTCATTTGTAGAGAGGTTTTGAGTGGGGAACCCATTTGTGCAAGTTTGAGCTTAAGGAGGACCTTTCTCTTCCATTCTTTTGAGTTTTGAGTCAAGCTCTTCATCAAAGGCAAGTGAATAGCTATGTTATTGTTTGATATGCTTGCTTTCCTTGATTTGTATGTTAAAATCATATGTTAGATCATCTTTGCTCATTTGATCCTTTAAATGATTGAAAACATGATAAAATGATTCATAGATGGGAAAGAATGGATTTAGAGTTAAATGGCTTGATTAGTAGTTCTAATAGGTTGTATTTATTATGTTTTTAATTATTCATATGCTGCTTATTAGGTCCAAGAAGGGAAAAATGGGAAAAGTCCCATTTCAGCCAAAACAGAGACTCTGCCCAGTTTCCGCAGGCTTCTCGGTCGACCGAGACCTGTGTGTCGGTCGACCGAGACAACAGGGCCCACTCGACCGAGAACTCGACCGAGCCCTGTGCAGATTTTTGTTTATTTTTCCTTTTGAATGGATTTTTACCCTGTTTTGTAGTGGACCTTGGTGGACTTTTGGTTGCCCCTTTTGGACTCATTTGACTATGTACGAGGGACGTTTTGAGCAGACGATTTCTCGTAGTTAATTCCGTTTTCTCGGGTTTCAATTCATTTCAATCTTGAACGGAATTGGGCAACGGGATACCCTCTTATATCTATGCACGAAGAGGTTATGTTCTGGGTATCGTGAACCCTAATTCCTTTTGTCGACTGATTTGGATTGTACGAGACTTTGGAAATAACAATGACCTAGGATTGGATTGTTTATCGCTTATGATTCTGAATTGTACCGTTTGGTACTCTCCGCATGAAACGTCCATGTTCTTTAGCTTCGTTTGTTTTGATTTGTTTGGGATCACATATTGAACTTAGAGGATGAATTTAGGATCCTTTTTGATGTTCCGTTTGTTTCAAGGTATGATCAAAGTGTTGTGGCTAGGCAGCTTTGATTAAGAAAGCATGTTGAGGACTACTAAGAAGATAAGTGTGAAGTATGAAGAAGTACGTTTATGTTTGTATGATTTGATAATGTCAAGGTAGTTCCTCTTTGGTTAATGAATCCTGTTCGCGCAGGAAAGTCTAGCCCTTCACTATTGTATGTTTAGGATTCTTGTGTCAGGCATCACTCAGCTGTTAACGCCCAGCACTCTTGGGGCACCAATTGTGTGAGGACTTTGGAATGAACGTCTGCGCAGTACGACTTTTTATATTTTAGATGGATGTACACCATCAAATACCCGTTCTGTAAGAAGTATGAATGTTCGTTTTGTTTATTTTGTTTTAAGGGTATATATGATTGCTTGCCGGGTTTTTATCCCGAGCCCATTGCTTTACTCTACCACAGCTCTCATGTTGAGCCAGGAGGGTCAAGTGGAACTATCCCGTGGTGATTAGCTATGTGATTTGCCTATTTGTTAGAAGTATGTTAGTTGATTTCATGATTCCTATGCTACACGTTTAATTCAGTCAGAACGTTATGCATCTCTTATAATATGGTCCTTTCGCTTATTCTTTAGTCTGTATATCTTTAATGATGATGTATCTATTCTCTTGCCGACCTTTGTGTCTGATGATGCTACTCTTGGTGCATAGGTACCGAGCCATACTTTGGGGAGGAAGAAGCGACGGAAGAAGTTCAGGCAGATCAGCCTGATGACTTCCTCGAGTTCAGTACGGACGGCATAGTATAGCCGTACTGACCCCGTACGAGAGAGCCTTCACTTTTGGACGAGTTGTTTATGTTGGTTCTTTTATATTTTGATTAGGCCCGATTTTAATGTGGCCTGATGTTGTTAGTAATATAGTCTTAAACTTGAATCTTAAGTATGATATTCAGTATTACTCTTTAACTATACATCTATGAGATACCACTTGTGTTTGAAGCTTCCGCTATTTATTTTATATGATTGAGAAAATGTTTACACCTCACTGCGGTCTTCGATCCAGATGGGACACGATTGGGGCCAGGTTACATTTGATTAATGTTGGGAAAAGTTTTAAATTGGCCCTAATCTCACGCATAACCCCGGTTACACTTTGGGGGCGTGACAAGTTGGTATCAGAGCTCAGTACTGATTTCTACATTAAAAACACGTAGAAACTTAAGACGAGTGAGGATTGGATTTATTCGGGTATCTTAGGTGTTGTAGATTGTATAGTTGTTTGCTAGATTGAGTCCCATAGGACTAACGTTTCTTATGTTTCAGAATGGCTGGCCGTAATATGCGCAGTGGCAATCCAGAGAGCAGTAATGCTAATGCCAATGCCAATGACAGTGATTCCGTTGAGAACAGATTCAACAAACTCATGCAAGCATTTGTAAACTCTCAAGAGGCACAAGCAGCGAATCAGAATCAACAGCGGGCAGATCAGGCAGCCTTTCAAGCACAGATGATGCAGGTGCTAGAGAGGCCGGTTCCAGCTGCTCAGGTCGTCATGCCAGCTAGGGTGGTGGATCGGAATGACATGTACGACAAATTTAAGAAGAGGAACCCACCGGCCTTCTACGGGAATGAAGCCCCACTGGATGCAGATGAGTGGGTCGTGCAGATAGAGAAGATCTTCCATGTTTTTGAGTGTTCGGGGAAGGATCAGGTCCAGTTGGCAGCGTACATGTTTCGGGGAGCGGCAGAAAGGTGGTGGAAATCGGTCAAAACACCATATGACACGATTGAGGAGGATGTTGCTTGGGCTACCTTTCAGACCTCGTTTCGTACAAAATACATTCCACCCCATATCCAAGCACAGAAGATCATAGAGTTTGAATCACTGCTTCAGGGAGAGGATACAGTTCAAGAGTATGAGTTGAAGTTTACTAACCTGTCCAGGTTTGCACCAGCTCTGGTGGCAACCGAAGCTGATCAGGTTATGAGGTTCGTTCGGGGGCTGAGACCCGAGATACAGATGCAGGTGACTTCTGTCACTTTGCTTACATATGAGGAGAACCTCAAGCGGGCTTATTGGGCTGAGGAATCCCTTAAAAAGAACGCCCAGTATGCCCAGCAGCTTCAGTTTGTGCAGACTCCGGCTAGGAGTCAGAGTTCCGGACAGTTCCAGCCTCCACAGCGTCCACAGACTCAGTACCCACCTCAGCAGCGTTTCCAGCAGCCTTATCAGCAGCAGGCTAAGAAGCCTAGGTCAGATCTAGCTCAGGGAGTTCGTTGTACTCATTGTGGTCGGAACCACCCAGCAGTGGAGTGTAGATGGGTCACGGGAGGTTGCTTTGGGTGTGGCCAGACGGGCCACCAGATCAGAGATTGCCCCCGGAAGGACGGGCAAGGAGTTAGGAGTGCAGCACCTCTTCGACCACCGATGGGTGCAGCACCTATGAGGCAGGCCCCACCCGTTAGGCCGCAGAGGCCTTATCAGCAGCAGCAGCAACCACTCAGGCTCCCAGGACCACCGGTTTACAGAGGACAGCAGAGGCCCCCAGGACAGCAGCGACCACAGCAGAAGCCTCAGCAGCATGGCAGGCTTCAGGCCTTGGATCTGCAGGAGAGTGAAGAAGCCGGAGGAGTAGTGGAAGGTACACTCTCTATTTCAGATGTACCTGCTAGAGTCTTATTTGATTCCGGTTCCACACACTCTTTCGTGTCACCTATATTTGCTGCATGCTTGGTGGGAGATGTAGCTCCATTGCATTGTATTTTGCTTGTTAGTACCCCATTAGGGAAGACAGTGCAGTGTGAATCCTATTATCCAACGTGTAAAGTGCAGGTGGGCAGTTTTATCTTATCTGCAGATTTGATCATCCTCGGGATGAAAGATTTTGATGTGATTTTGGGGATGGATTGGTTATCCACGTACAGAGCTGTTATGGACTGTTTCAACAAGACCGTCAGATTGCAGGTGTTAGCAGACAGTGTGGAGATTGTTGGAGAGAGGAGACCCATATCCACTAGAGTCATTTCAGGCTTGAGGGCAGATAGATTGATTAAGGGTGGATGTGAAGGTTATTTGGCATTTATCACGGAGGATAAATTGTCCAAAGCGGTGGAGGATATTCTAGTGGTTTGTGAATTCCCGGATGTCTTTCCAGAGGAGATACCTGGATTACCACCAGTCCGAGAGATTGATTTTACGATTGAGCTTGCGCCAGGAACGGCACCGATATCAAAGGCACCCTACCGTATGGCACCAGCAGAGTTAAGAGAATTGAAAGTGCAGTTGCAAGACCTTCTGGACAAAGGATTTGTCAGACCGAGTGTGTCACCTTGGGGTGCACCGGTTCTATTTGTGAAGAAGAAGGATGGCTCCATGCGTATGTGCATAGACTATAGGCAGCTAAATCAAGTTACTATCAAGAACAAGTATCCTTTACCTAGGATAGATGAGTTGTTCGATCAGCTGCAGGGAGCACGGCATTTCTCGAAGATTGATCTGAGGTCAGGCTACCATCAGTTGCGAGTGAGAGACCAAGATGTACAGAAAACAGCTTTCAGGACACGCTATGGCCATTATGAATTCTTGGTGATGCCATTCGGATTGACGAATGCACCGAGTGTCTTCATGGCCTTGATGAACAAAGTCTTCGCACCATGCTTAGATCAGTTCACAGTGGTGTTTATAGACGATGTCCTAGTCTATTCGAAGTCTACAGAGGAGCACGCAGAGCATTTGAGGACTTCATTGCAGATTTTGAGGGAGAACCAGCTCTATGCCAAGTTAAATAAGTGTGATTTCTGGCTTGAGCAGGGGTCTTTCCTTGGACATATTATATCCAAGGATGGTTTGGCAGTTGATCCAGCAAAGATCGAGGCAGTAGTTGATTGGCAGAGCCCGAAGTCAGTGTCAGAGATCAGGAGTTTCCTCGGTTTAGCAGGGTATTACAGAAGATTCGTGAAGGGATTCTCCAGTATTGCAGCTCCATTGACCAAATTGACGAGGAAAGATATTCCTTTCGTATGGACGGAGCAATGTGAAGCGAACTTTCAGGAGTTGAAGACCAGATTGACCACAGCTCCTATCCTTACTTTACCTAAAGGGAATGGAGGGTTTGTAGTTTTCACAGATGCTTCAGGCATTGGATTGGGATGCGTACTTATGCAGGAAGGGAAAGTGGTGGCCTACGGGTCCAGGCAGTTGAAAGAACATGAGAAGAGGTATGCTACCCATGATTTGGAGCTTGCAGCGGTAGTGATGGCATTGAAGTTATGGAGACATTACTTGTATGGGGAGAAATTCGAGGTTCACTCGGATCACAGGAGTCTCCAGTATCTATTTGGGCAGAAGGACCTGAATATGAGGCAAACCAGATGGATGGAGTATATCAAAGACTACGATTTTCCTATAAAGTATCATCCTGGAAAAGCAAATGTAGTGGCTGATGCTTTGAGCAGAAAGACAGCAAGTACCGGATGTTTACAGACAGAGTGGTCTTTGACAGAGTTATTCAGGGACTTAGCCATAGAGTTCCAGCCTCGGAGCGAGAAAGTTATGACTGCCAGTTTGCACACTTGGGAACCAGAGATTTTGAGTAGAATCAAGTGCAGTCAGTCAAAGGATCCAGAGTTAGTCAGACTGATAGACAGCATAGCAGACAGGCCAGAGTTCAGACTCATTGATGGAGTGTTGTACTGCCAGGATAGACTGTGTGTACCGGGTGTGTATGATTTGAGGAACGAGATCATGGTTGAGGCTCACCATTCTCGTTATGCTATTCACCCGGGGAGCACCAAAATGTATCAGAATCTGAAAAGTTTTTATTGGTGGAGCAACATGAAGAAAGACATTGCAGCCTTTGTCTCGAGATGTTTAGTGTGTCAACAAGTGAAGGTTGAGCATCAGAAACCTCCAGGGTTACTCCAACCCTTGAGAGTACCGGAATGGAAGTGGGAGCATATCACCATGGACTTCGTTGCAGGTTTGCCACCCACGAGGGATAATGACAGCATTTGGGTGATTGTTGACAGACTTACGAAGTCAGCACACTTCATTCCGATGAAGATGAGAGGATCCATGGACATCTTGGCACACAAGTACATTGACACTGTAGTCAAACTGCATGGGATTCCAGATTCTATTGTTTCAGACAGAGATATGAGGTTTGTGGGCAGATTTTGGGTCAGTTTGCAAGCAGCCTTGGGTACTACATTGAACTTCAGCACTGCATATCACCCTCAGACCGATGGACAAACAGAGAGGACCAATCAGACCATGGAGGATATGTTGAGGGCATGTGTTCTTGATTTCGGGAAAGACTGGGAGAAGAGTCTTCCTTTGTGTGAGTTTGCCTACAACAACAGCTATCACTCCAGTATCGGGATGGCACCGTTCGAGGCATTGTACGGACGGAAGTGCAAGACCCCAATTTGTTGGGAAGAGATTGGTGTTCGGAGTTTTCATGGACCGTCAGTCATCAGTGATACCAGCGAGAAGGTGAAGCAGATTGTAGATAGGCTGAAGATTGCAAGAGACCGTCAGAAGAGCTATGCAGACCCGAAGAGGAGAGATTTGGAGTTTCAGGATGGGGACAAGGTGTTTCTCAAAGTCTCACCGACTAGAGGGACCATGAGATTCGGCCAAAAAGGGAAGTTGGCTCGGAGGTACATTGGACCGTTTGAGATCGATAGGCGAGTTGGTGAAGTGGCCTACAGATTGGTACTACCAGCAGAGTTAGTAGGTGTTCACAGAGTTTTTCATATTTCCATGCTGAGGAAGTACATTCCAGACCCTTCGCATGTACTACATCATGAGCCATTGGACGTTCAGCCAGATGTCACCTTTGTTGAGAGGCCGAAGAAGATCGTAGACACGAAGGAACAGGTGTTGAGGACGAGAACCATCCATTGGGTCAAAGTGCAATGGGAGCATCATAGTCCGAGGGAAGCGACTTGGGAGCTCAGGGATCAGGTTCAGGAGAAGTACCCAGAGTTGTTGCCAGATTCAGAGGTTTTGCCAGAGGTGTGTTAAGGATTTGGAGGACCAAATAGCCTAAGTGGGGGAGGATGTAACATCCCGCCCCCTAATGGCCTATTAATTATTATTAATTGTGTGTTTAGTTAGTAAGTTGGATTAGAATCTAGAAAGTCAGGGTTAACTACGAATCGTGTGGGCGAAGTTTCGCACGATTCGGAACACGTTCGGGTAGATTAGAGGTCGTTTTATTAATTGGGTAAGGTTTTCAGGAAATTTATGAGAGTATGAGTTTTTGGTGAGTTTGGGTGCATTGGATAGGTTGCATCGTTCCATGAACTTTAGTCTTCTATCGCGTTTCGATTTGACGCGTCGAAGAGGTCCAAAACTTATCAAATGTATTTGTAGACCGACCCGGAACCAAACCCAAGCCCAACCCAAGACCAAGCCCAGGCCCAAAGCCCATGACTTAAGTTAGGTCACAACCCATCTTCATTTCCCTCATTCATTTCACTCATCTCACTCAACAACAGCCACAGCACACAGCAGCCGGCCTCCCTCTTCCTTTTCCTCCATTTCTTCTTCTCCGTCGACGGGTGTCGGAGCTCCGGCGAAGACATTCAACTTACTAATCTTCTTCCTCAAGCCTCCAAGAACACAAATATACACTTTTCTAAGTGTTTCCTTCTCAACCCATTCTAAGGTAGGCTCTTCAAGTTTTTAGACTTAGGTAGAATACTTCCTTTGGATTAGAAATGGTATAGATGAGCTTACTTTCCCCCTTGCATTTCATTTGTAGAGAGGTTTTGAGTGGGGAACCCATTTGTGCAAGTTTGAGCTTAAGGAGGACCTTTCTCTTCCATTCTTTTGAGTTTTGAGTCAAGCTCTTCATCAAAGGCAAGTGAATAGCTATGTTATTGTTTGATATGCTTGCTTTCCTTGATTTGTATGTTAAAATCATATGTTAGATCATCTTTGCTCATTTGATCCTTTAAATGATTGAAAACATGATAAAATGATTCATAGATGGGAAAGAATGGATTTAGAGTTAAATGGCTTGATTAGTAGTTCTAATAGGTTGTATTTATTATGTTTTTAATTATTCATATGCTGCTTATTAGGTCCAAGAAGGGAAAAATGGGAAAAGTCCCATTTCAGCCAAAACAGAGACTCTGCCCAGTTTCCGCAGGCTTCTCGGTCGACCGAGACCTGTGTGTCGGTCGACCGAGACAACAGGGCCCACTCGACCGAGAACTCGACCGAGCCCTGTGCAGATTTTTGTTTATTTTTCCTTTTGAATGGATTTTTACCCTGTTTTGTAGTGGACCTTGGTGGACTTTTGGTTGCCCCTTTTGGACTCATTTGACTATGTACGAGGGACGTTTTGAGCAGACGATTTCTCGTAGTTAATTCCGTTTTCTCGGGTTTCAATTCATTTCAATCTTGAACGGAATTGGGCAACGGGATACCCTCTTATATCTATGCACGAAGAGGTTATGTTCTGGGTATCGTGAACCCTAATTCCTTTTGTCGACTGATTTGGATTGTACGAGACTTTGGAAATAACAATGACCTAGGATTGGATTGTTTATCGCTTATGATTCTGAATTGTACCGTTTGGTACTCTCCGCATGAAACGTCCATGTTCTTTAGCTTCGTTTGTTTTGATTTGTTTGGGATCACATATTGAACTTAGAGGATGAATTTAGGATCCTTTTTGATGTTCCGTTTGTTTCAAGGTATGATCAAAGTGTTGTGGCTAGGCAGCTTTGATTAAGAAAGCATGTTGAGGACTACTAAGAAGATAAGTGTGAAGTATGAAGAAGTACGTTTATGTTTGTATGATTTGATAATGTCAAGGTAGTTCCTCTTTGGTTAATGAATCCTGTTCGCGCAGGAAAGTCTAGCCCTTCACTATTGTATGTTTAGGATTCTTGTGTCAGGCATCACTCAGCTGTTAACGCCCAGCACTCTTGGGGCACCAATTGTGTGAGGACTTTGGAATGAACGTCTGCGCAGTACGACTTTTTATATTTTAGATGGATGTACACCATCAAATACCCGTTCTGTAAGAAGTATGAATGTTCGTTTTGTTTATTTTGTTTTAAGGGTATATATGATTGCTTGCCGGGTTTTTATCCCGAGCCCATTGCTTTACTCTACCACAGCTCTCATGTTGAGCCAGGAGGGTCAAGTGGAACTATCCCGTGGTGATTAGCTATGTGATTTGCCTATTTGTTAGAAGTATGTTAGTTGATTTCATGATTCCTATGCTACACGTTTAATTCAGTCAGAACGTTATGCATCTCTTATAATATGGTCCTTTCGCTTATTCTTTAGTCTGTATATCTTTAATGATGATGTATCTATTCTCTTGCCGACCTTTGTGTCTGATGATGCTACTCTTGGTGCATAGGTACCGAGCCATACTTTGGGGAGGAAGAAGCGACGGAAGAAGTTCAGGCAGATCAGCCTGATGACTTCCTCGAGTTCAGTACGGACGGCATAGTATAGCCGTACTGACCCCGTACGAGAGAGCCTTCACTTTTGGACGAGTTGTTTATGTTGGTTCTTTTATATTTTGATTAGGCCCGATTTTAATGTGGCCTGATGTTGTTAGTAATATAGTCTTAAACTTGAATCTTAAGTATGATATTCAGTATTACTCTTTAACTATACATCTATGAGATACCACTTGTGTTTGAAGCTTCCGCTATTTATTTTATATGATTGAGAAAATGTTTACACCTCACTGCGGTCTTCGATCCAGATGGGACACGATTGGGGCCAGGTTACATTTGATTAATGTTGGGAAAAGTTTTAAATTGGCCCTAATCTCACGCATAACCCCGGTTACACTTTGGGGGCGTGACAAGTTGGTATCAGAGCTCAGTACTGATTTCTACATTAAAAACACGTAGAAACTTAAGACGAGTGAGGATTGGATTTATTCGGGTATCTTAGGTGTTGTAGATTGTATAGTTGTTTGCTAGATTGAGTCCCATAGGACTAACGTTTCTTATGTTTCAGAATGGCTGGCCGTAATATGCGCAGTGGCAATCCAGAGAGCAGTAATGCTAATGCCAATGCCAATGACAGTGATTCCGTTGAGAACAGATTCAACAAACTCATGCAAGCATTTGTAAACTCTCAAGAGGCACAAGCAGCGAATCAGAATCAACAGCGGGCAGATCAGGCAGCCTTTCAAGCACAGATGATGCAGGTGCTAGAGAGGCCGGTTCCAGCTGCTCAGGTCGTCATGCCAGCTAGGGTGGTGGATCGGAATGACATGTACGACAAATTTAAGAAGAGGAACCCACCGGCCTTCTACGGGAATGAAGCCCCACTGGATGCAGATGAGTGGGTCGTGCAGATAGAGAAGATCTTCCATGTTTTTGAGTGTTCGGGGAAGGATCAGGTCCAGTTGGCAGCGTACATGTTTCGGGGAGCGGCAGAAAGGTGGTGGAAATCGGTCAAAACACCATATGACACGATTGAGGAGGATGTTGCTTGGGCTACCTTTCAGACCTCGTTTCGTACAAAATACATTCCACCCCATATCCAAGCACAGAAGATCATAGAGTTTGAATCACTGCTTCAGGGAGAGGATACAGTTCAAGAGTATGAGTTGAAGTTTACTAACCTGTCCAGGTTTGCACCAGCTCTGGTGGCAACCGAAGCTGATCAGGTTATGAGGTTCGTTCGGGGGCTGAGACCCGAGATACAGATGCAGGTGACTTCTGTCACTTTGCTTACATATGAGGAGAACCTCAAGCGGGCTTATTGGGCTGAGGAATCCCTTAAAAAGAACGCCCAGTATGCCCAGCAGCTTCAGTTTGTGCAGACTCCGGCTAGGAGTCAGAGTTCCGGACAGTTCCAGCCTCCACAGCGTCCACAGACTCAGTACCCACCTCAGCAGCGTTTCCAGCAGCCTTATCAGCAGCAGGCTAAGAAGCCTAGGTCAGATCTAGCTCAGGGAGTTCGTTGTACTCATTGTGGTCGGAACCACCCAGCAGTGGAGTGTAGATGGGTCACGGGAGGTTGCTTTGGGTGTGGCCAGACGGGCCACCAGATCAGAGATTGCCCCCGGAAGGACGGGCAAGGAGTTAGGAGTGCAGCACCTCTTCGACCACCGATGGGTGCAGCACCTATGAGGCAGGCCCCACCCGTTAGGCCGCAGAGGCCTTATCAGCAGCAGCAGCAACCACTCAGGCTCCCAGGACCACCGGTTTACAGAGGACAGCAGAGGCCCCCAGGACAGCAGCGACCACAGCAGAAGCCTCAGCAGCATGGCAGGCTTCAGGCCTTGGATCTGCAGGAGAGTGAAGAAGCCGGAGGAGTAGTGGAAGGTACACTCTCTATTTCAGATGTACCTGCTAGAGTCTTATTTGATTCCGGTTCCACACACTCTTTCGTGTCACCTATATTTGCTGCATGCTTGGTGGGAGATGTAGCTCCATTGCATTGTATTTTGCTTGTTAGTACCCCATTAGGGAAGACAGTGCAGTGTGAATCCTATTATCCAACGTGTAAAGTGCAGGTGGGCAGTTTTATCTTATCTGCAGATTTGATCATCCTCGGGATGAAAGATTTTGATGTGATTTTGGGGATGGATTGGTTATCCACGTACAGAGCTGTTATGGACTGTTTCAACAAGACCGTCAGATTGCAGGTGTTAGCAGACAGTGTGGAGATTGTTGGAGAGAGGAGACCCATATCCACTAGAGTCATTTCAGGCTTGAGGGCAGATAGATTGATTAAGGGTGGATGTGAAGGTTATTTGGCATTTATCACGGAGGATAAATTGTCCAAAGCGGTGGAGGATATTCTAGTGGTTTGTGAATTCCCGGATGTCTTTCCAGAGGAGATACCTGGATTACCACCAGTCCGAGAGATTGATTTTACGATTGAGCTTGCGCCAGGAACGGCACCGATATCAAAGGCACCCTACCGTATGGCACCAGCAGAGTTAAGAGAATTGAAAGTGCAGTTGCAAGACCTTCTGGACAAAGGATTTGTCAGACCGAGTGTGTCACCTTGGGGTGCACCGGTTCTATTTGTGAAGAAGAAGGATGGCTCCATGCGTATGTGCATAGACTATAGGCAGCTAAATCAAGTTACTATCAAGAACAAGTATCCTTTACCTAGGATAGATGAGTTGTTCGATCAGCTGCAGGGAGCACGGCATTTCTCGAAGATTGATCTGAGGTCAGGCTACCATCAGTTGCGAGTGAGAGACCAAGATGTACAGAAAACAGCTTTCAGGACACGCTATGGCCATTATGAATTCTTGGTGATGCCATTCGGATTGACGAATGCACCGAGTGTCTTCATGGCCTTGATGAACAAAGTCTTCGCACCATGCTTAGATCAGTTCACAGTGGTGTTTATAGACGATGTCCTAGTCTATTCGAAGTCTACAGAGGAGCACGCAGAGCATTTGAGGACTTCATTGCAGATTTTGAGGGAGAACCAGCTCTATGCCAAGTTAAATAAGTGTGATTTCTGGCTTGAGCAGGGGTCTTTCCTTGGACATATTATATCCAAGGATGGTTTGGCAGTTGATCCAGCAAAGATCGAGGCAGTAGTTGATTGGCAGAGCCCGAAGTCAGTGTCAGAGATCAGGAGTTTCCTCGGTTTAGCAGGGTATTACAGAAGATTCGTGAAGGGATTCTCCAGTATTGCAGCTCCATTGACCAAATTGACGAGGAAAGATATTCCTTTCGTATGGACGGAGCAATGTGAAGCGAACTTTCAGGAGTTGAAGACCAGATTGACCACAGCTCCTATCCTTACTTTACCTAAAGGGAATGGAGGGTTTGTAGTTTTCACAGATGCTTCAGGCATTGGATTGGGATGCGTACTTATGCAGGAAGGGAAAGTGGTGGCCTACGGGTCCAGGCAGTTGAAAGAACATGAGAAGAGGTATGCTACCCATGATTTGGAGCTTGCAGCGGTAGTGATGGCATTGAAGTTATGGAGACATTACTTGTATGGGGAGAAATTCGAGGTTCACTCGGATCACAGGAGTCTCCAGTATCTATTTGGGCAGAAGGACCTGAATATGAGGCAAACCAGATGGATGGAGTATATCAAAGACTACGATTTTCCTATAAAGTATCATCCTGGAAAAGCAAATGTAGTGGCTGATGCTTTGAGCAGAAAGACAGCAAGTACCGGATGTTTACAGACAGAGTGGTCTTTGACAGAGTTATTCAGGGACTTAGCCATAGAGTTCCAGCCTCGGAGCGAGAAAGTTATGACTGCCAGTTTGCACACTTGGGAACCAGAGATTTTGAGTAGAATCAAGTGCAGTCAGTCAAAGGATCCAGAGTTAGTCAGACTGATAGACAGCATAGCAGACAGGCCAGAGTTCAGACTCATTGATGGAGTGTTGTACTGCCAGGATAGACTGTGTGTACCGGGTGTGTATGATTTGAGGAACGAGATCATGGTTGAGGCTCACCATTCTCGTTATGCTATTCACCCGGGGAGCACCAAAATGTATCAGAATCTGAAAAGTTTTTATTGGTGGAGCAACATGAAGAAAGACATTGCAGCCTTTGTCTCGAGATGTTTAGTGTGTCAACAAGTGAAGGTTGAGCATCAGAAACCTCCAGGGTTACTCCAACCCTTGAGAGTACCGGAATGGAAGTGGGAGCATATCACCATGGACTTCGTTGCAGGTTTGCCACCCACGAGGGATAATGACAGCATTTGGGTGATTGTTGACAGACTTACGAAGTCAGCACACTTCATTCCGATGAAGATGAGAGGATCCATGGACATCTTGGCACACAAGTACATTGACACTGTAGTCAAACTGCATGGGATTCCAGATTCTATTGTTTCAGACAGAGATATGAGGTTTGTGGGCAGATTTTGGGTCAGTTTGCAAGCAGCCTTGGGTACTACATTGAACTTCAGCACTGCATATCACCCTCAGACCGATGGACAAACAGAGAGGACCAATCAGACCATGGAGGATATGTTGAGGGCATGTGTTCTTGATTTCGGGAAAGACTGGGAGAAGAGTCTTCCTTTGTGTGAGTTTGCCTACAACAACAGCTATCACTCCAGTATCGGGATGGCACCGTTCGAGGCATTGTACGGACGGAAGTGCAAGACCCCAATTTGTTGGGAAGAGATTGGTGTTCGGAGTTTTCATGGACCGTCAGTCATCAGTGATACCAGCGAGAAGGTGAAGCAGATTGTAGATAGGCTGAAGATTGCAAGAGACCGTCAGAAGAGCTATGCAGACCCGAAGAGGAGAGATTTGGAGTTTCAGGATGGGGACAAGGTGTTTCTCAAAGTCTCACCGACTAGAGGGACCATGAGATTCGGCCAAAAAGGGAAGTTGGCTCGGAGGTACATTGGACCGTTTGAGATCGATAGGCGAGTTGGTGAAGTGGCCTACAGATTGGTACTACCAGCAGAGTTAGTAGGTGTTCACAGAGTTTTTCATATTTCCATGCTGAGGAAGTACATTCCAGACCCTTCGCATGTACTACATCATGAGCCATTGGACGTTCAGCCAGATGTCACCTTTGTTGAGAGGCCGAAGAAGATCGTAGACACGAAGGAACAGGTGTTGAGGACGAGAACCATCCATTGGGTCAAAGTGCAATGGGAGCATCATAGTCCGAGGGAAGCGACTTGGGAGCTCAGGGATCAGGTTCAGGAGAAGTACCCAGAGTTGTTGCCAGATTCAGAGGTTTTGCCAGAGGTGTGTTAAGGATTTGGAGGACCAAATAGCCTAAGTGGGGGAGGATGTAACATCCCGCCCCCTAATGGCCTATTAATTATTATTAATTGTGTGTTTAGTTAGTAAGTTGGATTAGAATCTAGAAAGTCAGGGTTAACTACGAATCGTGTGGGCGAAGTTTCGCACGATTCGGAACACGTTCGGGTAGATTAGAGGTCGTTTTATTAATTGGGTAAGGTTTTCAGGAAATTTATGAGAGTATGAGTTTTTGGTGAGTTTGGGTGCATTGGATAGGTTGCATCGTTCCATGAACTTTAGTCTTCTATCGCGTTTCGATTTGACGCGTCGAAGAGGTCCAAAACTTATCAAATGTATTTGTAGACCGACCCGGAACCAAACCCAAGCCCAACCCAAGACCAAGCCCAGGCCCAAAGCCCATGACTTAAGTTAGGTCACAACCCATCTTCATTTCCCTCATTCATTTCACTCATCTCACTCAACAACAGCCACAGCACACAGCAGCCGGCCTCCCTCTTCCTTTTCCTCCATTTCTTCTTCTCCGTCGACGGGTGTCGGAGCTCCGGCGAAGACATTCAACTTACTAATCTTCTTCCTCAAGCCTCCAAGAACACAAATATACACTTTTCTAAGTGTTTCCTTCTCAACCCATTCTAAGGTAGGCTCTTCAAGTTTTTAGACTTAGGTAGAATACTTCCTTTGGATTAGAAATGGTATAGATGAGCTTACTTTCCCCCTTGCATTTCATTTGTAGAGAGGTTTTGAGTGGGGAACCCATTTGTGCAAGTTTGAGCTTAAGGAGGACCTTTCTCTTCCATTCTTTTGAGTTTTGAGTCAAGCTCTTCATCAAAGGCAAGTGAATAGCTATGTTATTGTTTGATATGCTTGCTTTCCTTGATTTGTATGTTAAAATCATATGTTAGATCATCTTTGCTCATTTGATCCTTTAAATGATTGAAAACATGATAAAATGATTCATAGATGGGAAAGAATGGATTTAGAGTTAAATGGCTTGATTAGTAGTTCTAATAGGTTGTATTTATTATGTTTTTAATTATTCATATGCTGCTTATTAGGTCCAAGAAGGGAAAAATGGGAAAAGTCCCATTTCAGCCAAAACAGAGACTCTGCCCAGTTTCCGCAGGCTTCTCGGTCGACCGAGACCTGTGTGTCGGTCGACCGAGACAACAGGGCCCACTCGACCGAGAACTCGACCGAGCCCTGTGCAGATTTTTGTTTATTTTTCCTTTTGAATGGATTTTTACCCTGTTTTGTAGTGGACCTTGGTGGACTTTTGGTTGCCCCTTTTGGACTCATTTGACTATGTACGAGGGACGTTTTGAGCAGACGATTTCTCGTAGTTAATTCCGTTTTCTCGGGTTTCAATTCATTTCAATCTTGAACGGAATTGGGCAACGGGATACCCTCTTATATCTATGCACGAAGAGGTTATGTTCTGGGTATCGTGAACCCTAATTCCTTTTGTCGACTGATTTGGATTGTACGAGACTTTGGAAATAACAATGACCTAGGATTGGATTGTTTATCGCTTATGATTCTGAATTGTACCGTTTGGTACTCTCCGCATGAAACGTCCATGTTCTTTAGCTTCGTTTGTTTTGATTTGTTTGGGATCACATATTGAACTTAGAGGATGAATTTAGGATCCTTTTTGATGTTCCGTTTGTTTCAAGGTATGATCAAAGTGTTGTGGCTAGGCAGCTTTGATTAAGAAAGCATGTTGAGGACTACTAAGAAGATAAGTGTGAAGTATGAAGAAGTACGTTTATGTTTGTATGATTTGATAATGTCAAGGTAGTTCCTCTTTGGTTAATGAATCCTGTTCGCGCAGGAAAGTCTAGCCCTTCACTATTGTATGTTTAGGATTCTTGTGTCAGGCATCACTCAGCTGTTAACGCCCAGCACTCTTGGGGCACCAATTGTGTGAGGACTTTGGAATGAACGTCTGCGCAGTACGACTTTTTATATTTTAGATGGATGTACACCATCAAATACCCGTTCTGTAAGAAGTATGAATGTTCGTTTTGTTTATTTTGTTTTAAGGGTATATATGATTGCTTGCCGGGTTTTTATCCCGAGCCCATTGCTTTACTCTACCACAGCTCTCATGTTGAGCCAGGAGGGTCAAGTGGAACTATCCCGTGGTGATTAGCTATGTGATTTGCCTATTTGTTAGAAGTATGTTAGTTGATTTCATGATTCCTATGCTACACGTTTAATTCAGTCAGAACGTTATGCATCTCTTATAATATGGTCCTTTCGCTTATTCTTTAGTCTGTATATCTTTAATGATGATGTATCTATTCTCTTGCCGACCTTTGTGTCTGATGATGCTACTCTTGGTGCATAGGTACCGAGCCATACTTTGGGGAGGAAGAAGCGACGGAAGAAGTTCAGGCAGATCAGCCTGATGACTTCCTCGAGTTCAGTACGGACGGCATAGTATAGCCGTACTGACCCCGTACGAGAGAGCCTTCACTTTTGGACGAGTTGTTTATGTTGGTTCTTTTATATTTTGATTAGGCCCGATTTTAATGTGGCCTGATGTTGTTAGTAATATAGTCTTAAACTTGAATCTTAAGTATGATATTCAGTATTACTCTTTAACTATACATCTATGAGATACCACTTGTGTTTGAAGCTTCCGCTATTTATTTTATATGATTGAGAAAATGTTTACACCTCACTGCGGTCTTCGATCCAGATGGGACACGATTGGGGCCAGGTTACATTTGATTAATGTTGGGAAAAGTTTTAAATTGGCCCTAATCTCACGCATAACCCCGGTTACACTTTGGGGGCGTGACAAGTTGGTATCAGAGCTCAGTACTGATTTCTACATTAAAAACACGTAGAAACTTAAGACGAGTGAGGATTGGATTTATTCGGGTATCTTAGGTGTTGTAGATTGTATAGTTGTTTGCTAGATTGAGTCCCATAGGACTAACGTTTCTTATGTTTCAGAATGGCTGGCCGTAATATGCGCAGTGGCAATCCAGAGAGCAGTAATGCTAATGCCAATGCCAATGACAGTGATTCCGTTGAGAACAGATTCAACAAACTCATGCAAGCATTTGTAAACTCTCAAGAGGCACAAGCAGCGAATCAGAATCAACAGCGGGCAGATCAGGCAGCCTTTCAAGCACAGATGATGCAGGTGCTAGAGAGGCCGGTTCCAGCTGCTCAGGTCGTCATGCCAGCTAGGGTGGTGGATCGGAATGACATGTACGACAAATTTAAGAAGAGGAACCCACCGGCCTTCTACGGGAATGAAGCCCCACTGGATGCAGATGAGTGGGTCGTGCAGATAGAGAAGATCTTCCATGTTTTTGAGTGTTCGGGGAAGGATCAGGTCCAGTTGGCAGCGTACATGTTTCGGGGAGCGGCAGAAAGGTGGTGGAAATCGGTCAAAACACCATATGACACGATTGAGGAGGATGTTGCTTGGGCTACCTTTCAGACCTCGTTTCGTACAAAATACATTCCACCCCATATCCAAGCACAGAAGATCATAGAGTTTGAATCACTGCTTCAGGGAGAGGATACAGTTCAAGAGTATGAGTTGAAGTTTACTAACCTGTCCAGGTTTGCACCAGCTCTGGTGGCAACCGAAGCTGATCAGGTTATGAGGTTCGTTCGGGGGCTGAGACCCGAGATACAGATGCAGGTGACTTCTGTCACTTTGCTTACATATGAGGAGAACCTCAAGCGGGCTTATTGGGCTGAGGAATCCCTTAAAAAGAACGCCCAGTATGCCCAGCAGCTTCAGTTTGTGTAGACTCCGGCTAGGAGTCAGAGTTCCGGACAGTTCCAGCCTCCACAGCGTCCACAGACTCAGTACCCACCTCAGCAGCGTTTCCAGCAGCCTTATCAGCAGCAGGCTAAGAAGCCTAGGTCAGATCTAGCTCAGGGAGTTCGTTGTACTCATTGTGGTCGGAACCACCCAGCAGTGGAGTGTAGATGGGTCACGGGAGGTTGCTTTGGGTGTGGCCAGACGGGCCACCAGATCAGAGATTGCCCCCGGAAGGACGGGCAAGGAGTTAGGAGTGCAGCACCTCTTCGACCACCGATGGGTGCAGCACCTATGAGGCAGGCCCCACCCGTTAGGCCGCAGAGGCCTTATCAGCAGCAGCAGCAACCACTCAGGCTCCCAGGACCACCGGTTTACAGAGGACAGCAGAGGCCCCCAGGACAGCAGCGACCACAGCAGAAGCCTCAGCAGCATGGCAGGCTTCAGGCCTTGGATCTGCAGGAGAGTGAAGAAGCCGGAGGAGTAGTGGAAGGTACACTCTCTATTTCAGATGTACCTGCTAGAGTCTTATTTGATTCCGGTTCCACACACTCTTTCGTGTCACCTATATTTGCTGCATGCTTGGTGGGAGATGTAGCTCCATTGCATTGTATTTTGCTTGTTAGTACCCCATTAGGGAAGACAGTGCAGTGTGAATCCTATTATCCAACGTGTAAAGTGCAGGTGGGCAGTTTTATCTTATCTGCAGATTTGATCATCCTCGGGATGAAAGATTTTGATGTGATTTTGGGGATGGATTGGTTATCCACGTACAGAGCTGTTATGGACTGTTTCAACAAGACCGTCAGATTGCAGGTGTTAGCAGACAGTGTGGAGATTGTTGGAGAGAGGAGACCCATATCCACTAGAGTCATTTCAGGCTTGAGGGCAGATAGATTGATTAAGGGTGGATGTGAAGGTTATTTGGCATTTATCACGGAGGATAAATTGTCCAAAGCGGTGGAGGATATTCTAGTGGTTTGTGAATTCCCGGATGTCTTTCCAGAGGAGATACCTGGATTACCACCAGTCCGAGAGATTGATTTTACGATTGAGCTTGCGCCAGGAACGGCACCGATATCAAAGGCACCCTACCGTATGGCACCAGCAGAGTTAAGAGAATTGAAAGTGCAGTTGCAAGACCTTCTGGACAAAGGATTTGTCAGACCGAGTGTGTCACCTTGGGGTGCACCGGTTCTATTTGTGAAGAAGAAGGATGGCTCCATGCGTATGTGCATAGACTATAGGCAGCTAAATCAAGTTACTATCAAGAACAAGTATCCTTTACCTAGGATAGATGAGTTGTTCGATCAGCTGCAGGGAGCACGGCATTTCTCGAAGATTGATCTGAGGTCAGGCTACCATCAGTTGCGAGTGAGAGACCAAGATGTACAGAAAACAGCTTTCAGGACACGCTATGGCCATTATGAATTCTTGGTGATGCCATTCGGATTGACGAATGCACCGAGTGTCTTCATGGCCTTGATGAACAAAGTCTTCGCACCATGCTTAGATCAGTTCACAGTGGTGTTTATAGACGATGTCCTAGTCTATTCGAAGTCTACAGAGGAGCACGCAGAGCATTTGAGGACTTCATTGCAGATTTTGAGGGAGAACCAGCTCTATGCCAAGTTAAATAAGTGTGATTTCTGGCTTGAGCAGGGGTCTTTCCTTGGACATATTATATCCAAGGATGGTTTGGCAGTTGATCCAGCAAAGATCGAGGCAGTAGTTGATTGGCAGAGCCCGAAGTCAGTGTCAGAGATCAGGAGTTTCCTCGGTTTAGCAGGGTATTACAGAAGATTCGTGAAGGGATTCTCCAGTATTGCAGCTCCATTGACCAAATTGACGAGGAAAGATATTCCTTTCGTATGGACGGAGCAATGTGAAGCGAACTTTCAGGAGTTGAAGACCAGATTGACCACAGCTCCTATCCTTACTTTACCTAAAGGGAATGGAGGGTTTGTAGTTTTCACAGATGCTTCAGGCATTGGATTGGGATGCGTACTTATGCAGGAAGGGAAAGTGGTGGCCTACGGGTCCAGGCAGTTGAAAGAACATGAGAAGAGGTATGCTACCCATGATTTGGAGCTTGCAGCGGTAGTGATGGCATTGAAGTTATGGAGACATTACTTGTATGGGGAGAAATTCGAGGTTCACTCGGATCACAGGAGTCTCCAGTATCTATTTGGGCAGAAGGACCTGAATATGAGGCAAACCAGATGGATGGAGTATATCAAAGACTACGATTTTCCTATAAAGTATCATCCTGGAAAAGCAAATGTAGTGGCTGATGCTTTGAGCAGAAAGACAGCAAGTACCGGATGTTTACAGACAGAGTGGTCTTTGACAGAGTTATTCAGGGACTTAGCCATAGAGTTCCAGCCTCGGAGCGAGAAAGTTATGACTGCCAGTTTGCACACTTGGGAACCAGAGATTTTGAGTAGAATCAAGTGCAGTCAGTCAAAGGATCCAGAGTTAGTCAGACTGATAGACAGCATAGCAGACAGGCCAGAGTTCAGACTCATTGATGGAGTGTTGTACTGCCAGGATAGACTGTGTGTACCGGGTGTGTATGATTTGAGGAATGAGATCATGGTTGAGGCTCACCATTCTCGTTATGCTATTCACCCGGGGAGCACCAAAATGTATCAGAATCTGAAAAGTTTTTATTGGTGGAGCAACATGAAGAAAGACATTGCAGCCTTTGTCTCGAGATGTTTAGTGTGTCAACAAGTGAAGGTTGAGCATCAGAAACCTCCAGGGTTACTCCAACCCTTGAGAGTACCGGAATGGAAGTGGGAGCATATCACCATGGACTTCGTTGCAGGTTTGCCACCCACGAGGGATAATGACAGCATTTGGGTGATTGTTGACAGACTTACGAAGTCAGCACACTTCATTCCGATGAAGATGAGAGGATCCATGGACATCTTGGCACACAAGTACATTGACACTGTAGTCAAACTGCATGGGATTCCAGATTCTATTGTTTCAGACAGAGATATGAGGTTTGTGGGCAGATTTTGGGTCAGTTTGCAAGCAGCCTTGGGTACTACATTGAACTTCAGCACTGCATATCACCCTCAGACCGATGGACAAACAGAGAGGACCAATCAGACCATGGAGGATATGTTGAGGGCATGTGTTCTTGATTTCGGGAAAGACTGGGAGAAGAGTCTTCCTTTGTGTGAGTTTGCCTACAACAACAGCTATCACTCCAGTATCGGGATGGCACCGTTCGAGGCATTGTACGGACGGAAGTGCAAGACCCCAATTTGTTGGGAAGAGATTGGTGTTCGGAGTTTTCATGGACCGTCAGTCATCAGTGATACCAGCGAGAAGGTGAAGCAGATTGTAGATAGGCTGAAGATTGCAAGAGACCGTCAGAAGAGCTATGCAGACCCGAAGAGGAGAGATTTGGAGTTTCAGGATGGGGACAAGGTGTTTCTCAAAGTCTCACCGACTAGAGGGACCATGAGATTCGGCCAAAAAGGGAAGTTGGCTCGGAGGTACATTGGACCGTTTGAGATCGATAGGCGAGTTGGTGAAGTGGCCTACAGATTGGTACTACCAGCAGAGTTAGTAGGTGTTCACAGAGTTTTTCATATTTCCATGCTGAGGAAGTACATTCCAGACCCTTCGCATGTACTACATCATGAGCCATTGGACGTTCAGCCAGATGTCACCTTTGTTGAGAGGCCGAAGAAGATCGTAGACACGAAGGAACAGGTGTTGAGGACGAGAACCATCCATTGGGTCAAAGTGCAATGGGAGCATCATAGTCCGAGGGAAGCGACTTGGGAGCTCAGGGATCAGGTTCAGGAGAAGTACCCAGAGTTGTTGCCAGATTCAGAGGTTTTGCCAGAGGTGTGTTAAGGATTTGGAGGACCAAATAGCCTAAGTGGGGGAGGATGTAACATCCCGCCCCCTAATGGCCTATTAATTATTATTAATTGTGTGTTTAGTTAGTAAGTTGGATTAGAATCTAGAAAGTCAGGGTTAACTACGAATCGTGTGGGCGAAGTTTCGCACGATTCGGAACACGTTCGGGTAGATTAGAGGTCGTTTTATTAATTGGGTAAGGTTTTCAGGAAATTTATGAGAGTATGAGTTTTTGGTGAGTTTGGGTGCATTGGATAGGTTGCATCGTTCCATGAACTTTAGTCTTCTATCGCGTTTCGATTTGACGCGTCGAAGAGGTCCAAAACTTATCAAATGTATTTGTAGACCGACCCGGAACCAAACCCAAGCCCAACCCAAGACCAAGCCCAGGCCCAAAGCCCATGACTTAAGTTAGGTCACAACCCATCTTCATTTCCCTCATTCATTTCACTCATCTCACTCAACAACAGCCACAGCACACAGCAGCCGGCCTCCCTCTTCCTTTTCCTCCATTTCTTCTTCTCCGTCGACGGGTGTCGGAGCTCCGGCGAAGACATTCAACTTACTAATCTTCTTCCTCAAGCCTCCAAGAACACAAATATACACTTTTCTAAGTGTTTCCTTCTCAACCCATTCTAAGGTAGGCTCTTCAAGTTTTTAGACTTAGGTAGAATACTTCCTTTGGATTAGAAATGGTATAGATGAGCTTACTTTCCCCCTTGCATTTCATTTGTAGAGAGGTTTTGAGTGGGGAACCCATTTGTGCAAGTTTGAGCTTAAGGAGGACCTTTCTCTTCCATTCTTTTGAGTTTTGAGTCAAGCTCTTCATCAAAGGCAAGTGAATAGCTATGTTATTGTTTGATATGCTTGCTTTCCTTGATTTGTATGTTAAAATCATATGTTAGATCATCTTTGCTCATTTGATCCTTTAAATGATTGAAAACATGATAAAATGATTCATAGATGGGAAAGAATGGATTTAGAGTTAAATGGCTTGATTAGTAGTTCTAATAGGTTGTATTTATTATGTTTTTAATTATTCATATGCTGCTTATTAGGTCCAAGAAGGGAAAAATGGGAAAAGTCCCATTTCAGCCAAAACAGAGACTCTGCCCAGTTTCCGCAGGCTTCTCGGTCGACCGAGACCTGTGTGTCGGTCGACCGAGACAACAGGGCCCACTCGACCGAGAACTCGACCGAGCCCTGTGCAGATTTTTGTTTATTTTTCCTTTTGAATGGATTTTTACCCTGTTTTGTAGTGGACCTTGGTGGACTTTTGGTTGCCCCTTTTGGACTCATTTGACTATGTACGAGGGACGTTTTGAGCAGACGATTTCTCGTAGTTAATTCCGTTTTCTCGGGTTTCAATTCATTTCAATCTTGAACGGAATTGGGCAACGGGATACCCTCTTATATCTATGCACGAAGAGGTTATGTTCTGGGTATCGTGAACCCTAATTCCTTTTGTCGACTGATTTGGATTGTACGAGACTTTGGAAATAACAATGACCTAGGATTGGATTGTTTATCGCTTATGATTCTGAATTGTACCGTTTGGTACTCTCCGCATGAAACGTCCATGTTCTTTAGCTTCGTTTGTTTTGATTTGTTTGGGATCACATATTGAACTTAGAGGATGAATTTAGGATCCTTTTTGATGTTCCGTTTGTTTCAAGGTATGATCAAAGTGTTGTGGCTAGGCAGCTTTGATTAAGAAAGCATGTTGAGGACTACTAAGAAGATAAGTGTGAAGTATGAAGAAGTACGTTTATGTTTGTATGATTTGATAATGTCAAGGTAGTTCCTCTTTGGTTAATGAATCCTGTTCGCGCAGGAAAGTCTAGCCCTTCACTATTGTATGTTTAGGATTCTTGTGTCAGGCATCACTCAGCTGTTAACGCCCAGCACTCTTGGGGCACCAATTGTGTGAGGACTTTGGAATGAACGTCTGCGCAGTACGACTTTTTATATTTTAGATGGATGTACACCATCAAATACCCGTTCTGTAAGAAGTATGAATGTTCGTTTTGTTTATTTTGTTTTAAGGGTATATATGATTGCTTGCCGGGTTTTTATCCCGAGCCCATTGCTTTACTCTACCACAGCTCTCATGTTGAGCCAGGAGGGTCAAGTGGAACTATCCCGTGGTGATTAGCTATGTGATTTGCCTATTTGTTAGAAGTATGTTAGTTGATTTCATGATTCCTATGCTACACGTTTAATTCAGTCAGAACATTATGCATCTCTTATAATATGGTCCTTTCGCTTATTCTTTAGTCTGTATATCTTTAATGATGATGTATCTATTCTCTTGCCGACCTTTGTGTCTGATGATGCTACTCTTGGTGCATAGGTACCGAGCCATACTTTGGGGAGGAAGAAGCGACGGAAGAAGTTCAGGCAGATCAGCCTGATGACTTCCTCGAGTTCAGTACGGACGACATAGTATAGCCGTACTGACCCCGTACGAGAGAGCCTTCACTTTTGGACGAGTTGTTTATGTTGGTTCTTTTATATTTTGATTAGGCCCGATTTTAATGTGGCCTGATGTTGTTAGTAATATAGTCTTAAACTTGAATCTTAAGTATGATATTCAGTATTACTCTTTAACTATACATCTATGAGATACCACTTGTGTTTGAAGCTTCCGCTATTTATTTTATATGATTGAGAAAATGTTTACACCTCACTGCGGTCTTCGATCCAGATGGGACACGATTGGGGCCAGGTTACATTTGATTAATGTTGGGAAAAGTTTTAAATTGGCCCTAATCTCACGCATAACCCCGGTTACACTTTGGGGGCGTGACAAGTTGGTATCAGAGCTCAGTACTGATTTCTACATTAAAAACACGTAGAAACTTAAGACGAGTGAGGATTGGATTTATTCGGGTATCTTAGGTGTTGTAGATTGTATAGTTGTTTGCTAGATTGAGTCCCATAGGACTAACGTTTCTTATGTTTCAGAATGGCTGGCCGTAATATGCGCAGTGGCAATCCAGAGAGCAGTAATGCTAATGCCAATGCCAATGACAGTGATTCCGTTGAGAACAGATTCAACAAACTCATGCAAGCATTTGTAAACTCTCAAGAGGCACAAGCAGCGAATCAGAATCAACAGCGGGCAGATCAGGCAGCCTTTCAAGCACAGATGATGCAGGTGCTAGAGAGGCCGGTTCCAGCTGCTCAGGTCGTCATGCCAGCTAGGGTGGTGGATCGGAATGACATGTACGACAAATTTAAGAAGAGGAACCCACCGGCCTTCTACGGGAATGAAGCCCCACTGGATGCAGATGAGTGGGTCGTGCAGATAGAGAAGATCTTCCATGTTTTTGAGTGTTCGGGGAAGGATCAGGTCCAGTTGGCAGCGTACATGTTTCGGGGAGCGGCAGAAAGGTGGTGGAAATCGGTCAAAACACCATATGACACGATTGAGGAGGATGTTGCTTGGGCTACCTTTCAGACCTCGTTTCGTACAAAATACATTCCACCCCATATCCAAGCACAGAAGATCATAGAGTTTGAATCACTGCTTCAGGGAGAGGATACAGTTCAAGAGTATGAGTTGAAGTTTACTAACCTGTCCAGGTTTGCACCAGCTCTGGTGGCAACCGAAGCTGATCAGGTTATGAGGTTCGTTCGGGGGCTGAGACCCGAGATACAGATGCAGGTGACTTCTGTCACTTTGCTTACATATGAGGAGAACCTCAAGCGGGCTTATTGGGCTGAGGAATCCCTTAAAAAGAACGCCCAGTATGCCCAGCAGCTTCAGTTTGTGCAGACTCCGGCTAGGAGTCAGAGTTCCGGACAGTTCCAGCCTCCACAGCGTCCACAGACTCAGTACCCACCTCAGCAGCGTTTCCAGCAGCCTTATCAGCAGCAGGCTAAGAAGCCTAGGTCAGATCTAGCTCAGGGAGTTCGTTGTACTCATTGTGGTCGGAACCACCCAGCAGTGGAGTGTAGATGGGTCACGGGAGGTTGCTTTGGGTGTGGCCAGACGGGCCACCAGATCAGAGATTGCCCCCGGAAGGACGGGCAAGGAGTTAGGAGTGCAGCACCTCTTCGACCACCGATGGGTGCAGCACCTATGAGGCAGGCCCCACCCGTTAGGCCGCAGAGGCCTTATCAGCAGCAGCAGCAACCACTCAGGCTCCCAGGACCACCGGTTTACAGAGGACAGCAGAGGCCCCCAGGACAGCAGCGACCACAGCAGAAGCCTCAGCAGCATGGCAGGCTTCAGGCCTTGGATCTGCAGGAGAGTGAAGAAGCCGGAGGAGTAGTGGAAGGTACACTCTCTATTTCAGATGTACCTGCTAGAGTCTTATTTGATTCCGGTTCCACACACTCTTTCGTGTCACCTATATTTGCTGCATGCTTGGTGGGAGATGTAGCTCCATTGCATTGTATTTTGCTTGTTAGTACCCCATTAGGGAAGACAGTGCAGTGTGAATCCTATTATCCAACGTGTAAAGTGCAGGTGGGCAGTTTTATCTTATCTGCAGATTTGATCATCCTCGGGATGAAAGATTTTGATGTGATTTTGGGGATGGATTGGTTATCCACGTACAGAGCTGTTATGGACTGTTTCAACAAGACCGTCAGATTGCAGGTGTTAGCAGACAGTGTGGAGATTGTTGGAGAGAGGAGACCCATATCCACTAGAGTCATTTCAGGCTTGAGGGCAGATAGATTGATTAAGGGTGGATGTGAAGGTTATTTGGCATTTATCACGGAGGATAAATTGTCCAAAGCGGTGGAGGATATTCTAGTGGTTTGTGAATTCCCGGATGTCTTTCCAGAGGAGATACCTGGATTACCACCAGTCCGAGAGATTGATTTTACGATTGAGCTTGCGCCAGGAACGGCACCGATATCAAAGGCACCCTACCGTATGGCACCAGCAGAGTTAAGAGAATTGAAAGTGCAGTTGCAAGACCTTCTGGACAAAGGATTTGTCAGACCGAGTGTGTCACCTTGGGGTGCACCGGTTCTATTTGTGAAGAAGAAGGATGGCTCCATGCGTATGTGCATAGACTATAGGCAGCTAAATCAAGTTACTATCAAGAACAAGTATCCTTTACCTAGGATAGATGAGTTGTTCGATCAGCTGCAGGGAGCACGGCATTTCTCGAAGATTGATCTGAGGTCAGGCTACCATCAGTTGCGAGTGAGAGACCAAGATGTACAGAAAACAGCTTTCAGGACACGCTATGGCCATTATGAATTCTTGGTGATGCCATTCGGATTGACGAATGCACCGAGTGTCTTCATGGCCTTGATGAACAAAGTCTTCGCACCATGCTTAGATCAGTTCACAGTGGTGTTTATAGACGATGTCCTAGTCTATTCGAAGTCTACAGAGGAGCACGCAGAGCATTTGAGGACTTCATTGCAGATTTTGAGGGAGAACCAGCTCTATGCCAAGTTAAATAAGTGTGATTTCTGGCTTGAGCAGGGGTCTTTCCTTGGACATATTATATCCAAGGATGGTTTGGCAGTTGATCCAGCAAAGATCGAGGCAGTAGTTGATTGGCAGAGCCCGAAGTCAGTGTCAGAGATCAGGAGTTTCCTCGGTTTAGCAGGGTATTACAGAAGATTCGTGAAGGGATTCTCCAGTATTGCAGCTCCATTGACCAAATTGACGAGGAAAGATATTCCTTTCGTATGGACGGAGCAATGTGAAGCGAACTTTCAGGAGTTGAAGACCAGATTGACCACAGCTCCTATCCTTACTTTACCTAAAGGGAATGGAGGGTTTGTAGTTTTCACAGATGCTTCAGGCATTGGATTGGGATGCGTACTTATGCAGGAAG
This sequence comes from Cinnamomum chago, assembly GCA_038049695.1. Taxonomy (NCBI): domain Eukaryota; kingdom Viridiplantae; phylum Streptophyta; class Magnoliopsida; order Laurales; family Lauraceae; genus Cinnamomum; species Cinnamomum chago. Next base: position 11,664,891 of record CP142462.1, read on the forward strand.
GGAAAGTGGTGGCCTACGGGTCCAGGCAGTTGAAAGAACATGAGAAGAGGTATGCTACCCATGATTTGGAGCTTGCAGCGGTAGTGATGGCATTGAAGTTATGGAGACATTACTTGTATGGGGAGAAATTCGAGGTTCACTCGGATCACAGGAGTCTCCAGTATCTATTTGGGCAGAAGGACCTGAATATGAGGCAAACCAGATGGATGGAGTATATCAAAGACTACGATTTTCCTATAAAGTATCATCCTGGAAAAGCAAATGTAGTGGCTGATGCTTTGAGCAGAAAGACAGCAAGTACCGGATGTTTACAGACAGAGTGGTCTTTGACAGAGTTATTCAGGGACTTAGCCATAGAGTTCCAGCCTCGGAGCGAGAAAGTTATGACTGCCAGTTTGCACACTTGGGAACCAGAGATTTTGAGTAGAATCAAGTGCAGTCAGTCAAAGGATCCAGAGTTAGTCAGACTGATAGACAGCATAGCAGACAGGCCAGAGTTCAGACTCATTGATGGAGTGTTGTACTGCCAGGATAGACTGTGTGTACCGGGTGTGTATGATTTGAGGAACGAGATCATGGTTGAGGCTCACCATTCTCGTTATGCTATTCACCCGGGGAGCACCAAAATGTATCAGAATCTGAAAAGTTTTTATTGGTGGAGCAACATGAAGAAAGACATTGCAGCCTTTGTCTCGAGATGTTTAGTGTGTCAACAAGTGAAGGTTGAGCATCAGAAACCTCCAGGGTTACTCCAACCCTTGAGAGTACCGGAATGGAAGTGGGAGCATATCACCATGGACTTCGTTGCAGGTTTGCCACCCACGAGGGATAATGACAGCATTTGGGTGATTGTTGACAGACTTACGAAGTCAGCACACTTCATTCCGATGAAGATGAGAGGATCCATGGACATCTTGGCACACAAGTACATTGACACTGTAGTCAAACTGCATGGGATTCCAGATTCTATTGTTTCAGACAGAGATATGAGGTTTGTGGGCAGATTTTGGGTCAGTTTGCAAGCAGCCTTGGGTACTACATTGAACTTCAGCACTGCATATCACCCTCAGACCGATGGACAAACAGAGAGGACCAATCAGACCATGGAGGATATGTTGAGGGCATGTGTTCTTGATTTCGGGAAAGACTGGGAGAAGAGTCTTCCTTTGTGTGAGTTTGCCTACAACAACAGCTATCACTCCAGTATCGGGATGGCACCGTTCGAGGCATTGTACGGACGGAAGTGCAAGACCCCAATTTGTTGGGAAGAGATTGGTGTTCGGAGTTTTCATGGACCGTCAGTCATCAGTGATACCAGCGAGAAGGTGAAGCAGATTGTAGATAGGCTGAAGATTGCAAGAGACCGTCAGAAGAGCTATGCAGACCCGAAGAGGAGAGATTTGGAGTTTCAGGATGGGGACAAGGTGTTTCTCAAAGTCTCACCGACTAGAGGGACCATGAGATTCGGCCAAAAAGGGAAGTTGGCTCGGAGGTACATTGGACCGTTTGAGATCGATAGGCGAGTTGGTGAAGTGGCCTACAGATTGGTACTACCAGCAGAGTTAGTAGGTGTTCACAGAGTTTTTCATATTTCCATGCTGAGGAAGTACATTCCAGACCCTTCGCATGTACTACATCATGAGCCATTGGACGTTCAGCCAGATGTCACCTTTGTTGAGAGGCCGAAGAAGATCGTAGACACGAAGGAACAGGTGTTGAGGACGAGAACCATCCATTGGGTCAAAGTGCAATGGGAGCATCATAGTCCGAGGGAAGCGACTTGGGAGCTCAGGAATCAGGTTCAGGAGAAGTACCCAGAGTTGTTGCCAGATTCAGAGGTTTTGCCAGAGGTGTGTTAAGGATTTGGAGGACCAAATAGCCTAAGTGGGGGAGGATGTAACATCCCGCCCCCTAATGGCCTATTAATTATTATTAATTGTGTGTTTAGTTAGTAAGTTGGATTAGAATCTAGAAAGTCAGGGTTAACTACGAATCGTGTGGGCGAAGTTTCGCACGATTCGGAACACGTTCGGGTAGATTAGAGGTCGTTTTATTAATTGGGTAAGGTTTTCAGGAAATTTATGAGAGTATGAGTTTTTGGTGAGTTTGGGTGCATTGGATAGGTTGCATCGTTCCATGAACTTTAGTCTTCTATCGCGTTTCGATTTGACGCGTCGAAGAGGTCCAAAACTTATCAAATGTATTTGTAGACCGACCCGGAACCAAACCCAAGCCCAACCCAAGACCAAGCCCAGGCCCAAAGCCCATGACTTAAGTTAGGTCACAACCCATCTTCATTTCCCTCATTCATTTCACTCATCTCACTCAACAACAGCCACAGCACACAGCAGCCGGCCTCCCTCTTCCTTTTCCTCCATTTCTTCTTCTCCGTCGACGGGTGTCGGAGCTCCGGCGAAGACATTCAACTTACTAATCTTCTTCCTCAAGCCTCCAAGAACACAAATATACACTTTTCTAAGTGTTTCCTTCTCAACCCATTCTAAGGTAGGCTCTTCAAGTTTTTAGACTTAGGTAGAATACTTCCTTTGGATTAGAAATGGTATAGATGAGCTTACTTTCCCCCTTGCATTTCATTTGTAGAGAGGTTTTGAGTGGGGAACCCATTTGTGCAAGTTTGAGCTTAAGGAGGACCTTTCTCTTCCATTCTTTTGAGTTTTGAGTCAAGCTCTTCATCAAAGGCAAGTGAATAGCTATGTTATTGTTTGATATGCTTGCTTTCCTTGATTTGTATGTTAAAATCATATGTTAGATCATCTTTGCTCATTTGATCCTTTAAATGATTGAAAACATGATAAAATGATTCATAGATGGGAAAGAATGGATTTAGAGTTAAATGGCTTGATTAGTAGTTCTAATAGGTTGTATTTATTATGTTTTTAATTATTCATATGCTGCTTATTAGGTCCAAGAAGGGAAAAATGGGAAAAGTCCCATTTCAGCCAAAACAGAGACTCTGCCCAGTTTCCGCAGGCTTCTCGGTCGACCGAGACCTGTGTGTCGGTCGACCGAGACAACAGGGCCCACTCGACCGAGAACTCGACCGAGCCCTGTGCAGATTTTTGTTTATTTTTCCTTTTGAATGGATTTTTACCCTGTTTTGTAGTGGACCTTGGTGGACTTTTGGTTGCCCCTTTTGGACTCATTTGACTATGTACGAGGGACGTTTTGAGCAGACGATTTCTCGTAGTTAATTCCGTTTTCTCGGGTTTCAATTCATTTCAATCTTGAACGGAATTGGGCAACGGGATACCCTCTTATATCTATGCACGAAGAGGTTATGTTCTGGGTATCGTGAACCCTAATTCCTTTTGTCGACTGATTTGGATTGTACGAGACTTTGGAAATAACAATGACCTAGGATTGGATTGTTTATCGCTTATGATTCTGAATTGTACCGTTTGGTACTCTCCGCATGAAACGTCCATGTTCTTTAGCTTCGTTTGTTTTGATTTGTTTGGGATCACATATTGAACTTAGAGGATGAATTTAGGATCCTTTTTGATGTTCCGTTTGTTTCAAGGTATGATCAAAGTGTTGTGGCTAGGCAGCTTTGATTAAGAAAGCATGTTGAGGACTACTAAGAAGATAAGTGTGAAGTATGAAGAAGTACGTTTATGTTTGTATGATTTGATAATGTCAAGGTAGTTCCTCTTTGGTTAATGAATCCTGTTCGCGCAGGAAAGTCTAGCCCTTCACTATTGTATGTTTAGGATTCTTGTGTCAGGCATCACTCAGCTGTTAACGCCCAGCACTCTTGGGGCACCAATTGTGTGAGGACTTTGGAATGAACGTCTGCGCAGTACGACTTTTTATATTTTAGATGGATGTACACCATCAAATACCCGTTCTGTAAGAAGTATGAATGTTCGTTTTGTTTATTTTGTTTTAAGGGTATATATGATTGCTTGCCGGGTTTTTATCCCGAGCCCATTGCTTTACTCTACCACAGCTCTCATGTTGAGCCAGGAGGGTCAAGTGGAACTATCCCGTGGTGATTAGCTATGTGATTTGCCTATTTGTTAGAAGTATGTTAGTTGATTTCATGATTCCTATGCTACACGTTTAATTCAGTCAGAACATTATGCATCTCTTATAATATGGTCCTTTCGCTTATTCTTTAGTCTGTATATCTTTAATGATGATGTATCTATTCTCTTGCCGACCTTTGTGTCTGATGATGCTACTCTTGGTGCATAGGTACCGAGCCATACTTTGGGGAGGAAGAAGCGACGGAAGAAGTTCAGGCAGATCAGCCTGATGACTTCCTCGAGTTCAGTACGGACGACATAGTATAGCCGTACTGACCCCGTACGAGAGAGCCTTCACTTTTGGACGAGTTGTTTATGTTGGTTCTTTTATATTTTGATTAGGCCCGATTTTAATGTGGCCTGATGTTGTTAGTAATATAGTCTTAAACTTGAATCTTAAGTATGATATTCAGTATTACTCTTTAACTATACATCTATGAGATACCACTTGTGTTTGAAGCTTCCGCTATTTATTTTATATGATTGAGAAAATGTTTACACCTCACTGCGGTCTTCGATCCAGATGGGACACGATTGGGGCCAGGTTACATTTGATTAATGTTGGGAAAAGTTTTAAATTGGCCCTAATCTCACGCATAACCCCGGTTACACTTTGGGGGCGTGACAAGTTGGTATCAGAGCTCAGTACTGATTTCTACATTAAAAACACGTAGAAACTTAAGACGAGTGAGGATTGGATTTATTCGGGTATCTTAGGTGTTGTAGATTGTATAGTTGTTTGCTAGATTGAGTCCCATAGGACTAACGTTTCTTATGTTTCAGAATGGCTGGCCGTAATATGCGCAGTGGCAATCCAGAGAGCAGTAATGCTAATGCCAATGCCAATGACAGTGATTCCGTTGAGAACAGATTCAACAAACTCATGCAAGCATTTGTAAACTCTCAAGAGGCACAAGCAGCGAATCAGAATCAACAGCGGGCAGATCAGGCAGCCTTTCAAGCACAGATGATGCAGGTGCTAGAGAGGCCGGTTCCAGCTGCTCAGGTCGTCATGCCAGCTAGGGTGGTGGATCGGAATGACATGTACGACAAATTTAAGAAGAGGAACCCACCGGCCTTCTACGGGAATGAAGCCCCACTGGATGCAGATGAGTGGGTCGTGCAGATAGAGAAGATCTTCCATGTTTTTGAGTGTTCGGGGAAGGATCAGGTCCAGTTGGCAGCGTACATGTTTCGGGGAGCGGCAGAAAGGTGGTGGAAATCGGTCAAAACACCATATGACACGATTGAGGAGGATGTTGCTTGGGCTACCTTTCAGACCTCGTTTCGTACAAAATACATTCCACCCCATATCCAAGCACAGAAGATCATAGAGTTTGAATCACTGCTTCAGGGAGAGGATACAGTTCAAGAGTATGAGTTGAAGTTTACTAACCTGTCCAGGTTTGCACCAGCTCTGGTGGCAACCGAAGCTGATCAGGTTATGAGGTTCGTTCGGGGGCTGAGACCCGAGATACAGATGCAGGTGACTTCTGTCACTTTGCTTACATATGAGGAGAACCTCAAGCGGGCTTATTGGGCTGAGGAATCCCTTAAAAAGAACGCCCAGTATGCCCAGCAGCTTCAGTTTGTGCAGACTCCGGCTAGGAGTCAGAGTTCCGGACAGTTCCAGCCTCCACAGCGTCCACAGACTCAGTACCCACCTCAGCAGCGTTTCCAGCAGCCTTATCAGCAGCAGGCTAAGAAGCCTAGGTCAGATCTAGCTCAGGGAGTTCGTTGTACTCATTGTGGTCGGAACCACCCAGCAGTGGAGTGTAGATGGGTCACGGGAGGTTGCTTTGGGTGTGGCCAGACGGGCCACCAGATCAGAGATTGCCCCCGGAAGGACGGGCAAGGAGTTAGGAGTGCAGCACCTCTTCGACCACCGATGGGTGCAGCACCTATGAGGCAGGCCCCACCCGTTAGGCCGCAGAGGCCTTATCAGCAGCAGCAGCAACCACTCAGGCTCCCAGGACCACCGGTTTACAGAGGACAGCAGAGGCCCCCAGGACAGCAGCGACCACAGCAGAAGCCTCAGCAGCATGGCAGGCTTCAGGCCTTGGATCTGCAGGAGAGTGAAGAAGCCGGAGGAGTAGTGGAAGGTACACTCTCTATTTCAGATGTACCTGCTAGAGTCTTATTTGATTCCGGTTCCACACACTCTTTCGTGTCACCTATATTTGCTGCATGCTTGGTGGGAGATGTAGCTCCATTGCATTGTATTTTGCTTGTTAGTACCCCATTAGGGAAGACAGTGCAGTGTGAATCCTATTATCCAACGTGTAAAGTGCAGGTGGGCAGTTTTATCTTATCTGCAGATTTGATCATCCTCGGGATGAAAGATTTTGATGTGATTTTGGGGATGGATTGGTTATCCACGTACAGAGCTGTTATGGACTGTTTCAACAAGACCGTCAGATTGCAGGTGTTAGCAGACAGTGTGGAGATTGTTGGAGAGAGGAGACCCATATCCACTAGAGTCATTTCAGGCTTGAGGGCAGATAGATTGATTAAGGGTGGATGTGAAGGTTATTTGGCATTTATCACGGAGGATAAATTGTCCAAAGCGGTGGAGGATATTCTAGTGGTTTGTGAATTCCCGGATGTCTTTCCAGAGGAGATACCTGGATTACCACCAGTCCGAGAGATTGATTTTACGATTGAGCTTGCGCCAGGAACGGCACCGATATCAAAGGCACCCTACCGTATGGCACCAGCAGAGTTAAGAGAATTGAAAGTGCAGTTGCAAGACCTTCTGGACAAAGGATTTGTCAGACCGAGTGTGTCACCTTGGGGTGCACCGGTTCTATTTGTGAAGAAGAAGGATGGCTCCATGCGTATGTGCATAGACTATAGGCAGCTAAATCAAGTTACTATCAAGAACAAGTATCCTTTACCTAGGATAGATGAGTTGTTCGATCAGCTGCAGGGAGCACGGCATTTCTCGAAGATTGATCTGAGGTCAGGCTACCATCAGTTGCGAGTGAGAGACCAAGATGTACAGAAAACAGCTTTCAGGACACGCTATGGCCATTATGAATTCTTGGTGATGCCATTCGGATTGACGAATGCACCGAGTGTCTTCATGGCCTTGATGAACAAAGTCTTCGCACCATGCTTAGATCAGTTCACAGTGGTGTTTATAGACGATGTCCTAGTCTATTCGAAGTCTACAGAGGAGCACGCAGAGCATTTGAGGACTTCATTGCAGATTTTGAGGGAGAACCAGCTCTATGCCAAGTTAAATAAGTGTGATTTCTGGCTTGAGCAGGGGTCTTTCCTTGGACATATTATATCCAAGGATGGTTTGGCAGTTGATCCAGCAAAGATCGAGGCAGTAGTTGATTGGCAGAGCCCGAAGTCAGTGTCAGAGATCAGGAGTTTCCTCGGTTTAGCAGGGTATTACAGAAGATTCGTGAAGGGATTCTCCAGTATTGCAGCTCCATTGACCAAATTGACGAGGAAAGATATTCCTTTCGTATGGACGGAGCAATGTGAAGCGAACTTTCAGGAGTTGAAGACCAGATTGACCACAGCTCCTATCCTTACTTTACCTAAAGGGAATGGAGGGTTTGTAGTTTTCACAGATGCTTCAGGCATTGGATTGGGATGCGTACTTATGCAGGAAGGGAAAGTGGTGGCCTACGGGTCCAGGCAGTTGAAAGAACATGAGAAGAGGTATGCTACCCATGATTTGGAGCTTGCAGCGGTAGTGATGGCATTGAAGTTATGGAGACATTACTTGTATGGGGAGAAATTCGAGGTTCACTCGGATCACAGGAGTCTCCAGTATCTATTTGGGCAGAAGGACCTGAATATGAGGCAAACCAGATGGATGGAGTATATCAAAGACTACGATTTTCCTATAAAGTATCATCCTGGAAAAGCAAATGTAGTGGCTGATGCTTTGAGCAGAAAGACAGCAAGTACCGGATGTTTACAGACAGAGTGGTCTTTGACAGAGTTATTCAGGGACTTAGCCATAGAGTTCCAGCCTCGGAGCGAGAAAGTTATGACTGCCAGTTTGCACACTTGGGAACCAGAGATTTTGAGTAGAATCAAGTGCAGTCAGTCAAAGGATCCAGAGTTAGTCAGACTGATAGACAGCATAGCAGACAGGCCAGAGTTCAGACTCATTGATGGAGTGTTGTACTGCCAGGATAGACTGTGTGTACCGGGTGTGTATGATTTGAGGAACGAGATCATGGTTGAGGCTCACCATTCTCGTTATGCTATTCACCCGGGGAGCACCAAAATGTATCAGAATCTGAAAAGTTTTTATTGGTGGAGCAACATGAAGAAAGACATTGCAGCCTTTGTCTCGAGATGTTTAGTGTGTCAACAAGTGAAGGTTGAGCATCAGAAACCTCCAGGGTTACTCCAACCCTTGAGAGTACCGGAATGGAAGTGGGAGCATATCACCATGGACTTCGTTGCAGGTTTGCCACCCACGAGGGATAATGACAGCATTTGGGTGATTGTTGACAGACTTACGAAGTCAGCACACTTCATTCCGATGAAGATGAGAGGATCCATGGACATCTTGGCACACAAGTACATTGACACTGTAGTCAAACTGCATGGGATTCCAGATTCTATTGTTTCAGACAGAGATATGAGGTTTGTGGGCAGATTTTGGGTCAGTTTGCAAGCAGCCTTGGGTACTACATTGAACTTCAGCACTGCATATCACCCTCAGACCGATGGACAAACAGAGAGGACCAATCAGACCATGGAGGATATGTTGAGGGCATGTGTTCTTGATTTCGGGAAAGACTGGGAGAAGAGTCTTCCTTTGTGTGAGTTTGCCTACAACAACAGCTATCACTCCAGTATCGGGATGGCACCGTTCGAGGCATTGTACGGACGGAAGTGCAAGACCCCAATTTGTTGGGAAGAGATTGGTGTTCGGAGTTTTCATGGACCGTCAGTCATCAGTGATACCAGCGAGAAGGTGAAGCAGATTGTAGATAGGCTGAAGATTGCAAGAGACCGTCAGAAGAGCTATGCAGACCCGAAGAGGAGAGATTTGGAGTTTCAGGATGGGGACAAGGTGTTTCTCAAAGTCTCACCGACTAGAGGGACCATGAGATTCGGCCAAAAAGGGAAGTTGGCTCGGAGGTACATTGGACCGTTTGAGATCGATAGGCGAGTTGGTGAAGTGGCCTACAGATTGGTACTACCAGCAGAGTTAGTAGGTGTTCACAGAGTTTTTCATATTTCCATGCTGAGGAAGTACATTCCAGACCCTTCGCATGTACTACATCATGAGCCATTGGACGTTCAGCCAGATGTCACCTTTGTTGAGAGGCCGAAGAAGATCGTAGACACGAAGGAACAGGTGTTGAGGACGAGAACCATCCATTGGGTCAAAGTGCAATGGGAGCATCATAGTCCGAGGGAAGCGACTTGGGAGCTCAGGAATCAGGTTCAGGAGAAGTACCCAGAGTTGTTGCCAGATTCAGAGGTTTTGCCAGAGGTGTGTTAAGGATTTGGAGGACCAAATAGCCTAAGTGGGGGAGGATGTAACATCCCGCCCCCTAATGGCCTATTAATTATTATTAATTGTGTGTTTAGTTAGTAAGTTGGATTAGAATCTAGAAAGTCAGGGTTAACTACGAATCGTGTGGGCGAAGTTTCGCACGATTCGGAACACGTTCGGGTAGATTAGAGGTCGTTTTATTAATTGGGTAAGGTTTTCAGGAAATTTATGAGAGTATGAGTTTTTGGTGAGTTTGGGTGCATTGGATAGGTTGCATCGTTCCATGAACTTTAGTCTTCTATCGCGTTTCGATTTGACGCGTCGAAGAGGTCCAAAACTTATCAAATGTATTTGTAGACCGACCCGGAACCAAACCCAAGCCCAACCCAAGACCAAGCCCAGGCCCAAAGCCCATGACTTAAGTTAGGTCACAACCCATCTTCATTTCCCTCATTCATTTCACTCATCTCACTCAACAACAGCCACAGCACACAGCAGCCGGCCTCCCTCTTCCTTTTCCTCCATTTCTTCTTCTCCGTCGACGGGTGTCGGAGCTCCGGCGAAGACATTCAACTTACTAATCTTCTTCCTCAAGCCTCCAAGAACACAAATATACACTTTTCTAAGTGTTTCCTTCTCAACCCATTCTAAGGTAGGCTCTTCAAGTTTTTAGACTTAGGTAGAATACTTCCTTTGGATTAGAAATGGTATAGATGAGCTTACTTTCCCCCTTGCATTTCATTTGTAGAGAGGTTTTGAGTGGGGAACCCATTTGTGCAAGTTTGAGCTTAAGGAGGACCTTTCTCTTCCATTCTTTTGAGTTTTGAGTCAAGCTCTTCATCAAAGGCAAGTGAATAGCTATGTTATTGTTTGATATGCTTGCTTTCCTTGATTTGTATGTTAAAATCATATGTTAGATCATCTTTGCTCATTTGATCCTTTAAATGATTGAAAACATGATAAAATGATTCATAGATGGGAAAGAATGGATTTAGAGTTAAATGGCTTGATTAGTAGTTCTAATAGGTTGTATTTATTATGTTTTTAATTATTCATATGCTGCTTATTAGGTCCAAGAAGGGAAAAATGGGAAAAGTCCCATTTCAGCCAAAACAGAGACTCTGCCCAGTTTCCGCAGGCTTCTCGGTCGACCGAGACCTGTGTGTCGGTCGACCGAGACAACAGGGCCCACTCGACCGAGAACTCGACCGAGCCCTGTGCAGATTTTTGTTTATTTTTCCTTTTGAATGGATTTTTACCCTGTTTTGTAGTGGACCTTGGTGGACTTTTGGTTGCCCCTTTTGGACTCATTTGACTATGTACGAGGGACGTTTTGAGCAGACGATTTCTCGTAGTTAATTCCGTTTTCTCGGGTTTCAATTCATTTCAATCTTGAACGGAATTGGGCAACGGGATACCCTCTTATATCTATGCACGAAGAGGTTATGTTCTGGGTATCGTGAACCCTAATTCCTTTTGTCGACTGATTTGGATTGTACGAGACTTTGGAAATAACAATGACCTAGGATTGGATTGTTTATCGCTTATGATTCTGAATTGTACCGTTTGGTACTCTCCGCATGAAACGTCCATGTTCTTTAGCTTCGTTTGTTTTGATTTGTTTGGGATCACATATTGAACTTAGAGGATGAATTTAGGATCCTTTTTGATGTTCCGTTTGTTTCAAGGTATGATCAAAGTGTTGTGGCTAGGCAGCTTTGATTAAGAAAGCATGTTGAGGACTACTAAGAAGATAAGTGTGAAGTATGAAGAAGTACGTTTATGTTTGTATGATTTGATAATGTCAAGGTAGTTCCTCTTTGGTTAATGAATCCTGTTCGCGCAGGAAAGTCTAGCCCTTCACTATTGTATGTTTAGGATTCTTGTGTCAGGCATCACTCAGCTGTTAACGCCCAGCACTCTTGGGGCACCAATTGTGTGAGGACTTTGGAATGAACGTCTGCGCAGTACGACTTTTTATATTTTAGATGGATGTACACCATCAAATACCCGTTCTGTAAGAAGTATGAATGTTCGTTTTGTTTATTTTGTTTTAAGGGTATATATGATTGCTTGCCGGGTTTTTATCCCGAGCCCATTGCTTTACTCTACCACAGCTCTCATGTTGAGCCAGGAGGGTCAAGTGGAACTATCCCGTGGTGATTAGCTATGTGATTTGCCTATTTGTTAGAAGTATGTTAGTTGATTTCATGATTCCTATGCTACACGTTTAATTCAGTCAGAACGTTATGCATCTCTTATAATATGGTCCTTTCGCTTATTCTTTAGTCTGTATATCTTTAATGATGATGTATCTATTCTCTTGCCGACCTTTGTGTCTGATGATGCTACTCTTGGTGCATAGGTACCGAGCCATACTTTGGGGAGGAAGAAGCGACGGAAGAAGTTCAGGCAGATCAGCCTGATGACTTCCTCGAGTTCAGTACGGACGGCATAGTATAGCCGTACTGACCCCGTACGAGAGAGCCTTCACTTTTGGACGAGTTGTTTATGTTGGTTCTTTTATATTTTGATTAGGCCCGATTTTAATGTGGCCTGATGTTGTTAGTAATATAGTCTTAAACTTGAATCTTAAGTATGATATTCAGTATTACTCTTTAACTATACATCTATGAGATACCACTTGTGTTTGAAGCTTCCGCTATTTATTTTATATGATTGAGAAAATGTTTACACCTCACTGCGGTCTTCGATCCAGATGGGACACGATTGGGGCCAGGTTACATTTGATTAATGTTGGGAAAAGTTTTAAATTGGCCCTAATCTCACGCATAACCCCGGTTACACTTTGGGGGCGTGACAAGTTGGTATCAGAGCTCAGTACTGATTTCTACATTAAAAACACGTAGAAACTTAAGACGAGTGAGGATTGGATTTATTCGGGTATCTTAGGTGTTGTAGATTGTATAGTTGTTTGCTAGATTGAGTCCCATAGGACTAACGTTTCTTATGTTTCAGAATGGCTGGCCGTAATATGCGCAGTGGCAATCCAGAGAGCAGTAATGCTAATGCCAATGCCAATGACAGTGATTCCGTTGAGAACAGATTCAACAAACTCATGCAAGCATTTGTAAACTCTCAAGAGGCACAAGCAGCGAATCAGAATCAACAGCGGGCAGATCAGGCAGCCTTTCAAGCACAGATGATGCAGGTGCTAGAGAGGCCGGTTCCAGCTGCTCAGGTCGTCATGCCAGCTAGGGTGGTGGATCGGAATGACATGTACGACAAATTTAAGAAGAGGAACCCACCGGCCTTCTACGGGAATGAAGCCCCACTGGATGCAGATGAGTGGGTCGTGCAGATAGAGAAGATCTTCCATGTTTTTGAGTGTTCGGGGAAGGATCAGGTCCAGTTGGCAGCGTACATGTTTCGGGGAGCGGCAGAAAGGTGGTGGAAATCGGTCAAAACACCATATGACACGATTGAGGAGGATGTTGCTTGGGCTACCTTTCAGACCTCGTTTCGTACAAAATACATTCCACCCCATATCCAAGCACAGAAGATCATAGAGTTTGAATCACTGCTTCAGGGAGAGGATACAGTTCAAGAGTATGAGTTGAAGTTTACTAACCTGTCCAGGTTTGCACCAGCTCTGGTGGCAACCGAAGCTGATCAGGTTATGAGGTTCGTTCGGGGGCTGAGACCCGAGATACAGATGCAGGTGACTTCTGTCACTTTGCTTACATATGAGGAGAACCTCAAGCGGGCTTATTGGGCTGAGGAATCCCTTAAAAAGAACGCCCAGTATGCCCAGCAGCTTCAGTTTGTGCAGACTCCGGCTAGGAGTCAGAGTTCCGGACAGTTCCAGCCTCCACAGCGTCCACAGACTCAGTACCCACCTCAGCAGCGTTTCCAGCAGCCTTATCAGCAGCAGGCTAAGAAGCCTAGGTCAGATCTAGCTCAGGGAGTTCGTTGTACTCATTGTGGTCGGAACCACCCAGCAGTGGAGTGTAGATGGGTCACGGGAGGTTACTTTGGGTGTGGCCAGACGGGCCACCAGATCAGAGATTGCCCCCGGAAGGACGGGCAAGGAGTTAGGAGTGCAGCACCTCTTCGACCACCGATGGGTGCAGCACCTATGAGGCAGGCCCCACCCGTTAGGCCGCAGAGGCCTTATCAGCAGCAGCAGCAACCACTCAGGCTCCCAGGACCACCGGTTTACAGAGGACAGCAGAGGCCCCCAGGACAGCAGCGACCACAGCAGAAGCCTCAGCAGCATGGCAGGCTTCAGGCCTTGGATCTGCAGGAGAGTGAAGAAGCCGGAGGAGTAGTGGAAGGTACACTCTCTATTTCAGATGTACCTGCTAGAGTCTTATTTGATTCCGGTTCCACACACTCTTTCGTGTCACCTATATTTGCTGCATGCTTGGTGGGAGATGTAGCTCCATTGCATTGTATTTTGCTTGTTAGTACCCCATTAGGGAAGACAGTGCAGTGTGAATCCTATTATCCAACGTGTAAAGTGCAGGTGGGCAGTTTTATCTTATCTGCAGATTTGATCATCCTCGGGATGAAAGATTTTGATGTGATTTTGGGGATGGATTGGTTATCCACGTACAGAGCTGTTATGGACTGTTTCAACAAGACCGTCAGATTGCAGGTGTTAGCAGACAGTGTGGAGATTGTTGGAGAGAGGAGACCCATATCCACTAGAGTCATTTCAGGCTTGAGGGCAGATAGATTGATTAAGGGTGGATGTGAAGGTTATTTGGCATTTATCACGGAGGATAAATTGTCCAAAGCGGTGGAGGATATTCTAGTGGTTTGTGAATTCCCGGATGTCTTTCCAGAGGAGATACCTGGATTACCACCAGTCCGAGAGATTGATTTTACGATTGAGCTTGCGCCAGGAACGGCACCGATATCAAAGGCACCCTACCGTATGGCACCAGCAGAGTTAAGAGAATTGAAAGTGCAGTTGCAAGACCTTCTGGACAAAGGATTTGTCAGACCGAGTGTGTCACCTTGGGGTGCACCGGTTCTATTTGTGAAGAAGAAGGATGGCTCCATGCGTATGTGCATAGACTATAGGCAGCTAAATCAAGTTACTATCAAGAACAAGTATCCTTTACCTAGGATAGATGAGTTGTTCGATCAGCTGCAGGGAGCACGGCATTTCTCGAAGATTGATCTGAGGTCAGGCTACCATCAGTTGCGAGTGAGAGACCAAGATGTACAGAAAACAGCTTTCAGGACACGCTATGGCCATTATGAATTCTTGGTGATGCCATTCGGATTGACGAATGCACCGAGTGTCTTCATGGCCTTGATGAACAAAGTCTTCGCACCATGCTTAGATCAGTTCACAGTGGTGTTTATAGACGATGTCCTAGTCTATTCGAAGTCTACAGAGGAGCACGCAGAGCATTTGAGGACTTCATTGCAGATTTTGAGGGAGAACCAGCTCTATGCCAAGTTAAATAAGTGTGATTTCTGGCTTGAGCAGGGGTCTTTCCTTGGACATATTATATCCAAGGATGGTTTGGCAGTTGATCCAGCAAAGATCGAGGCAGTAGTTGATTGGCAGAGCCCGAAGTCAGTGTCAGAGATCAGGAGTTTCCTCGGTTTAGCAGGGTATTACAGAAGATTCGTGAAGGGATTCTCCAGTATTGCAGCTCCATTGACCAAATTGACGAGGAAAGATATTCCTTTCGTATGGACGGAGCAATGTGAAGCGAACTTTCAGGAGTTGAAGACCAGATTGACCACAGCTCCTATCCTTACTTTACCTAAAGGGAATGGAGGGTTTGTAGTTTTCACAGATGCTTCAGGCATTGGATTGGGATGCGTACTTATGCAGGAAGGGAAAGTGGTGGCCTACGGGTCCAGGCAGTTGAAAGAACATGAGAAGAGGTATGCTACCCATGATTTGGAGCTTGCAGCGGTAGTGATGGCATTGAAGTTATGGAGACATTACTTGTATGGGGAGAAATTCGAGGTTCACTCGGATCACAGGAGTCTCCAGTATCTATTTGGGCAGAAGGACCTGAATATGAGGCAAACCAGATGGATGGAGTATATCAAAGACTACGATTTTCCTATAAAGTATCATCCTGGAAAAGCAAATGTAGTGGCTGATGCTTTGAGCAGAAAGACAGCAAGTACCGGATGTTTACAGACAGAGTGGTCTTTGACAGAGTTATTCAGGGACTTAGCCATAGAGTTCCAGCCTCGGAGCGAGAAAGTTATGACTGCCAGTTTGCACACTTGGGAACCAGAGATTTTGAGTAGAATCAAGTGCAGTCAGTCAAAGGATCCAGAGTTAGTCAGACTGATAGACAGCATAGCAGACAGGCCAGAGTTCAGACTCATTGATGGAGTGTTGTACTGCCAGGATAGACTGTGTGTACCGGGTGTGTATGATTTGAGGAACGAGATCATGGTTGAGGCTCACCATTCTCGTTATGCTATTCACCCGGGGAGCACCAAAATGTATCAGAATCTGAAAAGTTTTTATTGGTGGAGCAACATGAAGAAAGACATTGCAGCCTTTGTCTCGAGATGTTTAGTGTGTCAACAAGTGAAGGTTGAGCATCAGAAACCTCCAGGGTTACTCCAACCCTTGAGAGTACCGGAATGGAAGTGGGAGCATATCACCATGGACTTCGTTGCAGGTTTGCCACCCACGAGGGATAATGACAGCATTTGGGTGATTGTTGACAGACTTACGAAGTCAGCACACTTCATTCCGATGAAGATGAGAGGATCCATGGACATCTTGGCACACAAGTACATTGACACTGTAGTCAAACTGCATGGGATTCCAGATTCTATTGTTTCAGACAGAGATATGAGGTTTGTGGGCAGATTTTGGGTCAGTTTGCAAGCAGCCTTGGGTACTACATTGAACTTCAGCACTGCATATCACCCTCAGACCGATGGACAAACAGAGAGGACCAATCAGACCATGGAGGATATGTTGAGGGCATGTGTTCTTGATTTCGGGAAAGACTGGGAGAAGAGTCTTCCTTTGTGTGAGTTTGCCTACAACAACAGCTATCACTCCAGTATCGGGATGGCACCGTTCGAGGCATTGTACGGACGGAAGTGCAAGACCCCAATTTGTTGGGAAGAGATTGGTGTTCGGAGTTTTCATGGACCGTCAGTCATCAGTGATACCAGCGAGAAGGTGAAGCAGATTGTAGATAGGCTGAAGATTGCAAGAGACCGTCAGAAGAGCTATGCAGACCCGAAGAGGAGAGATTTGGAGTTTCAGGATGGGGACAAGGTGTTTCTCAAAGTCTCACCGACTAGAGGGACCATGAGATTCGGCCAAAAAGGGAAGTTGGCTCGGAGGTACATTGGACCGTTTGAGATCGATAGGCGAGTTGGTGAAGTGGCCTACAGATTGGTACTACCAGCAGAGTTAGTAGGTGTTCACAGAGTTTTTCATATTTCCATGCTGAGGAAGTACATTCCAGACCCTTCGCATGTACTACATCATGAGCCATTGGACGTTCAGCCAGATGTCACCTTTGTTGAGAGGCCGAAGAAGATCGTAGACACGAAGGAACAGGTGTTGAGGACGAGAACCATCCATTGGGTCAAAGTGCAATGGGAGCATCATAGTCCGAGGGAAGCGACTTGGGAGCTCAGGGATCAGGTTCAGGAGAAGTACCCAGAGTTGTTGCCAGATTCAGAGGTTTTGCCAGAGGTGTGTTAAGGATTTGGAGGACCAAATAGCCTAAGTGGGGGAGGATGTAACATCCCGCCCCCTAATGGCCTATTAATTATTATTAATTGTGTGTTTAGTTAGTAAGTTGGATTAGAATCTAGAAAGTCAGGGTTAACTACGAATCGTGTGGGCGAAGTTTCGCACGATTCGGAACACGTTCGGGTAGATTAGAGGTCGTTTTATTAATTGGGTAAGGTTTTCAGGAAATTTATGAGAGTATGAGTTTTTGGTGAGTTTGGGTGCATTGGATAGGTTGCATCGTTCCATGAACTTTAGTCTTCTATCGCGTTTCGATTTGACGCGTCGAAGAGGTCCAAAACTTATCAAATGTATTTGTAGACCGACCCGGAACCAAACCCAAGCCCAACCCAAGACCAAGCCCAGGCCCAAAGCCCATGACTTAAGTTAGGTCACAACCCATCTTCATTTCCCTCATTCATTTCACTCATCTCACTCAACAACAGCCACAGCACACAGCAGCCGGCCTCCCTCTTCCTTTTCCTCCATTTCTTCTTCTCCGTCGACGGGTGTCGGAGCTCCGGCGAAGACATTCAACTTACTAATCTTCTTCCTCAAGCCTCCAAGAACACAAATATACACTTTTCTAAGTGTTTCCTTCTCAACCCATTCTAAGGTAGGCTCTTCAAGTTTTTAGACTTAGGTAGAATACTTCCTTTGGATTAGAAATGGTATAGATGAGCTTACTTTCCCCCTTGCATTTCATTTGTAGAGAGGTTTTGAGTGGGGAACCCATTTGTGCAAGTTTGAGCTTAAGGAGGACCTTTCTCTTCCATTCTTTTGAGTTTTGAGTCAAGCTCTTCATCAAAGGCAAGTGAATAGCTATGTTATTGTTTGATATGCTTGCTTTCCTTGATTTGTATGTTAAAATCATATGTTAGATCATCTTTGCTCATTTGATCCTTTAAATGATTGAAAACATGATAAAATGATTCATAGATGGGAAAGAATGGATTTAGAGTTAAATGGCTTGATTAGTAGTTCTAATAGGTTGTATTTATTATGTTTTTAATTATTCATATGCTGCTTATTAGGTCCAAGAAGGGAAAAATGGGAAAAGTCCCATTTCAGCCAAAACAGAGACTCTGCCCAGTTTCCGCAGGCTTCTCGGTCGACCGAGACCTGTGTGTCGGTCGACCGAGACAACAGGGCCCACTCGACCGAGAACTCGACCGAGCCCTGTGCAGATTTTTGTTTATTTTTCCTTTTGAATGGATTTTTACCCTGTTTTGTAGTGGACCTTGGTGGACTTTTGGTTGCCCCTTTTGGACTCATTTGACTATGTACGAGGGACGTTTTGAGCAGACGATTTCTCGTAGTTAATTCCGTTTTCTCGGGTTTCAATTCATTTCAATCTTGAACGGAATTGGGCAACGGGATACCCTCTTATATCTATGCACGAAGAGGTTATGTTCTGGGTATCGTGAACCCTAATTCCTTTTGTCGACTGATTTGGATTGTACGAGACTTTGGAAATAACAATGACCTAGGATTGGATTGTTTATCGCTTATGATTCTGAATTGTACCGTTTGGTACTCTCCGCATGAAACGTCCATGTTCTTTAGCTTCGTTTGTTTTGATTTGTTTGGGATCACATATTGAACTTAGAGGATGAATTTAGGATCCTTTTTGATGTTCCGTTTGTTTCAAGGTATGATCAAAGTGTTGTGGCTAGGCAGCTTTGATTAAGAAAGCATGTTGAGGACTACTAAGAAGATAAGTGTGAAGTATGAAGAAGTACGTTTATGTTTGTATGATTTGATAATGTCAAGGTAGTTCCTCTTTGGTTAATGAATCCTGTTCGCGCAGGAAAGTCTAGCCCTTCACTATTGTATGTTTAGGATTCTTGTGTCAGGCATCACTCAGCTGTTAACGCCCAGCACTCTTGGGGCACCAATTGTGTGAGGACTTTGGAATGAACGTCTGCGCAGTACGACTTTTTATATTTTAGATGGATGTACACCATCAAATACCCGTTCTGTAAGAAGTATGAATGTTCGTTTTGTTTATTTTGTTTTAAGGGTATATATGATTGCTTGCCGGGTTTTTATCCCGAGCCCATTGCTTTACTCTACCACAGCTCTCATGTTGAGCCAGGAGGGTCAAGTGGAACTATCCCGTGGTGATTAGCTATGTGATTTGCCTATTTGTTAGAAGTATGTTAGTTGATTTCATGATTCCTATGCTACACGTTTAATTCAGTCAGAACGTTATGCATCTCTTATAATATGGTCCTTTCGCTTATTCTTTAGTCTGTATATCTTTAATGATGATGTATCTATTCTCTTGCCGACCTTTGTGTCTGATGATGCTACTCTTGGTGCATAGGTACCGAGCCATACTTTGGGGAGGAAGAAGCGACGGAAGAAGTTCAGGCAGATCAGCCTGATGACTTCCTCGAGTTCAGTACGGACGGCATAGTATAGCCGTACTGACCCCGTACGAGAGAGCCTTCACTTTTGGACGAGTTGTTTATGTTGGTTCTTTTATATTTTGATTAGGCCCGATTTTAATGTGGCCTGATGTTGTTAGTAATATAGTCTTAAACTTGAATCTTAAGTATGATATTCAGTATTACTCTTTAACTATACATCTATGAGATACCACTTGTGTTTGAAGCTTCCGCTATTTATTTTATATGATTGAGAAAATGTTTACACCTCACTGCGGTCTTCGATCCAGATGGGACACGATTGGGGCCAGGTTACATTTGATTAATGTTGGGAAAAGTTTTAAATTGGCCCTAATCTCACGCATAACCCCGGTTACACTTTGGGGGCGTGACAAGTTGGTATCAGAGCTCAGTACTGATTTCTACATTAAAAACACGTAGAAACTTAAGACGAGTGAGGATTGGATTTATTCGGGTATCTTAGGTGTTGTAGATTGTATAGTTGTTTGCTAGATTGAGTCCCATAGGACTAACGTTTCTTATGTTTCAGAATGGCTGGCCGTAATATGCGCAGTGGCAATCCAGAGAGCAGTAATGCTAATGCCAATGCCAATGACAGTGATTCCGTTGAGAACAGATTCAACAAACTCATGCAAGCATTTGTAAACTCTCAAGAGGCACAAGCAGCGAATCAGAATCAACAGCGGGCAGATCAGGCAGCCTTTCAAGCACAGATGATGCAGGTGCTAGAGAGGCCGGTTCCAGCTGCTCAGGTCGTCATGCCAGCTAGGGTGGTGGATCGGAATGACATGTACGACAAATTTAAGAAGAGGAACCCACCGGCCTTCTACGGGAATGAAGCCCCACTGGATGCAGATGAGTGGGTCGTGCAGATAGAGAAGATCTTCCATGTTTTTGAGTGTTCGGGGAAGGATCAGGTCCAGTTGGCAGCGTACATGTTTCGGGGAGCGGCAGAAAGGTGGTGGAAATCGGTCAAAACACCATATGACACGATTGAGGAGGATGTTGCTTGGGCTACCTTTCAGACCTCGTTTCGTACAAAATACATTCCACCCCATATCCAAGCACAGAAGATCATAGAGTTTGAATCACTGCTTCAGGGAGAGGATACAGTTCAAGAGTATGAGTTGAAGTTTACTAACCTGTCCAGGTTTGCACCAGCTCTGGTGGCAACCGAAGCTGATCAGGTTATGAGGTTCGTTCGGGGGCTGAGACCCGAGATACAGATGCAGGTGACTTCTGTCACTTTGCTTACATATGAGGAGAACCTCAAGCGGGCTTATTGGGCTGAGGAATCCCTTAAAAAGAACGCCCAGTATGCCCAGCAGCTTCAGTTTGTGCAGACTCCGGCTAGGAGTCAGAGTTCCGGACAGTTCCAGCCTCCACAGCGTCCACAGACTCAGTACCCACCTCAGCAGCGTTTCCAGCAGCCTTATCAGCAGCAGGCTAAGAAGCCTAGGTCAGATCTAGCTCAGGGAGTTCGTTGTACTCATTGTGGTCGGAACCACCCAGCAGTGGAGTGTAGATGGGTCACGGGAGGTTGCTTTGGGTGTGGCCAGACGGGCCACCAGATCAGAGATTGCCCCCGGAAGGACGGGCAAGGAGTTAGGAGTGCAGCACCTCTTCGACCACCGATGGGTGCAGCACCTATGAGGCAGGCCCCACCCGTTAGGCCGCAGAGGCCTTATCAGCAGCAGCAGCAACCACTCAGGCTCCCAGGACCACCGGTTTACAGAGGACAGCAGAGGCCCCCAGGACAGCAGCGACCACAGCAGAAGCCTCAGCAGCATGGCAGGCTTCAGGCCTTGGATCTGCAGGAGAGTGAAGAAGCCGGAGGAGTAGTGGAAGGTACACTCTCTATTTCAGATGTACCTGCTAGAGTCTTATTTGATTCCGGTTCCACACACTCTTTCGTGTCACCTATATTTGCTGCATGCTTGGTGGGAGATGTAGCTCCATTGCATTGTATTTTGCTTGTTAGTACCCCATTAGGGAAGACAGTGCAGTGTGAATCCTATTATCCAACGTGTAAAGTGCAGGTGGGCAGTTTTATCTTATCTGCAGATTTGATCATCCTCGGGATGAAAGATTTTGATGTGATTTTGGGGATGGATTGGTTATCCACGTACAGAGCTGTTATGGACTGTTTCAACAAGACCGTCAGATTGCAGGTGTTAGCAGACAGTGTGGAGATTGTTGGAGAGAGGAGACCCATATCCACTAGAGTCATTTCAGGCTTGAGGGCAGATAGATTGATTAAGGGTGGATGTGAAGGTTATTTGGCATTTATCACGGAGGATAAATTGTCCAAAGCGGTGGAGGATATTCTAGTGGTTTGTGAATTCCCGGATGTCTTTCCAGAGGAGATACCTGGATTACCACCAGTCCGAGAGATTGATTTTACGATTGAGCTTGCGCCAGGAACGGCACCGATATCAAAGGCACCCTACCGTATGGCACCAGCAGAGTTAAGAGAATTGAAAGTGCAGTTGCAAGACCTTCTGGACAAAGGATTTGTCAGACCGAGTGTGTCACCTTGGGGTGCACCGGTTCTATTTGTGAAGAAGAAGGATGGCTCCATGCGTATGTGCATAGACTATAGGCAGCTAAATCAAGTTACTATCAAGAACAAGTATCCTTTACCTAGGATAGATGAGTTGTTCGATCAGCTGCAGGGAGCACGGCATTTCTCGAAGATTGATCTGAGGTCAGGCTACCATCAGTTGCGAGTGAGAGACCAAGATGTACAGAAAACAGCTTTCAGGACACGCTATGGCCATTATGAATTCTTGGTGATGCCATTCGGATTGACGAATGCACCGAGTGTCTTCATGGCCTTGATGAACAAAGTCTTCGCACCATGCTTAGATCAGTTCACAGTGGTGTTTATAGACGATGTCCTAGTCTATTCGAAGTCTACAGAGGAGCACGCAGAGCATTTGAGGACTTCATTGCAGATTTTGAGGGAGAACCAGCTCTATGCCAAGTTAAATAAGTGTGATTTCTGGCTTGAGCAGGGGTCTTTCCTTGGACATATTATATCCAAGGATGGTTTGGCAGTTGATCCAGCAAAGATCGAGGCAGTAGTTGATTGGCAGAGCCCGAAGTCAGTGTCAGAGATCAGGAGTTTCCTCGGTTTAGCAGGGTATTACAGAAGATTCGTGAAGGGATTCTCCAGTATTGCAGCTCCATTGACCAAATTGACGAGGAAAGATATTCCTTTCGTATGGACGGAGCAATGTGAAGCGAACTTTCAGGAGTTGAAGACCAGATTGACCACAGCTCCTATCCTTACTTTACCTAAAGGGAATGGAGGGTTTGTAGTTTTCACAGATGCTTCAGGCATTGGATTGGGATGCGTACTTATGCAGGAAGGGAAAGTGGTGGCCTACGGGTCCAGGCAGTTGAAAGAACATGAGAAGAGGTATGCTACCCATGATTTGGAGCTTGCAGCGGTAGTGATGGCATTGAAGTTATGGAGACATTACTTGTATGGGGAGAAATTCGAGGTTCACTCGGATCACAGGAGTCTCCAGTATCTATTTGGGCAGAAGGACCTGAATATGAGGCAAACCAGATGGATGGAGTATATCAAAGACTACGATTTTCCTATAAAGTATCATCCTGGAAAAGCAAATGTAGTGGCTGATGCTTTGAGCAGAAAGACAGCAAGTACCGGATGTTTACAGACAGAGTGGTCTTTGACAGAGTTATTCAGGGACTTAGCCATAGAGTTCCAGCCTCGGAGCGAGAAAGTTATGACTGCCAGTTTGCACACTTGGGAACCAGAGATTTTGAGTAGAATCAAGTGCAGTCAGTCAAAGGATCCAGAGTTAGTCAGACTGATAGACAGCATAGCAGACAGGCCAGAGTTCAGACTCATTGATGGAGTGTTGTACTGCCAGGATAGACTGTGTGTACCGGGTGTGTATGATTTGAGGAACGAGATCATGGTTGAGGCTCACCATTCTCGTTATGCTATTCACCCGGGGAGCACCAAAATGTATCAGAATCTGAAAAGTTTTTATTGGTGGAGCAACATGAAGAAAGACATTGCAGCCTTTGTCTCGAGATGTTTAGTGTGTCAACAAGTGAAGGTTGAGCATCAGAAACCTCCAGGGTTACTCCAACCCTTGAGAGTACCGGAATGGAAGTGGGAGCATATCACCATGGACTTCGTTGCAGGTTTGCCACCCACGAGGGATAATGACAGCATTTGGGTGATTGTTGACAGACTTACGAAGTCAGCACACTTCATTCCGATGAAGATGAGAGGATCCATGGACATCTTGGCACACAAGTACATTGACACTGTAGTCAAACTGCATGGGATTCCAGATTCTATTGTTTCAGACAGAGATATGAGGTTTGTGGGCAGATTTTGGGTCAGTTTGCAAGCAGCCTTGGGTACTACATTGAACTTCAGCACTGCATATCACCCTCAGACCGATGGACAAACAGAGAGGACCAATCAGACCATGGAGGATATGTTGAGGGCATGTGTTCTTGATTTCGGGAAAGACTGGGAGAAGAGTCTTCCTTTGTGTGAGTTTGCCTACAACAACAGCTATCACTCCAGTATCGGGATGGCACCGTTCGAGGCATTGTACGGACGGAAGTGCAAGACCCCAATTTGTTGGGAAGAGATTGGTGTTCGGAGTTTTCATGGACCGTCAGTCATCAGTGATACCAGCGAGAAGGTGAAGCAGATTGTAGATAGGCTGAAGATTGCAAGAGACCGTCAGAAGAGCTATGCAGACCCGAAGAGGAGAGATTTGGAGTTTCAGGATGGGGACAAGGTGTTTCTCAAAGTCTCACCGACTAGAGGGACCATGAGATTCGGCCAAAAAGGGAAGTTGGCTCGGAGGTACATTGGACCGTTTGAGATCGATAGGCGAGTTGGTGAAGTGGCCTACAGATTGGTACTACCAGCAGAGTTAGTAGGTGTTCACAGAGTTTTTCATATTTCCATGCTGAGGAAGTACATTCCAGACCCTTCGCATGTACTACATCATGAGCCATTGGACGTTCAGCCAGATGTCACCTTTGTTGAGAGGCCGAAGAAGATCGTAGACACGAAGGAACAGGTGTTGAGGACGAGAACCATCCATTGGGTCAAAGTGCAATGGGAGCATCATAGTCCGAGGGAAGCGACTTGGGAGCTCAGGGATCAGGTTCAGGAGAAGTACCCAGAGTTGTTGCCAGATTCAGAGGTTTTGCCAGAGGTGTGTTAAGGATTTGGAGGACCAAATAGCCTAAGTGGGGGAGGATGTAACATCCCGCCCCCTAATGGCCTATTAATTATTATTAATTGTGTGTTTAGTTAGTAAGTTGGATTAGAATCTAGAAAGTCAGGGTTAACTACGAATCGTGTGGGCGAAGTTTCGCACGATTCGGAACACGTTCGGGTAGATTAGAGGTCGTTTTATTAATTGGGTAAGGTTTTCAGGAAATTTATGAGAGTATGAGTTTTTGGTGAGTTTGGGTGCATTGGATAGGTTGCATCGTTCCATGAACTTTAGTCTTCTATCGCGTTTCGATTTGACGCGTCGAAGAGGTCCAAAACTTATCAAATGTATTTGTAGACCGACCCGGAACCAAACCCAAGCCCAACCCAAGACCAAGCCCAGGCCCAAAGCCCATGACTTAAGTTAGGTCACAACCCATCTTCATTTCCCTCATTCATTTCACTCATCTCACTCAACAACAGCCACAGCACACAGCAGCCGGCCTCCCTCTTCCTTTTCCTCCATTTCTTCTTCTCCGTCGACGGGTGTCGGAGCTCCGGCGAAGACATTCAACTTACTAATCTTCTTCCTCAAGCCTCCAAGAACACAAATATACACTTTTCTAAGTGTTTCCTTCTCAACCCATTCTAAGGTAGGCTCTTCAAGTTTTTAGACTTAGGTAGAATACTTCCTTTGGATTAGAAATGGTATAGATGAGCTTACTTTCCCCCTTGCATTTCATTTGTAGAGAGGTTTTGAGTGGGGAACCCATTTGTGCAAGTTTGAGCTTAAGGAGGACCTTTCTCTTCCATTCTTTTGAGTTTTGAGTCAAGCTCTTCATCAAAGGCAAGTGAATAGCTATGTTATTGTTTGATATGCTTGCTTTCCTTGATTTGTATGTTAAAATCATATGTTAGATCATCTTTGCTCATTTGATCCTTTAAATGATTGAAAACATGATAAAATGATTCATAGATGGGAAAGAATGGATTTAGAGTTAAATGGCTTGATTAGTAGTTCTAATAGGTTGTATTTATTATGTTTTTAATTATTCATATGCTGCTTATTAGGTCCAAGAAGGGAAAAATGGGAAAAGTCCCATTTCAGCCAAAACAGAGACTCTGCCCAGTTTCCGCAGGCTTCTCGGTCGACCGAGACCTGTGTGTCGGTCGACCGAGACAACAGGGCCCACTCGACCGAGAACTCGACCGAGCCCTGTGCAGATTTTTGTTTATTTTTCCTTTTGAATGGATTTTTACCCTGTTTTGTAGTGGACCTTGGTGGACTTTTGGTTGCCCCTTTTGGACTCATTTGACTATGTACGAGGGACGTTTTGAGCAGACGATTTCTCGTAGTTAATTCCGTTTTCTCGGGTTTCAATTCATTTCAATCTTGAACGGAATTGGGCAACGGGATACCCTCTTATATCTATGCACGAAGAGGTTATGTTCTGGGTATCGTGAACCCTAATTCCTTTTGTCGACTGATTTGGATTGTACGAGACTTTGGAAATAACAATGACCTAGGATTGGATTGTTTATCGCTTATGATTCTGAATTGTACCGTTTGGTACTCTCCGCATGAAACGTCCATGTTCTTTAGCTTCGTTTGTTTTGATTTGTTTGGGATCACATATTGAACTTAGAGGATGAATTTAGGATCCTTTTTGATGTTCCGTTTGTTTCAAGGTATGATCAAAGTGTTGTGGCTAGGCAGCTTTGATTAAGAAAGCATGTTGAGGACTACTAAGAAGATAAGTGTGAAGTATGAAGAAGTACGTTTATGTTTGTATGATTTGATAATGTCAAGGTAGTTCCTCTTTGGTTAATGAATCCTGTTCGCGCAGGAAAGTCTAGCCCTTCACTATTGTATGTTTAGGATTCTTGTGTCAGGCATCACTCAGCTGTTAACGCCCAGCACTCTTGGGGCACCAATTGTGTGAGGACTTTGGAATGAACGTCTGCGCAGTACGACTTTTTATATTTTAGATGGATGTACACCATCAAATACCCGTTCTGTAAGAAGTATGAATGTTCGTTTTGTTTATTTTGTTTTAAGGGTATATATGATTGCTTGCCGGGTTTTTATCCCGAGCCCATTGCTTTACTCTACCACAGCTCTCATGTTGAGCCAGGAGGGTCAAGTGGAACTATCCCGTGGTGATTAGCTATGTGATTTGCCTATTTGTTAGAAGTATGTTAGTTGATTTCATGATTCCTATGCTACACGTTTAATTCAGTCAGAACGTTATGCATCTCTTATAATATGGTCCTTTCGCTTATTCTTTAGTCTGTATATCTTTAATGATGATGTATCTATTCTCTTGCCGACCTTTGTGTCTGATGATGCTACTCTTGGTGCATAGGTACCGAGCCATACTTTGGGGAGGAAGAAGCGACGGAAGAAGTTCAGGCAGATCAGCCTGATGACTTCCTCGAGTTCAGTACGGACGGCATAGTATAGCCGTACTGACCCCGTACGAGAGAGCCTTCACTTTTGGACGAGTTGTTTATGTTGGTTCTTTTATATTTTGATTAGGCCCGATTTTAATGTGGCCTGATGTTGTTAGTAATATAGTCTTAAACTTGAATCTTAAGTATGATATTCAGTATTACTCTTTAACTATACATCTATGAGATACCACTTGTGTTTGAAGCTTCCGCTATTTATTTTATATGATTGAGAAAATGTTTACACCTCACTGCGGTCTTCGATCCAGATGGGACACGATTGGGGCCAGGTTACATTTGATTAATGTTGGGAAAAGTTTTAAATTGGCCCTAATCTCACGCATAACCCCGGTTACACTTTGGGGGCGTGACAAGTTGGTATCAGAGCTCAGTACTGATTTCTACATTAAAAACACGTAGAAACTTAAGACGAGTGAGGATTGGATTTATTCGGGTATCTTAGGTGTTGTAGATTGTATAGTTGTTTGCTAGATTGAGTCCCATAGGACTAACGTTTCTTATGTTTCAGAATGGCTGGCCGTAATATGCGCAGTGGCAATCCAGAGAGCAGTAATGCTAATGCCAATGCCAATGACAGTGATTCCGTTGAGAACAGATTCAACAAACTCATGCAAGCATTTGTAAACTCTCAAGAGGCACAAGCAGCGAATCAGAATCAACAGCGGGCAGATCAGGCAGCCTTTCAAGCACAGATGATGCAGGTGCTAGAGAGGCCGGTTCCAGCTGCTCAGGTCGTCATGCCAGCTAGGGTGGTGGATCGGAATGACATGTACGACAAATTTAAGAAGAGGAACCCACCGGCCTTCTACGGGAATGAAGCCCCACTGGATGCAGATGAGTGGGTCGTGCAGATAGAGAAGATCTTCCATGTTTTTGAGTGTTCGGGGAAGGATCAGGTCCAGTTGGCAGCGTACATGTTTCGGGGAGCGGCAGAAAGGTGGTGGAAATCGGTCAAAACACCATATGACACGATTGAGGAGGATGTTGCTTGGGCTACCTTTCAGACCTCGTTTCGTACAAAATACATTCCACCCCATATCCAAGCACAGAAGATCATAGAGTTTGAATCACTGCTTCAGGGAGAGGATACAGTTCAAGAGTATGAGTTGAAGTTTACTAACCTGTCCAGGTTTGCACCAGCTCTGGTGGCAACCGAAGCTGATCAGGTTATGAGGTTCGTTCGGGGGCTGAGACCCGAGATACAGATGCAGGTGACTTCTGTCACTTTGCTTACATATGAGGAGAACCTCAAGCGGGCTTATTGGGCTGAGGAATCCCTTAAAAAGAACGCCCAGTATGCCCAGCAGCTTCAGTTTGTGCAGACTCCGGCTAGGAGTCAGAGTTCCGGACAGTTCCAGCCTCCACAGCGTCCACAGACTCAGTACCCACCTCAGCAGCGTTTCCAGCAGCCTTATCAGCAGCAGGCTAAGAAGCCTAGGTCAGATCTAGCTCAGGGAGTTCGTTGTACTCATTGTGGTCGGAACCACCCAGCAGTGGAGTGTAGATGGGTCACGGGAGGTTGCTTTGGGTGTGGCCAGACGGGCCACCAGATCAGAGATTGCCCCCGGAAGGACGGGCAAGGAGTTAGGAGTGCAGCACCTCTTCGACCACCGATGGGTGCAGCACCTATGAGGCAGGCCCCACCCGTTAGGCCGCAGAGGCCTTATCAGCAGCAGCAGCAACCACTCAGGCTCCCAGGACCACCGGTTTACAGAGGACAGCAGAGGCCCCCAGGACAGCAGCGACCACAGCAGAAGCCTCAGCAGCATGGCAGGCTTCAGGCCTTGGATCTGCAGGAGAGTGAAGAAGCCGGAGGAGTAGTGGAAGGTACACTCTCTATTTCAGATGTACCTGCTAGAGTCTTATTTGATTCCGGTTCCACACACTCTTTCGTGTCACCTATATTTGCTGCATGCTTGGTGGGAGATGTAGCTCCATTGCATTGTATTTTGCTTGTTAGTACCCCATTAGGGAAGACAGTGCAGTGTGAATCCTATTATCCAACGTGTAAAGTGCAGGTGGGCAGTTTTATCTTATCTGCAGATTTGATCATCCTCGGGATGAAAGATTTTGATGTGATTTTGGGGATGGATTGGTTATCCACGTACAGAGCTGTTATGGACTGTTTCAACAAGACCGTCAGATTGCAGGTGTTAGCAGACAGTGTGGAGATTGTTGGAGAGAGGAGACCCATATCCACTAGAGTCATTTCAGGCTTGAGGGCAGATAGATTGATTAAGGGTGGATGTGAAGGTTATTTGGCATTTATCACGGAGGATAAATTGTCCAAAGCGGTGGAGGATATTCTAGTGGTTTGTGAATTCCCGGATGTCTTTCCAGAGGAGATACCTGGATTACCACCAGTCCGAGAGATTGATTTTACGATTGAGCTTGCGCCAGGAACGGCACCGATATCAAAGGCACCCTACCGTATGGCACCAGCAGAGTTAAGAGAATTGAAAGTGCAGTTGCAAGACCTTCTGGACAAAGGATTTGTCAGACCGAGTGTGTCACCTTGGGGTGCACCGGTTCTATTTGTGAAGAAGAAGGATGGCTCCATGCGTATGTGCATAGACTATAGGCAGCTAAATCAAGTTACTATCAAGAACAAGTATCCTTTACCTAGGATAGATGAGTTGTTCGATCAGCTGCAGGGAGCACGGCATTTCTCGAAGATTGATCTGAGGTCAGGCTACCATCAGTTGCGAGTGAGAGACCAAGATGTACAGAAAACAGCTTTCAGGACACGCTATGGCCATTATGAATTCTTGGTGATGCCATTCGGATTGACGAATGCACCGAGTGTCTTCATGGCCTTGATGAACAAAGTCTTCGCACCATGCTTAGATCAGTTCACAGTGGTGTTTATAGACGATGTCCTAGTCTATTCGAAGTCTACAGAGGAGCACGCAGAGCATTTGAGGACTTCATTGCAGATTTTGAGGGAGAACCAGCTCTATGCCAAGTTAAATAAGTGTGATTTCTGGCTTGAGCAGGGGTCTTTCCTTGGACATATTATATCCAAGGATGGTTTGGCAGTTGATCCAGCAAAGATCGAGGCAGTAGTTGATTGGCAGAGCCCGAAGTCAGTGTCAGAGATCAGGAGTTTCCTCGGTTTAGCAGGGTATTACAGAAGATTCGTGAAGGGATTCTCCAGTATTGCAGCTCCATTGACCAAATTGACGAGGAAAGATATTCCTTTCGTATGGACGGAGCAATGTGAAGCGAACTTTCAGGAGTTGAAGACCAGATTGACCACAGCTCCTATCCTTACTTTACCTAAAGGGAATGGAGGGTTTGTAGTTTTCACAGATGCTTCAGGCATTGGATTGGGATGCGTACTTATGCAGGAAGGGAAAGTGGTGGCCTACGGGTCCAGGCAGTTGAAAGAACATGAGAAGAGGTATGCTACCCATGATTTGGAGCTTGCAGCGGTAGTGATGGCATTGAAGTTATGGAGACATTACTTGTATGGGGAGAAATTCGAGGTTCACTCGGATCACAGGAGTCTCCAGTATCTATTTGGGCAGAAGGACCTGAATATGAGGCAAACCAGATGGATGGAGTATATCAAAGACTACGATTTTCCTATAAAGTATCATCCTGGAAAAGCAAATGTAGTGGCTGATGCTTTGAGCAGAAAGACAGCAAGTACCGGATGTTTACAGACAGAGTGGTCTTTGACAGAGTTATTCAGGGACTTAGCCATAGAGTTCCAGCCTCGGAGCGAGAAAGTTATGACTGCCAGTTTGCACACTTGGGAACCAGAGATTTTGAGTAGAATCAAGTGCAGTCAGTCAAAGGATCCAGAGTTAGTCAGACTGATAGACAGCATAGCAGACAGGCCAGAGTTCAGACTCATTGATGGAGTGTTGTACTGCCAGGATAGACTGTGTGTACCGGGTGTGTATGATTTGAGGAACGAGATCATGGTTGAGGCTCACCATTCTCGTTATGCTATTCACCCGGGGAGCACCAAAATGTATCAGAATCTGAAAAGTTTTTATTGGTGGAGCAACATGAAGAAAGACATTGCAGCCTTTGTCTCGAGATGTTTAGTGTGTCAACAAGTGAAGGTTGAGCATCAGAAACCTCCAGGGTTACTCCAACCCTTGAGAGTACCGGAATGGAAGTGGGAGCATATCACCATGGACTTCGTTGCAGGTTTGCCACCCACGAGGGATAATGACAGCATTTGGGTGATTGTTGACAGACTTACGAAGTCAGCACACTTCATTCCGATGAAGATGAGAGGATCCATGGACATCTTGGCACACAAGTACATTGACACTGTAGTCAAACTGCATGGGATTCCAGATTCTATTGTTTCAGACAGAGATATGAGGTTTGTGGGCAGATTTTGGGTCAGTTTGCAAGCAGCCTTGGGTACTACATTGAACTTCAGCACTGCATATCACCCTCAGACCGATGGACAAACAGAGAGGACCAATCAGACCATGGAGGATATGTTGAGGGCATGTGTTCTTGATTTCGGGAAAGACTGGGAGAAGAGTCTTCCTTTGTGTGAGTTTGCCTACAACAACAGCTATCACTCCAGTATCGGGATGGCACCGTTCGAGGCATTGTACGGACGGAAGTGCAAGACCCCAATTTGTTGGGAAGAGATTGGTGTTCGGAGTTTTCATGGACCGTCAGTCATCAGTGATACCAGCGAGAAGGTGAAGCAGATTGTAGATAGGCTGAAGATTGCAAGAGACCGTCAGAAGAGCTATGCAGACCCGAAGAGGAGAGATTTGGAGTTTCAGGATGGGGACAAGGTGTTTCTCAAAGTCTCACCGACTAGAGGGACCATGAGATTCGGCCAAAAAGGGAAGTTGGCTCGGAGGTACATTGGACCGTTTGAGATCGATAGGCGAGTTGGTGAAGTGGCCTACAGATTGGTACTACCAGCAGAGTTAGTAGGTGTTCACAGAGTTTTTCATATTTCCATGCTGAGGAAGTACATTCCAGACCCTTCGCATGTACTACATCATGAGCCATTGGACGTTCAGCCAGATGTCACCTTTGTTGAGAGGCCGAAGAAGATCGTAGACACGAAGGAACAGGTGTTGAGGACGAGAACCATCCATTGGGTCAAAGTGCAATGGGAGCATCATAGTCCGAGGGAAGCGACTTGGGAGCTCAGGGATCAGGTTCAGGAGAAGTACCCAGAGTTGTTGCCAGATTCAGAGGTTTTGCCAGAGGTGTGTTAAGGATTTGGAGGACCAAATAGCCTAAGTGGGGGAGGATGTAACATCCCGCCCCCTAATGGCCTATTAATTATTATTAATTGTGTGTTTAGTTAGTAAGTTGGATTAGAATCTAGAAAGTCAGGGTTAACTACGAATCGTGTGGGCGAAGTTTCGCACGATTCGGAACACGTTCGGGTAGATTAGAGGTCGTTTTATTAATTGGGTAAGGTTTTCAGGAAATTTATGAGAGTATGAGTTTTTGGTGAGTTTGGGTGCATTGGATAGGTTGCATCGTTCCATGAACTTTAGTCTTCTATCGCGTTTCGATTTGACGCGTCGAAGAGGTCCAAAACTTATCAAATGTATTTGTAGACCGACCCGGAACCAAACCCAAGCCCAACCCAAGACCAAGCCCAGGCCCAAAGCCCATGACTTAAGTTAGGTCACAACCCATCTTCATTTCCCTCATTCATTTCACTCATCTCACTCAACAACAGCCACAGCACACAGCAGCCGGCCTCCCTCTTCCTTTTCCTCCATTTCTTCTTCTCCGTCGACGGGTGTCGGAGCTCCGGCGAAGACATTCAACTTACTAATCTTCTTCCTCAAGCCTCCAAGAACACAAATATACACTTTTCTAAGTGTTTCCTTCTCAACCCATTCTAAGGTAGGCTCTTCAAGTTTTTAGACTTAGGTAGAATACTTCCTTTGGATTAGAAATGGTATAGATGAGCTTACTTTCCCCCTTGCATTTCATTTGTAGAGAGGTTTTGAGTGGGGAACCCATTTGTGCAAGTTTGAGCTTAAGGAGGACCTTTCTCTTCCATTCTTTTGAGTTTTGAGTCAAGCTCTTCATCAAAGGCAAGTGAATAGCTATGTTATTGTTTGATATGCTTGCTTTCCTTGATTTGTATGTTAAAATCATATGTTAGATCATCTTTGCTCATTTGATCCTTTAAATGATTGAAAACATGATAAAATGATTCATAGATGGGAAAGAATGGATTTAGAGTTAAATGGCTTGATTAGTAGTTCTAATAGGTTGTATTTATTATGTTTTTAATTATTCATATGCTGCTTATTAGGTCCAAGAAGGGAAAAATGGGAAAAGTCCCATTTCAGCCAAAACAGAGACTCTGCCCAGTTTCCGCAGGCTTCTCGGTCGACCGAGACCTGTGTGTCGGTCGACCGAGACAACAGGGCCCACTCGACCGAGAACTCGACCGAGCCCTGTGCAGATTTTTGTTTATTTTTCCTTTTGAATGGATTTTTACCCTGTTTTGTAGTGGACCTTGGTGGACTTTTGGTTGCCCCTTTTGGACTCATTTGACTATGTACGAGGGACGTTTTGAGCAGACGATTTCTCGTAGTTAATTCCGTTTTCTCGGGTTTCAATTCATTTCAATCTTGAACGGAATTGGGCAACGGGATACCCTCTTATATCTATGCACGAAGAGGTTATGTTCTGGGTATCGTGAACCCTAATTCCTTTTGTCGACTGATTTGGATTGTACGAGACTTTGGAAATAACAATGACCTAGGATTGGATTGTTTATCGCTTATGATTCTGAATTGTACCGTTTGGTACTCTCCGCATGAAACGTCCATGTTCTTTAGCTTCGTTTGTTTTGATTTGTTTGGGATCACATATTGAACTTAGAGGATGAATTTAGGATCCTTTTTGATGTTCCGTTTGTTTCAAGGTATGATCAAAGTGTTGTGGCTAGGCAGCTTTGATTAAGAAAGCATGTTGAGGACTACTAAGAAGATAAGTGTGAAGTATGAAGAAGTACGTTTATGTTTGTATGATTTGATAATGTCAAGGTAGTTCCTCTTTGGTTAATGAATCCTGTTCGCGCAGGAAAGTCTAGCCCTTCACTATTGTATGTTTAGGATTCTTGTGTCAGGCATCACTCAGCTGTTAACGCCCAGTACTCTTGGGGCACCAATTGTGTGAGGACTTTGGAATGAACGTCTGCGCAGTACGACTTTTTATATTTTAGATGGATGTACACCATCAAATACCCGTTCTGTAAGAAGTATGAATGTTCGTTTTGTTTATTTTGTTTTAAGGGTATATATGATTGCTTGCCGGGTTTTTATCCCGAGCCCATTGCTTTACTCTACCACAGCTCTCATGTTGAGCCAGGAGGGTCAAGTGGAACTATCCCGTGGTGATTAGCTATGTGATTTGCCTATTTGTTAGAAGTATGTTAGTTGATTTCATGATTCCTATGCTACACGTTTAATTCAGTCAGAACGTTATGCATCTCTTATAATATGGTCCTTTCGCTTATTCTTTAGTCTGTATATCTTTAATGATGATGTATCTATTCTCTTGCCGACCTTTGTGTCTGATGATGCTACTCTTGGTGCATAGGTACCGAGCCATACTTTGGGGAGGAAGAAGCGACGGAAGAAGTTCAGGCAGATCAGCCTGATGACTTCCTCGAGTTCAGTACGGACGGCATAGTATAGCCGTACTGACCCCGTACGAGAGAGCCTTCACTTTTGGACGAGTTGTTTATGTTGGTTCTTTTATATTTTGATTAGGCCCGATTTTAATGTAGCCTGATGTTGTTAGTAATATAGTCTTAAACTTGAATCTTAAGTATGATATTCAGTATTACTCTTTAACTATACATCTATGAGATACCACTTGTGTTTGAAGCTTCCGCTATTTATTTTATATGATTGAGAAAATGTTTACACCTCACTGCGGTCTTCGATCCAGATGGGACACGATTGGGGCCAGGTTACATTTGATTAATGTTGGGAAAAGTTTTAAATTGGCCCTAATCTCACGCATAACCCCGGTTACACTTTGGGGGCGTGACAACACACATGATTGTGAATTATTTTTGATTGATCAACTTTAGAAAGTGATCAATTTGAGCCAACTTTCACAATTGATAACGTACAAATCACTTAAAGGTTAAAGGTATATATCAACCTGATATTATGAGATTCTATAATAATGTCAAAAATCATGTGCTTGGAATTATTTGGATGAATGGGGATTGAGATTCGTTTCTTCTTGCAAATTCCTGGATTTGGAGAATCTCTAAAAACGGAGGGTGTGCTGCTATTATGGAATACTTCCTCCAAACTTCTTGGAGAGATTTCTTCATGTGGATGAAAATAACTTTCTGTTTTGAAAGTAAGAGATCTTTTGACGAGAGTGTGCCGCGTCAAACATGTTTTTCTATTCTAATGGGCGATATGTCATCCTTTCTTCAATGCATGCACTTTAACCAGAAGAATATATATATATATATATATATATATATATATACACACACACACTAGCATAAAAATTCATGCTAATCACATGTATGAATTTAGTCCATTAGAAATAGAGAAGATGGAAGTTCATAAGTAGGGAAAGTATATTAGTGAAAAGTGGAGGGAAAGTATGTTTGTAGAAACCAACAATAACTTACTAGTAGTTGTAGAAACCGAAAATAACTTCAGGTCAAAATTAAAAAGTAAAGTCAAAATTAGACTCAAAACCTTCCAACTTAATATATTATAATCTGAAAGGTTATTTAATTATTCAAACATGACTCAACAAATTTAATTTAAAATTATCATAATAACATTATAGGGTTTTATAGAAAGAAAGAACCATGCTTAACTAATTAACAAGTAATAAGAGTAGCTGGTTGACAACCCCACATGTCACCCAATTGCCTCGAGATTTACTTTGCGCGCTCCATCTTTCCACTAATGTGGAAGTATATACTATTAGGTAAAAAAAATTATAAATGAAAAGGAGGAACTATTGAAGATGCACAGGGGCCTATTTACAATCCTTAAAAACATCAGGGGATCTAAAAAAAAAACTTTATTTTATCATATGCTAGGAGTAGATTCTACATGATAAATAATGTAGTAACATTTGTGACTTCTTTTCACATCCTTTTCTTGATATTTAATGATATTTTTAATTTCTTTCTTTCATATATATTTTAGAGTTGTGACCAGTTTAAAAAAAAATAAAAATACATTTCAAGTTTTAATATCTCTTGAGTTACATTTCACTCGGTATGTTTGGAACGCTAATGTATTAAGTTCATAAATATAATTTTGTACATTCATGTTTTAAAGATTTTCTCCTTATTTAATCATTTTTAAGGTATAATTAAAAAGATACAAATTTACTATTAAGAAAAAAAAGAAGATAAAATAAGATATTAGAGAGAGAAATTAAAGTAGAAATTGTATAATTTTCATATCTATAAAAAAAAAAAAAAAAAAAAGAGAACTCTTTATTTTATCATGCATATATAATGAGCAAGGAGCAAATCATACATGATAAATAATATACCAATACCTGTGACTTCCTCCACACATCCATTTCATGACATTTATTGATTTTTCTTTACTTTCTCTCTTTTATATAAGTTTCACAGTTTTGATGAGTTTCAAGACAAAAAAAACTGAGAGTACATTTGAATCTTTTATCATGAATTTAACTATTCATAATGAGTCTCAAGTTATATTATGCTTTTCGGTGTAGTTGGATAATTAAATTATTATCCACAAACTAATTCATTAAGTTCATGATAAAATATATTTTGTGTCTTTATTTTACTAAATTCTTCTCTTTATTTTGTTTCAAGGTCCAATAAAAGGATTAAGATATTGGAGTGAACTGAGAAACTAAAGAAAAAACAGGAGCCAAGAATTCTTTCGGAGTGAATAATTATCAGCAGATTTCAATATCCAAATACATCATTATTGTAAACGCTTTCTTATGTATGGTACAACCCAATCCTTGTTTTGCAAATTTGAGTCTCTTCTCTAATAAGAAATTTACTCTTAACAGTGATATATGTTGTGTATGTAAATCATACCGAATAAAGAAAATTATATTATCCTCATACCTCTCAATTACATAAATTATATGGTTTCTCAATCCCATAAATTATATGGTTTCTCAATCCTCTCTGTTGTCTCTTATAAGATAATGATCTCAAAATATGCTAATAATAAGGGTAAATTAGCCAATGGTCCCTAAGCACGGTCTTCTAAGGCATCCAACCCAACAACTTTAGATAGCCGAAGATTTTTTTGGTGAGAGGTCCCTAATATGTCACATCATATATTTTCATGACTAATTTGCCCCTTTTAACTCTTATTCCTCGGCTAAGTTCTCTCTTATTCTCTATTGTCATGGAGAACTCTTTCCGTCTTTTTCTCTCTCATTTTCCATTTTCCATTCATTTCCATGGTTATGGAGTATCGTTGCAGAGCACCTTCTGTCGCAACCATGATTTCCGATTATCTTTCTTTCATTTCTTCAAAGATAGAAACAATTTTACTTTCTCTTACTCTTTCATCTGAAGTCTCTCCCAAATCTATCTCTACAACTGATTTGAAAGAGCAGTTTGCTCTTTTGCTTGTTTTCTCTCTCTCTCTCTCTCTCTCTCTCTCTCTTTTCTCAATTGGATTATAGTAATCAAGTGTTCTTGTTTTGGATTTCAGTTTTTATTAGAATCTGATTTTCCATATTATGACTTTTGGTGTCACCGAACTCAGATAAATTTCCCAAAAACTCGGATAAACTGGACAAAAACTCAAATAAATTTGCCAAAACTCAGGTAAATTTATTTAAGTTTTCGGAAAACTTATCTGAACTTCTGGCAAAACTCAGAAAAATTTATCTGAGTTTTGAACAAATTTTCTAAGTTTCGAACAAATTTATTTGAGTTTAGACCAAAACAAATTTATCCGAGTTTGAAAAAAATAAACTCATTTAAAGTCCTTTTTATTTGATATCAGATTATGACAACTCAGTTAAATACATGTCAAAGTCAGATTAAATGATTTTAAAACTGAGAAAACCCTTTCTGTTTTTTTATTGACCTTGCTCTTGCTTTGGTTGCACTTTCTCTTGCTTTTTCTCTTGACTTGAGGTAATCGAGGACTTTGTTCTAACCATTGTCTACATAGAGTTGAGCATAAATAATAGATAAAATCAGAGAAGAATGATATCAAATTAGGTTTTTAGTTTTTTTCAGAAGAAATTATATTGTACATCTTCTTTTTAGGAATGAAAGAAGTACTTTTTCTAACCTTAAAGTGAAGACGATTCAGATGATGGAGGTATTCGATCAGTTGAGTTTGCTTATAGGTTTTGCAGTTTCCTTCGTCTTCGCTTTTTGCTTCTACGATTCAGATGAATCTGTTTTTTGCTTCTCTGAAATGGTTCAAGCGGTTTTAAGCGGAGTCTTTTTGCTCACGTGTACTAGGGTCTTTTTGTCTTTTTTCATGAGAGGACTGTCGTCGGTATGATAAAATATTGTGGACCTTATGCTATAAAAGCAAATGATGAGAGACCTACCGCCAAAAGCCCCTAATAATAATACTAATGTTCACGGTTTTTTTTTAGAGACAAATCACTAGTCTCTCTTTTACTTATTTTTTTGTCGTGTTTCATTTTGGATATTAGGAACCCTACATCTCATGACTAATTTGCCCCTTTTAACCCTTATTCCTCGGCTAAGTTCTCTCTTATTCTCTATTGTCTTGGAGAACTCCTTCCGTCTTCTTCTCTCTCATTTTCCATTTTCCGTTCCTTTCCATGGTTATGGAGTATTGTTGCGGAGCACCTTCTGTCGCAACCATGACTTTCGATTCTCTTTCTTTCATTTCTTCAAAGATAGAAACGGTTTTACTTTTTCTTACTCTTTCATCTGAAGTCTCTCCCAAATCTATCTCTACAACTGATTTGAAAGAGAGCAGTTTGCTCTTTTGCTTGTTTCTCTCTCTCTCTCTCTCTCTCTCTTTTCTTAATTGGATCATGGTAATCAAGTGTTCTTGTTTTGGATTTCGGTTTTTATTAGAATCTGATTTTCCATATTCTGACTTTTGGTGTCACCGAACTCAGATAAATTTTCCAGAAACTCGGATAAACTGGACAACAACTCAAATAAATTTGCCCAAACTCAGGTAAATTTATTTAAGTTTTCGGCAAACTTATCTGAACTTCTGACAAAACACAGACAAATTTACCTGAGTTTTGAACAAATTTCCTGAGTTTTGAACAAATTTATTTGAGTTTAGACCAAAACAAATTTATCAG
The DNA here is from genome assembly GCA_038049695.1 of Cinnamomum chago. Lineage (NCBI taxonomy): Eukaryota > Viridiplantae > Streptophyta > Magnoliopsida > Laurales > Lauraceae > Cinnamomum > Cinnamomum chago. The sequence goes on from CP142462.1 coordinate 11,704,531, forward strand.
AGTTTGAAAAAAATAAACTCATTTAAAGTCCTTTTTATTTGATATCAGACTAAGACAACTCAGTTAAATACATTTCAAAGTCAGATTAAATGATTTTAAAACTGAGAAAACCCTTTCTGTTTTTTTTATTGACCTTGCTCTTGCTTTGGTTGCACTTTTGCTTGCTTTTTCTCTTGACTTGAGGTAATCGAGGACTTTGTTCTAACCATTGTCTACATAGAGTTGAGCATAAATAATAGATAAAATCAGAGAAGAAAGATATCAAATTAGGTTTTTAGTTTTTTTTCAGAAGAAATTATATTGTACATCTTCTTTTTAGGAATGAAAGAAGTACTGTTTCTTCTAACCTTAAAGTGAAGGCGATTCAGATGATGGAGGTATTCGATCAGTTGAGTTTGCTTATAGGTTTTGCAGTTTCCTTCGTCTTCGCTTTTTGCTTCTACGATTCAGATGAATCTGTTTTTTGCTTCTCTGAAATGGTTCAGGCGGTTTTAAGCGGAGCCTTTTTGCTGACGTGTACTAGGGTCTTTTTGTCTTTTTTACTGCGTCATTTTCATGAGAGGACTGTCATCGGTACGATAAAATATTGTGGACCTTATGCTATAAAAGCAAGTGATGAGGGACCCACCACCAAAAGCCCCTAATAATAATACTAATGTTCACAGTTTTTTTTAGAGACAAATCACTTGTCTCTCTTTTACTTATTTTTCTGTCGTGTTTCATTTTGGATATTAGGAACCCTACATCTCAACCATGGCTAGGCCAAATGGATTTTTTTTTTTTTTTTTTGATCTTTTGAAGTTTTGCTTGTGTGCGCACTCATGAAGAGTATCATTTTTGTGTAAGACTAAAATTAGTTAAGATTTTCAATAGGAGAATTGTCTCCTACGAGCATTCCAGTACGGTAGGGCCCACTTGGTGCATCCCATTTGACAGACTTTTCATCTCACGATCTGACATCAAGCCTAATTTCACGCTCACTGAAAATCCACTCAACGTTAGATTGAATTTGAAGAAATTCTAAAAAATTTATGGTTAAGATGCTATTACACTTTGGCTGTTTTTATTTTTTTTATTTTAATCTTTTTTTGTATCTCAGCATAGGGGGGCTGGGCCCCTCTGGAGGGCCCTCTGGTGAGGTATCGCAGTCTCGGGTGAAGAAAAGTGGTGGCGCCTCTTACCACTAGGGTAAGAAGTTGTTCTTACACTTTGACTATTAAATCAAGGTCTAAGATTATCAATTGGAACTGAATTTCATATACTACTTGTTGACATCTTGCATTTACGTGGGCCCCATGAGATAGTGGGATATAAGTTACATGCAATTTGCTCGAAGGTGACCGATTCCCTAATTTAATATTCATATGCCATCTCTTATAGGGTCCGTTTGGGAAGGGAGGAGGGGAGGGGAGGGGAGGGGAGGGGAAATTTGAGGGGGAAGGAAAATGGAGGGGAGGGGAGGGGAGGGGAGGGGAAATTTGAGGGGGAAGGAAAATGAAGGGGAGGGGAGGGGAGGGGAGGGAAAATTTGAGGGGGAAGGAAAATGAAGGGGAGGGGAGGAAAAATTAATTTTCCCTCATCTTGTTTGGAAAGTAAAAAAGTAGGGGGAAGGAAAGTGAAAAAATATAATTTTAAAGACTATTTTACCCTTGCTTTTGAAAAAAGTTCAAATAAAGTAAAAGGGCAATATGGTCATTTCTTCCCTTTCTCCTCACTTTCCCCTCATTTTCCCCCCTGTTTTGGGAGGGAAATTTTTGAGGCAAAAAGGTACATTTTCCCCTCCATTTTCCTCCCCTCCATTTTCCCTCCCCCCTTCCCAAACACCCCCCAAAAGCACTTTCCCTCCACTTTCCCCCCACTTTCCCCCCTTTTTTTCCTCCCCCCCTTCCCAAACAGACCCTTAAAGTTCATCGCATTCCCGTATATAATAAGCTCATGATGTATCGCGATGGGCTTGGGGTGCGATGATGGTGAATGGAACTCACCTGAGCCCACCAACACACTGCCCTTTGACACTCATCCAACCGTTACAGACAGTTGGATTGAAACTCAACAAATGAATTGTTTCAAAGTCGTTACATTTGAGGACTGTAGATTAAGAGTTCAGAGGGCTCCAAGTGTTAACCTATCAGACTAATCCTCTGGGAGCACGTATGCACTCACCCCCACGTCTGCACCTGATAGATCTTAGGGGAATTCAAACACAAGACCCTCGGAGCAAACCCCTACGTTATGCCCAAGAGCATAAGTATTTCTCTTTTACCAATACTAATCATAATTTATCCAAACAGGCAACGGGTCGTTGAGTAATGCACCAATCCCCTATGTTGGGGGAGCATAGTTCAGTGGCGAAGACTATTGATTGATATGAAGGATCCTGAATGTTAATAGGGATACTATAGAAACATTCTGACTGTAAGATCCTAAACCTTCATTCATTTGCATTGGAATGGATGGTTTAAGAACAAAACCCAACAAAAAACTGAAAAGACAAGCACTGGATTACCAATTTTTTAATGTTTCATTACAAAGCCAACATGCATGATGGGTCATCTAACCTCGCAGGCATTTGGATGATTCAAATTTCAGAATAGCAGTAGATATTGTCATCCCCCATCAAATGAGGCCCGTAATAATTATCTTCACAAATCAATCCATGGGATGGGGCCGTTCAGCCTAAATCAAGCTCAATTGCCATTCAACTGTTCAGATTGTTGCATTTATCTGAAATATATATGTATATATAAACCAACTAAAACCAGTCTGTTGGTTCCTACCAACAGTTTAAAGTGGTTTTAAATAAGAACGGGGACTGATTTGAACTAGAAGCTCCACTGAAGGGCAAAAACTGGACCAAACGTCAGGTCTAGTTTTCAAAACACTGCACACCATACCCCAGCCAGCACCTTAACTACATATTCTTATTGTGCAAGGGTCTGTTCGGTTGAGAAGAAAAGGTGGAGAAAATGAGGAAAACTGTCCACAGTCAAAACTGTAGTGTGGGCAGTTTACTCACCTAATTTCTCTTCATCCAAACGGCCCTAAGATAACAAAACATTTGTTTTCAGTTAATGAATAGAAAAGGTTTTACAACCAGCAGCACAATGGATAGATGGGCCAAATAGCCAAAGATAAAATTGGATGCAAATCAACTTACCCAATTCTCTAACAAATATCCAACCGCCACCAACATTAAGAAAAACAGAAACTTCAGATGAGAGGATTCTTCCTACATGAGAAGAGATTCTGCAGTAATCGCTTTTTTCATCTATATCCACCAAATCTTCTTCCTTAGCCTTAATATGTTGCTCAGAAATTCATCGTTGTTTACTTCTACAGTGCGCACAAATTTGTCTTCACTTACTTCCCCCAGCAACACGCCTTGTTACAGAGCGCATTGTCACAAACTCCTCAGCTGCAGATGGATGAATACCAACCTGGAAAATTCAAATTCAAAATACAAGTAAATTAAATAGCCACGAAAGCCAAGATTATGCAAAGAAAAAATAAACAACAAATGAATAGAATGAAAGTCCTTAGGGGGCTCTCAGAATGAAAGTCCTTAGGGTTCTCTCTCTCTCTCTCTCTCTCTCTCTCTCTCTCTCTCTCTCTCTCTCTCTACGAAAGCCAAGATTATGCATGGAAAAAATAAACAACAAATGAATAGAATGAAAGTCCTTAGGGGGCTCTCAGAATGAAAGTCCTTAGGGCTCTCTCTCTCTCTCTCTCTCTCTCTCTCTCTCTCTCTCTCTCTCTCTCTCAAAGTTATCACTTGCAACTAGTATGGTAAAACATATTGAGAGAAGGCCAAATTACCGTGCAATCGAATTGTGCCTTGGTAGCTCCACACTTGAGAGCAACAGCAATACCCTATAAAAAGCACCCGAGATGATTTCACACCAACATACACAGATTTGAAGAAGTACAAGCTACCCAAGGAATTGGCCCCGGATAGACTAGAATGCTGAAAAAGAATTCATGTAGTTGATCCCAACATAGCTGGGACAAGGATTTGAAACATGAACACACAGATGGAGAATGCTTAAACCAACACAATGGGTCTCATTTCTACCAAAAAAAAAATTTAATAGACACAATGGGTCTTATTGTTGGCAAATCATTTGACTAGAAAAAAATAAAAATACAGATATTCAGTAGTTTTTAGGCCATGTTGAGCACATGGATTCTTATGATCCCTGTATTTAAAGTTTCTCTGGAGATATCTTCATGCCAGGCTGTGCCTAACCATGGAGAGGCCCGCCTGGAAGCATGACAACCATTGAGGGTTGAAAGATCTCCCCATGACCTATCTTTATGCAAAAATTGGCAACCATATGATAATAGAGCAAGTTATTTTTTCTTGCACATGTCAATTAACAGCTGCTTTGTAGGATTTATGATCAAAGGGCAATTCTCCTTTCTTTTCTTCTTTTTTGGGAGTAAAATTAGCAGCTGATTTTCAAGATTATTATTATCCATAATAGTTATTATTGTTAAGTGAATCCAGAGTCGAGCAGCTTAATTGAGTTTTTTATGCTACTAAGATCAGTAGCTCCTTTACTGAATGTGCCTATTATACAAGTTGATCTAGTAAATAAACAGGTACCTGCATAATTTCAGCTGCATCTGGACCACACATGGATGCCCCAAGAACTTTATCAGTCTCAGAATCAACTACAAGCTTCATCACTGTCTTTTCTTGCCTTCTGAAAGAATGTAAACTCAAGCAGAACATCAGAAAAGTGTGGTTCAAATTGAAAAGAATGCTCCAGAAGAGTAATATAACTAAGATTGGATGCTGTTACAAGCAAAGGAAATGATCTAGAAGGGCAACATAACTGACAATTGAATGTCGTTATAACAAAAGGAATGGCAAAGTTAGAAATGACGACTATGAGGAACTCGTGGACCCCTTTGTGGGCCCACGTTGCACAAGAAGAATTAATCCATAACTATGAAGAGCTGCAATTATGACTCAAGTCATAATAGAACTAAGGAAAATCAATAAATAATCAGAATTTTTGTTGTAGCATCTAAGTGAGAGCAGAAATGCTCCAGAGTAACATGACTAAGAACTGATTCTTGCTATCGCTAAAGGAATGGTGAAGTTAGAAATAATCACTACAAAGAACTCATGGACACCTACGACCCTGAAGAGCTGCAATTATGACTCAACCTGAAATAGAACTAAGAAATTGTGGACACCAATGAACCTGAAGTGCTGCAATTTTTACTCAACTTGAAATAGAAGGAAAATCAATAAAACAATCAGAATTTATAGTAGCATCTTAGCATGCAAGCAGCAACATTTCGGAACCATTACTTACCCAGAGATGGTGTTCTTCATTGGATTAAATGTTGATGTAAAAATTAAAATATCACCATTTGCTTGCTCTATAGCACGTTGCTCACTGAGACCCACTACAGAGAGTGGAGGTATACTAAACCAACAAAGATGAAAATTTTCAGATAATAGATAAATAAAAAAATTAAAACAAATCACATGGAGCAGTTTAAACAAGCAAAAAAAAGAGAAACCATTCTTGGTAGGAAGATTTTTATTACCAGAACACAGCATAAGGTATAGAATTGTAGTCAGGTTTAGTAGGTTGTCCACCAAAAACAGTTCTCTGCAGGCAAGGCAGATGAATAAAAACACCTAATGATTTTTTTCCAAAACGAACAAATAAGAGAGCTTTGAATTCAGTGATGGCAGTGTGAGAAGTTTCAGATGATCACATACTGAGAAACAGGTCGCTTCCATTAAGGCCACAGGAGTAAGATTCATTCGGTTTGTCACGTCACCCACAGCCCATATGCTAGGGACAGTTGTTCGGGAGTATTCATCCACCTAGAAAAGAAAAAATGATTTTCAAAAGCTGCACATAATCTTGATATGAACTTCCGAAGTCTAAAATTGCATTTTTCGAGTTACCATGGTTATGATCCAATCTCCTTTTTGCAGGAATAACACAATGTATAAATTACCAAATAAGTATGGCACTAGTACACGAGAGCCTACATTATTGGATCTCCTCTTTTCAATTATTTTAAATGGTTAACAAATCCTCAGCACGCTAATGGAAAATATAAAGGAAACGCAAGTGACCTTAACAGCTCCTGTTCGATCAAGTTCAACACCTACAGCGTCTAAGTTCAGCCTTTTAGTGTTTGGAGATCGACCTGAAATTACATGGAAGAGAAGGAGAAAAAAAATAAGAAATGCTTCTTATACGATCATAAGATTCTGATCCTCAGATATGAAGATCTATTAAATATCATATAAGCAAAAGATGAATTCTTATAGTTGGCAAGCAAGAGTATTAGAGAACATATGAGAAAGAGAAACTGAAAAAGCCTCTTGCAATTTGGGAACTAATACTCCTAGATTAACTACAAGGTAGTAGCTTTGTTTGATTTTTTTTAATAAGTATTTCTCAATGTCCATGGTAAGCATCATCAAAGCCTTGTACCAACTATGTAAGGGTTTGCTAAGTAAGCATCATGTACATCAATTTACAAACAGCAGACATCAGGAGATTTGACTGATCAAGTTAGCAAGGAATGCTTCACAGAAGTTGAAACTAACCAAGACAGTGGAACTGACAGATCAGTCTGGAATCTGGATCTTAAGCCTCTCACACAAATGTTAAAATGAGAGCTAGCCTTGAATTTCAAATTCAAAAACATTTTGTGGGCCCACTGGGAATCATGCCAATCAGTAGGGTAGGATGGTATTTGAAGGTCTTAAATCTTAATGTAAATTAGGAGCATAGTTGACAAATTTGATTCCTTTCTACTGAACATGCTGAGTCTTGATGGTTTGGCTGAGTAACTGACATGTATGCAATGATTGGAACTTAAGGGAAAAGGGAATCTAGAAGCTCTTCTAAAGAAAGAGAAGAACATGAAATATTAATCATTTAATAGAAGAACATGAGATATTAAGCATGTAAGAGAAGAACATGGAAATGGAAGGATCGTGGCAAAAGAAGAGGCCAATGATAGATGAGGGATATATTTAACCTACTAAATAAGTAATGTATTAATGAAGCAAACTATTATTTGGAACCAAATCAAGTGATCAATGATGTATCTAGAACAGTAAAGAATGCCTTAGCGAGAGTGAAGAAGAATCGAGCGCAGCAACCAAATGGTATGCCTATTTCAACGGGAAATTTTTATTCTTTCTCCAATTTCTTTTCCCTCTTTCTATTTTTTTTTTTTAATGGACAATCTATGATGGGCAGAGCAAAATTGAGATAGATTGGTTAACCATATTGTTCAACAAGTCATGAGTACAGGAAAATGTTTGATGATCAAAGAAAGAGAAATGTGTTTCCTATCTATAAGAATAAAGGGAGCATTCATAACTGTACAGATCATTGATCAATGAAATTCTGCAACAAACTGGGAGAGTAATGGAAACGTGCCTAAAAATGTGTCATTCTTTTTTTCTCTTTTTTTTTTTTTCCAATTGATAACATGACTTGAACATACAACCTCAAGGTTGCAATAGTGAGCACCTTCCACTGTATCATGGGCTCTTGTTGATCAGAGTCAAATATTTCAAAGAACCAGTATGCCTTTTGCTACATAGATCTACCAAAGATCCTATTTTACTATTAAGACAACTCAAAGAAAAGTCTAAAGAAAATTATGGTTCATTGATTTAGAGAAGGCATACAATAGGGTGCCATGGCAGGTAATATGGTGGACATCAAAGAAAAAAGGCATTCCTAACTTTATATGTATGTTAAACAAAACATGTATTCTTGTATTAGGAGGCAACAACGAAAGTGAAAACTGTATCTAGTGTGATAACAAAGTTTCTAGTTAACAGTCAGATTGCACCAAGGATCTCTGTTGAATCCCTACTAGTTCACCTTGATTATGTCTTGCATGAGAGAGAGGGAGAGATAGTGATACAACTACTCAGAGCGACCTTCTCCCCCCTAGGTTTTGAAACATTGGTGGAAACACTAGACACTACTGCAAATTGGAAACACATGTTAGACTACAGAAATCCCATTCCACGATTATCAAAATATTTCTTGTTTCATGGAATTTCCAATTGGCTATGTAATTATTTATATGCATGATTTCAAAGCCCTTGGAGCATCCCAATGGTTAAGTGTGTGCAATCTTCTAGGAAAAACACACAAACCTCTACAACACAAAACAAACTTCCATCAAAATACGTATTGAGCTTCAGGTCAGATTTAGTGGTAACTAAGGTGAAATGTAGGAATATAGGACTTGAACTTGCTTGAACTTCCATATCTCAAGTCATGAGATGGAGCTATAAGCGGCTATAAGCTCTTTCTTTTTTTTTTTTAAATTCAATATTTTATAATTGGATTTAAATAACATGTGCCTGCAGCAAAACGGGTTGCCGCCATGAGGTTGTGGATTCAAGTTAAGTTACCAAGCAAATATATGTGTGTGCGTGGGCGTATTATTAGATTTTCATATACGAAAAATGAAAAACAGCAACACTTAGGCTGCCTAACCAATCCACTCACCTTTGGCTCTACAAGAAAGCTACCAAATAAAATACTATCCGCAATCAACCTTTGTAACTAATTATGAAGATAAATGTAAAACAAATGCAATCAGAATACCATATAGCCAACAATAAAAGAATTATTCATAACAGGTTTGAAATGTTTTAAGAGATGGAGTGCAAAATACCAGTCGCAAACAGTACAACATCTGCAACCAGTTCTTCCCCACGATCTGTGACAACTCGTATGCCATCTTCTGTTTTGCTTAACTACAATACATAAATGATACATTAACAAGCTGAAATTCCACCAAACAAAAGGAAATATGGAGACAATAAGAATGCATAAATACAGAAACAAGATCCTCCATAGGACTTGAGATATACCTCTTTCAAATTTGTCAGCGGATGCAATTTAATTCCCCTGCCCTCCAGATTTCTTGCAACTACTGCCCTCATTTCATCATCAAAACCACTATAACATGCACAAGAATACAAGTTTAACACCAACAGCACAACATATATAAAGCTAATTCATTCGTAGTTTAATCAGAAATAGTATCCCAATAATACCAGGAGCTCAGCATATGAGTTAGAATGAGCTTTATGTTCAGGCAAAGAAGCACAGAATATGTACTCTTTGAATGAGATAAGACACAAAAAGTAGACATAAAGTTGGGGATGAGTGGAGCTTCCATTTCTATTAGAATTTTAATAAGAGGGAGGGGATGCTGACAGAAGTAGAACTAGCATTATAAAGGGTAATGGGATCTTTTTTCTACGGAGAAACTACCTACCTTAGGTTACATATAATATTCAACTAGTACCCTTCTCTAGATCTTGTGCAATCCCTTTTTATTAGTTCACTGTTACTCTCAAGAAAATTCAATACTCACTAGGGGAAACATCAATCTATAAACTGATATTTTTTTAAATGACGAATCAGACACCAGGAACCAAAAAATCATGCACAATAAAAATAGACAACCAATAGTTCCATGTCTAAATATCAAGGACTAGCCACTATTTCAAAATAGTTCACCCTAAGTTGTACAAACCTTTTTCTGACATGGGTTTTTGTCATATTTTATTTTGTTTTATCTACTCTACCACAGGTGCCACTTAGTAAGGATGTAAACAGATATTATCCAAATCCTGAACTCTCTGATCAGAAAAGAAGGGGTTTGGACTTGGAGCCTCTCTTTTTCCCCCCTTCTTAATCTAGGAGAATTCAGATATAGAACCATGAATATGGGTTCGGGGACTTGCAGATCCAGATTCTTCTGTTTTCTGAGCCAAGGACCCAGAACTAGGATATGATTGTGAATATTTAAAAGACAAGTAACCCACTCCACTAGCTCAGCTGAGCGTAAGAGATGTCCTCTCCCATCTGGAGCAGGGGAGGAGATATTACTTTAAAAAGTATATGCTCTTGTGAGGCCTTCTTATCAACAGTCTCAAATCCAGAACTGGATGGATCCGGTTTCTCAGTTGTTGCTGTACCCAGATCCCTGACATAGGATCCATGACAGATCTAGGTCAGGATTCGGATCCAGAACCATCCTATAGGAAATGGATCTTTATCCAAATTCACCATGGTTCTGCCCCATCTTCAGCCAGTTTAAATCCCTACTGCTCATGCTTTGATTCATTGTAAATTGTAATCGATATCATACTCAAGCTACACCTTTTCCAGCGATACAGAGATTGGAGAACAGCTACTTCTCCAGTACCCCACAAAAGTTCTCTCCCTCTTCCACTTATGCTATGTGCAGCTGAGGTTTCACTTCCCCAGTTTCATATTTCATGCAACCAATTTAAGCTCAAGGATGCTAAGAATATGAACTCCACATCAGAGAAGGTGCTATGATACTATTCTTGGTTTTAGTTACACAACAAAGCCTTCTTGTATACAGACCCCAGGACTTCTCCCTAGCCGGAGAATGCCTTAACCATTTGGCTGGTTGCATGGTTGGAACATTTTAAGCTTTCATGTTATGCTGTCAAAAGAAGAGCTGAAGCAAGCATGTCGAATAGACCTTAAAAGGGAACCCTGAAAGGATTTCTTCAGCAGAGAATTCACCTTCTCTTTTTAATAAAGCCACTAGTCTGTTAATAAAGCTACTGGTTTCATGGAGAAACTAGGTGAATTAAAGTCACTAACTTCATTAGAAACTAGATCAATAAAAGACACTAATTTCATTAAGAAAATAGGAGAATTGAAGTCACTAATTTCATGGAGAAGCTCAAGAAATACCACATGATGGTAGTTCAAAGCTTTTCACTTACTTCTCTTAAATTTGTAAAAAAAAAATAGGTGTCAACATTTTCATCAGTACAAGTGTACAACATAAGCATGCCACTGAAAAATGGATACCAAAGTAAATAAAAGCATCATTGAGTCCATCAGATAATCCGAATGTAAGGGCAAATGTAAAGAAATATAGAGACTCTAGATACAACCTCAATGGAAGCTCCTTTCGGTAAAATACATCCACATTGACACCCATCCCACACCATATTGAAGCAAATTCCAGTGCAATGTACCTATAAATGATAAGATCCTGTCAGGAGTCAAAACTATGGCATACTAATTATGGTCAATGGAGAAGAAGATCCTACCCTGCACCAAGTATCACAGCACGTTTTGGTAACTCATCCAAGCTCAAAGCTTCATCGGATGTGATAGCCAATTCCTGAAAATAATGTTATAGTTGAGATTACAAAAGTAAAGAGGTGTCCATAAGGGCGTTTCTATACACCATCCATTGCAGCAAGATTCTCAAAATAATGGCACACATGAAGGATATAGGCAAGTACCTAGGACAATAAATTATGTCATACAGAACCACGAATTGAAAAAGGAACCAGTCAATACCCCTATATGTAAATAAGCAGTGACACCCTCTTGTTATCTGACACATCTCAGGCGAAACCCAAGTCTCTTAAAAGCCATTCTAAAATGTTTGTAATTCATTGTCGGGCAAAAGGAGAAAAGTAAAAGGAAAATAATTGAAATGCCCAAGGCGGCCAATCAGTGTGATATAATTGATGGTATTCAGGATTTTCCCACTGATTGGTTTTCCAGTAATTATATTCTCCCAGGCACAGAATATCATCACCTGAATATTTTAAGAGGATATAATTACTGGAAAGCCCTGAACTCCCATGGGCCTGGAAGCAGATAAAGGGGAACTGCATGTCCCATCATCCTGTGACAAAACGACCCTCTGTAATTACTGGAAAAGCCCTGAATCCCCACGGTCCTGGGAGCAGATAAAAGAGAACTTCATGTCCCTCATCCGGCCACAAAAGGACCCTCTATAATTATTGGAATGCCCTGAATCACCATGGGGGTTACAATCAGATAAAGGGGAACATCAATTGCCATCATCCAGCCACAAAAAGGACCATTTATAATATCCGCATGAAAATTGAATGAGAAAGGTGGATGCCAATGAGGTTAAGGCAAGATCCAGATTTGATATTTTTTTATGCCTACATTCCTCTTGTGCAATCAAATAGGTGTCCTCAGATTGTGATTATGCTTGGCGGTTAGCAGTCGGCAGATATTGTCGAATATTAGCACACAAAGGACATGTTCGTAACTTCATTGCCTAAGGAAGATGCTGTTGTTTCATTTTGATGTTTGATGTTGACGTTGTATTCTTACAAGCTATTCTTTTTATGTAAAGATTTCTGTTCTCCCAAAAAATCTTGGTAGGTATGTAATATTTGCTAAAAATAGATATGGTAGAGCCAATTCATGGGATCTGAAGAGAAATTGAATCTATAGCATGACATTCATATAAATTCAAAAGTCAAAGCATCCACAGAATTTTGGACTCGGTAAAAAATTAAAAGTTACATTTCATCTCACCATTATCATTGTTATCATTTAGGCTGTATTGTATATAAGATAATAAAGATTTCTAACTATATCAGATGAAGTTAACACAGATGACTTCACCTTCCCAGGAATTGGAGGACGTTGAGCTCGACTGCCTGTTGCAATCAAGATATGCTTTGCTGAGTACCGGTGTTTCGTACCATCTGGCTGTGTCAGCTCAACTCCATGAGGATCAACCACCCTTCCTTCACCTTCAAATAGTGTCACACCAGAATTTGACAATAAACGCTTGTATATTCCATTTAATCTGATTATTTCCTGTGTCTGCAACCCCAACATGGAAGATTGAGTCTCTATAAGAAATAAAAAAATGAAAGAAACTGAATAGAAGTAACATCCAGAACCATAAGTTTGTTAGATGCCAATATAAAAAATCCATTCGGCCAATACTCTGTTTTTAGAAAGAATTATTGATTTCTAGAACATACTTTTCGGCTATATTTTCTAGAACCAGCAGCCTGTTAAATCAGCTATATTTTGCTGCCTGTGAAACCAGCAGCCTGTAACTCTGCTGGCTTCAAGAACTAGCAGAAGGCAAGACATTGGAAGGAAATTTTCGTCTCAATTTTGTGCTCATCAATGGAAAGTTTGGTCTTTTTTAAAAATTATGGGGGAACCCATCTAATTGTAGCAGTTCAAGCCTGTAACTTCCGTGAGAACTAAGGCTGCAACTTGCACCCCTTTTTGAACTATCAACATTTCCAAAAAAAAAAAAAAAAACCTGAGTAGTTCATAGAGGACCGATCCCATCTACTGTTGAAAGTCACAATAGGACTAATCAAATGTTGGAAATCATGGTACCCATCTGCTGCTTAGCTACTTAGAGACATGGATATGAGTGCGTGAGTCAATGAATTTTGAGTCCTTGTAGCATAAAAAAAAAAAAAAAAAACATGTTGGAAATCTTGGTTGAACCCATCTAATGTTAAACGACAACAGTGAGCATATCTAATTGGTTAAAAATGTGACCCATGTAATGTTGGTAATCATGGTGGGGCCATCTCTATTGGCAGTCACAACTGGTCATGTCTGATACTTGAAATCACAGTGGGCCCATCTAATGTAGGCACACATGGTGTGCCCTTTCAATGTCAGAACTCAGAAGTCCTTAACCGGAACTTTCTAATGCTGAATATCCTGATCAAACCCATCTAATGCTGGTAACGAAATAGAAACTATCTATTGTTGCATATAATGATGATAATCATAGTGGGACCAATCTTATGTAGGTTATAACTAATAAAGGAGGTATTAATCTACTATTGGTAATAATGGCAAGACCCATCTAACATTGGTAATCATGGCGGGAGCCACCTTATGCTGGATGTTAGCTATGGGAATGTCAATGAAGGAATCCAAAAAAAGCATGACATAAATGTATTTTTAATGGCAAGTAGTCTTCCCCTTCTAAATGGATATAGATAAACATGATTAAAGGCCCTGACTCTATATTGAGAAAAGTGTTTTGCTTCCTGCAGTCCTTACCAAATGTGTTCTTGTGTAGTCAAATAGGCTGAAAGAGCTAACTGATAGATCAATCTTTTTTTTTTTTGAACGGTAACAAACATTTCATTCAAAGAAGAACAAAAAAATTATAGAGGATAGGCAAAGCAATCATAAGTTCCACGGTTCCACCAACATCTAAAAAAAAATTATATATCTGTCAATCACTGACCTTATTGTGCAAAAAGTCTTTTGTCAATACTAACCTTATTGTGCAAAAGTTTTTTCCAGTTGAAATTAATCGGCTCATTGAGTTCCCACCCAAAATTCTTTGCATCCTGCAAAGGGCAAACCAATATTGAATCAATAAACAAAACAGAAAGCAAACAAACAAAGTTAATACTAAGTTTCACTAGACTCTGGCATCTTTGGCAACTCAAAAGGAGGGGGAAATGTAGCTATCTTCTCAAAAAAAAAAAGGAGGGGGAAATGTACCTATTTCACTGAAATGTCAAAAAGAAGATTTGTACCGATGATCTATTTCCAGGCACTACATTTTTGCCAATTCCCTCCAACCCGCCACCCCAAATAATAATAATAATAATCATAATAATAATAATGGCTCAAAGCGATCCTTGGTGTGAGCAAACTTACAGTAGGGAGTCAAGTGTCATGCCACACAATTCTCACATCCCTAATGCCTCTTGCAAACTGTTTATTATATATAACTTTTGGGGAGTGCTTTTTCTTTTTTTTTTTTCTATCAATGTTAGCCAAATCAACCATCCTGATACCCTATCACAAGGCCTTCTCTTAATCAATAAAGAACACTAATATTCGAGTTGGTAAATACGCAATTCTCAAACTTCTTTCCTCAATATGTCCTATTTGAAATGGCAAATTGACAATTTCTCAAACTTCTTGTTAAATATGTGCTTTCTTCACTAGTAATTGAGATGGTAAATTTTCCTCTATTTCAAGGTCACAAAACAAGCGCAAAATCAGCGTATGAAAGGAAAGCCCTGCATTACATCAATTTGTAAATATCATAAAATTAAATAAAAGAGATAAAGCTTTGAAAGAAAAGCTCCATGTTGCATCAATTTCAACATAACATTGGATAACACTTTGGGGCCAACATATCAGCAAGAATTCCTCAGTGAAGTATATCGCTAATCTAAGCATATTCAATTTCAGAGAGAGCCTGTACACACTAATAACAAGATTTCACCTCAAATTCTCCTCGAAATGAAGCTCCATACACTAAAATCTTTTTTGGAACACACCCTCGAATCACGCACCTACAAAACCATATGAAAAGATAACATCATATGCAAGTATAACTACAGATGTTGCACTATTCAATCATTCCAAGCCATATTAAATAAAGAAATCTATCAAAACTAAAATAATAAAAAGAGATTTAAGTTTCACTTTAAGTTGTTTAGTAGAACTGCTGTTCACTTGATAAATGTTATAAACAATAGGTCACTTGTAATACATCCATGATCCATCCGCCTTAAGCAAGACCATCAACTATGAAAACATTCTTTTCTTAATTAATTAGAACTGCCAAAGAAATAAAAGAACAAGTAACTAGAGACCCATCCTTTTCTTAGGCAATTTGGTAGTTTCAAAAGCTATGCAGCCAAAGGGCCCATTAACTACAAAAGAAGGCCCAAAAGGCCTTGTTTATCGGCCACTCAAATAGAGGGCCGCATTGTTTACATAATTAATTACGTGTATGCATGATTAGTTAAACTAGGATAAAGTCTAAGTTGGAGTCAAAGTAGCAGTTGACTGCCTTTGAAGTTAGTAAGATAAGGGCCCTCTCTCTTGAATGTCAATACATAAAATACTTCTGATTTGGCTGGCTTAATTCCTAGTGTTGAATTCCATGGCCGATGGCTCCATTGGACATGTGAAGGGCTAGAAACCTTCAGGTTGGGAATCGTAAATTTGCAACATTGCTCAATATTCCCCTATCATACAATAGAAAAAGGGCTATACTTCTTTGAAGATAAAGCAACAAAAGGTGGATGGCCATTATAAAAGATGGATGATAATGACAATTTCAGTATACCACACAACTAATGAAAGAAACTCAGAATTCACAAATCATGCTCTCATACTCCACTGTCATGACAGTTAAGGGAGAATACTCTTATTTTTATTTTTACTTGTATTTTTTTGACTGAGAATTACAGTATATGCATAGTAAAAGCATGCAACAATTAATTCAAGAAGCTAAGACTTCAGAATGCATGTTTCTACACTCATTTAAACCTGGTGAAAAACTGATGCAGGTATAAAATCCTAGCTTAAAATCAACTTACGTTCCACCTACACCTCCAATAGATGCTGAGCTGATTGGATGAAATGGAAGCTCACAAATTGCAACCTGGCACCACAGGTCATAAATTCATTAAATAATGACCAACCATTTTACATTGCCAACAGATAAGAGGATAAAAACATGGAAGTCAAAAAGATTGTCCCAAAAACAGAAGCAAAATTAAGAAATTAAGTAAAATATATAAAAACTTAAAACCCAAATGGAGTATCAAGTCAATGTAACATCATACACCAGATCTTTCTCATTACAATTACCTTCCAGTAATGAAAATAAAGTTAGATAGAAGGGTTCCTTACAATCAATAAATACAAATAAGGTTTACGACACAATCAGATAAAGGAAAATAAATGTTCAAGATGGGACATCAATCTGAGAGCAAAACACATATCAAGTGTAACTTCAGGATAATCTCCAAATTCAAATATTAAAAAGATATTTCAAAAATATATAAATGAATCAGGAAAATAACACCCTTTAGGGGGAGGATAATTGTTCCATGTGTTGAAACACGCCAAATCCAATTATCTGTATCCTTTGGTGATTAGCATATTGGGTTGAGAAAAAACAGAGTGTTGAAGTAAGCCCCCATTTGTTAGATGATGCTGAGATTTTAGGGACGCTAAATCTGATTCAGATTGCTTACTCAAAAGGGGGACTTGAGACTACCTATTGTGGCCTTCCCCTCCTGGCCATCTTCTGGAAACTTGAATATTTTATAGTCTCTATTAGAACTTTCTTCACCAATATATAATGAAAAATAAAAGAAAGAAGAAAACTAAATATTTGAATAAAGAGAAAAGTCGGCCCTAGTCAACTGTTTTCCCAGAAAGTTATCAAAAACACCATTATAATACACATGGCACACATTCACAAAATCCAAGCCGTTCATTCTCCACATCCTGCAATAAATGGGCCATATCCCAATAATTACCTGGATCAAACAATCCTAACCCACCAATATTTGAGTTGCATAAGTACATGGTGAAAGGAATTTTTGGTGACCATTTTTCTTGCCCATCCAGTTTCTTCCCCAAAAACCCTCCGACCAAATAATAAGTAATTCCAACTATTGTGATTGTAAAAGCTAAGTCTTGTCTAAAAGAAGACGAAATACCGATAAGACAGAGATTTTAGAAGTAGAAGACGAAATACCGAAAAGCGAATACCTTAGCTCCATGTCCAGCTGCTGTTCTAGAGGCACGAACACCTCCGCTTCCAGCACCAATCACGAACAGATCGAAATCGTACTGAGCCTCTTCTTCCGTCGAATTGTTAACATCACCATCGATTAGCATCTTTCTCGACATGACTACCCCGCGCGAAGATATTTATATCTAAATCTGCATCAAAATCTAAACATTACATGGAAACCATCAAGAAGAAGAAAATCAAAGAAATATAAACAGCACGCAAAGACGACAGCAATCAAATCATATAATTTCTGATTAAAAACCCGAATTGCTAACATCACAGTCGAAAAGCATCTTCCTTGGCATGATTTCGATGCGAAGATGTCTACATCCTCATCAAAATCGAAACATGACATGGAAATTGTAAGTGCCTAAAAATTACCCACACAGAAACCATCAAGAAGAAGAAAATCAAAGAGATATAAACAGCAAGCAAAGACGACTGCAATCAAATCAAATCATATCGTATCATTTCGGATTCAAAATCCGAAAAAGCGATGAACTTGAATGCATATACTGAATTTCTGAGCTAGAAATTGTGAATAAAACCGAAAATGGAAGCGAAACCGGAACGAAATCCAAAAAAGTCAGAGGTGCAGGGATTGGTGAGAGGAGCTTGTTGATAGAACAGAGGCTGTTGAATTGAGGAAATTCTTACCTTGAGGAATTAGCGATCTGATTGGGATTGGCGTTTTCTTTCTTCTGGGGTTTTGATGCTGGAGCAATTCGTGATCGCGAGATGGACACGGTAGGATATGTTTTCTTTTCTATATTGAGATTGCAGAGAGAGAGAGAGAGAGAGAGAGAGCGCGCGAGCTGGAAGTGTTAAAGTTTATTGTCGACTTCCTTTTTAAAAATAAGTGGTTGATGAGGTTTTCACGTACGTAATCCCCTGGTAAGCTGGAATTAGTCCCAATCAAAGTCTTGCACGTAACTGGGTTGAGTTTTTGATGGGTTAAAAGTAAGGGATGTAAATGGGTATTCAATTCTCCGATTATCCGGAGGTTTCACCCGTTAAAAACTGGGTCTGAGTTCTTATTTAGGCCCTGATAAGTAAATAGTCCAGGTCCGGGTCCGGGTCCACCTTAGCTCGGACCTGTGGACCCGAGATCTAACATATTACCTCAATTTTTTTAAATCTCTCTTAAAAACCATATTTTTTTAATATCATTCTCTACCTAAATCCGGACCCGGATCCAGACCTGTCCCATATATGGTTTCGGTTCTGATTTCGGAGCCAAGAAATAGGTTCCGAAATGGTTCTGGGTCCGGGTCCGGTTCCACATTTTCCTTAACGGTTCCGGTTCCGGGCCCACCATGGACTCAGACCGGAACTGACCCGTTTACAACTCTAGTTACAAGGGGTTGAATTGGCCTATGGTGGGCTGTTTGTATCGAACCTTCAAAAAGGTTAATGGTGAAAGCAGCTTTTTTTTTTTTTTTCCTTTCCAAAATCATCATTTGAGTCATTTTTTCTCTCAGAGGTGAATCAAGCAAAACCAAATAAATTGATAGTTTTATATCGACTATTGTTATTAGTCAAGAGGGGTTTAGTTAATATCAAGGGATAGTTTAGTTGGTTTAGGACAATGGTTTGCATCCGAAAGTTATAGGTTCGAAATAAGGGAGTTTACCTGACTTCCCTTTGGACCCGGAGAGATTAGCCCATCTCAAAGGGTTAAGACCTCCGATAGCAAAATATATATTGTTAAAATACAAAATTTATGAGCCTTTTTGGATTTTCTCAAAAATTAGAGTGGCTTTTGGGAAAATTTTCCTATAATTATGATTTTCCAGTCAAAACGCCGGCTCTTGGTCAGCATTCAGCAACTCCAAATGCGACTCGGCACCGCACTGGGCTTTTTTCACGCCCATCATAATGGACGAAATAACAAAACTGCCATTAGCCTGAGGCTCTGCGTATTTGTTCTTTATTATTATTATACTTTTTTTTCATATGAAATCTGATCCGGTCATCACAAAGTAACAACAAAGTTTCTAATCAGTCAAACTACAGTTGACTACTAATTAAATTTTAATTAGTATATCAATTTATGAGCGTTTTTTATCATATCAGTCTTTAAAAATAAACTTGTCACCTTTAGATTGTATTCCTTTCTATTAAAAGCAATTACAATCAAATCTTACTTAAAATGGGCAAATGCAAACGAAATTAGTTTTCAATACCATATTCAAAATCATATCTAGATCGAATTCACATATCAAAGGCTCGAACTCAAATCTGGATCAAGTTTATGTGAGTTTTGAAATATAGGTCTGGCTCAACACAAACACAAAAAAGCCAAACCTAAATTTCACCTTTTAGTGAAGTTGACTTGTGCAGATTTAGATTTTGGCCTGGCCTAAGTTAAACCATTATTTAGTAAAAATAGCAAATTTGCTAATCCCTTTTGAATGATGGTAGATTTCCACCTTTTTAAATTCAGATTGAGGTATTATATATTGCATTCATAATAGGAAAATGTTCTCCTATGAGCATGTAAGTGCAGTCCAACACTGTGGGGCCCACTAGGGCCCTCGCCTTTCATTAATATAGTCCCTTTGATACTTCTTTTTCATTACCTGATTTGGTTTTAGGCACAATTTTTTACTCACCGAACCTTCACTCACCATAGGATTAAATCTTAGCAAAATCTAATATTAAAATACCATTAAAGTTGTTAAATCAAGGGCTACCATAATTTGGTGGGTCTATTTTTTTATTTTTTTTTTATCCCCTTTGTCAGTGAGGAGACCTTTTCATGTTGTCCTTCTCCAATGGATAAACTTACATTTAAGTGGGCACCATGAGCTAGACTATATATATATATATATATATATATATATATTTATGCTATACATAGTCCGCACATAGGAGAATAATGCCTTTCATAATAAAGAAGCCCCACGTCTTTTACTCCACTTAGGAATAATTGTGTGTAAAACACATGTGATTCTCTTTTTTAAAGATAAACACAAGCAATTTGCTGTTAAATCAATACCATTCACGTGTTTTACCCCTAATTGAATGTCATTTTTACTTACCTTCAAAAAAAAAAAAAAAAAAACATGCTATTATACTCACCTTTCAAGAAAAATGTCATGTTTACTCATGCTAAAATAATTAACTACTTTAGTGATTGATGCCTCTTTTCTTCCTCCTGTATTTTCATTAAATTTGAGTTCTCCTAATTTCACAAGTCTATTACGCTGTTAATTTTCATGAAATAAGTAATAAAACTATAAAAAAATGTAAAACTTAAGTTAGATAATGTAAAACCGATTGGAGACCATAAAGCTAAAAATGGTGAGGAGTGATTCCATGCAACGCCTACTCACTGTTACCAAAGAAAAACACAAACTTAAAAGAAATCACATGATGCGGCATATCGGCGAAGGCTCCAAAAGTCCAAATTATTATAAAACATGGGGCCACAGGGGAGTGCATATTGCATCATGTCTTGTTGAGGGGCCACTCTAATTATTTTTAAAAGGCATATAATGTCAGTATGCCACCACAGAGGAAGACCAGTAGTCAGTGGGGTCATGTGGCAACAACACAGTGCAAGATGTATTCAGTGTAATTTAATTGAAAATTTTAAAATTTTAGGTGAAATTAGGTCATGAACATGAAATCACCCACAGTGCTGAGGAACCTAAGGTTGTGTTCGGTTTAGGTAATTGGTAGTGAGTGTTGACCGTGCATGAGGAATGACCCTGAGGGGAAAAAAAAGCGCGCCCCCCG
Source organism: Cinnamomum chago (assembly GCA_038049695.1). Classification (NCBI taxonomy): domain Eukaryota; kingdom Viridiplantae; phylum Streptophyta; class Magnoliopsida; order Laurales; family Lauraceae; genus Cinnamomum; species Cinnamomum chago. Next base: position 11,725,681 of record CP142462.1, read on the forward strand.
ATGTACAAACTATCTCAAAATCTTTTAAAATTTTTGTCATCAACTAATTACAATAATGACTTTTACGAAAAAGTTATGCTTAAACTCCGCTTGAACAGATGTGGATAGAAGAATATAAAAAGGATGGATTAGGGTAATGTACATTTTTTCGGACATAATTAGCCTTCTATCATTATGTTACCCATCTAACAATATCGTCACCCATTTAATCATTTTTGTGGAAACTTGCAACTCCATTATGCTACTTTCATCATCTGGGTTGTTTGGTGAGGGTGTGGAGAGATGCAGAGAGATTCGGAGAGATGGACGGCTATAGTGAGGGTAATGAGATGGGTTTGGTGGATCGGATTAATGAGGAAGAAGAAAAGAGTGAGACGAAGATGATGGTTGAAAGATGAGACAATATATGGTGAGTTGCAGGTGTTTGATTGAAGAAATTAAATATTGGAGTGATGCCAAACAAGACCTAAAACTTCAAAAGTGGAATAAGCAAAAGGAGAAGAAGAAGGACATCTGAAAAGTACATAATGGATCAAATCCATAAATCACACTCACCAACCCATTCAAATCCACCAAACCTAAACAACCTACTCGAGCACACCATCATCCTTCATCAACCGACCTACACAACAGCCGTTGCAAAACACCAACCTCATCTCCATTATCACAATATATCATCACCTTCTCACACCCTACTCACCCACTCTATCAATTTTTCAGCCTCCTCTCACGATCCACAACCTCACCAAACAAGCTAGATGAAGTGGGATTGGGGGGATGATTGCAGGTTTCGAGAAAAATGATGAATGGGTACGATATCGTGATATGGGTAACGATATCATTGGAGGGGTGATTGCGTCTAAAAAATTGTACAAGACCCTAATCCATCATTTTTTTTTCACTTTTTATACTCTTATATGTTTAATTAGGCTTTAAGCATAATTTTTTTCGTTATGATCCCATTAAATTATGTACTTAAATAAAGAGCCCTTTTACTAAGCATTGGCACTCACTTGTGGGGCCCACCTAGGGATGGGACCAAGGAGGGGATCAGAAGATCTCCCACCATGGCTCTGGCATGATGACGGAGGCTCATATCATCACCAATCACATCCAAAGTTAACCCAACAATCCAATTCATTTGGATGAGTGCCAAACTCCGAAACCCATGAGGGAGGTGGGTGGGCAGGTTCTATGGTCCACTCGGATGGATAAAAATGTGCGTGGGTGGGTGGGGGCGTTAGCTTCTATGGTCCACTCGGATGGCTAGAAAATGTACACCGCATGCCATCACGCACTCACCGAGGCTACCCCATCTAAAACATATTTTCCCAAAGAAAAATAAAGAGCTTCTATTTGCACTACATTTTTGTCTCTCCGCACCACACAAAAATTATATTTTTTTCCTAAACTACCCCTCCCCCCTCCTCCCTCTCCCTCTCTCCCTCCACCCTCTTCCCTCATCCTCTCTCCCTCCCTCTTCCACCCACCCACCCAATCTCCGGCGGGGAGGGAGAACGGCCGGCTGGCCTCCCCCCTCTCCCTCCCTCTTTCTTCCTCCCTCCCCCTCTATTTTCTCTCCTTCTCCTTCTCTCAGGGGCTACCGCATGATCTCCCTCCCCGTCGACGACTAGGAGAGGGAGGAAGAGAGGAAGAGGTGGGGAGGGAAGGAGAGAGAAGAAAAGGAAGGGAGAGAAGGAGAGGGAGAGAAAAAAGAGGGGGAGGGAGGCCGGCCAGGGCTACCGCCGCCGGCTGCCGGCCATTCTCCCTCCTCACCGGAGATTGGGTGGGTGGGGGGAGAGGGAGGAGGGGTAGTTTCAGGGTTTTTTTTTTTTTTTTTTGTGTGCGGTGCAGAGAGACAAAACCATGGTGCCAATAGAAGCTCTCAAAAAATATCCTTCTTGGCTATAAAAGTTTAGATGTACGTGCATTATTTGGAACGGGCGAACTCTCCACCGAATCGGATGTGCCTTTCATCTGCAACTGAGAGAAAGGTTTCATCAGTGGGCTCCACATCCCATTAGTTAATGGGTTAATAATATAATATAATATGATGCGAACTGAATTCGAATTGAAATTAGCTCTAATTAGCTTCAATGATTTTGACAATCCTCATAATTTTGACCCATTAACCGTCGATTCTAATACCCAATTGATTTATTGATTTAACGACCATTGATTCTTATACCATCATTCCATTATATATATTAAAGCAATAGGGAGGGAGACCGTATAGAGCGTCTAAAGCGTGTAGAGGCGTGCAACAACAGTGTTCCCTAAATGACGATCCAAATTGTGTGGAAGTGTTAAAAGGGCCAAACACGGCTAGTGGGTCAAAGTGAACCATTTGATGTACATTTTTGGACTTTTTGGGCCCCATAATCACAATCCGAACCGTTAATCCTCTTTGGAGGGTCAAAAACAGATATGAACTATAAAATTAGCCACTGACTCCATGTAGAACTTGAGAAGATGTACCGTGTGGTGTTGGCAGGGTTTTGGACGTCTCCACAGGCAGTTTGGTTTTTTCATATTCATTCAAATTCTGGGACCATAAATCACGATCCAAACTGTTGGATGTATTTAAAAGGTCAAACACCGTTACGACTCCAAATTTTAGCCATTGGATCATTATATGTTTTCAGATATCTACAAAACACTCCAAATCGTTATATATAGGTTTTTGAAGTCGATGGGCCCCAAACACAAGATCCAAACCATTAATTCTCTTTGTAACGCTAAACACAACTATAGGGTCAAATTCAATACTTGATTCCTTGTGGATCTCAAGAAGTCTACGAAGAACTTTTAACCATTGACTTAAAATTTTTTATTCCAGTCATTTTTTTTTTTTGTGTTACCAAACGAAGTTATTTCTAGAACATCTATTTCAAATGTGGTCATTTGAAACAGATCTGTTTCATGCAGATCCGGTTCATATAGATAAGAAATATGTTAAAATTTTATTAATATTTTTAGTCCTTTTTCATATTAGACCAAAATATATAGAAAATCTGAACTTTTTTTCGAAAAACCCTTTTAGCTCCTGCAACTTCTTCCTTATTGGACATTTGGAATCTTTTTTTTTTTATGTTTATATGGTAGAATTTTGTGTACAGATTCTCAAGTAGATTTTTTTATAATGCATGAGGTATTTGAAGAGGGTGAAATGATTATGGAAAACAAAGACATTGTATCAAGATTCATGCACTTAATCTAAGGTGTTTTATGTGAATGTTGAAGATTATCAGTCCGTTAAGATTATGATTTTAGGGATATTAGTAGGTTATCTTATCCTTATCCTTTGGATATGGTTGGTTAGTATTTTTTTTATAAATGTAATATTTTCTGTCAATGAATCTCACGGTGAAATTTATGGAAAGAAAGTGAAATTTATGGTTGGTTAGTATTTTCAGAGCTTGGGCCCGGTGATGATCTTGCGATCAAGCCGGGTATGATTATCACCGTCAATTTTTTTTCTATTTCAATAAAGAAATGATTATCTTCTCCTACCCACCCTTCCATTCATTTAAGCCCTACGATCTCACCATTGCACGATCTTTTCTTCTGGAAGAAAGCACGACAGATCTAATCCAGTGGGCTACCGGCACCGACAGACTCAGAAAGGAGCGGGTTGCGACAGTGATGGATCCACAGACGATAGGCGGTGATCACCAAGAAGACATGACGATCATTTCTATTGAAATATTTCATGATCTATCTTTTAGAGATTAGAGGGTTCTTATTTTTCATGTTTACAATCACATATACTTTCTTTGAAAGTACCATGTGATTGAGGGGGAGTGTTGAAGATTGTCGGTCTGTTAAGATTATGATTTTAGGGATATTAGTAGGTTATTTTATCCTTCTCTTTTGGATATGGTTGGTTAGTATTTTCTTATAAATGTAATATTTTCTGTCAATGAATCTCACGGTGAAATTTATGGAAAGAAAGTAATTTTCAAAACTCTTTAGTGAACCCATTTACAAATTAATATGTATCAAGATTCATGCATTCAATTTGAGGCGTTTGATGCGCACCCATTCACAAATATGTATCTATTTTTGACTGACTGCATGAAAAGATGTCTTGAGTCGAAATTAAATGATAAAAAAGAAAAAAGGTAGAGAACTCTTTCCATTTCAAACATAAAATTCAATGTCCATATATCTCCCGAGATTGTTTCATTGATGGAATCCATTTTTTTATAGAAAAATCCAGCTAACAATGCCTTCCTCTAGTACATTGACAATTTGAATGCAATGCATGCATGTGGTTTCTAGGTTGGCCCATTGATTTGTTGGACTTTCCCCTCTCTCCCTCTCGTAAAAGGCTTTATTGACTATTGCTAACTAGTGTGGTCGCAAATTGGGATTCATTCCATCTTTGTCATCCACTTCCATTGCCTTTGATAACAGCTAAAACCAAGTCAACATAATTGTTTTTAGATACATAGAAGGTCATTACACTATACTTTATCTATGCTTAATTATGTTGATATAATTTGTGGGATCTTCGGATCTTTGAAGAGGGTAAAGGGGGAAATGATCAACTGTAAGGTTTTGGTGTTTGGTGAGAGAGATGGTGGCATTTATGTACCCTTTTGTGTTTTGAGACTCTAAAAATTTCATTTAGTTAGCCGTAGTTTGGGTAGGTCTAACTTAATTGATTAGTTTTGTGATTGAAAATCCATAGGCACAACAATGACAACATAATATTTCTTTTTTACAAATGCCCATAAATGTGATTCCGATCCCCCTCGAAGGAAATAATTTTTGAAAAGCCTAAGAGAAACAATTAAATTTTTATCATTCACATAAAAGAACCTTGGATGAACCAGTGAAAAGTAACATGCATGAGAAATTAGAGGTTTCGTACTATTTTTTAATCCTTTATGCAAAATGCTCCCAGTTTTTTAGAACAAAAGCAAGTAAAACACAATGATTATAGGTAAGTTAGAAAACTTTTAGAGCTTGAAAAAATAAATGTAAAGCATTTAAAAAAAACACCTTTTGAAAATGGTATATAAATTGAGAAGGAAAATGGAAAGAAATCTTTCTATTTCAAAAATAAAACTTGATGATTGTATCTCCTTAGATTGTTTCACCGATGAAATCCCCTTTTCATAGAAAAATCAAGCTAACAAGGTTTGGGTTGCCAGCTTGATGCAGGCATGTCTTGCTCTTTCCTTTTTCTCTCCTTCTTTCACATCTTTATAACGTTTTGTTGACCACTAGCTAAAAATGATTATGGAAAACAAAATAGCATTGTATCAAGATTCATGCAATCAATCTAAGGCGTTGAATGTGCACCCATTTAAAAATATGTATCAAGATTCATTCATTCAATTTGAGGCATTTGATGTGCACCCATTCACAAATATGTATCTATTTTTGACTGACTGCATGAAAAGATACCTTGAATCAAAACTAAATGATCAAACAAAAAAAAAGGAGAGAACTTTTTCCATTTCAAACATAAAGATCAATGTTTATATCTCCTGAGATTATTTCATTGATGAAATCCCCTTTTTATTGAAAGATCTAGCTAACAATGTCTTTCTCCAGTACATTGACAACTTGAAAGCAATATATGTTGTTTCTAGATTGGCCCATTGATGCAAGCCCCCCCCTCCCCCCGCGTAAGAGGCTTTATTGACTATTGCTAGCTGGCAAATCCAAATAGTGTGGTCGAAAATTGTGATTCATTCCATATTTGTCATCCACTTCCATTGCCTTAATTTGATAATAGCTAAAACCAAGTCAACATGATTATTTTTAGATACATATAAGGTCATGACACTATGCCATAGTTGTTAATATCATTTCGGACCTCATTTCGCTCTGACCTGCAAAATGAAAAGTTTCGGCCAATTCGGGATTTCGGTAAAACTTTTCGGAATTACATTTCGGGAAAAATATAACATAATATATATACATATATAAGTAGAAAAATAGAAAAAAATAATAAATATAGATTTAATCCATTATAGTAATTTTTTTGGAATTATATTTTGTGAAAATATAAGAAATACAAAATATGTGTAAAAAAAGTAAAAAAATAATTATGCAAAATTCCATTTCGGCCGAAATCTTGAATTTCGGCCGAAATTGGCCGAAATCTTGAATTTCGGCCGAGGTTGAACGAAATTCAAACCAAAAAGTTTTGGCCAAAATTTCGTTTCAGCCAATTGACCAAAACGAAAAATTTCGGCCATTTCAGCCGAAACAAAACGAAATTAATAACTTTGACTATGCTTTATCTAAATCAATGTTGATATAATTTGTGGGATCTCCGAATCTTCGAAGCTGGTAAAGGGGGAAATGACCAGATGCAAGGTTTTGGTGTTTGGTAAGAGAGATGGAGACATTTTATATATGCTTTTGAGGTACGTATGAGACTCAAAAGATTGCATTTGGTTAGACATAGCCTCGGTAGTCTAACTCGGATGATTAGTTTTGTGATTAAGAATCTATGGGCACTACATAATATTCCATTTTTAGAAATGTCTATAAATGTGATTCTAACCCCCTCGAAGGAAATAATTTTTTCAGAGCCTAAGAGAAACAATTACTTTTTATTTTGTTTACATGAAAGAACAATGGATGAACCAGTCGAAAGTAACTTGCATGAGAAATTAGAGGTTTTGTGCTATTATTGAATCCTCTACATTACAAAATGCTCCCAATTTTTCAAAACCAAATCAAGCAAAACATAGTGATTTTAGGTAAATTAGAAAAATTAAATGGAAAACTTCTTTTTATGAGGACTCACAGGCGCACACTTTTACACCTTAGCATCAGAAGAAGAGATTTTTCTTTCTCTAAACGATAACCCCCCCCCCCCCCCCCCCCCCCCCCCCCCCCCCCCCACACACACACACACACACACACGAGTCTGTAAAAAATTGTGATATGGCTAGGGATTGATTCCTGGTTGCTTTTATGGAAGGAACGGGTGATTCTTTTTCAAATGGACGACAAGCAAAACTTTGATGAAAGTATAATAATCAAATATTATGTGTGAATCAGTAGCTGCACAAAGTGGTTTTTTTCACTTATAAAGTTTTTTCACTCCTCTGTATTAAGATTTTTTTTATTTGCATAGGGCCGTAGAAAGAAAAGGCCTCCATTGAACAAAATAGCTTGTTTAATACGATTCAAAAGGCTAAATTGTTTTTCATAGCTAAATAAGATTGACTAAACTAGTGGACGGACTTAAATAGAGCTTTTAGGTGCTTATAAAAGGTGACAAAAAACTTTTCCCAAGTGCAGCACGAAGATTGGCTACATTGCATTCAATATTCAAGAAAAGTTACACTCAATTTGATGTATTCACTACGCTCTCGATTACAAATATACGCCAATCTTTACCCGATGGCTTTAAAAATACACCTTTAGAAAATGGCATAGGAATTGAGAAAGAAAATGGAAAGTAATCTTTCGATTCTAAATATAAAATTTTATAATCATATCTCCTAAGATTTTCTCACCGATGGAAACCCCTTTCATAGAAAAATCCAGCTAATAGGGGTTACGGTGCCAACTTGACGCAGGCTTGTCGTGTGTACGTGTCTATCGATCTAATGTTGTTTCCTTTTTGTCTCCTTCTTTCAAATTTCTATAACGCTTTGTTGACCACTAGCTGGCAAATCCAAATAACTCGGTCGAGAATTATTTACGTTCTATATTTATCATCCACTACCTTTATATAATGCTTCCATCTATCTCTTTCAATGCCAAAATCAAGAACTTCCTCCTGGTCATTTCTTAAACTTTGCTTTCTTCCGAGATAGGAAAAATCCTAGAGACATCTCTAACCTGTAGAAATCATATGCTCGAACAACTACATCAACTTGTTTGAGAGCAACGATCATCTCTCAAGTGGGTCCAACTCAATCATCCCTGTAACAATGCCTTCTCCTTTCAACACAACAAGGCTGTAATCTCCTCAGTTCCTAGCCCTCTCTATCTCTCTCATCTTCCATCGGCAAATGTTCTTGATTGTTCGTTATTGCTAAAGAAGAAGCCAAGGTCTATAAGGAGGTTGTCCGCGCCATCTCCTCTGACAACTTTTTCATCAGAAGACTTAGAAAAACGAATTGACTTTTTCGTGACTCCACAAAAAATTCGTTCTAAATGGGGTCAAGCAAGGTTTATCGAAAAAACATGAAAGGGCCTCTCTGCTGGTTCAATTTGCCGAAGCATCACAAAAAAGTTGTCAGGAAAAAGATCATTGAGGAAGTTTCCTTTCAGCACACCACCACTTCCATATCAAGAAAAGAGAGAGAAAACAGAATCTACCTCGTAACATGCACAATATTAAAATGCCCACTCTCCTTTCTTCCCCACAACCCTCCTATAAAAATACAACCTTTCCTTTCCATCTTGTGTCACAAAATACCAAAACCTCCAAAAGCCCTAGGTAGCAAAATGAGCTTGCCTTATGACTTGTACGTCAGTCTCTTTCTAGAAAGCCTCATTCTAGACCTCTCCCTCCTCTCCACTGACCTATATGATTCTAGGGTGGCTTATGTGGCCAACGAGGAGTGGGAAGTCGAGAGACGAGTTGTACATACCATTATTTCCGGCAACACCGCCTCGCTCCAACCAAACTCTGGCCTGCCCATCACAATTCGTGGGCACAACATCACTGTCGGATGCCATGAAGAAAGGGGCTCCAATCACCGGGTTTGGGAGTGGCATGGCCATGTCATGACGCACGAGGAAATGAATGGTTACTCTCTCGAGTATATTCATGGGTATTACTTTGAGAGGATGCCAGAAAGACATGGATGAAGGAAAGCGGATGTGAAGATCCGATGAGGGGATTTGCGTGCGTGGTCTGATCTGATCGGACTGTTTACAAGTTCCATCGCAACAATCACTGGATGAAGATCCTTAATTTTAGACACCCCAAACCAGTGTATTAAGTATTGATAGAAAATGTTCAAAAAAAAAATATTGTTTCTTAGTGTTGTGATTGTTCTTTGATAATTAGAATGTTTTTCCTCTTTCTTTTTGATGACTTTGATGAACAATGATGAACGGTTGTCTTATAAGTGATTAGCTTAGTTAGTCACTAGATGAAGATCCTTTATTTTAGACACACCAAACCAGTGTATTAAGTATTGATAAAAAATGTTCAAAAAAAAAAAAATGTTTCCTATTGTTGTGGTTGTTCTTTGACAATTAGAATCTTTTTCCTCTTTTTTTTTGATGACTTTGATGAACAATGATGAACGGTTGTCTTATAAGTGATTAGCTTAATTAATACTAAAATAAGGTTGAGAACTACCATTTTGCCAAAAGGCCTGTACATTGGAGATGCTAGCTTGTCATGCTATGCATATTCTAATATTAGAAACAATTGCAACTTGCTATCACACTACTGCATGCCTGAAGGCAAGCTTCCGAGGCCCAGGCATGGCAAATAAAAATTAGCTAGATCAAAAGTCTATGCAAGAGTCACTTAGTTTTGCATCAACAACTACTACATGATGAGGCTGTTCATACCCAAAAAATAACAACAATGCTTTATACTATGTTAATCGCAGACCCACATCACATCTAAGTGCGGGCCATAAAAGCTCAATGATTAGAGTTGAAGACAGAAGGCACGAAAAGGAAATTACGATTTCATTGGAGGCACTTATCACTAAGAAGAAAAGACCGTTGGCCTGAACCAATGTCTCATTTGTTGCCAGTGGTGTACGACAAGTGACACTGCCAAAGCCAACAAAAGTAAGGGCTTTTCTTTTTTTTGGTCCAAAGGCCTAAAAGTATGGTAGGACCTGTATTTTCAAAGCCAATCATCTTAAGGGATGGGTTAAGGCATAGCCTAGCTTGACTCAGTCTGTCTGACCCAGTCTAGATGTCTTGTCATTTGACAACCGACCTATTGAAAATCTAAATCAAAACATTGTCCACCTTGTATTTTCTTTTTTCTAAATGGTACACATGCTCTTGTTGCATAAATTTTTCCAAATCTTTGTTCTATATCATTGATCCCATCGTGGGCCCATTTGACGAAGAATGAGTAAAGTCGATAGTGGATCCAATTACATCCTGAATCCAACAAAGCCCAATAGGGCAATAACAGAGTATTTGATAAGGCTTCGGCCAAGGGCTAGCTTAAAAGTTATTGGCCAAGACTTAGGCACCTAAGTTCGGAGTTAATTCATACTTGAGAGTCCTAAGGAGGGGTGGTCAGATTGGCACAATTGTGATTGAGTGAAAGTTCAAGAAATATCTGATTATTCTGGGATTTCAATCAGAAAATATATATATATATATATATTGAGTGAGAGAGAGAGAGAGAGAAGGAGAGCTTTTTAGTTAGTTCGTACTTTTAAATAGGTTCATCTATGACGAGCAAGGTTAATTTAAGTGTTTTTTTTAGTCACAGTTTAAGTGTTTAACTGGTGAGAGAGACGGAGACATTTATGTACCCTTTTGTATTTTGAGACGCAAAGAATCTCATTTGGTTGGCCATAGTCTGGGTTGGTCTAACTTAAATGATTAGTTTTGTGATTGAAACTCCATGGGCACAAAAATGACAACAAAATATTTCTTTTTTACAAATGCCCATAAATGTGATTTCGATTACCCTCGAAGGAAATAATTTTTGCAAAGCCTAAGAGAAACAATTAAATTTTTCTCATTTACATAAAAGAGCTTTGGATGAACCAATGAAAAGTTGAGTGCACGAGAAATTATAGGTTTCATGCTATTTTTGAATCCTTTACATTGCAAAATGCTCCTAGCTTTGCAAACCAAAAGCAAGAAGTAAAACACAATGATTTTAGGCAAGTTACAAAGTTTTTAGAGCTTGAGAAAATGTAAAGTTTTTTTTTTAAAAGATAAAAAAACAACTTTAAAAACTGGTATATAAATCAAGAAGGAAAATGGAAAGAAATCTTTCTATTTCAAACATAAAACTCGATGATTGTATCTCCTTAAATTGTTTCACCGATGAAATCCGCTTTTCATAGAAAAATCAAGCTAGCTAACAAGGTTTGGGCTGCCATCTTGATGCAGGCATGTCATGTTCTTTTCTATTTCTCTCCTTCTTTCAAATCTTTATAACGTTTTGTTGACCACTAGCTAAAAATGATTATGGAAAACAAAATAGCATTGTATCAAGATTTATGCACACAATCTAAGGCAATTAATGTGCACCCATTTACAAATATGTATCAAGATTCATGCATTCAATTTGAGGCATTTGATGTGCATCCATTCACAAATATGTATCTATTTTTGACCTACTGCATGAAAAGATTACCTTGAATCAAAACTAAATGAATAGACAAAAAAAAGGAGAGAACTCTTTCCATTTCAAACATAAAGCTCAATGTTTATATCTCTTGAGATTGTTTCAATGATGAAATCCCCTTTTTATAGAAATATCTAGATAACAATGCCTTTCTCTGGTACATTGACAACTTGAAAGCAATATATGTGGTTTCTAGATTTGCCAATTGATTTGTTGTCCTTTGCCCCCCTTTTCTCTCTCTCTCTTAAAAGGCTTTATTGACTATTGCTAGCTGGCAAATTCAAATAGTGTGGTCGCAAATTGTGATTCATTCCATATTTATCATCCACTTCCATTGCCATTGATAATAGCAAAAACTAAGTAGACATAATTATTTTTAGATACATTTAAGGTCATGACACTATGCTTTATCTATACATAATTATTTTTAGAGAACTCTTTCCATTTCAAACATAAAGATCAATGTTTATATCTCCTGAGATTGTTTCATTCATGAAATCCCCTTTTTATAGAAAGATCTAGCCAACAATGCCTTTCCTTAGATAGTACATTGACAACTTGAAAGCAATATATGTGGTTTCTAGATTGGCCCATTGATTTTCTAGCATTGTATCAAGATTCATGCACTCAATCTAAGGCGTTTAATGTGCACCCATTTACAATTATGTATCAAGATTCATGCATTCAATTTGAGGCATTTGATGTGCACTCATTCACAAATATGTATCTATTTCTTACCAATTGCATGAAAAGATACTTTGAATAAAAACTAAATGATCAAACAAGAAAGGGAGGGAATTCATTCCATTTCAAACATAAAGATCAATGTTTATATCTCCTGAGATTGTTTCATTGATGAAATCCCCTTTTTATAGAAAGATCTAGCTAACAATGCCTATATCTAGCCAGTACATTGACAACTTGAAAGCAATATATGTGGTTTCTAGATTGGCCCATTGATTTACTATCCTTTGCCACTCCACCCCGATTGCTAGCTGGCAAATCCAAATAGTGTGGTCGCAAATTGTGATTCATTCCATTTTTGTCATCCACTTCCATTGCCTTAATTTGATAATAGCTAAAACCAAGTCAACATGATTATTTTTAGATACATATAAGGTCATGACACTATGCTTTATCTATACTTAATGATGTTGATATAATTTGTGAGATCTCCGGATCTTCCAAGAGGGTAAGGGGGGGAAATGACCAGATGCAAGGTTTTGGTGTTTGGTGAGAGAGATGGAGACATTTTATATATGCGTTTGTGGTACATATGAGACTCAAAAGATTGCATTTAGTTAGACATTGGTCTAACTTAGATGACTAGTATTGTGATTAAGAATATATGGGCACAACATAATATTCCTTTTTTAGAAATGTCCATAAATGTGATTTTTACCCCTCGAAGGAAATAATTTTTCCAGAGCCAAACGGAAAAAATTACATTTTTTTTCGTTTACATGAAAGATCAATGGATGAACCAGTTGAAAGTAACATGCAAAACATAGTGATTTTGGGTAAATTAGAAAAATTAAATGCAAAACTTCTTTTTATGAGGAATGACATGGGCACACTTTTACGCCTTAGCTTCCATAGCTTGGGATGAAGAGATCCACCCCCGCCCCCCCTCTCACACACGCGCGCGCGCGAGAGTCCATCAAAACTTGCGATGTGGCTAGGGATTGATTCCTACTTGTTTCAAAAGAAGGAAGGATGATTCTTTTCCAAATGGATGAAAAGCAAAACTTTGATGAAAGTATAATAATCAAATATTATGCGTGAATCAATAGCTGCACAAAGTGGTTTTTTTCACTTATAAAGTTTTTTCACTCCATTGTACTAAGAAAATTTTTATTTGCATCGGGCCGTAGAATGAAAAGGCCTCCATTGAACAAAACAGCCTGTTTAATACGATTCAAAAGGCTACAATGTTTTTCATAGCTATATAAGATTGATTAAACTAGTGGACGGACTTAAATAGAGCTTTTAGGTGCTTATAAAAGGTGACAGAAAACTTTTCCCAAGTATAGCACAGAGATTGGCTACATTGCATTCAATATTCAAGAAAAGTTACACTCAATTTGATGTATTCACTACGCTCTCGATTACAAATATACGCCAATCTTTACCCGATGGCTTTAAAAATACACCTTTAGAAAATGGCATAGGAATTGAGAAAGAAAATGGAAAGTAATCTTTCGATTTTAAATATAAAATTTTATAATCATATCTCCTAAGATTTTGTCACCGATGGAACCCCCTTTCATAGAAAAATCCAGCTAATAGGGGTTACGGTGCCAACTTGATGCAGGCTTGTTGTGTGTACGTGTCTATCGATCTGATGTTGTTTCCTTTTTGTCTCCTTCTTTCAAATTTCTATAACGCTTTGTTGACCACTAGCTGGCAAATCCAAATAACTCGGTCGAAAATTATTTGCGTTCTATATTTATCATCCACTACCTTTATATAATGCCTCCATCTATCTCTTTCAATGCCAAAATCAAGAACTTCCTCCTGGTCATTTCTTAAACTTTGCTTTCTTCCGAGATAGGAAAAATCCTAGAGACATCTCTAACCTGTAGAAAACATATGCCGAAACAACTGCATCAACTTGTTTGAGAGCAACGATCATCTCTCAAGTGGGTCCAACCCAATCATCCCTATATCAATGCCTTCTCCTTTCAACACATCTAGGCGGTAATCTCTTCAGTTCTTAGCCCTCTCTATCTCTCTCGTCTTCCATCGGCAAATGTTCCTGATTGATCATTACTGCTAAAGAAGAAGCCAAGGTCTATAAGGAGGTTGTCCGCGCCATCTCCTCTGACAACTTTTTCATCAGAAGACTTAGAAAAACGAACTGACTTCGAAAAAACACGAAAGGGCCTCTCTGCTGGTTCAATTTGCCGAAGCATCACAAAAAAGTGGCCAGGAAAAAGATCATTGAGGAAGTTTCCTTTCAGCACACCACCACTTCCATATCAAGAAAAGAGAGAGAAAATATAATCTACCTCGTAACATGCACAATATTTAAATGCCCACTCTCCTTTCTTCCCCACAACCCTCCTATAAAAATACAACCTTTCCTTTCCATCTTGTGTCACAAAATACCAAAACCTCCAAAAGCCCTAGGTAGCAAAATGAGCTTGCCTTATGACTTGTACGTCAGTCTCTTTCTAGAAAGCCTCATTCTAGACCTCTCCCTCCTCTCCACTGACCTATATGATTCTAGGGTGGCTTATGTGGCCAACGAGGAGTGGGAAGTTGAGAGACGAGTTGTACATACCATTATTTCCGGCAACACCGCCTCGCTCCAACCAAACTCTGGCCTGCCCATCACGATTCGTGGGCACAACATCACTGTCGGATGCCATGAAGAAAGGGGCTCCAATCACCGGGTTTGGGAGTGGCATGGCCATGTCATGACGCACGAGGAAATGAATGGTTACTCTCTCGAGTATATTCATGGGTATTACTTTGAGAGGATGCCAGGAAGACATGGATGAAGGAAAGCGGATGTGAAGATCCGATGAGGGGATTTGCGTGTGTGGTCTGATCTGATCGGACTGTTTACAAGTTCCATCGCAACAATCACTGGATGAAGATCCTTAATTTTAGACACCCCAAACCAGTGTATTAAGTATTGATAGAAAATGTTCAAAAAAAAAATATTGTTTCTTATTGTTGTGATTGTTCTTTGACAATTAGAATCTTTTTCCTCTTTCTTTTTGATGACTTTGATGAACAATGATGAACGGTTGTCTTATAAGTGATTAGCTTAGTTAGTCACTAGATGAAGATCATTTATTTTAGACACGCCAAACCAGTGTATTAAGTATTGATAAAAAATGTTCAAAAAAAATATTGTTTCCTATTGTTGTGGTTGTTCTTCGACATTTAGAATCTTTTTCCTCTTTCTTTTTGATGACTTTGATGAACAATGATGAACGGTTGTCTTATAAGTGATTAGCTTAATTAATACTAAAATAAGGTTGAGAACTACCCTTCTGCCGAAAGGCCTGTACATTGGAGATGCTAGCTTGTCCTGCTGTGCATATTCTAATATTAGAAACAATTGCAACCCTCCCTTGCTTGCTATCACACTACTGCATGCCTGAAGGCAAGCTTCCAAGGCCCAAGCATGGCAAATAAAAATCTTATCAAAAGTCTCTGCAAGAGTCACTTAGTTTAGCATCAACAGTTGCTACATGATGAGGCTGTTCATACCCAAAAAATAACAACAATGCTTTATACTATGTTAATCGCAGGCCCGCATCACATCTAAGTGCGGGCCATAATAGCTCAGTGATTAGAGTTGAAGACAGAAGGCATGAAAAAGAAAATACGATTTCGTTGGAGGCACTTATCACTAACAAGAAAAGACCGTTGGCCTGAACCGATGTCTCATTTTTTGCCAGTGGTGCACGACAAGTGACACTGCCAAAGTCAACAAAATCAAGGGCTTTTTTTTTGGTCCAATTGCCTAAAAGTATTGTAGGACCTGTATTTTCAAAGCCAATCATCTTAAGGGATGGGTTAAGGCATAGCCTAGCTTGACTCAGTCTGTCTGACCCAGTCCAGATGTCTTGCCATTTGACAGCCGACCTATTGAAAATCTAAATCAAAACATTGTCCACCTTGTATTTTCTTATTTCTAAATGGTACACATGCTCCTGTTGCATAATTTTTTCCAGATCTTTGTTCTATATCCTTGATCCCATGGTGGGCCCATTTGACGAAGAATGAGTAAAGTCAATAGTTGACCCAAGTACATCCTGAATCCAATGAAGCCCAATAAGGCAATAACAGAGTATTCGATAAGGCTTCGGCCAAGGGCTAGCTTAAAAGTTATTGGCCCAGACTTAGGCACCTAAGTTCGGAGTTAATTCATACTTGAGAGTCCTAAGGAGGGGTGGTTAGATTGGCACAATTGTGATTGAGTGAAAGTTCAAGAAATATCTGATTATTCAGGGATTTCAATCAAAATATATATATATATATATATATTGAGAGAGAGAGAGAGAGAGAGAGAGAGAGAGAGAGAGAGAGAAGGAGAGCTTTTTAGTTAGTTGGCACTTTTAAATAGGTTCTTCTATGACGAGCAAGGTTAATTTAAGTTTTTTTTTTTTTTTTTTTTTTTTTTGTCCCAGTATAAGTGTTTAATTGGTGAGAGAGACGGAGACATTTATGTACCCTTTTGTGTTTTGAGACTCAAAGAATCTCATTTGTTTAGCCAAAGTCTGGGTAGGTCTAACTTAATGATTAGTTTTGTGATTGAAACTCCATGAGCACAACAATGACAACATAATATTTCTTTATTACAAATACCCATAAATGTGATTCCGATTACCCTCAAAGGAAATAATTTTTGCAAAGCCTAAGAGAAACAATTCAATTTTTCTCATTTACATAAAAGAGCTTTGGATGAACCAATGAAAATTAAAATGCATGAGAAATTATAGGTTTCACGCTATTTTTGAATCCTTTACATTTCAAAATGCTCCTAGCTTTTCAAACCAAAAGCAAGAAGTAAAACACAATGATTTTAGGCAAGTTACAAAGTTTTTAGAGCTTGAGAAAATTAATAATGTAAAGATTTTTAAAAAAAATACAACTTTAAAAACTGGTATATGAATCGAGAAGGAAAATGGAAAGAAATCTTTCTATTTCGAACATAAAACTTGATGATTGTATCTCTTTAGATTGTTTCACCAATGAAATCCCCTTTTCATAGAAAAATCAAGCTAGCTAACAAGGTTTGGGCTGCCAACTTGATGCAGGCATGTCATGTTCTTTTCTATTTCTCTCCTTATTTCAAATCTTTTTAACGTTTTGTTGACCACTAGCTAAAAATAATTATGGAAAACAAAATAGCATTGTATCAAGATTTATGCACTCAATCTTAGGTGTTTAATGAGCACCCATTTACAAATTTGTATCAAGATTCATGCATATTCAATTTGAGGTATTTGATGTGCACCCATTCACAAATATGTATATTTTTTGGACCGACTGCATGCAAAGATACCTTGAATTAAAACTAAATGATTAGACAAAAAAAGGAGAGAACTCTTTCCATTTCAAACATAAAGCTCAATGTTTGTATCTCTTGAGATTGTTTCAATGATGAAATCCCCTTTTTATAGAAATATCAAGATAACAATGCCTTTCTTTGGAACATTGACAACTTGAAAGTAATATACAAAGGCTCTATCGACTATTGCGAGCTGGCAAATCCAAATAGTGTGGTCGAAAATTGTGATTCATTCCATATTTGTAATCCACTTCCATTGCCATTGATAATAGCTGAAACCAAGTCAACATAATTATTTTTAGATACATATAAGGTCATGACACTATGCTTTATCTATACATAATTATTTTTAGAGAACTCTTTTCATTTCAAACATAAAGATCAATGTTTATATCTCCTGAGATTTTCTAATTGATGAAATCCCCTTTTTATGGAAAGATCTAGCTAACAATGCCTTTCTCTAGCTAGTACATTGACAACTTGAAAGCAATACATGTGGTTTCTAGATTGGCCCATTGATTTTCTAGCATTGTATCAAGATTCATGCACTCAATCTAAGGCATTTGATGTGCACCCATTTACAAATATGAATCAAGATTCATGCATTCAATTTGAGGCATTTGATGTGCACCCATTCACAATATGTATCTATTTCTTACCAACTGCAGGAAAATATACTTTGAATAAAAACTAAATGGTCAAACAAGAAAGGGAGGGAATTACTCATTCCATTTCAAACATAAAGATCAATGTTTATATCTCCTAAGATTATTTTATTGATGAAATCCCCTTTTTATAGAAAGATCTAGCTAGCAATGTCTTTCTCTAGCCTGTACATTGACAACTTGAAAGCAATATATGTGGGTTCTAGATTAGCCCATTGATTTGCTGTCCTTTTCCACCCCACCCCTATTGCTACCTGGCAAATCCAAATAGTGTGGTCGCAAATTGTGATTCATTCCATATTTGTCATCCACTTCCATTGCCTTAATTTGATAATAGCTAAAACCACGTCAACATGATTATTTTTAGATACATATAAGGTCATGACACTATGCTTTATCTATAGTTGATGATGTTGATATAATTTGTGGGATCTCCGGATATTCGAAGAGGGTGTAGGGGGGGAATGACCACATGCAAGGTTTAGGTGTTTGGTGAGAGAGATGGAGACATTTTATATATGCTTTTGTGGTACACTGGTACGTATGAGACTCAAAAGATTGCATTTGGTTAGACATAACCTCGGTGGTCTAACTTAGATGATTAGTTTTGTGTTTAAGAATCTATGGGCACAACATAATATTCCTTTTTTAGAAATGTCCATAAATGTGATTCTAACTCCTCGAAGGAAATAATTTTTCCATAGCCTAAGAGAAAAAATTACATTTTTTCTCATTTACATGAAAGAACAATGGATGAACCTGTCGAAAGTAACATGCAAAACATAGTGATTTTTGGTAAATTAGAAAAATTAAATGCAAAACTTCTTTTAATGAGGACTCACATGGGCACACTTTGCTTGGGATGAAGAGATTCCCCCACGAACCTGTCGAAAGTAACATGCAAAACATAGTGATTTTTGGTAAATTAGAAAAATTAAATGCAAAACTTCTTTTAATGAGGACTCACATGGGCACACTTTGCTTGGGATGAAGAGATTCCCCCCCACCCACCCCCCACCCCCCCACACACGCGCGCGTGCGAGAGTCCATCAAAACTTGCGATGTGGCTAGGGATTGATTCCTACTTGTTTCAAAAGAAGGAAGGATGATTCTTTTCCAAATGGATGAAAAGCAAAACTTTGATGAAAGTATAATAATCAAATATTATGCGTGAATCAATAGCTGCACAAAGTGGTTTTTTTCACTTATAAAGTTTTTTCACTCCATTGTACTAAGAAATTTTTTATTTGCATCGGGCCGTAGAATGAAAAGGCCTCCATTGAACAAAACAGCCTGTTTAATACGATTCAAAAGGCTACAATGTTTTTCATAGCTATATAAGATTGATTAAACTAGTGGACGGACTTAAATAGAGCTTTTAGGTGCTTATAAAAGGTGACAGAAAACTTTTCCCAAGTATAGCACAGAGATTGGCTACATTGCATTCAATATTCAAGAAAAGTTATTACTACGCTCTCGATTACAAATATACGTCCAATCTTTACCCAATGGCTTTAAATAGACACCTTTAGAAAATGATATAGGAATCGAGAAAGAAAATGGAAAGAAATCTTTCTATTTTAAATATAAAATTTTATAATCGTATCCCCTTAGATTGTGTCACCGATGGAATCCCCTTTCATAGAAAAATCCAGCTAATAGATTTTGCATTGCCAACTTGATGCAGGCTTGTTGTGTGTACGTGCCTATCGATCTAATGTTCTTTCCTTCTTCTCTCCTTCTTTCAAATTTCTTTAACGCTTTGTTGACCACTAGCTGGCAAATCCAAATAACCGGGTCGCAAATTATTTACATTCTAAAATTATCATGCACTACCTTTATATAATGCCTTCATCTATCTCTTTCAACGCCAAAATCAAGATCTTCTACCTGGTCATTTCTTAAACTTTGCTTTCTTCCAAGATGGGCAAAATCCTAGAGACATCTCTAACTTGTAGAAAACATATGCCCGAACAATTGCATCAACTTGTTTCAGAGCAACGATCATCTCTCAAGTGGGTCCAACTCAATCATCCCTATAACAATGCCTTCTCCTTTCAACACAACAAGGCTATAATCTCCTCAGTTCCTAGCCCTCTCTATCTCTCTCATCTTCCATCGGCAAATGTTCTTGATTGTTCGTTATTGCTAAAGAAGAAGCCAAGGTCTATAAGGAGGTTGGCTGCGCCATCTCCTCTGACAACTTTTTCATCAGAAGACTTAGAAAAACGAACTGCCTTTTTTGTGACTCCACAAAAAATTCGTTCTAAATGGGGTCAAGCAAGGTTTATCGAAAAAACACGAAAAGGCCTCTCTGCTAGTTCAATTTGCCGAAGCATCACAAAAAAGTGGCCAGGAAAAAGATCATTGAGGAAGTTTCCTTTCAGCACACCACCACTTCCATATCAAGAAAAAAGAGAGAAAACAGAATCTACCTCGTAACATGCACAATATTTAAATGCCCACTCTCCTTTCTTCCCCACAACCCTTCTATAAAAATACAACCTTTCCTTTCCATCTTGTGTCACAAAATACCAAAACCTCCAAAAGCCCTAGGTAGCAAAATGAGCTTGCCTTATGACTTGTACGTCAGTCTCTTTCTAGAAAGCCTCATTCTAGACCTCTCCCTCCTCTCCACTGACCTATATGATTCTAGGGTGGCTTATGTGGCCAACGAGGAGTGGGAAGTCGAGAGACGAGTTGTACATACCATTATTTCCGGCAACACCGCCTCGCTCCAACCAAACTCCGGCCTGCCCATCATGATTCGTGAGCACAACATCACTGTCGGATGCCATGAAGAAAGGGGCTCCAATCATCGGGTTTGGGAGTGGCATGGCCATGTCATGACGCACGAGGAAATGAATGGTTACTCTCTCGAGTATATTCATGGGTATTACTTTGAGAGGATGCCAGAGAGACATGGATGAAGGAAAGCGGATGTGGAGATCCGATGAGGGGATTTGCATGTGTGGTCTGATCTGATCGGATTGTTTTCAAGTTCCATCGCAGCAATCACTGGATGAAGATCCTTAATTTTAGACACCCCAAACCAGTGTATTAAGTATTGATAGAAAATGTTCAAAAAAAAATATTGTTTCTTAGTGTTGTGATTGTTCTTTGATAATTAAAATATTTTTCCTCTTTCTTTTTGATGACTTTGATGAACAATGATGAACGGTTGTCTTATAAGTGATTAGCTTAGTTAGTCACTAGATGAAGATCCTTTATTTTAGACACACCAAACCAGTGTATTAAGTATTGATAAAACATGTTAAAAAAAAAATATTGTTTCCTACTGTTGTGGTTGTTCTTTGACAGTTAGATTCTTTTTGATGACTTTGATGAACAATGATGCACGGTTGTCTTATATGTGATAAGCTTAATTAATACTAAAATAAGGTTGAGAATTACGCTTTTGCCAAAAGGCCTATACATTGGAGATGCTAGCTATGCATATTCTAATATTAGAAACAATTGCAACCCTCCCTTGCTTGCTATCACACTATTGCATGCGTGAAGGCAAGCATCCAAGGCCCAAGCATGGCAAATAAAAAGCAGGTCAAACATCTCTGCAAGAGTCACTATGTTTAGCAATAGCATCAACAGCTGCTACATGATGAGGCTGTTCATACCCAAAAAATAACAACAATGCTTTATACTATGTTAATCGCAGACCCACATCACATCTAAGTGCGGGCCACAAAAGCTCAGTGATTAGAGTTGAAGACAGAAGGCACGAACAAGAAAATACGATTTCGTTGGAGTTTCGGTGGAGACACAGATCACTAACAAGAAAAGGTTGTTGGCCTGAACCAATGTCTCATTTGTTGCCAGTGGTGCACGACAAGTGACACTGCCAAAGCCAACAAAAGCAAGGGCCTTTTTTTGTCCAAATGCCTAAAAGTATGGTAGGACCTGTATTTTCAAAGCCAGTCATCTTAAGGGATGGGTTAAGGCATAGCCTAGCTTGACTCAGTCTGTCTAACCCAGTCTAGATGTCTTGCCATTTGACAGCCGACCTATTGAAAATCTAAATCAAAACATTATCCACCTTGTATTTTCTTATTTCTAAATGGTACACATGCTCTTGTTGCATAATTTTTTCCAGATCTTTGTTCTATATCCTTGATCCCATGGTGAGCCCATTTGACGAAGAATGAGTAAAGTCGATAGTTGACCCAAGTACATCCTGAATCCAACGAAGCCCAATAAGGCAATAACAGAGTATTCAATAAGGCTTGGGCCAAGGGCTTAAAAGTTATTGCCCTATACTAAGGCTCTAGAGTTCAGAGTTAATTCATACTTGAGAGTCCTAAGGCGGGGTACTGGTCAGATTAGCACAAATGTGATTGAGTGAAGATTTCAAGAAATATCTGATTATTTAGGGATTTCAATTAGAAACTATAGAGTGAGTAGGAGAGTTTTTAAGTTAGTTCGCATTTTTAAATAGGTTCATCTATGATGAGCAAGGGTAATTTAAGTGTTTTTTTTTCACAGTTTTAGTGTTTGGTGAGAGAGATGGAGATATTTATATACCCTTTTGAGTTTTGAGACTCAAAGAATCTCATTTGGTTAGCCATAGTGTGGGTAGGTCTAACTTAAATGATTAGTTTTGTGATTGAAAATCCATGGGCGCAACAATGACAACATAATATTTCTTTTCTACCAATGCCCATAAATGTGATTCTGACCCCCCTCGAAGGAAATAATTTTTCAATGCCTAAAAAGAAACAATTCAATTTTTCTCATTTACATAAAAGAACATTGGATAAACCAGTGGAAAGTAACATGCATGAGAAATTAGAGGTTTCGCACTATTTTTGTATCCTTTATATTGCAAAATGCTCCCAGTTTTTTAAAACAAAAGCAAGTAAAACACAATGATTATAGGTAAGTTAGAGAACTTTTAGAGCTTGAAAAAATAAATGTAAAGCTTTTTCTAAAAAAAAACCTTTAGAAAATGGTATATAAATTGAGAAGGAAAATGGAAAGAAATCTTTCTATTTCAAACATAAAACTTGATGACTGTATCTCCTTAGATTGTTTCACTGATGAAATCCCCTTTTCATTGAAAAATCAAGCTAACATGGTTTGGGTTGCCAGCTTGATGCTGGCATGTCATGTTCTTTCCTTTTTCTCTCCTTTCAAATCTTTATAATGTTTTGTTGACCAGTGGCTAAAAATGATTATGGAAAAAAAAATAGCATTGTGTCAAGATTCATGCAACCAATCTAAGGTGTTTAATGTGCACCCATTTACAAATATGTATCAAGATTCATGCATTCAATTTGAGGCATTTGATGTGCACCCATTCACAAATATGTGTCTATTTTTTACCGACTGCATGAAAAGATACCTTGAATCAAAACTAAATAATTAGAGCCATTTCAAACATAAAGCTCAATGTTTATATCTCCTGTGATTGTTTCATTGATGAAATCCCCTTTTTTATGGAAAGATCTAGCTAACAATGCCTTTCTCTAGCTTGTACATTGACAACTTGAAAGCAATATGTGGTTTCTAGATTGGCCCATTGATTTGCTGGCATTGTATCAAGATTCATGCACTCAATCTAAAGAGTTTAATGTGCTCCCATTTACAAATATGTATCAAGATTCATGCATTCAATTTGAGGCATTTGATGTGCACCCATTCACAAATATGTATCTATTTTTTACCGACTGCATGAAAAAGATACTTTGAATCAAAACTATATGATAAAACAAAAATAGGAGAGAACTCTAATTTCCATTTCAAACATAAAGATCAATGTTTATTTCTCCTGAGATTGTTTCACTAATGAAATCCCCTTTTTATAGAAAGATCTAGCTAACAATACCTTTCTCTAGCTCAAAGGCGGACCCAGGATTTTCGTTTAGGTGGGGCGAAACTTTTGCTAGAACTTTTTCACATCAACAATAACAAAAGAAAAAATGTATTCCATGTAAATAGATGCAAAATATTTAACTAGATCAACTTAATATATTTCTTGTTTGAAATGATGACTTCATTTCTCCAAAATTTACAGTACAAGAGAAGTATACTGAAAACAAAAAAGTCTCTAAAAAGAATGAGGGCAAACCAATCATCCTAAAAAAGAAAGGGTTCACAACCTTCAAAAAATTAGCACACAATTTGACAAGGGAACTACAACAATAATAAAGAAACTCTAAAGAAGTAATACACATTATCATGTAAAAATTAGTACCTCGTTATTATTTCCTTACGCTCCAAACAGTTCATTAATCATATGTATCCAAATGAGAGCACCTGTATTTATAATATATAGATGAACATTATCAGCATAATCATAAACATCATATTACTGGCCAAGAATAAAGTTTCCAAAATGTAAAAAGAGAAGAAGAAATAAGTAGTTAAAGCTTATACATAGATCAAGACAATTAGATAAGACTTGCTCAAAACAAATCTAGATCTATTCAAAACTAGGAAATAGAAAATATGGACAATTCTAGATCATTCAAAATCTTTAAAATAAATTTTAATTTACATATTTCATAGTTTTAATGATCATATGTTTTATAGGTTTTATTTGTAAAAAGGGTCCTTTTATAGGGGAGAAGTTCATAAATGGATATGGTGAACTGGTGAAGGGTTAGGGATGATGGGTTGTTGTTAACTACATTCTTTTCAACGCTAGTGCTCAATGGTTGTGCTTGAGTTTATTGAGGCACACTCATAAACTCACTAATTCTAGTTCTGATTAAATGATCTTTCTAGTTGGAGATCAAATGATAGATAAGCAAACAAATACAGACAACACTTTTGAGGAATTATCCAATCTTGATGCAAAATTTACATACAGACCAATTTAGCCTTGCTCACTGAAGTGGGGGACTGTCCAGAAAATAATTGGAGAGCACAGATCAGACAGAATAGTTTTTTTGAGTCCTTTCCATACTGTTCTTGCTATTTGTTCTGCTATCTACTCCAAGGCAAGGATGTCAAGTGGGCTAATTTCAATGAACGATCACTATTTATTAGAAGGCATCCCATGCCGAGAATACATAATAAAGTAAAGGGCAGGCTCAACCGTGGGTGTTAAAGTGTAGATGTGAGGTCCCACCCTTGGTGGGCCCTCTAAGGGCTATTCTATAGACTAATTAACTCTAAATTATGTTAATTATTGTTTAATTATGTTAATCTTCGCTAATCTTTGCTAATCTTCGCTAATTATTGCTAATCTTGGTTAATCTTGGTTAATTACTGTTTACATTGGGTTTATTTGGGGCTAATTAGATGGACTAGTTAGATTTCCTAAGTTAGTTAGATTAACTTAGTGGGTTAGTGTTTTTAATTACATTGGGTGTTGTGTTAATCCTAGGCTTAGTTAGTATAGTCTAATTAATTAAGCTAATTAGGTTGGGTTAGTGCAAGGTGCCCTCCTCTAGAAGCTTCCAACTAATGACCAACCTACCCTAAAACCCTAACCCTCATTCCACTAAACCCTAAGGGTACTATAGTCTTCAATCACTCCACTAATCCTATATAAAACCTCTCTTAACATTTGCAATAAGTCCTAAACCCTAATCCCAGCCCCCATCCCAAGAAGACCTTCAGCCCCCATCCCAAGATAACTTCCCCAGCTCAACTGCCTACCCTCCCCATTCCTCTCTTCCTTCCTCTTCTTTCCCTCTCTTACGTACGAGCAAGTGCAACCAGCTGCTGTTGAAGGAAATTCCATTTTTGAAGACCATCGCTGCAGCTGTGTTCATCATCTTCTTCTTCCATCTTCTGTAACTGCTGGACCATCTCTTTCTCTCCATTTCCCTACTGTTACTCTGCTGAAATTTTCCCCCTGGGCTGTGCTGCAACTGTTTCTTCTCTGCTGGACTGATTTCTGCTGGAAACTCCACTAGCAGCTACTCATCTTCTTCCTCTCCACTTCCCTCACTTCCCTGTCTCTACTGGACTGATTGCTGTAGCTGGAATTTCTACTTGAAGCTGCAGCTGTATTCTTCTTCTTACTTCTTCCTGCTACTGCTGCTACACTCTACTACTGCTGGAATCCCTTTTTAGGAGCTGCTGTGGTGTCGTCCTCTTCTTCCTCTGCATTTTTGCTGGACTGATTTCTGGGTTTACCTTCCCTGTTATTTCTCTCTTCTCTCTACAAATCAATTCACAAGCTACAAGAGGCAAGTGCATCAAACTACTAACTTAGGATATGTGTTTTATTCTGTGATTCCCTTGTTTTCAGTTCTTATTATGTTCAGTTTAGTCTAGATTTCACATGAGCTTTGTTTTATGTTTTTGGATGGAAAGGTCACTGATGGATGGGGGTTTTCACCCCCCCATTTGGAAGATCAGTGGGCCATAAGGTGTTGGATGGATGGTTTTTGTGTTGTTAATTGATTAGAAGTGTTTGGGTGAAGTTTGGAAGAGATTAGAAGTAGTTTGGGTGGAAATGGAGCCAAAACAGAGTGACTGCAGAAACTGGGTTTTGTCCCAGTTTCGTGTAACCGGTTAACCGGCAGTGTAGCCGGTTAACCGGGCTTTGCAGGCCGGTCAACCGGCCACACTGAAATTGCAGAAATGGCAGCTCCCAGTTATTTTCTTCTGCAGGAAGTGCTTCAGTGCAGCCGGTTAACCGGACTATGCAGGCCGGTTAACCGGCCACACTGAGATTTCTTGGAAAACTGGCCCTTAGCCATTTCTTGCACAAATTTCATTTCAAATAGTCGGGTTAACCTGGTCTCGCACCGGTTGACCCGATTCACGCGGGTTGTGCAGGAAGTGACTGAAAGTTGGTTCTTCAATCAAAACTCAGACTCCTTACACCCAAATGGACTCGATACTTAGGATTTTACTTTAGGAAGTGTTTAAAGCTGGATCATCAATCTTTCTAAGGTTTTCAGAGTATGCGGTCAATCACCTAGGCCTGGTTGTTTGACCGGACACGCTGTAAGCCTTTAGAAACGATATAAGTTGTCCAGGAAGCCTGATTCAGATTAGTTAGTGCACTCGGTTGATCTTCCCGGCCAGGAAATCCACCGAGCTCACAACACATCAGGTTCACCTGGAAAACCCTGATTGTTCCAGTTTTCAACACTTAGGAGATATGATCAGTTGTGGGGCCCATTGACCATCCAAATGAGCATTTGTCAGTGTCCTAAGCCCGAGTCAACGGTGTGGCTCAACCTTGACTCGCGGGGACCACTGTTTAGAGTTTTGGTTGATAATCTAAGATGATTCGACCTCCAAGAGTTGTCATAGATGCCATTAACTAACTAAGCACCAAATACAATATTTTACGGCATTAATGACATCGTTTAGAGATCGAATTACCGGAGATAGACCCGAACCTAAAGTGGCCCATTACCTAGGATTGGACCGTTGGATTTCCCGTTGATTCTCTGATTGAAGTTTATACTTCACTGTTATCATTTATTGTCATTCTTAGATCTCAGAATAGCTGTTTACTATTAATTAAACATAATTGGAAGACCTGAACCTAGGGTATCTAGAGGTGACCCGATGATGTGTTTTCGGAGATCATTGACCCGTGTCTGTGTCTAGGCGGGCCCTTATTGGGCCTAAGTGTGGAGATGTGAACCATTTAGCTTGAAGAGGTAGTTTCTATTGGACTGTTTGAGTATTATGGATCGAAATGGAATGGTTTATCATTATAAGTGGACTGGTTGCCTCGTATGGATAGTTTAGACCAGGCCATGTACTGTTGGGTCTTGGTATGGATCCAACGAGTGGGCCTGGGTCTTGAATGAGATCCAGAGTTTGTATTGAGATGTGTGGACTTTATAGAGGTTATTGTTAGGACCTTGTTCACGCAAGGCAAAGCC
This sequence comes from Cinnamomum chago, assembly GCA_038049695.1. Lineage (NCBI taxonomy): Eukaryota > Viridiplantae > Streptophyta > Magnoliopsida > Laurales > Lauraceae > Cinnamomum > Cinnamomum chago. Next base: position 11,753,479 of record CP142462.1, read on the forward strand.
TAGACAGACACAGACCTTAGAGTTATTCTCGAGTTGGCATGAACATTCACTCGGTTGATTTAAGCTCAGCCTGTGGACTGATCATCCCCGGTAGGAGCTAGTTGAGTGTTGAGGAGCTATCATGATGAGCTAAGACGGCAAGGTGTCATGTCGTGCCGATCTGGAGTGATGAGATGATGAGTTGATGAGTGATGTTCGGGATTAGTTATTCCCTGGTGAGATTCCCCACCGCGACTGTGTTCAGTATGGGAGGGCCGCGGCATAATATCCCGCGGTATTCCAGCTCGTGTGAATGTGCCACTTAGTTATAGTTGTGTAGATGATTTCCTTATACTGATTCCTTATGCTTTACATGCACGATTGCCTAGTTCTCTTTCCTTGTTATTCATTTAAATTATGTACCCGTCTTTATTTCCTTTGATATATATATGCTATGTTAGTAGTATGCTGTATCTTGCCAGATCGTTTAGATCTGACCCATTCTATGGTGCTTAGGCCTTGACCCAGAGATTCCCGACGACGCATTAGCCTTAGTGGAGGCACCCGTGGCAGGAGAGTACGCTTGGGGCCCGGCCGACACGGACGTCGAGCCGGAGGGCGAGGAGTTCATTCCAGGGTTTTGAGGGACTTTGTTATTTTGGGTTTGAGTGGGAATTTTGTAGTGAGAAGGGTAGAATGAAAATGTATAACTTTGATTAACATTGAATCATTTTAATTAGACATATGTTCTGCTCATACTTTATATATTTATCGATACCTATTGCTTCCGCTTTGTTTAAATCGTTATGCTTCCGCAATATTAAATGTTATAACTATGTTGGTCAAAAAGTTTTAAATTGGACCTCACTGCGGCCTACGATCTTGGAAGTTCTCGGATTTTTCGGGAAGTAGCGCGCCAATTTCGGGTGATCGAACGAGTATATCGGTATCCGGAATTGGGGCGTTACAGTAGGCCCACATATTCAAATTATAAATACAGATACGATCTATATAAATTTATCATAGGTGGGCCAATTGTGTTGATTTTATAATTGGGAAAATACTCCATATTCAAAAGTGACATACTCCCCTTCTTCAAAATCCTTAGAATGGTCCCACCAGTCATGAAAATAAGCCCCTTTATGACAAATCCATGAGGCTAAAGGTGCCATAGAAAATTCACTTGAGTCCCTCACTGCACAGTTCAAACGTACATAATAGAAGAACTGCACAGTTGCACTTGAGTCCCTCACTGTGCAACTTTTTTTCTTTCGATGTCCCTTTTTGACCTGGGGCGTTTGTTTTAGTTGATGTGGGGCATGGGCCAAGGCCCACCACTATTTCAGAGGAATTTGAAATTTGACCTGGGGCGACCACCCCAGGTCATTTCAACATGAGTCCGCCTCTACTCTAGCTAGTACATTGACAACTTGAAAGCAATATATGTGGTTTCTAGATTGGCCCATTGATTTGCTGTTTTTTGCACCCCCCCCCCCGGCCCAAATGCTAGCCGGCTAGTGTGGTCACAAATTGTGATTCATTCCATATTTGTCATCCACTTCCATTGCCTTAATTTGATAATAGCTAAAACCAAGTCAACATAATTATTTTTAGATACATATAAGGTCATAACACTATGCTTTATCTATACTTAATGATGTTGATATAATTTGTGGGATCTCCGGATCTTCGAAGAGGGTAAAGAGGGGAATTGACCAGTTGCAAGGTTTTGGTGTTTGGTGAGAGAGATGGAGACATTTTATATATGCTTTTGCGGTATGTATGAGACTCAAAAGATTGCATTTGGTTAGACATAGCCTCGGTGGTCTAACTTTGGTCTAACTTGGATGATTAGTCTTGTGATTAAGAATCTATGGGCACAACATAATATTCCTTTTTTAGAAATGTCCATAAATGTGATTCTAACCCCTCAAAGGAAATAATTTTTCCAGAGCCTAAGAGAAACAATTACATTTTTTTTTGTTTACATGAAAGAACAATGGATGAACCAGTCAAAAGTAACATGCATGAGAAATTAGAGGTTTTGTGCTATTATTGAATCCTTTGCATTGCAAAATGCTCCCAATTTTTCCAAACAAAAAGCAAGCTTTTAGGTGCTTATAAAAGGTGACAAAACTTTTCCCAAGTGTAGCACGGAGATTGGCTACATTGCATTCAATATTCACGAAAGGTTACACTCAATTTGATGTATTTAGTACGCTCTCGATTCCAAATATACATCCAATCTTTACCCAATGGCTTAAAAAAAAACTTTAGAAAATGAAATAGGAATCGAGAAAAAAAATGAAAAGAAATCTTTCTATTCTAAATATAAAATTTTATAATCGTATCTCCTTAGATTGTGTCACTAATGGAACCCCCCCTTCCATAGAAAAATCCAGCTAATAGGGTTTGCGTTACCAACTTGATGCAGGCTTGTCGTGCGTACATGCCTATCGATCCAATGTTCTTTCCTTTTTCTCTCCTTCCAAATTTCTATAACGCTTTGTTGACCACTAACGAGCAAATCCAAAATAACCCGGTCACAAATTATTTACATTCTATATTTATCATCCACTACTTTTATATAATGCCTCCATCTATCTCTTTCAATGCCAAAATCAAGATCTTCCTCCTAGTCATATCTTAGACTTTGCTTTCTTTGGAGATAGGAAAATTCCTAGAGACATCTCTAACCTATAGAAAACATTGCCCGAACAACTACATCAACTTGTTCAAGAGCAACGATCATCTCTCAAGTGGATCCAACTCAATCATCCATATATCAATTCTTTCTCCTTTCAACACATCTAGGATGTAATCTCCTCTGTTCCTAGCCCTCTCTATCTCTCTCGTCTTTTGTCAGCAAATGTTCTTGATGGATCTTTATTGCTAAAGAAGAAGCCAAGGTCTATAAGGAGGTTGTCCGCACCATCTCCTCCGGCAACTTTTTCATAAGAAGACTCAGAAAAATGAACTGACTTTTTCATGACTCCACAAAAAATCCTTTCTAATTGGGGTCAAGCTTGGTTTATCAAAAAAACACAAAAAGACCTCTCTGCTGGTTCAATTTGCCGAAGCACCACAAAAAAGTGCCTAGGAAAATGATGATTGAGGAAGTTTCCTTTCAGCACACCACCACTTCCATATCAAGAAAAGATAAAGAAAACAGAATCTACCTCGTAACATGCACAATATTTAAATGCCCTCTCTCCTTTCTTCCCCACAACCCTCCTATAAAAATCCAACCTTTCCTTTCCTTCTTGTATCAGAAAATACCAAAACCTCCAAAAGCCCTAGGTAGCAAAATGAGCTTACCTAATGACTTGTACGTCAGTCTCTTTCTAGGAAGCCTCATTCTAGACCTCTCCCTCCTCTCCAATGACCTAGACGATTCTTAAATGGCGTATGTGGCCAACAAGGAGTGGGAAGTCGAAAGACAAGTTATACGTACGATTTCTTCCGGTAACACTGCCTCGCTCCAACCAAACTCCAGCCAGCCCATCACAAGTCATGGGCATAACATCACTGTCGGATGCCATGATGAAAGGGACTCTAATCACCGGGTTTGGGAGTGGCATGGCCATGTCATGACATACGAGGAAATGAATGGTTACTCTCTCGAGTATATTCATGGGTATTACTTTGAGAGGATGCCAGAGAGACATGGATGAAGGAAGGCGGATGTGGAGATCCGAAGAGGGGATTTGTGTGTGTGGTCTGATCTGATCGGATTGTTTACAAGTTCCATCGCAACAATCATTGGATGAAGATCCTTCATTTGAGACACACCAAACCAGTGTATTAAGTATTGATAGAAATTGTTAAAAAAAAATATCGTTTCTTATTGTTGTGATTGTTCTTTGATAATTAGAATCTTTTTACTCTTTCTATTTGATGACTTTGATGCACAATGATGAACGGTTGTCTTATAAGTGATTAGGTTAGTTAGTCACTAGATGAAGATCCTTTATTTTAGACACACCAAACCAGTGTATTAAGTATTGATAGAAAATGTTGAAAAAAAAATATTGTTTCTTATTGTTGTGATTGTTCTTTGACAATTAGAATCTTTTTCCTCTTTCTTTTTTATGACTTTGATGAACAATGATGAACGGTTGTCTTATAAAGTGATTAGATTAATTAATACTAAAATAAGTTTTTTTTTTTTTTGGTAAAAAGAAATTTCATTAGAGAGGAAAGAAAACAAAATAAAACCAAGAGGAGCTTCCCAAACTACATAGGAGATCAATCCCTTGTTAGTCCCACACAAACCCCTCGTCTATATGAGTTCTTGGCAAGTTCATGAGCAAATTGATTAAGCCTTCTAGGTACATGGAAAAAGGAAATGTCTTCAAACTTGGATCTCAATTCATTGATGTCCCGCAAAATAGGTTGGATAGCCCAATCCATCAACCCATTGATGGCTCTAATCACTTTGAGGGCGTCCAACAAAAGATGGATATTGTGGAATCCTCGTAACCTAGCCTCCTTCACTGCGAAAAGGACAGCTCTTGCCTCAGCTTCTTTTGAAGTGGAAACCTTGGATCCATTGGTTGATCCTGCATGAATGCAAGAATCGTCAAACCAAATAACAAAGCCAAAGCCTGCTTTTCCATCCACGGCTCAAAAGATGCATTCGAGAACACCGAAGTCGTGCCTTTAGGGCTCCTCAGACTGAGATCCTAGGGATTGTATGAAAGTCTTTTAAAGGCCTTTTCATTATGGGCTATTGAGGCAACAACCATTCTTCTAACGCATATGATTGTGCTAATAGGTGTTGACACCAAAAATGTCACTTTGCCTCTTCACACCAAAAGCTACATGGAGCCGCATCCTACCAAAAATAGGCAGGCGCCACTTCAAGCATCAGATCTTGTCAGAATCAAACAAAAACTGCAAGGTCATTCAAAACAACCAAAAGAAGAGGTACACATGAAGTTTCGGGCCATTCCGACATCATTTGGCCTAGCTTCACTTCTCCAACAGCTAAACAAGCGCTCCCGGCGGCGACAGAATCGGAGACACCAAATCTTCGATCAGGGCCTATGGATGTTCTCAAAATATGTCCAAAAGGCTCCATGTCAAGTCTCAAGTCAAACCAGCAATGTTTGACCCATCATCAACTCTCCAACGGCTGAATCAAGCCTACCAGCGGCAGAGCACCCCGGGACCATGGCACCCAATTCAGAGCTTGCGGATCATCTCAAAATGACTCCAATAGGCTCCTCGTCGAATTTCAGGTCAATCGGACATCGTTTGACCAGAAGTCAAAGCTCAGCATCTCTCTCGCAGGAGAAACAAAGGCAAGCATTTGCATGACTCCAAATGGCTTCAAAACTCAAACAAAAGCCTATGGTTGGTCTTAACTACTGATGAGGGAGTCACTCGTCGAATTTCAGGTCAATCGGACATCGTTTGACCAGAAGTCAAAGCTCGGCATTTCCCTTGCGGTGAAATCAAAGGCAAGCGTTTGCATGACTCCAAATGGCTTCAAAACTCAAACAAAAGCCTATGGTTGGTCTTATCTACTGATGAGGGAGTCACACGTCGAATTTCAGGTCAATCGGACATCGTTTGACCGAAAGTCAAAGCTCGGCATTTCCCTCGCGGTGAGATCAAAGGCAAGCATTTGCATGACCCAAAACGGCTTCAAAACTCAAACGAAAGCCCATGGTTGGTCTTATTTAATGCTCAAGAAGCTTCACCTCAAATTTCAGGTCATTCCGACATCGTTTGACCCTGTTTCAGCTTCTGGCGGAAAATCAGCAGTTCTGCGCTCGGCTTTTCCCGGAAAATCGGAAACTTTGCAAACCAATTTGCAAGGATTCTCATCATGTTTTTCAGAGGGAAATCAAGCCAAAAATGTGGAGAAATGTCATAGAAAACAAACAAAAAAAACGGAAGCGAAAAACGACGAAAAACGGCCAGAAACGGGCCCCGGGAAGCAATTTTCCCCCCAGGGTCGCAGAGCCCCGCGACCCTGGGCCAGGCCTGCGACCCTGGGCCATGGTCGCCGGCGACCATGGCCCATGGTCGCCGGAGACCATGGGGCCGGCGACCCTGGGAGGTCCGGGGCGCCGATTTCGCCCCGGGACCCCCCGTTTCGTCCGTTTTCGCGAGACGAGTTGTTCTGTCCCTGTGATTTTTCCAGATTCAGACTTTTGAGGCTCCAAATTCGCCGATATTCGCCAAGATCACAGGAATCCTTCCAAGAACTTCAAAAACTTCGTTGATCGCCAGCTGAACAACCAAAAAGTGCACTTTCTGCCCGCCCGATCGCGAAATCGACTGGACAGATGCTGCCGGCCCGCTGGTATCAACCAATGTCTGAAACTACATGATCATCTGATGTTGATTTACATAAGGATCCATCGATGATCATCGCAAAGGGAATTCCAAGAGACGCAACATGGCCCGCGACTCTTCAGCTACCAAGGTGGCCACTTAGTGCAATCAATTGGCCCGTTTATGGCAAGTTAATGCGGTCATTAACCCATTATCTTGAACGGCCCAATCAGAAGCCTCCGTTCAGGAGTTACAAGTCCAAGCAATCATGGCATTCAAGCCATGAAACTCCTAACATAATGGAGATTAAAGGCGATTAAATGCCCATGACTCTCCTCCGGCCAATGAAATCCAAGGGTCAGGAGTTACAAAACAAAAAGCAATTAAACTCGTAACTCCTCCCTTAATGAGCTTTATTACCATAAAGGCTCATAAATCACTCTTAAAGGCTACCAAAAGGCCTATAAATAGGAGTCCCCTCCAAGCATTTCAGGGAAGGGGGACACACACAGAAGGATCCGGGAAAATCGCCACAGATCCGGAAAAATCGCCAGAAAATCATTCAAAAATCCTTGGAGAAATCTCTACAACCCTGCTCCTTCAAGAAAACTCTGCTGCAACAAGTTCAACAAGGTGATTGAAGCCCCTTGGGGGGCCACCCCCCCTCAAAGACCACCTATCCTTCTATCCAACATGGCTAGATGCGGCTTTTCAGCCCGTCTACTCAGTTTTTTACCGGATATAGGACCTTATCTTGGTCCTTATCCTCTAAAAATCTGAGGTTGGAACCAAGCCAAGAAATCAAGCACTATGTTCTCATCTGAAGGACGATGGCGGAGCCCATACATGACTCGCGACCATCGATCTGAACGAGCCCTCCCACAATCGCATGAGAAGTTAGATTCCTTTTTCTTACTTTTCTGTTGTAAATTGTATTTTTTCTAAAGAGACAAAAAATCACATCTCTTGTCTTTCATTATTGATAAGATTTGTAAATCGCCTTTCATGGCAAAATCGCCTCCAACGGCACCAAACCGCCTTCTACGGCACAAAAACGCCTTTCACGGCATTCAAACACAACTGTCTCTTTTATTAAAATATGTATGCAATGGAAAACTAGAAAAAAGTTTCATTTCCCTTTTTACTTGTGAAGGTGGATCTCCGGATCACCATTTCTAAATTCCAAGTATTAAAGAGAAATTGGCATACCCGTACAAAAAACTGATGCCCGCTTTTCCTTTTTCCCTCCACCATACCCCGTCAGCCCCGGGGCGGAGGCAGCTTTGGAAAAAGACAAAAGCCGGGACCATCAAGCTGTCACACCCGGTGGGACTCGTTCATTTGATGAACATGTGCTTAGATTCCTTTTGGCTCCTTTTTAGTTGGTGGCCTATGTTGGATCTTGCATCTAAAAAAAAACACATGAGATGGGATTCTTGGAAATTTCTTCTTTTAAGTTTATTTCCAGTCTTTCTTGTTTCTAAAAAAAAATTTCTCAAAAAAATCAAAAACAAAATCTGAGTTACAAAAAATTTTCAGATTTTCCTCTTTTGGGTTTAAGTTGAGAAACTTTGGTTTCTTCCTTTTCGGACTTCGGGATCGCAGAAATGTTGAACCCATTTTCGGAATGGAACACCATTCGCTCTCTTCTATGAATCCATAAAAAAAATCAAAAACAAAATCTGATTTAAAAAAAAAAATTCAGATTTTTCTCTTTTGGGTTTAAGTTGAGAAACTTTGGTTTTTTCCTTTTCGGACTTCGGGATCACAGAAATGTTGAACCCATTTTCGGAATGGAACACCATTCGCTCTCTTCTATGAATCCATAAAAAAAATCAAAAACAAAATCTGATTTAAAAAAAAAATTCAGATTTTTCTCTTTTGGGTTTAAGTTGAGAAACTTTGGTTTTTTCCTTTTTGGACTTCGGGATCGCAGAAATGTTGAACCCATTTTCGGAATGGAACACCATTCGCTCTCTTCTATGAATCCATAAAAAAAAAAAAAATCTGATTTACAAAAAATTTTCAGATTTTCCTCTTTTGGGTTTAAGTTGAGAAACTTTGGTTTCTTCCTTTTCGGACTTCGGGATCGCAGAAATGTTGAACCCATTTTCGGAATGGAACACCATTCGCTCTCTTCTATGAATCCATAATAAAAAAAAAATCTTTCAAAAAAAAAAAGCCACTGAGGTTGCACCAATTGCGTTCTTTGACCAAAGTGGATCTAAGAAAAGCCTTGTCCAGAGTGTGGAGACAGCTAGACTGTTCTAGGCAAGGGTCCTCCAAACGGGTTCATTAAGTAATCCTACCCTTACCTGGGGGCTGATCTATCAACTGAGGTTTCATAAGATCAAATTGGAGATCTATGTGAACTCTTCAAAAAAAAAAATCTTCAAAAAAAAAAAGAAGAAAAAAAAAAAACTTCTGTCATTTTTGGATTCATATTTGAGAAATCCTGGTTCCTTCCTTTTCGGACTTCGAGATCGCAGAAATGTTGAACTCATTTTCGGATTGGAGTACCATTTGCTCTCTTCTATAAAGTCCAATCTTGACACTTTCAAAAAAAAACTTCCGTCACTTTTGGATTCATATTTGAGAAATCCTGGTTCCTTCCTTTTCGGACTTTCGAGCTCGCAGAAATGTTGAGCTCATTTTCGGATTGGAATACCATTTGCTCTCTCCTATGAATCCAATCTTGACCTTTCAAAAATCCCATCTCGTGTCCTTTTCAAGGATGCGATTTGCAACATTTGTGCCTAGCGGTGCTAGTACGCCCTTTCGGGTCTACTGTATTCGCAACCGACACATTTGTATCTCAACCTTATATCATTTTACCTTGAGTGAGCTTTGCTTCTCGGTAATTTGAATTAAGGTTCACAATTGCTTCTAGCAGTCACTGGGACGCTCATTCTGAGCTGACCCTACCTGCGTTCAGAACAATTGTGCCCTCTATGGCTTTTCTGCCTTCCTCATATTGCTTGGGCTGGGCCATGTCCCCTCGGGCGACTTGAAAAGGCGAAACCATAGTATTTTCCATTTATGATCACCATATTCTTGTGATTACTAATGGATATGGTCTTGTTTCAGAAGTTTTCCAAAAACTAACAATGGCAGCTTCATTAACCATCACCTTTGATGAGAACAAGTACCAGCTCATGCTCCAAGACAAACAAACCAAGCGCACTTACAAGCGCCCTGCCAGCTGCCGAAGCGTCATTTCCCTCGGCAACTCAGAAGACACCGGGTCAAACTCTACTCCCCGGACCATTGTCTTCGGGTCATTGGGACCATTCCCACTACCCGCAGAAGAAACCGCACCTGCCAAGAAGTAGAGAACCGCCCCTCAACGTATCACTACAGTGATACCAAGGGCGACCATCAAGAAACCTGAGGCCCGTAGTGCTCCTGCAAAGCCTCAACCAGCAAGAAACCAGGTCTGCTCAAAGACTTGGTCTCCAAGACCTTCACCCAAACAGCGAAGGTCACAAACATCAGCAAAGCCAGCATACCTGGCCCCTCTCAAGGAGAACCGGTTCTACCCTCTTGCTTACATGAAAGAGGAGAAGCCTACCCTCCGCCAAACTAAACCAACTCAGCACGAGCCGGCCTGCTCATACAAGCCCAAAATCAAATCGTGCATCGTAAGGCCTCCGCAAGAACCTGCCAAGGCCTTCACACATGCGAGCCGACCCTTCCTCTCAACGGGAGCCGAACTCGCAAAATTCAAAGCTTCGCTGCGACAGGCAAAGGACCGCGTCCAGATCCTGTCCCTGCCCGTCTTCAAAGAAGACAAGCTTGGCTGCTGCGCACCAGGGACTACGTCCTTCATTGCCAAAGCACAGCCAGAGCTAACCGAAGCTCAAATCGCTCGTCGTATGCGTCGCCGAACGGCATATCGACAAAAGAGACTAGAGAAGCAAAGAACCCAGGATCCTGCACTTCAGGTCTCTAAAAAATGGGTCGAAAAAGAAAGACCCGACCAACTTGTTGCTGTTCATATGGTTGGAAAAACCAGAAAACGCCAGAAGTCAACAACTAAAATCCATGTCAGACGACCGGTGACTCGCAGCGTCTCCCGGACACGAAGACATAAAGAAAACTCTCCCGCTTCTTCAAGCCAAGGACGTCGGAGTGACCACTCTTCGAGCTCTTCATCTAAAAGAATGAGCTCCAGCTCAGTCACCAAGACTATATCCTCTTTCGACTCTCGAAGAATGAACGTCTTGGTCACAAATACTGAGCAACCTCCGCCGCATGATGACGTAACCGCACGCATCCAGCAGCTGGAGCAAGGGCAGCAGAGGATAAAGACTCTAATAGAAAACCTAATTCTCAATCTTCAGCGTCCACAAAACAATGAAGCTCCTCCGAGCCATCAAGGCGACGAGGAAAATGCGGAAAACAGTGAGTCACGCGCCCTTACCAAAAAGGACGTTGACGATATCCTCGCCAAAGCAAAAGAAGAGGATACATTAAAGGAGCATGGGATCAAGCCACCATATCCCTTGTGGATGGACTCAGTCCCGTTCCCTACAAAATTCAAGCAACCTACTCTCCAAACATATACGGGGAAGGGTTCGGCCAGACAGCACGTCATCCATTTCAAGATCCTGACGGGAGCTATTGCGGACCAAGATGCCCTCAAAATTCGCCTCTTTGCAAGTACCCTAAAAGGTACGGCCTTTGATTGGTACTCCACTCTGCCGGAGGACTCCATTCAAAATTGGGCCATGTTGGAGACACGCTTCCTAACCCACTTCAAAGGTGAGGATCATCCTGTTACTATGGCTCAGCTCTGCAGCCTAAAACAGGGAGAGAATGAGTCAACATATGACTTTATTCACAAGTGGAAGGCAATGGCATACAAATGCTCCGATGTACTGCCACAAGCATCACTGGTCGACATCTGCCGAAACAACATGAGAGCAAGAATCCGCTCCATGATCATCGGCAACAAATCAAAGAACCTGGGAGAACTCCTGGAAGCAGCTATGGAAGCTGAAACGGTGATCAAAGATCTCAACAGTCAGAAATCATTGAAGAAAGAGCCGACTGCCATTGCAACCTCAAAACCAAAGAAAAAGGAGGTTCTCAATGTGCAAACCAAGTCAGCTCCTCAGCCGTCAAAGAAAGCTGAAAACAAAGCTGCAGGTAAAAAGCCTGAACTCTCTGATGCATTCAAAGAACGAGTAGAGAAGAAATACCCGTTCGATGAAGATGTTGAAGAAATCTTTGGGGCACTCCTAGCAAACGGCAAACTTACATTGCCTGACCCCAAAAGACCGGGCGATGTTGGCAAAACCAACGATCCTCGGTACTGTCCATAACATCAGATGGTCTCGCATCCTCTCAATCAATGCTTTGTTGTGAGAGAGAAGATAAATGAGATGTGGAAAAACGGAGTCATTACCTTCGACAAGAACTATGGGTCTGCCTCCGTCAACATGGTGTCGTGTGAAAAAAAAAACAAAAATCACCAAAAGAGAAGATCACTACTTCCTTCAAGGTGATAAAGATGACCCAAACGTCCCGAGAGTTGGTTCCATATCCAACATCAGACGGACAGGCCATATGGGTACACCCCGATCTCCTAGAAGATGAAAATTGGGAGGTCGTCAAAACAAAGCCAACCGCTCAACAGCGAAGGCAAGCCAGGAGACAACTCCGCAAGCTCAAACAGCAGGAGAAAGCTCCGAAAAAACAAGAAGTCGCTGAAAAGGCAGAAACCTCCTCTACCGCTTCACTGGGGGCAACAGAAGAGTCCTCTCCTAAGGCTTCAAAGGCGGTAAGAAAATTCACTCTTGGTGATTTCATGCCACCACATCTCAAAGATGAAACTACGCAGGGGGCATCATACTCTTGCAACTCAGTGGTCGGATTCTCCATGGATGGATATGAGTCCAGTGACACCGCCAGTGACATCGATGAGTGGGAAGAATCCCTCGAAACAGGAGAATATCTCTCCGACGAGGAATGGATCCCTGAATCTCATCTTATGCCAGTAATCTGGTATAACCCATTACAGCCGCAAGGATCCTGGTCTGATGATGAAGAAGACCAAGAGGCTGTCCAAGAAAATACTCCAGTGGAACTCAACCATGTTGAACCACAAGGAGCAGACGAAGAAGAAGATTTGGCTCCTGTGCCTGATCTCGATGAATACGCAAGGATCTTGCAGCACCTTGCTATAGAGCAAGAACAAGGTCGCATCAATCAGCTTCGTCACAACCCAGCACCGGAAGTTCCTGAAAATCTACAGGAATCTCCTCCGGTAACCCCGGAAAACGAAGAAAGCTGTTGGATCGACGATCCTCTTACATCTGAGGACGAATCTGATTCCCAACAGTTCATCTTGGAGGCATCTTCCGTCAAAGTTACTTGCAATGCAATAACTCAGGATGATAATTCCTCACTTTCTCAGGCTTCGTCTCCTGGAACAGTGACATCGGAACTCAAACCTCTTCCGACCGATCACCTTGAAGAAATTCCAGTCGGTGAAATCTTCTTCGGAGAAAATCCGGTCAATTGGTCCCAAATGCCCGATCTCATCGGTGATGTCTGAACCAACAAAATATTCGATAAAGAAGGAAAGTTGCTGGATGCTGTTCAGGACTTGCTCCCGGAAAATGCTCCATGCAACACAATTACTGAAGATGGTAATGCTGACACAGAGACATCTTCAGCAAATGAGAAGGAACAACCCCTCGATCTCGAGGGTGATCTTCTAAACAAAGACCCTTCTCCAGAAGCTCTTGAAGTTGGTAGAGGTACCCGTTCTGGCCGGGATTACCACAAAAACTACAACCAACCTTCTGCTTCTTATGTAAATCCTTCAGGAAAACAAGTTGTAAACGCCCCTAGTGGCAAGAATAATGAAAATGCAGGCCCCAAGGAGGCTTTCAAGTACGACTTGACTCAGCACTTCAAACACATACTTGCACGTCTGCACATCCTAGACTTGTTACGAATGTCACCACAGACTCGTGATAGTCTCATTTCAGAACTACAAATGCTGGATGCGGATGTCGACAAACATGCCCCACAAGTCCTACAAATTGAAATGGACCATAGGGTCAAAAAATCAAAAACTCCCTCAAAAGGAGAAAAGAAGAAAACTGAAGGATCCTGCATCGAATGCCTCTCGGTTCAAAAAGCAGCAAGTGCAACCATCGCCTTCACCAAGGAAGACCTCCTGCTAGGCGAGACAAAGCACAACCGACCCCTGTACTTCACCGGGTACATCAAAGAGGTACCACTACGCAGAATCCAGATCGATCCAGGTTCTGCACTCAACCTCTTCTCCACTTCGGCACTCGAAGAACTGGGCATTCCGCCTAGCAAGCTGAGCCACACGTCTGTGTCCATCTTTGGATATGATGGCAGCGCTCAAAGGCCGATCGGCAAAATCGGGTTCAAGTTGCAAATCGGTGATCTTATCTCCGAGGTCACTGTCTATGCAATAAAGACCCCTTCATGCTACAACATCCTTCTCGGACGCCCCTGGATACACGAGAATGGTGTTGTCCCTTTGACTTTACATCTGTGCATCAAGTTCGTTGGCAATGACGGCTTGATACATCGAGTGTTTGCAGACAAAAAGCCCTTCAAAGGCAAAGAAGTCTATTTCGCAGATGCTCAGATGTACAAAGATGAAAAATAAGAAAGGGAGGAAGAAACAGCATCCTTTGCCGAAAATCTCCAGAAAAACAAAGGCAAGGCTCTTCAGCAATCACCGGAAGAAAATAAACCCTCTATCAAAACCGAAGAGAATAATCAATCTCCCTTCATGGTCTCCCTCAAGTCTTCAAAGCCTCTGGTGATCACCACCAAAGCAAAGAAGACAAAACAGAGGGCTGAGGGCAAGTTTGCTGTCTCCTTCGTGTCTATCTTGCAAGACACGGATTCAGACTCAGAGCCAGAAGACGATACATCGTCAAGCCAAGCTGATGATCAACAAGTTCAGCCCGCTCTCACTCCGATGGAGACAACCGTTGACATAGAAGATCCGGCATCTGCTTCCTTCGTTGTTCCAGCAACATCAGCAGAAGAAAAGCCAATCTTCTTCCATAAATCGGGAGTTTCTTCATCAAATTCTTCGCTTGAACCTTTCCAAAATGAAGGTATGCCTCAACTATCCCTGTATAGTCCAATGGCGCAAGCTATCATGAAGAAAATGGGCTACGATGCTCAGAACCCAATCGGTTTGGGAGATGGTCGTGGTATTATCACGCCATTGGAACCAACCCTGACCAAAAGTCAACTGGAAGGTTGGAAACCCCACCGCCACATAGAAAAGTCTTCATATGGGCTGGGGTATGATCCTGACGCCCCCTTGAGACAGTTGACACAAAGGCTGCAAAGTCATCCTGCCGACCAAGCCTCAACATCTCATATTAATGAAGACATTGATCTCCCTGGATATCTCTTTGAAGAGTTGGTCGTCAAGGATCCAGGAAGTTCATCCAATTGGTACGATTTCTTTGATGATGAAGAGGAATTGTCCGATAATACAGACACACGGTTCTCTGACCCAGAAGAACCACTGTCTCTAAAGGAAGTGCCCTACTTCGACCTAGTTTCAACAGGTGATTGGGACCATCTCATAACAAATCTTGAGAAAAGTACCAATCAAGAAGACACATGGACAAAAGCAGAGCCGTGGTCTGTAGATACCTTTGGAACTCCAGAAGGCTTTGTTGGGTTGGAAGCCTCCGAAAATATTGTGGAGGAACCACTTTCAAATCTTCCAACAGAAGATTCTGTTCAAAAGATAGACTTGGGAAAACCTGATAACTCACGTCCTGTATTCATAAGCAAGAATATAAAGGATGATGAGTTACCCGAGTATATCACGTTTCTTCATGAGTTCGTTGATTGTTTTGCATGGTCTTACGCTGAGATGCCTGGCTTAGACCCCAAAATAGCAATCCATAAACTCAATCTTCAAAAAGATATCAAGCCTGTCAAACAAGGCCAAAGAAGGTTCCGTCCTGACGTGATGGACAAAATTGAACAAGAAGTTCAAAAACTCAAAAGCGTTGGCTTCATCCGTGAGGAACAGCATCCTGAATGGTTGGCCAACATCGTCCCCGTGACAAAGAAAAATGGGCAAATCAGGGTCTGCATTGATTACAGAGACCTGAACAATGCATGCCCAAAAGATGAATTCCCGCTCCCTATACCGGAGGTGATGATCGACAATACCTGTGGGTTCGAGCGAATGACATTCATGGATGGCTTCTCTGGCTACAATCAGATAAAGATGCATCCTGAAGATGGAAAACACACAGCATTTCGGACCCCGTTTGGCGTGTATTGCTACACTGTCATGCCATTCGGTCTGAAGAATGCCGGCGCTACATATCAGAGGGCTATGATGAAGATATTCCAAGATATGCAGCACAAGACGGTCGAATGTTATGTCGATGATCTCGCCGTCAAAAGCAAAAGAAAAGAAGACCATCTCAAAGATCTTCGAGAAGTCTTCCTCCGACTTCGCAAACACAAACTGCGAATGAATCCCCTCAAATGCTTCTTCGGTGTTTCATCGGGTAAGTTTCTCGGATTCATAGTACGGAAAGCTGGCATAGAGCTTGACCCCACCAAAGTCAAGGCTATCCTAGAAATGCCATCTCCAAGAACCCTAAGACAATTAAAAGGGCTCCAAGGAAGATTGGCATACATTCGGCGGTTCATCTCCAACCTATCAGGAAAGTGCCGTCCATTCTCTCGGTTAATGAAGAAAGGTGTCGATTTTGTCTAGGATGCTGAATGTGAAGCCGCGTTCCAGGACATCAAGTCATACCTGACTAAACCTCTAGTGTTGGCTGCCCCCACAACTGGAAAACCATTCCTCTTGTACACAAGAGCCCTTGACTGTTCTTTAGGCGCTCTACTCGCACAAAAGAATGACCAGGGAAAAGAAGCTGCTCTATATTACCTTAGCCGCATGTTGGTAGGTGAAGAGCATCGCTACTCTCCAGTCGAAAAAGAATGCTTGGCAGTGATGTTCGCCGTACAAAAACTGCGTCACTATCTGCTATCCAACACAGTGTACCTGATTTCGAGGATCAACCTCCTAAAGGTCCTTGTCACAAAAGCAGGTTCTCTCAATGCCCGAATGGCAAAATGGTCCATCCTCCTGTCACAATTTGATATTAGGTATGTACCACAAAAAGCAATCAAAGGCCAAGCTCTAGCAGACTTCCTCGCGGAGCATCCATTGCCTAAAGATTCTCCACTCAGGGATGACCTCCCAGACGAATCAGTCTACAGTGTGGAGACTTCCTTATCAAACGCTTCCTGGCACATGTACTTCGATGGCGCAACCAGGACAAATGAAAAGGGAAATCAAATATCGGGAATTGGCATTCTCTTTGTTAATCCCGACAAATACATGATTCCACACGCATTCTCGCTACTGGAACCATGTTCAAACAATGCAGCTGAGTACCAAGCCCTAATCATAGGATTGGAACTCGCCCTTGAATCCGGCATCACTACGCTGGAAGCTTTTGGAGACTCTCAACTGATCGTCAACCAGATGAATCAGAAATTTGAAGTCAGGAAGCCCGATCTGTTGCCTTACTACAACAAAGCACAATCGCTTCGACAAAAGTTCGACATCTGTCATATCACCCACATCCTCAGAGGTGGAAACATTCGTGCAGATGCCCTGGCTGGACTTGCTGCGTCTATGGCAATCCAAGAAGGGGAAAACATGCAAATTACAATATGTCAAAAAAGGATTCTCCCTCCTCTCAACACACATCAAGCAGTTGCTGAATGCCACCAAGTGGTTGGAAGTCGGATCTCCGTCCTTAAACCTCTGATCAGCGACTGGAGGGATCCGTTCATTGATTACATAATGTTCGGAATCCTACCTAAAGATCCAAAAGAACGGGTAAGCATCGAAAGACGAGCCCCAAACTTTCATTTGGATATTCCTTCAAAAATGCTGTATAGAAAATCCTACAATGGAGTACTTCTACGCTGCTTGTCACAATAAGAGGCTGAGGGAACACTCAAAGAAGTACATGCTGGTCTTTGTGGAGCCCATCAGGCTGGGCCTAAGCTCTACGATCAGATAAAAAGGTTAGGTTATTATTGGCCTACCATGGTGGCTGATGCAATGCAATTTGCTAAGCGCTGTCAACAATGCCAAGTTCATGGAGATTATGTCCACATGCCTCCGGAATGGCTACATCCTACAGCATTCTCATGGCCTTTTGAAGCCTGGGGTATGGACATCATAGGTCCTATCTCCCCTCCATCGAGCAAAGGTCATCGCTTCATCTTCGCCGCTACGGATTATTTCTCCAAGTGGTCAGAAGCATTCGTGCTTAGTGAAATGAAGACGTCATCAGTCCTTCACTTCTTGCGCACCAACATCATTTGTCGCTTCGGCATACCTAAAAGATTCGTCCATGATAACGGACCACAGTTCCGCGATCACCGATTCTACAGGTTCTGCGACAAGTACAAAATCCAAAGTTGTCCTTCAACTCCGTACAATCCGGCAGCGAATGGACTAGCAGAGGCCTTCAACAAGACGCTCTGCAAAATCCTCAAGAAAATGGTCTCTAGTCACAAAAGAGAATGGGGCGACAAACTGCCTGAAGCTTTGTGGGCCTATCGAACCACCGTTCGAAGACCAACCCATAGCACACCATTCTCCTTGGTCTATGGATGCGAAGCTGTTGTCCCTTTGGAGGTTCAAATTCCTTCCTTAAGGGTATCTCTACAAAATGACATGACGCAAGAAAGCAATGTCAAATTGAGACTCCAAGAGCTGGATAACCTCGATGAGAGACGGCTCGAAGCTCTACAAAGCATTGAACTCTACCAAGCACGCATGGTAGGATCTTTTGACAAGAAGGTCAGGCAACGCGCCTACAAAAAGGGAGACTTGGTTCTTACAGTAAAAAGACCAATGGTTTTTGCCAACAAATCCAAAGGCAAATTTGAACCAAAATGGGAGGGACCTTTCGTCATCGACAAAGTCTTCTCCAACGGCGTATACGCTCTTCTAAACATGGAGGGTGACAGATGTATGCTGCCCATCAATTGGAAGTTCTTGAAGCGGTACTACCCTTGAAGGCTTCTTCCATCAGGTCAGAGCGACGCCTGCACGGCCAAAGCCTATTCCTAGGTATCTGCTCGTCAAACCCACTCCTTTTGGAATTTTCATCCTCTTGTTGAAATTTCTAAAAAAAAAAACCCCTCAAAACAATGTTTCTTTCATCGTTTCATTGTTAAAAAAAAAAAGCAAATCCAAAAATCCAAGTTTAGGAGCTTCTTCCCAAACTTGACCAAAATTTTCGATCCTTGAAACCAAAATTCATGGTTTGAAACAAAATCAGGACCTAGGGATTTCAGCCCTAGTCCACCTCGACTTTTACCACCAAAATGGTTTTGAGTCAAAATTTACGACCCTCGTGTCTTTAAACAAAAAAAATGGTTTTTCAAAAACCGCAAGGAAGCGACGTTCAGTCGATACTTGCAAAACCCAAAACCGGAAGGATGCGAACCCCATTCGATACTTCCAAAACCCCAAAATTTCAAAAATCGTGGAGACGCAACGTTCCAGTTGATATCCACAACCCAAATTTTAAAACAAACAAAAAAAAAAAACAAAACAAAGGTTCGAAAAAACCTTAAACTTCAAAAATCGTGGGGAAGCGACATTCCATCGATACCCACAAAACAAAATTTTTGAAGACAAAAGCAGGGAAGCGACGCTTAGTCGATACTTGCACCCAAATCCGCGGGGAGGCGACATTCCATCGATACTCGCAACCGAATGAGCAAGGAGGCGACATTCCATCGATACTTGCAATACCATTCAGCAGGGAGGCGACTTTTAGTCGATACTTGCATTTTTGAAAACCAAAAACCTGGCTTTCACGCCAAAAAAACCCGGCTTCCATGCCAAAAATCCGGCTTTCACGCCAAAAAATCAAAAATCCGGCTTTCACGCCAAAAAACAAAATTCGGCTTCCATGCCAACAAAACAAAATTCGGTTTTCAAAAAATCCGGCTTTCATGCCAAAAACAAAATCTGGTTCTTACACCAAAAACAAAAATTGGCTCTCATGCCATACCAAAACCGGCTTTCATGCCACTAAAAAAAAATCGGCTTTCATGCCACCTCAAAATCGGCTTTCATGCCACCCCAAAAACCGGCTTTCATGCCACCTCAAAATCGGCTTTCATGCCACCCCAAAAACTGGCTTTCATGCCGCCTCAAAATCGGCTTTCATGCCACCCCAAAAATTGGCTTTCATGCCACCTCAAAATCGGCTTTCATGCCACCCCAAAAATCGGCTTTTATGCCACAAAATTCGGCTTTCATGCCATCTCAAAAAAAAATTGGCTCTCATGCCATCCCAAAATTTGGCTTTCACGCCATCAAAATCGGCTTCCACGCCACCTCAAAATTTCGGCTTCCACGCCATCCAAAATTTTGGCTCTCATGCCATAAACCCAAATCCGGCTATAAATGCCACCCAAAAATTGGCTTTCATGCCGCAAACAAAATCTGGCTCCCATGCCAAAACATGTCTAAAAAACTGGCTCCCATGCCAAAACAATCATTTGTCAAAAGATTTCTCACAAAATGACAAACTTTTGATCACATCCCATTTAGCAATCACTTAAATCACAATATTTAAGTGAGCGTAGGGAAAACAAAAAAAAAAGTACCAAAAAAATACATGTGGTACCAAAAAAAAAGAAGAAAAGAAAAGTGTTCACAAGCACTACAAAAATGTATACCAAAAAAAAAAATACATGTGGTATATAAAAAGAGAGAAAGAGGGGTCTCAGCCAAAAATGCCCTCCAGCCAAGCTTTCAGTTCCTCAAGCAAACTCTTGGCTTCATCCGTTAGAGTCTCCAAGGCACGCTTCTTCAAGAATCTGCCATGAGTAGCTGGAGAAGGCTCTATCCCTTCTGCTACACCGGACTTTCAAGCCCTCCTTCTCCCTCAAAAAATCGTAGAAGGCGACGAGCTGAAAGTACAAAAGCCTGAACTCCTCAGACTGCTCCTCAAGGACGCTGTCAATCGGCATAAATTCCTCATAGAGTTTGCCGAGGATGGGTAACCCGGTAATGGCACTCAGCTCCTTCAAAGAAAAACCAATCTCACCATTCGTAACAATGAAGGTGTTGGTTTGTAGAAGGAAGGACTCCAGCATGGCCATAAAAGCCTCATCGGAGAAAAATACGGTTTGCCTAAAAGCGCGAACCGCATCAAAAATCTCGGCCTCCTTCAGAATGGCACCGCCGATCTGCAGGATGTGATCAGTCCACGACTCCCAGCCCGAGTCAACACTGAAACGGCCACGAAGTCGAAAAGGCTTCACCCAATTGCTGCCATCGCCCCTGAAAATGCCAAGGCCCACCGGTCTCAAATCAACCGATGGATGATCAGATCCTTGGTAGCCGCTGGCCGGCATCAACATGTCCAGACGGACAGGCGACTTCTCTGCATAACCAGAAGGACCGCCAACAAAAACCCCGGTCTTGACCACAGTGGTCCTCTTCACCCAGCTTGGAGGATCTTCTCTCTTAGAGCAAGTGGGAGAAAGACTCATGATCGAAATAGTACGATCAAAAGGCGACCGGGTAGAAATGGTTCTCTCCTCACCATCGGCTGTGTAAGAGAACTGAAAGCATCTCCTTTGATATGACGAGTCATCAGGAGCTGCATCACCAAAGAAAAAGGTAGGCTTGGGCACAACGCTCTGATCGTCCATGACCCAAGGACGATTGCTTGCCATAATCTTGTAAAACTCCTCATCCTTGAGACCGATCAGTCGCTGTCTCATCTCATCTCGGTTGAGCGAGTCACACTCTTCCAAGTTTCTTTCCACATACTGGACCTTCTCCCAAGCCTGCTGTACAGCAGCATTGGAAGATCTGGCAGATCGACGAGGTGTATCGGTAACGGGCTTCTTACCCTTGTTCGTTCTGGAGGAACTACCTGCAAAGATTGAAAAAAAAAATCAATCAACAGAATGACAGAATTTTGCTAAAAAAAATCCTAGCGAAATTTTGGCATGACTCCGGGGCAATTCCGAAGAAAAGGGAATCACCCCGAAAAGAAAGGAAGCCTGAAGATGAGCTCAACATCGCTGCGAGCTCATGATCAATGAAGGATTCTCAAAGAAGACTCGAACTCAAACATTGCTGCGAGATCAAGACAGTCTTCTCAAATTTCCGCAAGAATCGGAAAAGAGCTCAACATTGCTGCGAGCTTCAAATCCCAAAACTTGCAAAAAAGCTCCTCGAAACCCCCGCAAGACTAAAGAAAGAGCTCAACATTGCTGCGAGCTTCAAATCTCAAGACTTGCAAAAGATTTCCAGGTGTGCATCATCATCATGCTCCCAATTCAATTTACCAAAAATCATGCATAAAAGAAAATCATCATGCACTAGATGCTAGGAAAACCTTGACAAAATTTGACCAATTCCAACCCAACTTGGTCAAAATCAAACTTTGTCTAAGTCAAAATTCATGTTGACTTAACATAGAAACTCTAGCCTTCTATCTTGATGCATCAAACAAAAAAAAAAAAAAAAAAAATGCATAAACATCTTGAAATGCATGAAACCTCATTATCATGATGATACAAAAATGGGAGAAAGGAAAGTTTTTTTTTTTTAAAAAAAAAGAAGAAGAAAAAAAAAAAAAGAAAAAAATTATGGGCTGGCCCACAGGCCGAAGCCCACAGGCCGTGGCCCATGGGCCACATGGCCGTACGGCCCAAAGCTGTACGAACATGTCCGTACAACAGCAAAAAAAAAAAGGAGAAAAGAAAAAAAAAAAAAAAAAAAAAAAAAAAAAAAAAGAAGAAAAAAATGATGAAACTTTCTTTACATGGAACTTCTTGTAAAAAGAAATAAAAAACTTACTTGAAGCCATGGATGGAGAAGAAAGAAGAACTTGAAGACTCTTGAAGAAGGAGGATTCTTGATCTTAGAGCAACTCTTGAAGACTTTTGCAAAAAGAAAGCAATAGGAGCAAGAGATCCCACCTCAATTGCTTTTATAGAAGAGAGCAAACCAAAAGAGAAAACAAGAGAAAAGCAAGGAGGTAAGTGCTAAAAATTAGCAACCTTCCCAAAAGAAAAGGAAACTTGGATCCTTTGAGAAATTCTCTCCCAAAGAAAGATATTTTGAGAGAATATCTCCCAAAATCAAGAAAACTTGAGAAAATCTCTCAAAGTAAAGATATTTTTAGATATTCTCCACCCAAAAGAGATATCTTTAGATATTCTTTACGAAAATGACACCATATAAGATCTAAGCCATTCCCAAAAGCTTAAGGTCCCATGGGTTAGCCCATATGAGCCAGGTTTGACCACCTAGGCACTAAAAGTGGCTTTTAGTCAAAATTTCTCTTACCAAGAGCGTACAAAAATGGTCCCATGCCTCTTTTGAGTTGATTGGACCATACCATACAAAAATCCAAGCTTCATGAGTTTCCAAAAATCCAAACCATCCCACCTCATGAACCAAATTAAGCCAAAATCTTGAAATTGACATTCCACAAAAGCCCAAACCACTCCAATGGACCCAAAATTGTCCCAAAGAGTGAACCAAAAAACCAAACCATGGTCCCCTAACTCGCCACATACAGCCTGTTAGGTCACAAGACCAAAACCAAAAATCAAAACCCGACCCCCTAACTTGCCACATACAGCTTGTTGGGTCACAAGGTCAAAATCAAAACCAAAAACCTGACCCCCTAACCTGCCACATACAGCTTGTTAGGTCACAAGGTCAAAATCAAAACCAAAAAACCAAAACCAAATCCAAATTCAAATGTCATTCTCAAAATCTTGCCTTAAGGTGGTACGTGATCCCTCTCACTACCATAAAATCCCCTGGAAGCTCAAAAGGCTACTCCATAAAAAAAAAATGCTCAAAGACTCTTGGTCAAGTCAGAAGCTCTTCTTCAAGATTCTCTTCGAGGCACATCGACTGCAAAAGCTATATCGTCGCTGTACCTCGAGGGGGCATTTGTTGACACCAAAAATGTCACTTTGCCTCTTCACACCAAAAGCTACATGGAGCCGCATCCTACCAAAAATAGGCAGGCGCCACTTCAAGCATCAGATCTTGTCAGAATCAAACAAAAACTGCAAGGTCATTCAAAACAACCAAAAGAAGAGGTACACATGAAGTTTCGGGCCATTCCGACATCATTTGGCCTAGCTTCACTTCTCCAACAGCTAAACAAGCGCTCCCGGCGGCGACAGAATCGGAGACACCAAATCTTCGATCAGGGCCTATGGATGTTCTCAAAATATGTCCAAAAGGCTCCATGTCAAGTCTCAAGTCAAACCAGCAATGTTTGACCCATCATCAACTCTCCAACGGCTGAATCAAGCCTACCAGCGGCAGAGCACCCCGGGACCATGGCACCCAATTCAGAGCTTGCGGATCATCTCAAAATGACTCCAATAGGCTCCTCGTCGAATTTCAGGTCAATCGGACATCGCTTGACCAGAAGTCAAAGCTCAGCATCTCTTTCGCAGGAGAAACAAAGGCAAGCATTTGCATGACTCCAAATGGCTTCAAAACTCAAACAAAAGCCTATGGTTGGTCTTAACTACTGATGAGGGAGTCACTCGTCGAATTTCAGGTCAATCGGACATCGTTTGACCAGAAGTCAAAGCTCGGCATTTCCCTTGCGGTGAAATCAAAGGCAAGCGTTTGCATGACTCCAAATGGCTTCAAAACTCAAACGAAAGCCTATGGTTGGTCTTATCTACTGATGAGGGAGTCACACGTCGAATTTCAGGTCAATCGGACATCGTTTGACCGAAAGTCAAAGCTCGGCATTTCCCTCGCGGTGAGATCAAAGGCAAGCATTTGCATGACCCCAAACGGCTTCAAAACTCAAACGAAAGCCCATGGTTGGTCTTATTTAATGCTCAAGAAGCTTCACCTCAAATTTCAGGTCATTCCGACATCGTTTGACCCTGTTTCAGCTTCTGGCGGAAAATCAGCAGTTCTGCGCTCGGCTTTTCCCGGAAAATCGGAAACTTTGCAAACCAATTTGCAAGGATTCTCATCATGTTTTTCAGAGGGAAATCAAGCCAAAAATGTGGAGAAATGTCATAGAAAACAAACAAAAAAAACGGAAGCGAAAAACGACGAAAAACGGCCAGAAACGGGCCCCGGGAAGCAATTTCCCCCCAGGGTCGCAGAGCCCCGCGACCCTGGGCCAGGCCTGCGACCCTGGGCCATGGTCACCGGCGACCATGGCCCATGGTCGCCGGAGACCATGGGGCCGGCGACCCTGGGAGGTCCGGGGCGCCGATTTCGCCCCGGGACCCCCCGTTTCGTCCGTTTTCGCGAGACGAGTTGTTCTGTCCCTGTGATTTTTCCAGATTCAGACTTTTGAGGCTCCAAATTCGCCGATATTCGCCAAGATCACAGGAATCCTTCCAAGAACTTCAAAAACTTCGTTGATCGCCAGCTGAACAACCAAAAAGTGCACTTTCTGCCCGCCCGATCGCGAAATCGACTGGACAGATGCTGCCGGCCCGCTGGTATCAACCAATGTCTGAAACTACATGATCATCTGATGTTGATTTACATAAGGATCCATCGATGATCATCGCAAAGGGAATTCCAAGAGACGCAACATGGCCCGCGACTCTTCAGCTACCAAGGTGGCCACTTAGTGCAATCAATTGGCCCGTTTATGGCAAGTTAATGCGGTCATTAACCCATTATCTTGAACGGCCCAATCAGAAGCCTCCGTTCAGGAGTTACAAGTCCAAGCAATCATGGCATTCAAGCCATGAAACTCCTAACATAATGGAGATTAAAGGCGATTAAATGCCCATGACTCTCCTCCGGCCAATGAAATCCAAGGGTCAGGAGTTACAAAACAAAAAGCAATTAAACTCGTAACTCCTCCCTTAATGAGCTTTATTACCATAAAGGCTCATAAATCACTCTTAAAGGCTACCAAAAGGCCTATAAATAGGAGTCCCCTCCAAGCATTTCAGGGAAGGGGGACACACACAGAAGGATCCGGGAAAATCGCCACAGATCCGGAAAAATCGCCAGAAAATCATTCAAAAATCCTTGGAGAAATCTCTACAACCCTGCTCCTTCAAGAAAACTCTGCTGCAACAAGTTCAACAAGGTGATTGAAGCCCCTTGGGGGGCCACCCCCCCTCAAAGACCACCTATCCTTCTATCCAACATGGCTAGATGCGGCTTTTCAGCCCGTCTACTCGGTTTTTTACCGGATATAGGACCTTATCTTGGTCCTTATCCTCTAAAAATCTGAGGTTGGAGTCAAGCCAAGAAATCAAGCACTATGTTCTCATCTGAAGGACGATGGCGGAGCCCATACATGACTCGCGACCATCGATCTGAACGAGCCCTCCCACAATCGCATGAGAAGTTAGATTCATTTTTCTTACTTTTCTGTTGTAAATTGTATTTTTTCTAAAGAGACAAAAAATCACATCTCTTGTCTTTCATTATTGATAAGATTTGTAAATCGCCTTTCATGGCAAAATCGCCTCCAACGGCACCAAACCGCCTTCTACGGCACAAAAACGCCTTTCACGGCATTCAAACAAAACTGTCTCTTTTATTAAAATATGTATGCAATGGAAAACTAGAAAAAAGTTTCATTTCCCTTTTTACTTGTGAAGGTGGATCTCCGGATCACCATTTCTAAATTCCAAGTATTAAAGAGAAATTGGCATACCCGTACAAAAAACTGATGCCCGCTTTTCCTTTTTCCCTCCACCATACCCCGCCAGCCCCGGGGCGGAGGCAGCTTTGGAAAAAGACAAAAGCCGGGACCATCAATAGGATCAATTTTTGTGCCCCTAAATATAAAATCATTCCTACTTTTCCATAAGGCCCACCAAAGAATGAGAACCCAAGATTTCGTTTGAGGATTAATTGGTGGATTCATCTTGCCATAATAATCCATAAAAGAGTTCTTCCACCAGTCTCTAATCCTCAGAGAAGTAATAGAATGTGATAACATTCCTATGTTAGAGCCAAACCATGATGCTCTTGCTTGCATCGCAAAGAAATAGAGCATGCTCAATATATTCTTCTGATGTTGTACATATAGGACAAATGGCATCATTAGAAATATTTTTGTTTTGGAGTAACTTGCGTACCTTGACTGCATTATTAAGACATTTCCAATCAAACAGAAGGACTCATTGGGGTAGAGGGAGGGACCACAATGTCTTCCAGTTAAAGAGAGAGTTGTGGGTAATCCTACTTTCTTCATGAATGATTTTGTATGCCGATCTTGAAGATAAATCGCCCCCTTTGGAAAAGGGTCGTATTCTCCTGTCATCACTTCTGGAATGGGGAATATAGATTTTCATAATATCCTCAACATCATAGGCGTTATTAAAAACATTTCTAATTAGCCGTTCGTTCCAATTTTTGTCTCCATATCAAAGATCTTTAACCACAAGATCTTGGTTAACAATACTGGACTTTGGTTTCCTAAGACCTCCTTCTGAAGAGATCCAATTGCATTTCCAAACCGAGATTTGATCCCATTATGTATGATTCATCCCACGCTATCATTGATAAAATTTGTAGCTTCCACAAATCCCTTCCAAAACCAAGAGTTACCTTTCTTGAAGTTTGCCTCCCATAAAGGTTTGTTCGGATAGTACTTTGCTTTCAAAATCTTCGAACTTAATATATTCTCATTAGAAAGGCACCTCCAACATGTTTTGGCCAATAGGGCTAGATTATTTTCCTTGGTATCCCGAATCCCTAGTCCTCAATTTTCGAAAGGGCTGCAAATTTCCTTCCACTTTATGGTGTGCATTTTTTCTTTTTTCTTTTTTTTTTTTGTCAGGAGAATCGGCCCAAAAGAAGCTTCTAAGCATTTTATCTATAACATCAATGGTTTTTAATGGGAGTTGGAGCACTGTCATATTATAAATAGGGATAGTAGAAGCAACTGATTTTATTAGGGTACACCTCCCTGCTTGCAATAGAAGAGGGGTTTGCCATGACATAATTCTACTTTTAATTTTTCCTATTAGAAAATGGAAACTAACGTTTCTATTTTTGTTCATAATGAGGGGATTTCCTAAATATCTATCATCCTCAATCATGAGCCTAACTCCTAGGATCTTGGCAAGTTCTTTTTTCCTCATACTAGAGGCCCCTTTGCTAAAGTAAGTTGCAGACTTATCAAACATCACTAGTTGCCCAAATAAGAAGCAGTAATTATCAAGGGTGTCCTTAATGTCCCTGACTTCATTTATTTTTTCCTTGCAAAAGAGAAGACTATCTTCGACAAAGAATAGGTGGGAAGTGCTAGGCGTAGAATGAGAGACTTTGGCTCCATGAATGACTCTTTTCTCTTCCTCTTTCAATAACATTCGGGAGAGGACCTCGGTGCCCATGATAAATAGATATGGCGAAATAGGATCCCCTTGTCTTAGTCCTCTTGTTGGAGTGATAAGTCCAAATGAAGATCCATTGAGTAGGATAGAAAAGGAGACAGATGAAATACATTCATGGACAATTTTAATAAACTCCTCATGGAAACCAAAGGCCTCTAGGACTATGACTAGGAAGTCTCATTCCATTCGATCATATGCTTTTGCCATGTCTAATTTTAGCCCATGGTTTTTCCCTTTCTCTTTCTTTTAAAAGAATAAATAACTTCATGAGCAACAATATAGCTATCAGAAATTGCTCTACCTTCCACAAAGGCACTTTGGTAAGGGCTGATAATTTTATTTAGCACCTTTTTAAGTCTATTGGCAACTACCGTAGAGATAATTTTATAAATAACATTACATAGACTAATTGGTCTAAAGTCATTCACCCTTTAGGGACAGCTCTTCTTGGGGATGTAGGTAACAAAGGTTTTATTGAGCTTCTTAAGAGAAAATTTGGTTTTGAAAAAACTTTGCACAAGAGCAATGATATCTGGTCCAATTGAGCCCCACATGTGTTGATAAAACTTTGCCGGGCAACCATCAAGGCCCGGGGATTTAAGGGACTCCATTTGGAAAACAACTTTCTTAACCTCATCCTTTAAAGAGATAGCAATTAGATCTTGGTTCTCTTCTATGG
The DNA here is from genome assembly GCA_038049695.1 of Cinnamomum chago. NCBI lineage: Eukaryota > Viridiplantae > Streptophyta > Magnoliopsida > Laurales > Lauraceae > Cinnamomum > Cinnamomum chago. The sequence goes on from CP142462.1 coordinate 11,781,857, forward strand.
AAACTATGTTGCTAATCAGGTTCTTTATTTCACTAAGATTTCGTGGACCGCTAGTCGTCACCATCTTCTTTAAGTTGTCACAAAGAGTATTTCCTATGTCCTCCCTATTATCCACCCATTTTACAACATTAGTTTTAATTTTCTCAATCCTATTGTTTTTCCTCCTACTAATTGTACTTGAGTGGAAAAAATTTGCGTTTTTATCCCCGTCCTTCAGCCATAACTCTCTAGATTTTTCTCTCCACATATCTTCTTACCTACAGAGGTATTCCTCAAGTTTTTCACTAAGGTTGATTTTGGAATTCACAGAGGTTGGATTTACTTCCTTTCTCCTCAAGCTTTCAAGTTTAAGTTTGGTTTCAGAAATAACTTCCTCCACTTTTCTAAAACAATATTTGTTCCACCGAGAGAGATCCTTACCTAAGGGCATGTTTGTATAACACTTTTCCGCGGAAAAGTTTACGGTTTTCCACGGAAAACCCATTTTTCCGGCGTTTGGTGCGGAACAATTCCGCGGAAATGTTTTCCTGCCTCGTCAGCATTTTCCTTGATAATTGTGGAAATGGGTTTCCCATGGGGGGGTATGGGAAATGGTTTTCCTCGGAAAACTTTTCCATCTTTTCCTCACTTTTGTCCATTTCAACCCAAAAACCCTATAACTCTTTCATTTTTTATTTCTTTATATAAATTATTATTTAATGTTAAATAAATAATATACATGTTATGTTATTTTCTTCAAAAAATTATATCACCAAATAAGAAATTTTGATTTTCTATAAGGAATCCACAGCCGCACCAAACAACATCTGCACCAATTCAATGAGGAAACTCTTTTTGCACCAAACATGAATTTTTAAATTCTACGGAAATCCTTTTCCGAGGTTTTTATTTCTATGGAATTTGCTGACGTGACAATTTCCTCTTTCCGCGGAAAGGGTGTGTACACAAACGTGCCCTAAGAGGTATAGTGTACAATCAATATTTTTTTCATTGACATTGGTAGGTTTGGTCCACCTGTTAAGGTTGAGAACTACCCTTTTGCCAAAAGGCCTGTACATTGGAGATGCTAGCTTGTCATGCTATGCATATTCTAATATTAGAAACAATTGCAACCCTCCCTTGCTTGCTATCACACTACTGCCTGAAGGCAAGCTTCCAAGGCCCAAGCATGGAAAATAAAAATCAGGTCAAAAGTCTCTCCAAGAGTCACTAAGTTTAGCATCAAAAGCTGCAACATGATGAGACTGTTAACACCCAAAAAAAAAAAATAACAATGCTTTATACTATCTTGACTCAGTCTGACCTGGTCTAGCCCTAAGGGAAGAGTAAGGCCTGGCTAGTGTAAGTCCCACCGAGGGTTTTAGCCTATCTACGCCCGGCCAGCATTTGTGTGGGTAATGTAAGGGCATATCATGTCCTGCCATTTGATCGCCGACCTATTGAGAATCTAAATATATAAGAACATTGTTCCCCTTGTATTTTATTTTTTCTAAATGGTACACATGCTCTTGTTGCATAAATTATCCCTTATCTTTCTTTTATCTCCTTGATCACATGGTGGGCCCATTTGATGAAGAATGGGTAAAGTCGATAGTGGACCCAAGTACATCCTGAATCCAACGAAGCCCAATGAGGCAATAACAGAGTATTCGATAAGGATTGGGCCAAGGGCTGGCTTAAAAGTTATTGGCCCAGACTTAGGCACTTGAGTTCGGAGTTAATTCATACTTGAGAGACCTAAGGAGGGGTGGTCAGATTGGCACAATTGTGATTGAGTGAAAGTTCAAGAAATATCTGATTATTTAGGGATTTCAACCAGAAAATATAAAGGGAGAGAATGAGAGTTTTTAAGTTAGTTCGCACTTTTAAATAGGTTCATCTATGACAAGCAAGGGGCAATTTAAGTCCTTTTTTTTTAAATCCCAGTTTATGTTTACTACCATTTTTTCTCCTTTTTCTAAAGGTTCATTACCATTTTTACCTGTTCTGGAGAACAAAATTACAAGAGATGAAGGGCAATATTTGAACTCAGCTGAGGCCTTTCTTTTTTAGAAAATTTCAAAAACATCCATAAGTTTTTGCTAAATTAAAAAAACACCAAAAATAATTTCTTTCAAAATAGTGTATGAGTTTTACTGATTTCTTTCAATTGGGTCCTTTCTAGCCAAAACCCCACGTCGCCGACAACTCTTTTCCCATTTTCCTTTTAGATGACCAAATGTCATTTCTCTTGAGAAAGGGCTACGGCTTTTTTAAACATCACTTTCCATCTTCCTCTCTCTCTCTCTCTCTTTGTTTTTTCACTCTTTCTTCTTCCTCACTGAAGGGGAAGTGAGGAAGAGGAAAGGGAGGGAAAACCAGAAAGGAGAGGATGAGATGGAGAGGGAGAGGGAGAGGGAGAGGGAGAGGGAAAGTGATGTTTTAAAAAAGGCTTGGCCCCATCTTAAGACAAAGTACAATTTAGTCATTTACAAGAAAAAGAAGGAAAGACTTGGGGATGGCGAGGGGTTTTAGCTGTAAAGGACCCATTTAAAAGAAATCTAAAAAAATTTAGACACTATTTTGAAATAAACAGTTTTAAGTGTCCTTTTTTTGAAAACCAAAAAAGTGAGGGATGTTTTTGAAATTTTCATTTTCTTATTTCATTCTTTGAATTAACAATTCTTTTTTAGATATTTTCTTAAATGAGGAAAAAATAATTACTATTTGGACTTAATAATTAATGATGGAGCTAATCTTATACTCCTTTTAAATGTAAATTGATCAAATCAAATCTCTCACCTACAGTAGCTGACCCTACCATCAAACTGATTATCTACAATCACATAATTTCATTATATGATTATCGATTCATAAGCACTTGCTTTACACAGTCATCTGGTAATAAGCTGATTTTAATTATAGTAAAATCCGTAATTCCTATAAGGATATTAAACTTTTGAGATAGACCCCATGCGGGAGATTTTTGTTATTCTATAACTATATATTCAACAAGATGTAGTTAATGAAATAAGTAAATGATATGTGCTTAAATTGCTAATGAGAAAAAAAGAATGTTTTTAGAATGGCATGATTTTATATAAAAGGAGACACCCATCCATCTTATGAATTCGCTCTTTTTTAAAATTTAATATAAACAGCTGGATTTAATACAGTAAAAATTTACTAACGTTAAAACTAATGTGTCATGCATGCTATACGACTTTTTTTTTTTTGCTAGGACCCGAGTGAGAGCCCACATATATATGGGAAGGTAGCTCACTCAAGCAGAAAGAAAACTCACACAAGCGAGAAGAGGTGAAGTATTCGAGGTTCTAACCCCGGGCAGCCAGAAAAGAACTGATGCTTAGATAAGGAGTCGTTCTTGATGCTATACCATAGTGGGTGAATTTCTTTTTTACCTAAGCTTAGGGGCAGGGACCCAAGAGAGGTCACACAAGTAAGGAAGTCTACAAGGTGGAAAGGCGAGCGTACACAAGTGAAAAGAGTGGCGGGATTGTAGCAACCCGAAAGTGATACTGCCAACATGGGAGACCCGGGGGGCCAACACCACTAAATAATGAGTTTTGTTGGCAACCAGTCCAATTCATTTGGTGTTTGGGCTTGTTTTTTTGTTAAAATTTCTAATAAGAATTTGTTATCTTGCGATTTTTTTTAATCATTGACATTGTATAAAAATAAGCCTTCCATGTCACAGCCAAATGATCCCACATGAGTCACGTGGGCTCTTTGTCCTTGTTTTTTGTCACATGTAGACACTGACAGCCAGCCCTGTGTGGCAGATCCGTTTCCCATAATAAATATCTTTGTTTTCACATGTTCACATCAGGAAAAAGCCCACATCTGTCCAAAAAGGTGAGCCACATGAATCACTATGATATTCAATGCAAACCATGGGGGTTGGCCAAAATTCTGGCCAAAAAGTTTGTCCATGTAGCATTACTCCTTCCAGTAACAGGAGGAAAACCGGATCTTCCGTCGCATGTACAAAACAAACAAAGCACTGGTGAGTGGTGGCCTGTGCAAGAGATCGGATTGGTCAGACGATTCTAGCCATGAGATCTTCAACCATTGGTCAAGAGAAGATTTTACATAATAATTAACCGCAATGGCTTAAATATTATTCTATATTAATTTTCAGATTATTGAGATTTTTTTCCCACATTTATCTTGGTTCGTTTGCATAAGACATGAGTTTGCTTCCCACCTTACATGTTGGGCACTCCCAAATTTACCAGATGTTCATGTGTTTTTGTCGTAATTCATTCTTTTCTAATGAATGGTCAAGTGCTCATTATCTTAACAATATTGATGAATAAACTTCCAAGAGAAGCACTTTTAGCAAATAAAAAAAAAAGTAGACAAATGGTACTGCTTTATGACTGGACACAAATATAATAAATAAAATATGTAAAGTAAGAAAAAAATAGAAAAAATAGAAGCATAAATGGGACTCTTTTCAATAATTAGAAGAAGGTAACTAAGTGCACTCTGTCATTGTTGAAAAGGAGCTGGTGAAACGACAACTGAGTCAAAAATCTAACAAGGCATAAATGTGCAGTACAAATAAAATAATAATAATAAAGTATCAATCCTCATAGTTTGAAAGGTGAGCACGAGATGCAATTTTTTAAAAAATCAGTATACAAATGATACATGTATTGTTGTCCTTACACAAATTGACTACTTGACTGTTGAAGGGAACCACAAAAATCTTCTTCCAAATTCTGCTACAGTGGCATGTGGGTTGAAACTTCAAACCACATCCAAAAGGTGCGTGCCAATATATTTGGGATTACGATGTTGACTTTGGGAACATGGAACTCGCTTTTTGGAATTTTAATATTGCACTCATCTTTTAGAGATCACAATCTCACGTTGCTTTTACTAGCCGAGTAAATTGTCAAAAGTAAATTGCCAAATGGACCCTAAAGGTGAGTTCATACTATAATTCTTAAAAATGATCCATCGGTCACAAAAGGTGAGCCCATACTGTAATCCATTCAAAGTGGGGCCACATTTTAATTTTAAAGGTGAGTCTCAGATTGTAATCTTTGAAAGATGGCCCCTACGTACAGCATAATTTCTGTAGGTGGAGCCCATGTTTCTAAAGATGCCCCTGTACAATAATTCTTAAATGTGGGCTATGTTTTAATTTCAAAAGGTGAGCCCATGTTTACAATAAGAAGCTGGATGCATGTGAATCCCAATATGAGTGGGCCCATATTCTAATTCCTATCGGTAAGCACATATAAAGGTTAATCCACATTGTAATTTTTAAAGGTAAGTCATTCTGAAAAGGTGGCTCCTATATTCCCATTACAAAAGGTAGGGCCATGTACCACAATACATCAAAGGTGTAATTCCAATGAGGATTTCTTGTAGCATAAAAAAGGAATTTATGAAATTCAGGATTCTTGAAATTCTCAGGTAAGAATTCCAGCATCAATGAAACAGTGTATTGAGAAGCATTCCAAAACTCCAGCATTTGGAATTCCCACACAACCACAAGATATTATTGGTTCTGACACCATGAATCTGAATTGATTCTCAGATCCGAACTCACTTACAAAATTTGGGTCCGACTGGGTTCTGTTGAATCTCATATTAATGGTTTGCGGAAACGATAATCAGAAGAAAAAACACTCTGCCTCAAATGCTTCAACTCCCATAATTGGGGTTTAATCTTTCCTGCTCTTAACTCAATTCAAGTTGTCAAATTAGCAACACTTGTTTTCAAAGATATCCACCCCTGATTATTTATTTTTAACCACTATGAGAAATAATCTATTTGAATTCCTAGAATTTACCCTTAACCATACAAAGCTTATCTTTATGTCATCCTCTTTCATCTAATCATCAGATCAATTACAAATAGATGCGCCCACTAATCACAACATCTAGTTACTGACTTTATTACCTGTGCCTGAAGAAAAAAATTCCAAAACCCAGCATTTTCTTTCTTTGCGGAAGGGTTTTGGAAGCATAAGATTTCATTTCACTGCAACTTACAGTGAGAATAAATAGTTAAACTCTCTTCTTCATTAATCAGCATTCACAATGAAAGACAGAATTGCTAAAACAGCTGCTCTTGGTTATGATCTTCTTCACCCTGGACTCGTTTTGATTTCTCGCGTCGAAGGGATAAGTGTAGATTCTATCCATCATATTTATTTTAGGGGCCTCTAGAATTGCCTTTGGAGGAGATAAAGCCCATTGCATTGCCCAGATAGCAAGCGGACGCATGTAGATTAAGGAGCGATAGTGGCCATCCATCGTCCATCCTTCAGGTGTTTGGAACCAGTACCTACAAAAATAAAGAAGATATCTCAACAATGTAACAAACATTTTCTGGGAAACTGTGATGTACTAAAATAAGGATGCACTCTCTTTAAATCTACAAGTTTTTTTGTTCTCTCTCTCTCTCTCTCTCTCTCTCTCTCTCTCTATATATATATATATATATATAAATATATATAAAAGCTCTGCATATCAAAGCAAAAGGCTAGACTTATTTTGAAGAACAACAGTAGCAGTTCAGCTGGCTGATTTGCAATAAATCTCCAGCTCAACAGTGGCCTCACATAGGATTAGCCAAAGCCTTTAAATTTTGAAATTATCATAAAATAGCTGGTCAGCTATGAATAACCAACACACCACATCCACAATGCAAAAACATACTAAATGGACGGTCACAATGTCTAGCCACTGAAAATAATTCATTATGGCTGATTGACATCAGAACGTCTGGATGGATATTCTCGAACACAATATAGAACACTTAATAGTATGGATGCATTTCTATTCAAACATTCATTTCTCTACATCTTAGAATGGAAGAACGGATGGACCTACTATAATATGGAAATCTTAACCATCCTAAAAATGTTGCAAATGGTCATAAATCAACCAGTAAACATCCATAGTTTCAACAACAAATTAAATTGCACAAAATTAGATGGCAAACCATTTCAAGACCACTACACCAAATATCTACAATATCAAAAGATTGACATATTCGTATAATTACATAGGCATGTTAAGGATTGCTAATTAGAGACCTACCTATCTCCCCATGTTAGATGCTGATACCAAAGTTTAAATATAGGTCATAAGTTTCAATCATAGCAGGAGAGTCCAGTATTGATTATTTTTTCTTTTTCCCCTCAAGATTCTCAGTGTCCATATTAAGGATGAGGGCCAATATGATGTACTAAGACACCTATGCAACTTAGAAATTGGTCTTAAGAACCTCCATGTGAACCCACTTTAGTCAATAGAAAACCCGCTGGTCGCTAAAAAATTAAGCCGACCGGCTCAGGTGATTTCTATAACATCAGAATCTGGTCCAAGCACAAGGAGCCTGGTTAAACTTAAAAGTCAACTGATTGAGTTCTATTAACAACTTTCTGACACTATCTGTAGAGAGGTACACAACAGGACAAGAAACTTACCCAAATCCCTCTTCTGACCAGCCGGAGGTGAAAATACCTTCTGCGGTAGTGAATGCCTGGTGTTCCTTTCCAGAAAGAAGCATAGTGGCTGCCACGCCATATGTCACCCCGGTCCAGATTTCACGTGACTGCATGCAGGACTCATCAACCTTGCCATTAGGACTCATACCATTCACAGCACCCATTCGCCCTCCTCTCACTTTCATCACATTGAATTCAAATACTTTCTGGAGTGAACTCCTGATTTTTCCCTCATCAAACAAGGGAGGTAAACCAGAGGAAGCTGTATACCACTGCCCAGCCAACTGATCGGCTTGTATAGATTTACTGTTGCTACTTGACCCACTGTCATAATTAAAATATGAGCCATTCCACAGTTTTGATTCAAACACCGGTTTGGCCTTCTGGAATTTACTCTTACACTTGTCTGCAAAGGCCATGTCACCAAGGCGATGTGCCATAGTAGCAGCAGCTTGTAAAGCAGCCAGCCACAGGCATCCACAGTATGCACTGATGCCATGAACTGTCCAGGCATCATATGTCTGATCTGGAAATCCATCATTCTCAACAAGACCATCATCATCCCTGTCAAACTGTTCCATGTAATCTATAGCAGCACGAACTGCTGGCCACACATCCCTTCCAAAAGACATGTCTCCTGTTGCAGCAAAATCTCTGTATACTTGAAGCACGAATTTTGGATTAAGATCTTTCCATTTACTCGTATCATGTATATTGTATGCATTCATTTCATGCCAAGGATCATGTGTGCCCAAGTCATGGGGAACAGCTCCTTTGACCTTACGTATTCCCCAGTTACCATCAGCCAGAAACTTGACTTTTCTTGTATCCTCACGCAATACTGCATTTGCAAAGTCACGTTGGATACTCAGCTCAATTTTGGGGAACAACATCAAAAGGGCAAAAGATGCATAGAAGTGTACATCGTAAGTACACCACATGATGTACTCGACTCCCTCCAAGTACAGAAATCTCCCAACATCATCACCATGGTCCAACAATTTTGAAAGGCCATTTCTCTTATCCCGTGATGAAGATTTGGAAATCATTCTTTCGTCATCATCTTTTAATCCAGTGATTGTGGGATGCTCCACAACAGAACCAAGCTTTCCATTTACTCTGGCTATAGCCATTTTGACATCTCCATTTGCCATTTCGGTAGATTTCTGTTCACTTTCAGTAAAGCTTGATTTCTCATCTGTAACCAGAGATTCACTATCTGCAAAGGAAGGTTTCAGTGACAATAAAAACGAAGCCATTAACCAACCAATGTGTAAAGTATCCACAATGACAAAAATAGCACACATCGATGTGCTCCAATTTCTGTAAATTACCGGAGGAGTAAAAAGCCTGTCAAATTCAAAAGAATTCACAGCTCACAAACTATTCACATATTATCTAATAACAACCAGTGAATAGCATGTCCCACACATGCATTGGATTGAGATTTGACGGCGATAAATAGAAAACAAAAATGTTTTTTCAAGTAGTTTTACTAGCAATCTAACACACTGCATATTAGCAAAATATAAAATGAGTACCGATCCAAATCGTTCCTCCAGCAACCAAGAAGTAGAGTTCATTAAACAAGGTGAACTTGTACCTGCAATCATCAAATAGACAACTTAAGTTTACAAAAGAACTTATTATTAGGTTCTACAATCAGGTTCATTCAACTGCACAATTTAAATGGAAACCAACACAGGAGAGCAACTATTGGAATGATGGAAAAAGACTCTAAAGAAATGACCATCTACATTTATCAACTTGCAAGCAGCTCTTCCAAAAAGCCATAATTGAAAAATGCAGAGATAAGCACATATAAACAGAATAATTTTCTAGCTTCTACCCACGAGGATCAAAACACACACATTAAAGAGGGGGTAAATCAGATTCCAAAAGTTATAATACCCAACTCTGGGAAGCATATTTTTGGACTTGGATGTGGCAGAATTACCTACCATTCTGGAAGCCTTTCATCTCTGAGGATAGGAAACTGCCATTTCTCAATCTCTTCCTCCCACCATTTATAATCTGATCAAGATTTCAAAATGACATCAGATTTCCAATTAAACTAACAGTTAGAGGAACCTGATAAAAAGTGCAAAAAAAGAAAAAAAAATGTTTAAATGAAAGCCAGCCAACTATCATATTCACATACTCATCAAAGCATCATGCACCACATCAGCAGCTGATCTTTCTGAAGTGCCATAGAACTTTGTATACCTCCTGCAGTAAAACAAGAAGCCACAGCATAAACTAAACTTCCAAGAGAAAAATACCAGTACATGATATCAAGTCTTTGTTACTTGACATTTATATACCCATATTGTTCAATAATAATTATAATAAAACAAAGACAGACGACAACAAAAATTATAAATAAATTAATATAAGCATCTCAACCAGTCAAATTGGTAAAGATCATCCACAACGATCGCTAATGTCCAAATAGGACTCGACGACCAAAGATTTCAAAGCTCCTGCAACATTTTTATTTTTAATTTTTCAACCACCCCCAACGTAGTTGGAATAAGGCTTTGATGATGATGATGATCTCTCTTTGAAGAAGCTAGCATGACGCCTTTTTTCTAATGACAACCTGACAACCATGTTGTGGGGTCCATGGTATGTTGGTACAGGAATTTGTCATGTAAGCCCTAAAATGATTTTGCTTGAACCATCTATTTGATTGCCTTGGATCAGATGGAAGAAGGCCAACAGGACTGAATTTAATAGAGGACTAATCCACAAACCCCTCATTTAGCTGGTGAAGCCAGCATTCCCCCGCAAACACGGCACATGTGCCACTAGTTTGTCGTGCACAAAGAGTCGTTGAGATAGCACAACCTTTTGCCTTGAGATGCAAGTGTAAATTGCCTTACATGTCAATAGAATCAAATATCTTTCTAAGGTAGAACAAAGACAGAAGATGAAGGATGTGCAATTACTAGCAACGAATGTAAACATATACAGTACAGTATATATTTACCTATGATAAGTGCTGCCCTTCAGAAATTTAACTTTTGGTGATGCCCATGCCAAAGCAAATGCAACAGTACACCTTCCGTGAGGTTCTACCCATGCAGAGGCTGACACTGCTGCACAAAGGGTGTCACCAGGTGATGATGGAATACTTGGGCCAGCAGTGAAATTTTCCCTATCAAATTGGCCATCCTTGAGATATAAAGGGGTAAATAAGTTAGAAACATGTCAAGGCATAGAAAATAGGTCCATACAAACAGCACAAAAGCTGCCTAGGAAACAAGTTATAACAAAGAGAGACTTTTAGAATAGCAACACGACTCCAACCCCCAACCTCATGGTTGCAAAATGAGCACCTTACAACTGTGGTACAGTCTTAAAACAAAGCAACCCATGAGGAGGAATATTCAGAAGCATGATGCAAATTATAGACAAATATAATAAAGAAATCTAACTATACAAATTGGTCACAAAAAGAAATATATTAGTGTGTGTGATAGTGTGAGAAGAAGTATGTGATAAAAAAAATCATCAGATGCCCTAAGAAATTAATAACTCAAACAATTACCTGCACCATTCTTCCCCACATATTCTCAGCTGTGACGTGACTTCCACCAGACAGCCCAAAGCATGGCAAAACAGTCACATTGACATTCTGTGTTTCACATGCAGCAATAGCAAAAGTAACAGGAGGGTTATCTTTTGCAGTCCTGCAACAATTCCACCATATCAGAAATGTTCATTCGGCGTTCCAAATTTGTAATTGACACAGAAAATCATTAACCAATTGTAACACAAACATCTGTAACTTTACAGAAATCCAAAAGGAGATACTTAGAAGGTCTCACTTGTAAAATTTCAATCTAGCTTATTTTAGGAATTTGGAAAGTAAATAAAACTGTGGTGAATGATCACAGCTCTACTATTTAAAAAAAAAGAAATAGAAAAAAACACACATATGGTGGGGATAGGTGTAGTAAGCTGGGCATGGAACTGCCCACTGCCCAGGACCACAAGAAATAACCTAGAGGTATCTGCTAACCAACCATCTAACAGAGCAATCAAGGGTTGACAACTTGCTTGTGATGTAGAAGCACACCAGATACTCCATCTTCGCCTCTACAAAAGAGAACAGTCCACGTCAAATTAAAAGATCTACAGTCAAGTGTATTACACAATAGAACATTTGTACCCTATACTAACATGAATGGCTCGTTAAAATGTCCTCCTGATAGATGTGAGGTTCCTCCAATTGAATTCTGTGCAAATCAGAAAAATGATGTAGGTCATGAAAACCACAAGTAAAAAATTGTTTACACAAGAACTAAAAATAGTCAGGAAGAAATTCACTTACCGCCCAAGTAAAGAGCAAACTAACTTTTGCCCTTTCTCTTCCAGTGTTCACCAACTGCAATAATGTAAAATTAACATTCATAAAATTCAACCTCCATTAGAATATTATAGATATACATGCTAATCGACTTTTGCCTTCCTGAAATAAAAATGTCAATAAACAACAAGTGGTTTATAAGAATCCACTTGAAAGGCTTTATTCATGGGGATTATCACAAAATAGAAAACTTTGCACATTGAACAATGATACTACAGTGTAATCATTCAGCGACACCTGTTCAGTTAATATGTCACGTGTTTCATATTTAGATTTTAAAAAAATGTCAGGTGAACTGGTCCGAGTTCTATCCTTTCTAGGGCCGACCAGATTCAATCTTCACATGTAGACGCTGAGTCTGTAAGACGCAGGGAGGGAAATGAGTGTGAAGTGTGCCATCTTAAATAGGTTCACAGTCCTGTCTAAACTAAAGGTCATCACCCAATGCGGTCCCGCCAAAGCAGGTTCGTGAGAAGGGTTCAGACCAGAGACAGACCTAACCTTTGGCAATTTTGCACAAAGTGGCTGCTCACAGGTCTCGCACCTGTGTCATCACGCATGGCACTCAAGACTTTTACCATTGCACTGAAGTAATAACCATCTAAACCAATGATGTAAAATTCACAACAAAAGAAGTTCATAAACTTGATTTCAAGGCTGTTTCATCGAGTGTGGTCTATTTGGAAGGAAAGGAATAATAGGATCTACAGGGGATCTTCATCATCATCAGCAGAGTTGATTTCAAGGGCCACTTTGAGAATCGCCAAATGAGCTTTGGTTAGAAAGGAATTTTCCAATTTCAACCTTAATGATATTCTTTTTAACTGTGAAGCTTGTATGTGGTGTGGCCCATCTAAGGAGACGAGATTCGGTCTTTGGTCTCCCCCTCCTACTGGGGTTTTGAAATTCAATATGGATGGTGCTTTGAGGGCAAAGCCGGAGCCGGCAAGTATTAGAGGAGTACTTCACAATAGCAACGGTGAGGTGTTAGTTATGTTGTCTAAGAATATTGGAGTTTGTGCTTCTAATGAATCAAAGGTGTAGCTATTTTGGAAGCTCTTCAATTGTTTTCTAGAAATTTTAATGAGTCACTCACTCACTTGTTGTGGAGAGCGAATCTTCTAACGCGGTAGTATGGGTGTCTAATTGAAAGGCGTACCCTAAGAAGTTTCAGTTTCTTTTAAATAAAATTAGGGAGTTATCTTCTTGTATAAATGTTGCTTTCCATCATGAGGTGAGATCAGCCAATTATATGGCCTATGCTTTAGCCAGGGGGTGGGTGGATGGAGAGAGAGCGTGGGTGGGTGGGTGGGTGTGGGGGGGGGACATCTCCTAGGTGTTGTTATGTGATTGGGGTTGGGAGGGGGTAGAATGCTCTCGTGCCCTCTTGTTTTGTTGTTTTCTATGCTTTTTGCTCATTGTAATATGTTCTCCTTTTAATGGAAGCCTTTGTTACTGATAAAAAAAAGTTCAAAATTTTCTAATTTCATCATCAAGTAATCAATTTGATATATCTTCAAAAAAAAAAAAAAAATGAAGCTAGAAGCAGGGTAGCAAATGCTCCAACTCAAATGTGAGCTTCACTAACGCCATTGCCACTAAAATAGTGTATAAACATTCAAGGAACCAAAAATGAGTTACTTTAAAAACTCCCGATCAGCATCTTACTAGAAGTTCCTTTCTTTTACACTTCCAAGGTGATTACCAGATATTTTCCTCATCTTTTACCATGTTATTTGTTTGAAAAATCAAATCCAAGTTTTTTTAATGATGAGTGGATTTCCCTCAAATGGATGTTTATACAACAAATTGATGATTATAACCATTAGCTTCAAAGTGATATTTTATTTTTATGGATAATTCAATATAAACCGTCATTTTGCACCACTATCAATTGGTAACTCAATAATCAACATGTCAATAAATGGAGTCACTTCTTTCATTTTCAACATTGTTGATGATTTTTTTATAAGAAGACAATAGAAAAAATCACAATGAAAGACTCTTCCTCTTAAAGAATCCACATGGGCGTGGATGGGTGTGGGCTTTTATGGTGGTGTAGAAGGAATGATCATCAAATGATAACAAACCCTATCTATTACTTCCCTAGAAAGGTCATCTGCTCACAGCCATGTCAACACATTTGGCACAGAGTTGTCAATTGTCAATTTGCCATACATTTCATCTGAATCCTGCAGCTCAAGCAGTTGACTATACTTACAGTATAAACAAAAACAGAAGTTGGAAGACTGCTTTCTTGATAATTATGTGGTATGAATGGCGATATTTGGCGACAAGAAATCTTCAGCTCTGGGTCTGGTTCCCCTGCAAATAAGAAGCAAAATATTAAAATTGTTACTTTGGAACAAATAATTTTTAGTGAGCAAAGGTGGATGGTCCACAGAATAATGAAAAGGGGAGAAGGGCAACAATCCTAGGAATAAAGCAAAAAATTACCATCATAGATAGTCCATGCCCTTGGAAATAGGGCATGGTATGTTGAATGCTGACCACTCAAATTCCAACCCCATGATGATATACCCTGATCACCAGATTTTCTATAAAGAAAGGAAAAGGGGAAAAAATGATTTATGAACTGTTAAACCTACAGCACTTTCTATCTAACAATAACCATATAAAACAATAAGCACATTCAATGAGGAATAAATGCTATAAACTTTTTCGCAGTAAAAAAAAAAAAAAAAATTCTTACCCTAAACCTTCATGTTGACCGGGTGCTAAAACAGAGGAGTACTTTTTGTTTCCCCCATCCCGAGATATAAAAATCTACAATGTAAAATGTATGTATTAGATTGTAAAGACCATGTGTTGAATGCATCCTTAATGCCATAAAAATTAAATAGAACTGGAAGTTTATCAAAGACAACTAGGTTAAAAGAACAGGATATATTCCAAAACTATTGCTAGAGCAGATTTTAGACTCATGGAGATGATTCAAGATAGATTATCTGCTTTTATGTTTCCATCATTTCTTTTCTTTTCTTTTTCGTCTTCTTTTTAATAATGCAAATACCTCAAATATATTGTAAGTTTAGCCTAACCTGTACTCAATGCAATAATTCAACAACTAAAGAATTAATGCCTCCCTTGATCAGAGTTTGAAAAATCGAACGCGGCCCCTGAGTCGGCCATGGCCGAGTCTACACGATTTGAGCCCCCTTTTTGCCCCTGAGAAAATCTTTTAAAAAAATGGTGTCCTAAATGGATTGATTAGAAGAGAGAGAGAGAGAGAGAGAGAGAGAGAGAGAGAGAGAGAGAGAGAGAGAGAGAGAGATCCATATAAAGCCCCTTTTTCAACTTCAGATTTGAAGAATGCTTGGGTATCAATTCATTCATTTCCCCTAATAACTAGCTTTCATTCCAATAGATGAATGAACAACAAAACTGTATAATTTAGAACTAGAAAGGGTAATGAAGGATGATGGTTTAATGGAGTTCAGAAGTGGAAGGGGATGGAGGAGTTGGGAAAGAGAGTTGAGTTCAAAGTGGAAGAGGGTGGGACTTGGGACATAGAGGTAGGAAAGTTGTAGGGATTGAAGGAGTTGGAATTTGGGAAGGGAGTTGAGATGGAAGTGGAAAAGCATGGAAAATGAAGGGGGTTGGGAAGTTGGATATAGAGGCTGCAAAGTGTAGGAGGAGTTGGAACTTGAGGAAGGGGGTTGAGTAGGAAGTGTAAGAGGTTGGGAAGTGAACGGGTTGGGAACCATCAAGGTCTAAATAGTAGGGAGTATAAAGCAATGAGGGAGGATAGGACTCAGCAAAGAGTCTGAATGGATCCGAGTCAGTAGTGACAGTCTGACAGAGGCAGAGTTTACTTGAACTTGGGCAAATTTTCAAACATTTCCCATGATAGATAAGCAAAGAATTATATAGTTCAACTGAAATGGACAAGCATGAACTTTATATACATGTACATAAATTTCATGCACAATCATGGATACAGCAAAGCAAAGGAAGAATATTACCAAGTGCAAGTTTAGCGGAACGTAAACTGGTGAAGATTTTTTAGTCAAAATAGAAGAAAATAACACATTGCAATAAATCTCGATATCAAAGTATCAATCCAGAACATAAGGTGGGCAAAATGGAGACAGTGTAGTACCATGAGATTGTCGAGTGCCAATGCTGGGGTATGAAGAAATGAGAAGCTAAAAGACATGTGGATTAAATGGGCATGCTAAAAATGGATGTATGCATTTACAAGAATTGACAGAATTAGAGATGAATACATTAGAGGGAGCTTAAGGTAGATCTTGTGATGAAAATTATCAAGGAAAGTCATTTGAAAAGCAGGACATGTTTGAAGGAGGACAGAAACAGCCCATGCCCAACATATTGAAAGGCTACAAATGCAAGGAACTAGGAGAATGGGAGATCAGCAAAGACATTGTACGAAGTAGCAAGGAAAGACATGTTAAGACTTTGGAGTGACAGAAAGCATGAATTCAAATAGGCCAAATAGAACACTAACACTATTACTTGTTGACTCATTTGCTAGTAAATTGATAAGCTAAAGCGCGGATTAGCTAGGTGCTTAATATGAAATTAATCAGAGATAGGACCATCATTAGTGTATGTTCATCATATTAGCAATTCCTTTCAGCGCTCTACCACTTTGCCTTCCTCCAGCACTCAATTTCTATCCCTCGTCTTCACATTGTAGCCCCCTTTCCATCCTTACTTCTTAGACTCGTTCATATATATATATATATATGTAGGGGGTATTCAAGGTGTGGTGAGGGACTCCCCTTTTTGGGAGGGTTTCAAGTACAAATGGGTGTACTCCCTTCAAGTACAAAAGCCCTTTTGTACTTGAAACCTCCCCAAAAAGGGGAGTCCCTCACCACACATAGTGAGGGAATCCCTCACTTGAATATTTCTCATATATATATATATATATATATATATATGGAAATATTCATGTTATGGTGAGGGAAAACATAGTAGGGTTGACTTCATAACACATCCGAACCATCTACACACATGGAACCCCCTCAAGTACACTAGACCCATTGAATTTTCACATATCCAATTGGATTGGATCGTTGGATCGAAGGTCAAATAATGTGTGTAGAGAGAGAGAGAGAGAGAGAATCTTGCCCTCGTCTTTTAGAGGATATTCCTTACAACAAATATTGTATCATTGGAATGAGTTGGCCTTCTCTAATACAGAGCCTTAGTTTGTTGCTTTTTGGATGTTGGCTTTTTTGTGTTTTCGTGCTTCCAGTCTTTTGTTCTCAATACTTATCTCTTGTATTGTTCGTTCTTTTTCAATGAAAGTAACCATTCAAAAAAAAAAAAAAACCAATAGAATCTTGTTCCATAATAGATATCTTACTAATAGTTACTAGGAGGATCTTTTATCCAACTCCACATCAATAGGATAAGCCTTTGTTGTAGATGATGATGATGATGCATTTGTAAACATACAAGTATGTACTTATACAAACATGTCCATTTGGAAGATATTACAATTTACATCCACAAATTGGACCCAAAAGCAAGAATAGCACACGGAGCAAAAATCATAAAAAAACCCAGGTCAAATGAAGGTCAAAGATTTACAGAGAACTGATTTGCCATGATGGGAGATGCTTCACACAGGCCAGGAATAATTTGCCAGTGTCTGAATTCCCCTCTAAAACCTCTTGATATGCTTCCACTTCTACAAAAATCAGAAACTCACGTTTCAATGGAGACTCAAATCGGGAAATAACTCTTTATGATAAATTTATTCACCAACTACATACCCCATCCCCCCAAGTGGGACCCCTTGGGAAGCCGACGGCCTACATCTTTCTCTAGTAAATGGATCAATTGGTGCTTTCTGCAAAGAATAAAATTACATTAATTTAAAGATAAAACCAACTATACTCTATGTTTCCAATTAATCAAAGTAAATTTAGCCAGGTATACTGCGAAACAGTGTAAAGAAAGACATTTACTCTTCCATGAGAAGCTTCTTCTCTAACATATGACCACAGACGAACACCAAGTCGAACCTAAATCCAAAGATCATATAGCAACTTGGTAAATGAAAACAAAAGTATCTCATATTTTTCATAAATTATGGTCCTTATTCTCCACATTCATTAAGTACTAAAGACCATTCAAAAAGAAAAAAGAAAAAGAATGTACTAAAGAAAAAAATTGTTTACCATCTTCAATGCCTCCATAAACGTTACACTAAATTCTTTTAGTTTATTAGCATGGCTGTTTAGTCTCCTCCTCCATGCTTGTTTTGGTGGAGCAGCACTATCAGAGTCCAACTACAAGAATGCACCCCGAACATATTAGTAGAAGTGGCATGCAAAGTAGTAGTGGCATGTACAAATGGACAATAAACAAAATAAATACAAATTTTATAACTGATAGTAAGTGAAAAATCAACATGAACCTCCCACCATTTTCTGGTAAAAGATTGTCAATGCTTATCACTAATACTAAAGGACAAGAAACTCCAAAACATTAATTCTGAAATACGACTCAAAACATGATACAGTAGGCCATGCCACATTGCCACTGAGTTCTTCAAAGTGATTATTCATAGAACTACATAACGTTAAACAAAAAAAACAGAATAAGGCTATACGATAAGCATGTAAAATGAAACTGACTATTTCTACCGTTCAATAAAATGGAGTCGGTGTCACTTCTAAGTCATTTAAACCATGGTAGTCAATTCCATTCTGTGAATGTTCCAGATTTGGTCTGGGGTGGAACAGAATGCCCCAGAAAAATTCCAGTCCTACTTCCAGCCCACTCTATTCGTTCCAATCCAAATACCAGCCCCAATTCTAGCACATTTCATCCCCATTTCAAACCGAACAGAATGCCCCCAAAAGTTTCATTTTGTTTCTTTTATTAAGTATAAACATTCTTCATACTTTCATTTATTCATAGTGAAAACTTTAAAATAGTCAATTGTAAAGTGTAGCTAAATTAAATATGTATATATGCATTTTTAGTATTTTTTTTTTCGCATTCTATTGTTTTCCATTTATTCAATTTTAGGTGTCCTTTTCGTTCTTTCATTTTTCATGCGTCTTTTCTGGAATAGAACCTTGGAATTGATCGGAAGAGCATTCCACTATAGGGTCAACTATGATTTAAACACACAAAGGTTATATATGTATATACATATACATAAGTATACATATGTGTGTGTGTGTATATATATATATATATATATCAAGTGGAAGAAGAAAAAAAAGGATTCAAGTTCCATATATTCTTCTTAAGTGTTCTTTTTCCCCCTAAAAGTAAAATCTAGGCCAGCCAAACCAAATATGTATGTGTGTGTATATAGGGAGATGCTCCTATGAGAGCATCTCTCACCTTACAATGAGAGATAAAGGTGGGGGCCCTCACATTTAAGTTGTTGGCATTGGATATGGATGTGAGGGCCCCCACCATATCTTTCATATAAGGTGAGAGATATCTCTCAAAGGAGCATCTCCCATATATATATATATATATATATATATATATATATATGTGTGTGTGTGTGTGTGTCAAGTGGAATAAGAAAAAAAGGGATTCAAGTTCCATATTCTTCTTAACGGTTCTTTTTCCCCCGAAAGTAGAATCTAGGACAGCCAAACCGGCGACCACAGATGCAAGTGACAGAAGAAATATCATACTGCATTTGAACAACTCAATAAATCCAATGTAAAGCTTATAAAAGTGCGACACTTTCCCTTTTTTTTCCTTTTCTCACTTCCCTCATGGCCCTCAGGCTTAAGTGACTTTGTAACCTTTAATTCTTCTTTGGTTTGATCGACGCCTCTTACACCATAACAATCAGCAGAAAGTCTTTCTACAATCTATTTCATTCCTATTTCCTTCACCTCCTTCCAGGATCACCTATGCACAAATAGGCATTCTCCATCATCTTGCCCTCAAATTCTAACAGGATATCATCATCTGAATCTTGTATCAATAAGAGACCCGCTTAAAGAATTCTATTATCATTTGCCTCTGTTCTTTCTAGTATGAATTTGGGACTAAAAGTTGCAAATTTGGCTCGGAGTCGGGTGCGAATCACATTGGAGTTTCCCAAACGCAGAATAAGACCGAAAACCCCATGAGTGAGGAAAACACTAGGGTGGATTTGGAGAAGGGGCTTGTTATGAGGAATGCAATATTGCAAACACCCAAATACAACCCCATTAAAAAAAATGGAATTCTACCCTGTGGAAGCAAATAACAACAACAACATTAACATCTAGATGTTTGAAGCATTAATTCTAAAATGAAGTCTCCATTTATTCTGTTATGCAAGCAGAACCTTCAAAAAACAGAGGAACACCCAAAAAGATACTAACAACAAAAACAAAAAACCAATACACAATATTAGAAAAGAGTCACAGAACAAATGAAGGGACTCACCGAATGCAAGGTCGACTTGTTGACATACTCCTCAGGAGGCCACGATTGCTTCCGACAATGGAAAATATGTCCACTAACCATTGTTGAAAGAGATTGCAATATACAATGCTTCTATTCTAAATAGCGATTCTTTCACCAACCTTCCTCAAAATAACAATATCACCTAACGCAACTTTCATAAACACCGAAAACCAAAACCAGAAACTCCCCCAAATATCAAAACTCCCTCCACTCACTTAACTTCAAATCAACGAATTCTTATGCTTAACTCAAGAACAAAAAATGAAAAAAAAAAAAAAATCAGATCTTTGCAACTTCAAAAGAAATACAAACACCAAAACCAACAATGCCCGAACAAACTCAAAAAAAAAAAACCCCCAAAACTCAAATTACACTTAACTTCAAATCAACGAATTCTAATGCTTGACTTAAAAACGAAAAAAATTCAAATCAAATCAAATCTTTGGAACTTCAAAAGCAATACAAGCGCGTGAAGGAACTACCAAAGAAATCTCGAAAAAATCTCAACTTTAATGTTAAAACCCTCTCGATCACCTAATCAAGCTTCAAATCTCGAAATGTTATTGTCTGATCTAATCTATCTTCTTCGAAACCACAACAAATCCATCAATCAGATACGTTAGATTTCCATTTCAATGAAAAAAATGGCAAACGATTCCAGATCTGGTAAAAGACGAGACACGAAGTTCCGATAAACGAAATCCACAGTAAAAAGTAAAGATCTAGGGAACCGAAATCTCGTAACTCGTAGCGGAATCAGGAAATCTTTCTTCTTTTTTCTGATACCGAATTTTGGACGTGTAGAGATTAGAGAAACGAAAGAGCCTTCTGTACAGACTAAAAAAACAAAAAGCGAACTTGGATCTTCAATTCGACATCTGGTGGGGTTCGAAAATGAAACGAATCGATGCGTGGATTTTAGTGTACGCGAAGGTGCGTAGTGCGCCATCGACACCACGTCGGTCGCTTTGCTGCTTCCACGTAGGTGCGCAAATCATTGGTCTAAAAGGGTTGGCTCTGAAGTCGACAGTGGACTCCACCGCATGCGCGTGATGGCGCACCAGTGCTTAATTTAATGGTTATTTTGGTTGGTTTTGGTCGAGTCCGGATCTTACGATAGTCCCATTGAAACTTTTTGGTTTTTTTTCAGTGATTGGATTGGTGTGGAACCGGGTTCAAATTCTAAACCACTCAAAATGAATATTCGGTTCAGAATTTATTATTAACTATCAATTGAATTATGTGGAGCTTATTTGGGCTCGCCTTTTAATCAATTCAACTCCTTTCACAATCTTATATCTATTTATTTGCAATCACGCATAATTATATGCTCAGGGATTGAATCTAAAGAGGTTGTAGTTAAAAGACCGTTAAATTTGTAGGATTGTTAAATGTTTGGGTTAGGATTAGTCTAAAGGGACTGATTTTTTTCTTTTTTTTTAACCAAAGCCTTATCTATAAAGAGATCTTTTTATCCATCATAATCCAGATGATAAGAATGCATATGAGTGGGACTCATAATTAGCATCCACAAAGTTGAGAAATATTTTTTTTTTAAATTATATTAATTATAGTGATAATAATATACATAATCAATTGGTGGGACCAACTTATATTAGATTAAGTTTCAAGAAAATATCATATAATAATATGATGTTTATTTCGAGCGCTTTAGATACCAAATTAGCGAGACTTATTTTAGAGGTTTAGATACCAAATTAGCGAGAGTTATTTTAGAGTTGGAGTTCCAGTTGTACTCCTCTTACTCATGAGTGAGCCAGTGGGAGGATTTTGATTGCAGGAGATGGCCGACAGCAGAGAAAGTGGATGGACAAATGGATTCTTTCAACAAAAAGTCTACTTGGACAAACTTTTTGGCCAGAATTTTGGCCAACCCATATGGTTTCCATTGAATATCACTATGATATTCAATGGAAACCATATGGGTTGGCCAAAATTCTGGCCAAAAAGTTTGTCCAAGTAGCATTACTCTTCTTTCAATTAACAATTGAGGTGTCGGGGTTTTTGTGAAGTGGAAGGGCATATTGGTCACTTTCAAGAAATGCCTTTCTTTCGCTATTTTATCCATTTGAAAGGAAGGTAATGACAGGGATATCGCAATCACCAAAACGCTGGGGGAGCATTTGGGTCAATTACAATGAATGGCCCTTCTATCTGCCAAATCTGGAGGATTTTATCCATATCTCACTGCCTAACTTACTCTCTGGCCAACCTTTACTATGAGGGCCTAACTACCATCACGTAGGGTTATCCATGGCTTACGGTTATCTTATTAGAAAAACCTCAAATTATAATTCAATTGGTCAAGGACTTTGCGTCTCAGGAAGCGGAGATGTCTTGTGTTTAACACCTATTTTCATTGGCCACCTCTAAAAGTTTTACCTTGTGTGGACGTTTCCCTAAGAGCAAGGTTATGTTAGTCTCGGTAACAGTACCAATACCAACCTGGCTTATCTCGATATCAGCTTCCGAATTTGGCAATAATGTCAAGACTCAAGATACATGCAGCTCGGCAAAAGTGTCAGCTAGCACCGGGCTTGAGCTAGTATCAATAAGAATACCAGCTAGGCTCACCTCGGTCTTGGTATAAGGCACATCGGCAACAATGCCATGATGCATCCATAGCTGACCTCGATATCGTTTTCAGCTCAGCACAACCAACTAAGATGAATGATCGGCCATGATTGCACTCTCATAAAGTCACGACCACGTTGCAGAACGTACTAACAGTTAAGATGGGCGCCGAATAATGATAAGAAGTTGTCATTATCAGACGATCACATCTGCATTAATACAAGAAGTCAGCGCATGATCTGATGGGACAATGCCTCCACCTACCTCCACTAAGGGAGTATGGTGTGAGCCGATGGGACAGAATTTCCACCTACCCCCACTAAGGAAGCGCCATATGGGACTTCCACCTACATATATAAGGGTAAAAACCCCAAAAAGGTATGCAATGCAATATAACCCTGACTTTGCCTTTCTTCTCCATTCTTTATTCAGTGACAACACTAACTCAGGCATCGGAGAGCCTTCGGCTGATAGCAGTCAGGGTCTCTGATCTCTCTATTTCTCCTTTCATTTCAAGTCTTAAGGCAGTCAATCCTTACCAAAGAAGCTTAACAGCAATACTCACTTAATCAAGTCCGTAAGAATTACACACTTACCTGCCCTATTTTTTTTTTCTTGGTCCTTATTCCAGGATGAGACATCTCTTTTTCCCTGACAGTAGGATGCATTTAGATGTGCTTTACAAGTTGGACTACACCTAAAAAAAAGGGTATGCAGTCCTTGGTGAATAAAAGTCGTCATAGTGAATGTAGGCATTGAAAATGAAACACAGCTACGGTTGGCATTTATGTTTGATTGGTGATCAGTCACAGGAAGATATCAAGGAAAAAATGGACATCTTAGTTGTGCTAGCGAAGGAAATTGTGGCCGGCTGGTGGTGGTCAATCTATTGTCAGGGAGAAGGCCATTTTAGACTGTTATAATTGAAATCCTTGACAAGTCAAGGTTAGAAAACCCAATCCGGCATCAAGGTAGATCTACTAGTGGAATCAGTCTGAAAAGGGTGATCCTAATGATACATAAAAGGAAACAAGCTCTAAATAATTGCAGTCAGAGTTGAAGGTCTTACACATTTTTTTTCCCATTGTCTGAATCAATACCTGGGGCCTAAATCAGGGGCAAACCCATTTTCCGAACCTACCAAACTTTGGAGATGGCACATTTGGCCATGATCAGATATAAGAGAAACCTCATTAGAGACTAGAGAGAGAAGCATCCTAATTTGAATTGGTAAACGTTAGAGGCTAGACAGAAAAGGGTGACTGTTTAGGTAGGAACATTAAACAATTCAAACAAAAACGTTAGAGGCTAGAGGGCATCTTTATAAAGTTCGTGGAAAAGTCCGGAGAATAATTTACTTTTCCACACACTATAGTTAAGGTATTGCATTTTTCTACAGGAGGAAAGAAAAGAAGAGAAAAACCAATTAGTTTTTCCTCCAAAAGCAGAAGTACATGGCATTACACAAACGTGGGAATTGACATATATCCTATTTTGAATGAGTTGCACCGCCCACAGTAACTTAATCCCAAACTTGTTCGAAATGTCCACATACTACAGCCAGCCCTCTCATCCATGTTACTTCCCAACATGTTTCTTTCTCCTATTCTGTCATGTTCTGCATGTATCATCATTGCAAAAGCTTGGATGATCCTCACTGTCTTTTCCTTCTTTCTTTTAACCCAACCAAGCGGGTGGGATCCTCTAGCGCAAATTAAAAAAAAAAAAAAAGCAACATCATATAGAGAGGAGGCAATCACACACAAGAGGAGAGAGCGTACCAAAGAATCGATTCGTGAGCAACTAAGTGAGAGGCGGGGTCCTTGCTTTCTTGAATATATCATGTGTTGCGTATATCTCATCGATGTTTTTTTTTCCTTTTTTGGTAAAGATCTCATCAATGTTAATTATAGTATTCTTTTTATTTTTCTAGTGACTTTTCCATATTCAAAAGCAGAGGTTGAAGAAAAATATGGAGGAGATGCAAGAGCGAAATAGGGCATGGAAAAAAAAAGTTGGTGGGGAAGGATACTTAAACTACTAGGTGCGATCATTTCCTTATAATCATTTACACATGTAAATGATACACATGCATAATATTTATGTATGATCGTGTTTGTTTGTGAGATTTTATTATCGTAAGTATAAATGAGGTGTGAGAATTATGTGTAAATGAAGTCATTTTCACCCTGAGGAGGTGGTAAACAATTACCTAGGTAATTTGAGTAAAGGGCCCCATTACACGTATAGAGTTTCCACTTGGTAAACGTTGCTTAATTGAATCCCTTAAACCATATATACATTTTTTTACACTATGTCTCAACTTGCGATTCATCTTCTTTCTTGGTCCAGTAGACCGTTAGACATTGAGTTTCATACTCAGATCTTTATAGATTTTGAAAATTTTGTGAAGAACCTCCAAAAGTCCCAACTTACAAATATTCTTTTAATTTTTACACTTTTTCGGGCCCCTAATTTATGATTGAAACTGTTCACTATTCTTACATAAATGAAAAACATCAAGATGCTTAGTTTCATATCCAATATATTTAGCTTCATATCATAAATCATCATAGACTTTGAAAAATAGTAAAAAAATGCAATCAAAACCATGAATGTGAAAATGGTGCTTCCAAACATAGTAACGTGTTTCATATATGTAACTGTTGCATATGTAAAAGTTACACATGAACCTTCACATGTGTTAAACCCGTTTCCTATCTTATTTGTAAAGGACAAATGACCTCTAAGAAACCGTTTGTTTCATATAATTAAATTCTTAAGAATTCTAAGAATTTTTATGAGTGGTTAAAAAAGAAGAATCAAATCACCTCTTTTTTAACGGAAATTGAATCAAAAGAAGATGGAAAATGAATATACCTAACCAATCTCCTAAAATCTCAAGAAAGAGCAGGCCTCGTCTAAATCTTCTTCACCACTCACCTCTTATCTTAGCCCTTACTAATGATCATTTGGTGGAGAACTTTTGACAATGGATTTTTATGTATTCTATGCAAAAAAGTGGGCCCTAAAATTGCTCCTTTTTTTTTTCTTTCCTTCAAAACATCTTACTTTATTCATTAGAGAAAATGGTTACAATGGAATTCAGATTTTTCACATTTGTCCCACACTGTTAACTCTGGTCATATTTGTTTTAATTTCACAATTATTTTATTTTCTAATTAAGAGTTTTTTCATCACTTCATCATATCATTATAGACTTGTGGCATTCATTTGGGATCAACATTATAAGCTCTATCATTTTACTCAAGAATAATTAGCTACTAGCATAAAAATCCGTGATAATCACGGGTATGCATGAAAAGATAGGATTCTATATGTGTTAGAAAGGGAGAAAATAGGAGTCCATAAGTAGAGGAAGCATATTTGAAAAGTAGAGGGAGAGTATGTAAGCAGTTGTAGAAACCGAAAATAACTTGTCAGTAGTTGTAGAAGCCAAAAATAACTTTTGGTCAAAACTAAAATATAAAGTCAAAATTAGATCTAAAACCTTTCAGCTTAATATATTATAATAGTCGTAATTTATTTATTTTTAACCTCCCTTTTTCTTTCAATGAATGTAATCTATCTCTCTCACCTTTTTGCTTCACACCTCTTCCTTTTTTCAATCAAAGTGATCTCTCTCTCTCTCTCTCATATTTTATTCTATTAATAACAGATAAGCCACACCCATTCTCTCTCTCTCTCTCTCTCTCTCTCTCTCTCTCTCTCTCTCTCATATTTTATTCTATTAATAACTGATAAGCCACACCGATTGTCCCAACTATTCAATTTGGAATCTCTGCAACTTAGAAGATTGTTGTCATGATATCATCAACAACTATTTTGGCTGGCAAGAAAAGAAAATTTTAATATGGGTTGGACAAGTACACAGGGTGAGCCTTATAACAGATGGATGAGTTTCAGATGATACGAGTGTATTCACTTGCCATCCATCCATTTGGTGGCAGGCTGAGATGGTTTATTTTGTATTGGCATGAATGCATAATCTTCAGCTGCCCAAACTAATACTTCTTCTAATATGGAGTCCACTGTTTTTATTTGGGTTTAGATTGGGAGTGACTACTCTATTCCAGTTCAGTTGTGCCTTGTGAGTGCAATTGAATTACTAGAAATTTTAGTACCTGGTTGTTATGATCTAGGGATACGAGAAGGGAACAATCACACACAGAGAACACGAGATTTACGTGGTTCGCCTTTTAGCCTACGTCCACGGGGATGACAAAAGAATCACAATGCAATCAGAATAGTTGTGTACATCCTAGAGACTCTGAGTCTCTATTTATAAAATCAGCACCAAATCCTGTTACACCCAAAACCTACTTCTAGTCTCAGTAGACTTACAGTAATAGGCCTACTTCTAATCACAGTACAACTTGAGCAATTTAGGAGTCCGGTTAGCTAAGACTTAATAATTAATAGTGAGCCATACTAATTAACAAATCTCCACCTTGGCGAACATTGAAGCTGATCCTCATGCACAGAACACGTCTCACTGTCTCCACCTGCCCCTGAGGGCCCTCAGGTACTGACCACATTGATCAAGTCCAAGCAATGCTTGAACTTGACTGCTGGAATAGTCTTGGTCATCATGTCTGCTGGATTATCCGTCGTAGCAATCTTAACTATTGCAATAGCACCCTTGGCGATGACATCTCGAATGAAGTGTGCCCTAACATCAATGTGTTTGGTCTTTTCATGATACTTAGGATTGTGTGTCAGATCGATCGCACTCTGACTGTCACAGAAAACAATTGTCAGCTTATGTTCCAATCACAGATCTCCAACCAAGCCTGTCAGCCAAATAGCTTCATTTACTGCCTCTGTAGCTGCCATATATTCTGCTTCAGTGGTAGACAAGACAGCTTTGGATTGCAATGCTCCCTTCCAACTAATGGCACCATTAGAAAAAGTGAAGACATAACTTGTCAATGACCTTCTTCTCTCTAAATCTCCAGCAAAATCTGAATCAACATATCCAATAACACTTCCAGAAGTGTTGTTGCTTCTGTCAAACACTATCCCAACATCTGTAGTACCTTTCAAGTAACGGAGTATCCATTTCACTGCCTACCAATGGGCCTTCCCGGGGTTATCCATGTATCTGCTAACTGCACTAACCGCATGAGAAATATCCGGCCTCGTGCAAACCATGGCATACATGATACTCTCAACTGCACTAGCATAAGAAACACGAGACATGTACTCCACCTCTTCATCAGTTTGTGGTGATAAAGCAACGGAAAGTTTGAAATGGGCTGCCAATGGAGTGTTTACAGGTTTCGAACTTTGCATACCAAAGCGCTCTAGAACCTTCTCAAGGTACCCCTTTTGTGACAAAAATAATTTGCCCGCTTTCCGGTCCCTTCGTATCTCCATTCTAAGAATTTTCTTTGCAGCACCTAAGTCATTCATCTCAAATTCACCATTTAACCGAGCCTTTAACCTGTTGATCTCAGACATGTCCTTTGCAGCAATCAACATATAACAGCAAATAGACATACGAGCCATTTGAGTGTTTTTTTGTGATAGACACAACTGTCGTATGCACTCCTGCAATAACCGTTTCCAACCATAAAGGTATCGAAATGCTTGTACCACTGCCTAAGAGACTGCTTCAGGCCATACAACGATTTCTTCAGCAAACAAACATGGTCTTCCTTTTCATGAATTTCAAACCCCTCTAGTTGATGCATATAAATATGTTCATCTAGCTCGCCATGTAAAAACACAGTCTTAACATCAAGCTGCTCCAATTCTAAATTCAATTTAGCAACTATAACAAGTAGCACCCGGATAGAACTATGTTTCACCACAGGAGAGAACACTTCATTGAAGTCAACACCCTCCCTCTGAGTATAGCCTTTTGCAACCAGTCGTGCTTTGAACCTAGCATCTTCCACCCCTGGAGTTCCTTCCTTTTTCTTGAAGACCCATTTACAACCAACAATCTTATGGCCTTTCGGAGGTTTCACCAGCTCCCAAGTTTGATTCTTGTGAAGAGATTCAATCTCTTCACCCATGGCTACAACCCATCTTGCTGATTCTTTGCTAGTGACGGCATCCCGATATGTAACCGGCTCTGACTCAATACTCTCAGCTGTATTAAGAGCGTATGCAACAATATCTTCATACCCGTAACTCCGAGGTTGCTTAATCTGCCTCCTCTCTCTGTCCCTAGTAAGCATGTAATCTTTTGGAACTGCAGTTTCCTCATTTGAGTTTTGCATCTCCTCTACATCTTGTTGAATTAGGACATCTGCTTGCACCTTATCCTACAAGTTTCCTGAAACTTCCTTCTCAAGCTCCACTTGTTTACTGGCACCACCGTTTTTATCCTCCACCTTTGTACTGACATTATTTTTGTTTCCAGCATCATGGCACTCCTTCGGTTTGAATATAGCAGACTCATCAAAGGTCACATCTCTGCTTATAATGCATTTGGGAGATTTCCCATTTAGGCACCACAGCCTATATCCTTTCACACCATCTGCATATCCTAAAAATATGCGATTTCTTGCCCTTAGTTCAAGCTTTCCATCATTCACACAAGCATAGGCAGGACAACCAAATATCCGCAAGTTGGTGTAATCAGTAAGAGATCCAGACCATACCTCTGTAGGAGTTTTACATTCTATAGTTGTTGATGGAGACCGGTTAATCAGATAACAAGCTATGTTAACAGCTTCCGCCCAGAACTTCCTTGGTAACCCTGCATTGGAGAGAATGCACCGGGTCTTTTCTAGAATAGTCGTGTTCATCCGTTCTGCAACTCCATTCTGTTGCGGTGTATGCCGGACTGTGCGATGTCTCACAATCTCTTCATTCTTGCAGAACTCATTAAAAGCACTGTTACAGAATTTCAAGCCGTTGTCAGTTCTCAAGCGCTTGATTTTTTTACCTATCTGCTTTTCAATCATAGCTTTCCATTGCATGAACTGCGCAAAAGCTTCATGTTTGCGCTTTAAAATATACACCCAGACCTTCCGAGAATAGTTATTAATGAAAGTCAACATGTATAAACCACCACCAAGAGATGGAACATGAGAGGGACCCCAAAGATCAGAGTGGATGTAATCCAAAGTACCTTTGGTCCGATGAACAATTTCCTGAACTTGACCCTACACTACTTTTCTAAGACACAATGCTCACAAAAGTCCAGCTTTCTTGTTTTCTGACCACACAGCAAATCTGTAAGTCCACCTGGATCCGAACCCTAGAGGGGGGGTGAATAGGGTGAGCTTCTTTTATGACCAATTTTAACAATTTTAACTTCTTTAAAACAAACTAGTCACAAGTGATGATTATCAAACAATATGCGGAAGCTAATATAAACAATCACCACAAAGCAAGCACCATCACACAAGGATTTATAGTGGTTCGGCCTCAATGCCTACATCCACTACCGGCTTGTGAACCAACACCCCACCGGATTTCCACTATTTATGCTTTTCAATAGGCTAAGCAATAACCTTTACAATATGCTTTCCAAGGCTAAGCAATAACCTTTACATTGATGTTTTTCAAGGCTTAACATCAACCTCTACATTATGCTTTTATAGGCTAAGCAATAACCTCTTCAACCATAGGTTGGTTATCTCACTAATTTAGTGTCTTTAATACACTTGATGGAGATACAAATTTAGCTCATTACATTTGCCTCTAAAATAGGCGGATATGGAAGTGAATAACAACTACACACACACACTATGAATGCAAAGATGAAAGTACATGAAGTGTGTGTGTGTGATCCTCAATCATTTTGAAAAAGAAAGCTCATAAATGTATGCCTAAGGCTTTTGAAAGTTTTAGCTCAAAAACATTTATGATTGAGGAAGTAATGCAATCACATGTTAAAAGTAACAACTTGTTAATGATATCAAAGTTACACAAGTTGTATGAAATGGATTAGCTCTAAACATGTGATGCATAGGGATGTCAATCAAATCATCAATGAAGCTCAAAACATAAAAATAGATTTGATTGAAAAGAGGGGACAAATCATATGTAATTATAAGGACAACTTGAAAATGATTTACCAATCAAAGTAAGGCAAGTTGTGAAACATTAAAACAATAATACACATATGACTTGTAATGATGTTGGATCCAAAACATAAGATACATTTGAGAGAGATTTTCTTATGATGGAAAAACAACAACCAATGATTCAACAAAGTATATGAATCATGTTACATATTTCATTAACATGATCTACTTAGATTTACCAAAGATAAAGTACTACTTTAATGAATCAATGGTGATGTATCCAAAACAATAAATCTATTCAAAATATAACACATGCTAAGGATACAACACATCATAGGTTAACATGTTACAAAGATTTACCAATGATAAAACAAAACATGAAAACATATGATTTGTAAAGAAGTTGAATCCAAAACATAAGTTAGTTTTGAGAGAGATGTTCTTATGATGGAAAACAACAATCAAAGATTCAACCAAGTATATGGATCATGTTACATATGATTTACCAAAGTTCTTTCATTAACATGATCTACTTAGATTTACCAAAGTTAAGTACTACTTGGATTGAATCATGTGATGTTGTATCCAAAACAATAAATCAACTCAAAACATAAAATATGTTAAGGACACAACACAAACATAGTTTAACATGCTAG
Source organism: Cinnamomum chago (assembly GCA_038049695.1). Classification (NCBI taxonomy): domain Eukaryota; kingdom Viridiplantae; phylum Streptophyta; class Magnoliopsida; order Laurales; family Lauraceae; genus Cinnamomum; species Cinnamomum chago. Next base: position 11,813,400 of record CP142462.1, read on the forward strand.
AAATGATTTACCAAAAATAAAACAAAGCATGAAAACATATGATTAAGGAAGGAAGAGCCTACTTGGTGGTTTAACTTCATTAATCCAAGCTTTAGCTTTCCTAATCATCCCCTTCATCCCTTGGTTCTTTTCCCTTTTGATATGCCTCAATACCTCTCAAGGAGGGGTTAAAAATTCCCAACTTTTGGCAAGGGAAAGAACTCATATTTATAGCAAAAAGTTGCCAACGGCTAGTCCTCGGTCGACCGGCAAACATGCCTCGGTCGACCGAGAACACACAACGGTCATATTTCTGACCGTTGGTGCTCCCAGGCAAATTTTGCCTGCAGTTGTCTCGGTCGACCGAGACCTGTGTCTCGGTCGACCGGCGACACTGCCGGGACAACCCCCCTTTTGACAAAATTTTCAACTTTTGCCATTTCAAAGATATTTCTTTGGGGGACCTTTTGGCCACTAAATCAAGCTTGGAAAACATGTTTTAAAGATTCTAATTGTTTTTAAAACATGACATAAAAAGCCTAAAAAGATTCAAAACTTTTAAAACAAAGGCTTGCTTGATTTCTAGAAAACTCTTTTCTAAAACAAATGCATCCAAGATAAAAAACAAATCATGCATAAAACAATATCTTAAAAACAATGCATGAAGAAAACAAGATTTCAAGTTTATAAAACCAATGCATAAGTGTGTGAAACAAATGATGCTAGAATGAAATGCATCCATCAAATTGCAATCTAGAAAATTCCTAACAAAATCCTGTTTAGTCAGCTCATCCAAACCTCTCTCACTCATATGCCCAAGCCGCATATGCCATAACTTGGTAGTTTCTAAATCTGAATCTGAGGACGACTCAGCTGCAACACCTGTAATTGTACTACCTTGAAGAAAGTAAAGGTCATTCTGCTTCAGTCCCTTCATCACTACAAGAGCACCCTTCGAAATTCTCATAACTCCACCCCCAGCTTTGTAGGTATAACCATTGGAGTCAAGCGTACCCAAGGAAATTAGATTTTTCTTCAACTCTAGAACATGCCTAACATCTGACAAAGTTCTCACAATACTGTCATACATCTTAATTTTGATTGCACCTATCCCAACAACCTTACAGGCTGCATTATTTCCCATAAGCACTTTACCACCATCAATCGATTGATAATTGATAAACCAATCTCTATAAGGACACATATGATAGGAACACCCTGAATCAAGAATCCACTTTGTAACTGAGCTACTAACAGTAACCGAAAGAACTTCTGCACCATCAGAATTACTCTCTGTTGCTTCGGTTGCAACTCCGGCAATTTCTCCAGAATCAGATTTCTCATTTCCTTTTCGCTCTGGACAATCTTTTCTAAAGTGTCATTCCTTGTGACATTTGAAGCACTTTAATTTTCTAATTTTTTATTTTGACCTAGATCGGCCTATTCTATTCTGCTCTCTCTTCTCTGTTCTGTCACGTGCTACCAAACCCTCACCAGAACTGTCAATGTTTTCAGTTGCAATCTTTTTCTATAACTTTTTCGAGTTCAAGGCTGACTCAACATCTTCCTTAAAAAGAGTTTCTCTACCATACATCATGGTATCAACAAAGTTCTCATACGAGGGTGGTAAAGAGCAGAGCAACATTATAACTTGGTCCTCATCATCAATATGAACATCTATATTTTTAAGATCCAAATATAGCTTTTGTAAAAGAATCAAGATGGGTTGAAACAGACGTACCTTCCTGCATTTGTAAGGTGAACAATCGTTTTTTCAAGTACAAGCGATTTGTGAGGGACTTCGTGATGTACAAGTTCTTCAATTTCTGCCATATGTTAGCATCAGTTTTCTCCTGAACAACCTTTTGCAATACACCATCACTTAGAAACAGCAGAATCTGACCGTACGCCTTCTCCAGCAACTCATCTTTCTCTTCATCTGACAGTTTGTCAGACAAAGCATTCTTTCCTTTCAAAGCTTTTTGCAAACCATTCTAAACCAGCAAAACATGCATCTTCAAACACCATAGAACGAAGTCATTGTTTCCGTCGAATTTTTCAATCTCAAATTTAGCAATCATTCCGCGGATCTCTCACTACACCTGCGTAGATCTCCTCGAGATGAGTTCGTAGGTTCAAACGGATCTCAAATTGGTCTCCGGATCGTCAAGATATCGCGAAAACAATTTTCAACTGTCGATTGATTAAATCTGCCTTTGACCATACCGTGCTGATGTCAGCGATGACGTCAGCGCCTTGCTGCTGGGTTCCTGCGTGGACCAGGTCAACCTAATCCGAAACTGATCTGGCCTATAACCTGGATTGAGGGATCACCAATTTATGTGGCGCTTTAGAGACCATTAATTTCCTTGGTACCTCGGACTACCAAGTCAAAGCCTACAAAACCCAAATCCTTTCTTCTTCCCAAGTTCTGTAACAGAACCCAATTTTGTTTCAGAGTTCAAACTTGCAAACGACTCAGTTCTTCTTCCTTCCTCGCTCCGGCCACGGGACGACGGCAACGACGACCCTCTCCAGCAGCGGCGGCGACTATTCCGACGTGCTATCCTCGGCGTTGTGGGACCCAGCGAAAAACAGGGAAAAAACAAAGAAGAAAACTTGCAGAACCTCCCATATCGATCTGTATTTTTTCGCAAATCGTTCTCGCCCTTCCTTTTTCTCTATGTTCAGCGACGCGCAGCAGCGATCAGCGTGTGGCCCACAAGTTGATCGCCTCTCTCTTGTTCCACGCGCTGTTTCACAAACAGAACCCAGAACTCCGGCAGCGAAACAGTGACTCAGCGGCCCTTTTGAAATCCGAATCTACGGATCTCCTCCGATCACGCCCAATAGCTCTAATACCAGTTTGTTATTATCTAGGGCTACGAGAAGAGAACAATCACGCACAGAGAACACGAGATTTACGTGGTTCGGCTTTTGGCCTACGTCTATAGGGAAGACAGAGTCTCTATTTATAATATCAGCCCCAAAACCTACTTCTAATCTCAGTAGACTTACTATAATAGGCCTACTTTTAATCACAGTACAACTTGGGCAATCCAGGAGCCCAATTAGCCAAGATTTACTAATTAATAGTGAGTCATACTAATTAACACTAGTATTTTTAAAAGTGGTTCAAATTGAAGAAACAAAGGTTAATATCCAAAAATGGCATATAATCTCTCAGTTAATGGAAAAATGGTTCAAGGAGAGATGAAAAATGGATACTCACTCTCGCAATTCAAATCCTAACAAAGTCTATGGTCTCATCTACATTTTCACTTTATATTAAGAACTACCAATTAGCCCTCTTATATTGGTATTTGGTTCAGGCTTAGCTGTCAAAAAGCCTACAAAATTAGGGATTTTATTTTTCTCAAAAAGTCCGAGGGTTAGGCTTCGATGGGAGAAATTTTTTGCAGAGGGCTGGGCTTGGATAATTCCAACTTTGGCACAATCTAGCCCTCTTTCATTTATTTATTTAAGTAAGTGTGTAATTATTTGAGCATATATGTGAGTTTATTTTGTCACAATTCTTGCACGAATTCTTAGTGACGTGTTAGTTTTTGCATGATTCTTTTGTGATTTTTATATAAATAGGCCGTGCATGATTTTTATGTGGATTCTTAATGACAAAGATTACTCCTTTAGTTATTATTCTAAGGTGTAGCTTCAATGGCTCACCTCTTGGATGGGCCACAACCTGAAAGAAAAGTGCTAAAAAACCACAATGGCATGTTCCAAAAGGAAATCAATCAGGAGAACCCATTGCAATGTATTCTATCAAGGGCCTGGAAATGATGAATTAAAGAGCGGGTTCACCAATACCATCAAATAGGCTTCTCTTTGATAATAAATGACTGTTTAGCTATCACTCTACTAAATTGGGTTGTAGGATAGTGAGATTTCATCTACTACTATGCTGCTTGTTGCACTACATTGCTAGACCCAAGCTTGGATAAAAAAGAAGGATTTTCATTAGGTTCACATGGTAATGTGTAAGAAAATTAAAAAAAAAATTATTTTATTCACTTTAGGGTCATGGACCTGGCCTGGACCATGAGGGCCGGGTAAGGGCCTAGGTAGTTTAGGCTGGTTAGTTTAGGCGCTATGAGGGCTTTGGCCTAGCTAATATATCTTGGGATAGGGCTTGGACAATCCCGGGCCTAGCCCAGCTCTTTGACAACCCTACTCTTACACTTCTCATGTGAGGTCCCACCCTTGGTGGGCCCTCTAAGGGCTATTTTATAGACTAATTAACTCTAATTTATGTTAATTATTGGTTAATTATGTTAATCTTTGCTAATTACTACTAATCTTCGCTAATCTTAGCTAATTAGCGGTTAATTAGATTGACTAGTTAGATCTCCTAAGATTTTTGGTTAGACTAGGTTAGTTGGGTTGATTTCTAATTAGTTGGGTGTATGAGTTAATCCTAGGCTATTAGTGTAGGTGGGTCCTTAGTTAAGTAAGTTAATTAGTGTGGGTTAGTGTAAGGGTGCTCTTCTAGAAGTTTCCTAACCTAATGACCAGCCTACCCTCAAACCCTAACCCTAATCCCAAGATAAACCCTAAACCCTAGGGCTAAGATGGTCATTAGTCACCCCCCTTAAAAACTATAAAACCATCTCTTAAACCCATTTCAAAACCCTAAGCAAATCTCAGCCCCCTTCCCAAGGCAAATTCCCTTTACTGTTTCATTGCAAACTCTCCACTCCTCCCTCTCAATCCTCTCCCACGTTGAGTAGAGATCTCAGTTGCTACACTGTTGCTGGAGACTGTCTTCTTGGAGCTACTGCCTGCCACAGCTCCTTTGCTACATCTCTTCTTCTTCATCTACTCCACTGGGCTGAATCTCTGCTGGAATTCCTCCTCTGCTACAGCTGACTCACCATCTTCTTCATCTTCTCTGTTTAGCTGGACTTGGACCTCCTCTGTTATTTCTCTCTTCTCTCTACAAATCAATTCTCACTACAAAAGGCAAGTGCACCAACTGATTAACATAGAATGTATGTGTTTCCTTTGATTTCTATGGTTTCATCTCATGATTTATGATTATTGAGTTTTAGAATTCTACCTGAGCCTAGTTGTGTTGATTGGATGAAATGGACGTTGATGGAAGGGCATTGTAGTGTCTTTACAATTGTAATTGTTAATCTAATTAATGGTTTAGTTTGAGAAGCAATTGGTTAGAATCGGATGGAGGAAGAGTGACTGTTACAGTCACTGTGTTGGAAACAGAGGGTTTTTGAGTTTTTCTTTTGAGATCAGTGGGTCCAGGTGGGCCACCCTTGGAGATCCGGACCCCACATCATGTGGGACCACCTTGGGCGACCCAGTTGATGAGGGCTGATCGTGGGCCCTTGATCAGTGGGGCCCACGATCATGGCTTCTTCATGTAACAGATATGAGTCAGTGAAGCGTTTGTATCTTATTTCAATCCGGTTGTCGGGCCCAGGTGGGCCATTGATGGCAGATCAAACCCGGTCACCTTGTAGAGAGTCCCTGGGCAACATTAGTGGTGTGGTCTGATCAGAGCCTCATCCAGTGGGGGGCCACCATCCAAGCTCCCTGTAGGTTGCTGTCGCCCAGCCCCTTTTTCCAGACGATGGTTCTGGGAGGTTAGTGCCTGACGAGTTTCATATAAGAGAAAGAGATGAAGGGATTTGAAAGAATGGAAAAGAAAAGAAGGAGGAAGGGTGTGACACGTGTAAAGGGGTGAGTGTGGTCCATTGGAGGGGGATGGGAGGATGGTGACATGTGGAAAGAGGGGAAAGTAAGGGGTAGGTGAGTGAGATGACTATGAGGGTAGGTGTTGAGTGAGATGATTCCACGTGGGTGGAATTGGAGAATGTATTATGGGTTTGGAGAGGTATGTATTATATATTTATATATACTTTTGGGCTTAGGTTGTGATGGAGGGCTTTGGGCCTAGTGGGGCCCACTATTCTTTAGCCCATTAGTCCTTTAATTTAAAATAAAACCTTAGTTTAATGTATTATATTAACTCCATTATTTTTATAAATTAGAAATTTAGATCCTTTAATCTTTATTGGACCAAATCGGAGCTGGGCCCAGTGGGGCCCACTATTTTCATAACCCCTTAGCTTTATTAATTAAACAAATCATTAGTTTCTAATGTATACTGTGGGACCCATTGGTTTTAGAAAATTAGGAGAGTAGGACCTTAGCCTTATGGAACCCTATTAGAATAAATTAATTTATTAACCTTAAATTAATATTTCCAGACCCTAGTGTAAAAGTTGAGATTTGGCCTGGAGTCTGTTGACTCAGGTACACATGTGTACCAGATCGACCGGCTGGCCACCTGGTCAATCGGGTACACTGGAAATTCCAGAATCCAAACCAAGTCCCAACTTGATTCCCAGTGGAGCAGATCGACCCGACCCTTGCCAGGTCGACCTGCCACTCTATGAACTCTAGGGTGTGAGTTTAGCATTGTTGTATGATTAATCGATTGTGGGACCCATTAACCATCCAAATGAACTTCCATCAATGTGCCAAGCACGAGTCAATGGCGTGGCTCGACCTTGACTCGTGGGGACCACCGATTAGGGTTTTGGTTGATAAATCTAAGATGATTCGACCCCTAAAAGTTGTCAACAATGCCCTTAACCAACTAAGTACCAAATACATTATTTTACGGCATTAATGACATCGTTTAGAGATCGAATTACCGGAGATAGACCCGAACCTAAAGTGGCCCATTTACCTAGGATTGGACCGTTGCCTTTCCTATTGATTCTCTGATTGAAGTTTATACTTCACTGGTATTTTACTCTGTCGTTCTTAGATCTTAGAATAGCTGTTTACTATTAATTAAACATAATTGGAAGACCTGAACCTAGGGTATCTAGAGGTGACCGGATGGTGTGATTTCGGAGATCATTGACCCGTGTCTGTGTCTAGGCGGGCCCTTACTGGGCCTAAGTGTGGTGTTGTGAACCCTTTAGCTTGAAGAGATAGTTTTTATTGGACTGTTAAGTTATATGGATTATAATGGAACTGTTTGTCAGTAGTAGATGGATTGGTTGCCTCGTTTGGACGGTTTTAGACCAGGCCATGTACTGATGGGCCTCGGTATGGATCCAACGAGTGGGCCTGGATCTTGAATGAGATCCAGAGATTGTATTGAGATGTGTAGACCTCTTAGAGATATTGTTAGGACCTTGTTCACGCAAGGCAATGCCTAGACAAACACAGACCTTAGAGTTATTCTCGAGTCGGCATGAACATTCACTCGGTTGATTTAAGCTCAGCCGGTGGACTGATCATCCTCGGTAGGAGCTAGTTGAGTGTTGATGAGCTATCATGATGAGCTGTGTGGTTGAGACGGACGGTGTAATACCGTCCCGATTTGGAGTGTTGAGATGATGAGTTGATGAGTGAGAGTCGGGATTAGTTATTCCCTGGTGAGATTCCCCGCCGCGACTGTGTTCAGTATGGGAGGGCCGCGGCATAATATCCCGCGGTATTCCAGTTCGTGTGAATGTGCCACCTTGTTTATAGTAGTTTAGATGTTTCATTTATACTGATTCCTTATGATTCAAATGCACAACTGCCTAGTTCTTTTCCCTTGTTATTCATTTAATTTATGTACCTGTCTTTACTTCCTTTGATATATATGTTCTATGTTAGTAGTATGTTGTATCTTGCCAGATCGTTTAGATCTGACCCATTCTATGGTGCTTAGGCCTTGACCCAGAGATTCCCGACGACGCATTAGCCCTAGTGGAGGCACCCGTGGCAGGAGAGTACGCTTGGGGCCCGGCCGACACGGACGTCGAGCCGGAGGGCGAGGAGTTCATACCAGGGTTTTGACGGACTTTGTTATTTTGGGTTTTGGAGAGATATTCTGTAGTGAGAAGGGTAGAATGAAAATGTATAACTTTGATTAACATTGAATCATTTTAATTAGACATATGTTCTGCTCATACTTTATATATTTATCGATATCTATTGCTTCCGCTTTGTTTAAATCGTTATGCTTCCGCAATATTAAATGTTATAACTATGTTGGTCAAAAAGTTTTAAATTGGACCTCACTGCGGCCTACGATCTTGGAAGTTCTCGGATTTTCCGGGAAGTAGCGCGCCAATTTCGGGTAATCGAACGAGTATATCGGTATCCGGAATTGGGGCGTTACATCTCACCTCTTTAATAATCCTTTGTTGGAGTTCATTTGACCATGAATTCGTATGTATTCATACTAAGATTCTTGGGAGTACTTTATCTTCTTTTCTCCATACACCTACATGCCTTGAAAACACTATCTTAGATTGACGCTAATACATTAAGGACATGTTTGTGTACACATTGCGGAAAATCGGTTACGTGGAATTTCTTTTTCCAAAGCCCCCAATAAGAATTATTTTCCGAGGAATCACGAGAAAAAACGGCCGCATCAAACATGTATTCTATAATAGCGCAGAATTTAATTTCCACAATCCTCACCTTTTCTATGAAAAAGAGGTTACAGAAACATGCTCTAATACTTATCAAATTTCAACATAAGAAATTTCTCTTAATACACAGTGATAGTATTTTTAAAGATCTAAAATTAATTATTAGTATCATTTTGATGAAACTTAAATTTCATTTTTCTTGGATCCAAAAAGGCCCTCAAGCCTATATAGCGTATTAGTATAATGCAGACAGGGGATACTGTTTCACCAATGATGCCACTTTTGCAGCTGCACCCACTCAACTCACAAAATGCCACACTTGGCCAATGGCAACTGCACCCACCTTCTTTACATCAAACTGGGACCATCATCATAGAGTAAAAACAGAAACAGGTTCTTAGACACGTGGCAGCTCCATGGGAGAAATCTTGGGAGGCACACAACTAGGCAGATTGGAGAGCACTCAACCTTTGCCATAAAAGGAGCTCATGAACTCCAACCACCCCACCATTCATCAATCATCCATCCATCACCCAAACAAAACATCTACCCCTGGTGGGAAAGCCCCTTTGCCCCCCTTAGCCAAGAATCCTGCCTCCTGATTTCATTACATCAATGGCACAGGTAGTGAATTACAGCCTCCAAAGTCTGGATCTAAGGCTCATACTCATGAGAAATTGGTAAGACTCCTTAGTGGACTCGTAAAATCTAAACCACAAAAGTAAATTCTCCCTATCATATGAAAAAAGTTGGATGTTTTACGTTGATCAATTTGACAATGTGCTCAACTCCTATTGAAGCCTCACGAACCAAGCCATGACACATATATATAAAGGTGAGAATTTGCTTTGAACGGTTTAGATTTTCGTAATTGGGCCCACTGAGAAGCCTCATGAAATTCAGGTGAGTCAAGCCTCATAAGATCTGGAGTTTAGCTAGTCTCCTTCCCATGTTCACTTTAGTGTATTTTAGCACATAAGCTTTCACTTCCTCACAGTCACAGCCATGTAAGTAATGTGTGGATTCCCATTTTCATGTTACACTTACTCACAGCCTTTGCTATAGTGAGGAGAATTTGAGAAATGAGCTGAGTGAATCTACTTTATTTTCAAGCTAAAATCCCAAGCATCCAGACATTCATTTATGTTTCCCGCATCATGTCCTATAAAACAACTCTTAGGCAGCCAATTCAATACATGCATTACATATTATTGGATTATAATTAATGGCACATATAAAAACTTTATATATGATGAGGGATGAATGTTACTATGAGATTTCATCCCTATTCAATCTCTGTACACATACTTTCATTGAAATTCAAAATGTTAGTTCTTATAGAGAAATCAGAGAACATCTATTTGTTTAGCTTCTTCTGAATGTATTGAATCTTCTAAAATAAACTACATTTGTTTTGCCCAGAAAAAGGTTGTAGTGAAGGTGCATACGATGACAGATGCCAGAACCAAAAAGGCGGCCTTAGAAATCATTGCAGGCATTCATGGTTATTCTTAATGCTTATTTTCCAGATTCTCCTGTTTTTAATTTTTCATAACATAAATGCATATGATATGATATATATATATTTTTATAAACTTGATGCAGGAATTACATTCATTTCCGCAGACTTGGAGGAACAGCAGATCACAATAGTAGGAGAAATGGATCCAATTAAAGTAGCAGCAAAGCTGAGAAAGATTGGACAAGCAGATATAGTTACTGTAACCTCTGTTGAGTAGTCTTTTGTTTTAACAAGGAATTGAGTATGGAATAGAATATATTAGTATCCTACTGAGTTTCATAGTTTCCATCCAAAATCAAGAGGCAGTTACCACCCCCACAAGGCACACATCTCACCCAATAATGGATACTCATACAAAGTACCACCTGGAATAACAGAGCCAAACCAGATCATCAGTATTGGGGACCAAAAAGTAGAGGGCTAAATTCTGCCTGTTGGATGGCCAATTTAATTACTTCCAACTGTTAAAACAATGAAGGCAGCCCTATTCAGGCACATCAGAAGGTAAAGATGGTTGAGTGATTTTGATATAATCCATACACAGTGCACACATCTCTATCTGAGAAGATAATAATTCTAATGAGTGAACCATCGTCCTCCAAAACCTCATCTTTATGTAGGTTATTGTGCATACTTTCTTTTACCCAAAAAAAAAAGAAGGATACTTTGGTGGGTGGATGCAAACAAATTTGATTCTGAACAATGAAACCCTACTTGTCATCATTTAGAAAATGTTCTCCTGAGTCATAGTAGGAAGACTTTACAGCCTGAAAAACATAGACAGCTCTCCTATAAATCGGTCGAAAAGGAGAGACAAAACACACATCATCTGCTTCAGACACACAGTATATTAGTAGACTTTTACCCCCAAAGGTCCATTTTCTGCAATATAAAGGATGACTTCTGAGTAAAAATCTCTATCTTGCCATTTTCCCATTCTCTGTAGGTGAAGAAAGACATCAGATCAGCTTGTGATCCGTCGCTAGATGCGGGCTCCACTAGCAAATAATAGATATTATGAGGGTCAAAACAACCATCACCTACAGAATCACAAACACCTAGAGAAAGTTGGTAACTTTAATTGAAATAACCTATCTCAACAAAATTAGTAGCATTTAAATCAAATACAAAAATTCAAGGGGCAATTCCACTGAAGATAAAAGACCAATGACAAACGTTACAAATGCTTCCTAAAACTTTGTACTTCACATTAGAGATGATGTTTCAAATCATCCCAAGAAGGTCCTATGCAGCATGCACAGTCAAATTGTTAGCTTTATTCAAAGAGTGCTGCCCGTAAAATATAACAGAATCATGGCATGATATAATTTTAGCTGAGGGGACTCTGTGAATGACAACTAATAAGGACAAGGACACATCTTAATACGGCCAACAAAATAAGCCTCGTGTTTGAAAGAGTAATCAGAGGAAAAGAATAAATATATGTTAGACAAAGAATGTGTAAGATGAAATTGAAACCATAGGTTGCACAACGAGATTGTTCTCTGCCAGTGCCAAGTTGCTGCTATTTATGCTCTTTTCAGATATACATGGTCAAGGAATTTGCTTAACTGTGCCAACTGCTCACGCAGTCTGCTGTGTAGCTTCATATCTTCCTGCAGTGGAAATTAATAAGTAACAAGTGAAATACAAGAAAGCAAGAATTCCTGCCAAAACTTCTAAGATTTAAAGCTCAACATGATAACCTCACCATATAATAGTACAGATAGTTGGATAAAACCCTTGATTTCAATCAAATGATTAATACATATAATAAAATTACAAGAGCACATTGCTGTGAAAAATGATCTAGAAAACCCCACAAGTATTCACTGGAGTTGCAATGTGCATTTCTTTTGAGAATGTCCTAACAAATGACAACGACCACATTGAACAACCCTCTTTGGCCGCTTAAAGTTCTCTATGCGAAGAATCTTCTTTTTTGGGCGACCAGGTGGTCGGCGGGTCTTGGGAGGGCGTATTACAATATCAAATTTAGCACCTCCACCTTCTGTTCCCTCAGCTCGCTCCTTCCAAAGGCTTTTATCTGGAATAGGGTTGATCATTTGTAAATAAGCCTCACGATAGCTTGCAACTGTGAAACAAGGTTCGGCAAATAAATGAGCATTTTGTCCACAAGAAAGAAGTGCAGCAGCAGCATGAGCACACGGTAAACCATAAAGTTGCCAACGACGGCATGAGCAATGCCGACTACGTATATCTACAATATTTGTTCTCTCAGTAGAAACAATCTCAAATTCCACTTCATTAGCACGAAGCACTTGGTAGCAACGAGAATCTGCAATAGCTTCTAAAACAAGCTTCTCAGCAGATGGTACAAGAATTGCTGTCCAAGCCATACCTATATTGCGTCGATCATTAAACCAAGAGGTTAATTGATGCCGGATGTGTTCCATCATCTGCACTATTGGAAGCTCATGACCTTCAAGGGCCCAGTTATATAATAATTCCGTTACACGCAACGTAAAGTGGCCATATCGTACCCCTTCAAAATATGCGATAGCCCAAAGGCGAGGTGGAAACTGATGGAACCATGGCATGACTTCTGGTGACATTTCTACCATCTCCGCTATCTTTGCTTCAAATTCAGCAGCAGTCAGGGCATAAACAGCATTCCAGAATATGTTCAGCAGTTTTGTGTTCTTAAACTCATCACGAAAGTTTTCACTGACATGACGCAGACAAAATCCATGAAAAGCACTTGGAAAATGTGTTTCAACTGCCTCAACAATACCCCTTTGTCTGTCAGACAGGATTGTAAGTCTAGGCATGTTCTCAGTATTCATTCCAAGAAGCTTCCGCAACTCTGACAGGAACCACATCCAATTCTCATCACTTTCAGCATCAACGATAGCAAATGCCAATGGAAATAAGGCATCATCGGCATCAATAGCTGCAGCACAAAGTAGCGTCCCAAGGTATTTACCTTTTAGATGTGATCTATCAAGTTCCAGAAGAGGACGACAAGCATTGATAAAGCCGTAGATAGATGCACGATAGGAAATAAAGAGACGTTGGAAGCAGTTCTCTTGCCCTGTAGCAGAGACCAATGCAATACTCCCAGGGTTTGTTTTTCTGATTTGTTCACAGTATGCAGGAAGAAGGCGATATCCTTCCTCAAAAGTTCCATGAACTGCGGCCATACTACGTTCTTTCCCTCGCCAAGCCTGCATGTAAGAAACAGCAACTCCATGTTGTTCACGGATGTCTTGCAATATTTCCTTGGGTTTGTATTGTGGATTATCCCGGAGACGTGCTTCTACAGATCTGGCAACCCAACCAACTGAGGCTTGTTGATGATGAAGATTTCGAACTCCTTCGCAAGTATGCTCGCCATGTAATGTCCTAATTGAAAAGGTAGGAACACCTGAACGCTTTGCCACATGGACACGCCAAGGGCACCCTTCTTTTGAGCATTTGGCTATAAATCTACTTCGGTCTGATTTCACTATCCGAAGATCAAAGTGTAAAGCAATTGCAGTCTCTTTCAATGTTCTTCGACAAGTTTCAACATCAGGAAACTCTTGCCCAATAAATAAATTATGCTCTGGCATAACTAAAGTATCGTCAGCCATTGTATGCTCTGGCATAACTAAAGTATTGTCAGCCATTGTTCTACCAAAACAAAAGGTGGATCCAAATGCTTCTGCTCACATCATGTATGGAATCAAGTAGGCAAAAAGTTTTTGGCAGAAACAAGGCCACTTTGTGCATTAGATAAGCGGCACTACAAGAGAAGAATCTTCCAACCAGCTGCCAAATGAATCAAAGGGGACTTCATCTATAACCAACACTATTCTGATAAGAGTTTTAAAGGTTCAGGCACCTGTGTACTGATTCATAAACTTCATTTCTCAATCTTGTAAAAATGATGACTGAAACCTGCACAGAGAAAAAAGTAGAGTTAGGACAGAGACAGAACATAAATGTTACCAGATGGTTGTGTGGGGCTGAATGTTGAATGTTTCTCTACTGAAGTCCTTTCAAATCATGTAAAGGTGGCATTTCTCATATGAGGAAATGAAATATTACAAGATGGTATTGTATATTGCTGAAAGTTGAAACCTTGATTCTATCCAATGTTCTGAAAGTTGAATTGTAAAAGAGCTGAAATTGTAAATCATAGAACTCTTATAAAATTCCATTTTTGAACAGCACTTCTTATGCTGTTGGATGCCATATAATCTAATAGAGCGGGTCTCTTTATCAATTCTAACCTAAGCAATTTAGTAGGGCAGTTTAGCAGCCCTATTCCCAGCCATGGTTTTCCCCATTTTGATTGTTAATATATTCTTTCTTAAGTTCCAAAATAAATAAATTTGTAACGGATTCAAGCACTACCAAAAAGGGAGGGGGGAGAGAGAGAGAGAGATTATCCAATCCTAATTGTAAATTTAAATGATAAACTGCAAGATTTTCATAACGGTTTATTGTTTAAGCGATTTTATCCAATCCGAATTCTAAATTTGAATGATAAACTGCAAGATTTTCATAACGGTTTATTGTTTAAGCGATTTTCATCAAGTAGGGAACAGAAATTGTAGCTCAAATAAGTTTTTGGTTTTATGTTCTTTATAGTTGCACTTTCTGATAGATGTCTCATGAATGAAATTGACCCGCAAATCCACAATGCCATATATACACATGGATATGCATGTCTTAATCTCAATTGATCACACAAAACGAAACATAAGCATCAACAAATCGAGATATAGCAAAAACACTGGGGGCAGTCCCTACTTAATGAAAATGGGAATTATGTTGAACAAACATGAAACGTGCATAATGAAGTTGTCATCATCATCATCATCCTTTTGTTTTCTTCATCATCACTAGTATCATCTCAGCTATATGTCATCAATTTCGGTTGCCTTAAAGTGTTTTGATACTAAATAACTTACTAACTAGTACAGGAGTGAATGATGCACCAGACCAATGATCCATGGGTCAACCAGGTCCATTGGGCCAGCCCACAGTGCCAACAGGACCAGCCACTTAATTAGGAGTTTTGATATAATTAGGAGTCTTTAAACTTTTTAGTTTGATAGTCGCAGCAAATTTTTTAGGAGATTTAGGCTTCTTTTTATTAGAGAAGATTTAGGGAATTAGAATCCAATTAGGAAAGGGAACATCCAACCCATCCTATGTATTTGTAATCTCCCTGTTGGGAGGATCATCTTTCATTACTTTGATAAAGAATTATGGTTGCTCATTTGTGGGTCTTCAATTGAAAGTGCTCGTGTGTCTGTGGAAAACCGCCCCCAACCTGAATGGGCCCTGGCCCATATTTCACCAAGTTGAGTGATTTACCTAACTATATTTTTCATGTTTTAGAAACAAATATTTTAGACATTATAAATCCAATGGTGTTAAATTGTAAATCACTGTCATAAGTGAAATTTGATTAGTGCTGTGCAGTATAGGGTCGGTGATGTGAATGGGTTGGACCAACCAATGGTGGGTACTAGACCTGTAAAACAAAAGAGCCAGCCGGTTCCACCAGCAGGATATGACTTTTTTTTTTTTTGAAATGGCCAGGATAACTTAATTCAAAATTATAAAACCTCAATCAAGAGTTATTAAGTTAGAATTCGGTCTAACCTAGAGAAGTTGAGTCACTGACTTGCTATGATGAGCCAAGTCATAGGAGTGAATTTGGAGCAGATGAATGAGCAGACAAGCTAGTTTCTAATGATTCAGACGAGTTATCAAGTCGTGACATCTAATTGCGGCAGCGGATTGTGTGATGAGGATCGATGGGTTCCATTGTGTGGTGTCATCCACTATTTTTGTAGAAGTTTTCATCTTTCGGTGATCTAGATCATAGACCTAACCAGACTAGCAGAGTGAACGTGACAGAAATGTTTGCTTTTTTTTTTTTTTTTATAAATGGTAACTTGACTTGAACCCGCCACCTTTTCAGCACCTTTCAACTGAGGGCTCCCATCAATGTTTGCTGTTTATGTTGTATTTTTTCCACTTAACTGTCTATCGCTAGGTAATTTGATCAAAGGGGCCAGACCTTCCAATTTGAAACTTTTCAAACTTAGTGTTTACATTGTTGTTTTCTTTTGAAATGATGGTATACTATATGAAGGATGAAGACAAACAAACAAAAAAATCATTCAACACAACAGAAAAGCAAAACAGAACATGGAGAAAATAACATGACTAACAGAACCTCTGACTCAAACCCCACGCATCATTAACCCAAGCCCGGCCCAATTATACCAAAGTAACCCCACCCCTCAACCCGAATTTCAGAACCCCAAATTCAAATTGCCAGATTTCTCAAACCAAAATCCCCAAATCCCTGAATTCAAAGAACACTAAGAATCTCAGATCCACAAAATTCCATAATCCTCACACCAATCCTAAACCCCAGAAATCACATAATACCCAAATTTCTTGTGCGCTCAAAACCCCAAACACGCAAAATCCCTAGACTTCCACAACAATCCATGAATCCCCGAATTCCAGAAAATCCAGAATGCCAAAACCTCATATCTGAAGAAAAAAAAAAAACCCCAAAACTCAGATACACCCAAATCCCTAAATCAACATCCGGAAACCGAAAGTCCAGTAACATCCCCCATCAAAATCCCAAATTGGAAAAACCCCAAATCCGCAAATCTTAAGATTGTAAATAATTCCCAAACCAAGTCCCAAAGTTCCAACTTTTCGATACAAATCCATGACAAAATTTAAATGAAACGTATACAGAACGATACCAACTAGATACGTGAAGGAGAGAGAGGAAATCAAGCTAAGAAATAGAAACAACAGAGTGAGAGAGACCTTGTTGAATATCTGTTCTCTGCTCTGTGAAGCTCCTTACTGGATCTGCCATTGCTTTGATTGGAGCTTAGAATCTACAGTTTGAGATATATATATATATATATATATTTAGAGAGAGAGAGAGAGAGAGAGAGAGAGAGAGAGATGATCTAAGGAACAACTGAGATTGATCGCGGTCGAATATTAATTATAACATGTGAAATGAGACAGAGAAGCAGGGAAAAGGAAATTGGGGAGGAGGTCTCTCAGTAAAGAAATGTAACTGTGTGGTTACTATTTCAGGGAAAAAACATGAAGGGTGAAAAAGCTTTTTCATATGATCAAAATTTTATATTTAATGTAGAAATATAAATTATGTTTTTTTGACGGCTAGTAAAATAGTTTTTTTTTTTTATTATTTTGTTTACTCCATCGGAGGGTTTCCAACCCTTTGGACTAAACTAATCACTCCGTGCCAAGAGAAAAGCCGGGTAAATTCTCGTATAACCTTAGTGTGGTAGTACATGTTTGAACTTACAACCTCTGGATGCAAACTGTGGTCTTAGGTCAATTGAGCTACCTTTGGGGTAATTAAAATAATTTATTATATCACAATGTCCTAACTCCATCCCAGACCATGTTTGTTTGCATTAAAATTTATCGGGATTGAGTACTTTGAGTGGACTTCCAAAAATGGGCATCAAAATAGTTGCTTCTTTTGATTTTATTTTCCAAAAAAAAAAA
This sequence comes from Cinnamomum chago, assembly GCA_038049695.1. Classification (NCBI taxonomy): domain Eukaryota; kingdom Viridiplantae; phylum Streptophyta; class Magnoliopsida; order Laurales; family Lauraceae; genus Cinnamomum; species Cinnamomum chago. Next base: position 11,830,869 of record CP142462.1, read on the forward strand.
TGTTGTTTAATGTTGGTTTTTAAAAATTCATCTTTAATTTTCAATTCTAACGACTCTAGGTATTCAATTCCTATGTAATTTAATACAAAGAAGGAATAACGCCTCTTTCCCTGTGAATTCATATATTGAAATATTCAAGAAAATACTTTTTTTTTCTTTTTCTTTCCATTGAGGACACATTTATGCAAGACAAGAGTAGGGAAAAGGAAATTCGTTAGGATGTCTCACTAAAAAAATATACACGCTTATGCAGCACCAAGGATTCCATTCACTAATGATAGAGATATCAAAATTAGAGATCATGTGGACCCCATCAAACAGGTCCATCAAGGACCGCGGGTCTTGATCTTGGATCCCACTACATCACTTATGTAAACTCCAAATTCATTCTATCTCACCATCCACTCTCCATCACATAGGCACATTAGGCATCATTCAACTTATTCTGGTCCATATCTAATTAATTTGAACCTCACCAAGCTCTAATCTTATCAGAACTCAATAAAAATTCAAGCCCTTTGATTCAGTTACTTCACCTACACTAGCCATTAAACTCTCATTATCCATTAAAAAAAGGGAAATGAAAGGGTAGAGATGATGGCAAGGTTAAAAGGATATAATATGTAAGTCTTCGGACACCAGTCTCTAACAAAACACAGATCAAAACTTGAAGATAAACTGACGTTGAGAAATGGAGAAATCTCAAATACAAAATAGATGAGTTGAAAAAGAAAGTACACATTTAAGGAAAATGGGTGAGGCTTTCCACGTTTTGTGACCAGGGGTGCTCTTGACTTGGCCAGCCCTGTAGTTTGGGTTTGGTCCTTAGATTTCAGCATTTTCACTGGACCTGGATATAAAATTTGGGTCCGTTTGATATTTGGGTCAAGCTTGGATTAAGTGATAGAAAGCTTGAAGCCTGGCTCAGCTCGACCTAAACAAGTAGTACTTATAATTTAGTGACTGACTGAGTTGATCGAATAAGCGATAGAAAGCCCGGCCCAGCCCAATTGACAAAATGGGTGGAGTAGGGCATGACATGTTGTAAGGCAGGCTAAGCTTGGGCCAGGCACTTATGGACCTTGTTGGACTTCAGCTGCAATGGGCCTATGTGTCTACGGTCAAGCCTGGCCTAGATGGGCCTCTGTCCAGCCTGGCCTATGAAACTCCCTATGGGTGACAATGGTAGGGCAAGCTACTGAAATGATGTCACTGATTCACCGTAAAAAAACAAAGGAAAAAACTCTTATTTATTAAATTCATGGTTTACTCTTTTTTTTTTTTAATCTGAAATTAGCTCGTAGTTAGACTACTTTGAAACATTTCCAAAACATGTAGAGCAGATATAAAACTCTTAACGAAATCAATTTTTTATTTTTATTTTTATATACCGCACAAAGTGTATTAAGAGGGGCACTCTGGACTTTTTAACCATTTAAAACTTGAAAAAAAACCTTAAGCTCTACAGAAAAAGAATGTGGACCGTTTTGTAATAAAAATTAAAGTTAAGGGACCTCCGACCAAATGCCCCTCTACGAAATCCGTTTTTCGTTTTTTTATACTGTACACAGTATATTTAGAGGGGCACTCTAGACTTTTTAACCATTTAAAACTTGAAAGAATACATTTGGCTCTACAAAAAAAAAGAATGTAGCCCGTTTGCAATAAAAATCAAAATTGAGGGACCTCCGACCAAAGGCCCCAATAAAATGAGGGTCATGGGTCATGGGCCACGAGTTTCAGTCCTCAAGCACTTTACCTCAACTGAGGGCTGACTGCAGTTTCACCCCTAAACCATCAACATAAGTAGAACCAACCTGTCTTCTGAACCACAAATTTTCCCCTCCCCTCCACAAGAGTGTAGGCGCTGATTGACAATACCAGAAGGATTGGATGGTGCTTGTACTCAATTCTACATGCATTTTGTTAAACTATATCATAGCTGAGTTGGTTGTACTCATGTTTGGAGAAAACCACCCGTTCTCTAATGAAATTAAGTTTTTTATTAACAAAACTCAATATTAACTGTTTAATAATTGTTTTTCTATTTATTAAATATTCTAAAATAGGTTTTTTTTCCACATAGTTGTCTCCATTTGAATTCAAACATAGCTAAGAATCACTATCAAATAAAAGTGGTGATTCTCAATGGATGTCTCCACGATTCCACCCCTACTTTTCTCCTCTGTCTAGACTCTAGAGGAGGGGATTCTCTACCTGTCATTTTCTAATTCAACCAAGCCCTCAGGAAACTAAAATTCCCCATATAAGTTCTAAAGAAAATCAAATCCAACTTTTCTCTAGGCATGTTTGTGATGTGCGAGTAAAACCAACTAAATTCCTTATCGGCTTTTTACACCAAAAAAAAAAAAAATCTTATGAGCTTGCATCAGATCGTATAAAAACGACTAACCCTTTTGTCTTGGTGGCTAACCATGAACTCACCCATGTGACAGCCATGCATGCAAATCAGCATTCAAATACAGAGAACAGGCATAGCAAAGCAATCCCATTCATTTTATATGTATGTTAGCTGATCCTAGAACTTGCACTTGGAATGGACTATGGGTTATTGGGTAGGCTCCAAGATCAGTAGCTGAGATGCTGCCAATTAATTGAGAAACAAAGCACCTGTCCTTTCCAACAAGGAGGCACCTAAAAATAGTGTCTATGACACTGAAAAATATTGCCAAATACAGTGTTTCATAGCACAGCCCACATCAGATCTAGTGGAGATAAAGCAAACAAAAGTGTCACAGAACATATAGTTGGAAACATCAAAAGGCCTGCAGTGGCCTTTACTACTTAAAAAACACGTGATTAAATCAACGTCTTCTAATTTCAGCAGGGTACAACTTCCATGGGGATTTCTTCTCAACATCCACCCATGATGGGATTTACACCAAATGAGAAATCTGGATCAGTTAAATGCAGCACCATGAGATAGTAACAAATAAAGTAGCAAAGTATAGCTATTACATAACAAGAAAGCACCAGTGCAGATTGATCTGCAGCCAATCAAGAGTAGGTACATTAAGGAACAGGATATAACCAAGATTTTCTTTTTCCTTTTTAATAATCGTTATGGGGAGGAAATCAAGATTACAAGTACATCAAGTTTCAGGATTCTATTTTTTTTTTCTTTTAACATTTGTTATGTGAAGTCACAATTTCCATCTTTCTTGACCTAACTGAAATGAAATAATTATTCCCATGTAAGAATAATAATCAATTAGCATCCAGCATGACCCAACAGTCTAGATTTTGAGCGCCACTAGCCGGAGTAGACAAACAGTCCTAGCTTGAAGCATAACCTTTGAAGTCAGCACTCCTGATTTTGAACAAATGCAACCACTGATTTACAACCCATGCAAGTGACAGCTTACACCATAAAAATATAGGCCTGACAGGCACAGAAATGAAAAACAACATACCTTAGTACAAACCGCCCAAAAGGAAGGAGGGGGGTGGGGGACAACCAAATTGAAGTCAAACCAGTACACAGTGAAATGGTATCCAGTAAGGCATACTCCTGTTATGGGAGAGGTCTAGTGTTCAAAAACATGAGGACCAGTTCACTTTAGGAACCCCCTACCCCCACCAGAGGGGAAAAAGGAATAATAGGATCCAATCCTATATGTATCATTTGGAAGAATTTAAAATATACCTTTACGCGTCCGCTTCTATGCGATTTAGCCTGCTGCTCCTTTTGTGCTCCCCCCATTTTCCCCACCTTCATAGAAGAAAAGCAAGAGATCATCTGTATCTCCAACACCCAGTAAATAGAAGTGCAAAAGGAGGGAAAAAAACATAAATATGTCCATCAATTGTTCCATCTAGGTGCAGTAGCAAGACATACAGTTGTTCCTTCACAGTTCATATATAGGCATGGCATAATAAATTCCAAAGGAAATCTACCTTTGGTGTGCAATCCATTCCTTTCAGCATTGTGCATCAACTTCTTCACTTGTATCATCTCCGGAAAGTGAATTGTAATCTGAATCACATTCATAGTCCTCATTCAATCCATTACTGTCAGAGCCACCTTCAGAAATGCCCCATAACTTGCAATTCTCTCCATCTTCATCGTCATTGAGCACCTTCTTATATAATCCTCTGCTCCTATTAAGCATCCCAGTTCTCATTAAACTAGCATACTTTTCTCTAACCCCTATGAGTGGATGCTTCCGAACCAAATCTGGTCCTTCATAGGCTTCCCTCAACATAACAGTCTGTGTGGCACACTTGGGAGAAATATAGAAAATCCCAGGATGGCGTTCAAACACCTTTGTGAACTTCTGTGGCAGCTGCAGTGGCTTCCGCAGGTTGCTCACATTTTTCCTCTCTGTCCTCTTTGTTATTGTGAGGTGGAGAAGCTCATGAAAGACGCCGACATTCCGCTTCTCAGACTCATCCGTCCGCGGGTCAAGATTGGATGGGTCTGCATAAGGTGACGTATAAGGAAGTTGCTGCCACTCACTTAACCATGCCATACATTTCCTCTTCAATCCAAATCCCCTGGTAAATTTCACAGGAAAGGCCAAGTTTTGGCCGCTACCGTATCCACCTCCATTCTTTTGTAGCTCAGACACTGCAAGTTGATTGTCCCAGTGCAAGAGCTTTAGACCAATTCGATCATCACTGAGTTTGACAAGACCAAAAAATTGAGGATAGTGGGGAATCAAGGTTTGTTGGTAGTCATGGGGCAAGCCCATGTCCCATTTCAATTGATCAATGGTTTGGAGAGGAAGGGTCCTTTCAACAGTGATCATAAGTAATTTCCGTAGCCTTAGAATGAGATCCATCTCATGTTGTTGGAGGATTTGAAGCTCCTCTTGATAGAGTTTTAGAGCATCTTCGGTAAGTTGGAAACAGAGAAGATCTGAATTTTTTCTGGTTGATTCTTGGAACAGAGTGGGGTATTGCCGAATAAATGTAGAAACTTTGAGTTCACCTAAACCAAGCTGTCGTCGGCGCCTTGATAGAGTATATATGGGGAGGCAGGTCTCAGGGGAATTAGCAAGCATGTCTTTGAGTTCACAAGCAGCTCTAAGGGCTTTCTCGCCTGCAACAACAGAATCCAAGGTCCTATCCTTGACCCATTTAAGCTTTATATTTACAAGGGAACGGGCCTGTTTGTATGAATAGGCAAATACAGGTGCCCTGATTATCAACTGTTGCAGTTGCCACTGCTGTCTCAACAATAATAACATGTCTTTCTAGCCTTATCGTTTGGGTTTGAGGGGGCGTTTGTTTAGAAATGGTAGAGTTGTTTATACGACTTAAATAGATTGAAACGCGTTTTCTAGTATCTTGGGGTCTGTTTCATGGAATTGAATTCCTATGTATTATAAGAGAATCATTTCTAAAAGTGGCTAAAACTGAAGAATAAAGGTGAATATCTATAAATGACTATCGAATAATCTCCTCTTTAATGGAAAATAAATTAAGGGGAGATGGAACACGATTTACTGGGGCTTGAAATTTGGAACTTCCCTCACCCTTTCTCACTTCATATGAACTTTCCTTACGCTTCTTCAACCTGTTCAAAAACAAAAGGGAACTATTTAATTTTTCCCTTATCTCTTCCCATGCTGAAACAGTTCAAAGTCCTTGCTAAATTGCCTGCAAATAGATGACTAGTAGCAAACCAATCAAAATGTTTTCTCAAACCTAATGAAAACCATCAAAAGGTTTGAATCATTGTATGTTTGCAACCCACACTCCAATCGAAAAAGGGAACTGAAAATAACCCAAATACCTTGCGAAACAACAGAAGACCAAGAAGCCCAACGAGAGTACCTATCAAAATACGAAGAAAGAAACAAACCCCAAGTCAATAAAAACCCTAACAGCCCTTACTGTTATTAAAAACCTGGATTTTTCTTTTGAGAGCTTAAAACAGCATCAATGGAGGGATGTGGTGAGATCGCAGCTTTGATTGATGGTGGTGGGACACAGTGGCGGACCCAGGATTTTCGTTTGAAGGGGGATGGCGATGGTCAATCGAAAAGTTCAATAATTTCAGGTCAAGCTAAAGGGACCGAAAGGAAGTGATCAAGGGGGAAAACCCCTTTCCATTGGGTTGAAATAGGGAACTTCTTCAGTTCTTCTGAATATATTCCAAGAGGAATAATTTGGTATACAACTGATTCTGGTTATCTTCTTGCTGAAATTGTTAAATTCCACTTGCTTGGTGACTTTATGAGCCGGGTTTGAGCAATTGAAGTGTTAAAGGAGTCAAACAGTTGGCTAGGGAAACTGGGAAAGAGAAAGGGAAGAAGAGAATAATAGAATGGAAGTGTGAAGTCATTGATTGGAATAAAAGAATGTGCAATGTTGCCTCAAGAAAATGAAGAAATTATTCAAACAAAAAAAGATAATAAAGTGAGTAGAATTCAATGCACTACCAAGTATCATCCCTCAAAGCAGTTTAGTGAATCAGGTATTTGATTTCTAGACTTTCAAAGCATCAGATATCTATATAAAGGGACTAAACCAACATTAGATGTTTTCATCATGAATAAACAAATTCCCATAGAACTCTTTACTACACTATCCCCAATCATAAAATGGGGTATAAACCCTTCAATTAATTTTTGGGTGCATCAGAGCTAAAAATTAATTCTTGGGTGTATCAGAGCTAAGTAAAAGAAACATATTTCATGAAGTTTCAGTCTCAAAACAATAACTAGATGCATTATTCAAAGCAGATGGTCATAACCCAGGAATTCAAAGGAAGAGAAAAGTCGCATATTACAAAATCAAAACCAATGGTCTGGAGAAGTAAAAATCACGCAATCATATACTTAATGAAGAAGATGTAGCCAATTCAAACTGAAAAGAAAGGCTTTTGAGATTACTGTTCTGGAAGCCTACATCCACATTCATCGCCATCTTTGTAAATATTGGAGAGAACAGGTTAGGATTCTGGTAGAGAGGGAGAGGGAGAGAGAAAGAGAGAAGGATTGATAGAATAGGGGGAGAGAGAGGGATCGATACAGATTTACAGAGAGAGATCGGGAAAGAGAGAGCGAGAGAAAAGAATACCTGGGGCGTAAGTTTTCTTCGTTGCTCCTTCGAAGGAGCTAAAGAGCAACGAGCTTATTCGGAGAAATATAAGAAACCCCAATGGGTGCATTTCAAGGCTGTCAATGGGCCTGGGCGTGGGCTGTCCAGTCCAAATCCTAAATTAAACGGACCTACGTCAAATCCTGTCATGTGAGGGCCAAGGCTAGACCTGGGCTTCCTACGATCTTGAACATAAGTAAAATATTCTCTAATTATTCTTATGCTGTCATCAGACACCCTGTGTGAACCGAACTTTAAACCCTCATCCTTTTTTCTAGACTTGGGACCAGCAATGCAATATAATAAGCAACATGACGAAGTTAAAAACATGCACTTAACATGTCCGCCAACAAAAACTTTTATCTATGTAGTATGATTGTCATAAAAAAATATAGAACATATCCCAGAACAACATCTTACGAAATAAAAACTCTAAAACATATACTTTACCCCACATTTACCGTATTGTGACATTTACTTTATACTTTACTTTACCATATATGTGAACAAATACATCATGATGGATTTGGTGAACGAAAGCCTTTACTTTACTCTACCACTTTATAATCATCATTTTGAAATATTTTTATATGTAAAAAGTTTTCTAGGAGGGGAGCTGTAGGAAAAAATATTGAACTTTTCGAAAGAATAGAATTTTTTCTTCAGATTTTTTTTGCATTACCAAATGCAAAAGGTTTTCATCTTCAGAAAATAAAAGATTATATTCTATTAAATATTACTTTCTTGTGCATCCAAACAGGCCTTAAATATGAAAAATCATAAAACAAAAGTGTTAGGATTAGTCCAGCCCAAAAGATTGAGAACCCTCCCTCCGCTAACAAGAAAAAAGAAAAAAGAAAGAAATATAAATTTGATTTCTTCTTGAGGCACACCAGCCTATCATTTAATCTTTTTCATGATAAATAATTAAATCTCCTTTAATCTTAATCCCTTAGTAAACCCATCTCCACTTAACCTCACCCCTCACCTCCCACCTCTCTCTCTCTCTCTCCCCTCTGCCCCACCTTAGGAGGTCTCTCCTCCAATCAAATGGCCAATAATTCTCACAATCGAGCAAAAATCTTGGAATCACAAGGCAAGGATGACAATTTAGATTGATGGTTTGGATGTGCACAAGGTTGCCCAAATGTGTGAAAATTTGAACTACTTCAAGAGCCGTATAATTATGGAATTCAATCATATTTTTTTTTTTTTTCTAGAACTCGGATCTTCAAAACGTGGGCTTGAAATGCATATATATGACTTGAACTTGTCAATATCATGTAACTGCTCTTCTTTCGACATTATTGTTTAATAATAGTGTTTTCAATTGATACTATTGATTGAAAAAATATCCAATACTTCTTTTTCTCTAAATTTACTTTCAGGAGATATATAGGTTCTTTATTTTATGAGGTTTTAGATTTTAGTGACTTTTCCTACTTCAGAGATTTTATTGTGCATGACTTTGAATTGGGCATGAGTTTGTTGGTTGCATTGGGGATGGTATGATCATGGTGGTGAATATAGAGGCCTTTACTTCTTCAATTTTCTAAATCAGAAAATAGAGGTTGTCTATTCCACTTCAAAGAACCTTTTTTTTTTCTTTATCCAAGATGGTTGGATTTTGAAATCTATGAATTCTGAAATGAAGGAATTATGAATCTAAATTCACTTAGTTGCTAATGGTTTTTTCATTCACCCGATCTATGTATTTTTCTAATTATAATACTTAATTTGAAGTGTGGTTTAATTTACGATATAACTCGTGCATGCCATGAGATTTGTGCTAGTGAAGATGAAAGGTAAATATAAGAAAAATGAGCATAAAATAATCTTTCTTTTCATGGAAATTGAATCTAAGGGAAGAGAAATGAATGGCCAACATCATGTTAGTAACTCAAATCCTACAAAAAGTCAAGAGCTTATTTATATTGCTACTTATATCCTTTACCTCTCACCGCATATTTTAAAACTTGCATGCCTTTGATAGTCTTAAAGAACTCAATTGATCACGAGTTTCTATGTATTGAATTTATATGTCTTCTATGTAAATAAACAGGCCCTTAAGAACAACAAGAATTTATAATTCTCCTCAAACAAGAATTTTATAAATTCCTCCAACCAAGGGGCCCTGCATTCTTAGAATTGGTTAAAATTAAACAAATAAGTCATTAACCAAAAATTATAGTCAAAGAATCTCCTCTTTCCCCCTTTAATGGAAAATAAAACAAAGGGAGATGTGAAGTAAATAGCCACCCAAAAAGTTGGGCCCTAAATATATGGCATAACTCAGCCCAACTTATCTCATATCAAAGAATTGACATTTTTAGTGCCCCATCTCGGATGAATAGTTGAGAAGAATTCAGAGTGATAACCCAGATTTTATGAACTCACAGCCTCACACATGCCTGATTTTTTTACTAGAATTCCTTACATGAATTCAGGATGTTAGGGTTTTTGGGACGTAATGTTTCATCTTGTCCCTTCACATTTGCAAATACCTTATTTCTTATCAAGTATTTTCAAATTCAAATCACTTGAAAGGATCTCAAATGACCTTTGAAAAAATAAAATTTTCAGCCCCTTTGCATTTTGATGGAATTCCTTGATGAGAAATTCTATTATTCAGAAATTTCCCAAATAGGAATTCCTTCATTTCTAGCAAAGAAATAGAAAGATAGGTTTGTACACAGGACTTGCTCCCGTGCTAATTTAGACCCACCTCATGGGCTCTGCCCCGACTCATTTAAAGTTGAAACCTTAGCCATCCAGTTATCTTCATTCAGTGTGTCCAAATGGGCATGTTTGTGCAGCCAAAAGGTCAGACTGGAAGATCCTAAACCTCTATTCCGTAGGCTGCAATTAGATGGTTTGGAACTCAACAAAGCAGTCCACATTCAATCCGCATTCAACATAAAAGGGCTAGACATCTCAAGTCACATGAGTTTCTCCACTTCACCAATCTGCAATCAATGACATCATTGTCTACTAAGGTCACATAAGAGTCAAATTCATTCAGAGTAGTTTGGCTTCAAGACCTTAGTAGGCCAAACAAGCACATGAGCAAAAACTATAGGTTAATCTTGCTAGACTCATTCAAACATGTATGTATGTATTTCTTTTTCAAAAACTAATGATCATAGAATTTTTTAAAGTCAAATTGGATGTAACTCATTCTAACCAGGTCATTTATATGCTTGACTATACTGTGGGCTGCACTCTAGCATGCCAAACCATAGTATAGACACAAACAATCGATATCCTCCCAAGACTAATTGGTATTAGGACTCGCATCAATGCCCAAATCAACAATTACACCTATGACACTTGGACAAGAAACAATGTCGGAATGAATCGTTCCAGATAGAGAATCCATGACCCAATTTATCTTTACTTGCATCAATACTCAACTCTGTCAAACAGTATGAGTTTACAGAAATTCATCAGCAACCTAAACCATAGAATATGACAACTACAAAGACTCAACCTAGACCCGTTGTTCGACAGATACCACCCCTTAAGACCATTGTAATAGAATAGAAGCACACAATTGTACTACCTTTTCTTATCTTTCTTTTTTTTTTTTTTGGAAAGTTAAGAGTTTGTATTTCCAAAGAAAAATTACAAAGATCAAAAGAACGAGAGATAGCTCCAAGATCGCTTACTTCCTCTCGACAAAGAAAAGGAAGAGAGAAGAGTTAACCACCAAAATCCAAATCGACTGTGAGACCACCCATAAGCCCGCATACGAAAAAAGGAAAAACTCAACGTGATAAGCCGCCATTCAAGGAGGCAAAGAAAGAGGGCAAAAATATAAGACTAAAGACACACAGCAACAGAGCGAGAGAAATGGGATGAACATAGCAAGCTTAATTAGCAATTTCAGTTGATAGAAAAGGGCACATTGATAGAAAATAATGGACACACGTAATCAAGAATTGATAAAATCGCCTCCACAAACATCAGTTACACACCGGCCTTATCTCAATGCCTTCAACAATAAGCCCTGACTTCCACTGACCACCATTCACCTCCATTAGACTCATCTCTATCTCTCCTTCCTCTCCCTCATCATTGAAGAACTCGCCCATCTCAATCTCCATCCATCCGTCACTCCTTGCTTGTAGGACCTGCCCATCACCTCTGTAGCTCACTGACTGTGAGCTACGCCACATACTAAGTTGATCTAACGCAGTCCAACTCCGGAACCTCCGGGTCCCATTCTGTTGCAAAATGGCTATCTTGTTGGATGCATGATCCCCTAATTTAATTGAAGTTTCTGCAGGGTAGTCCAATCCATATGCTTCTTCACCAAGCTTGATGACAAGGTAGGCCTTGTAAGTAGTTTTGGGAGACAAAAGATGAGCATCAATCTTCCCACTAATCTCTAACCAACAGACACCCAAGAGCTCTGCCACCTCTGGGAACCTATAGAGGGAAGAACACGAGATAGGTTATCGAATATTTGAAGGGTTGACACAAAAAACAGAGTCAAGTTTCGACTGACTTAGAATGAAAAAAGTTACAATGGAAACATAGTTGTGAATCCCGGCGGGAATGTTTCAAACTTACAATGGAATCTCCCCATGAAAATATTGGATTCAATTCCCATATTTTCAATAACTCAGGGTATCTACCGTCCAGCCTAGCCTGCAAGCCCTATGTATTTCTTTTTAAACAAACAAGCTTGGTAAAAGAAAGAAGATGTTCTCCTAGAGCAACGTGTAGGCAGGAAAAATGGATTGATGCGTAACACACTTAAACAGATACTATAGGTGAAAACCTTACACACTTATAAACAGATATTATCCACTTGTTCTCTCTACAGGAAAATGACCCCCAAGAGTACTACAATCAGACATGAAATTCAGTTTCTCATTGACAACCTTCAAAGAAATGATTACAAAGATGGATTCACTAAGTAGGATTAAATAAAAGTACTAACCTTGATTCCGGAAGAGAAGTCCACTTCCAATATCTTGGAGTATCACCCCATGTGATCCAGAGCTTCCTTGCAGACAACATGTAACACTTTCTGCCGGCCCTTTTCTCTATTGAAAAACTCTGCCAACATAAAACCATTGATCATCATGATCGTGATCATCAAGCATATTAATTAAAGATTTGGTCAAGGATTAGATGTCTAATCCTAGGCCAGGTTGCATTCATAGGGGGCCCACCTGATGGAGGTGAAAGAGCAGTGTAGACCGTATAGAACACTATATATTGGTGTCACGTTGACTTTTGCCTTCCATTTTAGAATGCTAGATCGAAGTCAACACCTTGTTTAATGTTCCTTTTTTTTTTTTTTTATGCTTACCGTTCACTTTAATATTAGAACACGACAACATTTTGTGAGGCTATGTACTTAGTTCTAGAAAATGACAACTCACTAACATTTATCTGTCTGGTGAAAAATCTCAATTTCAAAAATAAATACAGTTTTAAATTTAAATCATTAAAAATAAATATTTACCAGATTTGGAATTATTCTCAAATTTATCGCTAAGGGCCTATTTTTTTACTAGAATTTCTATTAAGAGCCGTGACGCCGTATTTCTTCACAAACAATTCAAAATACTATCCACCTTTCAACGTCTCAAATGACCTTTCTGGGATTTCCTTTTTATAACCGAGAGTATCTCCTGCCGAGTCCTGCCAGCCCACGGCAGGGGACCCACACTCGAACTAGTCGAGAGTCGGCTCTGATACCATTTGTAATGCCCCACCCTTCAAACATGCATGATATTGTCCGCTTTGGCCCGCGTGCACGGGCGATGACTTCCCAGGAGGTCACCCATCCTAGTACTGCTCCCGCCCGAGCACGCTTAATCTCGGAGTTTTTACGTTTTTCCGAGGTCGCACGGTTTTAAAAGGCCTCATGCAAGGTAAGGGTGTAAACTTTACATATAACTCCATTCACTTTGTCGATGTGGGACTCCGGGGCGTCACATCCGAACCCTCCTATCCACATGCATCCTTCCTTTATTTTTTTTTTAGGTAAAACCACCGTGTTTTACCTCAATTCAAGTTTCTACGCTTATGAATTGAGTTTTTGACCAAAAAACATGATTAACACAATCTCATACATATGGATTCATCAAACTTTACGTTTGGTGATAGGGACTGAAGATTAAATAAATTAATCAAAAACTTCGAGATGAATGAATATTTACCATCTTGTTGTCGTCGATGAGAACCGGGTCGCAGAGCCAGAAGAAGAGCTCCTTCTTGGAGGAGAAACGGCCAGGAGGAGAAACGGATCCCGCGAGGACATCCGGGTAATCGGGCGGGAGGAAGCTCTCCCAGACGCTGTCAGATTCTGAAGCGGATCGGAAGATGGAACACACGGCCGAGGATCTGCACGCATCTCGAGGAGATGTCAAGGAGATGATATGAGAAATGCAGCCTTCTGGCAAGTTGCTGAAGAGATCCAGACCCTCCATTTCTAACTCTCTGTCTCTTGATTTCACAATAACAAGGGGATGAAAAACAAAACCACAGTAAGTACTTCGTCCTTAAAGATTCCTGTTCTTCTAACGGAGAGCCTCTATTTATATAGAGGCACGTAAAGACGAGAATAGGTATATACACACCAAAGTGGCTTTGAAAGCTGGCATGAATAAAAAACTGACACAGCCTTACCCCCCAAAATTGCTTCGGGACTAAGTTTTCGTTCGCTGTTGGACAATTCAATGTGGGTTCTCTTGAAGACGTTTGTACGCGAGATTTGTGCATAAAGCGTACACGTCGCGTTCGTGGTCCAAAGAGGAAGAGAGTCCATCGCGTAGGGAATGGATATCACCACATCATCTTGCTCGGATGATGACACAAATATATATAGAAAACCGTGCGCTTTCACAAAGGTCGGCTCATGGCCGGGCTTGAATGTATAATTTGGGCCTGTTTAGATTTGGGATGGGCTCGGGTTAAGTGATAGGAGGCCTGAAGCCTAGCTTGAATGAGGACTCCTTGCAATTTAGTGATAATTTGTCTAAGCCATTGCTAAAAAAAGCCCATGTAACTGATGAAATGAAGGCCTGGCTTTGGCCTGCATCCATTGACTAAATGGGCGGGCTTGGGGCTTATATTTATAGCGTGTATCAGATTGGGCTTGATACAGCCAACAGCCAATGTTTTAAAGCATGGGCGTGCTTGGATTTGCCTAAGCCTGACATGAGGCTCTCCTAAGCTCAACCTTACGATAAACTTTTGTAAGTTCATACTTGTGGGGCCCATCTTTGGACTATTCAAATGGACCAAACACATGCCCCCCTCCCCCCTCACCCAAATTGCACATGTCCACCAACTTTCGGTCAGATCTAAATTTATTGGACTGTTGGATCAACTATATATCGATCCAAAATGACTATTGACCATTAAACTTTTGGACCCATATGGAGATTACAGAAATTACGGTTGGAGCTGATTTTTTTCAGAGAAAAGGATCTCAGGGAGTCCTTGAAATCCCTCATCCCCATCCTCATCGCCATCCCCATCCCCAAGTAGGCCCCACCACACACTTGAGCTTACTTCATCCTAAGTTTGAGCTTAGAAGAGCCTTATGAGAGATAAAGTGGGGCCCTCACATCTATATCTAACATCAACAACTTAAATGTGAGGGCCCAACCTTTATCTCTTATAGTAAGGTAAGAGTGTCTCTCACAAGAGCACATTTCATGCATATACATGTGAATCAATTGCATATGTAAATGATAGATGTGTGTAAGTGAAACACGTTCCAATGTCGGTCAAAATCATAATAGTTATGCGTGCATAACATTTACAGAGGTAAATGATTGTTTATGATCCAACCCGTTGAAATGAGTTGTATGTCAATCGGATCCGGTCAGATATGAGAACACACTAATTTGAGCCCGACCCGTTACTATCTCTACTACCGATGAACTTAGTCGGCCGGGCCCAGGCATATGTCTAACTGGGTTTGAAAGAAACAGTTTCTTTTCAAAAGATGATGATGGAATGAGGAGAACTTTCAATTCTGCGATAAGCCAGAATTTGACAATGCGGCCGCGAGTTGCATCATTTTTTCTCCATGTATCTGATTCAGAAAGAGTGAATTAAAAGAAAGAAAGTGTTGGGTTGATGGTGGCTTCCAATTACAATGTCAAGCGCTGGTGGAGTCCTCGTCATAGCAATAGTTCTTTGGGCACGTGATATAGCAGAAATGGGTAAGTATTCAATTGGAATGCATCTCCATCTCCATGTTGACCTCTAAAGTCTAACCGACATTTCATTTTAGGTTTATTTTAATAGATGATTCTGCCACATTTCCACAAACCTAACTGGACACTCTTTACCGAGTTGAGTCAACTCGATTGCAAATGCTTCGAATCTCTCATTGCTAATAGCACCTATTTTTAAACTTTGGTTTTGACTCAACTCATACACCTACGCACATTATATGCCACTAATCAGTATGACAATAATAGAGATCGATCCTTATTTATATAGAAAAGGAGATGCCTTACCACTGAATTACTAGTGGAATGGTGAATTATTAGAAAGGTTGTCGGAATCTTTAGTTAGACCATAATTTGAGTACTATTTTTGAGCTTGGCTTTGCCAAGGTTGTTTAGTTTGATAATTGAAGGCTTGGACCGTCCAACATGCATTCAGAGCAAGATTTAGATTTTGGTTCCTTTATTGGGCAGACTTAAACTTGACTCTTGGCTCGATAGACTAGGTTATCAATACATACACGCACACATAGATATATAGGTGAGCTCAATCTCAAATGTTGTACCTAAGTACAATTCTTGTGAGCCAATATCCTATGATCAATTTGAAATAGGACATACAGCGACTCCATGTTTTTTACTCCTATCCAAATTGGACTGATAATTAAATTAAAATAGAAAATAATGCATTTTAAAATAATTAAATTTGAGGGCCACAGATGAAGTGATTAAGATGATTCGATGGACTTGAAACTTTGCTTTCAATCCCGAACTCTGTATTAATAGGTTTCACCCCAAATGGGCTCACAAGGCTGTGGGCAAATTTTGTGTGCATATCATCTCTCTATGTGTGTGGCTGATAATGACAGCTCCACAGATTTTTGCTGCACCAAACACACAAAAGATTGTTTTCATAGAAAACCAACACCTTTTATGTGAAAATGGGTTACACAAAAATGCCCTATGTAATAGGGTAATTGAACTCATGACGTCCCAGTGAGAGCACCACAGCAAAACCACATGCGCTGCAACTTTGTTATTGTTAATGTCATTTTTTAAAATTTTCTAATGTAAACTCTTCCGGGCTCGGGCTCGGGCTCGGGCTTACTCCTCTTTAGGTAGGATGGGCTCGGCCCAGCTAGTTTTGGCCTGAGTCGGGCTTGGGCCGGGCCCACATATTCCTTGCCCCGGCTCAGCCCATCCCATGAGGCATAAACACCCCGAATTCCAACTGCAATTAATGACATCAATGTCTAATAAGGTCACATACGAGGCAAATTCATTCGTAGTAGTTTGGCTTCAAGACCTTAGTAGGCCAAAGAAGCACATAAGCAAAAACTGTAGGTTAATCTTGCTAGTATGTATGTATGTATTTCTTTTTTAAAAACTAATGATCATAGAACTTTTTAAAGTCAAATTGGATGTAACTCATTCTAACCACAGGTCATTTCTATGCTTAACTACTAAGAAACTATGGGCTGCAGTCCCACACGCCAAACAAAAAACACCATAGCATAGACGGGAACAATCAAAATCCTCCCAAGACTAATTGGTATTAGGGCTCACATCAATGCCGAATTCACTACTGTGACACTTTGTCAGATCCCACATTGCCAAGAGACCGCCTAGTTCTCAGGCTTATATGTGCGAGGGTATCTTTGTCTAGTATGACACGTTTTGGGGCTTAATAGGTCATGAGAACAAATCCGCGAGGGTGACCTTTTGGGGGCCAAGGGGTGACCCTGCGGGGGCCCAAAGAAAACAATATCATACTGGATGATTTGGGTCCTTACAGAAATGGTATAAGAGTCGAGGGCGGCTCTCCTCTGAGTGGTGAGGATTGTCAGATCCCACATCGCCAAGAGACCACCCAGATCTCGGGCTTATATGTGTGAGGCCGTCTTTGTCTAGTATGACGCGTTTTGAGGCTTAACGGGTCCTAAGAACAAATCCGTGAGGGTGACCCTGCGGGGGCCCAAAGCGGATAATATCATACCAGGTGATTCGGGTCGTTACACACTCGGACAAGAAACAATGTCAGAATGAATCGTTGCCGGTAGAGAAAGCATCACCCAATTTATCTTTATTTGCATCAATACTCACTCTGCCAAACAATGAGTATACAGAAATTCATCAGCAACCTCAACCATAGAATATGACGATTACAAAGACCAGTCTAATAGAATAGAAGCGCACAATTGTACTACCTTAGTATGGAGAAAAGGGCACATTGATAGAAAATAATGGACACACATCAATTTCAAGAATATGATAAATTCGCCTTCACAAACATCACCCACACACCGGCCTCATCTCAATGCCTTCAACAATAAGCCCTGACTTGTGACCACCTTTCACCTCCATAAGACTCATCTCTATGTCTCCTTCCTCTCCCTCATCATTGAAGAACTCACCCATCTCAATCTCCATCCATCCGTCACTCCTTGCTTTTGGGACCTGCCCATCAACTCTATTGCTCACTGACTCTTCACTAGCCCACATACCAAGTAGATAGATCCTCTGGGTCCCATTCGGTTGCAAAATGGCTATGTTGTTGGATGCATGATCCCCTAATTTAACTGAAGTTTCTGCAGGGCCGTTCAAATCATATGCATCTTCACCAAATTTAATGACAAGGTAGGCCTTGTAAGTAGTTTTGGGAGACAAAAGATGAGCATCAATCTTCCCACTGATCTCTAACCACCATACACCCAAGAGCTCTGCCACCTCTGGGAACCTATAGAGGGAGAAGAACACGAGATAGGTCATCGAATATTTAAAGGGTTGACACAAAAAACATAGTCAAGTTTCGACTTAGGCTTAGAATGAATAAAGTTACAATGGAAACATAGTTGTGAATCCCGACGAGAGTGTTCCGAATTTTGCGTGGGGCAGGATGGAATCTCCCCATGAAAGTTTTGGGTTCAATTCCGACACATACCGGTTAATTTTTTTTCCCCAATAACCCAGGGTATCTCCCACCCATTATGGCCCAAGAGCCTTTGTCCCTGAGTCCGAGGGACACTTGATTCTGGACAGCCAAGAACTAATCCCTAGGGGCACATGCAAACCCTTTTATAAAACAATGGGAGGTGCCCATTCAAGTTGTTTCGACCAGACTTGGGCTTTCGCGGCTGGAATTAATAGAGGTGGGAATAGTTGTTCCCCTTCCTTTTCTTACATTTTCCCCAATTGCGACTGAAGCATGTTTGTTTAGCAAGAGTAGAGCAGAAGGAGAGTAAAGAAATGAATGATGTGGCATAAAATTTTAGGTGTCTTAACAGAAGAAGTAAAAATAGTAAAATTGATGTCTCATAAAGTTTTACTTTGGATTAAAAAAGGGTAGGGTAGGGTAGGGTAGAGTAAACTGCAGGTGTGACAAAAAGTATGTGCTTCAAACCAACCCCCCACGTGTTTTACTCTCCTCAACTTGGATAAATTGGGGAGAAGTAAAATGTTGTCTTCTAGTGCTTGCGTAAATAGTTTTGGTGCCACTTAGATTCAATCACTTTCATTAATTGTTGCTGCTTATTGCTTAGAATCCCTGCATATATAATTTGGTTTGTTAGCATGGAATTGAACGCATAGTCATTCATGGTAAAATGGATCAACAATGGATAATTAAAGAGATGAAGAGTGAATGATATAAGGTAGAGATCTAGATACAACCTTGATTTTCTTGGAAATTGAATTACAAGGGCGGTGGCTGGGTATTCATTTACCATCTCCCACTAATTCATTTTCGATTAAAAGGAGATCATATAATAGCCGTTTTATGGATCGCCCTTGTTTCTCCAATTTTAACCACTTTCAAGAATAAATTTCTTGAATACATAGGATTGTATTTCTATGAGTGGTAAAAAATGAAGGACCGGGAGCGAATATCCATAAATAATCTCCCCTCTAATGGAAATTGAATAAATGGAAGATGAGAAATGAATATAGAACCATCACCCTAGTGATTCAATACCTTGGAAAGTCAAGATACCCTCTACATCTCAATCTTGTATCCTTCACCCTTCACTTCTTTAGTAATTCCTTCGGCGGACCTCATTTCACCAAGAATTTCTATGTATTCAAGTCCTATGTATTTTATGCAAACAAACAGGCTTTGTAAAAGAAAGAAGATGTTCTCCAACGAGCAACATGGATGCAGGAAAAATGGATTGATGCCTTCATCATGGGCCCGTCCATGAAATAAGGTGTGAGAGGTCCCCCTTGTAGAGGGTTGGGGAGGGAGCTCTGCATCGCTGTAGGAGAATACCTAACACACTTAAACAGATACTATCCACTTGTTCTCTCTACAGGAAAATGACCCCCAAGAGTACTACAATCAGACATGAAATTCAGTTTCTCATTGACAGCCTTCAAAGAAATAAATACAAAGATGGACTCACAAAGTAGGATTAAATAAGTACTAACCTTGATTCCGGAAGAGAAGTCCACTTCCAATACCTTGGAGTATCACCCCATGTGATCCAGAGCTTCCTTGCAGACAACATGTAACACTTTCTGCCGTTCCTTTTCTCTATTGAAAAGCTCTGCTAACATAAAACCATTGATCATCATGATCGTGATCATCAAGCATATTAATTAAAGATTTGGTCAAGGATTAGAAGTCTAATCCTAGGCCAGGTTGCATTCATAGGGTGCCAACCTGATGGAGGTGAAAGAGCTTTGACCTTATAGTACACGACATATTCACTTTAAAATATTTGAACAAAGTCAACACCTTAGAATGCTTGATCAAAGTCAACGCCTTAGAATATTAGATCAAAGTCGACACCTTGTTTAATGTTCACCTTTTTTTTTTTTTTTTTTTTTTATGCTGGAATTTCCATTGTAAACGAAATCTGGACTCTTTTTTTTTTGTTTTTGTTCAATATTGATGGCTAACAAAAGTTCCTAATAATTTGAAGGTGAGCCCAACTCCTAGTGGTGGTAAGTTTGTCAGTGATTATTGAAATTTCACCCATCATAAGCTGACACTATTTTATGATTGACCAGGTGAGACCAACTCCAATTGATAAAATTTTAGAATCCTAGTAGAGCTAAGGCTTTAATCCAGAGAAATTTTAGAGTTAAAAGTGGTGGAAATCCACAGTGGGGCCCTACAGTTAAATGAGGTATCCTCAAAATTTACCTCAATCCAAGTTTTTTTCTTTTTTTGGTAAAATACCGATTAAGATGATCTCATGTGTATGGATTCATCAAACAGTCATTAAAAAAAAAAAAAAAAGAAAACACTCGGATTCCTATGTTACCTTTCTAGCAGTTGATATGGACAGAAGAAAAAATAAATTAATCAAAGACATCAATATGAATGAATGTTTACCATCTTGTTTATCTTCACCATGTGTATTGTGTACAATAATTGAGTCTCGCCACAAATTTATTGCAGTAGATGAAGGCGTAAAGATGAGGTACAGACAATTTTCATCCCTCCCTAATCTACCCGTTGTCTTGTATTGAAAGAAAATTTGAAAACTTAAAAAAGTTCATTTTGAAATGTCCTTTTTTATTTTTTTCTGATTTGAAATGTTCAAGAAATTTAGAACCCATTTTTGGAAATTCTCCTAACCTTCCAAGACAAGGACACATCTAGCCAGCGAAACCTTTTTAGGGGACCCACCTTGAAGCATGTTGGTCATCCCATAACTTAATTAATACAAAATGGAGAGAATGATCATTGAACTATTTAAAGCCAAACTAGATGTAGCTCACTATGACCAGGTCATATATATATGCTTGAGTTCACTACCAAGAAACTGCGTAGAGTGGGGTTACACCCTAGCATGCCTACCAAAACACAACCAATCGTAGACGAGTCCAGTTCCTCTCTCGCAGCAACCATGCAACACTTCATAGAGACAATTCGGACTACTCAAGATGAATCTCATCCCCTTTACATATACATCTATAGCTTTCAATTCAAAATGATTTAACTCGCACTATCTAATTGAGCACATGATGGAAATGTGACTAGGGGTTGTGGCAACGCTGCTAACATGTTAATCATGTTTCTGTCATGATACTCAATTGTATGGTGGGACTCACTACTTTTGAGCTAGAACTTGAGAGGAGATGTGATTCATCTTGAATAGTCCCCATAACAGAGTTCCCAAAAAGCGTTACACGGTTCCATGTAATAGTTGAGAAAGAGGGTTTGGACTCTACCATGTACACGAACACCGGCATCATCCCACCAAGACCACTATTACAGTTCGAATCAGAAAAGGTGCACAAAAAAAAAAATGACTGGGTATTAGGGGAAACATATAAAATAAAATAATAATAATAATAAAACACTCTGGACAAGAAGGAATGTTGGAATGGATCGTTCAAGATAGAGAATGAATGACCCAATTGTAAGCAAGGTATATCAGAAGTTTTGTGATTCTGTTCACAACTATAAATCCAGAATTGAAAGAAAAGAATGTATAGACTTATAGTGACTGTAATAAAATGCAAACTGCAGAACAGAGTTTGATCAAGGCTAGCGTTTGGCGCTATGTCTTTAAGACAGATTCGCCCTCGCTACGGCACTCACGATTCTAAATGTTTGTCTCCCAAGATACAATGATCACGCAGCCCAGAAGCAGCACTACAGCCTGGGTGCACAGCGAACCAGATTGTGAAACTCTCTCTCTCTCTCTCTCTCTCTCTCGCCTCTTACTAACGACACTGATGCAATACAATGCAGTGCTCTCTCTCTCTCTCGCCTCTTACTAACGACACTGATGCAATACAATGCAGTGCTTGAAAACGTAGGAAAAACCGAATGACCAAAGCAAGAGATGAAATGGGATTAAAAAGAGCGTCTCAGGAATGTTCATCCATGGGGCGCATCTGCTGTCTCCATGGCTGTTCATGGTGAACAGATAGAACACCCTTTGGTGGCGTTTATTTGGACACACACCTGTTCAGTGTTCAGCCACACTCCTTGGAAAATTTTATTAAATAAAATTTCTCCAAAATATATATATGAAGTGGGCCAAGCCTGGCCCGACCCGGCCCTCGTGTGCGGCCCAAGCCCAAGTCTGGCCTAGTTCGGCATGAGGCGGGCTTGTGGTGGTGAACCCACCTTGGTCTAGGTCATCCCTTCTCCACAAAAGTGGGATGCCTCTTGGGGCCCAACCTATACTACCAAGGTAATCATATATATATATATAGGAGAATATTCATGTGCATCTATCTCTCATCATAGTGTGAGAGACACTTATATAATTGTAAATATTCATATGCAAAAGAGGAAAGGTCATATATGGTAATATGCAGAAAAAGAATGTTCATGTGCAAAGAGGGAAAGCCATGTAAGTATCCCTCACCCTATGGTGAGGGATGGATGCACATGAATGTTCCCCATATATATATATATATGGGTCAGCTCTCCTAAGCTCAAGCTTAGGATAGGTAAGCTCAAGTGTGTGGTGTGGCCCACCTGAGGACCCACATGGGGATGGGGGTGGGGGGATTTCAAGGACTCCTTATGATCTTTCTCTTTGCAAAAAATAAGCCCTAACCGTGATTTCTATCATCTTCATATGGGCCCAAAAGTTTAATGGTCAATAGTCTATTCGGATCAATACATAGTCAATCCAACGGTCCAGTAAATTCGGATCTAACCAAAAGTTGGTGGAATATGCAATTTAGAGGGGTCATGTGTTTGGTCCATTTGGATGGACTAAAAGTGAGCCCACAAGCATGAGCTTACGAGATTTTATCATAAGCTTGAGCTTAGGAGAGCCTTACTCATATATATATATATGGGGAAGTTTCATGTGCATCCATTCATCACCATAGGGTGAGGGACACTTCCATAATTGGAAATTTTCAAGTACAAAAGTTACTTTTCAAGTACATAGGGTGATGTACACTTCCTTATCTTCATGTGGAAAAAGGGAAAGTGTCATTCACCCTATGGTGAGAGATAGATGCACTTGAAACTTCCCATATATATATATATATATATATATATATCCAAACAAGGTTTTATTCCCAAGTGATGCAGTGAAGTCCAAGAAGAAGAGACCAAGGATGATTTTTTTTTCTTTAAATAGTTTAGCAATTTTAGTAATTTGATGTAATATCTGAATTGACTTTAATCAGAGAGATTTTAGTGGTTTGATTTACTTAGAGATTTTAGGGAGTGATTTTAGGAATCACTGAATAATGGTAGTTTCTTTATTTAGATTATTCCTCTATTATAAATAGAGAGGGATGTTTGATTGTAATGCATTCTATATTCTCAATAAGATTTTAGAATTGTTCTCGTGTCCTCCTTTTGGGTATTTTCCCCTAAGTAATCTTAGGGCTTGAGTCTTCGGGCTCGATCTTACTGTTGGCGGAGGTGTAGATCTTCATCGATCGGGTCAAGGCTGCGCCATCACCAATGGATTTGAGCAACCCAATAAATAATCTTAATCTACTCATGAAATATATCACATTCTCATGTAGTCTCACTTAAAATAATTAGTAGGATTCACTTTTATTTTGGCTCAAACTAGACCAATTTTTTTTTATTTGGTCTCAAACTAGATCAAACTTAACAAGCTCAACCCATTTTTACCGACACCGATATAACTTTTTATGCATCAATACTCACTCTGCCCAACACTTTGAGTTTACAGAGAATAACAACCAAACAAGCAAGAAGGTGACAATGGCGTTACACCCATTCTTCTTTAGATCCAGCCTTTGTTCATATTTTTAGGTAAAACCACAGTGTTTTACCTTAATTCAAGTTTTCTTCACATATGGATTTAGTTTTTGATGAAAAACATGATTAATGAACACAAGCTCATGCATATGGATTCATCAAACTTTACCTTTGATTTGATGATAGGGACAGAAGAAAAAATAAATTAATCAAAGACATCGATATGAATGAATGTTTACCATCTTGCTGTCGTCGATGAGAACCGGGTCGCAGAGTCGGAAGAAAAGCTCCTTCTTGGACGAGATAGGCACAGGATGAGAAACTGATCCCGCGAGGACATCCGGGTAATCGGGCGGGAGGAATCTCTCCCAGACGCTGTCGGATTCTGAAGCGGATCGGAAGATGGAACACACGGCGGAAGATCTGCACGCATCTCGAGGAGATGTGAAAGAGATGACATGAGAAATACAGCCTTCAGGCAACTTGCTGAAGTGATCCAGACCCTCCATTTCTCACTCTCTTATTCTCACGTATCACCAAAAAGGGGAAGAGAAAAGCAAACAAAAAGTCTACTTGGACAAACTTTTTGGCCAACCCATATGGTTTCCATTGAATATCATAGTGATATTCAATGGAAACCATATGGGTTGGCCAAAATTCTGGCCAAAAAGTTTGTCCAAGTAGCATTACTCAAAAGCAAAACCCTTATAAGCTTCTTGTTCTTATGACGGACTCCCAAAGATATGCATGAATACCCAATCTCTCATTTAAGGTGAGAGATATCTATCATGTGAGTATCTCACCTTAAATGTTTACATGAGATAGATATATAGGGAGATGCTTACATAAGACATATCTCTCACCTTATATGAGAAATATGGGTGGAGCCCTCACATTTAAGTTGGTATTGAATTTAGATTTGAAGTCTCCACCCAAATGAGGTGAGAAATATCTCTCATATGAGCATCTCCTTATATATATACACGGATATGGATGTGAAGCCCCCCCCCCACCCCCCCACCACCCAATCTCTCTCATGTGAGCATCTCCATATATATATATATATATATATATATAGAGAGAGAGAGAGAGAGAAAGAAAAGTGCCTTTGAAAGGTGGTAAGGATTTATATGGATTAGATTGGCCCAGATTAGGCCAAATCTGTTACCTACGGATTGATTGATTTGAAACTCAAAATCGATCACATCCCATCCGTGGAAGATCAGATCGAATCGATGTTCAATCCTTTAAATCTAATATTAAAAGAAAGAGATCAAACATGTTGTAAAGAGTTTCGCATACAAGCTAACAATCCACAAAAAAACACAAATTACAAATATATTCTTTTATCATAGAAGCTACCCAATTAATCAATACAAAGAGCTGTTTTTATCTACATTAAAATAAAAAAGAGATCTAATCAACAAATTAAGCCAAACATGTTGTTAAATTCATTTGTTATACTTATATATATATATATAACTTAATTATATTTTTACCCCCGAAGTTTTTTCTTCTTTTATATTTAGATCTCTTGACTTCTATTTAGACCCCTTAAGTTTTTTTTTTTTTATCTATATTTAATGTCAACGGATCGAATCGGATTGAATCTGTGAATTGAGGGTGAAATCCGTCACCGATCCGTTGCTACTGGATTACAAGATTTTCAATCTGTCACCAATCATTTTACTTTTGTTTCAGTTAAAAATCTACGGATCAGAGTTGTTCGGATTGGTTTTACGGATTGAGAATTTTTTGTGCACCCCTAGCTGGTAGGAAAAAAATTAACAAAGCCTTTCTAGTTTATGACCCCCATAATTGCTTCATCACAAAGTTTTCGTTCGCTGTTGGCATTCCAATGTGGTTTCTCTCAAAAACGTTTGTACGCGAAAGCATACAGCGTACATGTCATGTTCGTGGTCCAAGAAGGGGAGAGTCCATCATGTAGGAAATACATGTCACCACATCATCTTATTCGGATGATGACACAAATATCTTTATCTATATCTATATTTATACCATAATCACCTGCGCATCTCCTCCGGCTCCCATCTGCTTTCCTCTCACTTCTCTTTCCTTCCTTGCTGTTGGGGTTAATATTAAGGATTGGAACAGCTCAAAAAAAAGTGCCCTCTCTTGTGTGGGCAGTGATCAACTAATTCTAATGCTCATTTTTGAAGCTTTAAAATTTAATGATGTCTCACTGTGTAGATTTTTTGGGATGATCTAACTATTAAATTTTTTGGGTTGATCTAACTATGGTTAATAGTTGAGTTTGTATTTTTAATTTGATATTATTAGATTCTTAATTATGTTCACATATTAATTAATGGTTGATGTTGAAACTTGAAGCTTCTCATATCTTCTAAATCAAACAATAGATACCCTTGGTGCATTGTCATATTTTCTATTTACGAAAAAAATTTAAGAACACATATAATGATCATATATAACAAGTGGTGGCCAGATCACCAGACTAATTGCCTTATCCTTATTAGGCTTGATCTTGGGTTTGTTTGTAGGCATTTTGGCAAGATTCAAGCCTGATAAGCGAGAAGGCATCAAGGACTCAAAGTCCACTCAAGTTGAACAAAACTTCTGAGGCGAATCAGGCTTTGTGGTGTTGGAGTTAGTCACCAAACTGAATTTCATTTTGCACCCCTACTTACATGCATTAATAAATTGAATCACAGATGAACATATAAGAAATGGTTGTGATCAAATGCCCTAAGAAATGACAACACTTCCAATGCCAACTTGTAAAAATGATTTATGTGTCAACTATCATTCAATGAGTATGGGGTCGATCCTCAGGGAGCGGTTTGAGATTCAAATCCTTCTCAACTTAAAATTGTACCTTAGAAGAAATTAAGAAGTTAAAACTAATAAAATCACTAAATTAGATAATAAAATGTCTAAATTCAAAATTAATCCTAATATAATTTCTAAAACCTAATCTGATGCGAGAATGAATGAATTATGCAATCCTAGAAAAATCAAACTCTTAAAATGAATGCAGGAATTTTTAAGCCTGAAAAACTGTTACAGGCCCAACCTTTTGAACCTGAACGACTAACCTAATTCTTAATCCCATGGATGGACTTGAAACTTTGATCATGAATGAGCACCAAAAAGAAAACAAAAGTGAAAAGGATGTAAAATGAAAGCGACATGCATGCCTAAAGATGCCTACCCGACCATGTTTTGCTGCAGAAATTCTCCATAGCGTGACTGATTAGCCATGTTTAGGCTACTTGAAATCCAGCTCTCCGGAATTCTTCTGAGCCAAAATTTTGGGATTTCAAAGGAAAACTATCAACGTTTAATACCCTAGGATTTCAATGGAAAATAACATGTTTTGACTTATTTCGAACTGTGCTACTTTTGTCACTGAACCATGTTGAATTTGCTGAAACAAGAGCAGATTTTTCAATTTTCATATTCATCAATTGTAATCAATTTCGGATTTCTCCTTTTTAATCAGTTCTTAAATATTGGATTTCCAACAACATAAAACATGTAAAACAAAAAACCTAATTCTAATGCATACAATGATCACATTCTAACAATGAAATTATGCATAAAAGTAAAATTGGAAAACATAAAATACCTAAAAGTAGGGCCAGAATTGTAGGAACTTACAAGTGATTAAATTTACAGAAATTTAAATCTAGTCAAGAATACTAAAATTTAAATATGGTTAAGCGTATTGAAAAAGTAAATGTAGTGAATTCGATATTCCTTCCAGGGGCAGACC
Source organism: Cinnamomum chago (assembly GCA_038049695.1). NCBI lineage: Eukaryota > Viridiplantae > Streptophyta > Magnoliopsida > Laurales > Lauraceae > Cinnamomum > Cinnamomum chago. Next base: position 11,858,560 of record CP142462.1, read on the forward strand.
CATGTATAGATACATGAGGGCTTCAACCCCCACAACTCTGGAAAAAGCTCATTAGGGCTATATGGGCTGCCTGGACCAGCCCCCATGGAATAAAGCCCGTTAGCCCCCATGGAACAAAATCCCCCCTCTCTCTCTCAAGAAATCCCAAAATCATAATCCCCTCCGCTCCTGTAGGCATCATAGCCTCTCTCTCTCTCTCTCTCTCTCTCTCTCTTTGTGTATGGGTTCTAAACAATTTTTAATTGTTGCAGGGGCTGTTTTGGTAGGTGCTTGGTCTCAAAAATCTTTTTCAGAAATGGTGATGTTAGAAGTAGGGGGTTCTAGAAAATCTACCGTCTTCTAAAAATCCCAAAATGGGTTCGCTTGATTATGAAATATTTAAAAGAGATGGGGGATTTCCTAAACATCCAACCTTCCTAAAAATCTCCGTTACTGAAATGGTTCATGGTTCTTTTGATGGAGTTGGATTTGATTTCAACAAAAAAAAAAAAAAAAATATTTAGATTAGAGACGAGGGAGTCTAATCAGTCATTATTGATTTTCAGCTATCGATGCATGGTAATGATTGTTAGCTAATTTTATTTTATTTTAATGCAATATTTGGTTGTTTGTAGTTGTAATTTGTGTGTGTGTGTGTGGGGGGGGGGGGGGGGGGGGGGGGGGTGTGTGTTAGAATGAGTTTTAAGGAAGTAGTTTTGGATTTGATTTAAGCAAATAAACGAATGAAGATCAATGGATGAGAGAGCTCATTGTTGTTTTTGGCTCAAAGTTTGTTTCCAATCTCCTCTTTAGATTGGAACCTTAATTTTATCTCATTCTATTTATCATGCAAATGAACATGCCCTTAGGATTACTTATCACATGACTAGACACATACACACAATACTTTACCCAAGATCTTAATTGATTAAGCTCTTAGAAGGATAAATATAAATACGCAATTGATTTGTTTTCTCTTTTGCCATCGGTAATGTGAAGAAAGTACAATACAATAATATTGACTTTTTTTTATTTAACCATCGTCAGCCCCCCTCAAGTGAAAATCCTGGGTCCGCCACTGATTCATTCTACTCCTCTTCAACTTAAACCAAGAACTGTTGAAATTACCATTTAGGGCTTGTTCTACAACTTGGATTGTCGGGCCAATTGTGAACTCTAAAATAATGTGCAAGTTTGAATATAAAAGCTATAGAATGCTATAGAACGGGATGAAAGTATAAACAGAAAGGCAACTGTTGAGTTTATACATAACATTTTATGCGATATCACATGAAATTTTGTGTGATATCGCATACGATAATTGCGATATCGCAATAATAAAAAGCATCGTTTGACTCATTTATCGTACGGATAGTACGAAGAACGTGCAGGTAAATATGTAGAGTTTGGTAACGAAGGAGGATTTTCGAGACGTACATGTGACCGTACGGAAAAGAACCCCCAAGATTTTTTATGGTCCCATATTCACCATGTAAATCACTGTAGCAATTCTTTCGTGAAAATGCATGGCTAAGATTGAGGCCATTTTGGCACCAGTTTATGTGAATCACTTTCACATAAAAACAAATGCCAACATGCATAATGTTTAGGTACGTAAATGATTCTTTATGATCCAACCTGATGGAATGAGTTGTATGTCAATCGGGTCGGTCGGGTATGAGAAAACCCCAATTTGGGCCCGACCCGTTACCATCCCTACTGCCGATGAACTTAGTCGGCCGGGACGGGGCATATATCTAATTGGGTTTGAAAGAAACGGTTTCTTTCCAAAATATGATGATGGAATGAAGAGAACTTTCAATTCTGCGATGAGCCAGAATTTGACAGAAGACGGTTTCTTTAAGATGATGATGGAATGGTGAGAACTTTCAATTATGCAATGAGCCAGAATTTGACAATTCGATGATAGATGCGGCTGCGAGTTGCCACTTCATATTTCTTTCTCCATGTATCTGATTCAGAAAGAGTAAATTAAAAGAAAGAAAGTGTTGGGTTGATGGTGGCTTCCAATTACAATATCGAGGGTTAGGATTTTGGAGGGCTAAGGAAAGAAGGGTTTATTTGATGTTGATGTCATGGTTCGTGGTTGGTTTTTGGGGTTTGCTTGTTTTCTTTTTTTTTTTTTTTTTTTGGAATGATTTCTCTTTTTTTAAATATATATATAAAAAAAAAAAAAAAAAAAACAATATCGAGGTTTGGTGGAGTCCTCGTCATAGCAATAGTTCTTTGGGGCATGTGGTATAGCCCCTATTAAAAGTTGTTCAAATCTCTTATTGCTAAAAGCCCATGTTATTAAAGAGATTTATGAAGGAGCATTAACAAGTGTAAGAACTACTTGTGTAGAGACATGTGAGTTCCCAATTATCATATATTTACCTCAGGAGTCAGCCCTAAGCCTTTATCTCTTTGGACTGATTATGGATGAGTTAACTGCTTATATTAAAAAAGAGATACCTCAATGCATATTATTTGCAGATGATATTGTGTTGATAGATGAATCAAGAAATGACGTGAATGCAATACTCTGAAAGACGATGAGAGACTTTAGAATCCAAAGGTTTTAAAATAAGCCGTATAAAGATGGGATATATGGATCGTAACTTCAATGGGCATACAAAAAAGTAACCATGTGTGGTGGTCTTGACTGTAGGAAAACATATAAAGATTATGTTAAGTCTTGCTTATGCTTATATAAATGAAGCTGCTCCTGTTACTTCTTGACTATTCATATTTTTTCTATTTTTTGTGTGCGTCTGTCTATCTATCTAGGGCTGCACAAAAAATCCGGTATCACCGTAAAACCGAACCGAACCGACCGAACCGGACGGTTCGGATTGGTTTTTAGTAGACCGGGTTGGTTAACGGTTTGAAAATCATAAAAACCGCTTACATCGGTCGGTTATTGGTTTGAGCCCACGGTTAACCGCTTAAACCGAACCGACCGTATGTAGTAACTTAAGTATTGCTTTTTTACTAATTTAGTCTTAGGGTTTCGTTTTTTACTACTTTCAACGTTACATTCCACAACTCCATTCTCACATGAACTCAACCGTCAATACTGCCCTAGTGTATCTCTTTTAATCGCTCAAAAAAGCTTTTTGATACTTCATTGCAGATGGAGGGGTTACTGTACATTGTCTTTTCCTTCCATCATAATTCCTACCTCGTTTCAATGAAGTTTTTATCAAAAGGCTGCACTCTTGAGAATGTTAGAAAAGTCAGTAGAGCATAGCCTTTTGATGGTTGATTTTGGTCTCACCTTACCAATGTGTTAAGAAACCTTCATTTCTGAAAAATACAATGGGTTTTGATACAGATTTCGTTTGTGTGTGACTTTTTTTAACATGAACTATTATTCTATTGTAATTCCAAATGGTATCATGTAGAATGAATGTTTCATTGCAAGTTTTTTTTTTTTTTTTTGCGCGCTTGTGTTTAGTCCAAACTCTCTTTTTGAAGTAGAATTATTTTTTATATGCGTTTAGTCCAATCTGGAATGTTGGATTTTTATGTTTGCACGAAACATTAGAATAAATGCAAAGGATGAGGTATTATCATTTTGAAATTTTCAATGTCAGATTTTCAAAAAATTAAAATGAAAAACAACGGTTAAACCGACTGAACCGAACCGAACCGTTTGGTTTGGTTCGGTTTGGTTTAAGCTCTCTCCATCGGTCGGATCGGATCGGTTAATTAAAAAACCGACATGTTCGGTTTGGTTGTTGGTTTTAGTGTTAAACCGATCCGAACCGCCCATGTGCAGCCCTATATCTATCTATCTTTATATTGGCTAAGGCTAACCTTCATCTTTTATCTGGGCTCATGAACACCGCATGGTGAAATAACATAACATGATGAAACGGGTTAATTACAATATCGATACTGTTCTATTAACATTGCTGAGCTAGCGCATATATTTTTAATGGAAACAAATCCAAGCATAGAATGTTGTAAAGAGTAAACATTTAGTTCTACCTCGTTCAAAAGGAACTCACCCATTCATGATGTTCTTGAAGAGGACAGGTAAGAGATCTGGCCTTCCATTGCATCAGGGAGAAGCCTTGATCATGAATTTGCCATATTCTACTATTGAGAGAGGAGGGAGAGCTTGAGAGAGATGGAAAGGAGAGAGAGGATGGGGAATGTTGAGAAAGAGAAGTGGCAGAGAGAGAAGGGAGGACTTTCATGAAGGAGATGGAGAAGACTTTTTGAGGGGCCTTTCTTCAGGGTTTACTGGTTACACAATAATATCTGCAATCAGATAATCCAAACCTTCCAATTGGAGTCTCCTCTTATGCACAATCCCGGCGGTAACTTCTCCATTTTCATTGGATTGCTACTATCATCAAGTCTAGAAGATGTACATATCGTGGCCTGCCAATTTGGGAATTGATCGAGCTGCAATTAGATTAATACAAAGTGGAGATAATGATCATAGAACTATTTAATTTCAAATTGGATGTAGCTCAGTATACCCATGTCAAGTGTGGGCTGCACCCCATCATCCCTGCGAAAGCGAACTGCAGTGCAGAGATGAACACCAGCATCCTCCCAAGACTAATCGGTATTACAGTTCAAATCAGAAGTAGTACAATACCACAACACAAAAAAAAAAAAAAAAAAAAGGAATAATTCATATTAGGGCCCACAACAACGCCCGATATAATCTATATGTGCATCAATACTCTCTCTTCTCAACAACAATAGAATATGAAATTTTGAAAGAAGCAAGAGACTGATAAGGTATTACACCCATTGTTCAATACATCCACCCTTCAAGTACATTGCAACAGAGCGAAGGGCACAGTGGTAATACATACATACACTACAGAGAAATGGGTGCATTCATAGAAAATAATGGACGCACATCAGACTCACGAACATGAAAAATTCACCTCCATTAAGATCACTAGAACACAGGCCTTATCTCAATGCCTTCAATGATAAGCCCTGACTTCCAGCCTAAATCTGTAGGCTGCTTTAAAATCATCGCTACATCTCCTTCCTCTCCCTCATCATTGAAGAACTCACCCATCTCAATCTCCATCCACCCGTCACTCCTCGCTTGTGGAACCTGCCCATCAACTCCATCGGGCACTGCCTCTTGCAAAAAAACTATCTTGTTGGATTCATGGCTCCCTAATTTGACCGAAGTTTCTGCCTGATTCAGTCCAAATGCATGTCCACGAAATTTGGTGACAAGGTAGACCTTGTAAGTAGTTTTGGGAGACAAAATATGAGCATCAATCTTCCCAAAGATATGTAACCAACAGACGTGCAGACTCTCTGCCACCCCACAGAACCTATAGAGGGAAGAACATGAGATTGGTTATCGACCATGTAAAGGGCTGACACAACACAACTTAAAAGAGACTCAGGTTTCAACTTAGAATGAATAACTCATTGGTGGAAATGCAGCAAATGTCCACACTAGAATTTAAGTATTTCCAAACAAAAACATATAAAACACAGAGTTCTATGAGCAAACTAGAAGATGCTACCCTGATCATCCCATTATCAAGGGGTCAGGTGATTAGAAAGCTCTTATCATGCTCATGATAAACTAATAACCAGTCTTGATATGAATGAAGTAAAACAAAGAGCATGTGAGAATTTTCCCCACAACCACCACAAGCAATTTGGGAGTGGGTGGTTTCCAACGGGGAAAATACAGAGGAGGGGAAAAGGTGAGATAAGATGTAAAATAGTTCTAAGAAGAAAACGGTTCTTGATTGTTCTGCCAGTGCCAAAAGGTAAGGAGTCATCACTAACTCTTGTAATTGTCCTCTTTTTATTTGTATTACTATACTGAAAACTAATGCTACTATTTGGCTGTAGAAGTTTTTCCAAGGTTTTACCACGTAAAATGATTGTCACTTGCGTAGATGATTTTGTGTGCACATGATGCAGGCCAGAATACTGGGCCCCGTTTGAAGGTTTATTCCAGAAGGTCCAAGGTCCAAGCCCATAAGTAAAGAATTGAATCGGCAGTTTCCTAATTTAGTAGAATTCTAGAATTAGTAGATTTCATTATATACTTTGATTAGGAAGTTTCTAATTTCAAATGTTCTTAGAATTAGAAGTTCTTAGTAGAGATTGATTACTACTAAAATTATGATTGACACTCTATTATATATAGGATGTAATCCCTTCTCTTTGGATATACAGAAATTAATTGAAAACTGAGTTCTCTCAATCGAGTGATGTTCTCTCTGTCTTTGGTGTGAGACCTAGACACCCTACCATAAGCCTTCTGGCTTGAGGAATAACCCGTTGGTTACCCTCTTTTCCCTGCGCTACTCCAATTGGTATCAGGGCGGAGTTCTGTTTCAGATCGCCGGTTCCAATCGCAGATCCGAGGTAATCCGTTATCCACTCTTCCTATTTTATTTTCTATCATCCTCTCCATCACCAATCGTCCCTGCTAACCTTCTTCTGCATCACCATCACCATCACCATCCATCACCTTCCCACCCGTCCCACCTTCACTACTTCCCTGCAGCCATCAATAGCCATCCGAACCACCGAGCCCTCACCAAACCAAATCCATTCATCCTATCTGCCAATTCATCATCGACCCACACTGCCAACCCTAAGGCCCACAACCCTACTCCCTGTTTCCCTGCCACCACCATATCTCATCAACATCCCTTCCCAGAAAATCGAAAATCAGCCCCAGCCACTCCTAAACTCAATCCCAGCCCTACATCAATTTTTTAAAACCCTAAAACCCCAAATCATTCCAAAATATCCCTAATCGCCCAAATCAAACCACAAACCCCCAAATCTAATCTCCCATCCTGCCCCAAATCCCACACGATCCCAGCCCCGTCACGATAACTTCAGCCCTAACCCAACCCCAGCGAAACCACCACACCCTTGCCCCCTCCTTTCGCTCAACCCAGAAAAAAAAAAAAAAAAAACAGAGCGACAGAGAAGAGAAGACGACTGCACAGCAAAAAAAAAAAACAAATAGTACCTACCTGTGCCAGTCGCCATCGCCGATCAACTGCGCCGTCCTCTGCGTCGCCTCCACCAGCCCCTCCACCGAAGTCGCCTAGCCCATCGACCTCCATCTTCCTTTTCCTCTTCACACAGGAACGAAGAGGGTTGAAACACCCTTTTTTATTCTTCTGCGCGCCAGTCCCGAGGCACTCCACACTTGGGCCCTCATCACAACAAGCACCCTTCCACCTTTCGGGCCCTAGTTCAAGTCGAGCCCGGCCCAACATCAAGTAGCTCTAAAAAAAAAAAAAAAAAACAGCAGTAGCAAGTCAGCATGTCTACCCGCACCGGAGCCACATTCAGAGGTAAATTCACAGACCGCCAGCATGATAGCTACATCATGGAGTTAATGGACAGAATGGATAGAGTTGAAGAACGTCTTCGGAACACGCCTCCTCCGGGCAACAGGAACAATACCAATCCAGGATCTTCCACCAACAAAGATAGTAGTAAGGCAGCAGGAGGAAGCAACCAACAGGCAGATGTAGAGATTTCTATCAATAATGAACCGCAGGAAACTTGTCGGCAATTTATGGAGCGTATTATGGAGGAAACTAACTATGAAGACCGTCATAGCCGACGAGATGACATCACCAAGAAGGTACGTGTTGACGTTCCTGATTTCTTTGGACGCATGGATGTGAAAGTCTTCACCGACTGGATTACAGCCCTTGAAGATTATTTTGAATGGTATAATATGGAAGAAGACAAACGCGTCCCCTTTGTCAAGATGAAGATGAAGGCTGCAGCACATGTTTGGTGGCGGAGTATTGATGATAGGAATGCTAATTATGGAAGACGTCCTATTGACACATGGGAGGAGATGAAACAGAAACTTGAGGATAAATATCTACCGGTTGACTATCTTGATTCCCTCTATGATCAACTAGTTGACTGTAGACAAGGGTCCTCCACTGTAGATGATTTCACAGAAAGATTTCATGATCTCATGGTGCGATGCAAAGTACCTGAAACTGATCGACAAGCAATCACCTGATACAAAAAGGGACTGCGTCAAGAGATCCAAAGGGAGTTGCTTACTCACAACTTTTACAGCATTGAAGAAGTTCATCGATTAGCACTCCGCGTCGAAGAACAGTTGCGATATCCATCTTCCAGGCATTTTGGTGAGCCTCTCCAAAGGCGGACCAACGAGACAACTTATCAGCGGGTTGCTCCCTCTCAAAATTCAACCCGCCAACCTCCTCCACATAATTCCACCAGGCAAGCACCACCTCTGAATCAATCAAGACCCACAAATTTTGCCAACAAAGGGAAGAATGTTGTCAATTCTTCACGATCAAAGCAGGACATTAATTGCTTTCGATGCAAAGGCAAAGGACACTATGCTTCTGAATGTCGAGGGTCAAAGAATCTTCACTATGCACATAATGAAGAAGATGGTTACGATTCAGAGCCTGTTGATGAAGAAATTGAAGTTGAAACACCATATGAAGAGACAGAAGCTCCGCCCGACAAAGAAGATCATTCCTTCCATCAAGCTGAAACCGAGGGGCGGACATTGTTCATTCGTCGTCTTTTCATTACCACCGAAGAAGAAGCTGAAGATTGGAGGCGAACTACAATATTTCGCTCTATGGCAAAATGTCGTGACAGATTGTGCAATCTTGTCATAGATGGAGGAAGCGAGATGAATGTGATCTCCCAAGAAGTAATTGACAAGTTGAAGCTTTCAACAGAAAAACACCCGAAGCCTTACAACTTACAAGGTCTCTTGGGTGAATGATTCAGCCATTCCAGTAACCAAGCGGTGCCAGGTAACATTCCGAATTGGTGGTTATACAGATTCTATTTGGTGTGATATTATCCCCATGAATGTTACTCATATTCTATTAGGAAGGCCTTGGCTTTTTTATAACAAAGTCCAAAGTGATGGAGAAAAGAACACCCATACTTTTAAGTATAAGGGTCGCAAGGTTACTCTCGTTCCACTTAAACCTCCTACTGCCCCGGCAAAGCAGTCACCATCAGTTCCGGCAAAACAAGCTGCTTCACAGCCAAGTTCTCGCATCCTTTCAATGCGGAAATTTGAAGAAGAAAGTAAAGAGCAAGGAGTTGTTTATGCTCTTATCCCGCAAGAATTCAAAGAGGCAGAAGATAAACAGGAAGTTTCTACACCGCCCGAAATCAAGTCCTTGCTACATGATTTTAAAGACTTGATTCCAGCAGATCTTCCAAAAGAGCTACTGCCTATGAGGAACATCTAGCATGCAATTGATCTGGTTCCTGAGTCATCGCTTCCTAATTTGCCTGCTTATCGCATGAGCCCTACAGAACACGCAGAATTGAAAAGGCAAGTTGATGAGCTCCTCCAGAAGGGTTATATTCGTGAAAGCATGAGTCCTTGTGCGGTACCAGCCCTCTTCACACCCAAGAAAGATGGTTCTTGGCAAATGTGTGTCCACAGCAGAGCAATCAACAAAATTACCATTAAGTATCGATTTCCGATACCTCGGTTGGATGATATGCTTGATATGATGAACGAATCTTTTGTCTTCTCCAAAATTGATCTTAGAAGCGGATATCATCAAATTCGTGTTCACGCAGGAGATGAATGGAAAACAGCTTTCAAAACTAAAGATGGATTATACGAATGGTTAGTCATGCCGTTCGGTTTATCCAAAGCTCCCAGCACACTTTCATGAGAGTTATGACAGCTTCTACGGCCCTTCCTCAGTAAATCCGTCGTTGTGTATTTCGACGACATCTTGATCTTCAGCAAAACCAAGGATGCACATCTTGATCACCTCCGATATGTCATGCGAGCACTTCGCAAAGATAAGTTTTACATTAATTTGAAGACGTGTACATTTTTAAGGCCCAAAGTTATATTTTTGGGATTTGTTGTCTCGGCCCAAGGAGTAAAAGCTGATCCAGAGAAGATAAATGCAATCGTTGATTGGCCCCTTCCCAAAACTATCAATGAAGTACGGAGTTTTCATGGATTGGCCACTTTTTATAGGAGGCTCATTCGCAATTTCAGCACCATTATGACTCCTATAACTGATTGCATGAAGAAAGGTGACTTCACTTGGACTAAGGCAGCCACTCGTGCTTTTGAGCAACTCAAGCAGAAAATGACAAAGGCACCGGTTTTGAAACTTCCAGATTTTGACAAAGTCTTTGAAGTCAGTTGTGATGCTTCACAAGTTGGTATTGGCGGCGTCTTAAGTCAAGATGGTCACCCAGTTGCTTACTTTAGCGAGAAATTGAATGACTCTTGCAAGAGGTATTCGCCATATGACTTGGAATATTATGCAATTGTCCAAGCTCTTCGTCATTGGCGTCACTATTTGATTGGGAAAGAATTTGTGTTGTATTCCAATCATGAAGCTTTACAGCATCTTAACTCACAAAAAAAGATGAGTGCTAATCGTGTCAAATGGAGCGCCTATCTACAGGAATTCACGTTTGTACTACGTCACAAGTCAGGAGTGGAACACAAGGTTGTCGATGCTTTAAGCCGTCGTTCTCATCTGCTTAAGACAATTTCCGTCACAGTTCCGGGCTTCGAAGAAATTCGCAGAGAATATCGTGATGATCATGACTTTGGTCGCATTTATAAAGATCTTCTTAATAGTGAGTTCTCTAACCATCCCAAGTTTCCTATCATTGATGGTTATTTGTTTCGTGGAAATCAGTTGTGTTTGCCAGCTACTTCCATCCGCGAATTTGTCCTCCGCGAGTTGCATGGAGGTGGATGCAGTGGACATCTAGGGCGAGATAAGACTTTGGCACTTGTGAAAGACCGCTTCTTTTGGCCCCGCCTGAAGACAGCTGTTGCCCGAATTTGTGCACGATGCCGGGTATGCCAGCTCGCCAAGGGACAAAAGAAGAATATGGGATTATATCAGCCCCTTCCTATTCCACATGAGCCTTGGCAGGATCTAAGCATGGATTTTGTCTTGGGTTTACCAAAAACTGCACGAAGGGTAGATTCTATTTTTGTTGTGGTGGACAGGTTCTCCAAAATGGCACTTTATTCCTTGTACGACCACAGCAGATGCAAGAAAAGTTGCCACTCTTTTCTTCAAAGAGATTGTTCGTCTTCATGGCCTACCCAAGACTATAGTGTCCGATAGAGATACTAAGTTCATGAGCTTCTTCTGGAAAACTTTATGGCATATGATGAAGACAAAGCTCCAGTACTCCAGTGCCTACCATCCTCAGACTGATGGCCAGACTGAGGTTGTCAATCGCAGCTTGGGTAATCTTTTTCAATGTCCTGTCGGAGAACACATTGCCTCATGGGATCTTATTTTACCCATGGCGGAGTTTGCCTATAATAACTCCGTCAACAGATCCACTGGAAGATCACCATTTGAAGTTGTCACCGGCATTCAACCACGTCTTCCGATTGATCTGTCCCTTACCAGCTGATGCTAGGCCTAGCCAAGAAGCTGAACAATTTGCCCAACACATGAAGCACGTTCATGATGAAGTCCGTCAGCAAATTGCCAAAAGTAATGACAATTACAAACAGCGCGCGGACACTCGCAGGCGCCATATTGAATTTAATGAAGGAGACATGGTCATGGTGCGAATCACGCCCGAACGGTTTCCCACAGGCACTTACAAAAAGCTCTACCTCAGAAGTGCAGGTCCGTTCAAGATTTTGAAGAAAATCAGCTCCAATGCTTATGTGCTCGATCTTCTACCGGACATGAATATCAGTTCTACATTCAATGTCGCAGATCTCACTATTTATCATGGGTATTATCAAGATGAATCAGTTGAAGAGCAACATATCCGGCTTCCCATAGTTCCGGTTCCTCGCGAAGAAATTGAAGATGTCTATGATGATCAGATTGTGTCTACAAAGAATGGCGGATATCAAAAGTTTTTGGTCAAGTGGAAAGGCAAACCTTTTTCTGAAGCTACATGGATCACTGCCACACATTTTCAGCGACTCAACCCGGATTTGTACGAGAGGTACCAAGCTGACAACTCGCCGGAGTCGAGTTTCTCCAAGCCGGGGGGAGCCTGGGCCCCATTTGAAGGTTTATTCCAAAAGGTCCAAGGTCCAAGCCCATAAGTAAAGAATTGAATCGGCAGTTTCCTAATTTAGTAGAATTCTAGAATTAGTAGATTTCATTATATACTTTGACTAGGAAGTTTCTAATTTCAAATATTCTTAGAATTAGAAGTTCTTAGTAGAGATTGATTACTACTAAAATTATGATTGACACTCTATTATATATAGGATGTAATCCCTTCTCTTGGGATATACAGAAATTAATTGAAAACTGAGTTCTCTCAATCGTGTGATGTTCTCTCTGTCTTTGGTGTGAGACCTAGACACCCTACCATAAGCCTTCTGGCTTGAGGAATAACCCATTGGTTACCCTCTTTTCCCTGCGCTGCTCCAGCACAGTTGATTTCATTTAGTTTAATAAATTGTCATTGCTTCTTTGCTTACATTTGCAGTATACACAATTTGGTTGCTTCAGTAATTTTGTTAGCCCAAATGGACCAAGTATTTTGGTGCCATGGCTCAGTTTGCAGGTGTGCATCTGGGATCATAGATCATCAAAAGCATAACTGACAAATTCTGATATCGAAATTGGAAGTAAAAGGCATAAATTGAACGTGTTCGGAGAAGAAAATCTTTGGGATGACCTCTCTCATCAGGTATCCAAAATGAAAAGATGATGCAAAATATGACAGGAATGTTAAAAGAAGTGGTCTCAAATGAGAAGAACGAAAAAAATGTAGAATTCCACAAGCAATCCAACATTTACAAGAGCTCCTGGCATAGTGGAAGGTGCTCACCATAATAATCTTGAGGTTGTGGGTTCAAGTCACGTTACCCAAAAAAAACCAGTGCAAAACAAAACTTTAGATTCCTTTGTTGAATGGAATTGGTGGAACCATTTAAAATGGAAGACTAAATTGACTTCCCATTACTCAATTTTCCATTGCCAGGTATCTTTCTTCCTGATAACCATTTCCATGAATGAACTTTTCAAACTGGTGCCAAATCTCTGTTCTGATGGGACTGTTGGACGCAGGGTCTTTTTCCCTAAAGAATTGAATAGAGATGCTTTTCTCCAAACGTTTTCATTCTGTAACCAGGGAGGCAGGGTCCTGTGAGAATAGGAATTCTCCAAGCCCAGGCCCAAGCACATAACTCCATCACCGGGGTCCAACAATAAAAAGTAAACCTGTAGAGGGGACTGTCTCCAATTGGACTAAATTTTGCGGACTTCAATAAATAAAATTCATAATTATTAACAAGCAGTGCTTGGGCTCATATATAACATTGATCTAATTAAGCTAAGCTCGAGTTGAACCAAGCCCCTAATGCAGTCAAGTTCGAGCCAGGTCAAGCTGAACTGGCCCTAAATCAAGCACTTGCTCTCTAATTCAACTCAATCAGCTCACAGGCCATGCTCGAGCTTGTACCCAATTGAGCAGAGTTGAGCAGGCTCAACTCATTGACACCCTACATATTGCTAAAAAAGACACCTTGATTTGATGAAAGTAACTGTATAAGGCATGTAGAATAAATGGTTCAACCAATTCACCTATGAGAATCCTATGCATTATAAGCAAACAAACAAGCCTACTAAAAAAGAAGGAAGATATTCTCCTATGAGAAAAAGTAACATAAATGGCCTGTTTGGCCAAGACAAGGCGGAGAGAAAACCTAACACAAACTTGAAATTCAGATTCTTGCTGACAATCTTCCAAGAAATAAATACAAAGATGAACTAAAATAGTAAGAAAATAAGAACTAACCTTGACTCAGGATGAGAAGTCCAATTCCAATCCGTTGGGTCATCATCCCATATGATCGTCAGCTTCCTTGCAGACAACATGTAACACTTCCTGCAGCTCATTTTATTTATTGAAAAACTCTGCCAACATAAAATCATTCGTCATCATGATTATGATCATCAAGGACATTAATCAACAATATTAGTCAAGGGTTAGATATCTAATTGTAGACTAGGTAACATGCAGTTGAAAAAAATCATAGAACACGCAATATATACTGTTTCACATTGAACTTGATCCAAAGGAATTGAATACATAGTGTTGAGATCCACCCAATGTATTCAATTCTTATGTATTCTATTCTAACGCAAACGATCAAGGCCTAAGAGTTGGTCCCAATTATAATATATTAAACTAGGAGGTTTTGACTTCAATTTTGACCGTCGGTTATAATTTGACCGACGATTATGTAACTACTTATGCAACTACCCACCATTTTTCCATCAAACCACTCATGTTTCAGTTGTTCCTATACCCCTTTTGCTCCAAATTTTTTATTTCTATTTTATCCAACTTGTCCTATGCAGAGCACAGGTTATTGGGCTATTGCAAGATTTATTATAACTTGAGCTTTTTGCATAAACCACCCTAAGGTTTGTAGGATTTGTAAATAGGCCCCTATGGTTTTAGTATTTGTAAATAGGCCCCTCTTTTTTATCTTAATACCCTTCGTGTCCCCAAAATCAGTAGCCTTCCAACCACCAAAAGTTTTTAGAGTAAAATATGACACTTTTGCCCATCTATTTCATTCCTACATGCATAAATTCAAAAGCATTGGCTTATTTTTCTCTAAAGCTTGTAATATTAATAATTACATTTAGTGGAAGAGAATATCCGTACATAAATATATTTTTATCAATAAAGGGCCTATTTCATTAAAACCCAAATTGATCATAATGGCATACTGACAATCAACACATGTGCTTATAATTGACCCAATTCATGCACGACCCACTGTTAGATTGACGAAGTTCTCAAAATACATGATTAGGCTTCCTGTGCATTAAAGAGTTATTGAGAGAGACCATTGGGACTTGGGATAAAATAATGATATTTTTATAAATAATAATATACTAATTTTTATTTAATGGATGTAAAGGCAGAGCTGTCTTTTTCATAAAATTCCAACACAAATCTTATGGTGGTTCCCCATTCTCATTAGAAATACCGATTTCTAGGACATGAAAGGTATTGAAATGTAAAGGTAGGGGCCTATTTATAAATATTAAAACCACAGGGGCCTATTTATAAATCATTGAAACTTTAGGGGGCTATGTAAAAAAAAAACTCTAATAACTTCTATAGATGTGATATTTACCATTTTCCCCTCGTCAATAATAATCGGATCGCAGAGACGGATGAAAAGCTCCTACTTGGATGAGAAGTGGACAGGAGGAACGGATCCGGAGAGGATATCCGGGTAATCGGGCGGGAGGAATTTCTCCCATACGACGTCGGATTCTGAAGCAATCAGAAGATGGAACACACAGCCGAGGATATGAACACATCTCGTGGAGAAGTGAAGAAGGAGAGGATACGAGAAATGCAGTCTTCGGGCAAGTTGCTGAAGAGATCCCGACCCTTCATGTCTTAATCTCTGATTCTCAAATTTCACAGGAAGGAAGGGGAAGGAAAGCAAAACGCTAAAAAGTACTTCATCTTTTAAGTTTCCTTCTCTTCCAATTGAGCCACCATCTATATGCCCTAGGATTGAAGTAGGTATGTGAAGGTTCATGGAAAGAAATTAGGGAGACTTTGTATACCCATTGACTTGACTCTAAGCTTTCTCTCTTTCCCATCCCAAACTCTTAACATTTGGACTAAATCTAAAGAGGAAAAAAACTTATGATTCATAGACTTTTATAGAACCTTTGTCGCGGCAACCATGTAACACTTTTATAGAACTCCAATGTGAAGGCCCCGTAGAGACAATTTGGACCACTCAATATGAATCCCATCCCCTCTATATATGTATCCATTGCTTTCAGTAGTTTAAAATGATTAACTTGCACCATCTTATTAAGCACCATGATGCAAACGTAATCGGGGTTGTGGCATCGTTGCTAACATGTGTTAATTATGTTTCGGCCATGGTTCTCAATTGTATGGTGGGGACTCACTGCTTTTGAGCTGAAACTTGAGAGGATATGTGATTCATCTTGAATGGTCCCCATAATAGAGTTTCAGAAAAGTGTTACACGATTCATGTTGGGAAAGAGGGTTTGGACTCTACACATGGTTGAAAAAATCGGCCGACCTAAACTGATATGGCCCCGAGATATCGGTATCGATATCTCAGGGCCAAATATCCCCAATATATCGGCCGAGATTTTGTCCATCTCGGTTTTTCCGAGAAAATATCGGCCGAGATCATATAAAAAGTTCCAAAACCCTATTTTTTCTAACTTTTTCCCCATCTTCATCTTCTTCTCCTCTCCTCTCCTCTCCTCTCATCTCCTTACTCCTTGGAGCAGCAACCATACTACATCACACATCCCTGTTGCATATTTTCAAATCCCACATCTATTTCTTGAAGAAAATATTATTCAATGTAAGAGAAAATCAACTTAAAGCATTTTATTATGTATTTTTTATTTTTTATTTTTAGAAGAAGCATAGAAATCATTGGGTTTGTCACTTGTGTTGTGTTCTTCACTTAGAAGTTAGATCTACATACTTTCATGCTAGAACCACTCATACACATGATTTTGAATTTTTTTTCAATTCTTTTATTTTCAGACTTTTTAATATTTGAATTTTAATATTTGATGATTGAGTTAAAATTAAATAATGATTGATATGTTATCTTTATTTTCTTATATTTTACACTAATAAATTGATCATGAGCATCAATAATGGTTGCACTATATGAAATACTGGAGAAGACAGCGAACTGTGACATAGACGGGACTCATAACTTAATGTGACCGAGATTTTGATTTATTGTTGTTACTAATGGAAAAAAAATTATTTTCTAGAATTTTCTAATATTCTGAATATTTTTGGATATTTTTTCTTATTTTTTTTAATTAAAAAAAATTCACACCGCAACAACCGCAACAGACCGATACCCGTGACCGATACCGATATCATATTGGTTTTTCGGCCCAGCCGATACTGCGACCAAGACCGATATTTTAAACTATGACTCTACATGAACATGAACACCATGTCTTCCCAAGACTACTATTACAGTTCGAATCATAAAAGGTGCACAAAAAAGAAAAGAAAAAACAAAACAAGACAAAAACAAATATGACTAATGGGTATTAGGGGAAACTTATAAAAAAATAATAATGTCAGAATGGATCATTCAAGATTTAGGTCTGTGACACTTGGACAAGAAACTTAAAAATAAATAAATAAAAACCACTCTGGACAAGAAAGAATGTCGGAATGGATCGTCCAAGATAGAGAATGAATGACCCAATATAACTTTATATGCATCAATACTCACTCTGCCCAGCACTATTGAGTCTACAGGGATTCATGATCAGCAACCGGAATCATATAGAATAAGAATGATTACAAAACAAGCAAGAAAATGACAATGGCATTACACCCATTGTTCCATAGATCCAGCCATTTTTAAGTACATTGTAATAAAAAGTAGTGCACAACTGTAGTACCTACTGCTACAATACAGAGAAATGAGCGCATTTATAGAATATAATGGACACAAATCAGTTTCAAGAACACAATAAATTCGCCTCCACAAACATCACTTGCACACAGGCCTTATCTCAATGCCTTCAACGATAAGTCTTATCCCCATGCGCATCCCCGAATTCCAGTTTTCATCTCTTATATCCCTAAAAATCATCACTAAATCTCCTTCCTCTCCCTCATCATTGAAGAACTTGCCCATCTCAATCTCCATCCACTCATCACCCCTTGCTTGTGGGTCCTGCCCATCAGCTCTAGAGCTCAGTGCCTGTTGAAAAAAAGCTTTGTTGATGGATATATGGCCACCTAATTTAACTGACATTCGTACTAGACGGTGGTCCAGGCCACATGCTCTTTCACCAAATTTAAGAACAAGGTAAACCTTGTGAGTAGTTTTGGGAGAAAAAATATGAGCGTCGATCCTCCCAATGATCTCTATCGAAAGGAGTTCCACGAACTCTGCCACCTCTTGGAACCTATAGACTGGATGAACATTGTAAGAATTTGTCATTTGACCTTGCAAGGGACAGACACAAAACACAAAACACAAGTTATGATAATGAGTCAAAGTCTCAACTTAAGAATGGATAAAAACAGATGAGAGTTTTGTGAGCAATACCAGAAGATACTGCCTTGATCATGATCTCATTAACAAGGGGCCGGTCTGGTCATTCTAAAACTATTATCATGCTCATGAAAGTTTTATAACAAATCTTGATTTTAAATGAATTAAAAGACATACGGCAAGTGATACTTTTCCCCACAACCACAAGAAGCAATTCGAGAGTGGGTCATGGGTGGTTTCTACATACAGGACAAAAAATAAACTGTTTTCTGTCCCAGGTATTCTACATACAGGAGAAAGAGGAGGAAAAACAAGATAAGATTTTTAGAATTCTAAAACGAAGAACACGTTTCTTGATTGTTCCTTAAAGGAACTAGTGCAAGGAGGGAAACAAAGAAAAAAAAAATCCAACATTTACATATCTAGGAAAGTCAAGTCATCTACATATCCTTCACCCCTCACCTTATATATATTTCCCCATCACCTCTGTAACCCCAAAGGGTAGCTCAGTTGGCCTACCACGGTTTGTACCTGGAGGTTATAGATTTGAAACTGTACTACCACACTGGGGCTATAGCTTCCCTCTGGGCCTTGAGGGATTAGTCAGGCCCAAAGGGTTGGGATCCCTCCAATTGCAAAAAAAAAAAAAAAAAAAAAAAAAACAAAACCTCTGTAGCTATCATTTGATGGAGTTCATTTGATCATTAATTCCTATGTACTCAAATCCTATGGCTTTTTAAGGCAAAAGAAGGAAGATATTCTCCTCCCAGTAAGGGTGGTTTCCTTCCAACCGCTAATATGAATGGGTTTCCTTCCAACCGCTAATATGAATGGCTAGGCAGAGAAAAGGTAAACAAATATTCCTCACTTGTTCACTTTACAGCAAATTACCTCCAAGAGAACAACAATCATACATGGAAATCAGATTCTCACTTCTAATCTGAAAAAAAAAAAAAGCCCGGATGTCTTTAAGAATGTATAGACTTATAGTGACTGTAATCAAAATGCAAACTGCATAACAGAGTTTGATCAAGGCTAGCATTTGACGCTATGTCTTTAAGACAGATTCGCCCTCCCTTTGGTGCTCATGATTCTGAATGTTTGTCTCCCAAGATACAATGATCACGCAGCCCAGAAGTAACACTAGAGTCTGGCGAACCAGACTGTGAAACTCTCTCTCTCTCTAACGACATTGATGCAATACAATGCAGTGCTTGAAAACGCAGGAAAAACCAAATGATCAAAGCAAGGGACGAAATGGGTTTAAAAAGAGCGTCTCAGGAATGTTCATCCATGGGGCGCATCTGCTCTGTCTCCATAGCTGTTCATGGTGAACAGATAGAATAACCTTTGGCGGCATTTATTTGGACACACACATGTTCAATGTTCAGCCATTCCCCATGGAAAATTTTATTAAATAAAATTTCTCCAAAAAATATATATATGAAGTGGGCCAAGCTTGGCCCGGCCCGCATGTGCAGCCCAAGCCCAAGCCCAGCCTGGTTTGGCGTGGGGTAGGCATGTGGTGGTGAACCCACATTGGTCTAGGTCCTCCCTCCTCCACAAAAGTAGGGTGCCCTTTGGGGCCCAGCCTATACTACCAAGGTAATCATACACACACACACACACACATATATATATATACCCACATTGGTCTAGGTCCTCCCTCCTCCACAAAAGTAGGGTGCCCTTTGGGGCCCAGCCTATACTACCAAGGTAATCATACACACACACACACACACACATATATATATATATATATATATATATATACATATCCAAACAAGGTTTTATTCCCAAGTGATGCAGTGAAGTCCAAGAAGAAGAGACCAAGGATGATTTGTTTTCTTTAAATAGTTTAGTAATTTGATGTAATCTCTGATTTGACTTTAATTAGAAAGATTTTAGTTGTTTGATTTACTTAGAGATTTCAGCGAGTGACATTAGGAATCACTGAATAATGTTAGTTTCTTTATTTAGACTATTCCCCTATTATAAATAGAGAGGGATGCTTGATTGTAATGCATTCTATATTCTCAATAAGATTTCAGAATTGTTCTCGTCTCCTCCTTTTGGGTATTTTCCCCAAGTGATCTTAGGGCTTGAGTCTTCGGGCTCGATCTCACCGTTGGAGGTGTAGATCTTCATCGATTGGGTCCAGTCTGACCATTGGACCCAATATATAATTTCCATTGGATTTGAGCAACCCAATATATAATCTTAATCTACTCATGAAGTAGATCATATTCCCATGTAGTCCCACCTAAAATTATTAGTCGGATTCACTTTTATTTTGGCTCAAACTATACCAAACTTTTTTATTTTGGCTCAAACTAGACCAAACTTAACATGCTCAACCCATTTTTACAAACACCGATATAACTTGTTATGCATCAATACTCACTCTGCCCAACACTAAGAGTTTACAGAGATTCATCAGCAACCGGAATCATATAGAATAAGAACGACTACCAAACGAGAAAGAAGATGACAATGGCATTACACCCATTGGTCTGTAGATCCAGCCTTTGTTCAATTTTTTTTAGGTAAAACCACAGTGTTTTACCTCAATTCAAGTTTTCTTCACATATGGATTGAGTTTTTGATGAAAAACATGATTAATTAACACAATCTCATGCATATGGATTCATCAAACTTTACTTTTGATGATAGGGACAGAAGAAAAAATAAATTAATCAAAGACATCGATATGAATGAATGTTTACCATCTTGTTGTCGTCGATGAGAACCGGGTTGCAGAGTCGGAAGAAGAGCTCCTTCTTAGACGAGAGACGCACAGGGGGAGAAACGGATCCCGCGAGGACAGCCGGGTAATCGGGCGGGAGGAATCTCTCCCAGACGCTGTCGGATTCTGAAGCGGATTGGAATATGGAACACACGGCCGAGGATCTGCACGCATCTCGAGGAGATGTGAAAGAGATGATATGAGAAATGCAGCCTTCAGGCAACTTGCTGAAGAGATCTAGACCCTCCATTTCTCACTCTCTTATTCTCAGATTTCACCAATAAGGGGAAGAGGAAAGCAAAACCCTAATAAGTTTCCTGTTCTTCTGATGGATGCTTCCAAAGATCATAATATATATTGAGTTATGCATCAATACTCATATATATATATATATATATATAGAGGGAATCACACAGGCTGCAGCCCTGTTTAGGTCACCGTTTGGCCCACTTCCGGAGGGTATTTTTCGTGAAAATTGGAGAACTCGAAGTCCATATCATGAACTTAAAATCTGAATTTTTTCGTTAAAAAAAATTTGCGTCTGCATAGTGTTTCAGTTGCGCACTTTTGGAACTCAAATCTGCCCAAAACCAATCTGGTAGATTTGACTGACTGGGTTGGAAAAGTGCGCGACTGGACCGCTAGGCAGACGCTATTTTTTTAAAACCAAAAAATGTAGATTTTAAGTTCATCATATGGACTTCGAGTTCCCCAATTTTCATGAAAAAAATCCCTCCGGAAGTGGGTCAAACGGTGACCTAAACAGGGCTACTCAGATTGGTTTTCGGCATAATTCACTGACTGAGTTCCAAATGTGCGTGACTGGAACGCTAGGCAAACGCGTTTTTTTTAACGAAAAAATTCAGATTTTAAGTTCATCATATGGACTTCGAGTTCCCCAATTTTCTTGAAAAAATACCCTCCGGAAGTGGGCCAAACGGTGACCTAAATAGGGCTACTCAGATTGGTTTTCGGCAGAATTCACTGACTGAGTTCCAAATGTGCGTGACTGGAACGCTAGGCAAACGCGTTTTTTTTTTAACAAAAAAATTCAGATTTTAAGTTCATCATATGGACTTCGAGTTCCCAAATTTTCATGAAAAAATACCCTCCGGAAGTGGGCCAAACGGTGACCTAAACAGGGCTACTCAGATTGGTTTTCGGCAGAATTCACTAACTGAGTTCCAAATGTGCGTGACTGGAACGCTAGGCAAACGCGGTTTTTTTTAAACCAAAAAATGTAGATTTTAAGTTCATCATATGGACTTCGAGTTCCCCAAATATCTTCCAAAAATTCCTTCAGGAAGTGGGGTAACCAGTGCCCCAAACAGAGGTTACTCAGCATCACTAAAACAAAAAAACCTGTTCTTGCCAATAACTTAAAACATTAGCATTCACCATTCTTATTCAACATCAAACCAACCACTCACCTATAACTTCCACATTCAAACTCAACCTGTTGTTGCCCATCACTTAAAACATCAACATTTTTCATTCTTATTCAACATCAAACCAACCATTCATTCACCTATAATCAACACATTTAACATGGGACAAAAAAAAATCCAACATGATCATTCCAAATCTCGCATTTAACATTAGCTTCAACATCAACTATTTTAAACTCAACATTGAACATAAATAAGAAAAAGAGTACATCTGGACATTCCATAAATCAACATTCAACAGTCAACATTGAGAAAAAAAGAAATAACTAACAGAGATGGCTAAGCTCGGGTTGCCAAGTTTGATCCCCATACATATGCAACAAATAGTATAAACATCATCAATATATAGCTAGTATAATTTGGGTGTTGCCGCTGAACATTATGAGCTTCAACACTTTCTCTCAAAGATTTTATCTCCTGCTTCATCTCTTGCTTCATCTCTTCAAGTAACGTTCTCATTTCATCATCTCTTCGTTCGCTTTGCACACGTCCCATACTTCGGACCGGTGAATTTTCAATCGCAGCCTCATCCATCCAAATAAAAAACCCACAACCTCCTTCTCCCTACACAGAAATTCATAGCAAAAGAAATATTAATTTTAGAGTGAGAATACATAGTAATTTAAGAAGTTGAAATCTATTAATACTTACGTGTAAATCCGGGCATTTCCAAAATCTTCGTCCTGGATTCTGGGCCGTACGAGATGTCTTTAAAATCATAAACCCATGGCCACATGGGCACTTTGGAACCCAATCTAATTTTCTAACGGAAGACGATGCTGACGACATTTATAAGCCTATTCCCATTGTGGGAAGAAAAATTAAACAAAAAGTATTTAAACAAAATGATAACATCAGATAAAAGAGTTCAGACATAACTCTCAAAAGCTAGCAACTCAAATGGGAAAAGTTAAGATATTTCTGCCAAAAGAGATATCTATTCAACGAAAAAACAACGTTCCATGTGAAATTTTAGAATCATATGAAATGAATGAAAGAAATAGAAATCTTCATCAACGTGTCCATCACTTTTCCACTTGCAACTTGAATAATTTGATTCTATACACTGCAATTGTAGTTTTACCTAATGAAATTTGTATTTAGTTTTGTCTCATGGATCTTGTTTGTGTGAAATAATTAATGGGTGTTTTGAGTCTTATTTTTTTGCTTTTGAAAGGCAGATCTGTAAGAAGAAGATTGGAACGTAAAATTTTAAGAGTGATCCTTGCAATGAACACATCCCAATTTGACAATGAACACATCCCAATTTGAAGATTGGAACCCAACTGACCAACTCCTCAAATGAAGATTGGAACCCAACTGACCAACTCCTCACAATGAACACATCCCAATTTGACACCTTGGTACCAATGTTCTCTTGGGATGTGTTCTCCACACAAAAACAAAATGTACCATAGTTTATTGGGATACATTGGTACAGAGTAATATTTATTGAAATAATATCCCAATATGATATCCCATGATTGGTGATGGTCCACATGGGTTGTCTTGCATAATCCTTTATGCAGGACATCAGCACAAGAGCAGGGCTCATATAAAGAAAGGAAGAGGTAGTGGTTGTAGTGTCATGCAAAGAAATGAAGTTCGAGGCTTCAAGCGAAGATGGGCCCTTCTCGCACAATATATCCCTATCAAAACACAATATTTTTGTTTCCTTTTCCGTTGATTGGTAGCATGAATACTGAATTGAACGCACAACTGAAAGTTGTATGGATTCCCTCAAACCCAACAAACTAAAACATGTCTGCTCCACATTATATGGGATAGGCAGTTGAAGACGACGGATAATACATGAGTTGTTTTATCCTGAAAGGTTCTTTAGGAATTACATGTTCATATCAAGCAAAGATAGAATACACATGCCATCACCTGAATACAAAAGGGTTAAGGTTAAAAATGGTGCAATCAAAGACTAGGAAACTTATGAAGATTAGTAGATGGTTGAATATGAATCATGTAACAAAGAATACAATCACATAACCGAAAGAACTGTGCCAGATAAAGAAATGGCCACACGTGAGATAAGAAATTTATAAGGGAACAAAATGGATGAACATATAGAAGAGATTCAAGTGACAATACTAATTAAGAAGGATTAAATTGAAAAAAATAGTAGGAAAAAAAAAAAGAGAAAGTGGTGGGAATTGGAAAAAAACTATTGGTGCATTCTTCGATGTAAAGGAAAAAGGTGCACTATAACTACTTCAGAGCTTATAGAAGAGGGATGAGATGAAGAGTATGAGACAATCAGACAAGGATCACATCAACAGAATGCCAAAAACAGTCCATGCACAACATACCAAAGGGTTACAAGTCCAAAGAACTAGGTGAAAGAGGAGACTAGTGAAGGCCCTGAATAAAGTAGTGAGGAGAGATGTGTTAGATTTGAATTTCACCATCCCTTTTTATACATTGTTTTCTATTGTGTTCATGTCTAATGATGAAACCTATCACAAATTTTTTTTTTTATTGCCTTAGCCAAGGGGACCAAGACCCAAAAGAGAGTCCACACACACGGAAATCATTGGTAGGGCCTACTCATGGAAAATCCAAATCGAGCAAAATAAATAGCCCATCTATTCCATCCATTCCATACAACGAACTAAGAAAAAAAAAAAAAACAAAAAAAAAAAAAAAAAACATCAGCATTCTCATATTTCAACTCAAGAAGGAACTATTCTTACCTGCAGCAAGAGAGAGGGGGGTGGGAGGGATCAGGCGAGGGAGTCTGAATTCAGCTGCAGGCCTGTCAATCGGCGAGAGAGAGGGAGATGTCCACAGCAGCAGCAGGGCTTCGCCGCAGAGAGTGAGAGAGAGATGAGCAGCAGCGGGGGAGAGACAGTAGCGAGGGAGAGACCTGAGCTGAGAGAGAGAGATCAGGCGAGGGAGACACAACAGCGAACGAGAGAGCTACGCAGAGAGAGAGATCAGGCGAGAGACAGAGAGCGAGAGAGGTCGTTGTCGTGAGGGAGAGAGATCTCAGGGGAGTCGCCGTCCGATCTAAGTCGTCCGAGAGAGAGAGAAAGTGTGAGAGAGTCGAGAGGCAGAGAGAGACGAGAGACTTCGGCAGAGCAGTTTCAGAGAGGCAACGATCGTCGACTGGCCGTCGTCGAGAGACAGAGAGACAGAGACGAGAGACGAGAGAAGAGAGTCGACTGGCCGTCGTCGTCGGAGAGGCAGCGATCGTCGTCCTAGAGGGAGAGGAGTTTCAGAGGAGAGACGAGAGACGGAGGAGAGGGGTTTTGCAAAACAGAGCAGAGGTGATTTTGAAATGAGTTGAGGGAATACTGTTTCGTGAGAGCGGGAAACGGAAAAAACCTCAGCGTTGGGCCGCGTCGCACGCGTGCAGCTTGGGATAACACAGGCTGCAGCCTGTGTGATCCCCTCTATATATATATATATATGGAATTGCTCACACAGGCTGCAGCTATTGTTATGGTAAGCTGGAGCGTGTGAGGCCCAACGGTGATGACTTGAATTTGAAATTTTGCAGCAGTGCAGGTGATTTCATCTTGGGCCCGCTCTTATGAAAACTTCCCCTTTCTCTTTTCCCCCTTCTCACTCTACATTTCTCATACCTAATCGCAGCTCTGCCTCACTCTCTCGTCTCTCTCTGACTCTCGACTCTCTTTCGCCTCTCTCTCTCTCGGACGACGACGATCGGACGGCGACGCCCAAAAAAACACATCTCTCTCTATCTCATCACGTGCCTTTCATATCGTGATTTGGCAACAGCTGCCCTGCCAAGGAGTAGGTTAGATTTTGCTGAAACCAAAACCCTAGCTTGTAAACTAAAACCCTAGTTTGTATCGATCTTGATTCTTGGGGTTCTAAGTGTCGAACACAAGCCTAAAATCTAAGTCATCAATGGCATCCCCAAACTCATAAAAGGGAAAATTCACCGCTCAGTGTCTGTGTAATTCGAAATAGGAGAGTGAGAGATCATGGGTGCTCCAAAGCAGAAATGGACATCGGAGGAAGAAGAAGCTCTTCGAGCAGGAGTGGACAAGCACGGTGCTGGCAAGTGGAGAACCATCCAAAAAGACCCAGAATTCGGTCACTGCCTCTCTGCTCGTTCCAACATTGATTTGAAGGTATCTCTCTTGATTTTTTCTTTCCATCTCTTTCACTTCAATCCAATCTCCAAAACTCGAGGATCTGAAGTTTTTAACCATTCAGGTTTGAGGATCAGAAAAAACCCATGAAGAAAAAATGCCCCATATTTCTAATTCTTCTTTTATTTAGTTGATTTTCTGTCAGTGGAATTGGTGTTTGGTTCTGTGATGGATTGATCCCCTAAGGTTAGTGCTGGCAGTTTTGGCATGTAAAGTTCAATTTTGGACTGCAATCTGATTGGTGGATTTCTTTTTTTAGATTCTGTTTAGAGTTTATCTATCAAAACCTGCAAATTTTCAAACATGAAGTAGTTCACTCCAACTAATATGAATTAAAATGATAATGAAATTTCATGTGAATTTTATTATCTGTTTTGTTGGTCTTAATTGTTACATTGGTCAATTTTATTCTTTTCAATTGTTTCATTAATTATGCCTTGCATGTTTACATCTCAGGGGTGCTATAAAGATTTCTGCAGCTACTCAAGTACATCAAAAAACAACTCTGACTCACTTGTTGAAGGCAATGCTTCAAATATGCATGCATTAGATGACAAACCAGTTCTAAAGTTACTCCAATCCTATTGTTGATGAAGTTGATTTATGTTCAATGTTGAGTTTAAAATAGTTGATGTTGAAGCCAATGTTAAATGTGAATGTTGAATGATCATGTTGGATTTCTTTTTGTCCCATGTTGATATGTGTATTATATTGAATGGTTCCTACATAAGTGTTGTTGGCCTTGCTCAGGATGAGCATGAGCATGGTGCATGATGTTGAAGGTGATGAATATTTGTTAATGTTGAGTAAGAACGGTGATGTTGGTGTTGAATCTGAATGCTTGTGTTGATGTTACGTGTGAATGATAATGTTGATATTCCTTGGTATTCAATGGAAATAGTTTGTGTTGATGTTGAATGTTATAGATGATGGACAAAAACAGGTTGAGTTTGAATGTGGAAGTTATAGGTGAATGAATGGTTGGTTTGATGTTGAATAAGAATGGTGAATGCTGATTATTTAAGTGATGGGCAAAAACAGGTTGAGTTTGAATGTGGAAGTTATAGGTGAATGGTTGGTTTGATGTTGAATAAGAATGGAAAATGTTGATGTTTTAAGTGATGGGCAAAAACAGGTTGAGTTTGAATGTGGAAGTTATAGGTGACTGGTTGGTTTGATGTTGAATAAGAATGGTGAATGCTGATGTTTTAAGTGATTGGCAAGAACATGTTTTTTTTGTTAAAGTGATGCTGAGTACCCCTGTTTGGGGCACTGGTTAGCCCACTTCCCAAAGGAATTTTTGGACGATATTTTGGGGTTTCAAAGTCTATATACTGAACTTAAAATCTGTAATTTTTCGTTTAAAAAAAATCGCATTTGCCTAGCGTTCCAGTCGCGCACTTTTCCAACCCAGTCAGTCAAATCTGCCAAAAACCAATCTGAGTAGCCCTGTTTAGGTCACTGTTTGACCCACTTCTGGAGGGACTTTTTTCATGAAAATTGGGGAACTCGAAGTCCATATAATGAACTTAAAATCTGCAATTTATCGTTAAAAAAAATCGCATTTGCCTAGCGTTCCAGTCGCGCACTTTTCCAACCCAGTCAGTCAAATCTACCAAAAATCAATCTGAGTAGCCCTGTTTAGGTCACTGTTTGACCCACTTCCGGATCGGTTTTTTTCATGAAAATTGGGGAACTCGAAGTCCATATAATAGACTTGAAATCTGCATTTTTTCGTTCCAAAAAATTCACGTTTGCCTAGTGTCCCAGTTGCACACTTTTCCAACCCAGTCAGTCAATTCTACCAAAAACCAACCTAGGCAAACGCGAATTTTTTGGAACGAAAAATTGCAGATTTCAAGTTTATTATATGGACTTCGAGTTCCCCAATTTTCATAAAAAAAATCCATCCGGAAGTGGGTCAAACAGTGACCTAAACAGGGCTACTCAGATTGGTTTTTGACAGATTTGACTCACTGGGTTGAAAAAGTGCGCGACTGGAACGCTTGGCAAATGTGAATTTTTTGAAACGAAAAATTACAGATTTCAAGTTTATTATATGGACTTCGAGTTCCCCAATTTTCATGAAAAAAATCCCTCCGGAAGTGACTTTAATTCGCAGAATTCACTTCAGATGATGGTGAGAGACCTGTATTGTAAGTTCCCATTTATCACTGTTTCTAATGAGGCACATGGATAAACATGATCTCTCTCCACATTAAATAGTTCCTAATGAAGCAGCAAGCCAAACTATTCAAAAGAACAAAACGAATAATAACTAAAGAAAGGAAAGCTGCATCCATGAGCTATCTAAATAACAAGATTAACCTCTTTCACATATCATCAAAGTTCCTACCTTGTACAAGGCTACACAACATTTCCACATAAGCAAACCAGTTTTCATAAGACAAAAAAAAAACCCCCACATAATTAAACGTTCAATCCCATCATTGTTACAAGAGAAGGAAAAAGAATCCATAGACATCTTCCCTTCTGCAAAGAAGAGCATAGTGGGTTTACAGATCTCTTCCTCAAGTCGATGCTTTATCCTCTTCCCATCAGAGTCATCAGAGTCATCTTTACTCGACCTCTTCCTCTTTGTCGATGCTTTATCCTTCCCAGCATTGTCATCTTCATCATCATCATCAAGATCTTCATCCTCTCAAAATCACTAGCATCTTCCTCATCTGGAGCAAAGAAACTTCAGATAGAATGTAAGTGTAAAATTGAAATGTTTAGATGCAAAGAAATTCAGGAGTGGCATGCTTTGCCCCCAAAAAGGGATCCATTAAATTAAGTTATGTTTCAGGGTAGCACCAATGGATAGACCATATCATCTGTTTAGCAAAAATAAACATTATACTTGAGATATGGGATGACAACCCAAAGGATCAAGAAAAGCAATTTAACATGTACATTGATGGTGGCGTTGATTTCCCTGTATCATGAAGTAGATCTAGAATATACTATTTTCGGGTGGTAACAGTTTCTCTTTGAGATCTAGCCACCTCAATACCCAATTACTTTTGTTTACCAAGATCTTTTATCCGAAATTCCTTATGAACTAATTCTCACTTTGATCTTATTAACATCATCACTTTTCACCAGGATATCATCCCTACATAAGCAATCATGATTGTAATGCCAACCCTCTCTTAAACAAGTGAATACAATTGCAAATTTGACACTAACTTAAAAGTATATCCTTAATTTTGTAGGTCACTGTTGAATCTCTTAAACTGGACATAAGGACGTGGCTTAAGATTGCACAATGCTTCTGTAAGCTTAAAAACCATACCTTCATCAATTAAGAGAAGTTACTTCATGTTTGATGGAACAATATTCCTCTGCCATGATCCATGATGGTAACTGTATTTTATATACATGTCCAAACCAAACTCTCATTGTGTCATGTATGGACCAGCACTACAAATTTTCAAATTGTGCTACCAGCCCACAAAAGCAAAAGAAACAAAATTTGCAGGTTTTGATAGATAAACTCTAAACAGAATCTAAAAAAAGAAATCCACCAATCATATTGCAGTCCAAAATTGAACTTTACATGCCAAAACTGCCAGCACTAACCTTAGGGGATCAATCCATCACAGAACCAAACACCAATTCCACTGACAGAAAATCAACTAAATAAAAGAAGAATTAGAAATATGGGGCATTTTTTCTTCATGGGTTTTTTCTGATCCTCAAACCTGAATGGTTAAAAACTTTAGATCCTCGAGTTTTGGAGATTGGATTGAAGTGAAAGAGATGGAAAGAAAAAAATCAAGAGAGATACCTTCAAATCAATGTTGGAACGAGCGGAGAGGCAGTGACCGAATTCTGGGTCTTTTTGGATGGTTCTCCACTTGCCAGCGCCGTGCTTGTCCACTCCTGCTCGAAGAGCTTCTTCTTCCTCCGATGTCCATTTCTGCTTTGGAGCACCCATGATCTCTCTCTCCTATTTCGAATTACACAGACACTGAGCGGTGAATTTTCCCTTTTATGAGTTTGGGGATGCCATTGATGACTTAGATTTTAGGCTTGTGTTCGACACTTAGAACCCCAAGAATCAAGATCGATACAAACTAGGGTTTTAGTTTACAAGCTAGGGTTTTGGTTTTAGCAAAATCTAACCTACTCCTTGGCAGGGCAGCTGTTGCCAAATCACGATATGAAAGGCACGTGATGAGACAGAGAGAGATGTGTTTTTTTGGGCGTCGCCGTCCGATCGTCGTCGTCCGAGAGAGAGAGAGGCGAAAGAGAGTCGCCAGTCAGAGAGAGACGAGAGACAGAGGCAGAGCTGCGATTAGGTCTGAGAAATGTAGAGTGAGAAGGGGGAAAGAGAAAGGGGGAAGTTTTCATAAGAGCGGGCCCAAGATGAAATCACCTGCACTGTTGCAAAATTTCAAATTCAAGTCATCACCGTTGAGCCTCACACGCTCCAGCTTACCATAACAATAGCTGCAGCCTGTGTGAGCAATATATATATATATATATGAGGGACATGGTGAGGGACACTCCCCCCACCTTGTACTTCTCTTCTGCGTAATTCTCTTTTGTACTTAAAACTTCTTAAAAACGAGAATATCCCTCATTACATAGTAAGGGAATCCCTCACTTGAATATTACTCTATATATATATAGTGGTCCTCCTATGAGAGCGTCTCTCACCTTAGTATGAGAGATAGGGGTGAGGGCCCTTACATTTAAGTTGTTGGCATTGGATATGATGTAAGGGCTCGCACCTTATCTCTTATAATAAGGTAAAAGCATCTCTCATAGAAACATCTCCCATAATATATATATATATTTGTATGAGAGATGCTCCTATGAGAGCAGCTCTCACCTTATTATGAGAGATAAATGTGGGAGCCCTCACATTTAAGTTATTGGCATTGAATATGAATGTGAGGGTCCCACCTTATTATAAGAGATATATAAGGAGATGCTCCTATGAGATCAGCTCTCACCTTACTATGAGAGGGCTGCTCTCATAGGAGCATCTCCTTATATTTATACTCAATCTCTCATATTTAAGTTGTAGACATTGGATATCGATGTGAGGGCCCTCACCATTATCTCTCATATAAGGTGAGAGATATCTCTTATAAAAGCATCTACATATATATATAGAGAGAGAGAGAGAGAGACAAAAGTGGCTTTGAAAGCTTGCAAGGGTTTATATGGATCGGATTGGCGAGGATTAGGCTAAATCCGTCACCAATCCATAGCTGTTAAAAATCGATCCGATCCAATCCGTGGAGGATCGGATCGGATCAATTTAATCCGTTGAATCTAATCTTAAAAGAAAGAGATCAAACATGTTGTAAAGAGTTTTGCATACAGGCTAACAATCCACAAAAAAAAAATACAAATTACAAATATATACTTTTATCCTAGAAGCTACTCAATTAATCAATACAAAGAGTTGTTTTTATCTACATTACAATAAAAAAGAGATCTAATCAACAAATAAAGACAAACATGTTGTTAAATTCATTTGTTATACTTATATATAAAAGTTAATTACATTTTAACCCCTGAAGTTTTTTCTTCTTTTATATTTAGATCTCTTGACTTCTATTTAGACCCCTTAAGTTTTGTTATTTTTTTATTTATATTTAATGTCAATGGATCGGATCGGATTGAATCTGTGGATTGAAGGTGAAATCCGTCACCGATCCATTGCTAACGGATTGCAAGATTTTCAATCCATCACCAATCCTTTGACCTTCAGTTCGGTTAAAAATCCGCGAATCGGATTGAATCTGTGGATTGAGGGTGAAATCCGTCACCAATCCGGTACTAACGGAATACAAGATATTCAATCCATCACCAATCCTTTTACCTTCAGTTCGGTTAAAAATCCGCGGATCGGAGCGGTTCAAATTGGTTTTACAGATCAGGCAGATTTTTTGTGTGCCCCTAGCTAGCAGGAAAAAAAAATTAACAAAGCCTTTCTAGTTTATAACCCCCAAAATTGCTTCATCACAAAGTTTTCGTTCGCTATTGGCATTCCAATGTGGTTTCTCTGGAAGACGTTTATACGCGAAAGCATACAGCATACACACTGTGTTCGTGGACCAAGTGGGGGAGAGTCCATCGCGTAGGAAATACATATCACCACATCATCTTATTCGGATGATGACACAAATATCTATATCTATATCTATATTTATACCGTAATATAAAAGCCACACTTTCACCTGCGCATCTCCTCCGACTCCCATCTGCTTTCCTCTTGCTTCTCTTTCCTTCCTTGCTATTGGGGTTAATATTAAGGATTGGAACAGCCCAAAAAAGTGCCCTCTCTTGTGTGGGCAGTGATCAACTAATTCAAATGCTCATTTTTTAAGCTTTAAATTTTAATGAAGTCTCACTGTGTAGATTTTTTGGGATGATCTAACTATGGTTAATAGTTGAATTTGTATTTTTAATTGGATATTATTGTATTCTTAATTATGCTTACATATTAATTAATGGTTGTTGTTGAAACTCGAAGCTTCTCATATCTTCTAAATCAAACAATAGATACCCTTGGTGCATTGTCATATTTTCTATTTACGAAAAAAACTTAAGAACACATATACTGATCATAACAAGTGGTGATCAGATCACCAGACTAAGCCTTATCCTTATTAGGCTTGATCTTGGGTTTGTTTGTAGGCATTTTGGCAAGATTCAAGCCTGATCAGGGAGAAGGCATCAAGGAGTACTCAAAGTCCACTCAAGTTGAACAACACTTCTGAGGCGAATCAGGCTTTGTGGTGTTGGAGTTAGTCACCAAACTGAATTTCATTTTGCACCCCTACTTACTTGCATTAATAAATTGAATCACAGATGCACATATAAGAAATGGTTGTGATCAGATGCCCTAAGAAATGACAACACTTCCAATGCCAACGTAAAAATGATTTATGTGTCAACTATCATTCGATGAGTATGGGGTCGATACTCAGGGAGCGGTTTGAGATTCAAATCCTTTTCAACTTAAAATTGTACCTTAGAAGAAATTAAGAAGTTAAAACTAATAAAATCACTAAATTAGATAATAAATTTTCTAAATTCAAAATTAATCCTAATATAATTTCTAAAACCCAATCTGATGCAAGAATGAATGAATTATGCAAACCTAAAATAAAACTAATCCAATCTAGAAAAATCAAACTCTTAAAATAAATGCAGGAATTTTTAAGGCTAAGAAACTATGTTACATGCCCAACTTTTTGAACCTGAACGACTGACCTAATTCTCAATCCCCATGGATGGACTTGAAACTTTGATGATGAATGAACACCAAAAAGCAAACAAAAGCGAAAAAGGATGTACAACGAAAGAGATATGCATGCCTAAAGATGGCTGCCTACCTGACCATGTTTTACTGTAGAAATTCTGTATAGCGTGACTGATTAGGCATGTTTAGGCTACTTGAAATCAGCTTTCCGAAATTCTTCTGAGCCAAAATTCTGGAGTTTTAACGGAAAACTATCAACGTTTAATTCCCCAGAATTTCAATTGAAAATAACATGTTTTGACTTATTTTAAACAATGCTACTTTTGTCACAGAACCATGTTAAATTTGCTGAAACCAGAGCAGATTTTTCAATTTTCATATTCATCAATTGTAATCAATTTCAGATTTCTTTTTTTTAATCAGTCCTTAAATATTGGATTTCCAGCAACATAAAACATGTAAAACAAAAAACCTAATTCTAATACATACCATGATCACATTCTAACAATGAAATTATGCATAAAAGTAAAATTGGAAAA
This sequence comes from Cinnamomum chago, assembly GCA_038049695.1. NCBI lineage: Eukaryota > Viridiplantae > Streptophyta > Magnoliopsida > Laurales > Lauraceae > Cinnamomum > Cinnamomum chago. The sequence goes on from CP142462.1 coordinate 11,892,697, forward strand.
CATAAAATACCTAAAAGTAGGGTCAAAATTGTAGGAACCTACATGTGATTAAATTTATAGAAATTTAAATGTAGCCAAGCATACTGAGATTTAAATATAGTTAAGCATACTGAAAAATTAAATGTAGTGAATATGATATTCCTTCCAGTACTCTTCAAGTTGAACTAAGAACCGTTGAGATTACCATCTAGGGCTTGTTCTACAACTTGAATCGTCAAGCAAATTGTGAACCCTAAATTAATACGCAAGTTTGAATATAAAAGCTATAGAACGGGATGAAAGACCCACCTGAGAATATAGAAATTCATGAACAAAAGTGCCTTTTGACTCTTTCAACGTAGGGACGGTACAAAGAACGTGCATGTAAATATGTGGAGTTCGGTAACAAGGGAGAGTTTTCGAGATGTACACGTGACCATACCGGAAAAAATCCCAAGGTTTTTTATGGCCCCAAGAGAGACAAATTCACCATGTAAATCACTGTAGCAATGCTTTCGTAAAAATGCATGGCTAAGATTGAGGGCATTTTGGCACCAATTTACACATGTGAATCACTCACATAAAAACACATGCATGCCAACATGCATAATGGTTATGCATGGGTAACGTTTATGTACGTAAATGATTGTTTATGATCCAACCCGATGGAATGAGTTGTATGTCAATTGGGTCGGTCCGGTTCGAGCCCGACCCGTTACCATCCCTACTACCATGAACTCAGTGGGCCGGGCCCGGGCATATATCTAACTGGGTTTGAAAGAAACGGTTTCTTTCCAAAAGATGCGATGAGCCAGAATTTGACAGAAGACGGTTTCTTTACAAAAGAAGAAGATGGAATGTTGAGAAATTTCAATCATGCGATGAGCCAGAATTTGACAATTTTTTTTTTGATAACGTAGGGTTCCCAGCCCTTTAGGCCAGAATAATCCCTACGGGCCCAGGAGAGAAAGCCGGGTAAAATTCCCCTGTGGCCCCAGTGTGGTAGAGCAGTTTCGAACCCACAACCTCCGGGTGCAAACCGTAGTCCTAGGCCAACTGAGCTACCCCTCGATAGATGCGGCCGTGAGTTGCCACTTCATCTTTTTTTCTCCATGTATCTGATTCAGAAAGAGTAAATTAAAAGAAAGAAAGTGTTGGGCTGATGGTGGCTTCCAATTACAATATCGAGGGTTAGGATTTTGGAGGGCTAAGGAAAAAAGGCCGGGTTTATTTGATGTTGATGTTATGGTTCGAGGGAGGTGTTTTTTTGGGGTTTGCTTGTTTTCTTTATTTTTTTAAAATGAATTCTCTTTTTTAAAATAAAAAAAAGAGAATTTAACCGGAAAAAAATATTTAATGTGCACGTGTGACGCGATCAAACACTTTATGGTGGTGCACCAATTAGAGCAATTGGGCCGAATTTTCAATTTTTTTACCTATTTGTTATATCGTCGGCGCCGACCTTATTTACACTAAAGTTGTAACTTTTTCAGACGTTCTTGGGAAAAGAAATTCTAAGTCAGTGTCGGTGATGACCCTAATAGTGTAAAATAAGGTCATCACCGACGCATAGTTCTTATTTTTTGGACCAAAAGTCGTAACTTTTTCAGGTGTTTTCGAGAAAGAATTCTAAGTTAGGGTCGGCGATGACCTTAGCAGTGTAAAATAAGGTCACCACTGACGCATGTTTTCTATTTTTTTGACCAAAAGTTGTAACTTTTTCCATGCATTCTTTGGAAAAAAATTTAAATCAAGGTCGGTGATGAACCTGGCAGTCTAAAATAAATGACTGGCCTCATTTGTGCTTCAAATACAACATTTATGAATTTAAATTAAAAAAAACATTTCATGCATTCAATTGACATTTAATCAATCCATCAACATCCCATATACATTTACTTAAATTGCCTGCACATCTCCTAAGTTTAAACAACATCCACAACATAACCACTTCAATTACGAATTACATTAGGATCAATATCCAAGAGCACATGTAGCACAACAAATGTAGGGGGAGGTTCACTACAAGTCAGGCGGCAAGACCGAGAGTGGAGGGAGGTTAGGATAAAGCATTCAAACATAACCACTCCTGCGAAAAATGACAGTTTGAATAACGTTAGCCACAGATCGAAATGAAGTTCAATTGATTAGTGGTTGTGTGGAAGAGAGTATACCAAACCGCGTTTGATAGCGGCGGAAATGTGATGCTCTTGCTCGCACAAAAGTCGAGCTTGTGCATTTTAAGTAATAGCTTCGTTGCAGGGCAATTCGTCCTTGCTTGTATTCTCTTCAGACATCCGTGTACATCAAAATTAGACATGATAGAATTGAATAATGGAGGCAAGCATACATAAAAAGATGTTCACAAGACGGAAATAATGAACACTAAAAAGTTTTCATGCTTATATGGAATAGTGAACACAAAAAAAATGTACATTTCATAACAATCTAATAATAGAGATAGATTACGCCCTCTTGAAGTAAGAGATAAACACCTTTGTCTAACACCACCATAGTCAGTTAAAAAAAAAAAAAAAAAAAAAAAAAAAAAAAAAAAAACCACCATAGTTAAAGTTCATGAAGGGTCAATTGTTGATTTTGCAAGGAAGTATAGGATATATTATCGGTTATTTGCAACAAACTACATTTGTAAATATTGTTAATTTTACTTATTAATTGCATTGTATAAAAAAATATGTGCTCAAAAATTGATGCATCTCCAATATTCTTTACTCTCTTTATAATTTTCGTATTAAAATTTTAGTTGGTTGCTTGCCCGTGCTCGGCACAGATTTCTCGTTGCTAGTAAAGTATGAGACTATAATATCATTCTAGTAAAATTATCCTAACATTTTTATTTTATAACCTTCATCTTTGTATATGAACCATTCTTTTGATAAATAGTCCGATGAAAAAGGGTTTCATTATTGATCCCATGGTGGTTCCCTGATTACAGTTTCAGACCCGATTCAACTAAAATGTGGTTTCATAAAGAAACTAGTGACAATTTTTGGAATACGAAATTGCCTAATTTTGGGTCATTTGACTAAGACATGTTTTCTATATGGATCTCATGCATTTAGGCAGCATCAATGATGCAGGTTTCGGCAACAAACAAAAGGACCAATCAAATAAAAGCAAACTAATCAAACCATAATCTTAATTTAATTACAGATCCAACTGATCACCAAAAACAGAATGAATCTGTTATTTTAAAGTTTTGGGACCAAAGTCAACTCAATCCATTTCACAAAACAAGAAAAATGAACAAGGAGAACAAATTTATTCTAACTGCCAAAGACAGTAACTGCTCTAGAACCGTCGTCCTTTTAAACTCAGAAAAACCCAAATTCGGAATCCTACGAACCCTAGTCCATTCAAACGAACATTGAAGCCCATGTACCATGCACTGCGATACCGTATGCGAGATGGCAGCAAAACCAAAGGGAAGGAAAACACAAAAACATAGAGAAAGATTAAAAAAATGGAAGGAGATAGATACCTCTACAGTCAAGATAGAAAAAACAGACTATGGAAAAACCGATTGGGAGCAAAGAGATGCGGTTAAGGAGGAAGTTTGAAGCCTGATGCAAGTGGAAATTGTAGCTACCACGCAGGAGCACTCATCCAAGATCGGTCTCGGTGGTATACTGGAAGAAAGAAGAAAAGAATGAGAAGAAACAGGGTTTTGAGCCCTAATAGAGTTTGCGGATAGGGTCGGCATCGACCTTATGTAGTGTAAATAAGATTAGCGCCGACGATGTGCCAAATAAGTAAAAAAAAAAAAAAAATGAAGATTCACCCCCAATTGCTCTAATTGGTGTACCATCATCTAAAGTGTTTGATCGCGTCATATGTGCGCATTAAGTATTTTTTCTGATTAAATCCTCAAAAAATAATTACCAGGTTGGTGGAGTCCTCGTCATGGCAATAGTTCTTTTGGCAAGTGGTATAGCAGAAATAGGTAAGTATTCAATTGGAATTCATCTCCATCCCCGTGTTGAGTTTTAAAGTCTAACAGACGTTTCTTTTTAGGTTTATTTTAATAGATGACTCTGCCACATTTCGACAAACCTAACTGGACATACTCTACCGAGTTCAGTGAAATCGATTCCAAGTGCTACAAAAAAATGTTTTGGCCAAATCACATAAAGCTGAGAAAAATTGTTCAAATCTCTTATTGCTAAAAGCCTCTATTATTAAATACATATATATATATATATATATATATATATGAATGAGCAGTAACGAGTGTGAGAACTACTTGTGTAGAGACATGTGAGTTTCCAATTATCATATATTTGCATCAGGGGTCAGCCCTAAGCCTTTATCTCTTTGCACTGATTATGGATGACTTAACTGCTCATATTCAAAGCGAGAAACCTGGGTGCATGTTATTTGCAGATGATATTTTGTATTGATAGGTGAATCAAGATATGGCGTGAATGCAAAACTCGAGAGTTGATAGAATTCAAAGGTTTTAAAGTAAGCTGTACAAAGACAGGATAAATGGATCATAACTTTAGTGGGTATACAGAAAGAGGTGAAACTACTATAAGAATTGAACATCAAGAGATACCATAAAGTGATTCTTTCCGCTACCTTAGCTATATAATTAGTAAGGATGTGGAGATTGATGAAGATGTCGAATATATGATAAAAGCAGGATGATTGAAGTGGAGACTTACTTTTAGAGTGCTTTGTGACCGACGAATGCCCACAAGAATGAATGAAAAATTTTACAGGACAACAATTAAACGTGACCTATGAGGCGGAATGTTGGTCAATCAAGAAACAACATTTGCACAAAATAGATATAGTAGTTATGAGAATGTTGATGTGGATTTGCCGTAAAACTAGGAATGATAAAATTAGAAATGAGCATTTTCGAGAGTATTTAGTGGTAGCAACAATATGATATAAAATTAAAGAAACCCATTTGAGATGATTTGGGCATGTCCAACGTAGGCCAGTAACGGCGCCGGTAAAGAAAAGTCGGGTCATGAAGGTTGATGTCCATCAAGGAGAAGGGGTAGGCCAAAGAGAATGTGGATTGATGTGGTAAAAATGGATATGAAGAAGTGTGACTTATCTGAGAATTTGATTCAAAATAAATCGGAATGGAAAACAGAATTCGTGTAGCCGACCCAAAAAACATAATTGGGACAAGACTTTGATGATGATGATAATGGCTAAGACTCAACTCATACACGTACACACATTATATGTCACTAATCCGCATGACAATTTTTTCTTGGAGGTAGACGTTGTAGCTTACCCACATATATCCAAATGGGGGCGATTGTCCCCTCAAACTTGGGCTCGCATTCAAAACTCGCAGGGCAAGTGAGGATCCGCATCCAAAACCCACATGAAAACTTCTTGTCCGCCCTCATAATTAAATGAAAATTTTGGATTTGCTCACAAAATCCAACTACATGTTTGGGCTTGTCCCTCTCAAACAAAATCTTTAGTCCGCCACTATTTATATGTCATAGCTCATAACTCACCTGATAAAAACATGGGTAGTGTGTGTGTGAGAGCACTCGTGTTTGTGTTTGAGTCCTCAATGTAGAAAAAATTTAAGAAGAAACAAAAAGGTGAATCCTAAAGGGCCCGTTTGGTAATTTACTTTTAAAATAAAGTGGAGTGAAGTGAAATGAAAAGAATGAATAAAATATAAGTAAGTTATGATGATATTTTGTTTTTAGTTGTTTGGAATGGAATATTTTTGACTTTTTGTATGGGGAAATGTAGATTTTTTGTCTTTTAGTGAGTAAATGTAGTTGCTTTTTGACTTTTTTTGGAAAAGATGGAGGGAATTTTTGTAAAAAGTGTTTTTGATGGGATGTTTAACTTAACTTGACTTTATTAGTAAATTTACCAAACGGGCCCTAAGGAGTAAGTCTTGGGTCTGCATATTCACCTTATAAATTTCACATCTCTTAAATTTAAACTTTAGCTGGATCCTAATTTATAATAAAATCCTTGAACAGCCCTAAAAAAATCCTCAACAAGTACACAGCCTCCAAAAAAAAATACAATGGAGTACTTTTAGAAGAAAAAAAAATGTAAAGTACATAGAGTCATCAGAAAAAAAAAAAAAAAAAAAAAAAAAGGGACTACAATTAAACGTCTAGCAATGCAGCATACACCCTCTTATCCATACCTGTATCCAATTCCTGCATCAAGAATCTGAAACCGCCCACACGAACCAACAGCTGCACAGCTCTATAACTTTTGCTAAAAGGAGAGGAGATAAAAATTCGCTTCTCCAGGCTTCAATTGGTGCAGCAACTCCATCAAATGTGATCCCTAGTGACAAATGTGACAGAAGGTGCCAAAACGAGCATGTGTCCACGAACATTTATTTCTGCAAACTAACAGGAACGACCCATATTTGTGCTAAAAACTGTGACCAGAGAATTATTTACGATAACCATAGCTCTCTTTGCAGAGTTAGTGGGCAGGTTTTCCCCCTCACAACAGCAGAAGAGCAAGCAGTGAGAGGGGTCAGGAGGAAGCTGGAAGCGGAGAGCCCTGACAGCTGCACTTTTAAGCACACCATGCGTGATGCTCAGCTACATCCAGCTCAATGAGGTGTAAGATCCTACATCCTTCTCCTTTTGAAAAGTCTTTCCGTGCGGTCGCTCCGATCTGCAGCCAAGTTGAAGATGGCATGGATATGAGTTAGAGTTAATTGGGATAATTTTATCCTTTTTTTTTTTTTTACCACCTTTTCTTTGTTTATGGTCTAGAGAAAGTTAAACAACTCACTTACTATGGAGATTTGGAAAAGTAACCATGTGTGGTGGTCTTGACTGTAGGAAAACATTTAAGATTATGTAAAGTCTTGCTTATGCTTATATAAATGAAGCTACTCCTGTTACTTCTTGACTATTCACAATTTTTCTATTTTTTGTGTGTGTCTGTCTATCTATCTACCTTTATATTGGGTAAGGCTAACCTTCATCTTTTATCTGGGCTCATGAACATCGCATGGTGAAATAACATAACATAATGAAACAGGTTAATTACAATATCGATAGTGTTCTATTAACATTTCTGAGCTAGCGCATATATTTTTAATGGAAACAAATCCAAGCATAGAATGTTGTAAAGACTAAATATTTAGTTCTACCTCATTCAAAAGGATCTCGCCCACTCATGATGTTCTAGAAGAGGACAGGCAAGAGATCTGGCCTTCCATTGCATCTGGGAGAAGCCTTGATCATGAATTTGCCATATTCTACTATTGAGAGAGGAGGGAGAGCTTGAGAGAGATGGAAAGGAGAGAGAGGCTGGGGAATGTTGAGAAAGAGAAGTGGCAGAGAGAGAAGGGAGGACTTTCATGAGGGAGATGGAGAAGACTTTTTGAGGGGCCTTTCTTCAGGGTTTACTGGTTACACAATAATATCTGCAATCAGATAATCCCAACCTTCCAATTGGAGTCTCCTCTTATACACAATCCCAGCTGTAACTTCTCCATTTTCATTGGATTGTTACTATCATCAACTCTAGAAGATAAGTACATACTGTGGCCTGCGAATTTAGGAATTGATCGAGCTGCAATTAGATTAATACAAAGTGGAGATAATGATCATAGAACTATTTAATTTCAAATTGGATGTAGCTCAGTATACCCATGTCAAGTGTGGGCTGCACCCCATCATCCCTGCAAAAGCGGACTGCAGTGCAGAGATGAACACCAGCATCCTCCCAAGACTAGTCGGTATTACAGTTCAAATCAGAAGTAGTACAATACCACAACACACAAAAAAAAAAAAAAGGAATAATTCATATTAGGGCCCACAACAACGCCCGATATAATCTATATTTGCATCAATACTCTCTCTTCTCAACAACAATAGAATATGAAATTTTGAAAGAAGCAAGAGACTGATAAGGTATTACACCCATTGTTCAATACATCCACCCTTCAAGTACATTGCAACAGAGCGAAGTGCACAGTGGTAATACATACATACACTACAGAGAAAAGGGTGCATTCATAGAAAAATAATGTACGCACATCAGACTCACGAACATGAAAAATTCACCTCCATTAAGATCACTAGGACACAGGCCTTATCTCAATGCCTTCAATGATAAGCCCTGACTTCCAGCCTAAATCTGTAGTCTGCTTAAAATTCATCTCTACATCTCCTTCCTCTCCCTCATCATTGAAGAACTCACCCATCTCAATCTCCATCCACCCGTCACTCCTCGCTTGTGGAACCTGCCCATCAACTCCATCGGGCACTGCCTCTTGCAAAAAAACTATCTTGTTGGATTCATGGCTCCCTAATTTGACCGAAGTTTCTGCATGATTCAGTCCAGTTGCATCTTCACGAAATTTGGTGACAAGGTAGACCTTGTAAGTAGTTTTGGGAGACAAAATATGAGCATCAATCTTCCCAAAGATATGTAACCAACAGACTTGCAGAAGCTCTGCCACCCCACGGAACCTATAGAGGGAAGAACATGAGATTGGTTATCGACCATGTAAAGGGCTGACACAACACAACTTAAAAGAGACTCAGGTTTCAACTTAGAATGAATAACTCATTGGTGGAAATGCGGCAAATGTCCACACTAGAATTAAGTATTTCCAAACAAAAACATATAAAACACATAGAGTTTTATGAGCAAACTAGAAGATGCTACCTTGATCATCCCATTATCAAGGGGTCAGGTGATTAGAAAGCTCTTATCATGCTCATGATAAACTAAAAACCAGTCTTGATATGAATGAAGTAAAAGAAAGAGCATGTGAGAATTTTCCCCACAAGCAATTTGGGAGTTGGTGGTTTCCAAGGGGGAAAATACAGAGGAGGGGAAAAGGCGAGATAAGATGTAAAATAGTTCTAAGAAGAAAACGGTTCTTGATTGTTCTGCCATTGCCAAAAGGTAAGGAGTCATCACTTACTCTTGTAATTGTCCTCTTTTTATTTGTATTACTATACTGAAAACTAATGCTACTATTTGGCTGTAGAAGTTTTTCCAAGGTTTTACCACGTAAAATGATTGTCACTTGCGTAGATGATTTTGTGTGCACAGTTGATTTCATTTAGTTTAATAAATTGTCATTGCTTCTTTGCTTACATTCGCGGTATACACAATTTGGTTGCTTCAGTAATTTTGTCAGCCCAAATGGACCAAGTATTTTGGTGCCATGTTTGCAGGTGTGCATCTGGGGTCATAGATCATCAAAAGCATAAATGACAAATTCTGATATCGAAATTGGAAGTAAAAGGCATAAATTGAACGTCTTTGGAGAAGAAAATCTTTGGGATCACTCTCTCATCAGGTATCCAAAATGAAAAGATGATGCAAAATATGACAGGAATGTTAAAATAAGTGGTCTCAAATGAGAAGACACTACACCAAAAATCGAAAATTGGAACGGAAAAGCGTTCCTAATCCTCCCGTTCCTAATTCGTTAAACCGTTCCAATTTCCGTTCCAATTTGGTACCAACCGTTCCTAATCCAAATTGGAACGGAAATTGGAACGGTTTAACGGATTAGGAACGGGAGGATTAGGAACGCTTTTCCGTTCCAATTTCCGATTTTTGGTGTAGTGAGAATGAAAAAATGTAAAATTCCACAAGCAATCCAACATTTACAAGAGCTCCTGGCATAGTGGAAGGTGCCCACCATAACTATCTTGAGGTTGTGGGTTCAAGTCACGTTACCCGAAAAAAACTAGTGCAAAACAAAACTTTAGATTCCTTTGTTGATTGGAATTGGTGGAACCATTTAAAATGGAAGACTAAATTGACTTCCCATTACTCAATTTTCCATTGCCAGGTATCTTTCTTCATGATAGACATTTCCATGAATGAACTTTTCAAACTGATGCCAAATATCTGTACTGATGGAACTGTTGGACGCAGGGTTTTTTTCCCTAAAAAATTGAATAGAGATGCTTTTCTCCAAACGTTATCATTCTGTGACCAGGGAGGCAGGGTCCTGTGAGAATAGGAATTCTCCAAGCCCAGGCCCAAGCACATAACTCCATCACCGGGGTCCAACAATAAAAAGTAAACCCGTAGAGGGGACTGTCTCCGATTAGAGTAAAATTTGCGGACTTCAATAAATAAAATTCATGATTATTAACAAGCAGTGCTTGGGCTCATATATAACATTGATCTAATTAAGCGAAGCTCGAGTCCAACCAAGCCCGTAATCCAGTCAAGATCGAGTCAGGTCAAGCTGAACTGGCCCTAAATCAAGCACTTGCTCTCTAACTCAACTCAATCCGCTCACAGGCCATGCTCGAGCTTGAACCTAATTGAGCAGAGTTGAGCAGGCTCAACTCATTGACACCCTACATATTGCTAAAAAAGACACCTTGATTTGATGAAAGTAACTGTATAAGGCATGTAGAATAAATGGTTCAAACAATTCACCTATGAGAATCCTATCCATTATAAGCAAACAAACAAGCCTAGTAAAAAAGAAGGAAGATATTCCCCTATGAGAAAAACTAACATAAATGGCCTGTTTGGCCAAGACAAGGTGGAGAGAAAACCTAACACAAACTTGAAATTCAGATTCTTGAAGACAATCTTCAGAGAAATAAATACAAAGATGAACTAAAATAGTAAGAAAATAAGTACTAACCTTGACTCAGGATGAGAAGTCCAATTCCAATACCTTGGGTCTTGACCCCATATGATCCCCAGCTTCCTTGCAGACAACATGTAACACTTCCTGCAGCTCATTTTATCTATTGAAAAACTCTGCCAACATAAAATCATTCATCATCATGATTATTATCATCAAGGACATTAATCAACAAATATTAGTCAAGGGTTAGATATCTAATTGTAGACAAAGTAACATGAAGTTGAAAAAAATCATAGAACACGCAATAAATACTGTTTCACATTGAACTTGATCCAAATGATTTGAATACATAGTGTTGAGATCCACCCAATGTATTCAATTCTTATGTATTTTATTCTAACACAAACGATCAGGGCCTAAGATTAGGTCCCAATTATAATATATTAAGCTAAGAGGTTTTGACATCAATTTTGACCGTCAATTATAATTTTAATCAGCAGTTATGTAACTACTTATGCAACTACCCACTCATTTTACCATCAAACCACAAAAAGGTATTTTTTTTAATATGTAATTATTTATTTTGCAGGAGATACCGTGCATAGCACGGGTTATTGGGCTATTGCGAGGAAGCTACTATTGGCATACAAATTTTCTCTCTTCCCACACACACATTGAAAAAAAAAAAGACACCCTGTAAAATTACTTTTTTGCCCACCCTCTTCCTTCCTCTCTCCCCACGCCCCCTTCACCTCCAGCCGGCGGTAGATCCACCGCCGTCCCCTCTCCTCTCCCTTCTCGCTCCCTCCCCACTGTTTTCTCTCCCTCTCTTCTTCCCTCCCCACTGTTTCTCTCTCTCTCTCTCCTCTCTTCTCTCCCCCTACCTTCCCCTTCACCTCCGGATCCGGCTTGGACCGGCAAGCGCTGGCCGATCCTCTCCTTCCCTTCTCTCTCTCCCCCACTGTATTCTCTTTCCCTTCTCCCACTCTCTCCCTCCCCCACTATTTTTTTCTCCCCCCATTCTCTTCTCCCTGTCTCTCCCTCTCCTTCTTTCTCTCCCTTCTCCCCTTTTCTCTCTCTCCCTGCTGGCAGCAAATCGGGCAGATTGGCAATCATTGCGACCGCCCTGTTGTCTAATCTGCCGCTAGCCGGAGGTAAAGGGGTTAGAGAGAAAGGAAGAAGGTGGGCAAAAAGGTAATTTCACAGGGTTTTTTTTTTTTCCAAAAAAGATATATGTTGAAAGGGAGAAAACTTGTGTGCCAACCGCAACTCCCTTTTTATTAACTTCTATTGATGTGATATTTACCATGTTGCCCTCGTCGATTATAATCGGATCGCAGAGACGGATGAAGAGCTCCTTGGACGAGAAGTGGACAGGAGGAACGGATCCTGCGAGGATATCCGGGTAATCGGGCGGGAGGAATTTCTCCCATACGACGTCGGATTCTGAAGCGGATCGGAAGATGGAACACACGGCCGAGGATATGAACGCATCTCGTGGAGAAGTGAAGAAGGAGAGGATACGAGAAATGCAGTCTTCGGGCAAGTTGCTGAAGAGATCCTGACCGTTCATTTCTTGCTCTCTGGTTCTCAGATTTCACAGGAAGGAAGGGGAAGGAAATCAAAACGCTAAAAAGTACTTCGTCTTTTAAGTTTCCTTCTCTTCCAATTGAGCCTCCATCTATATGCCCGCGGATTGAAGTAGGTATGCGAAGGTTCATAGAAAGAAATTAGGGAGACTTTGTATACCCTTTGACTTGACTCTTTCTCTCTTTCCCATCCCAAACACTGACATTTGATTAAATCTAAGGAGGAAAAACAACTTTTGATTCATAGACTCTTAAACTCTAAGCATGCCTACCAAAGCACACGCTGCACACCCCATCCTAGACGAGTCCAGTTCCTTTGTCAAACACTTTTATACAACTCCAATGTGATGGCCCCGTTGAGATAATTTGGACCACTTCAAGATGAATTTCATCTCCTCCATATTAATTGGGACCCACGGTTTGAGCCATCTAATTTAAATTACTTTCTCTTTTTAGTTTTTGGTTTTATTAAGTTTATCTTGGATTCAATTTTAATAATCTCAAATTAAATAAGACTCTTGTTAGCTAATTTGAGGGAATTAAGGAAACTTACCTTTATTGGATTTCTTTGACGGAAAGAAATCTCTCTAGGGCTTATCTATATATATGGTTTTCCGGTCTTCTCTCTTAACCTACGAGATCTGAAAAGCACCCATAACTTCACACTATTGGAGTGGGTGATAAAAGAGATAGGAGAAAACCCTATTTGAGAAAAGAGATTCGCTCATTATCAAAAGATCATAGCGCAAGATTCATATGTTTGATTTATATTGCAAACCATATTAGATATAACATCTTAGTGAGCACCATGATGGAAACGTAATCGGGGTTGTGGCATCACTGCTAACATGTTTTAATCATGCTTCGGTCGTTGTAATCAATTGTACGGTGGGACTCACTGCTTTTGAACTGAAACTTAAGAAGATATGTGATTCATCTTGAATGGAGTTTTAGAAAAGTGTCACATGATTCAATGTTGGGAAAGAGGGTCTGGACTCCACATGAACATGAACACCAGCGTCTTCCCAAGACTACCATTACAGTTGGAATCAGAAAATGTGCACAGAAAACCAAAAGAAAAGAAAAAACAAAACAAGACAAAAACAAATGTGACTAATGGGTACTAGGGGAAACTTATAAAAAATTTTTGTCAGAATGGATCGTTCAAGATTTAGGTCTGTGACACTTGGACAAGAAACTTTTAAAAGAAAAAAAAAAAACACTCTGGACAAGAAAGAAAGTCGGAATGGATCATCCAAGATAGAGAATGAATGACCCAATATAACTTTATACGCATCAATACTCACTCTGCCCAACACTATGAGTCTACAGGGATTCATGATCAGCAACCGGAATCATATAGAATAAGAATGAGTACAAAACAAGCAAGAAAATGACAATGGCATTACACCCATTGTTCCAGCCATTTTTAAGTACATTGTAATAAAAAGTAGTGCACAATTGTAGTACCTACTGCTACATTACAGAGAAATGAGCGCATTCATAGAATACAATGGACACAAATCAGTTTCAAGAACACAATAAATTCGCCTCCACAAACATCACTTGCACACAGGCCTTATCTCAATGCCTTCAACTATAAGTCTAATCCCCATGCGCATCTCCATGCTATCTATGCAAAACCCCGACTTTCGGTTTTCATCTCTTATATCCCTAAAAATCATCTCAACATCTCCTTCCTCTCCCTCATCATTGAAGAACTCGCCCATCTCAATCTCCATCCACTCATCACCCCTTGCTTGTGGGTCCTGCCCATCAGCTCTAGAGCTCAGTGCCTGTTGAAAAAAAGCTTTGTTGATGGATATATGGCCACCTAATTTAACTGACATTCGTACTAGACGGTGGTCCAGTCCATACGCTCTTTCACCAAATTTAAGAACAAGGTAAACCTTGTAAGTAGTTTTGGGAGAAAAAATATGAGCGTCGATCCTCCCAATGATCTCTATCGAAAGGAGTTGCACGAACTCTGCCACCTCTTGGAACCTAAAGATTGGATGAACATTGTAAGAATTTGTCATTTGACCTTGTAAGGGACAGACACAAAACACAAAACACAAGGTATGATAATGAGTCAAAATCTCAACTCAAGAATGAATAAAAACAGATGAGAGTTTTGGGAGCAATACCAGAAGATACTGCCTTGATCATGATCTCATTAACAAGGGGCCGGTCTGGTCATTCTAAAACTATTATCATGCTCATGAAAGTTTTATAACAAATCTTGATTTGAAATGAATTCAAAGAAATACGGCCAGTGATACTTTTCCCCACAACCACAAGAAGCAATTCGAGAGTGGGTCATGGGTGGTTTCCAAGGTGGAAAATACTGGAAGAAAATAAACTGTGTTCTGTCCCTGGTATTCTACATACAGGACAAAGAGGAGGAAAAACAAGATAAGATTCTTAGAATTCTTAAATGAAGAAGACAATTTTTGATTGTTCTGTTAAAGGAACTAGTGCTAGGGGAACTAAGAAATGAATACTCATCCATCACCCTATTAATTCAATATCTAGAAAAGTAAAGTCATCTACATATCCTTCACCCCTCACCTTATATATATTTCTCCATCACCTCTGCAACCCCAAAGGATAGTTCAGGTGGCCTAGGACCATGTTTGTATCCGGAGGTTATAAGTTCAAAACTGCACTACCACACTGAGGCGAACTCTCCAATTGCAATAAAAAAACTTAAAAATAAAATCTTAAAAATAAAATTAAAAAAAGTCTGGAAACACCCCTGTATAAAATGTTACGTTACTAAATGCCCTCTCTTAATTGCAACCACTTTATACACGTAGCTCTTTGGAATAGGCTGAAACGCATTCCGTTGAGCTATTCCATTGTTTCAACAAAACAGGAATTCGACCCTGAAAATATAAGTATAAACTAAAAAGAGTAAGAAAATAAGTACTAACCTTGATTCACGTAGAGAAGTCTGAATCCCATACCTTGGTGGGCCCCCACTCCCTGAGAACCTGAGCTTCCTTGTGGACAACATGTAACACTTCCTGCCGGTAATTTTATCTACTGAAAAAGTCTGCCATTATAAAATCATCCAGCATCATGATCATGATTATCAAGGATATTTAAAGATTGGGTCAAGGCTTAAATATCTAATTCTATTATACCAGGACATATTCATAGGGTCCAGGGTCCACCCAATGAAGTTGAAAGAGTGCATCAAGGGTAAAACTGATAATAAAAAAAAAAAAACATTTATAGAACACATGATATGCAAGGGTGGTAAAACTGATTAAAAAAAAAAAAAAGAGGTGTTATTTAAAAATGGGTCCGGGTCCGGGTCCGAGTCAGTAACCTTGAAAGAGTCCCTTTGGTAAAAATAATCAATTTTGTATTTACCATTTTGCCCTCGTCGATAAGAATCGGGTTGAGTAGTTGGAAGAAGAGGTCCTTCTTGGACGAGAACTGCACAGGAGAAGCGGATCCTGCTAGGATATCCGGGTAACCCGACGGGAGGAATCTCTCCCAGACCATGTCGGATTCTGAAGCGGATCGGAAGATGGAACATACGGCCGAGGATCTGCACGCATCTCGAGGAGATGTGAAGGAGATGATATGAGAAATGCAGCCTTCTGGCAAGCTGCTGAAGAGATCCTGACCCTCCATTTCTTACACTCTCACATTCTCAGATTTCACACCAAAAGGGCAAAAGAAAAAACCCTCTAGAAACATCTTTTTAAGCCTCTCCTTATATGCTGCTGCCATGTGAAAAAAATCACAGGAGACTTCCTTTGTTCCTATACCAGCCTTGGAGATATAAAACTATAGGACTTTGGACATAGTTTTTAACGACCGTCCAGCTTCATAGGGCCCACTTAGGCCCTTTTTTTTTTCATTTTGGGGTGGACCTAGAAATTTATCTTTGGAGAGGTCACTATGTAAAAATACAAAAATCTTGGGTGGCAAGGCCAACCCAGCGCCCCCTTGATTCCGTGACTGTCTATGGCCTTGAGCATCTCTAGAAAGACACACAACATTGTTGCACAATGAAGATTTTGACAAGGACTTAAAAGGTCTAAGGATATGTTACTACATTTCTTCAGTGAATCCACTAGTACAAAGCTATCACCTTCAATTTGCTCATTGGTGATAACTCATTTTCTGACCGAGCTGTACCTTCTTAATTAGTGCTTTTAATCCCGCCTCTGGAGAATTATCATCAACTGTTCATTCTTGTGCATCAACTGTTGGGGTGTACAAAAAAACTGTTAAACCGTTCCGAATCGGGTGGTTTGGATTGGTTTTGTAGTAGATCGGTTCGGTTCGATTTTCGGTTTGAAGGTACAGTTAAATCGTTCAAATGGAACCAATTATATAAATATATATATATATTTTTGTAAAATATATAAAGGAATATGAAAACTTACTTGAAGAAAACTCGAACCTTCACTCCGTTATTTGAAGTCCAACGTCTCTCACCAATTGAATTGCTTTTTTTGTGAAAAAAAAAAAAAAACAAAACAAAACAAAAAAACAGTAACAGAACTGATTCCTTTCAGTTCGGTTCGAGCTCATAGGCGGTTCCGTTCGGTTCGGAAAAATAGAAAATCGATGAGATCTGAACCGCCCATGTGCACCCCAAATCAATTGTTCGTTTTTGTGCTTGCTGCAATTAATATTCGAGTTGAACTTCTCCTATTCATACTGTTGAACTTCAGATTTTTATGCTCATCCAACCTTTACTCACACTTGGGTTAAACTCGAGAAAAATCTATGATTAATATACCATCAAGTTTTAATGAGGTAACTCTAATGGAGCATCATTTTTATTTTATTTTTTTCATTTTTTCATTATTTTTGTCCACAAAGGGGGAGGGCTAGAATGCATTGCCGCTGCATTATAGTATAATGCAGCGCTCCATGTTCAACATATGATGGGGCCCACTGTTTCAAAACCCAAGTCGGTCATGAGCCTTAAGACCCTTTATAATGATCAACCTATAAATTATTATTCATGATGGCAGTCATTAGATTTGAGTCTATCCAAAACACGCGCGTGATGAACATGCCTTACATTTCTTTCGTTGGGATAGAAATGGAGGGAATAACTCATGTGTGATCAATCTAACAGTTAGCCCGCTGAAGTTTTATTTAAAAACTTAGATACAATAAATATTTTGGGTCCCAGGGCCAATGATCGGCTCATATTTTGAAATAGTGCAAGCCCCACCCTCCATTGAAGATGGGTTTTACAACATACTATAGTGCAATGGCCCTACAATTTAGCCCCGCGCATGGTCATAGAAATGCATGCAAGTGGGCCTATGAGCTGGACCGCAAGCTCACAATTTGCAGTCTTCTCATAGGAGAATATTGTCACTTAAAAAAAAGGATTTTACATGGAAAATCCAAGAATTTGGTCATTTCTGGTGAAGGGTCCCCGCAAATTGTGCTACACAAATTCGGTCTTCCTGCCATTTTTTTTTTTTATATTTTGTTTGTTTTTCTGAGCAACGATAGTGTCGCTCGGAAAAACTTGGGCAACACTAGCGTCGCTCCTCATGTCTTCTTCTTCCTCGTATCCTTCATATTTCTCCATATCGAATATAGGTTTTCCACTATTCATATCGGTGAAAAAGATGCGAATACAAGTTTCCATTGTTTATCTGGGCGGAAAATCTGCGAATATAAATTTAAAGTTCCCTGCTGAACAACCTTTTTCTCTCGTTTTTTCATGGATGGGTTCATGGGTTGAGGATAAACTCTACATGATAATGTATGAGCATAAGATTGTTATTGAAATCATTCTTGCATGTTATGTCTGCTATTTTTTTTCTTTTTCGTCTCTCTCACTTTTCAAGATAAATCTTGAGAATATGAAAAGAAGAAAGAAAGAAATAGTATGTCGGTTGGTAGTAATCTTTTTAT
Source organism: Cinnamomum chago (assembly GCA_038049695.1). Classification (NCBI taxonomy): domain Eukaryota; kingdom Viridiplantae; phylum Streptophyta; class Magnoliopsida; order Laurales; family Lauraceae; genus Cinnamomum; species Cinnamomum chago. The sequence continues at coordinate 11,910,748 of CP142462.1, forward strand.
AAAACACGTAAGAATGTTTCCCGAAGATGATTGGGAGAAAATGAAGTGGGGGAGATAGAGAAATAAGTGGGAGAAGAGGAAGAAGAAATAAAGGGAATTCTATCTTTTATGAAAATCGAGTAGAGCAATGCTAGCGTTGCCCCTAGCAAATATGAGCGTCGCTCCCTCGGCATTAAAAAAAATACGGAAGAGGTCCTGACGGACCATGTTTGTGCTACACAATCTTCAAGGACCATTCGCGAGGAATGACCAAATTCCGACACTTCCCATAAAATCCTCTAAAAAAAGATACTTTATCAATTCATATAAAGCTGGGAAAATATTATTCAATTCTTTGTTGCTGGATGTATATATATCATAAATCAGTTTGAAGGACATGATAAATTCGCCTCCACACGCATTAGTTCCCCACAGGCCTTATCTCAATGCCTTCAAGGATAAGCCCACTCTTCCATCGACCACCTTTAATCTCCATAAAACTCATCTGTACGTCTCCTTCCACTCCCTCATCATTAAAGAAATCACCCATCTCAACCTCCATCCACCCATCATCCTTTGGTTGTGGGTCTTGGTGATCATTCCAGTTCACTGGAACGCGCTTACGAAAACGGTGAGAAGGACCATCACGCAAATAAGCATAGTTGTTGGATACCTGGTCCCCTAATTCAACCGACGTTTCTGCATAATGGTGGCCCAGTCCATATGAATCCTCAACACATTTGAAGACAAGGTAAACCGTGTAACAAGTTTTGGGAGACAGAATGTGAGCATCAATCTTTCCACGGATCTCTAACCAACAGACATTCAAGAGCCGTGCCACCTCTGGGAACCTACAGAAGATATGAGAATAGGTTATTGACCATGTTAAGGGTTGGCTAGAATTCAGGATTTCCAAACAACAACAGATAAGAGTTTTATGAGAAATAATACTAGAACATGCTAACTTGATTGTCTCATTGTCAAGGGGTCTGGTCATCTGAAAACTCTGACCAGGCTTATGATAAACTAATAACTAATCTTAATGGGATAGCACAGTTGGCATAGGACCACAGTTTGCACCCGAAGGTTGTGGGTTCGAAATTGCAATACCACACTGAAGTTAAAGGGGAATTTACCTGGCTTCCCTATGGGCCCGGAGGGATAAGTAGCCCAAAGGGTTGGGAACCCTCTAATAGGATAAATAAAAAAAAAAAAAAAAACCAACAACAACTAATCTTGATCTGAATAAAGGGCAAATAGTGGGTGGTTTCTAGGGGATTTGAAATCAAAGGGCAAACAGCGGGTGGTTTCCGTGGGGGCGGGGGAGGGCAAGTATTGGGAAAAAATTCAAATTTTGACCTTGAAATTCCAAGTAAAAGGAAAAAGTTGAAGATGTCTAGAGAATAAAATTCTAGGAACGAGGCCTCTGTCATCAAGCATCTAAAATTAAAAATGATGCAAAAAGAATGTTGAAAGATGCAGTCTCAAAGTGAAAAGAATGAAAAAAATAAAATAAAAAGAGTAATTCCACAAACAATCCAACATTTACAAGAGCCACTGGCAAAGTGGAAAGTACTCACTATAGCAATCGTATGGTTGAGCATTCGAGTTAGTTATCAATAAAATAAGAAACAGAGAAAGAAAGGAAGAGAAAGAGGCAATGCAACACTATACATTCAATTCGGCTGTTGACAGAATTGCTGGAACAATTTAAAATGAAGGTAGGGATGGGAGCTCCTATATCCCATTGCTCGTAGGAGAAAATTATCTTGTATAAGAAAAACCCTAATTCAAATGCCCTATTTAGCCAAGAGAAGGTTGGGGAAACCTAGCACACTTGAACAAACTGTTGTCCACTTGTTCTCTCCACAACAAAATGACCCCAAGAGAACTACAATATTATAAATGGAAACAGATTCTCAGCATTGATCTTCAAATAAAAATAAATACAAAGATGAACTAACAAAGTAAGAAAAAAAAAAAAGGGGTTTACTAACCTTGATTCAGGAATAAAAGCCCAGTGCCAATACTTAGCTTCATCACCCCATGCGATCTCGAGCTTCCTTGCAGACAACATGTAACACTTCCTGCCGCTCATTTTATCTATTGAAAAACTCTGCCAACATATAAAATCATTCATCATCATGATCATGATCATCATTAGGGATATTTAAAGATTGGGTCAAGGGTTCAATATCTAATTCTATAGCAGGTCACATTCATAGGGGGTCCATTAAATAAAGGTGAAAGGGTACATCAAGGGCATGTTTCTTTGCTGGACTGGAATTCACAAACAAAGTAGAATTCTTGGATGCCCCTTTGGGCTTAGCATCCAAGAATTCCACTAAAATACATAGGGAATGAAATTCCTGGATTCCCATAGGTCAAAAGAGACCTTCCATTTGGCTGGAATTCAGAAATACTAGTAAAGAAATATGGAATTCAGAAATTTCAGGAGACAACTTGTCACATCATATTTAGGAATTCCTGAACATAGTGAATTTCTGACAGAAATTCCACTAAAGAAATAGGGTCAAAGTGTGAAACTGATAAAATAAATTTTGTAGAACACATGATATATTGGTGTCACATTGAACATTGCCACACATAAAATCAAAGTAAATGATTAGACCGTTCAAAAATAAATATCTTTTTTACCTTTCACTTTTTCTTATCAGTATTTACTTTGAGTTTAATGTTACAACACATGACACTATTTTGTGAGGCCATTTACTTGGCCATGGAAACTCATGATAGTTTAGCAACATACACCTGTCAAAAATCTAAACTACTAAAAATAAGTATAGTAAGAAATTTAAATCACTAAGAATAAATATCCCTTTCATATGGCCTAATCAAAATTTTATTTTAATAGAGAAACATGAAACAACAATGGTAAGAGTGTCTCCTCTGACACACCAACCCATGGATCAATCCTTAGATGAGAGGGATTTGTACCACTAACTCTGAGACACCCGATGGTAAGAGTGTCTCCTCTGACACACAAGCCCAGGGATTGATCCTTGGATGAGAGGGCTTTGTACCACTAACCCTGTCTAAAAAAAGAATTTATTTTGAATAAGAATTGGACCTGTTATCAAATTGATCACTCATATAATACTCAAACTCAAAGCACCTTATAGTGATAATATAAAGTGTTTAACACTAATAATCAGTTATACAAAAAAAAAAAAAAAAAAAAAAAACCACTAATAATAAGAATGTGAGCCCAACTCCTAGTGGACAACGGGGCTAATTCAATCTTTGCAGCTTACATTTCTAACTTGGATCCCATTGATTAGGAATTTTTGACTAGATAAATTTCGACCGTTTTCAATATTGATACCCCCCCCCCCCCCCCCCCTACAAACAACAAACAACAACAACCAACACAAATTTTTTTCCTCCTCCATATTCCTTTTTTCTTTTTTTTTTTCACATAGTGGCTCCCACCAAAGGAAAATAATTTGGTTTCGCCACTGCCCCCACCCCACTACAAAAGGAGTGGATTTTAGCATCGGAGAAATTTGCATTCGGTGGCGGTTTTTTTCCACAGCTATAAGTGCTTTTTTCACAACGGTTTTATTGAACCACCGCTAAAATGCCGTTTTAGGCTCCATTTCCACCATCAATAAAGCTGCTGCTAAAACTCCCATGTTAGGCTCCATTTTGACAGTAGCGGCGGTCGAAATGTAGCCTAAAATGGCATTTTTAGCGGCGGTTCAATAAGACTGCTGTAAGAAGAAAAGCACTTTCCGCGGCTTAAAGTCTCCTTTTTGGTAGTGTGCGCTAACCAAAAGACACATCTTTTTCTCTTCTTCATATAAAAAGGGCCCTCACCAATTTTCTTTTTTTTTTTTTTTTTCAACCTAGTGGTTCCCACCAAAGAATTTGTTTTGCCATTGTGCACATAGTTCATTTTTTATCCCTATTTTCCATAATAAAAGAAATTACTCTCTTCATAGTCCATAACAATCAAAGAAACATAAATAAAAATGTTTTGAGGTAGATTACAGAGGAATACCAACATTAAAGCCTATCAAAATTGATATTAATTAGTGATCATTGTGTGAATTGATTTAGGTGTTCAAACCAGTGCTTGTGATAACAGATAGAGCTCATTTGTGTAACGCCGCATTCTCTTCCATGGAAAGGGAAGTATGAAGGGGGTACTTTTACCAAGAAAATTGATGAAAATCTTGGTATATATATGGAGATTCATGAAAAGATAATATGCCTTTCTGCAGGTGCTATGTTTTTTGGGGTGTTATACCCTCTCTGGCTCTACAGTCTACACAGACATGTGCTATACGAGTTGCTTCACCATAAAATTCATTGTTTAAGCAGTAAAATTCTACATGATGGCCTGCTTATTGAAAATATCACCCACCCCAAATAAGGTCGCAATCTGTCTATGGGCTTCCTCAAATTCTATTTATATAAGGAGTTGTTCCCACTGCAAGATCGATCATTTGATTGATAGGGTACAAAATTTAGAAATATCCAATGGGCATTAAGTTCAAGGAACTCATATTTTAACGATTGGTCCAATATGAATATTTACTACTCATTGGTTGCGGAAAAAAAAAAAGTTACTCATTTGACTTAGGATTTCTCTAATCAGGTTAGACTATCCAAGCTCAGTGTTATGGGCTTCCCTATTCAAGTCCAGCTCTGTGGGGTGCCTTTAACCCATAGAACCCGGAGTTATAGGGGCAGAAGAAGCTGTAGAACTCTAAGGTGGTAACACTTTAAAAACTGATTGAAACAGATATTGTAGAATTAGAGTGATTGGTAACACTTTTAAGAATTGATTGAAGCAGACTCTTTCAAAACAGTTGAATTCTTCTTTTTTAAATTTATTGGCATATACAGATACTCGACCAGATGGCCATTTGCAGCATTCTTAAGACAATCAACGGTTCGGATCTTGATATAGGGGCCCACAAAGTCTAGAAATTAATGTAAAATGGTTCACATTTTTCTTCTTTTTGCAAATATCTCGACATTGGAAAATGATCAGCGGTTGATATTTGGTATGGTGGCCGTTCTTAGTCATCTTAAGTATTCGTACGGTTCAGATTATATTAGAGGGTCCCACAATTGGAAGAATATTTTTATAAAAGAAAAACAGATTGTATGAATATTAGTCCAAACCCCGTCAAGTCAAGTGATACACGACACACCAACAATAGAGAGTTTTCTTCAATTTCTCGAGATCCACAAGAAATCAGGCATTGAGATTTGACATCATGGCCATTCTGAGCACTAAGAAGAAGATTAACGGTTCTGATTTTTCTTCTGGGCCCCACAGATGTAAAAAAATTAGATCTAAGTGTCTATTTTTCACTTTTTTTTTTTTTTTTGAAACACCTATTAATATAAGATCATTTAACAGCTGAGATTAAGATACATAGCCGTGTTTGACCTTCTAAATCTATTCAACGGTATGGATCTTGATTTTGGGGCCCAAAATTTGAAAAAAAAATAAAATTAACCAACCTAGTCCACTGTTCATCCCAAGGTCTTTCCACATCTAACACATTTCTCTGATTGGATTCTGCCCGTTTTGCTAATGGGCTGAAACAGAAGACATATCATATCTTAAAACCATTAGAAATGGATCCAGTGAAAACAACCACCAAACATTCTAAAAGTCTCGGATTGAATCAAAATCAGTTTTAAAGCAATGAAGTAGAGATGCAAAACTGAAACTTCTTATCAATCAGCCAACAACTCAAGAAGAAAAACCATAGAAGTTAACTATGTATTTACCATTTTGCCCTGGTCGATAATAATCGGATCGCAGAGTCGGCAGTAGAGCTCCTTCTTGGATGAGAAGTCGACAGGAGAAACGGCACCCGCGAGGATATCCGGGTAATCGGGCGGGAGGAATCTCTCCCAGACGATGTCGGATTCTGAAGCGGATTGGAATATGGAAGAAATGGAAGAGCATTTGCACGCATCTTGAGGAGATGTGAAGGAGAGGATAGTGGAAATGCAGCCTTCGGGCAAGTTGCTCAACAGATCCTCACCCTCCATGTCTCTCTCTCTCTCTCTCTCTCTCTCTCTCTCTCTCTCTCTCTCTCTCTCTCTCTCTCTCTCTGCTTCTTTGATTTCACAAATAGTAGAAAAGGAAAACCCAAGTCAGGAATTTTTCCTAAAGGGGGATGTAACGCCTGCTTAGCAAATCTCATTTCACTCAATCAAACATATTTTTTTTCTAAAAATAGCGATTTGAAATCTGAGTTTTTTTTATGGTTAATAATAGACCATTAGATTTTGATGCTCTTAAATGAATGGTTAGGATTGTTTGATGGAGTTATCACATTTTTATTTTTTTTAAGTTTTGGGTTGAGTTGTTGCCGCGGTCCAATCGCCTCTCGTAATCTTGTCAATATTGTCCTCTTTTCCTTCGCCATTCACTTCTCTGTCCAATCTCCTTATATCTCTTTCTCCAAATATAGAGAAATCTATCTAGGAGAGTAAAATAGTATATGATGAGATATAAAATTTTACTTCAAGTTTTGTTACAAGAAGTAAAAGCAGAGTGTAGGAGGTGATGCAATTATTTTACTTCATTGCTAATTCATGGAAGAAGGGGAGAGTAAACTTCAATGTGATGTACAGTTTTCCTTTTACTTTTATTCACTCTTTTTATTTAATTTTCCAAAAGTAATAGCTTGGGAAGTAGTACAATTTTATCTTCTGTAGCTATTTTACATTAATCTCTCGTTAACTTTATTCATGATTTAACCCGTATTCCATTTTACTCCACTCACAGTAACCAAACAGAGAGATTTGTTGGAGGTGATGTAAGGTAAAAATGCAAGAAAGATTGACCAAAGTCGAATCTGGAAGTTTGGGTAGCTCTCCCTCTTCTCATCTTTTCACTCCATTTCCAGGTAATCCCTACTGCCATCGAAACCCGCATGATAATGCCTTCTGATTTAGCCCTTTTATTGTTACCGGCACCTCACATGGGCCTATAGTTGGTCCTTTCGAAATGAACCCCTTTGAGGCGCGCCCCCCCCCCCCCCCACAATAATCCCAACCGTAAAGTTTTAGTTGACTAATTCATTTAGTTTGAACAAAAGTCAAGTCCATATTAAATTGTAATTTGTGTTCTTTTAAATATAGATTGTGATGGCACTTCAAAGCAGATATTGGAGAGTCTTGGATGCATCAATCACTTCAAGTTCAAGCCAAGACGGAGTTCAGAACAGAGAGAAGGCTCGTTATAGCGAACATGTGGCTCGCTTTAGCAAGACAGTCCTAGCGCAACTGCAGAAACACTGCCCGCCATAGAGAGCTAGGTTTTTCCCGCCCTGCGCGAACCGCGGACTTCCTTCTTTCCTATTCCTACTCCACTTTCTATTTGAGTTCTTATCGAATTGAAAACCTCTTATACAAACCTTAAGGTTATATATTCATCTTATTGCTATCCTAGATCTGACCTCTCCCCCCTCAAAATATGGGGAGGCATCAAAGTGGGTTGAGTTTGCATCCCTTTGAGAAGCATCAAAGTGTGACTGGTTTAAGCATGGTGAAGGTGAACGACGAGCAGTCGACAAGTCCATCGTAGTCCTTAGATTGAGTTGCAATTGGAAAAGGTTCTATGAGTCGCAAATTTCTTTATATAGTGCTTGGTTTTTCCGGTGGTCTCTATCATCCTTCGTTTTTCCTGAGTATGATTTTCCACATTAAAAATTGTGTTCCTCCTTTCTTGTGGTTGATTGATTTTATGGATGTAGTTTAAATATCCATTAGTTTAATTAATTGGTATTGGAATCCATAAAGAAATCTAATTTGGGACCTCATCCTGTTTTATGGCTTAAACACAAACCTTCACCAACCCTCCAATTGAAGTCCCCTTCTTATGCATAATACCGGTTGTAATTTTCCTGTTTTATAGGGTCGCTAATGGCCTACAGATTTAGGAGCTTTTCTGTGGGACCCACCTTGATGCATGTTGATCAAGCTGTAATTATATTAATACAAAGTAAAGACAATGATCAAAGAACTATTAAAAATCAAATGGGATGTAGCTCTCCGTAACAAGGTTATTTATGTGCTATTAGTTTAAGTACATTGTTATATAAAAAACTGCACAAAGGGGGCGCATTCATAGAAAAAAAATGGGCACGCATCAGTTTCAAGAACATGATAACAAACTTCACATGCGCACAGCCCTTATCTCAATCCCTCCAATGATAAGCCCACTCTTCCAGTGACCACCTCTCACCTCCTTGAAACTCATCTCTACAACTCCATCTCCCCCATCATTGAAGAACTCACCCATCTCAATCTCCAGCCACCCATCACTCCTTGCTTGTGGGACCTTCCCATCAGTTCTGGGATTCATTGCCTGTTGCAAAAATGCTATGCTGCTGGATTCATGGCTGCCTAATTTAACTGATGTTTCTGCAGGAAGGATGTCCAGCCCAGATACCCTTCGGCCAAATTTGAGGACAATGTAGACCTTGTATTTAGTATTGGGGGACAACTCAGAAGTATTAATATTCCCTTTGATCTCTAACCAACAGACTTTCATGAGCTCTGCCACCTCTGGGAACCTATAGCAGGAAAAACATTGGAATAGGTTATCGACCATGTAAAGGGAAAGGGTTGACGCAACACAGCTAAAAAGAGTCAAGTTTCAACTTAGAATGAACAAGCTCATTATTGGAAATGCTTACTAGAATTCAGTTTCCAAAGAAGACAGTCGAGTTTTGTGACCAATACCAGAATATGCTGCCTTGATCATTTCATTACCATGGGGTCGGGTCATTCTAAAACTCTTATCATGCTTATGATGAGTAAATAACAAATCTTGATCTGAAATGAACTAAAATGAACTAATAGAAATACAGCAAGTGGGACTTATCCACACAACCACCACAAGCAATTCGAGAGTGGGTGGTTTTCCAAGGGGGGAAATACAGGAAAATAAAACTAAAGAAAGGAAAAATGGTTTTCAGTCTTTGGTTTTCAACATTACAAGAAAGAGGAAGTGTAAATCAAGATAAGCCTTGAATGATAATTTCTAAAAGGAAAAAATATGGTTTTTGATTGTTCTGCAAGGGACTAGTGCCAAGAGGGAAGAATCTTTACTTATTCTTCTAGTTGTCGTCCTTTCAGAAATTCTCAATCTTGTGGTTCCACATTTTAAAAAGTTGTAAATTTTGCAGGGCATTTTAGGTGCACGTTTCATTTCATTTAGGTTATAAAATTGTCATTGCTTATTTGCGTACATTCCTTGTATATGCAATTTGGTTGGCTCAATAGTTTCACTGGCCCATATGTGTCAAGTATTTTAGTGTCACAGCTTAGTTTAGGGGTGTGCATCTAGGGTCATAGTTTCATAGATCAACAAAAGCCCAATTGACAAACAGAAATGCATTTTCAACAAACAAGCTTTGTATGAGAAGGAAGATATTCTCCTGCAACCAATGGGATGTGGGGAAAAACCAATCGATGCTCGTTACATCTAAGGCTAAGGTGTCAAAATGGGAACTCCAGCATCCGCGCATCCCTTTGCTCAGAAGAGAAAATTTTCCTCTAAAAGAATCCCAACATAAATGGCTTGTTTAGCCCACGGGTGAAGAAAACCAACACACTTCAACAAATGCTGTCCACTAGTCTCTTTACAACAAAATGACCCCCAAGCGAATTCCAGTCAAACATGGAATTCAGTTTCTCACTGACAATCTTCATAGAAATATATTTAAAGATGAACTGACAAAGTACAAAAATAAGTACTAACCTTGATTCAGGAGGAAAAGTCCACCTCCAATACCTTGGGTCGTTACTCCATATGATATGGAGCTTCCTTGCAAGCAACCTGTAATCCTTCGAGCATTAAATCATTCATCAGCTAGCATCATCATAATCATCAAGGATGTTTAAAGATTGGATCAAGGGATAGATATCTGGACTAGGACATAGGGGTCCACCTAATTTTGAAGGTGAAGGAGCATGGACCAAAGGTGAAACATATGAAAAACAATATATAGAATACAAGTTATATTGGAGTTGCACGAACATCGCCATGCCCACACGTTCAGTAACATCCCGTCCCCTAATCTTTTATTATTTATAATTAATTGTGTGATTAATTAGTAAGTGCGTTTAGAGTCTAAGCAGTTGGGTTTAAGGTCGAATCTCGTGTGCGAAGTCTCGCACGATTCGAAGCATTTGGGTAGGATAGAGGGTTGTTTTGCTAATTGGGTAAGTTTCAGGGGAGTTATGAGATTATGAGTTTTGTGAGTTTGGGTGCATTGGGTAGGTCTCGGTATTTCATGAACTTTAGTCTTCGGTCGTGTTTCGATTCAACGCGTCGAGGAGGCCCAAAAATCCTCGATTATAGACTTGGACCGACCCGGAACTTGACCCAAGCCCAACCCAAACACCAAGGCCCATTTCCAAGGCCCAATGCCTTATATTAGGTCAAAACCCATCTTATTCTCTCTCTTTCATTCCACTCAACACAACAACACCACAGCAGCCTCCTTCTTGATTTTTCTTCTTCTCTTCCGATCATTTCTTCCTCACTTCCGACGAACACTGGAGCTCCGGCGAAGACATCCAATCCGCCCATCTTCTTCCTTAAGCTTTCAAGACTCCAACCATATACTTTCCTAAGCTTTTCATCCACAAACCATTCTAAGGTAAGCTCCTAAAGCTTGTAAACCATCTCAACTTCTTCTTTATTAGGTAGAAATGGATTAGGGAGACTCACCTCAACCCTTGGCATGCATTTGTAGGAGTGATTTGGGTTTGGAGAGTTGTTTCATCCCATTGGAGCTTCCAAGAGTTGTTTTTCTCCAAGTTCTTCTTGATTTTAGTCTAGCACATCACCTAAGGCAAGTAAATAGCTATAGTAATGCTTGATATGTTTGTCTTCCTTGAATTGTATGAGAAAATCATGTTTTAGATGTTATTTGCTCAATTGATACCTTAGAAGCTTGAAAACATGATAACTTGGTTTATCAATCCACCCATCTTCTTCCTTAAGCTTCCAAGACTCCGACCATATACTTTCCTAAGCTTTTCATCCACAAACCATTCTAAGGTAAGCTCCTAAACCTTGTAAACCATCTCAACTTCTTCTTTATTAGTGAGAAATGGATTAGGGAGACTCACCTCGACCCTTGGCATGCATTTATAGGAGTCATTTGGGTTTGGAGAGTTATTTCATCCCATTGGAGCTCCCAAGAGTTGTTTTTCTCCAAGTTCTTCTTGATTTTAGTCTAGCACATCACCTAAGGCAAGTAAATAGCTATATTAATGCTTGATATGTTTGTCTTCCTTGAATTGTATGAGAAAATCATGTTTTAGATGTTATTTGCTCAATTGATACCTTAGAAGCTTGAAAACATGATAACTTGGTTTATTGGTTGAATGGAATGGATTTAGAGGTTAATGACCTGATTAGTTAGTTTTGTATATTGTAATTAGGTTGTTTCTATCTCTGCTTGGACTGTTTATTAGGTCCAAGAAGAAAGGAAATGGAATGGATCCATTTCAGTGCAGAAACAGAACCCAGGCTCTGTTTCCGCAGTTCACGCGGTCGACCGGCCAGGGACCTCGGTCGACCGGCGACATAGGACCAGGTTCCCTGGAACCTGACCAAAACACTATTCCTATTTACTGCTTACAACTACGGGTCGACTGACCAAGGGCGCAGTCGACCGAGCAAGCATGGAGGAAGTCGACCTGGCTTCCTCAGGTCGACCAGACCCCCTATGTACGCGGTCGACCGGGCCAACTGCTGAATTCCTTCTGGGAAGGGATTTTTACCCTATTTTGGATGGACTTCAGTGGAACATGGTTACCCTTTTTGTGGACTCATTTGACTTATAGTAAAGATGTTTGAGCAGACATTCTTTATGGTTAATCCATTTGTATCAGGATCCAACTTAGTTCAATCTGGAATGGTACGGGACAACATGATACTCTTCTTTAAATCTATGCACAAAGATTGTTTGTCGGAGTATCGTGAACCCTAACCCCTTCGTTGACTAAATAGGTTGTACGATGCTTCAGGATTGACATTATACTTAGGATTGGATTGTTTATCGTCTTTGATTCTAAATTGTACCATCTGGTACTATCTACATGTGACGAGCATGTTCTTTAGTCTGTTTGCTTTACTTTATTAGAGGATCACTTTGAGAACTTAGATGATGGACTTAGGATCCCCGTTGTTGTTTCGTTTGCTTTGATGTTCGTTTGAAGTGTTGAGGCTAGGGAGCTTTGATTGTCAGGCTTAAAGAGAAATACTATTGAAGTTAGTTTGAGGTTTAATTTGATTTGGAATAAAGTAGTTTCTCTAATGTTATTGAATCTTGTTCGCGCAAGAAAGCCTAACCCTTCACCGATGTCTTTAGGATTCTTTGTGTCAGGCACCGCTCAACTGTTAACGTTCAACACAGTTGGGGCACCATCTGTGAGAGGACTGATACTTATCCTCGAGTTGTTTCTTCCTCAAAGCGAGACAGAGCCAGAGCTCATGGAGCCCGAGCTACTTGAGCTAAGAGTTGTTTGTTCCTCGAAGCAAGGTAGAACCAAAGCTCACAGAGCTTGAGTTACTGGAGCTACGGGTTGTTTATTATTGGATACTGGGTTTTATCCCAATTGATGATATATTAGCATATGTGGACCGCCTACTTTGATAGTTTGTTTATGATTCGAATGCAATGCATCTCTTACGATCAGAGTGCTATGCATATATTATAACCATGTTTATTGTTTACTCTCTTTAGTACTGCATATCTATGTTGATGATATATCTATCGTCTTGCTATCCGTTGTGTTGATAATGCTACTCTTGGTGCATAGGTACCGAGCCTTTCTACCTCGATGAGGAGGAGGCGACGGAAGAAGTTCAGGCAGATTAGCCTGATGACTTCCTAGAGTATAGTACGGACGGCATTGTATAGCCGTGACGACCCCGTACATGAGAGCTTTCACGATTTATCCTCTAACTTCATCTTTTGATTTATTATACTTCTGTTTAGGCCTAGTTTTAGAATGGCATTCTTCTTTGTAATTAATATTTTGGTTAACAGTCTCAAACTCTAACTCTAATTATGTTATTAAGTATTTTACTCTTAACTATACATCTTTAAGATACCAATTGCATTTATGAAGCTTCCGCTAATTGTTTTATATATTTGAGGAAATGTTTATACCTCACAGCGGTCTTCGATCCAAAAGGGACATGATTAGGGCAAGTGACACATGATTAATATTGGAAAAAGTTTTAATTGGCCCTAATCTCACGCATAACCCCGGTTTCACTTTTGGGGGCGTGACACGTTCAATGAAAGTCAATGATTTGACTTCTCAACATCCCAGTCTACTCTTTTTTTTTTAGATTAATGTACGACTCTCATTATACCTAACAATTGCTCCAAAACGGTTGAAACTTAGATAATTCCCATAAACGCTCAAAATATGACAATTTTACCCTTAAACCCTGCGATATCCTAGGGCTATAAGATATCACACAAAGCAAATATCCTAAGGATCGATATAAGATATTACATGGTGCGAAATCATGCAACTATAGGATATCGCATGATTTCTCCTTACCGCCCAAACCCTAAACATACATATTCACCCCGAATTCAGAAATCTATTTTTTTTTTCATCATTTCTGCTTGTTGAGACTCATGAGTTGGAGCTCTTACAATATTCACTTTGACCTAATTAGTTAGTTTTGTATATTGTAATTAGGTTGTTTCTATCTCTGCTTGGACTGTTTATTAGGTCCAAGAAGAAAGGAAATGGAATGGATCCATTTCAGTGCAGAAACAGAACCCAGGCTCTGTTTCCGCAGTTCACGCGGTCGACCGGCCAGGGACCTCGGTCGACCGGCGACAAAGGACCAGGTTCCCTGGAACCTGACCAAAACACTATTCCTATTTACTGCTTACAACTGCGGGTCGACTGACCAAGGGCGCAGTCGACCGAGCAAGCATGGAGGAGGTCGACCTGGCTTCCTCAGGTCGACCGAACCCCCTGTGTACGCGGTCGACCGGGCCAACTGCTGAATTCCTTCTGGGAAGGGAATTTTACCCTATTTTGGATGGACTTCAGTGGAACATGGTTACCCTTTTTGTAGACTCATTTGACTTATAGTAAAGATGTTTGAGCAGACATTCTTTATGGTTAATCCAGTTGTATCAGGATCCAACTTAGTTCAATCTGGAATGGTACGGGACAACATGATACTCTTCTTTAAATCTATGCACAAAGATTGTTTGTCGGAGTATCGTGAACCCTAACCCCTTCGTTGACTAAATAGGTTGTACGATGCTTCAGGATTGACATTATACTTAGGATTGGATTGTTTATCGTCTTTGATTCTGAATTGTACCGTCTGGTACTATCTACATGTGACGAGCATGTTCTTTAGTCTGTTTGCTTTACTTTATTAGAGGATCACTTTGAGAACTTAGATGAAGGACTTAGGATCCCCGTTGTTGTTTCGTTTGCTTTGATGTTCGTTTGAAGTGTTGAGGCTAGGAAGCTTTGATTGTCAGGCTTAAAGAGAAATACTATTGAAGTTGGTTTGAGGTTTAATTTGATTTGGAATAAAGTAGTTTCTCTAATGTTATTGAATCTTGTTCGCGCAAGAAAGCCTAGCCCTTCACCGATGTCTTTAGGATTCTTTGTGTCAGGCACCGCTCAACTGTTAACGTTCAACACAGTTGGGGCACCATCTGTGAGAGGACTGATACTTATCCTCGAGTTGTTTTTTCCTCAAAGCGAGACAGAGCCAGAGCTCATGGAGCCTGAGCTACTTGAGCTGAGAGTTGTTTGTTCCTCGAAGCGAGATAGAACCAAAGCTCACAGAGCTTGAGTTACTGGAGCTACGGGTTGTTTATTATTGGATACTGGGTTTTATCCCAATTGATGATATATTAGCATATGTGGACCGCCTACTTTGATAGTTTGTTTATGATTTGAATGCAATGCATCTCTTACGATCAGAGTGCTATGCATATATTATAACCATGTTTATTGTTTACTCTCTTTAGTACTGCATATCTATGTTGATGATATATCTATCGTCTTGCTATCCGTTGTGTTGATAATGCCACTCTTGGTGCATAGGTACCGAGCCTTTCTACCTCGATGAGGAGGAGGCGACGGAAGAAGTTCAGGCATATTAGCCTGATGACTTCCTAGAGTATAGTAAGGACGGCATTGTATAGCCGTGACGACCCCGTACATGAGAGCTTTCACGATTTATCCTCTAACTTCATCTTTTGATTTATTATACTTCTGTTTAGGCCTAGTTTTAGAATGGCCTTCTTCTTTGTAATTAATATTTTGGTTAACAGTCTCAAACTCTAACTCTAATTATGTTATTCAGTATTTTACTCTTAACTATACATCTTTAAGATACCAATTGCATTTATGAAGCTTCCGCTAATTGTTTTATATATTTGAGGAAATGTTTATACCTCACAGCGGTCTTCGATCCAAAAGGGACATGATTAGGGCAAGTGACACATGATTAATATTGGAAAAAGTTTTAATTGGCCCTAATCTCACGCATAACCCTGGTTTCACTTTTGGGGGTGTGACACGTTCAATGAAAGTCAATGATTTGACTTCTCAACATCCCAGTCTACTTTTTTTTTTTTAGATTAATGTACGACTCTCATTATACCTATCAATTGCTCCAAAATGGTTGAAAATTAGATAATTCCCATAAATGCTCAAAATATGACAATTTTACCCTTAAACCCTACGATATCCCAGGGCTATAAGATATCACACAAAGCAAATATCCTAAGGATCGATATAAGATATTACATGGTGCGATATCATGTAACTATAGGATATCGCATGATTTCTCCTTACCGCCCAAACCCTAAACATACATATTCACCCCGAATTCAGAAATCTATTTTTTTTCATCATTTCTGCTTGTTGAGACTCATGAGTTGGAGCTCTTACAATATTCACTTTGACTTCAATGAAACGGTTTTGACTCCGCTTCTTTTTCTCTCTTTAGTGGAAAGTAATACGCATTTCTCCTCACTTCAGTAGAAAAGAAGATGGTGAGAAAAATCGATATTTTTTGCAATATCGTACGGCCATGGGATATCGTACAGTACGATATCCTACAAGGTTTAATGGTAAAATTGTCATTTCCTATACAAACAATTCTACTTGCATTCCATGGTTATCATACACCATAGTTAGCCCAAGCAGGGGGTGAGGTTTTTTTTTTTTTATATACACACACACCCACCCCAGATGGAGATCATAGAAATCAAGGATATGGCTGATTTTTTGTAGAGAGGAAGGCCCCCGTGTGTCCCTCAAATCCCTCTCATCCCCATTCCCGTGTGGGTCCTGAGGTGGACCCGGTCCATTGAGCGGGCGCCCTATATATAATATATATATAACTAGTAATATGTGCCCGTGCTAAGCCCGGGCCAAGAAAAAATACTATTATATAAAATTTACTAAGAAAATGAATAAAGTTTATCTTTGTCTATAAAGACTCCACGGAGATTTGAACTTTTTACAAAATAAAAAAGGATAAGAATGCATCTAATATCATGCCTGGAGAGACTAAAACATAAAATAAAATAAAATGAGATTTGCAACAAAATAGAAAAATTAACCATCATGTGAGAATATCTCTATCCATAAAGAGTCCACCGAGATTTAGATTTATTGCTACTCAAAATTGAAATTGAAATTAAGCTTCAATTTTGCAATCAATTGCGAAATTATAGCTCATTTTCAAAATCGAATCATACGTCTATAATATATAATAATAGTTATTCAGTGTGTGAATCGTGCATTAAATGACCGTTTGACTAGGTCGGTCTGGCACAACATAACCCAAAAGATGGGTCGTGCTGGGCCAAAGAGCCCTGAACCGCGGCACGGCCCAGTCCTTAGCCGTGCCATATGTTGGGCCAGGGTGCCTAGGCTAAGGCACGAAACAGCAAGGCTCATATATATATAATTATTTTTTATATAAACAAAATATAGGACTTAAAATAATTAAAGATTTCTTATTTGTAAATTAGCATTAATATTTGTTAATAGTTTCAACTTTATTTTAAATTAAGAACCCCTAAAAGTCCATAAATTCTATTTCAATTTATATAAATCTTTTTTAAAAGAATTTAAAAATTAAAAGAGGCATGTGAGCCAGCCCGTGGGCGGCTCGGCCAAGCCCGGTCCAGCACAAATAAATCCGTGCCTTGGGTCGTGCGTGTCCGAGCCCCAACCGGCCTGGGCATGGCATGGCACAACCATTCGAAATTTCACATCCCGGCACGAGACTGCCGAGTTTTCACCTATACCCTTAGTCCCCGTCATCTCTATTGGGGCCTATAAAATTAATAATGTACAATCCATTCGTATGAGTTTACAGTTTACACTCGATCTAATGGTCGAGTCCATCCAGAAGGGTACCAAACCCGGTAAAAGTGTGAAATTCCTGGTGTGTGAGTGTGTTTTGCCGAGTTGGTGGGACCATCAGGTGGGCCCCAACCCATGAGCGCAACTTGCCCACTCGATAGCCTTCTTTTGAGCGTGCGTATATATCAACCACATACGATCCAAGCCCTAAATCTCCAAGCAATAACTACTCGAAATACAAAATTCTATTTAAACACTGCCAGTAAGATGGAATCCAGGTCGAAATGAGAAATCATTCACTCCGAAGCAGTAATAAAGAGAGATTTTAGCAGATAAAAGGAACCGAAAGCCACGAATTTGAAGAGAAACCCGAATCAATCTTCAGATACGAAGACGAAGAGGAAACTATTCATTGCACGAATTGAGATGGGATTTTAGAGAGAGAGAGAGAGAGAAGAAGGGAGCATACCTTCGGTCCATTTCTTTGGAAGAAACAGCAGGTAAGCTTGTTCAACGGATTTCCCATGAAGAGATGAGGATTTTCTAATAGGAAAACGTTGCACCCAGCGGCACTATTTGATCTGCTCACAGAAAACTGCTACACAAACAAATGCTATGTTTTTCTGCTCCCTTCCGATCGATGCTATGTTTTTCTGCTCCCTTCCGATCGATGCTATGTTTTTCTCCTCTCTTCCGATCGAGCCTCCATTTAAGGCCAATTCAGCCGTAGGTATGCGAAAGTGACTGGAAAAATCACTTAAAGAAGACTTTTAAGCAGAAGGAACTCGTCTCGAAACTTTTAAGCAGAAGGAACTCGTCTCGAAACTTCACCATTAAGGGATTGTTGGGCAACTCTAGCCATTCTACATTAATGTAAAGTCCCATTTCTCATAAAAAGAAAAAAATTCCACCAAAATTATTTTAATTCAAATTTCCCACCCTATGAAAAAAAATTTAAGAAATTAATCTCATTTCTATAATAAAAAAGACAAAAAAAATTCCACCTTTTTATTAAAAAAATCAAAAAATTCTCATCACAAATAACTAAAAATCATCGAAACTCACTTATATTTTATTTTATTTTTTTAAAATTAGGTGAGCCTACATCGTAATTGCAGTTGAAACAAACCTCGTGATTCATTTGTTGAACCGCGTTGACCCCACACGTTTTGCCCACGCCTCGGTTATTTCAGACGGTCAACTCCAATCTATTAGTTTGCTCACCAATTTTTTGCATCATCAGAGAGCCATTTTTCCTTCTTCCATGGATTAATCCAATCTCTTATATGTATGGATGTTAGAGATTCGTGAATATAATATGGCGAAAAATAAATGCCGGAGATCACCAGCCACACGACATTCTTTCCGATTGTCCACACGCTAGATCCTAAATCTATTGGCACTTTTAAGGATGTGTTGAACCGCGTGGACCCCACACATTTTGCCGGCTAAGCCTTTGGTCATTTCAGACGGTCAACTCCAATCTCTTAATTTGCTCACCTATGTTTTTGCATAATCAGAGAGCCATGGATTAATCCGATCTCCACGACTCTTATATGTATGGATGTTGAGATCCGTGAATATGATATGGAGAAAAATCTCTACCGGTGATCACCAGCCTCGCAGCATCCTTTCCGATCGGATCGTGCGCACGCTAGATCCTTTATTGGTTTCAGAGCTTGCTCATCTACCGCGTTTTGGTTTTGAAAAAGTCTACTGCTTATGCAGAAAGAAAGAGAAGTCAAGACAAGGCGATCGAAAGAGATAAGGATCCCCTTTTTTATTTTTTTGCAAGGACGGTAATTGTTAGCGTACCAAAAGGACTACATTTTTTTGGTAGTCACTCGGCAAGATCCACACCGATACTTTTTTGAATTTGTCTTTGTTTAAAGGGAAAAAAGCACTATACCTATCTGGACTTTAGCCGTTTTGCAGAGTGATCCCTGAACTTTGGTATTTGTGACTAAACCTACCTGTACTTTAAGTTGGCATGCAAAATGGACGGATTCTGTTAGTATTAACAGTGTAGGTCGTATAAAATCTGTTTGGTGCATACTGGCGCCAAGTTACTCTCCAAAAATGACATATTTGCCCCTGAATCAGCCTATAAAACATTGGAAACGTACCAGCCATGTTCTTAGTGAAATTTTTTCTTTCTTTCCAGCCATGGCTTCCTCTCAAAACTCTCAAAACTCCTGCACCCATTGTTCTCGTGGCCAATACTCTCAACTTGATGGTGAAATTCGTTACTGTCACTGCGGGCATAGGGCTGCTTTGAGAACTTCTCGAACACAGCGCAACATGGGGAGGAGGTTTCTTGGCTGTGCTCTATATGGGGTTATGCTGTCAACTATCTGATTGTTCTTCTTGATGTATGGTCAATAATGCTATTATTGATGTTATTTTGTTTCAATTTTTTTTTTCAGATCCAGCCAACGTGTGGATTTTTTGAATGGGTTGATGGAGAAAATGATCAGGTACAAAAGCTATTGGATAAGATTTATGTGCTGGAGAAGGAAATGAAGACAGTTTGTCGAAGAAAAAAATGTTACCTACGTGTATTGCTGTGGACTTGGGCTGGAATTGTGTTTTTTTTTTTCATGTGCTACCTAGTTGTGGCTTGGTTACCTTCAGTTGGAATATTTTAATGAAAATGGGTTGGTGAAGTCTGCTTGTCCATGAATGCTTTGTTCACTCCTTATTTTGCTCTGAACTTTAATCAACCTGCAATGAGAAAAGCATCATCATCCAAACACTCAATCCAGACAATTTAAAAGGTCATCTATGCTGCTCCAATCCATCATCATCATCCTAACAGTGAATCCAAACAATAAAAAATGGCCATCTATGCTGCTCCAAACAGACATCATCACTCAAACAGTTTTTTGAAACAGTCATTGACAAACTACATCAGGTTTTCTTAAAACACCATCATCTCCCAAACAGTCTATACCGCCCCATAAACAAATTTATAACATCATCATGACAAAGTTTTTTAAAACAGAACCAAAATAAAATCTTACAATATCATCCAGACAAAGTTTTAAAATAGAATCAACATAACATCATCAGATTGTGCTGCCTTTTCCTGCTCCAATCCTCCCTCTACCTCTGGGTGTTGATGTAGACCTCACTTCTTGTAACTTTCCTCTATCAGTGGTATTACTTGCTGATGAAAGTGGCTGTGAAGCTGGCAACGGCTGAGAAAAAGATTGTCTGACTCTCCCCTGATCAATCAAAATTTTCAATACAGTAGTTAGTAAATGCATACATATAATCTAGTTAGAAGAAAAAGTATAAAACATGGGTGAAAGTATTGTACCCTATGTGCTGGCATGGGCTGTGATGCTGGGTGGGAAGCTGGCATAGGCTGAGAAGGTGGCATGGGCTGTGATGCTGCCATGGGCTGTGATGAAGCTGTCATGGGCTGTGATGCAGAATGAAATAGTCTTGAATTTGGATGCACTGGTCCCTTGCAAGACCTGGCATTATGGTCTGTTTTCAAGCATCTAGCACAAGTCATTGTTCTGTTCCTTCTGGAAACTCTACTGGAACTATGTACCTCATCCGCTTCCCTCCTCCTCAACTTCCTTGGCCTATCTGCAGGTCTTCTATACAATGGAGGAGCAACTGGTTCCATTCCACTTTCTATCCAATCATGCATGCCAGGTACAGCGTGTATCATACTACTATATGCATTCAAATACATCTCTTTGTTGTAGCATTCATGAATATAATCTTCAGGCCTTCTTTGATTCATGTATATACATGCTATGTCATGCTTACAAGGTATCCCAGTCAGATCCCACATTCTGCATAAACATGTTCTACTCTCAATGTTCACAACATAAGTTTTGGTAAAACAGTCAACCTCAAACTCACATCTGCCTGACCAATTGGGAAAACAATGACTGCTGTCATGCTTGTTTTTTTCCAACTTCTCCAATATCGCAGGACATATTGTCCCATCATATTTAGTCATTCCTTTTAACTTCACTTGAGTTCTAATCATAAGTTTCCTCCTGACACACTCAAGCAAACCAACAATTGGTTTCTCCCTAGCTTCAAGTATGTAACTGTTGAAAGATTCACTGAGGTTATTTGTTAATGCATCACATTTGGCCCTTGTAGTAAAATGAGATCTGGCCCACCTGTTTGGATTAGCAGATATCAGCCAATTATATGCAGCCTGGTCCATCTCTTTCACCCTCTGCATATGACTATCAAACTCTCTGGGTGATCCACATGATGCTGCAGCCCACATAGCATCTTTCAATAATTTGCCTCTAAACAATTTTTTGAAGTTATCATACATATGTTGCAGACAGTGCCTGATTTCAGCAGTAGGAACTACTATCTCAAAAGCTGCGTCAAGCCCTTTCTGTCTATCAGACAAAAAAATCCAGCCCATGTCACCCCCATTTCCAATGTCATCAATTAATGATTTCAAAAACCAAGTCCATGAGTACAAATTTTCAGCCTCTACAACAGCCATTGCAATTGGGAACATATTATCATTCCCATCTCTACCAACTGCAGTCAACACTTGTCCACCATAACTACCTTTGAGGAAGCCGTCTAGGCCAATTATGGGTCTACATCCACCAACGAACCCTACCTTTTGTGCCTCATAACAGACGTACAATCTCTGAAAATTTGGAATTCTATCCATGTGAGCTCTTTCTGTCACCACAAATATACTAGTGTTGGGATTGTACTTCTGGACAATGACACAATAGTCCCTCAATCTAGTGTATTGGATTCTAATATCTCCAGAGATGTTATCTGATGCCTTCCTCTTCGCTCGATACAATTTATCCTTCGACAAATTAACCTTTAGTTCTCTTCTCAGCTCTTTTTGCATTGCAGGAATTGACCATTTCGGATTGTCACTCATCCTCTGCTGGTATTTAGCAGCTATATAGCTGGAAGTTACCAAGTGATTTTCAAACCTCATACCACATGCATGTTTGGGTTTGAATGTCTTAATTTGAAATGTCATCTCACCCTGCATGGGTGATGCATGAATCCTAAACCCACAATCATATTTACAAACAGCCGTGATTCTCTTGTTCTCATTTTTCAGATATTTAATGTCATAGCCTTGCCTTACAGTCCATTCAACAAGTGCTTGTCTGAAAACTTGTGGACTTGAAAATATCATACCCAACTTCAGTTCAGGATTCTCCATATCAGTCAGCTCATTAAACTCAGGCCATTTAGACATGTTGTTCTCATCAGATGAGCTGCACAATGAGTGAAGATCATCCCCATGCTCATCATCTGTAACTCAATTCTCATCAACTGGTACTTGTTGTTTTCCTTTATGCACCTCTTCCACATTCTCAGAAGATCCTCTAAAGATATTCTCATCTTCTGCCTTCTCAATATCCTCATGTAGCTCAGGTGGCTCATCAGGATCTATAGGATTCTCTTCACTTTCAACCTCACTGTCATCATCTAAATGATGCTGCTGGTTTTGATAATCTCCAACATCAGGATGCTGATGAACATTATCCTCATCATGACCAGCACTTGTTTGAGGATGCTGATGAACATTAGGGTCATCATCACTGTCTTCATCACCAGAAGCTTCATCATCAACATCAGCAGCATAGTCATCCTCACAATGAAGTTTCCTACTAATTGATGCTACTTCTGCTGCAGGTAACTGCTTCAAGGGACCTTCGGTGTTAATATTTTGCATCAAGATCTTCCCCCTTAGGTGACACTACCAGCAAAGGTTCATGTCCCCTCTCTATATAAACAGTCAACACCTTACTGTCCTTATAATGTTTTAATAGAATAAATGCATCCCTGTCTGATTCAATTCGCATCAAACCATCATCAAAATCCATTCCTGGCACCTTAAAATACATTGAACTGTTCCCTGGGTACCCTAATTCTATCATACAATCCCTAAACTCAAAAAATGATGCTTTGTCAATATCAAATTCTCTGACTTCATGTACCATACCCCCAATGTATACACTATTTGGTGGGTCTGTAAAATAACCACCATGGTGGAATTCAATTGTAACTTCATCAAACATCTGCATGTAGAACCTTATACCAGTTAAGAAAAAAACAAAATATGTAATTTCTTAATCTAACATATGCAATTTCATAATCTTGATCATTTCTATAGTGCTTCTAAATAATATTCTAAATAACATACAAACACAAAGTGTAGTGATCATTTTCACATTATAGAACCACCCATGTTCACTACATTTGTTAATGTCAATGTGTGTGCTGTGCATTGATTATGATGTACACATAGATCTAAGACATACATCTGACCCTTAAGAAAATGCTAGTTGCATTATAATATTGTTCTCCATATAAAACTAAAGTAAATTAGCTGTTGAAGGTAAGTCATTCTGTAGAAAAGCTATAGGGAAGTGTTTCTCCTTTACTTCGTGATTCTCCTTTATTTCAAATGTACTACTCCTAGCTGCTTCTTGTGTGGCAGGAAAAATAAAAATACTGCCACTTTATTCCCAACATACTGCACAGTTACCTGCATTTTTCCTACCATACTGGTTAATAATGCTTCTTAAAGGTGGCTCTGCTTGCCATTTTAGGAGTGGACTCTACCAAGAATACTAAATCTGGGTCGAATTTTCATGTTTTTGCTGTGATTTGGGTAGCCTTTAGACTTTGAAGACATGGAGCTGGGTAGAAAGTAGATTTGAGCTGCATTCCATCTGCATTTCCATAGTCATCTCTTCCGAGTGTTGGCCTATGCATACGCAAGGGAACATAAACACTACACCAGAATAATAATCTTGAAATCACATTGCTGAATGAATTGGTCAAGTACCATTTTACAATGCAGCATTCATTTTCTACTGTTCAAACAGGAAAAGAAATCCATGGAGATTGAAAAGCATGGACATCAACCTTGTTGGGGATTTAAGAACCACGAGACATCCTTTTGCTATGGAATCTGTCCATCAAATAAATTCATATAGGAGATCCCAAGGGTTTGCTTTAGATTTATTTATGTTCTGTTGGACAAGACTCCCATTTCAGTATTTCTATGCTATGGTATAAGGTCATGATGGTGGTGGTGGTGGTGGTGGTGGTGGTGGACAATAACAACGACGATATGTGTATGTGCCTAATCACTTCTCCATGATGCCAGCACGGCTAATTCTATTGTATTAGAGAAACAATGAATGTATACATTTGACATCCACTGCTGTCTATCTTGTTGCAACATTCACAGGTGACAACGTGTGTTATGGACTTATGGGATTCCACCCCAAACCACCACGGCAACAGTTTAAAAGCATGATCTCGATTTTTCCCGGATTGATGACCTGAACCCAACAGTGACGTCAAAATGAGAGAGCCATGGAAGAAATCCTAATTTTCTTCCGTTCCAAAATGCATACCACTTTGGAATCCATATTTCAAGAAACTATGATACACAACATAGAAAACAGAATCTATGAAATCATTTCAATATACAAAGGGGGTTTAGTAAAACATCAGTTTCAACTGGTTTGTATCGTCGTCACATCAAGAGAGAAATCATCAACAACTTGCAAACAGTAATATTGGAGAAATGAATGGGCCCCACAAAATGGCATCTTTGATCTCTCTTTCCTTGTCTTCTTCTTCTTCAACCTTCAAACCCACATACAATCCAACAAGGGTTGACTGTGGTCCCCTCCATGTGTAACAGCCACCATGGCTAACCCACAAAAGTAGCAGACAGGTGGGGTTTCTATTCCACCAACATTCAAACACAAACAATAAACAAAAGAAACAGATTTTTTCAAGAGGGGACCATTTTTTACAGCGAAAGGTCCTACCTCTGAAACCGTATCAGACATTCACCATATCAGACAAAGAAGTTCAAAATCTTAAACCCATGGTCATCGGGTATGAGATCATACCTCTGAAACCGCTGATGGACCTTCAGTGTGGATCTAGTGTTCTTCTTGAGAAATCTGATGCATGCAAGGAAGGAGGAGAAGATTTCGCCTAAAATCGCCAAAACCCTAACCGCAAGTGAAAAGGGGAAAAACCAGAAAAAATCGCTAACAGTAAAACGGATATATCAAGGGTAAATTTGTCATTTACTAAATTCCGTCACGGCAGTTAGTATTTGCATGTCAACCCAAAGTACAGGTAGGTTTAGTCACAAATACTAAAGTACATGAGTCACTCTGCAAAACGGCCAAAGTACAGGGAGGTATAGTGCTTTTTTCCCTTGTTTAAAAGGTCCGTATTTAATCAATTCAATCCCTTTTCAGATAATTGACCACCTTAAATTAAGGCAATCCTAATCTGACACAAATTCATTCTTTATTCGCTATTGAAGTTAATAAAAAGAATATGCCTGCATTATGTCGTCAAACTTTCAGAACCTAGAAACTTAAAATTTGAAAAGCTTGATTGTTTAATCATGACAAATAATAAAATTGAGATGGCCTAAGATTTTTAGTCCTCCACATTTCTGTAACCCTGCTTTTCTTGATTGTGATTAGAGTCGGCACGGCCCGCCCCAGCTAGTGCCGGCCCGCCCGGCCCCTGGAGCGGGCCTGCTGGGCCTGGTCTGTCTTTTTTCTTTTTTTCTTTTTTTCTTTCTTTTTTTTTTCTTTCTTTCTTTCTTTCTTTGTTTTTTTTTTTCTTTCTTTATTCTTTCTTTGTTTTTTTTCTTTCTTTCTTTCTTTGTTTTTTTTTTCTTTGTTTTTTTTCTTTCTTTCTTTCTTTCTTTCTTTTTTCTTTCTTTCTCTCTTTCTTTTCTTTCTTTCTTTTCGGTCAGATTGGTTCTTGCTATTTCTTTTCATTAATGTTGTTGTTGTTGTTAAGATTATGGATTTCAGTTTCATGCATGCAAGCAATCCATATGGATATAATTTTTTCATTGGTTGTCTCAACTTGAATGAGTCTATTCTCTCATTTCTGTCTGGATGGGTATGAATGAAAATTAAGTACTTTATTGCTTTTCAACAATGAAGTGATTTTTGTAATGTGCCTTTTCTTGCAATTTTTATGGTGAAATACTTGAAACTGGTGGCACTGTGCCTTGATATAATGATATATAAAGACCAATGACTAGCAAGAGGTGTCTAGAAAGGGAGATTCATTTTTTAACCTATCAATGCACATGTCAAATGGCGGAAAAGAAGACTGAGAAAAGATAAAAAGGCTTGTGGATGAATCAACCATTACCCCCATGATTAGAATTTGAAACTCTCAACTTTGAAGCAGTAGTCATTGAAAGTGAAGCAAAGATGCTAATTGATCAGATTACCAACCTCATATACCTCAAGTCAGTTAGCATGTCATATGGTCCATACCCCAAGTTCCACCATCATCAGAAAAGAGACTCATTCAGTTACTCTGATTGATTGATTGATTGGGGATTTCCTACTACATCTCATGGGGGCCACCTAGGTGCACTTGTATTAGTGGGGTTAGGATGGATGAAATCATGAAAGTTCCAATAATTAAAAGAAAACCAACCCCATCATGTTATTTTAACCTTTTGGCTTAGTAGTTTTAAATTCTTGGTAATTTTTTATTTATATGTTATTAAGACTTAATCCAATTTTTAGCAAAGTTGAGCCAATTTTTAGCAATTTTTAGCAATTTGTCACGATATACACTTCTTACGTAGAAATATTCGAGGGTTAGAAAATTAGAGTAGTATAAATAACACTAATAAATTTAGAAAAAGAATAAGAGGGTTAGAGTATTATAGACTTTGAAAAATTGAAAAGGACACAAAATACCCCTTATATGATTGTTTTATGGCTGTTTGGGGGGGGGTAAAATGGATAATTTTTTTAAAAAAATCACTTGTAGGCGGGTCGGCGGGTCGTGCCTGGCAGGCCTGGCGGGCCCATCCTGGCGGGCCACAGAGGGCAGCCCACGGGCCTGGCTACCTCGGCCCAGCACGACCCGTGTCTCGGGCCGTGCCGGGCCACGGCCTGTTGACTGGTTCGGGCCGGCCCGGCCCATTTGACATCTCTACACCTCGTACTGAGTTCGAGGGTCCCTCTTCCATAACCAAACTTCCAGTGGCCTCCGCTTTCAAAAGTAGGCCGTGATAATATAATATATAATGTTCAACGAGTGTACCGAGAATGGTGATTGAGGCGATTTGTGTGTGGATAAAAAATCCGCTGATTTGTAAAACTAATTTAATCTGTGGAATTTTAATTGAACTGAAGGTAAATAAATTATTACGATTAAAAATCTTGTAATATGTTGGTAACGGATTGGTTACGGATTTCATTCTTAATTTGTGGATTCAATCCGTTATATTAAATATAAATAATAAAAAAACTTGAGGGGTCTAAATATAAATTAAAAAGTCTAAATATAAAAGAAGAAAAAACTTCAGAATTCAAAATGCAATTCACTTTTATATATAAGTATAATAAATGAAACTGTATACCAAATTTCACCATAGTCTTGAGAGTATGCTATTCAAATTTTCTTTATCATTAGATTCAACGGATTAAATCAATCCGATCCGGTCCTCCACGTATCGGATGAAATCGGTTTTTTAATAACCATGAATTGATGACGGATTCCAAATTCATCAATCCGTAGGTAATGAATTGATGACGTATTTAACCTAATCTATACCAATCCGATTCGTGCACACCCATAGAGGCCATAATAACACAATGTTCAACAAACACAAAGTGCTGAACTGCTGATTGCATCTCCCTCTCTCTCTCTCTATATATATATATATATATATAAATAATAGCAATGGCTAGTTATTTTATTATTTAGCATTGAATTTTTTTTTAATTTTTGTTGATAATCAAAAAATATTTAGCTTATATTCAAAATCGTGTTAAGCCCTGGTCCAGCCCTGGCCTAGCTCGAACCGTCGCAGGACGATATTTGACGTAGACCCGTTTAATTTAGAGCTGTGATTGGACAATTCCCGGTAAGCCTGACCAATATTTGAAACGGAACTGGGACAGCTCAAACGCAAGCCTGGCCTGGACCGCTGCTTGCAGAGGTTTAGACAGATTGTAAAAAGAAAAATCTGCCGAAGAGATCATGAAGTCCAAGTCGAATCTGTCAGCGATCAAGCAATGACTCTAATGTCATCCTACACCCCGGAGTCCTTTCACAATGAACATATTTGAGGGGCCTTTTTTATTTTATGTTTTTTGGGGTCTCCTCCTTTACATAATACCGTTGTTAATTTTCCATTGTCAAGTTGCAAGTATCATCATATATGGAAGATAAGGACATATTGTAGCCTGCGCATTTAAGAAGTCTTCTGATGGGACCCAACTTGATGCATGTTGATCAACCTGCAATTGATTAATACAAAGTGGAGATTATGATCATAGAACTAGTTAAATTCAAATTAGAAGTAGCTCACTGAAACCATTGTTCAATAGAAAAAGGTGGGTGTGTGCGCGTTGGGGGGGGGGGGGGGGGGGGGCGCGCGCGCTTTCATAGAAAATAATGCACACATGACACATCACTACATCCGCAAACTACACTTGCACACAGGCCTTATCTCCATCTATTCAATGATAAGCGCCAACCTCCAGTCCCTACCTCTCGCCTCTGTAACACTCATCTACGTGTCCTTCCTCTCCCTCATTGTTGAACAACTCACACATCTCAATCTCCATCCACCCATATTCAGTCCTTGGTTGTGGGACCTACCATTCAGCTCTAGAGCTCGATTTTCGTTGCAATAATTTTATGATTTTGGATTCATGGCTTCATAATGTAACTGAAGTTTTATTGTCCTAAACCTCCTCTTAGTCTTTTTTATCCCATTTTGAAAACATGGATTAGCGTTTTCAGAGCAGATCTGTTGTCGGAGCGCGGTTCAACTATCCTTGGATGGAAATTCGATCAAATATGGAGCGAACTATACAAAATTTTACGTTTTTTTATGCATTTTCTTTTCCTGTAAGGTTGGCATTTTTTTTTATGTATTTTCTCTTTCTATAAGGTTGATATTTATCTTTTGAATGAAAGAACTTCCTCTGACTTATTAATTATTGTCTATTTCATGTTATCTAATTGCAAAGTTAAATTATTTTTTATGCTTGAATATATGGATAAGATGTATTTGTGCACATTATTTAATTGTTTATAAACTCACAAGCACTATGTTGTATAGGCGCTTCGGAGGTACTCCGGAATATAATTATTTTAAAATTTAGCGTTTCGGCGCTCTCGTTCCCACTCCCCTTCCCGCTTTCTGGGCACTTAGGTCCACTCTTTATGCTCCTTCATCAAATTTGATGACAAGGTAAACCTTGAATGAGTATCAATCTTTCCCCAGATTTGTAACCCTATTCTAGAGCTCTGCGCATTTGGTCCCCGTAATGTAACTTTTTACATATGGCCTCTGTAAATATTTCTTCTTCTCATAGCAGCCTCCAAGGAAAATTCTCTGATTGATTCCAGTGGTAGCTATTGATTTTAGAGTGAATATAGTCCCACTCAGGGCTGTCAAAGGGATGGGTGGGCCGGCGCTATGGTTGTTCTTATCCTACCCTCAACAATATGTAGGGCCGAGCCCGTGTAGGCTAAAGCCCTCTTACGACTCACACTACCTAGACCCTTATCCAGGGATCAAGGCCTCAAAACAAGAAAATTATTATTTAATTTGTTAACACTGTTACCAAGTATCGAGCATCGATGGAGTGTTCTTTCGTCTAACCTCTATTGCGAAGGGATTACTTAGAAAACGTTTGGAGAATAGAAGTTGTGTCTAAATACTTTTTCTTATCTGATAAAGTCATATATGCTTTGGCGACTTAGTATCTAGATGTACGTTTTTATTTATATTATTAAAGAAAGAAGACTTTTAAGGAGTTAGCGTTTTAAAGGAATTTTCATATGCCAAATCATTCCAGCAAAGTCTTATGTTGAAATTTTTTTAAACATTTACATTCACCTACCTTTTATGAATTGATATTATTTTCAATTTAACACTAATCTAACTATTAAACATTGTTGGATTTCAGTCACACAAATAAATGCACTAGGAGAATCGCTATTAGTTTAGACTTTAAAAAACCTAGAGTTATAATTATCTAATTAAAAGGATATTTGGATTACCCCATAACCTTGAAATTCCATAGACATACAAACTACCATTATAAATTGATTGGCATCCCAAGTCACTCTATTAACAAGTGTACACCCCATTTACACTAGCAATAATATCTCACAACAATATATAAAGACTACATAAGAAGTAACAATGGAGCTTTTAAAAAAACTTAACAGTAATATCTCAAAACAATCACTTCTACCCCTGAAGTGAAGGAACTCAAACAAGAGGAATCCAAGGCTGATTTGCTTCTTAATGTAGCTGTTTTCCAACCATTTAAGCATCAGGCAGAAGAAGATTCTGTTGAACCAAATAGTAGGAATGAATCAGGTGAGTTTCAGCTAGAATGTACAGCCAATGTGGAAGACTCAAGGAAAAGAAAAAAAACCCATTTGCAGTTACTAGAGGTGTGTATTTTCTTGAGCTGCCATTACTCAGCTAGCTTGTTTTCATCTATCATTAGTAGGAAATGCTTGAAGTGTAGTAAACTAGTAATGCAGCAATGTCAGATGGAAATGCTATTGCTACAGTCCATTTAATTTATAGTAAGGACTGCGCATTCATTATCCATTGATGCTTGAAATCTCTTAGCTTTGGGTGGACTTGTTCACATTCATGCTAACCTACTTTCATTCCAAGAGAATGCTCAGAATCTTTCAATTCTCAGGACACTGATCGATTTATAACCATCTGTGCTCCCTGTCATGTAATGTGGAATCATAAATAGAGATTTTGCACTTAATTGGTCAAGTGAATTTTGGTAGTGGTGGAAAGGATAACAGACATCACGATAGGCACACAAACACATGGTAATACGCCTTGTATTATAGACGAAGCCAGTTTTAACCCAGTGTTCAATACACCATGTGAAGTTGAAAATTGATGAGCAGTTTAACTCATGTGAGTGGATTTACTTTCAGAATTTATGTAAAGTGGAAAGCAGGGCCTCGTAATTTCCCCGTTTTATCGGGTTGCCAGTATCACCAGGTATGGGAGATGAGGACATATCAAGGCCTGTGAGTTTTGGAACCTTACTATGGGATCCACCTCGAATGCATGTTGATCAAGCAGCAATTAGATTAATACAGAGTAGAGATAATGATTATAGACCTATTTAAAAATCACATTTGATGTAGCTCACTGTAACCAGGTTATTTATAAGCTTGACAACCAAGAAACTATACCCCAGAATATGACTGATTACAAACAAGAAAGAAAATGACAATGGTATCAAACCAATTGTTCCAAAAATCCAACCATTTTAAGTACAATGTAATAGAAGCGCACAATTGTAGTACCCACACAACAAAAAAAGGATGAATTCATAGATAATAATGGACACACATCAGTTTCATGAACATGATAAACTCGCTGGCCTCCACAAATATCAGTTGCACACAGGCCTTACCTCAATGCCTTCAACGATAAGCCCCCTCTTCCAGTGACCACCCACCACATGCTTAAAATTCATCTCAACATCTCCTTCCTCTCCCTCATCATTGAAGAACGCACCCATCTCAATCTCCATCCACCCATCACTCCTCTCTTGAGGAACCTGCCCATCAGCACCAGAGCTCAGTTTCCGTCGCATAAAAACTATTTTGTTGGATTCATGACCTCCTAATTTAACTGACGCTACTGCATGAGGATAGTACAGTCCACTTGCTCTTTTACCAATATTGAAGACAAGGTAGGCCTTGTAAGTAGTTTTGGGAGACAAAATATGAGCATCAATCTTCCCCGAGATCTCTAACCAACAAACATTCAAGAGCTTTGCCACCTCTGAGAACCTGTAGAGGGAAGAAATTGAGAATCTCTTATCGACCATGTAAAGGGAAAATTATAGTTTGCAAATACTCACTGGAATACAGTATTTCCAAACAAAAACATGTAAGAGTTTTGTGAGCAATACTAATATACTGCCTTGATCTTCTCATTAACGAGGGGTCTCTGGTCATTCCAAAACTCTTATTATTCTACTTATTCTAGTAATTGTCTTCTCTTATTGTTTATTATGATTTTTGTATATACCCCCCTAAGGTTCGTAGGATTTGTATATACGCACCCCCGGTTTTAGTATTTGTAAAATAGGCCCCTGCTTTTTCTTTTTAATACATTTTATATCCTCAAAATCAATATTTCTAAAAAAAAAAAAAAAAAAAAAAAAGGCAACCACGTGAGAACACGGAAGGTATTAAAATGAAAATGCATGGGCCTATTTGAAAATACTAAAACCTCATGGCCTATTTACAAATCCTACCTTAGCAGGATATATACAAAAAGCTTGAAAATTGTCCATGCTTATTTGCTTATATTTCCTATATACACAATTTGGTTGGTTGGGTAATTTAGCTAGCACATATCGATCAAGTATTTTGTTGTCACTGCTCAGTTATAGATCATGAAAAGCCGAATTGACAAGTTTTGATTTCAATAGAAGTAAAAAGGAACAAAAATCGAAAATATTCAGAGAACAAAATTCTTGGAATGGCCTCTCATCAAGGATCTAAAAATGAAAGATAAATAGATGATGCAAAATATTACAAAAATGTTGAAAGATTGCAGAAGACTGCAGAAAATTAGATTTGCAGATGAACTGAAAAAGGAGAGTAAGGAAATAAGCAGTAACCTTGATTGAGGAAGAGAAATCCACTTCCAATACATTGGGGTCTGACCCCATACAATCCCGAGCTCTCTTGGAGACAACATGTAACACTTGCTACCTGTCTTTCTCTCTATTGAGAAACTCTGCCAACATGAAAAATCTGGACTCTCAGCCACAGGTGATAGGGATGAAAAAGACAAAAATGACCTCGAGGTAAAGAAATATTTACCAATTTGCCATCGTCGATGAGAATCGGGTCGAGGAGCCGGAAGAAGAGGTCCTTCTTGGACGAGAAGTGGACAGGGGAAACGGATCTGTTGAGGATATCCGGGTGATCCGAGGGCAGGAATCTCTCCCAGATGATGTCGGATTCTGAAGCGGATCGGAAGATGGAAGAGACGGCCGAGGATCTGCATACATCTGGGGGAGATGTCAAGGAGAGGATATGGGATATGCAGCCTTCCGGCAAGTTGCTGAAAAGATCCTGATCCTCCATCTCTCTCTCTCTCTCTCAAATTCTTTGATTTCAGGAAACGTGCAAGATGAAGAGCCTATGTCCTTCGTCTGTAAGAATTCTTTCATTTCAGGAAACGTGCAAGAGGAAGAGCCTATCCTTAGCCAATGTGATTCAGTTGATCTTATCCTTGTGCCTGAGTGTGCTGATCTTATCCTTGTGGTTGAATGTGACCAAGAGAATGAGTGGGACCAGGTCTGCCAACACCTATGTCCTTCGTCTGTAAGATTTCGTGTTCTTCTTCGAATCGAGGCTCCATTTATTATAGGGAAGAGGATCCCTTTTTCGTCCAAAGAGGGGAGCCTGTTTGGACGCATAAGGGGACGCCACATGCGGGGCAGAGGAAAGGGAAATGTACTTTTCTCTCTTTTGTCTCGTGCGTGGCGGCCTCTGTTTCGTCCAAATAGGGATCGAAACAGGAGGTTCGGATCCTTATTATAGGATACTCTGGCCGAATAAGTTCCTCCCTAAGTATTCTCCCTTTGCACCTCAATTACCAAAGAGCCAAGGGTTGGAAAATGATGGGAAGCCCCCAATAATTCAATTCCAGGAATTATGTTCATTTACTGGAATTCCAAGAATTCTTCTCTGGGAAATTTTTCAATTTCTAAAATAATGTGGAATTCTTAAATCCTCCGGCCTGTTTGTTTGTTGGAATTCCAAGACCTGGATGCTCCTTTAAGCTTGAGCATATAGGAAATCCACCAAAATGCATAGAAAGTGAAATTCTAAAAAGTCAAAAGAGATCTTTCATATGGTTGGAATCCAGAAATGCTAGTAAGAAAACATAGAATTTAAAAATTCCAATGGACAACTTGTCGCATCATGTCCTGGAATTCCAAGTGAATTCCTGGCAGAAATTCCATTAAAGAAAAATGCCCTAAGTATTCTAGGGTCGAAATAAGAGTGGAGATATCAAATAAGGCGTATCTAAGGTTTGCAATAATATTGGGTGCCAAAACACTAAATTTTATAATAATTATATGTCGGGAGTGCCTATACAACATAAGTGCTTGTGAGTTTATAAACAATTAACTAATTGGCACAAATATATTTTATCCATATATTCAAGTATAAAAAATAGAGAATTTTTTTTTTAATTTGACAGTTTAATAACATAAAATAGACAATAATTAATAAGTCAGGAAAAGTTTCTTTTTTCAAAAGATAAATATTGCCAAACTTACAGAAAAATAAAATACATAAAAAACCAAAGATTCTGCTCAGTTTGTTGCATATTCTGTTGAATCGAGCTCCGAGAATGGTGGACCACACAGATACGCTTCGAAAACGATAATCCGTGTTTTCATAGCAGGATCGAGAAAGCCGAGAAGTGGTTCTGGGCACTAAGGTTTAAATGGCTCGGCACACTCCTATTTAGGGGTGGGTTTGGTTAAGAGTACTCATAGACTAGGTTCGCTTGAGCCTGATTGGTGGTCACAGAAAATAATGCCGGGGGGGTGGGGGGTGATAGAAAATAATGCACACATGACACATCAGTTTCATGACACATGATGAATTCCCCTCCGCAAACAACACTTGCACACGGGCCTTCTCTCCATCTATCCAATGATAAGCGCCAACTTCCAGTCCCTACGTCTCGCCTCTGTAACACTCATCTACGTGTCCTTCCTCTCCCTCATTGTTGAACAACTCACTCATCTCAATCTCCATCCACCTATATTCAGTCCTTGGTTGTGGGACCTACCAATCAGCTCTAGAGCTCGATTTTCGTTGCAATAATGTTATGATTTTGGATTCTTGGCTTCATAATGTAACTGAAGTTTTATTGTCCCAAACCTCCTCTTACCCTTCTCGATTCCATTTCGAAAACATGGATCGACGTTTTCAGAGCAGATCCGTTCTCAGAGCGCGGTTCAACTATCCTTGAATCGGAATTCGATCGAATATGAAACGAACTATACAAAATTTTACGTTTTTTATGCATTTTCTTTTCCTGTAAGGTTGTCATTTTTTTATGCATTTTCTTTTTCTATAAGGTTGATATTTATCTTTTGAATGAAAGAACTTCTTCTGACTTATTAATTATTGTCTATTTCATATGATCTAATTGCAAAGTTAAATTAATTTTTATACTTGAATATATGGATAAGATGTATTTGTGCCCATTAATTAATTGTTTATAAACCCACAAGCACTATGTTGTATTGGCGCTTCGAAGGCTCTCCGACATATAATTATTTTAAAATTTAGCATTTCGGCGCTCTCGTTTCCACTCCCGTCCCCGCTTTCTGGGCACTTAGGTCCACTCTTTATGCTCCTTCATCAAATTTGATGACAAGGTAAACCTTGAATGAGTATCAATCTTTCCCCAGATTTGTAACCCTATTCTAGAGCTCTGCGCATTTGGTCCCCGTAATGTAACTTTTTACATATGGCCTCTGTAAATATTTCTTCTTCTCATAGCAGCCTCCAAGGAAAATTCTCTGATTGATTCCAGTGGTAGCTATTGATTTTAGAGTGAATATAGTCCCACTCAGGGCTGTCAAAGGGATGGGTGGGCCGGCGCTATGGTTGTTCTTATCCTACCCTCAACAATATGTAGGGCCGAGCCCGTGTAGGCTAAAGCCCTCTTACGACTCACACTACCTAGACCCTTATCCAGGGATCAAGGCCTCAAAACAAGAAAATTATTATTTAATTTGTTAACACTGTTACCAAGTATCGAGCATCGATGGAGTGTTCTTTCGTCTAACCTCTATTGCGAAGGGATTACTTAGAAAACGTTTGGAGAATAGAAGTTGTGTCTAAATACTTTTTCTTATCTGATAAAGTCATATATGCTTTGGCGACTTAGTATCTAGATGTACGTTTTTATTTATATTATTAAAGAAAGAAGACTTTTAAGGAGTTAGCGTTTTAAAGGAATTTTCATATGCCAAATCATTCCAGCAAAGTCTTATGTTGAAATTTTTTTAAACATTTACATTCACCTACCTTTTATGAATTGATATTATTTTCAATTTAACACTAATCTAACTATTAAACATTGTTGGATTTCAGTCACACAAATAAATGCACTAGGAGAATCGCTATTAGTTTAGACTTTAAAAAACCTAGAGTTATAATTATCTAATTAAAAGGATATTTGGATTACCCCATAACCTTGAAATTCCATAGACATACAAACTACCATTATAAATTGATTGGCATCCCAAGTCACTCTATTAACAAGTGTACACCCCATTTACACTAGCAATAATATCTCACAACAATATATAAAGACTACATAAGAAGTAACAATGGAGCTTTTAAAAAAACTTAACAGTAATATCTCAAAACAATCACTTCTACCCCTGAAGTGAAGGAACTCAAACAAGAGGAATCCAAGGCTGATTTGCTTCTTAATGTAGCTGTTTTCCAACCATTTAAGCATCAGGCAGAAGAAGATTCTGTTGAACCAAATAGTAGGAATGAATCAGGTGAGTTTCAGCTAGAATGTACAGCCAATGTGGAAGACTCAAGGAAAAGAAAAAAAACCCATTTGCAGTTACTAGAGGTGTGTATTTTCTTGAGCTGCCATTACTCAGCTAGCTTGTTTTCATCTATCATTAGTAGGAAATGCTTGAAGTGTAGTAAACTAGTAATGCAGCAATGTCAGATGGAAATGCTATTGCTACAGTCCATTTAATTTATAGTAAGGACTGCGCATTCATTATCCATTGATGCTTGAAATCTCTTAGCTTTGGGTGGACTTGTTCACATTCATGCTAACCTACTTTCATTCCAAGAGAATGCTCAGAATCTTTCAATTCTCAGGACACTGATCGATTTATAACCATCTGTGCTCCCTGTCATGTAATGTGGAATCATAAATAGAGATTTTGCACTTAATTGGTCAAGTGAATTTTGGTAGTGGTGGAAAGGATAACAGACATCACGATAGGCACACAAACACATGGTAATACGCCTTGTATTATAGACGAAGCCAGTTTTAACCCAGTGTTCAATACACCATGTGAAGTTGAAAATTGATGAGCAGTTTAACTCATGTGAGTGGATTTACTTTCAGAATTTATGTAAAGTGGAAAGCAGGGCCTCGTAATTTCCCCGTTTTATCGGGTTGCCAGTATCACCAGGTATGGGAGATGAGGACATATCAAGGCCTGTGAGTTTTGGAACCTTACTATGGGATCCACCTCGAATGCATGTTGATCAAGCAGCAATTAGATTAATACAGAGTAGAGATAATGATTATAGACCTATTTAAAAATCACATTTGATGTAGCTCACTGTAACCAGGTTATTTATAAGCTTGACAACCAAGAAACTATACCCCAGAATATGACTGATTACAAACAAGAAAGAAAATGACAATGGTATCAAACCAATTGTTCCAAAAATCCAACCTTCTAAAGTACAATGTAATAGAAGCGCACAATTGTAGTACCCACACAACAAAAAAAGGATGAATTCATAGATAATAATGGACACACATCAGTTTCATGAACATGATAAACTTGCTGGCCTCCACAAACATCAGTTGCACACAGGCCTTACCTCAATGCCTTCAACGATAAGCCCCCTCTTCCAGTGACCACCCACCACATGCTTAAAGTTCATCTCAACATCTCCTTCCTCTCCCTCATCATTGAAGAACGCACCCATCTCAATCTCCATCCACCCATCACTCCTCTCTTGAGGAACCTGCCCATCAGCACCAGAGCTCAGTTTCCGTCGCATAAAAACTATTTTGTTGGATTCATGACCTCCTAATTTAACTGACGCTACTGCATGAGGATAGTACAGTCCACTTGCTCTTTTACCAATATTGAAGACAAGGTAGGCCTTGTAAGTAGTTTTGGGAGACAAAATATGAGCATCAATCTTCCCCGAGATCTCTAACCAACAAACATTCAAGAGCTTTGCCACCTCTGAGAACCTGTAGAGGGAAGAAATTGAGAATCTCTTATCGACCATGTAAAGGGAAAATTATAGTTTGCAAATACTCACTGGAATACAGTATTTCCAAACAAAAACATGTAAGAGTTTTGTGAGCAATACTAATATACTGCCTTGATCTTCTCATTAACGAGGGGTCTCTGGTCATTCCAAAACTCCTATTATTCTACTTATTCTAGTAATTGTCTTCTCTTATTGTTTATTATGATTTTTGTATATACCCCGCTAAGGTTTGTAGGATTTATATATACGCACCCCCGGTTTTAGTATTTGTAAAATAGGCCTTGCTTTTTCTTTTTAATACATTTTATATCCTCAAAATCAATATTTCTAAAAAAAAAGGCAACCACGTGAAAACACGGAAGGTATTAAAATAAAAATGCAGGGTCTATTTGAAAATACTAAAACCTCATGGACTATTTACAAATCCTACCGTAGCGGGGTATATACAAAAAGCTTGAAAATTGTCCATGCTTATTTGCTTTTATTTCCTATATACACAATTTGGTTGGTTGGGTAATTTAGCTAGCACATATGGATCAAGTATTTTGTTGTCACTGCTCATTTATAGATCATGAAAAGCCGAATTGACAAGTTTTGATTTCAATAGAAGTAAAAAGGAACAAAAATCGAAAATATTCAGAGAACAAAATTCTTGGAATGGCCTCTCATCAAGTATCTAAAAATGAAAGATAAATAGATGATGCAAAATATTACAAAAATGTTGAAAGATTGCAGAAGATTGCAGAAAATTAGATTTGCAGATGAACTGAAAAAGGAGAGTAAGGAAATAAGCAGTAACCTTGATTGAGGAAGAGAAATCCACTTCCAATACGTTGGGGTCCCACCCCATACAATCCCGAGCTCTCTTGGAGACAACATGTAACACTTGCTACCTGTCTTTCTCTCTATTGAGAAACTCTGCCAGCATGAAAAATCTTCCGGCTTGTTTGTTTGTTGGAATTCCATGACCTAGATGCTCCTTTAAGCTTGAGCATATAGGAAATCCACCAAAATGCATGGAGAGTGAAATTCTTGAATTATTAAAGGTCAAAAGAAACCTTTCATGCGGCTGGAATCCAAAAATGCCACTAAAGAAATATAGAATTAAAAATTTTCAGGGGACAACTTGTCACATCATGTCCAGAAATTTCATGGTGACTTCCTGACAAAAATTCCACTAAAGAAACATGACCTAAGTATTCTAGGATCGGAATAAGAGTGGAAATATCAAATAAAAGGTATATCTAAGATTTGCAATAATATTGGGTGCCAAAACACTAAATTTTATAATAATTATATGTCGGGAGTGTCTATACAACATAAGTGCTTGTGAGTTTATAAAAAATTAACTAATTGGCACAAATATATCTTATCTATATATTCAAGTATAAAAAATGGAGAATTTTTTTTTTAACTTTGCAGTTTAATCACATAAAATAGACAATAATTAATAAGTAAGAAGAAGTTTCTTTATTCAAAAGATAAATATTGTCAAACTTACAGAAAAATAAAATACATAAAAAACCAAAGATTCTGCGTTGTTCGTTGCATATTCTGTCGAACCAAGCTCCGAGAATGGTCGACCACGCGGATTCGCTTCGAAAACGATGATCCGCGTTTTCATAGCAGGATCGAGAAAGCCGAGAAGAGGTTCCGGGCACTAAGGTTTAAATGGCTCGACACACTCCTATTAGGGTGAGTTTGGTTAAGAGTACTCATAGACTAGGTTGGCTTGAGCCTGATTGGGGCTCAGACCATTTAGGGCCAAGCTTGAGCATTAAGTACTTGGTACTCAAGATGGGCTTGGACTTGAAATTTGGGATTGTTTAATATATGAGTCGGGCTTGGATTAGTGTTAAGAAGCTCAGCCCGATCTTAAGGAGAGGTGAAATTTAAGGAATTTTTTTTTTCGGTTTTTTGTTTTTTTGCTAGATTGGCTATTCAAATGATACACTTTCATACAAACACATGTGTACCAATTACCAACCAGCTGGGCTATAATATAAGGCGGTTAACAAATCTCTCTCTCTCTCTCTTTTTATTTTTTATGTGTGTGTAAAAACTAAAAACTATTATCCAACTGGCTCGGGCTTAGTCTCTTTCAATCGGACTGGACTCAGGTCAAGCACTTATGACTTGATCCAAGCTTATTAATGTTATTTATAAAATTAATATCCATAGTTTTTGGTGAAAAACTAATATCAATATTATAATTCTATAGTGGGCCATTTTTCAAATCCAAACCAATCAAAAGGAGCCATTCTTGTATAAATATTGTACCAACTGGAGAATTGGACTTAGGCCCACACCCACACCCACACCCACACCCACACCCACCCCCATCCATAAATTATACTTCTCGGTAACGCGGATACTCCGCGTTGGACTCCCATGCCTAGGGGTGAAAGTGGGCTGGGCCGTCATAGGGCCGCCCGCGGACGGCCCGTTATAGGCTCGGCCCGAGCTCGGCTCAAAAGACAAAAGAGCCGAACTAGGGCCTAGTAGGAGGCCCGTTTGCTTAAACGGGCCAAGCTAGGGCTTGATGAAGCCCGGCTCGTAAGCCCTAGGGCCTACATATATTATATATATGTACACTATACAATATATAATACATATATTATATATCATAATCCATAAATCATAAACCTTAGTTTTAATCAATATAAATAATCTATAAACCCTAAACACTAAATAATCCATAAATCCTAAACCTAAGCAGTAAGCCATAGGGCCTACATATATTAATCCATATATTATATTTATGTGTACACTATACAATATATAATACATATATGAATCTATGATACTAAATAATCCATAAATCATAAACCTTAGTTTTAATCCAATATAAATAATCCCTAAACCCTAAACACTAAACCCTAAGCACTAAATAATCCATAAACCCTAAACCTAAGCACTAAACCTTAAACCCTAATTTTAATCCAATATAAATAATCCCTAAACAACATTGAGGATGCATGTATATTAATAGTCTGGAAGACTTTTTTTTAAGTCTTGTAACTTTGGAACGACCTTTCCTTTGTTGTTATTATTATTTATTAACAAATAACAAGGCTCTATTGTTGTTGTTATAGGTGATGCTGGAGACTTTATTTTATGATGCTAGCAGAATACTTTATTTTATTCTATGATGCTATTGGAGTTTAATTTGATTTGTATTATTGTTGGAGTTTGATAATGCTCATCTACATTAACATTGAACTATTATGGAGTGTTGGAACTGGGCTCCCTTTGCTTTTATGGAGTCTTTCTTATTTTAGTTAATTTTATTGCTGCAATCCAAATTATGGGAATGGGAATATGGGATGAATGCATGCATTTGACCATTTTTTGTTCTGGTTTGCATATGTAGATTTCTTTTAATTCCTATAAGATTTTTTTTTCCTGAAAATATTTTCTTTCAACTAGTGCTATATCATTAGGGACGGCCCTAGGGCCTCATAACTTAATAAGAGCCGAGCCCGAGCCAGGGTTTTTGAGGCCCGAGGGCCTACTGAAAAATACTAGGGCCGAGCCTAGGGCTTGTCAAAGCCCGGCTCGGCCTGGCCCACTTTCATCCCTACCCACGCCCATGTGATCCAAAGCTTCCTTGTAGACAATATGTGGCATTAATGCTTCCTACTGGTGTCTGTTGAAAAACTCTACCAACGTTATATCATTCATCATCATGATCACGGAACCGGATTCCTTGTTCCCTGTTTGGACCAAACCGAGAAAGCCACATCAGAGGGCGGGTGTGGGGGCGGAGGACAGAGAAAAGGTTCCTCTTTCCTCCACCCCCCTATATGTCAACCCGTGTTTGGTCCAAAGAGGGGTTCCCTGTTTGGACCAAACAGGGAATCCGTTTTCCATGATCATCGACCAAATTAACTTAAGATTTGGTCATGGGTTAGATGTCTAATTCTAGACCAGGTCACATTCATAGGGGCCCACTAATGACAGTGAAATGGCCTAGATGAAGGGTGAAACTAATAATTTTTTTAGTCCAGATCACCTATCGTAGTTGTTGTATCTTTACCATGAGTGGACCAATACCAGTCCGCCATGTCTTCCAAAAGTTATTTTAAAGCTTTAAAATGTTTAAATCAGATGAAAAAAAATCACCTAAATTTATAGATGACGTGGCGGACTGTTATTGGTCCACTTACGGTGGAGGTATAACTACTGTGATACGTGATCCGGCTCATTTTTTTCTATAGCACTCATGATATATGGGTCACATTGAATGTTGCCATAAGTTAGATCAAATTCAATGTTTACCTTCCATTTTATTAGAGGATTTTATGGGGAAAAGCTCCTTGGTTTACCCAAAAAAGGGAAAATGATCGTACGAATGACCTAAAATCCCACATTTACCCAAGACAAGATGGAAAAGTAAAAATTACCCACCAGTAGATCGTACAGGAAACGAGGTCCAAATTCGGACAGTTTGACCCTTTTTCTGCAATGTAGGATATCCCACGGTTCGATATCCTAGGCTAATGGGATATCGCACCGTTCAATATCCTAGACTTGTAGGATATCGCGCAGTTCGATATCCTATACTTGTAGGATATTGCGCAGTTCGATATCCTATACTCATAGGATATCGCGCCGTTACCTAATCCCATATATAACTCATTTTTTGCATCACCCACAGACCTCCGTTTCCAAAAACTACAAAGACCTCCGTTTCCAAAAAAACTACAGAGCTTCGTTTCCATCTCCGTTTTGGCTTGTGAGTTCCAATAGTATATTACCGTTACCGTTAAAATAGAGAACACCCAAAATGGAATCACATGCACTTCCACCCAACCTTTATTCAATTTCGAAAGTTCCTTTTTCCTTATTTTTTTTTTAGAGCAACAGGTTGTTGGGCCTTATGCCCTAAATAATGTTGTTAACGAACCTCTTTTTTTTTCCTTTTCTTTGTTTCTTTTTTTTTTGCTTTTAGCAGGCTTCAAAATATGTTCAGATATGAGTGGATCTCAAGAGAACTCCTTCCTCGTGCACATTGTAAAGAAAAATGCCAATTCCATAAAGTTTTGGATGAATCCAAGAAAACCCAAGAAAACCGAAACTGCACGGTTAAGACAAAAAAAAAGAAGAAAAGATAATAAGAAGAAGAAGAGAAGATGATCATACCTGAGTCTGAGAAAATGAGAGAAGGAAATGAAAGAGAGAGTAGGAGTGAGTAGGAAAAGTCAGAGAAGAGAAAGGGAGCAGGAGTGGGTAGGAAAAATTAGAGCTCATTAATCCATTTACGAGAAAATTAAAGCGCATTAATCCATTTACGACAATACCCTCGGCGGAGGAAAATCTCGCCAGAAGCTCGCTACAGCGAGACCCTCGCTATAGAGAGCCTAGCGGAATAGGGGGCTCGCTATAGCAAGACCTCATGGTTTGGATTTTTGTGGATTTGCTTGGAATATTTCTGGTGGGGCAGCACTGGAATCCTGCAAGATTGAATGATAATGCATCCATGATCCATCCCTCTCTTCGCTCTTCTACTGCACTGCAAGTGGCCTATTATTTTGCACACCATGCAAATGGTGAATTGGTTGAGGGTCACGATTGGGCAACATTGTAGTTATGTGAGGGTGCAGGGAGCTTTTTGTGGCCTCTATTTACATGTTTGTAGAAGTGGTTAATATTTTGGGTTTCCGATTGAAACTATAGAAGCTCTGTGTTTAGAAGTCTGAAAATTAATGGAGATCATGTCTATGGTACGTACATATGTTTCATGTCATCTGATCAGGACCTTGCAAACTGTAGGACCCATTCTCATGTGGATATTGTTGAGAAGAAGCATGATTTTAGTGGTGAAGTAGTGTATATATATATATATATAAAATACAATACAAAACACAAAGTGCACGTGTGCAGGTGGAATTGGAATTTGTACATGTGTAACAATTGGCA
This sequence comes from Cinnamomum chago, assembly GCA_038049695.1. Lineage (NCBI taxonomy): Eukaryota > Viridiplantae > Streptophyta > Magnoliopsida > Laurales > Lauraceae > Cinnamomum > Cinnamomum chago. The sequence goes on from CP142462.1 coordinate 11,955,178, forward strand.
TGTGAAATGAGTAGTGATTGGACACAACCATGTGCATTTTATATGGATGGAAAACAGGTGGAGGCATGAAAATGAAAACATGTGGTTTATTTATAGGTGTGATTAGATGGAATGGGTGGAATTTACATGTGTTCCTGTAATATCAATATCAAGAAGATGAGAAAAACACAGAGGAAAAACCATTGGAGGATAAAAGAAGACGACCACAATAAAAAGGGGTTTTTACTGAGTTATCTTCGTCCCTATTTCACCTAGGTTGAAAGGAGAATGATGAAAATTTTATGGAGATATCCTATATGTAGGATATCGAACGGTGTGATATCCTACCCGCCTAGGATATCACAGGATATAGGGTAAAACTATCCATCCTTTATGTACGATCTTCTCTTAGAAAATTTATAGTCTTTCGTTTGGTCTCATATAAATGTTGAGTTTTGAAACCTCCCTACGGTCATTCCCTCCCCCTCCCCTCCCCCGAAAAAAAAAAAAAGTATCTACTGCAGCAGTCACATTTATTTTTGTGAGGCTATCTTCTTGGTCCTAGCAACAAATGGCAACTCATTAAAACAAACCTGGTAAAAATGTAATCTAAACCATTGAACATTCATATCAATAAGATGTTGACTATTCTCAAATTGATCACGCATGAAATACTTGACCATCTCATGATAGTGATAACAAATGGGAAAATTACAACAGGGAAAATTACTAAGTTTCTAACGCAATGACTTCGTCTCCTAAACCCGTTTTGCATGTGGACTCCGGCCAACTTGATTCATTCAAGAAGTTAATAGAAATCTTACCAAAAACAGTACTTACGAAAAATACCAATTATTCAGGTTCAAACTACTTTGCACGCGTTGGACTCACTGTTTAATCCATCCAAATGGACCAAAAACCGGGACCTCTATATTGCACGGGTCCTCTGAGTTTTATACTTATCCGAATGGACTGAGCCTACAAATTTATTGACCAATCCGAATGGACAATACACCTGTTAGATTTACGGGTATAGGATGAAGATGACAAGATGATTGGATGAGTCCCAATTTTGATACTAGTCTCATTCCAAACGAGACCCAAAGTGGGCCCGCATAAAGTTTGCACATTGAGTTCGCATGAACTAGGGATGTAAATGGGTTCCGATTACCCGGAGGTTCAGACCCTTTAAAAACTGGGTCTGGATCCTTATTTAGGCATAGATTAGTAAATGGGTCCGGATCCGGGTCTGGTTCCACCTTGGTTCGAATCCGTGGATCCGAGACCCGACATAATACCTCAATTTTCGAAAATCTCTTGTATAAACCTAGACCCGCCCCATATATAGTTTTGGTTTTAGTTCCGAAGCCAAAAAACCAGTTCCAAAACAGTCTCAGGTCCGAATTCAATTTCACATTTTTCTTAACGGTGTGGACCTGACCAAAGCCGACCCATTTACAACCCCAGCATGAACACTCCCCAACACAGCAAATCCCATGAGAAAAGACTCTTATCAAATCATATAAGGGTGAGTTTTTAATGCTTTGACAAATGGTCTATTACATGCTTCCCATTTTGGCGGTAAAGTTTTGAAAGACGAAAATTTTCAAACATATTGGCGCCAAAACAATGAAGTAGTTAGCTCTGCTTCTAGAGGTGCAACTGTAAAAGAGAAAAATCCAAGAAAGATGAAGTCGAAGTCGAATCGGTCAGCGGCCAGGCAGTTTGGGCAGCTCTCCCTCCTCTCGTCTTTTCCTTCCATTTCCAGGTAAACCCTAATGCTGTTGAAACCTGCATGAATATAATGCCTTTTGCCGTTACTGGCTGATAACATGCATGCGCCTATATCTGATCCTTTTGAATTGAATCTCTGCAATCAGATGATCCCAACCACCCAATTGGGGTCTCCTCTTATGTAGAATACCTACTGTAATTTTCCCATTGCCATTGGGTTGCTAGTATCATCATCTCTAGAAGATAAGGAAATATTTTGGGCTGTGAATTTAGGAACTTTTCTGTGGGACTCACTTTGATGCATGTTGATCAAGTGCATTTAGATTAATACAAACTGTAGGTAATAGTTCTCAAGTGTAAGATATATCAAATTACAGATATCACTACATTCATGATTCTGTTCAGAAAGGTAAGGTGATTTCAGAATGTGGAACTATTTTTCAAATCATGTAAGCTTGATGGGACTTGGGAATTCCTTGATTTGTAAAATTCCGATGCGCTTGTTCTAATCACGACAGAAGTCTGTGAAAGTGTGAAAATCCACTAGATGGACTAAGCATGATTGTCAAATCCATGACAAGTGTGAAGACCTCATGATGATTTGATTTGGGATTTGCTGTTGGCATGACTTCAAAGTTTGGTTTTAAGGGTGAAAAACCTGATGGATCAATGATGTGATTATACTAGGTAAAACCTGAAACATTGGAAGTGAAATCTTAAAATATATTTTTGTTTCCGCTCCCATGGTCAAGTGGGAGATGTTGGACATCTATTGAACACATATCCAAGGAAGATGTCTGTGTAAAACTAGCATGCTGCAGATTACCAGCCTCAGAGCAAGATCTCCCCTGTTTTAGTATCTGTTGATAGCTGTTTACAGCTTTTGCTGGCAGTCCCTTAAGTAGGTTAATTGCTATATGGTCATAAACGCCAAAGTGTGGCCTTCAAGCTTTTAGCTAAGGGTGCTGGATTCTGTTATCTAGTTTCTGTGCTTGATCCATCCCAGCTTTCATTGTTTTTTCTTTAAATACCATATTGGTCTCTTGATTCAGTAGATTGATGTGGAGTTCTTGAATTTTTTTTTTTTTTTTTTTTCAGTTCCAAAGACTGTAAAAAAGAAGCACCATGCAAACCTTTGAAGCCGTGTATATCCCTCTCTGACTTCTTAGATAGGAAGCTCAATGAAAGTACGCATCCATCAATTCGGGTATTTAACATATCAAGCACTTCCATTTACATTTATGTATTTGCATATGATGATACTTCCTGTTTCATCATAACCATTAATGAAGAACATTTCTTAAAATCCACTAAAATGACACTTGTTAACAGGAAAAACAGACCTCTTTTTCATCAGTCACTGTTGGGTCTACCCCTGAAGTGAAGGAACTCAAACAAGAGGATTCCAAGGCTGATTTGCTTCTTAATGGAGCTGTTTTCCAACCATTTAAGCTTAAGGCAGAAGAAGATTCTGTTGAGCCAAATAGTAGGAATGAATCAGGTGAGTTTCAGCTAGAATGTACATCCAATGTGGAAGACTCCAGGAAAAGAAAAAAACCATTTGCAGTTTCTAGAGGTGTGTATTTTCTTCAGCTGCCATCACTCAGTCAGCTAGCTTGTTTTCAATTATCATTAGTAGGAAATGATTGAAGTGTAGTAAACTAGTAATGCAGCACTGTCAGATGGAAATGCTATTGTTATAGTCCATTTAATTTCTAGTAAGGACTGCGCATTCATTATCTATTGATGCTTAAAATCTATTGGCTTTGGGTGGACTTGTTCGCATTCATGCTAACCTACTTTCATTCCAAGAGAATGTTCAAAAGCTTTCAATTCTCAGGACACTGATCGATTTATTGCCATCTGTGCTCTCTGTCATGTAATGTGGAACCATAAATAGAGATTTTGCACTTAATTGGTCAAGTGAGTTTTGGTAGTGGTGGAAAGGATAACTGTAAGGATCCGGCCAATTTCTACCGGGCTGATATTGTCCGCTCTGGGCCTCGGCCCGCACGGTTTTACTTGATGGCATTCCGTCGCAACGTCGCCAAAACGCGTCAACCAAGTAAGGCCAGCATCCCACATATAGCCAGGACTCGGGGCAGCCTCATAGGCGATGTGGGACGTGTTCTCACAATATCAGACATCACCATAAGCACACAAACACATGGTAATGTGCCTTGTATTATAGATGATGCCGGTTTTAACCCTGTGTCCAATACACCATGTGAAGTTGAAAATTGATGAGCAGTTTAATTTATGTGAGTGGATTTACTTTCAGAATTTTTAGTTCATAATACAGTGTAAATATATATATATATATGTTGAGCATATATGTTTATTTTTTTATTATCTTTTGATGACAGAAAACTGGAAGCTATGATGAGTTCTGTAGAGCATCTTGCTCACCTAATAAGTCGCACGGGGTCATGATTACTGAATTTGTAAAGATTTTCAAACACATGAAATGGGGGAATGCATTGATATAATCCCCATTTTAGCATCTGTTTCTTTGGGTACCTTAAAGGTAGTCACGTGACATATTGATTGCATCTTGATACCCAACTCAATCTCCGTTCATTTTCTGTATTAAGGTGTAGATGAGAGACCTGCCCGTCCTGGGTACTTGGTAATTCTTGGGGATGACCCAAAGCCAAAGGAGGAAAGGGGAAAGAATTTGATGAACAAGAGACCTAAAACCCTCTTCAACTACTGTAAGATTTCTCTTCCCATGCATGTGAACATCCTTCATCGATGGCATATGTGAAGTTTGCATGCTTGTCTATGGATTGTTGTTTGTGTCGTCACGCAAGCAAGTGCTAGAATTATCCTTCATGTATAATCAACTGTCAAGTGCTATTTTTGGTTTTCAGATGCAAATGGAAGTGGCTGGTGGGACTGTGACATGGCGGGGGTTGACAGTGAAGAAGTAGGTTGTGTCAACACATGGGAGATAGCGTCCAAAATTTTGAGAGGATAAGAATGGCATTGATTGTACGAAGAGCCATTTCTACGCTCAAATCAGAATTCCGGGTTTTTAATCTGAATTCCTTGTTTCTGGTTTTCAGATATCCCTGAGGGGAACTTTTATTTTTCTTTTGTGTTGGTGGTCTTCGATGTATGAACATATGTTCAATCAGTGCCAAACAATGCTTCAAGAACAAGGTGTTGCTCTTGTAGAAGTGTACATTGCCCACTGTTGTTAAGTTACATTAGCATGCATGTGTTTGCCTTGAGAGTCTATTGTCATCTTCAGAACAAAAATGCTCTTACCTGGAAAATTGAACTGGCCAGATTCAGTGTGCATCATTTCCTGAAGGTATCAAAACTATAAATCATGAGATAGGTGGTTGTGTTGATCAATCTGAACATAAGAACTGATAGAACAACTCAAGGATGTGCAACGAGTTTAAAGTTGCCCCAACTGACAGTCTTTAAACATTTGATCTTTTTACATTCTTTCTTGGACTATGCTGAAAGTTTCTCTTGGTTCACTGTTAGAAATTTCGTGAAATTGTGATGCATCAAGTCATTCTCAACTCCCAAACAGTATTATTTTCTGGGCTGTGGCCCATCCGTGAGATGATCCCATACTGGAAACTCTAGATCATTTGTTAAAGTGGCTATTTATGGCTTTTAACTTGATGCCATTTACTAATGGCATATGATCCTGTATGGATCTTCATCACTTGAGTTATGCATAAAACTACAGTTCATGCAGTCCCACTGTTTCGATGACCTCAATTACTGTAAATTGCAGTTTTATGCTTTCCAACAATCAATTACAGGTAGGTAACCAGAGTTGCAGGTAAACTGAATCAGTGGGCAACCAAGTTCCAAGGTTCCAAATGGGGGATTAATCCATGATCCAATCACAATAATAATTATAAGTTCTGCATGAGAATCACATGCATTGTCACATTCTAGCATTACAATCTAAAAAAAAAAAACACTAAAAGGAATAAGATTAGGAATTTGAAGTGGTTGATGAATTAATCATTCCTTAAAAGCTGTAGGAATCCAGCAAAGGAAATCAAACCTCACATTGGCTTTAAACTCTGATGCAACTTGAATCACCGGATGAACCTGGTTTACTGTAACATCAGCACATGCACTGCTGTCGGGATGTTTGCAACAACAGTGAGGTCTTCCTGACTTGATCCATATAAAATGCATGCCTTACTTGGCATAAGAAAGAAACCAACAGCTAACCTCAAGCAAGGGTGGAAGATTTCAAGCCATTTGTATAACTTTATCAAGTTAGAATTGTCTTAGAATATTACATAACCAAAATTCAGAATCTTTGATCCCATGCCCTCATGATCGCAAACCTGATGAAGTAATGTAAAGAGCCACATTATCTTAACCAACGGGTTGAAGCCCCTTGACCACCAATCCAATGGCTTAGATAATAAGATGAATGATAAAATATCAACCAGCTGCACTGATTGGAGTACGAGTATTCCTCATGTTTTCGGTACCATTAGTGTAGGTGCCTTGCTTTCATCAAACCACATGAAAATATTACTCAGTGATAAAAGTGAGCTATTTATTATAAATGTCAGTACAAGATTTGTGTTTCCCAGCAGGGCCAGCACAAGGAAAACAACAATATTCATCGAAGGGAAGGAGCAACAAAATTATTGTGTAGGTCCTCTTATTTATGCAAAGATGTTGAAATTAAAGTAATTCTTTTCATTTTTAACTGTATTTAGGAATTATTGCATTAATTATGGTAGTTAGGGGGTGATGTTTAAAGGAGGTAGGTTTTGAATGTAGGACGTTAGGTTTTTTTAACTTGAGAAATTTTGAAATGTGGGCAGTTGTTTCTCCTAAAATAGGTACATTCATGTGTATTAATGTCATTTTTTTTCCTAATTAAGTAAATGTTTTTCAATTGAAGCTTCACAAAAGCTTTCTTTATTTATTTTTATGGTAGAATATTCCCTGTTTTATTGTTGGTTGAGTCTTGGGCTAGTGTGAACTTTGATCCAACTAATTTAGAAGCAATTTTTTTTTCGGAATCAGAATTCATTGTTTTCTTTCAAAAAAAGTAGTAGCTGAGTAATCTGCGCACTTACAGGATGCCTCTGATAGTCTGGTTTATGCAGGATCAGTTGCATCTGAATGCTATATGCTAAAACAAGGGGAAGAAAGGAAAAAAAGGAGAAAAAAGAAATATCTTCTGCGGTATGATGATGGTACGGGAGCAATAATTCATGGCCTTAATTTCTTAACAACTGAAACTGAATCTTCCACTCTCTATAGGCGAATATCTGTGGTGTTTCCCAATTGCCATATCCAAATCTTGTAACATTCAAAATCAACATTCATCAATTGCTTCTGTTGGACAGGTGCAACAACATTTCATCAAGAGTACTGAAATTTAGAATGTATGTGGAATGGGCACAGATGGGCGCAGCGTTTCTAAACCCTGCTTCCCATGTTTCGGTGAATGATATTCCAAAGCAAGATACCTTATTTTCAATGAATGGCACATTCATGGAGAAAGAGACTATTGGAGAAAACATTTCCATCATATATATTTTTCAGTCGTGGGCAATCCGGAAATATTATGATGAGCCACTTCTAAGATGAAATGTTAACCCCTGAATTTGAACCCCACTCCATGGCCTCTGCAACAGCACGTTGGCGTTCATCTGCATATTCTTTGTATTGGTTTTTCTCATTGCCACTCATTTCCTCTTCAGGAGCTGGGGGAGGAATAGGACTCCCTAAAGGATCGGTCGAAAGGAAACTGAGGGCAATGACAACATCTGTCATCAAGGGGCGGACCTCGGCTTCCTCTTGGAGACACATGGCAGCAACTGCAACTGCTTGATTTAGACCTTTGGTTGGGAACTGTCCTTTAAGTGCTGGATCAGCCAACTCTGGGAACCTGTTTGGGTTTCTGAAGTAAGGTTCGGCCTGTAACAGAAAAGATGTGTGAATTCTGTGTACAATGTCTGTAACACCTATACAGTGTGTATTTTAATGCATGAAAGCACAAGATTACAGCTACTGGTTCATGTTTAACAATGGCAAGAACAGTATGCAAGAAGAGTAATGGCACAGATTGTTGTGGTATGTTGATCACCAAAGGTTGGCCCACTATAAACAGATTTATACTGGCGAGATCATCAATGCATCAGATATTTTAACATCAAAGAAGACAGGATACATCAAAGAGGACGTACAACCTTGTCAAAATCCAGTCAGCTTATATTGCAATTATTTACAAGAAGATTGAAATTTCAACCAAACTAATGTTAACTATCACTTTTTAATGCAAAACATACTGGACTGTGGAGGAGAGGGGAAGAGGGGGAATTTAAGCGTAAGATTACCCAAGCAAGTAGATTCTGTTCCCTAACAGGTCTGGTTGTGTCGATAGCTCTTCTTCCAGTGATCAACTCAAGCAAAACGACTCCAAAGCTGTATACATCGGATTTCAAAGTCAGATGACCTGTTCTTGCATACTCAGGAGCACAGTAGCCATATGTACCCATCACCCTTGAGGAGACATGCACTTTATCTCCAACTGGACCAAGCTTAGCAAGCCCAAAATCTGAGAGCTTTGCATTGAAATGTTCATCGAGTAAAATATTTGATGATTTTAGATCCCTATAGATGACGGGTGGGTAGACCTTATCATGCAAGTATTCCAAACCTCTAGCGGCACCTGAAGCTATTTTCATTCTAGTATACCAGTCCAATGGTTTCTGGTGGGGGGCAATATCTGCAAAGAAAGTATTGTGAGCATTGGTAAACACAGTGCGGACTGCTAAAATTGCAATGTCCATTTCACAGGAGCTCTGAAGGGCTAAAGCACTGTCAAAACTTTTGTGTGTTCCCTTATCTACGTACAATGGAGCCCATCAGAGTTTGTGACTGGAACATGAAACATGAGCCTAGCTTGCACATATTCAAGACCTTATTACTGTGCTAATCGTTGGAAAATCATATGAATCTTCTTTTGAAAATTATGGAAATTGGGTGGAGCTTTGTTAAGCCTACTGGCCAACTTACACCTATGTGCATACACACATGCCACCAGATTGATTTGTCAAAATTTAAGCAGTTCCATTCATGGGGATGTCTTGATTTTGGAGGCATGGAATCTAGGCAGAAAAGCACCTATTGACTTGTACATTTTGCATGTGGATCAAGTTAGCACACATAGTAGATTGTTGTTATTCAAGGAAGTGCAAGTTAGTTCAGAAGACCTGTATTTGACTTGGTTTCCAGAAACCTAATTGCATCTTCCTAAACACACACACACACTAACGGTAACACATGAAGGAAGGAAGAAAGACCAACATTTCTGAATTACTGAAAAATGCACTATAGGAAAAAGGAAATTGCATTAGGTGGCAGTACTGCTCCATGGGAGTTTCATGGTCCGCGGTTGATTAGATGGATGAAAATATATGTGATTGTCAAATGATTAGACTTGCATCAATAAAGAACAAGTGAATAACATACCCAGCAGATGATCCTCCAGAGACCCCAATGGCATAAATTCATATACCAATAGCCTTTGGTCTCCATCTGCGCAATACCCAATTAGATTGACCAGATTTTCATGGTGAAGAAGACTAAGCATCAGTACTTCAACAATAAACTCTCTGTTTCCCTGCAATCCATTCCTGTCGAGTTGCTTTACAGCCACAATCTGCCAAGTATTAGGCTGAGATTAATGCCAATTGCTTAATCGTTCCCAATAATAAAACAAGATTTTCATACGGCGAAATGCCAATTAGAAGAGGAGCTGTGCATGACATTTACCTGGCCAGTTTTCTCGATGCGTCCCTTATAAACTCTCCCAAAACCTCCCTCCCCCAATAGACATTCAGGCCGGAAATTCTTTGTAGCCGAAGCTAGCTCACGGAAGGTGAAAGTTTGTGCGGCAATATTTCCATTACCGGTATCTTTATGATCTCTCTTTTCAGGTGACTTTCTTGTTTTTGACCTTTCTATTTGCAGAATAATGTGGTATGAGTTACATTATAGCTAATTAGAAGTAATTATAACTGTGGACCATCTTTAACTTGCTTCCAGGATTGAAAAGTCAATGAAACTTACCGAGCTGTTTATATGATCCGTAGTCTCTATGATGACTGCTCCTTTTTCCCTCCTCACCAGAAGAGAAGCATGGAAAGCAACTCATGTTGCAAATCCTCAATTAAGAAACCTTGTGATTGTTCCCCAAACCTTAAGTTTTCAATAAATTAGTAGTGGAGTGATTAAGCCCACTAGCTAGATCACCAACCAAAAACACCAAACTCGCTCGATCATCAATCCTGTAAGAACTGTTTAATGGGCAGAATTCTTTTCTTTTTCAAAGAAGCACCTGCACCCTTCAATTGAGTTCCTCCTTAATTGATCAAAAATCAATTCTTAAAAATAATGTAACACAAAACACCGCCGCAACCTCCGAATTTGGTTCTCTATATCATATAATGGAATCAAATGAATCAAAACATCATCCACACAAATTGTGATACCATTCCAGAAATCCTAGAACATCAGAATCTCAATGACCTGCTTGCCAAGTCGATAGAAAATGATCGAAATGACACCAAAACGAAAAACCCAAAACAGCCCAGATCCGTAAAACCACCAAACGCCAAAGAGTCAATACCCAGAGCTTAAATTCACGAACCCCAGATCACAAAATAACCTGAAAATGAAACCCGGCTAAAACAATACCCCAGCGACTCGTAAATTTTTCGAATCAGGGCAAGAAAAAATTACCAGACCCAAGGGGAGAGGCTACTGTGGCCCTCCCCGTGGCTCCTATGGAGAAAAGAGAACTCTGTGATTGGAAAATACTTGAAGGTCTTTCAAAGGAGATGGAGATCAACCAGGATTTCAAGGGTTATCATGGGAAGGCTGTAATTGTAATGCCGTTGGAGATTTTGCTTAAACAAAGGAAACATACAGCAAAGAGGTGTTGATGAAGATGACATGGAGGATTTGACCGAGATGAACGAGAGGAAGATCATCCTTGCCACGTTTTCAGCTCATTCTCTCCCGTGGAGAGAACTAAATTTAGCGCGGGAACGTAACTGTCAAAATCCAGAGACAATCCGAGAAATAACGGTATCCGCGCACGTTAGAGGAGTTCAGCGGGGAAACACTAAATTGCGCCTAAATAGAGGTGAGGAATGTATGGGCCTTCATGGGCCGGGCCTAAGCTTTCAAAAGCGTGCTGCCGTTTAGTCTTCGATCTTAATATTTAGGCCCAAATGCAGATAATGGGCCTGGAAGTCACACCCAGGCCCACACTGTTTATATAACATACGCCCGTTTGTGCAAAATATGTTGGGCCAGGTTTGGCCTTTAAGCATTTACAAATATAGGCTTGTCCTTAACCATTAGACCAGGAAAACAGGTTCATTTTCAGCCCATGGACTAATAAGAGTCTAAATCCAGCTGAATATGGGATGGGTTCAGGCTTTCTTGGCCCACTACACCCCAAGGAATAATAGAAAAAAAGGACGTTGTTTGGTTATTGTGATGTGCTGGGATCATGATCAAATGATGTGTCCAAGGGCATTGATGATTACCAATTAGTCAGAATCTGATCCTGAGGGTACTTCCTGCAAAAATGTATCTTGTAAATTGTAAATCGGATCTCTCCTGGAGTGATGGGCTGCATAATGGAAGAAGAACCATTTAAAATACCCATATCAAGACAACATAGGGTTGCTCAGTTGGTTCGCAAATTGGATATCACGTAGCTATGAAGGGATCGATCTGTGGATACCCACTCTTCCCATATGTGTGAGCTCCTCTTCTACAAGTGCGGGCTTCCTTGGGTCGTAGCCCCCTTCGCAAAATCAGATCCTCACTGTCTGGTTTATATTTGTTAGTCACCATTTTCCCCTTTCTTGGGCTTTTATATTACTCCTTACTCATCTCCATTTATGTCACCACTCACCAACCGAAGTGTTCTGATTCCAACAAATTGCAAATGATAAATGGTACGGATATCACTAGAAATGGGTCACAAATATGAGACATGGAGATCAGGAGTTCTACATATTCCTCCTCACACGTGGAGACAGACCAATGCCTCCTTTTGAGGAGGATAATTCGAAGTGGACAATACAAAAAGGTCATTGAAACTAAGATAAGAACGGTTGCCTGGAGAAAGACCCATCCATTGATGGGCCATTAAAAGGAAAGGCAAGGTAGCTAGATGAGTGGAAAAAAATGGTAGGCATCAATAAGGGATCATCAAAGTGCCCTCCAGTTAAGCACCTGACTCATTGACCCATTCATGTGCAGTCACTAGAAGTTGATGGATCTCTAAATCTCTAGTTTCTTTTTTTCTTTTTGTTTTGTTTGGTAAAACTAGTCAATCTATTATGACTTTCCTCCACAAAGCTTCTCTTTCAACAACAAATCTCCATTTTCATTAGGATAAAAGAGCACACAATCTCTTTCCACAAATTGTATGCCTGACCCCCTCTTTCCAAGATTTTTTTTTCACATTCTCCCATTTAATTAAGTGACCTAACTTCTCCCCCCGTTCCCTCTCAATATCCCATAAGAAATCTCAAGAAAAGATGTTTTGCTAATACATTTGGGATTTGGATAAGTGAAAGGAAATGCAACTGAAGGTTGTCACTTGTTAAGGGAAACTTTCTCAGCCAAAAGGAGTATCTTTTCTTCCTCAAGTTTATTTATTCTAGACAATGCCTCTACTATCTCAGCATTGCTAACATGACCATTCTTTTAAGCTCCTTTAAATTAGGCCTCACTCTCTCGGTTTTGAAATAGCTCTCTCTTGTGTCAAATATGACTAAGCACTTTTTTTCTTCTGTCCTGACTTTAAATCATCAACAACCCTCCCTGTAGAACAAGTACTTCGCCAGTAAAGCAGGAGACTCTGGGCTCCCACTGGAACAACACATCACACATGGAAGAAACAAAGTGTTCACATTTTACAGATGTGACAGGGATTGATTAGGCTAAAGAGGGAATCAACTAAAATTTTGAAACCGACCTCTTAATAAATGCTGCTAAAAAAAAGTTCAAGAAATGGAGGACAACTTTGTGGATTTAGCTGTGGACCTGTGGTGACCCTCTTTTATTTTTTTGCTCCCGCTTTGAGACTGACCAATCCCGGAATGTTCTGGGCACCAAGTGGCTCATTGTAACCTTCTTTTGCACTGACTCTGATATGGTTTGTGTTGCTTTGATATTTCTTTATCATCATCAAAGTCTTTTCCCAACTATGGTAGGATCAGCTACATGAATTTTGTTTCTCCATGCCAATCTATCATGAGTCAAATTCTCGGGTAGGAAACTGATGGTTCATCAGTTCTATCCTTGCCACTTTCATCCATGTCCACTTCGGCCTACCCATTTTTCGTGGTGGGCCATCAACCTGCATTGTCGCTTTGATATCTTCCAATCTCAAAATGTTCTGGGTCCTCAAATAGCTGACATTGTATCCTTTGATTGCCACACTTGTGACCCGCTAGTGATAGAATAAGCATTTGATCAGAGACAAACATTCAATTATAGTTGCATCCAATTGTATATATATGCATGGATCAACAGATCATGTAAGAGCCTGTATTCAACCTTCTTTTCATTCCCTTTGCTGAGTATGATGAAGAAGTGCTTGCTTCAACATTGTAAATTTAAAACTATTGCTGTAGACCAAAATGGTTATAGATATGGTCAGAAACATCGTTGACTCAGAAAACAGCAATTCCCAGAAAACTTCTTTGTGGTGAGTTTGGGTTAAACCCATGATCTTAGCTGAAACAACCAATCTGGATCTGGCTACTACCAGGCTCTTTAAGAACTCCACAGCGCAACCATTCCTGTCTCACTCTGTAAGCCTCATCCCACATACCAGCTGAAGCATAAACATTAGAAAGAGCAACATAAGTTTCACAGACTTGTTCCTTTCTATCCAACATCATCTTAGCCACCCTGCTCCCCATCTCCACATCCCCATGTAAGTGGCATCCCCCAAGCAATGCCCCCAACACAGAGCCCCCAGTACAATGATTTCCATTCTTGCCATGATCAGATCCCACTTTCCTAGACTTCACCTCGTCCATCAAACTCCATGCTTCAGAGAGCTTTCCTGCTCGTCCCAACAAATCAACCATGCATGTGTAGTGATCTTCCCTTGGAACAATCCCATACTTCTCTTTCATCAGCTTGAAGTAATGTTTTCCTTCCTCAACCAAACCACAATGGCTACAAGCACTCAAAACAGCTATGAATGTCACCTCATTAGGTTCCAAACCATCATCTAGCATCTGTTGGAAAATATTGAGAGCCTGAGAACCATGCCCATGAATGGCATAGCCCATGATCATAGAAGTCCATGTTACCACACTCCTCTCCCCCATTTGATTGAAAACTCTTTGTGAATAAGTTAGATTACCTGACTTTGAGTACATGTCAAGAAGTGCAGTTTCTAGAATTATATATCTCAAATCATCATTAATGAGAGTTCGAATTGACTTTGCATGGATTTGTTTGCCTGAGTCCAATGCTGTTAAAAGACTACAAGCGTCAAGAGCAGTCGCAAAAGTAAAATAGTTTCCTTCAATTGGCTGTTTTTCATTGTACATCTTCGCTAATAAACTTAGTCCCTCCTTTGGCAACCCATGCCTCACGTGTCCTGAAATCATTGCAGTCCAAGAGATAACGTTTCTTCTTTCTGGCATTCTTGTAAAATAATGGCATGCGTTCTCTAGCAAACCATTATGAATGAACCCTGTAATCATTGAATTCCAGTGAGATACATGTCGGGTCAGCAAATTATCAAAAACCCATTGACCTTCTTCAACACTATGGCACTTGCAGTACATATCAATCAAAGCAGTTTCAATGGCAACAGTGGCTTCATCTTCCGAAAGGGAGTTGTTGCAGTTAACATATGTGTTGATAAGAGCATGGACCTGCCTCCCAATTCTGAGCAAAGAAAGGTTAGCGCAGGCAGTTAAAACTGAAATGATGATGCTAGGGTCCATCGAAACAACTTCAACAAAATTACAACCAACGCTCTTAATTGCATCATGGTATCTCCCATTAAATGCATACCCTCTGATCTTTATAAGTTTCAACATATTATTTTCTTCACTTTCCTTCAACAAACTCTCAGCACAACCAACTTCCCTACATCGGAAATACATACTAGCAACAGCAATCAAAGTTTTGGGGTCCGATTCCAACCCACTCCTCACAACGTACGCATGAATTTGCAGACCATATATCAAATCAAAACGTCCAGAACAAGCACTTAACGCCGACACAATGGAGAACCCATCAGGCACTTCACACTCGACACATTTCATCCGATAAAAGAGTTCCAATGCACAATGTCCCATCCCATTCATCACATACCCAGCAATCAACGCATTCCAAGACACCAAATTCCTCTGAGGCATTTCATCAAACACTTTGCGTGAGCTATCGATAGCTCCGCATTTTCCATACATGTCCAATATAGAAGTGTCCACGACGACAGTGCATCGGAACCCATGTTTAATTGTGCAAGCATGGATGGATTCTCCAAATAGGAGGTGTTGGGTTAACCCGCAAGCACGAGCCACGGAGGTGAAGGTAAAGTGATTGGGTTTGGTTTGGGATTGGGCGTGCATTTGGGAGAAGAGCTGGAGAGCATGGTTTGGAATGGTTGACTGCGTGTAGGCTGAAATGAGGGAGGTCCATAGGACTGTATCTTTGGACGACACTTGGTCGAACATTTGGTGGGCATTTGCAAGAGAGGTTGGAGAAAGGGAGGTAGAGGTATAGGCATTAAGGAGGCGAGTTGCTATTACTGGATCGGTGTCAAGGCCGAGTTTGAGGAATCGAGCATGGGATTTCATTCATGTCAGAAAGGAGGATTTGGATCGAGTTCTATCAAGGTCGGGCGGGAGTTTTGAGGTTTTTTTTTTTTTTTTTTTTTTTATGGGGTACTTTTGGATTAAATAGATCTGAAGTTTTTTGAAAGAGGATTTTACCGGAAAAATCCTCTTAAACTCATTTAAAATCAAAAGAGGCTTAGAAAGACTCTATACACTGCAATGATCCTACAGGCCTGATTTGGTATAAATTTTTTCAGTTTTCCTTGAGAGGGGATATCGCCGCTCGTTTGCCCTTTTACAGTCGATCAAAACTCGTTTTCCCCATTGTTCATCTTCCTCCTTTTCCTCACCTCCTCCATCGATCTAAACTCAACTGATAATAGGCGTTGCTCATCGATTCCAATGCTTCCTCTTCCACATCTTTTCACATTCTAGCAAGCACGCAGAAATCTTAGTTGTATTTTTCATCTTCGTGACCTACAACTCGTCGGAGATCAATGAGTGTAGAACATGAAACCCTACCCTATTCCACTATTGTGACGTTTAATATGTGAGGTTTGGATTTAAGATGGAGTTGGAGGAAGGAGGAGGAAGATGAAAAACAAGCAGCTGAGGAAGGAAGAAGATGAAAAATGGGTGGAGGAAGGAAGTGGAGGAGGAAGAAGAAGAAATAAGAGCGGGGACAATCGCGGGTGAGCGGCGATATCCCCGCTCATGACAGGTGCAGCTCTCAGATGAGTGTGTTCATCATTTAGAAAAACTCTGTCATGGGTGGGGATATCGCCGCCTATCATCTATAAACTTCATATATTGAGCGGGGATATCCCCTCACATAAAAGGTTAAGCTCTCGTATAAGTGTAAGAAAATTTCTGTCATGGGTGGGGATATCGCCGCCTATCATCTATAAACTTCATATATTGAGCGGGGATATCCCCTCACATAAAAGGTTAAACTCTCATATAAGTGTATTCATCCTTGGAAAAAAAGTCTGTCATGAGCGGGGATATCGCCGCTCACCCGCGATTGTCCCCACTCTTATTTCTTCTTCTTCCTCCTCCACCCATTTTTCATCTTCTTCCTTTCTTAGCTGCTTGTTTTTCATCTTCCTCCTCCTTCCTCCAACTCCATCTCAAACCCAAACCTCACATATTAAACGTCACAATAGTGGAATAGGGTAGGGTTTCATGTTCTACCTTCATTGATCTTCGACGAGTTGTAGATCAAGAAGATGAAAAATACAACTAGGATTTCTCCGTGCCTGCTAGAATGTGAAAAGATGTGGAAGAGGAAGCATTGGAATCGATGAGCAACACTTGTTATCAGTTGAGTTTAGATCGATGGAGGAGGTGAGGGAAAGGAGGAAGATGAACAATGGGGAAAACGGGTTTTGAGCGACTGTAAAAGGGCAAACGAGCGGCGATATCCCCTCTCAAGGAAAACTGAAAAAATTTATACCAAATCAAGCCTGTAGGATCATTGCAGTGTATAGAGTCTTTCTAAGCCTCTTTTGATTTTAAATGAGTTTAAGAGGATTTTTTCGGTAAAATCCTCTTTTTGAAATCTAGAGATGAATCTGTTACCTAGAAGGAGAAGCGATACCACTTTGGGCCGGGCTTTGAAAGTTAGGTTTTAGTATTTGGGTCCGGCCTTGATTTTGGCATTTGGTCCAGGGTTAGATTAAGTGATAGAAAGCTTGAAGTCCAGTCGAACCCGGCTTGAGCAAGAGATATTGCCTCATCTTATGTTATTTAAAATCTCTATGAATTTTTCACAATGTATTTGAATTTATGATTGTTTTATATTTGAATTTAAGATCTTTTGTCTTTAGCTTGATTGACCAAATGGGCGGGCTTGGGCTAACATTTTGAGGTAGGTTAGGCACTTCATCCTAGGTCGGGCTTAGGTTGGATATTGGGCCATGTTTTTGAATAAGGCACAACCCAACACATGAACAACGCTATTTGTTATCCCACTAATCCTTCAAAACACATGGGTTTTGGTGCTATCCATTTGGAAAACTAATAATAATAAAAAGGAAAAGGACAATGTCCAATGTGTCGTACATTGGTTTTTTTTTTTTTTTTTTTAAATATATATTTTCTATATCATAGGTAGACCACGATAGCCTAGCAAACAAGGAGAGAGAACTTGCACATACCGGGAGTAAGACTCGTACATGTAAGGAGAGATAACATATACGCAAGTTGAGATAAAACTTTACCTTTGTCTATTGAACATTCTCTCTCCTTTTTTTTAATTGAGTATGAAACTCTAAGGGGTAGCTCAGTTGACCTAAGACCACGGTGTGCATCCGAAGGTTGTGGGTTTGAAACTGCACTACCACACTTTGGCTATCGGGAAAGTTTACCCAGCGTTCTCTCCTATGTCCATTGGGATTATTTTGGTCTAAAGGGCTGGAAATCTGCAATATCAAAAAAAATAATAATAATAATAATTGGTTATGCATGTCTTCGGCTCACATTGCCAACCAACCATCAATACATTATTTCTTGAAAACCTGACCAAGCAAGTTAACCAAATTCTCCCACATTAGCCCTACTTCTAGCCCTGAGCTGGAGTCCTACCAAGTTGAGATTAAAAAGAAAAAAAAAAAAAAGGAATCGGGATCTAGAATTTTTTTTTATTATATTAAAAACAGATCTAAATCTTGATAAACTATATGACTCCACCTTCGATCCAACTTGCTTTATAGCCTGTGAAAACTGCTTTTTATAGTCTAATATTACGGTCAACAATTAACACTTGTGGTGAGCACCGCTCATGCACTTCTGTTTCTCGAAGGTATGCTCCATCTCCTGCGGAATCTATCTATCAATCTATCTATATAACTATAGAAATGTAGTCTTCCTGACGAGAAGACACCTGTCAATTCATTTAGGGAACGTATTCTCCCTATATGCTCTCTCTCTACTCTCCACTATACTCTAACCGCATAACTTCCTCAAGGCATCTAATACTACCGGAAATGGGCTGTTAGAAGAGAAAGAGAAGAATAATTAGAGGAGCAATAGAAAGGAGGAAGAAGATAACACAAAACACCAACGAAAAGCACTCCAGCAACACCATCACTCTTAGCGGTCAGCCTGCAACTCCATCTTCATTGTAACAACAGTGCCTCTACCATCCGTTTTCATCATAAAACAAGTAAGAGATAAACCCTTCCCCCTCTGATTCTTGCATTTGATTGATCTCGCTGAAGATGGGCTATTTGGGAAAAGTTCCCACTGATTAGAGATTTGCATCATCCACATCGGCCATAAAGAAGCGATGACAATGTATATGGATGGATGCTTTTCTTGACTGATTTGGGCTCTGCATTTGGGTGCATTTGGCTTTGTTTCACATAAACTTGATATGGTGGTTTTTTTTTTTTGGTAATTACATGATGATAGTTTGAAGTGATGGATATGGTTTATGAGTGCAGATGTTTGGAATTTTGAATGATGGCTATGGTTTTGGTGATTAGATAAGAGTTGGAAATGAGGAGTCAAAACAGTTAATTCTCCACTCTCACTAACCGACCCACATAACTTCCTAAAAAAAAAAAAACCACTACGTAAAGCAGGATGGGTCCACCACATAATGGGTATCCGGTGGGTCCTCATTCGGATCCACGGATCAGATGGGTTATCGGGTAGCCCACCTGGGTCCCGGTATCAATACAAGAAACTGAATGGCCCAAACAATGACTTAAACTTAAAAAAAAAATTCCCTCTTCTTAACTGCTTCCTAAAACAAATACTCCGCCTTTCTTTTATCAGACGTTGGATGGTGGGCCAAACAGGGCCCACCTTGCACGGGTCCACTACCTACTGGGTCGCCCATGGGTCATCCTTCGGATCCACGGATCAGATGAGTCATCGGGTGGCCCACCTGGGTCTCAGTATCAACGCAAGAAACTGAATCGCCCAAAAAATGACTGAAAGGTTAAAAGAAAAAAAAACAAATTCTCACTTCTTAATTGCTTTCTAAAATACGTCATCTCCCTATCTATGATCAGACCCTGAATGGTGGGCCAAACAAGGCCCACCTCGCACGGGTCCACTACCTAATGGGTCGTCGGTGCGTCTTCCTTTAGATCCACAGATCGGATGGGTCATTCGGTGGCCCACCTGGGTCCCGGTATTAACGCAAGGAACTGAATGGCCCAAAAAATGACTGAAAGATTAAAAAAAAAAAAAAAAATTCTCACTTCTTAACTGCTTCCTAAAATACGTCATCTCCCTCTCTTTGATCAGATGCTGGATGGTGGGCCAAACAGGGCCCACCTCGCACGGGTCCCCTACCTAATAGGTCATCGGTGCGTCCTCCTTCGGATCCACGGATTGGATGAGTTATCCGATAGCCCACCTGGGTCCCGGTATCAACGCAAGAAACTGAATGGCCCAAATAATGACTGAAACTTAAAAAAAAAAATTTCTCGCTTCTTAAGTGCTTCCTAAAATACGCCCTCTCCCTCTCTCTGATCAGATGCTGGACGGTGGGCCAAACAGGGCCCACCTAGCACAGGTCCACCACCTAATGGGTCACCGGTGAGTCCTCCTTCCGATCCATGGATCGGATGGGTCATCCGGTGGCCCATCTGGGTCCCAGTATCAATGCAAGAAAATCAAGCGGAACAACTGTATGGCCCAAACAATGACTGAAACTTAAAAAAAATAAAAAATCTCACTTCTTAATTGCTTCCAAAAATTAGTCATTTCCCTCTCTTTGATCAGACGCTGGATGGTGGGCCAAACATGGTCCACTTCGCACGGGTCCACCACATAATGGGTCTCCGGTGGGTCCTCCTTCGGATCCACGGACCGGATGGGTCATCCGGTGGCCCACCAGGGTCCCGGCATCAACACAAGAAAATCAAGGTGAACCGTGCATAGCACGGGATGTTGTTAGTTAAGGTGCTAATAGATTGTTAGTTCGTGATTGTTAATGTTATTGGATGAATGCGAAAAGAGTCCAATTATGAGTGTTATGATGGATGGTTGAGTACTGGTCAGGACCCCGGTTCCTCCCTCTTCCGGAGTTAAAGGTCTTGGCATCGACCCTCGGTTCCCCATTGTTCAGGAATGGAAGGAAGGTTGAGTCCACTAGTGCTACCACCTTGGGTCATCGGGGTGTTTACAAGACTTCTCTCTTGGCCTAGAGGAATTAGTCGAGCTCAAATGGCTGAGAACCCTCTGATAGCAATAAAAGGCAAAAAAGAAAAGAAAAAGGATGGGCTAGATTAGAGGTGAGGAGTTAACTGTAGTTCATTTTTACCCTCAAGAATCCTTTTTTTTTTTTTTTATCCCACACCCAGGTGGATTTTATCACCATCCTTTAAAGGGAAAGGTAAATAATCAAAATGATAAAATAGAACAACATCTGAGCCCCACTTTTCAACGGGGGTGAATCTCTCCACTTACAGAAGCTTGGACGCTTTGCATTGGAAAAGGAGATGCGAAGTGAATGGTTTAAGTCATGCCATGTGCTTACAATCCAAGTCAAAGAAGTTGGGAGTGGTGGATTTGCAACCCAAGGGGCTCCTAAAAGTGGGTTGAGGTGATGAGAGGATCTTGATCTTTTCTAAAGAAGGGATTTTTTTCCAAATCAAGAGGACTACTACGACCCAAGTTGGCCCACACAAGTAGGAAGAGTGGCATAGAAATTTGCCTTGTGAGTGTGTGGAGGTTGCCAACTAACAGAGCATTTTCTGGGAAGGAGGTGGTGTGGAAGAGAGAGGAGAGACACGTTAGTAGTTGAGAGAAAAGAAGGGAGGATATAAGATGATGTGGGGAGGCTGACATCGACCTCTCCTCTCTCTTTCTTCTTTTATCAGGTGGAGTTAACTCCAAGTCACCAACTCTCCTGTTCTCCTTTTCTTTCCCTTACTGGAAAAGCACATTGTTTTTGGGGAGGTGTGGTCTGTGGTTCCCATCCAAGATAAAAGAGTTTGAGACTGCACGAGCTCAATGGTATGGTGTCCAAGATTTTAATTTGTGTGATTTGGTATGGTTGTGATCTAAAGAGTCTAATGAAGGGCTTGGATTTCACCAGGATGCACAGACTGTGGGGTTTAAAAGGTTTTGATGGATCGACGGATTTGATTATTTGATCATCGAGAAAGTCTCCTTAATCAATCTTTTAGAAATATTAAGCTAATCATGCACATCAAATCTGTTCATCTTAATGGGGTTGCAGGTTCATGTTATGCGTGAATGGATCCATCTATGTGGGGTCTGCCCAAGAGAGGGTGCTTAAGAATGCACTCTAACAAAGCAAAGGATTGGTTCAACCACTGAAGGTGATGGGTATTAGCCTAAGCCTGAACCATTTATTAAACTACTGGAAAGGTCAACCTGAACCTTAAAATCCAAAAAACGATTTGAGCCCGGGTGGCAAGCCAAAACAATAAATAGAGTTGGGCCGCCTCCTCGGAGCTGTTGCAATGGCATTAGGCATGGATTTGCTCCCCATATAGTTAGCACTCTAAATTTATCAGGTGTGTATTTATATGGATTTACGCTGTGTTGGGGGGCGGGGGGGAAATAATTTTTCCTCTTCTTATTTATTTATAGTAAAAAAATTTGAGGGGAAAGGAAAATCCACTCTTTACCTCCCTCTTTCCCTCTAGTTTTGAAGGAAAAATTTGGAGATAAAATTTTAAAAATTTTACCCCCAAATTCCTCTCATCCACTTTCCCTTCTCCCTTCTCAAACACTCTCTATTTTAATTTTTCCTCCATTTTTTTTTCTATCCATTATTTTATCTCCTTCTCAAACATAGGGTTAGTGTGACCGGCCAAGGAATTAGTCCTGTCGGATGAAATACCTATAAGACACGACATCATTAGGAAAAGGTACAATAAGCAGAGTTGGTCGTCTCTGGGTCAGGTTGGCAGGCATATCATATATGCACACTGCCACCTGTTTCTCACTTGGGTTGGAACTGCCAGCCTATAGACCCAGGATTATTGGGTTGGGTTTTCTTTGGATTTTTCAAAACTATAGAAGTCAAGTTGGGTCTGCTCTGGGTACGGTTGTCAGGCTGAAAAGTATGTATACAATCAACCTAAACCCCACCTGCTAATAACTACAGTTGAATTGCCAACTTCAGACCCAGCAGTACCAAATTGGGTTCAGTCGGGTTGGCAGGTCTGGTCACTTGGTCAGCATTTACCATTCCAGCCCATCTATATCTTTAAAGGCTGTGGGCCAGGCCCCTTCATGAATTTCATGCCCGAAAAGGCTGCCATGCAAATCCCTGAAAAGGAGATAATAGGGACCCAAAGGCAAAGGCAACCTTCACCTGATTGTTGATGCATCATTTGAATGGAACTGCTACACAGAATTCCACTTTCTTGGAAAATCTGGTGCTGCAAGGCAAGAGATAGAGATGCTACAATGAAAAGATAAAGCAATTGGAGAAAACAATGTCTCTTTCACTTTTGCTTGTTACTTTTGACTCTATTGTCATTTTTAATTGAAGTTGAAGTCCAGACCCTTCATTTTAGCAGGCCATTAAATAGATTATAAGTTTATCCCTATTCTTCTTTTTTTTTTTTTTAATCTTTTTACTAAAAAAGAGAGAAAAAGATTACCCCTATTCGGGTAGCCTTGTAACTCTTTTGTAGTCCTCTTACTGGTGTAATGGAAATAATTATTTTGGATTGCCACATGGACATAGCCCATTTGTGTAAACCAGCTGATAATTATTCCTTGTGTATTGTGTGGTTTGTAAATTATTTCTATTTATTTATCCTAAGATTGTGCTTATTATGTTTATGTAGCTTGACTCCTAATTTTAATTTGGGAAGACGTTAATCTCAACAAACTTAAGAAAGTGTACACTAAAATGATCATTATAAAGTCACGATATCGCATTAATATATGCCTTACAAAGAGAACGGCTTCTCACCCGAGTGAGAATGAGTGACAGTTCTCACCTGGCTACTCAGGGTTAGAACCTTGGGTAAGCCACCTCTTCATACATGTACGAGCTTGCTTTCTATGTATGCGAGCTCTTTTCCCACTTGAGTGGGCTGCTTGAATCAAAGCCCCTTTGCTGGATACCAAAAAATAATATATGCCTTAAAAAAAAATTATATTGCAAATCAAATGGGCTCAATATATGCGATGTGAGTCCAACTCGTTTTTCAGAAACTTGGAAGCATGACTCTAAAGATTGCCTGGCCAATAAGTTGGGCAAGGTTGACCAATGCACTCACTCAGATTCTTTTGACTAGGCCAACTTCGTGACATCAAAGTCATGTTATTGGCTCAATGTCCGAACGTGTTTTTTAAACTATGGTTCAATTTGTCCCCAAGATGTAGTTCATTTGGTAGAGGACATGGGTACATGAGTTAGCCTACATTAGTTCAAGTTACCAATATAGCAAAGGAAGGAAAAGTATGGTCCAATTAAGGACCACTCCATTGAGACACATGCCTCATAGCTCACTGGAAGAGTGTAGTTTACATCAAAGTACTGTACCATTACCACCGCTCCAAAGAAACCAAGAAAAGAAAAATAGGGATGACGCTAATTTTCTTGGAATGATAATAACCCCTCGGCCAACTCAGTGACGTTGAAGTTTTGTCTCAGGGAGTGAATACTAGTTCCAATGACTTTTTGAAATATGGTTCAATTTCCCTCAAGATGTAGCTCAACTAACATGATGCGAGTGCGTTGATCAAGTTACCAATGCAGTAAAATAAAACCATTGTCCAGTTACATACCACCCTATTAAGACTAGGGATACAAACGGGTATCCGATTATCTGATTACCCAAAAGTTCTAATAAAAAAAAAGGGTTTAGAACCTATTTTAGGCACCGATTCAGAAGTGGGTCCGGATCTAAAACCTAATTTAGATTTCGATTCATATACTTGTCCAACTCTGGGTCTATATAGGTTCCTACCCGTGGACCTAGCATATGAGTATCTGATATTGCAAACTGTACTTTAAAATAAATATTTTTTGGATATTTTTATGTATAATATTGGAGGTAGTCAACTTGATGCACTATTATAAGTTGAATTATATACTTATTTTAAGAAAAAAATAAAAAAACTGAAGAGAAGTTAGAACCAATTTTGGAACTGGATTTAGTGCTCTAGGTGGACCTGGTTTCGGAAGTGGATATGGAATTTTCAATTCGAACCAGATCTGGAACCAACAAAACAGGTTCCGACTGGAACCGTTTTGTTTGCAACCCTAATTGAGGCATGCCTTGTAGCTCACCGAAAGAGGCGCAGTGCGCGTACTCTTCATGCCTAGTGAAAATTTTCCTAGGGATCAATCATTGGTAGGGATGTAAATGGGTCGGTTCCAATCTGGGTCCATGGTGGACTTGGAACCGGAACCATTAATGAGAAAGTAGATCCGGAACTGTTAATGAGATGTTGGAACCGAAATTGAAATCGGAACTGGAATCGTATATGAGATAGATCTAGGTCCGGGTTTGAGTTTAGGTAGATAATGATATGAAAACACCTAATTTTTAGAAAAGATTTTAAAAAACTGAGGAAATATGTCAGGTCCCAAGTCCATGGATTAGAACCAAGGCGGAGCCAGGCCCGATCCTGTTTAGGTCAAGGGTTCAAAAAAGGTTCTGAACTCATTTACTTATCAGGGTCTAAATAAGGACTCAAATCCGGTTTTTAACATATCAGAACCTTTGGATAATCAGAGAATCGAGAACTCATTTACATCCATAATCCCTAGATGTGCAGTCTACTTCACACTACAGTACCACCACTCCAAAGTAGCAGAAGAAAATTAGGGTCCACCCTATTTTGTTTAAATGATAATAACCCTAAAAATAGGTTGTCAATAGGAAGTGCTTTTGAATTAAAAAGCTTAAAGTTTTGAATACACCAAGCCGAAAGGTTGGCCGAGTCTCTCGAAATTCAGACCCAATTGGAACTATTTTGACAGTAGAAAAAAGAAAGGATATTTGCATGCTTTTCCAATAAAAATGAAATGCCCCCAGCTTTATCAATGTATCTCATGATAATATTAAATATTGATTACTTAAGTATTCTTTTAAAATGCTTCAGTCCCTACATACGACTTTAACTTTTCAAAAGCATTTACATCAGTCATGACAAATACTTTGGTTCCTTTAGAAGGATCCGGCCTTTTCTTTTCTCAGAGCCATAAGTATTTAGCAAAGGCTTGGTTTCTCTTCAAATTAAATACTATTGAATTTACACTTTTCTTTTCTTTTATTCCATTTCACTCCCATCTATGTAAAAGAAACATAAAACAATAACAACATGGATCAATAGACAATATGATGCTTTCCTAGGGCGCATTTGGAACAATATGTGCATTTAATAAAGAATAGCATAATCTAGAAGGAAAAAATTGCAACTTGTGATAGAATCTTTTGTCTCATCAATCCTACTATGTTTTAAATTATGTTCGGTGTAAGTCACTTATAGAGTCTTCAATAACCTTTAGTTAGAAAGCACACTTTTTTTCTATTATCAGTTGGAGCTCAAATGTGGATCTCTATTTACATGTTTGCTGTTCATGGTTATGTTTATCTCTCCAAGGAATAATACATGGGATTCTTTGGACTTCTACTTTATTCACAAGGGCAACTTATAGAAAAAGATCTGCTTGACTTCCTTGAGTTATTGGAGGTTTTAATCCAATACTTCAAAGTTTAAGGGCATATTAGGCTACATAAAATTTTATATTCATGTTCTTAGTATTGTATTTTCTTAGTTTCACTCCATTCCCTCCCCTTCCGCCCCCCTAGAGATACAATATTTGTGATGAGCTTGAGAAATGACCACCTTAAAAACTTATGTTTTCTAGGTTTTAGCTGCACTAGATGAGTGAAAATGTGTTTTCCGCAAATTGGTCCTTTTTTATTTAAGGAGATTCTGTACATAAAAAAAGTTCCAAAGTCTCTTATGCTTGTTAATTTTTTTTCTTAGGGTTGTGCTTTGATAGATGTGTGATTTCTTGCGGATCTATGAAATTTTAACATTTTTAAAATTGACCCTACATGATGTAATTTGCTTGTTCGTCAACTAGTTAATTTCACCCACAAAATGAAAGCTTTTCTAATTAGCCACCACAGCAGTGAATGATTGTAATCGAGCCAATTAATCACAATTTTCTGTAAGTTCCATTCACTAGAAGCAATATTTTCCGGTATTCAAGAGGCTTACGTAAAGCATTCCAAAGAGGACATCTATGTTAAGTAGATTGGTTTTTTCGCTTCCTAACAACTTAAGCTTTTGAGATGTCTTGCCTAGTCAGGCTTTATATGGTTTCAAAGCCAGTGTTAGGTCATGAGTTCAAACTCCACGGAGGCATTATTCCCCCAACATAAGGCATGCAAATTCCACGGAGGCATTATTCCCCCAACATAAGCCATGGGTAAGCATGTGTGGGCTATGAATTCGAACGATGTCCCGCTCAAGGTAGGAAGTGTTAAGTAGATTGACTTTACATGTTCTAACAACTTAAGCTTTTGGGATGTATTGTCTAGTACTGTAACATGGTACTAAAGCCACTACATATCAGCCCATGTGACTTTGGGGAATAACGACTCCTTGGAGTTCGAACTCACTACCTAGGAAATAGAAAATAAATCTACTTAACACTATGAGTGTCCAACCACCTACACTAGATTTTTCTTCTTTTGATTGACAGCACTCACCATTTCCTGCCTAATATACATCCGTCACTAATGACTCAAAAGTCATTTATCAAATAGTATTTAGAGTATCAACTTTTATCATATGATTTTTAGACAACAAAATGATCGGTCCAATGGGGCGATTTGGTAAAAAAGTATCAAATGTATTGAAAATACCAACCTTCCTTTCACCATTCTATCTTTAATTCATTCTTCTTGTTTTTAACCTTGATAGTTAAAAATGGTTAGAACTTGCAACTTTGTCATGTTAAGGATAATATCACCATATTTCTCATTTTGAGGATGATTCATTATCATCACCATTAACGAAACCTCCCATCATCATGACCCCATAATATGTTTACGATTCCTATGTTATATCTAATCAATTGATGAAAAGAATTCCACCATGCATATTGAATGAAGTTTTAACTTTTGACTATTCTATACTTAAGTTTTAAACAAAAAATCTATTTGAAAAAATAAAAACAAATGATCTATGAAGAAAAAGTCTAATTATTTGACTATACTGCTACCTGCAGTATCTGCCTTGAGATACTAGTAGGGGCTGTAAAACATCATTCATAGGAATAATATCTGTAACAAAAGGGTTATAGCCTGATCTCAGTCTGGTATTTGTCATTTGTTAACAAAAATGGGTTCTACTTCATTTTGACCCTTCTCTTTTTCTTAAATAACTGTACAAACTTAAACTTGTTTGTTTTTCTTTATATTTGCTTAAAGTTGGGGATAATATTAATAACTTTCCCATCATCAACTTTTGATTCATATATGGGACAAGGGTCAAAAGTTACAGAATCAATGCTTTATGGATCTTTGATAAACAAGGCAAATAATGTTCTAGATATTTTAACATGAGGATGTCAAACCCTTTCTAGTGATCATCAAGATGTCTAGCCTATAGTGAGCTATGCACATGCCAACATGGCCTACTTGTGCAAGATCTGGGCCCTTTGGCCTTTACTCAAAGGTCCCACTGTAAGTGTGTAAGATCTAGTTATTTGAACATTTGGCCTTTTTATTTCAACCTTGATGAAACAATTACCCTAATTAGAACCAGAGACATCCATGGCGTGGCCCTTCATCTGAAGTGCCAGTTCTCTTTCATGTGTGATCAATGAAGAAATGGATAGTTGATGAATCATGATCTTTGACGCCCAACATTCTACCCCACCATGATTCTTAGATGTGATGGGTCATCACATGTGAATCTCTATCACCCATATATATAAGGAAGCTGATTGCAAGGATCTGGAGAATCCATGTTGTGTTTTGAGAATTCCTAAAGCGCCAAATTCCTTTTGGATGTTTTCTCAAGGGAAGCCCTAGAATGGTAATTTCTTCTATGAGCATTTATTATTCTGGAAATTTCAAGGATTAAGGTAAGCTGTAAATGTTTTTCCAGAGAACTCTTATCTAGGATAATTATGAATTCTCTAAATCTCATCTCCAAGTGGTTTTCAAACTACTAAACTAACGCCCCGGCATTTAGAAATCTGAAATTCTAAGATCATTGAGGTCAAAAGCCGCTTTTTAAGAGCTTAATCTTAATAATTCTAGCATTCAACCAGAGAATTTCAAATACTCTCAAGAAATAATCTTGACACCAGTATTAGAAATTTTTATCACTTTCAATTCTCATAAAAAAACTCCCTCCTAACAGGCCAGGGCCATTTTTAGCCAACAACTTCTGACATTCAATAGCCCACATTTCTTTCACAAATTCTTCTAATCTAACAACCCCTGAATACCTAAAAATTTATCTAAAATGAATGGTGCATTTTAAGGTCAACAAAACAGTTAGTGTGCAATGAAAAATTATGTAAAATATAAATCTTTGACTGTCTCTCCCCAACAATTTGTCAAGGGCTGATAAGGCATTTCAATTGAAAATTTGGCTTTTGACAAAATCATTAGATTTCCTTTTACTAACTACTGCTAGTTTCATCATCCAGGAATCATTGGTCCTGTTCCTCCCAACCACACAAAGATATGAAATTATTACAGAATCATAGCATAGTTATTGGTGTCAGGTGCCTCGGTCAACGTGTCCAAGAAGACAAAAGCAACGTCCATGCACTATTAAATAATTCTAAGAGGCAAAACAAAAGTCCATAGTGCATAGATCTGACACCACTGAACTATGGGTCAGATTTTGAACTTATCTCCCTCTCTTTTCCTGAAATCTCAAGAAGCCCCATCAAACAAAAACATTCATTCTTTTCCAATACAGCAAATATGGTAGGAGTTCTCACCCTTTCAGTGTAACAAATGGAATTTATGGGCGCATTGAATTTGTGCAACATAAGGCTACCTGATTTTTCATAGGGACGTGGACTCCCACTTCTTATACCCCTTTGGGTTTCAATTTTCTCTTTATGGCAAAAAAATTAGTTGATGCTAATGCTGAAAACTTAGCCATGCCAAAAATTGAAGTGTTTTTCTTTCTCCAACATGAAATTCTTACGTTGCACAAACGCGCCTTAGAATTGAGACCCCTTAACATGATTTTCATGATCATACAAAAGAAAAATAGGAAATCTATTAAGAATATATATAATAAAATAATCATATAAACTGAAGGTTCTTTCCACATTTATAATTCACCCCCTCTCATGGCTCTCCCAAATGGCAATAACATCTCAGTGACCACCATCTAGATCAAACATACAATGGTACTACTAGGGAACAAGGTATCTTCTGCTATACAAGTCAAGAAGGAGAAAAAGAAGAAGAAGAAGACAACCATGAAACTATGATGTGAGGTGATAAAGGCCCAACAGATGGATGGTGGTGGAGATGATGATGATGATGGTGGTTACCTGTTGGATATCGGGTTCGGGCCACTTGGGACTTCGTGCTTGTTGCCGTCGAACTGGCGCGGAGGGGTCTTGTGTGGGTGCAGTTTCATGGATTGGGAAGATGGAGAGAGAAGCCTCCTTGCAGAGAATGAGGAGGCCACTGTAGTCTTCAACTGGTCAGATGGATGAGCCAAAAGGAGGAGCAAGACCAACCACAATCCAAACACCTGTGCCTTTGTGAAGCCTTCATCTTTGGCCATGCAGGATTCAATCTCAGGACCTGGAAACCACCCCCCAAGAACCCACAAGAACTCAATATCCATGAACCAGTTGCACCACAGAGGTAAGGGAGCTTTCAACCAAGAACAAGGCTACAGACTTTTGAAATTTGAACCACATGTGGTAGAGAGAAAACACCAAACACATTGCATGGACGTATATATGAGAAAAATAAAGAAAGGAAAGAAGGGGTAGATGAAACTACACAAATAACCATGAGCCACCATCAAATTACTATTCTGACCCACGATCACAAAACGCGGGTTTAGGGTTTAAATTCTTTGTACAGGTTGACGAATATGCATGCCCCTTTCAATAAGATATATTCCTTTTTTTTTTCATTATCCGAAGGTTTCAAATTCTTTGGGCCGGACTATTCTCTATAGGCTCATAAGGAAGCTAGGTAAACTCTCATGTACCCCTAGTGTGTTAGTGTAGTTTCGAATTTACAACCTCCTGGTGCAAACTATGGTCCTAAGCCAACTAAAATACCCCTTATGGTTAATAAGTGCGGTAGTGCAATTACGAACTTATAACCTTAAGATGCAAACCATGATCTTAAGCCAACTAAGCTACCCCTTAGGGTTACCCTCTCTGGACTTAGCCATTAAATTCTTTTTGGAGGATGCTTCTATTGCCCTAAGCAAATTGTCTTCTCCTTTCTCTAGTTTCATTTTAGATTTTTTTTTCTCCCTTTGTAATCAGCTCTATCCTTCTTTGAGATAGAGTTCTGCTTCTTGGTGCTCTGTTGGTTCTCTTTTGCTGCCTGTTCTGGTAGTTGTTGTTTCCTCTTTTTCTTTTCTTAATTCATTTTGCATCTTAGCAAAAAAAAGCTACCCCTTAGGGTTAATAAAATATATTCCTTAATTGCAAACAATGCCAAATTGCTAATTCTTTCTAACTGCTTTCTCATTTATTTTCACTAGAGTTTTAGAATATAGGCAATAGTAGCCTTTTGGTTTGTTGTCTTGATTTGTTTCCACATGTTTTCGAGAGAAAAAATATTATCAAGTCATTGTCCTGTTAGCCTTGTTTCCGCAATTCGGGCCTACTAACAAATTTGTGAATCTTCTATATCAATTGCTTTATGGGTGTTTTAGATACAAACAAAATAACAAAAAAAAAAAAAAAATGCGAATGAAAGGTTATCAAGTTTCAGGCTGAACCCACTAAAAACTGATGAAACATCTTGCTTTTTGCCAAGCATTAAAAACCTAATATTGACAAAAATTACAAATCAAAAGTCAGTTTATGGAGAAATCCATGCCCAACTGCCCCTTTATTTGCATGGAATTAAATTCCTAGTATTCTAAACATTGTAGCCAAAGTGGTTAAAATAAAAAAAAGGTAAAAATTCCATAAATGACCATCAAATAACTTCCTCTTTAGTATAAGATGAATTTAGCGGTACGGAAAATGAACACTCACCCATCACTCATGTTACTCAAATTCCAGGAAACTCAACATGATTCTAGAAAGCTCAAAATTCATATGCATCTAACATCTCCTCCACTACTATCTTATATTATTCACCATTCACCTCTTTAATAAATCTGTGTTGGAACTCATTTAACCATTTGGAGAGATTTAATTGTGAGTAATGAACTATTCATGCATGGTTCGTAAGTCATCTCAAAATGGAAGCATATATCACACATAAAGATTTTCATTCATCCCTTGACCAAAAGAAGCATTGGGCAAATTTAAGACCCCGGCAATGGTTGTAATTCTAATGAAGAAAGCATCTGAAAAGGTAAAGGTGCATTTGAGGGGTATGGGGACATTTTCTTGCTTGTCCGGTTGCCAAAGAAATCTGAGAAGTATTTCTTTGACTTGGGAAACACTAAGTAGGAAATAATGGGTAATGGTCTGAGTTGCTTTTGGAAAACACGGAAAGCAAAGCATCATATTCTCATCACTGCCCTCACCTTGTGAAAGGACATGCCTTTGTCTCCCTGGTGGTGGGCAATGGTCCCCACTGCCCCTGGTAAGGTTTCTTCACTATAGGAGAAGAGGAAGCCACATTCTAGTGATTTCCTACACCAGAGGGCCCTTTCCTCAGCCATGGAGCTTTCACTTTCCCACCAGAGATTTGGTGAAGATTGCATCGAAGTCCTTTAAAAATGAGGCATGATGTGAACAGGAAAAGAAGAGGAAAAAGAAAGCAAGGGGAAAGATCCAAATAAAACACCACTACATGCATTGCCAATCAGTGTAATTTTCTGTTTTTCTTTATTACTATGTCACTAGATTGAATTTATTTGGTTTTCATCACTTTAATACTATTGTTGTTTTAAGTTATGGTGAGATGCCATCCAATGGGTCGGGTCGGGTTGAATTCGGGCAAATCAGTTCTTAACTTGAATTTGACTTGTTTATTAATTGGGTCAGGAATGCTTGGGGGTGCAAAACGTGGATTTTCAGAATGGGGTTCGGCTGGATTCATAGATCCAAGTATGAAAGGTCAGATTTAGTTGCATCAGAGTCAGGGTGATGGGTTTATGGATGTACCAGCTCAACCCAATTACTAATTGGGTCGGAAATGTCAATTCAAATGCATAATTAACAAGATGGGCTCAGGGCTATTTGGGTAAGAGATTGCCACCCCAACAATCCACCCAACATCCACACACCTTTAGAAAGAGAAGACCTTCACATTAGGCTGCAACTTTTTTACCTTCTGCATCTCAGGTGGCATTTCTCTAGTTTATTTATATTCACTTGTATGTTGCAGTGGAACCACATTTTATCCCTTCATCTAGATAAATTCTATTCCCATTATTGAGGTTTTGAGGCCATCTGAGGATGTCATTCAAGGAATCACTTCCAAAGAAACATTTCTAACTTTCCCCTCCTTTTTTTTCTTTTAACCACTTATAGAGCCTTTCAAAGTACACGAGAATAAAACCAACTCTTTTATGTGTGAATGCAAAATAGAAAAGATTAGGGCTAGGAGTTGTAAGCTTTAAACTTTAGATTAGGTAAGAATATGGAGATGATTTTTTTAATTTTAATTATTGGATTATGGGGAACCCTTAATAGCAAGCTGACGGAACTGGCCAACCTTTTGCACTGATATGTCGCGAGTGTGAATTTCACTCCGATCATATTGATATTGACCTGTACATTAAATCGTGTCGCGCGTGATTTTCTTCTATGATAGATAGGGGCACACCTTTTGTTGTGATTAATGATGTTTAGATACGACATGAATACGACTAAGACTTGAAATTTATACATAAAATAAACTATAAACATGTCAGGGGTCCATTATGAATTCGTAAAGTTGATGATTCCTTATTGCCCTAAGCTGATTGTTGAAAGCACGTGTTGTGCATTAACTGTTATAAGATGCACTAAAAAGAAAAACACTCAAGTTGAGAGAGAGAGAGAGAGAGAGAGAGAGAGAGAGATGTTTTTATCAAAATGAGCTTGCTATCTCTAGTTTGGGCTCACTTGGATGCATGAAAAATGAAGAGAGGCCACTTGGATGCATGAAAATGCAGAGAGGTCACTGGAGGGAAGATTTAGATGCAGATGAGAAGAATACAAAATATCGGCCCAATTAAATTATCCTAACCCCTAATTTTAATGCTTTAAAAGGTTAACAGCTATGCATCATGCAGTTTTCTCATGGTGAAACCAAATAGTGAATAATGTCCATAAAATTGTAAATGGTTGAAAGGATGAGATTGGCTGAAGGTGGGACCAGTGCCCGCAACTATCAAAATGTACGCTATAAAGGTCAGTGAAAGATTGTCCATATTGAAATTTTGTGACTAACCACTTCATTGATCAATCCTACAGTAAATCAGTAAATTACTTATTCTACGTGACAAGAACAATAATGTGACATGGATACTTTTTTGCCTTGATGCGCTGGACAGCTGATCATGTTTATCCAAAATCTAATAGTTGATTAGAGCCTTATAGGAAAAATGAACTGAACCACCTTTTAGTTCATGAAATCCCCTAGTTTTGTGTCAATAGATAAATCATAATTATGGAGCTATCATATGCTATGGTTCCTACAGAATAGGAACTTTGGATAAAGAAGTTTCATAATGATATTATCTCTCCCCTTCTACCAAAAGCACCCAAGGCAGTCAAGGGATGATTGGAAAATGATGTAAAGTATTTTTTTTTTTTTCTGGTAGGCAAAAGAAAAAAAAAAAAGTACTTGTAGCCATTTGACGTGCCTTTCAGGGAAAATGGATCTACATGGGAGGGTGGAAAGAAGTAAAACAAGGAAAATCCCTGAGACCATTTCAGCTTGAGTTATTCTTTTGAGAAATGATCACATATGTCGTCTATCCACCTGTGTAGGCTCATCTTCTCATCTTGATCAAATCCACTCATATCACATGAATCCCATTCTAAATCTCGCTAAAAAAACTTCCTTGTTCAATTGGAGTTATCGTATGCAGTAAAACCCAACTACGCACATATTTTATTTATGGTCAATTCAGTAGTGTATTTCATTTCAAGTATACTAAAACTTAGGTCGATGATCAAACAAGAAGAACCTGCCTTCATCACTATATTGACAGCAACACAATATAACTTCTCTATTATTTTATGTGTGTTCACATTTTACAATTGCATATATAGTCTATCTCAAAGGAACATCATAAATTCAATTGAAATTTCATATATGATTGAATTGTCAAATGAATTACTTTGATTTCAGTATAATAACAACAAGGTGGCTAGAATTATTTACTTATGTGTACGTGTATCACATGAGATTCTCTGTGGGGGCTTGGGACACTCTAAAAGGAAGAAGAAAAGAAGCTAGCTTTCCTTTCATTGAAAGAAGAGAAGGAAATAAAATACCAAATAGACAATCCATGTGCATGTTATCTATCTACTCCAACCACCTGAAGATAGATAGATAGAAACCTTTAATTAGACGGATACCTACTTAAGATATAGCCTACTCTCATATTAGCTCCTAATAAACCTAACTTTGCTGATACATGTCGCGTCATCTTTTACCAATAAGATAATCTTTGGGTTTTCCAAAATTTCATGTCAATCAACTTTTCTACAAACCCCTTATCATTGTTCTTACATCTGACTAATTATATAACTTTCCCCATAAGGGATTGACTTGTTTGACTGTTAATTGCAATTATAATGTCTGATTTGGTAGCTTTCACCACGTGTATTAACTAATAAAACAATCATATATGAATGAATCTTTCAAGTTAAAGATTTCGGTCAGATTGAACACTACTGGGGGGTTTTACTCTGGAATTCTCAGGTACTGAGCCTGGGAGATGTAATATTTCTTGATGTACAATGCAGTACATGTGAGGGACACATAGTTGATGTTTCATGTCATTGATTTGATGAGCGTTATCATTGATTTGGGCCTCCTTGTAAAGATGACTATATCAAGGATTTAAAAAAAGAAGGGAAAAACTGTGGACGGATGATCTTCTAATATTGAAAGTTAGGAGCAACCACATAAACAGTGGAGGCTACCATCAACCATTTGAATAAATTAACCTACGCCCCCACATGCCACAGGGCATCCATGAAAAGGCTAAATTTCTCACACATCAAAGCTACATGTGGCAAGCTTGTAATTGTGGTTGAGCCATCATTTCTGAATTACATCACTGATGTCCAATCATGATTAATACACAGATTGCTACCCACTTTGGCTTTACAAAAAGTCTCCATTATATGCCTGCATTCAGAATGAGTGGTTGATAAATGATCTCATGCTGATGACAGCACAGGACTATCTCTGTGTTGCCACCTTCTTCCTCATTTGAGCTCAACTTTGTTTAATGGAGATCACCCATATCACACCCCTCCAATGGGTTGGGCACTGACCACTCATGTTTCATCTGATTTGAAGTGATATACATTATTGGATTAATCACACGTAAAAATGAGATTCACTATTAAATCAAATTTTATTAAAAAAATAAATTGTATTTATTACTCTGATTAGGTTTTTTTTTTTTTTTTTTTTTTTTTGTGTGTGTGTGGTAAAGATGCTACTTTGATTAGGTTGTTATACAGAGAAGTGCAGTTTCATGAGGGAGTGATATGAAATGCTTGAACAATCAAAGGTGAGCCTAGCGTAGGGGAATAGAAGCATTGAAAAGTCCTATGTGGTTAATTATAAGCATGGGGTCATTTCTCAAAGAAATAATGTAATACATTATCTTAATATAAGCCTTAAAGCACAATTTATATTTTCAATCCAAGTATCTAGCTCCAGCGCCTTTTCTTCACAAATTAAAGTCATAAAAAACCAACATTTGGCAATTGTAAATTTAGGAGAATTTGGACTAATGAAAATCCTTATTTTTAAGGATTTTCAAATCGAACCCCCCTCTCACAAGATTTGAAAATCTTCACTTTTTTTTATCTTAAACATTGATGCCAATTTTTCTCAGCTATACAGATCGATGCCAACTGATATTGATGTAAAAATTTTCAGCTACACAAATCCTTAAATGAGGAACCCTATTTCATGATCTACTCCTTCACCATTAAAAAAAAAAAAAAAAAAGAATCAGCTCTACTCTTGAGATCCTATTCAGTGCCTTCTAGTTAATGTACTAGATAGAAAATTATGCAACATAAGGCGCCCTCTTCTTTGTATAGTTTTGTATCAGCTCTCTTGAGATAAGTTTACTTGTAACTATATTTAGTGTTTTTCTTTTTTGGTAATCCAGCTAAGAGGGCTGAGACTCAAGAAAGAGCCTACACAAGTGGAAAATGATGGCGTACCCAAGAATTGAATCTTGGGCAACCAAGTGAGAACTGCTGCCACTTACCAGTGAAATAAGTGGCCGTTCTTTTTAGATAAGAGTTGTAACTATATATTTAGTACTTGTATTTGGTAACCCAACCGAGGGGGCTGAGATTCAAGAAAGAGTCCGCACACACAAGAAAAGACAGCCTGCATGATAGAAAGAAGATCTACACAAGTGGAAAAAGGCCTACACAAGTGTGAAAAGAAGCCCGCACAAGTGGAAAAAAGTGACATGTACTCGGTTTTGAAGCTCGAAATGGGCATGCGTTTACATGGCAGAGACAAAACTACATGTCTAAGAAAAACCACCATTAATTATTCAATATCATGAAACAGTTTGGTGGCACGAGACAGAAGAGGGCCAGTTAAGGTATGATGGTTGGCCTACTAGTGGCTTGTGGGACCCAATTTCTTGTTCTGCTGTCTTACTCATGCTGTCAAATTCTCTTTATCTGATCAACAAGCCCTGGATCCCAATGCCTTAGAATTTCGATTTCCATGACTTGAATATGGAATAAAAATTTGGACATGACCCAAGTGGAAATCCTACTTTATGGAAAGGTGTGGAAACCACGAAAATGGGCTAGTATATTATAAGAAGTTTCTTCTTGCAAAGGAGGTTTACAATGTAGAGACGGTAGGGCACATGAATTAGATTATAGGATCTTAGGATATGAGCTTTCCCTCTGTCTGCCTTTGAAAAATATTATGATATGCATCCTTATGGCTGTCATTTTCACAAATCGTGTTCCCACCATTACAAACTATACACCACCATGCATGCAGGTATACACACACACTCACACGTACATGACTGCTATCTGTACAAGAGTGAGTGCATGCATGACAGGCTCTTCAATTAATGTATCCATATGTATGAAAAAGACTAGCCAACATTCGTGTACAGGGCTGTATCTGTTTTGGGGTTGGGTTAGTGGTGGAAGTGGTGGAGTGGGGTGGGGTGTGGATGAAAGTGGAAACGGGCCGGGTTGAGACCCAATCCATGTCTTAACCATTTATATTCATCACCCAGCAAACGTGTTAGGGGCTCAACTAATGTCCAGTGGATCAAGGTTTTTTGACCCGCAACCAACCCATTATGGTATAGGTTGGGTCAGGTTTTGCATCACCTATATATGAGCATGTGAGCGAAGGAAAATGTCAAAACTTGTATGGTACATATGATGATTTGTAATACTAATAACGTGTGCACTAAACATTATCCTAATTTATGGAATAACCAGTGTCAGCAGAA
The DNA here is from genome assembly GCA_038049695.1 of Cinnamomum chago. Taxonomy (NCBI): domain Eukaryota; kingdom Viridiplantae; phylum Streptophyta; class Magnoliopsida; order Laurales; family Lauraceae; genus Cinnamomum; species Cinnamomum chago. The sequence continues at coordinate 11,993,541 of CP142462.1, forward strand.
CATACAGAACAACACATGTAGTTGATTTGGTGATTGAAAAGGTCATTAGCTAATCAAAAGGAGGCTGATTTGAGTGTTTGAAGGATCGGTCATGTTTACTAATAATCTCATTGTAAAGAAGGTTGACCCCATGGCCGGATGGTGGCAGTTGGTCCTTTGTCCTCAATATCAATCCTAACCTTTAGATCATCTGGCTTTTTTAATCTCAGAGTGGACAAAGATTAGCAACTGAGCTTGATATTTCAAATCACTACTGCTTTTTAATGGGGGAAAAGAGGCTAAAACTGTAGTTTCTTGATCCCGGGGGTCACGGGACTAGAGCAGTTGTCAAGTCGGGTTGACTAGGGGGCTTTGGCAGGGCTGACCAGGAGGGTATGTAAATTAGTTTTTATTATTTTTACTATAAATGTAAATATTAATAATAACAAGATATAGTAAACTGTGTGAAAATCTGCATAAGTTTAATACGAATTGTTATATCAATTATTTTATTCTCATTTGATCGACTTAAATTTTAGAATTCTCAAAATTCTAACCCCATTAGCATTTCAAAATGCTGGATGGGCCATGAGTGTGAGAAATCAGTCCGGACGACACCCTTAACCACGGGACGTAACGTGTCAACCACGGATTTCAAACGGAGAGTCTCCGCTAATCCCGCATCAGAAATATCCAAGGCCTTTTAAAACCGTACGGCCCCCAAAACCGTAGAAACTCTGAAGTTAATCATGTTCGAACGAGAGCAGAAATTCCATGTGGAGGACAGCATTTGTAGAATTCCAAATTCTTTCAATAAGAATTCTCAAAACTCTTATTAAAGAACAAGCCCTTAGCATCTGCAACTTTTTACTGATGCAAGGCTTGAAGATCGTAGATGCTGTGGAAGCACGGATCTAAATGAGTTGGACTGCGTCGGTTTGAATCAGGCACTAGTTGTGGAGATCTGTGACTGTCTACGAGAGATTTTTTTTTTGCTAAAATGTAATCTGTATTAAGAGAAAAGAGAAGAGAAACAGAAGCTAAGAGCCCAAAAGAGGAACCTCAGGGAGCAACAACAAAGAAAGGGAAACCAGCAAACCAGAAGCACAGAACAAGCTTAAGAGCTGGAGAACAAAAAATTACAAAAAGTCTTAAGAGGTCTACCAGAGAAAGGCTTGGAAATTCGCTTGAGAGAAACAGAGAGGAGCTCAGTCAGAAAAAGGATGACCTTCACCTGGGAGGCACTGTGGTTGTTAAAAATGGCTTCATTCCTGCAATTTCATAATGCAAAAACTGTGGAGAAGAAGATGGCTGCAACACCTTTACAAGCTAATCTGTCACTGCAATGGGAGAGGGCCTGCCAGATCTTAGAGGGGAGAAGAGGACCGGCAATAGCAGTTCCCGCCGAGGAAAGGATCCAATTCCAGACGTCAGAGGAGAAGGAGCAGAGAAAAAGAAGATGGAGAGAAGACTCCTGCGCTTGGGAGCACAGACTGCACCTAGAGGCCATACTGATTCCATAATGTTGAAGCCAGAGTTGAGTAGGAGTTTTGCCATGCAGGAGCCTCCAGGCAAAGAAAGATACCCTCGGCTGTTGAATGTAGGTCCAAACCAGAGGAGCCCAGTTCGACCAGTAAGCTGAGAGATTCCTTGATCTGACGAATTGCCAAGCTTCCTGGATACAGAGGCCTTGATCCTCGTGGGAGCTCCAGAGCAGAGAATCTTTGGAGAGAGGATCCAAGGAAAGGAGCTGGACACCTTCCTGCAGAGAGGCAGCCACATCACTTGGGATATCAGGAGGAGACAACCAATGGTTGCCATCCCAGAGGGAGTGGAGCTTCTGGTTAAGGGGAAACTGGAAGGAAGGAAATTGAGAAGCCAAGCTGCCAGCTTGCATCCAGTTATCATACCAGGGGTCTACCAATCTGCCATCCCCAATTTTCCAAGAGCTACCTGATTGAATGTAATGGGCAGAAGACCTGATTTTTCGCCAAATGCAAGAGCCAACTTTGGAAGAGGAGGAGTGCCAGAGAGAAGATCTTGGAAAGTATCTGTCTACCATCCAGTTGGCCCAAAGAGAGTTAGACGTGGTAAGTCTACGAGAGATCAGTCACATATGATTTACTCTTCCAGATCCAAGGATAATTATGGACGCCCTGTATATAGAAGATGATGACAGACAATTGTAGATATAAAGGAATGTGATCTTGTGTTAGGGAATGATATTGAGAAGAATTGTTTCATGTCTATATATATCCCTTTTGGCTATATGATAAAGATAGAGAGTTGGATAAAACTCAAACTATTCTTATCCATATTACCATGATATTTCTTGTGAGGGGTGTCTCTTTTTGTGAGTGAGGTCCACCCACGTGTAAACACAAGTGGGCCCCATCACAAATGCCAACAAGGCTCATGTCTGGTACTCATATGTTTTCTCACATGCCATAAGATGATCTAGTCGAGTTGGCCAAACCAGGTTGAATCGAGCCAGTCTTGAGTAAAACATGTGGGCCGGGTCAACTGGGTACCACTAAAGTCTGTTCTAACCAACTTTAAGCATATTCAGTCACCTAATTTGCCAAGTGGGTTCATAGTATGCATGTTGTTACCTATCTCCCAAAAGGTCTCAAATTAAATTGATTACCCCATAGAGCAACTTTCACTCAAAACAAGAGCTTCAATGACGTATTATGTATGGAACGGTGAGCATAGGGAAACAAATTACTACTTCTTATAACAGCAACAATACTAATAATAATAGTCATCATCATCAAGATCATCTTGATGTCATTTTATTGTGAAAATAAAGGCATTTAAATATATTAAACATCGATGATTGCCCATCCTCCTAAACTCTAGGCACATATCAAGGAGTTAAGGATGTAATCATTCTTCTAAATTCAAAGTTTAAGGGGGAAAAGTAAGGTGTTTAAAGATGTCATTCAGTGAGCATTACATGGAAAAATGTGAAGAAAGATGGATTGTTTTAGTCCTTAGGGCCACCATTGTCTGAGTATGGATATGGGCTCTGGAGATCTCCTATGAAGCCAAACCAAAAAGAAAGAGACATTATGCTGACATAGCAATGACACAGCTCTTACCAAATGAATTCTTCTATGATAACAGTACTTCTTGCAAGCTTTCCACTGAGTCTTGCTTTAAACCTCCAAATGCTGTCATCATCATTATCTTGTTAGCCTTATCTCCTCTATTTAAAGTGAGCATAAAGAGTTCTACTATGTAATGAAATATAAATGTAAATGTGTTATGTAAGTGTATATGTGTGCAAGTAAAGATCACAAAACTCACTTGTCAAATTGGAACTCACCTGGGTCTTGGTCCCTTTGGTTATGCAGTGAAATCAATTAGAAAGGGACAACAAGGTTTTGGGTCTAGATCATGGTCGATAGTAGCTGTAATCTTGAGGGCCTCATCATATGGATGGAGGATAAACCAAGCTTTCCCATAATTGGAAGATCCCAGCCATTCATTCTTTAGCATATGTGCAGAGGCTTTTTTTTTTTTTTTGTTTCTTTTTATATATCATTACTCATTGGCCGTGATTGAAGGGTCAGAATACTGCAATGTGGGAATTTTCGAGTGACCCCATCAGCAGTTGGTCCCATCAGATCAACGGTTGGATTACTGGACCTTGTTATAGAAAGAACCAATATTTAGTCCACGTATAGATAATGCCATCGTAGCTTCTTTTAATCAATTTGATTGAGTGAAGAGAAAGATATCCGTCTATCTGTTTCGATGTTCTTTTGGAGTTATCCCTTTTCTTTTATGAACATGGCAAGCATGTAATTATGTTGTCTTCAAAAGAGGACATGCCATGCATTCCAGGTAATAGAAGTTAGAAAAACATGCAATCTCACCAGTTCCTGAACTTATTTTTTCATACACTTCAATTCAATCCAACTGTTCCCCAATTGATAGACCCTTGAGTCGGTGGATATGATCATTGAATGGGATGCTATGCATGTCCCTCTCCAACTGTTCAGTTCAGCCCAACCAGACCCTACAATGTTTGGGGTGGGCAGATGTCAATGGATCATTTGTGTCTAGAAAACCTGAGATTTGGACCCGAAAAGTAAACCAAGTTCAGTCAACTCGTAGACTCATTTGAGTCTGGGTCGATTCACCCATATGAAAACTCGGTGCAAAACATAAGAAATCTAACATAGAGTTGGTTCCATGTAGGGGTGTAACGGTTCGGTTAACCGGTAAATTTGGGAAAACCGTTAACCGAACTGTAACTGCGGTTTTCTGTCTTTCAAAATAAAAACCGTAACTGTATCTACAAAAGCCGTGAAAAACCGTAACCGCGATTAACTATATTAAATGGTTCGCTTACGGTTAATAACCGTGTAATGCCTTCCTCATATAAGGGGATAAATGTGAATGATTGAAGGTAAAACGACACATAAGGAGCAATTAAATAAGGTAAGAAATATTTCATTTAGTCCCCTTATTTTTTCTTTTATTTGTAAATGGTATGGTTAACCGCATATGGTTAACCGAACCGTATTATATGGTTTGGTTCGGTTAATAACCGTGAATTATTATGGAAAACCGTAACCGAACCGAACCGTGCGGTTTTTTTATTTCATTAACCGTAACCGTAACTGAATCGTAAAATACGGTTATTAACCGCAGTTTGGTTCAGTTAGATGGTTTTCCGGTTTTTTTTTTTACACCCCTAGTTCCATGCAGTTTTTGACCGAGTCTTAAACTGATTCCAATCCATGCACTAAGAACTCGCCGATTCTTGGCTGAGACCTAGCTGTTTCAATTTTTTCATAAAGGCTTCATTTTTTAGTAAGCATGATTCCATTTTTTTTTTTATGAGTCTTCAACTACGGATCATTCAGAATTAGCTCTTAATGGTGGTGTACATGATCGGACCCCAAGTGTAGGGCCACGATGTAGTAATAATTTGATGAGTCCAAGTCAATCCACAGGGAATAATGCTTTTTAAGAAACTTTCCAACTTTAACAAATTCTAATTTAGAAACTAAATCTAACCTAAATAAGAAAACTAAACAAATTACAAGAAAATTCCTAAAAACTGAAAATTAACAATTACAACTTTCCAAATAAAAAAAAACCTAAACTAAATAAAGAAACCTAGGTTATTCAACCCTATTCTAACTAGAACTTGCAAAAATAACAAACTCATCAAAACAACCAATTTAATATAAGATAAATCAAAACAAAACTTCCTAAAATAAATTACAATGTAAACATGAATGATGTAAGAGATCCTACATGAAAAAAAATGCAATTCTAGACTAGTTCCTAAAAATCTGATGCACGCTGAAAAATTATAAGTGTGGAAACTATTGCACAGGTCCAATTTTGCTGGACTGTACGACATGCCTAAGATGATATGAACCTAAATCTAACAGCCGGAGTCAATACTCTGATGATGCATGAACACAACAAAAAACGAAAAATGAAAAAATGACTTAAAACAAAAAAGATATGATCACCTAAAAATGCCTAGTTGAGCAGTTTTATGCTGAAAATCTGATACAGCCTTTGCTGGGTACCCCTGTTTATACCTCTGGTTAACACAGTTTCCGATGTTATTTTTGGCTGAAATTCTGGTGTTTCAAAGACTTCTGTCCAAATATTAATTCAACAAAGTTTCAATGGAAATTAAGATCGTTTGCCTAATTTTCAAATCACGCACTTTTGAGAGAAAAACAACCTGAAACTGATGTAACAATGTTATCTTCTTCGCTATTCATGCATAAGGTTTGAATTTAATCTTTCTAATCAGTCATCAAACATTGTGATTTCAGCAACAAAAGTTTGTTCTAATGCAATTTCTAAATATGATGTATGTACAAAAATACTTTCCAACCATAGATTATGCAAGTAACAAAAATAGTAAGTTTCTACTAAACATGGAAAGATACAAGTTAAGGTTTCTAAATCAAGAATTTGCAAATAAAAAAAATGATTAGAATGTTAACTTAAAATAAAAACAAAAGGGCTGGGAAAAATAAAAAGCAGAAAAGATGTATCAATGATCGAGAAACTAGACGATCATACAAGTATTGAAAATGCGATAATGACGTCTTCTCTTCTCAGAGTAAGAAAAAATTACAAGTGATTACCTGATGTCTCTCGAGTTTTAATTCAATTTTTTTATTTTCAAAAACCTAGATCTAATCATGTGAAATATTGTCTCCAATCAAAACACATAAAAGAACTAGAAAAAGAAAATTAAGCCACTTACATAAAGAACACGCATAATCAATCCAAGTAGTGTTTTCGTTCCTTTGATTTTTGAGTACAAGAAATCAATATTCTTCTCTCTTTTTCATTATCTCAACGTGACCTCTCAACCTATGCCTAAAAGAATTAAAAGAAAGAAGAAGAAGAAAAGAGCTTAGAGAGAGAAAGTTGTGGAAGAGAGAGAGAGAGGGCCTCCAAGGTGATCCCTAAGGTGATGGACGTCCAGCACCTCCCCATGGGCTGATTTTAATGTATGTGATGCCTCCTCTTTAGCTAAGAATCTCCTCTCTTTTAGGGACTTGTAACCTATTGTGTAGAGATTTCTTGTTTAGGCCTCAAGCTAAGTTTCGCACTTTAAAAGAATTTGACTTGTTGAGAGTCCCTTGCTAAATTGAGTGTCTTGGAGAATAAGACTTTCCTTAGAGCTTCCTAGAATTTCTCTCAAAGATTGATTGATGATGCGGAGAGGAAACTTGCCAAAAATTGAGATTTCTTGTAATTCTCTCCTAAAACTGTAGCAGACAACTTCCTGAGGTCATATTTCCCTCAATAGAGCTCTGATTTACGCAATTTTAGGCTCCACGGAAAATCTACTCGGTTTGAGAATTATGGCCATTTTAAGTTATTGCCCCTGAAAAATCTTGGAATAATTGTGCACAAATGGAAGCTTCTATTTTGGCATGCAATGGGGTGTGTGGGACCCAAGTTGGACGTCCAAGGCCTGCTTGGACTCTTTCCTTACTTGCTTATCTGACTTTCCTTTGACCTCTCTTCTCAAATTTCATCAATGTGGGTCTCATGTTGATTTCTCCTACAAATTGATAGAAATAAATTTAACATTAATTACGTGTAAGAAAATAAACATGAATCATGCATGAGACCCTACATGCCTAATGATGCACCCAAATAACAAACTTTTCAAAAATAACACATGGTGCCAAAAATAGTAGGTATATTTTGATGAAGCAAAAAAAAAAAAAGAAAAAAGAAACTGATTATAGTGTGATAAATGAGATGAAAAACCTTAATTTCACAAAAGTCATGCAATTCAATGAATTTTGACCAATTCTGACCATTTTCCCAAAAGTATCCCCAAATGCATGAAATCATGAAATTAAGTGCAATTTTATGCACTTAAACATAATTAAGTCCACAATTGTCAATTTGGAAGAAAATATGGAGTTTAAAAATCCCACTTAAAACAAAGAATGTAATTTGGCAAGCTTGCTGTAATGTACTTCCGACGAGAAGGCAAATTCGTAAGAAAAGAGTGGATGTTGATGCAATCTATCCAGTATGCAATGAAGAAGAATAATACATTTGTCATGTGCTAGTAGATTGTCCCTTTGCCAAAGAAAATGAGATATGTTGGAGGACCTAATGCTTTATTTGTTGATTGGTTAATTCTGATCAATCATATTTTGGATCTCTTGTTAATGATTGTAAATCTCTTATTAAAAAGATAGTAGATTGTAAGGTTATGTTCGTGAGAAGATCAGTGAATTACGCTGCCCATTTGTTGGCTAGAGCGGCGAATTCTTTGTTTGGTCCTAGTTATTGGGAAACTATACCCCCCTTCTTTCTTATGTAATGCTTTGAGCATGGATGCTCTTTATGATATGAATGCTATCATTTTATCTTTAAAAAAAAATTGCAATTCTATGCAATTAAACATAATTAAGTCCACAAATGCTCATGAAATGATAACATAATGACCTAATTTTGTGGACTTATCAGTGCATATTTTCTAATTATATAGTATGACACTGGCAGTGTGAATGTGTATGCAAGGATTCTTTTGTTGCATGAAGTGAACAAGCTAATTTGAATGTACATCTAACTAATTTGGATGTACATCTCCTCTGGAAATTGAGATGTGGTATTTGATTTGTTTGCAAAAGGGTAGTTTAGGGTGCCTCACAGAGGAGGCTTTGTGGGACTCTGTTCCACTGCATGTGTATTGTGTTTCCTTCTCTAGTTCTGTGCACCACCTGCTTGCGAAAGCTGTTATATTTTAGTAGACATGTGAAATGTTCTTGATAAAAAAAAAAAAAAAAAAAAAAAGTTGGGTAGAGAAAAGGGGAAAGGAACAGAGTGTTGCCTGAAGCCCAAAACAAGCCAATTATTCCACTGAAACATTTGGGTTATGTTCAGAAACGCTCAGAGCCTTCGTATGCATGTGTAACCTGTCATTACTATGATTTTTTATTTTCTAAACGATAGGTAAGATTGGCTCTTTTCAAATTCAGTGGGCAGGGGGGTTTTGATGCTGCATTCAAGACCACATTAATCAACAATAGAAGCAGAACATTATAGGGTTGTTAGCAACATTATGCAAGAGGTACTGGTTTGTTAGTTTGTATCAGTGAACAGACTGAGGTTATGTATTAGTCTATTTTAAATATCCATTATATTCAGATTTTTTTTTTTTTTTGGAAGATGAAACATCAACAAGATCAAAACTAAAGAAAGGAAAACCATCACACCAGTAATTAATGTTACATTTTTGTTAACTTAATAGATAGATAGAGAGAGAGAGAGAGAGAGAGAGGAATATTTTGTTTGTGTAAAATCTGTGTCCCTGCCATATTCATGGCTTGTCCCTGATCCAATATCTAGGTGTCACAGGTTAGTAACTCAACATTCAATGACATAATATCTATTGATTTTCTTTTGAATGGAAATATTATTTTATTCAACTCATTTTAATTGAGCCATGGGCATTTGACAAAGAGGGGAACTGGATGGTTGCTTCAGATAATTAGATTTGATGGTAATAGGGTTATCTATGGGCATAGTTATTGTTATTTATCACCTTTAGTTAATTAAGTAAAATCTGTTAGGGGCTCCTCTCCTCAGGAACATTGCAGGTTTACCTTCAAGCCTTTTTTTATTCATAATGAAGAAAGCTTTTATCAGATTAAGAGCCAAGATACAAGTAGAGAAGCTAGCACTAACAAAACCGACAAGAGATCTATGAGTATTTCTGTCCTATAGGAAATAGCAAGAGGAGGAGACAGTTCATAGAAGTTCAGGAGCTGGTGCATATCAGTCGCCACTTGCCAGATTGTATGAGCCATACAATCTATTTGGTGCATATGCATTCTAAATGATGGATCTGACCTTCCTAATCAGTGGGTCAGCCCTGGCATGATCAAAAAGCCACGAACTCCCCGACTGGAAATTAAATACAATGATTAGAGTGCAGTTGGTGAATGATGACCGATATGCATCAGCTCCTAAACTTATGCGATGTACAGGGTATATGTTAATGTCAAAGAAGAATTATCTTCTCAAAAAATCAAACAAGACTGTCCTTTTCTATAAATGAAACACTTATGCTTGATACATGGACAATGCTCTGATGGAAAGCATTGCTGCATGAAGGTCTTTGCACTGGACAAGAGGTAGACCCTACATCAAACTTTTAATGGATTGTCGAGATCATCGGATTAAGATTCTACTTTAGTTATGGTAGCTCATTCCAGGTCATCGATTTGAATGACCATATAATCAAGTTATACTTTTTCACAAGAAATAATTGGAGATAATTTCATAGTTCCCTTTCCATTTGAATTTGTCAGTGACAAATTCTCCGAACTGATCTTTAAAATAAATATTTTTGCGCCTTCAGAAGTCTTGCCCGGTAGACAAGGAATCCTTGCAAATCATCAAGTCTACAAACTGCAATTAGCTACTGGTTATTTCAAGGACTTGAATTCTCTTATGGTTTAGGGTTGTGCCTTCTATATGCATATGTTATCAGAACCATTTCAATTCATCTGCTGCTGAACAAGCTACCATGACTCATGTGCTTTGGTGTGAAGTAGTAGCTTTTTATGCAATGATTAGTATCTTTTGGAGATCCTAGAAATGCAGGGTACAGATTCAGTAAAAAAAATGCAAGGAACTGAAAAATTCAAGCAACTGAAGGAGAATTATTCATTTTACAATAGAGGAATGTCATAACTTGCATGTCCATAAAAAGCCAAATTGTATTACCTCAAATGTAACTTTTCACTTACAATGGCAAGATATCTTCATAGAAACTTTTTAATTGCTAATCCTTCTTATTTCGAAGGGATTCATTTTACCAAAATGAATTCAGATCCGAATCCCCCTTGCTTATTGTTGGTTGGTGTTGATGTCAAAGTTTTACAAAACAAAAGATGCAGATGGAAATTGTTCTAAGCCCATTAAATTAGCATGATTCAATGACATGAATCGTCAAAATTTCAAAACAAATTTTTTTAGTAAAAAAAAAAAAAAAAAAAAACTACATGAGTAGCTGTTGGTAAAGTGGTAGAAGCCAATGCACATTATCCCAAAAGTCTAAGTTTCGAATCCCTACATAAACTATTTTCATTCCTCAAAATTTAAATGTGGGCCCCATAAAATGATCTAATGAAAGAGGTCATTTGACCCATTCAAATAGAGATCGTTGTTGTGGGAAGTTTTTGAAACTCCCCACCCATTTACACGATCTCATCATTGGAAGTTGCATAACTTCTCAAACAGAGAACTAGAAGGAGGAGAAATAAAAAGAGAGGGAGAGGAGAAAAACAAAGAACAAGAAAGAAAAGAGAAAGAGAGAGAAAAAGGAAAGAAGAAGAAGGTAATGAAGTTGTTGTCTTCTTCTTCGTCTCTACACCACATCATCTTCATTTTCATCTCCTCCATTACATCATCTCATCTTCCTCATATATCATAGTTATTTTGTAAATGGAGATTCGGAATCGCTTGACAAGATAATTTTGCCCTCCTCTCTCAAATATATATATATATATATATATATATATATATATATAGACACACACACACACACCTACACCAGATCATCTCCATTTCATCTCCTCCATTACATCAACTCATTTTCCTCATATATCATAGCTATTCTGTAAATGGAGATTCAGAATCCCATGACAAGGGAATTTTGCCCTCCTCTCTCAAAAAATATATATATATATATATATATATATATCTACATCTATCATAAAAAAATGGAGATTAAGATTTCTCAAAAAAAAAAAAAAGAAAAGAAAAGAAATTTGCCTGCCTAAAAAAAATATCCATAGTCCTGCACCTTTCAATTATTCCCCATCCTGTTTCCTTTTTTGAATGCAGATTCGGATTTCTTTTTCTTTAGAAGTCTGCCCTCCCAGAAATCATCCTCTGTAATTTTTCAGTTTTAGAAAAGCATCTTATTTTTTGCCTGGGCATTGATTAAGCCCATTCATTTACATCAATGACAGATATGGCTGGTCCATCACCTCTAATTAATTCTCAGGAACAGATGTTTCCATCCTCAAAACAACTCAAATTGATCGTTATTTTCTTTCATTTCAGCGGGTCACTGGACCACATTTGAAAGACCAAACTGCGGCCTAGGCCATTTGTTCTAATTACCAATTGGGCTTAACTTACATCAGCGTTGGTTTAAAAAAAAAAAATAGAGATTCAAGGATTTAAAAGGTCCCAGCCCTTTGCTAAAATCTTATGTACAAAATGATTTTTGCTAACATTAAAAATGGAGATTCAGATCCTTATTTAAAGGTTTCTGCCCTCCACATAATCTTGAATCCTCCCAACCAAACACCCTACAAATAGGCTGAGTCCACCTAAATAAACAGCAAAAATTCTCCTAAAACAAACAGCCCATATATTGGCTGCGAATGGGTTGAACATTCAGTCCAGGATGGGGCTCTAAATGGGTAAGGAGACAGCCCAAATATTGGTTGAACTGGGCTGCAACACAATAAGAAAAATGGTTACAAATGGGTGCAGATAACCCAAACAATGTTTTTCTTAAAAGGTTGAACGTCTAGCTTGAAATGGTTAAATTGAAAACCAGCCCATGCAGTAACTATGAATGGTCTGAAAATGACATTTGCAAATGGGTCTGAATTCTTACCTCAAACTGGACTGTATTTTAACCCAAAACACTTGCTGAAATTGGGCTGGGTTCAGCCAAATTTTTTCTGCAAACATGTTGAGAAATTGGTTAAGACTAGGGCTCTAATTGGGTCAAAAGCCACCCCAAATAAATGGATATGGTAGGCTGAAACACAGTTTAAAAGATGGACTCAAAGAGTCTGAAAACTAGTTCAGCACATTCCTATAAACAAGCTGAAAATCAGTTTTGTGAGTAAGCCTAAAAATCAGTTATTTGGCTACAATGAACATGGCTAAAGAGTTTGGGTTTAAATAAATAAATGACCTGAACCCATGACCCAAATTGGTTTCTCTAAATGGATTGAACCATGGCCCAAACTGTTAAATGGGTTAAACCTTGACCCAAACTATTGAACATTGACTCAAACGGTTTCCTCTAAATGGGTTAAACCTTGACTCAAAATGTTTTCTATAAATAGGTTAAAAATCAAGTCATATTTGATTTTAAATGAGTTGAAAATCAGCCCGGACAATAGTAAAAATAAGGCTGATTGTAAATCAGAAATGGTCCATAATTGACCTGAAATATTGTCCAAATATTGGCTGAAAATGGGTTTAAAATCAACCTGAAACTCAATCAAAGCTTCCGTATAGCTGCTGGAATTAGGTTGAGTTACGACCTAATAGTGGCTGTAATTGAATCCTAAATTCTAAATGGCTCAAATGATTTATGTAAATGGGCCCAAAATAGTACAAATAAGGGATCTATTTCATCAGACTTTCCTATGTATGAATTTACCCCATCTATTAACTCTTCCATGAAATTATCTAAAGGTGAACCCACTTTAAGAAATGAACCCATTTCAAGAAACCGGTTCATAAAATGAGTCCAAGTCTCAACCCATTCTAAAAAAAAATGAATTTGGCCTGAATCACAGGCAAACTGATTTAACTTGGCATGAGGCATGGGTTGTAAATGTCCCAAACTGGGACTGACATAATGTCTGCTATGACCCTAAAATGTGCCCTAGGCATTGCTTTAAAACATGGATTCTCATAACCAAATGAGTTGAATACACTCAAACAAACAGCCTAAATTTTCAAATCCTATATAATTGGGCTCAAGAATTGGCTCAAAAGAGACTAAAATTTGCCAGTCTCTCAGTTCATAATTCTGGGACTGACCCAAGACAGATTTCTGGGCCTAAATAAGGCTAGATTTTGAGTCTAATTAAGACTAAATTTTAGACCTAAATAAGATCAGATTTTGCGTCTAATTTAAGATTGAATATTAGGCCTAAATCAGGCCAGATTTTTTAGTCCGAATAAGGCCAGATTTTGGTTCCGAATCAGGTAGAAAATTGGGTCTAATCCAAGACAGATTTTGGGTCTTACCCAGGCCAGAATTATAGTCTGAGTCAGGCCAGAATTACAAATTCAAGTTAGGCTAGAACCAATCCAGATATATAATTCTAAACCAGATCAGACTTATGGGTCAAAATCGGGCCAGAATTATAAACCAAAATCAGCCTAAATAAAGATTGAAATTTCGTGAGATTAAGCCTAAATATCTCCTGAAATTGGGCTAAAGTACCGTTCAGAGAATGGAATTGGGTAAAATGGGTCTGTAATCAGCCCATAAAATTACTGGAGTCATCCTGAGTTTGAGCCCAAATAATGACTGAAATTTATTTAAATTAGATGTCATAAAAATCACTTATGATGGCCTGAAATGTAACCCAGGTATTGGCTGAAAGTACACTGAAAACTCAGTAAAATGATGGCTCTAAATGGTCAAAAGACAGCCCAAATGTTGATTGAAAATAATTGAATGAAACCAAATAACAGCACAAAACAATGGAGAGCCAAACCCAAAATGATCTCTCTAATTGGATTAAAAAAATCAATTCATATAGCAGGCTTGAGTTCTTTAGTCAAAGTGAGGAACACGAATGGGTTAAAAAACTAATCCAAATGAGGACCGTAAAAAAAACTTCACCTACTACTACATCAAGGAAATAAACACTATTGATATCAACCCCAAATAAAGAAATGGCCCATTTTCATCATTATTCAAATAAATAATAATTATAAAAAAATAATGATGGAGAAGAAACATGATGATCATTCAGTGATGACCACTCAAGCAAACCACAACAAAACAATTTTTCTACATGTACTTGAAATGACACATTGTAGAATATAATTCAAAGAAGATAAAAATCATATGGAACACACCTCTAATATGTTGTGTTGCTTCCTTTCTTTTACCCTTTGTGTTATCCTTTGTGCTGGTACCTTTGTGATCAAATTGGAATGGTGAAGTGTATAGAAAAGTTATATACAAGAAGGTACATAACGGATATCTCAAGGTTGTTCCTTCACTCAAGGGAAGTAAAACAACCCCTTTTCAAATTTTGAAAATCTCTTAAAAGAGAAAAAGTCAATGCCAGCCCATATAATAAAGAAATATGGGTCAACTAATCCAACTCAACTCATTCAACAATGAGTCCTGGCCATTTCAAATCCATTACGATGGGTCAATAAAGATACAAGGAGTTGCCCGGTTCTAAATATATTAAAAAAAATCATTATCATCAAATTCATCAATTCATGAACCCCATTGAGAAATGATCATGAGGATCTAGATGAAATGAAAGAACTACTTTTGATAGCAAAGGCGAAGAGCAGGAACTCGTCAATTTTATTTATTTAATTCCTATATTTTCTTTGTAAATTTTATTGAGTCAATATCTTGATAATCAAAGGTTTTCCATTGAGGATGTAATTAATGATCGATGAGTTTCACAAACAGGAGTATGATGTACCCACAAAATTGAATGTAAAACCTCGGGAAATTTGTATCCAATGAATTTTGGTGCATTTCTTCATTTATGCATGAATTTATTGTGTACAGTTGGTGACTGCAATGTACATGTAAATCTAGAATCCTTCAACAAACTAATCTTAGTAAGCCAAAGAAATGAAAATTTCTCTTTGCCATTAAACATTGATTTACATAATCATCCATTGCAATAAACAAGCAATGAGAAACGATGATGTATGCAGCAGTCGCTATCAAGATAATACAAACTAGAAGATTAATAACTTTCGGAAGAGAATTTGTAGGATCTTACACCCCATTGAGTTGTCACTTATCCCAAAACCAATTGGTTTTGGGATAAGTGGTAGCTCAATGAGGTGTTAGATCCTACAAAATCAAACTGAATCAACCCGCATCAAATGTTGGTGATTCAACTCCAAGACCACCCATCAATTGGGACAATTTAATGGTGTCCAAAGGTTCAAGAAGATGTGGATGACAAAAAGATAGCTCTTGAAACACGTCCTGCATGGTTGGCCGAGATTGTGGGTTGGAATGTACGCAAGCAAGCCCCAGCATCACTGTGAAAACCAGTTCCTCTGCTACCTCAACTGTGGGTGGTGAGAGACGCTGGTCTAACAAATCTTTCAGCAATATATCTATGCCACCTGGTAATGACAAATCAGAGACAAGTTCCCCTGGATGCCTACCCATTAGCACTTCCAGTACTATCGTCCCAAAGCTATAAACATCACACTTTTCTGTCACCTTCATTGTGTAGGCAAGCTCTGCACCAAAATTATGTAATGTTATATATGTTCTGTGGTACTAACTCTTATGCATGACTCTCTGGCTCACCTAATATATTACCATCAGGCTTTGTCTATACATTTTATTTTTTCCATGCATATTTTTTATCAACCACTACAGGCAATATATCTATATGCAGAAAGTAAACTGAACTTCTATCTATGTATTTGTTTAACCTCTGGTCTAATTCTGCCAGAGCTTTCAGTTGGGGAACTCTACAATAAGCAATTAAGCATGGTAGGACACGCATAGTTTCCATAAGCACCTACTTTGTAAAGTGAGGTGCATCATTCAGTGATCTAAATAGTGGATCAGATGCATCACACTGTGGTATATCAAGCCACATAAATTTCCAAAATTGGTGTAAGTCTGCATGTGGGCGATCAATGTGTCATATTGAGACATTTGTCCATCAATCACGGAATTAGGACTCTCATTTGGGAGATATTTTAAGCATGGTGCATCCATTGTGAAGCCGTTTAGATTAAAATCTGCCCATAGTGAAGCACACTAGATTAAAATCTGCATCATTTTCCATGGATCCAATTGGAAAATTGACTGCACAAAGACATTATTCATTTTTGTATTCTTTTATCAGTAAACAGATCCTGTGATTACTTGCATGTAGTTCTGCATCTTTATGTATCTTAAACTTTGAACTAGAAATAAAGGACACAGAAACTGGCACAATGGACTAAAAGAAAAGAAAAAATACCTGGGGCAACGTATCCCAAGGTGCCGACAAAGGTGGACAAATCAGATGAACCAGCCTTTAAAACTTTGGCGGTGCCAAAATCTGACAAACAAGCCTCATAGTCCAAGTCAATCAATATGTTGTTGGATGAAATGTCTCTATGAACTATCGGCGGTCTGCAATCATGGTGCATATAAGATAAAGCACGGGCCACACCTTTTATAACTCTCACCCTGTTAGTCCAATCTAGTTCCATTGCTCTATTTCCATCTTTCAAGATATCGTGCAAGTTTCCTCTTTCGATATATTCATAAACCAAAAACATGCACCGCGCATGAGAACAAAATCCATACAACTTCACAATGTTGCGGTGCCTAACTTCTGTTAATGCTTTAATCTCATTTCTAAATGTCTTCTGATCAGCTAGCTCATCGGCTAGCTCGCCATCATTTAAATGAAGTTTCTTTACCGCCACTACTTTACCTGTTGGCAACACTGCTTTATAAACAGTGCCATATCCTCCCATCCCAATCTGATATTTGTTGTTGAAATTTTCTGTTGCTTCAATGATGTCTTCATACACAATCCTTCCATTATAGTTCCATACTGAAAATGGATTGTCATTATTTGCTTCACTTGCCCTGTTCTCCCCAAACTTTGGTCCTTCGTGAATGATGAAAAGAACTCCAATAACAATCAAGAAAATAACAACTAATGCCCCAGCAACAATAATAATTATGAAAATTGCCAAGTTTGGGCAGCCTGTTCTTCCATGCCCACAGTTCGTTGAAGAGGATTTGCAAGGCGGAAAGCCTCCTATTGAACCACAAAAACCTTTATTATGGATAAACAATTCAGGCGGAGCCTGTTTGAAGACTCTGTTTACAGGAAGAGTTCCCTCCAAATTGTTATATGAAACATCAACTGATATCAAACTGCTAGCATTTACAAGCGAAGATGGGATGAAACCTGAGAGCATATTGTGAGAGAGATTCAGTACTTCCAACTTGCGTAAATTCCCAAGTTCCGATGGAATCTCACCGCCAAGTGAGTTTTGACTAAGATCTAACAGTAACTGGAGGTTTACCAGATTACCAATCTGAATTGGAATGCTTCCTTCAAAACTATTCTTCCTCAGTGTCAAAGACAGTAGATTGGAGCAATTTCCCAATTGCTTCGGTATCGGACCGCTCAAGTAGTTCTCTGATAGGTCTAGTGTGTTCAGATTGGCCAGTTTTCCAAACTCTAGTGGCAGAGGACCAGAAAGGTGGTTACCGGTTAAGTTCAATTCAAACAGTAAACTTAACTGCCCTATTTCCTTTGGAATCCCCCCAACCAAATGATTCTGGGATAGGCCTAGCTTCTGTAGCTTACTCAACTTCCCAAACTCAGATGGGATTGTACCTGTAATCGCATTACCAGACAAATCAAGAGACGTCAAATTCTTCAAATCCCTCCATCTTGCAGGGAGTTCACCACTCAATTTGTTATAGCTAAGATCCAAATATGACAAATTAGGAAGAAAATCCAAATCCTCACCTACATTTCCTACCAATCGATTTCCATCAAGCCGGAGTCGAATCAAGCTTGAGCAATTCCTCAATCCCTTTGGGATCGGACCGATGAAATCATTCCCAAAAGCAGTGAACTTGAGAAGCGATCCGCCGCGACAAATCCCCTGCGGCAATCTGCCTCTGAAGCTGTTATTACTCAAATCTAGCTCGACCAAATTCTCCAGATCTTCAATCTCTCTCGGAACCAAGCCATGCAACCGATTCCCATACAAATTCAATACAGTGAGATCTCTCAGATTGCCCAAACTCATTGGGATTGTTCCAGTGAGCTGGTTTATATCCAGACGCAATTGCTTCAACTTCTTCAAATTTCCAATCTTCGCCGGGATCCCACCGGATATCTGGTTCTGATCGAGAAGCAAGATCTCAAGATTCGTCAACTCGGACAACGAGATTGGGATCCGGCCGATCAAATCATTGCCGGAGAGGCGGAGGACGGCAAGGGACTTGATTGAACCTAGCCCGGATGGGATCCTACCGGAGAGGCGGTTCAAGGAGAGATCAAGGAAGGTGAGTTCTGAAAGCGTGAAGAGATTAGAGGGGATTGGGCCATAGAGAAAATTGTTATTGAGGTCAAGATGGATGAGATTTGGGAAAGAGGTGAAGTTGAGGCTATGGAGATTGCCTCGAACGTTCAAGCTGGCGAGTTTGATTGAGGTAATACTTCCCTTGCCATTGCATGTGATTGCAGAGAAGTTGCAGGGAGGGATTGTGGGGTTGGGGGATAACATTTTGTGGGTTTCTAGATTGGAAATCCATGAAAGCAGAGTTTGGGTTTCTTCAGATGGTGAAACTGAAACTAGTGTTGTTTCAGAGGATGTTTTTTGGGCTGGTGTGGGGTTGGGGAAGAAGAGGAGTACAAGTGAGAGAGAGATGAGGATGGGGTTTTGTAGGGGGGACATGTGTTCTTTAAGGATGTTGGTGTGTTGATGGTGATGTTTTGGTTCTGATTTTGTCGGAGGAAGGTTTTATGGTGTGGAGTTCGAGGAAGATTTTGAGAGCTCTTAATGATAAGAAGGAAAGCTAGCACGGCTTACACGAGCTGTCTGCATTGTGAATCCCAGCGGGAGATTTTCAAATTGGGGTTTTGTTATAGTATGAGTTTGCCTCTCTTTTTGTTAAGTAATCTTCTCTCTTTTATTATGAGCTCTCCTCCCTTGGGATAGTGGTGGGGGTATGGATTTGTTTTAAGGAACCACATTATTGTTAGAAGAAATTATTAGTAGAAGAAAGACGTCAGAGGAAAGGCAAGTTTCAAAAATTTTAGGGAGGCCATGGTAGTTCTATCTCTCTTCGAAAAAATGCGGAAATGTTCGAGCTCTAG
This sequence comes from Cinnamomum chago, assembly GCA_038049695.1. Taxonomy (NCBI): domain Eukaryota; kingdom Viridiplantae; phylum Streptophyta; class Magnoliopsida; order Laurales; family Lauraceae; genus Cinnamomum; species Cinnamomum chago. The sequence continues at coordinate 12,012,893 of CP142462.1, forward strand.
TTGAAATGTTGAATACTAAATGTCACAAGAAGTAGCTTAGATAGGGCGGATTAGGATTGAGAGCATATGTATACGTATGAAGGCATCGCATCAATTTGACGTAGTAAGAAACTAAAATTTGTTTGATGGATAAAATTTGAGCAATTTTTGCCTCTTTTTTTTAGTTCTTGTCGGAGTTTCCACGGTTGGAGCGTTTTGATGGTAGAATGCTAAAATCTGAAGCATTTTAAAGGTTATTTTAGTCATTTTACTATAGCGGAGTTTCAGGATTCACTGTCAAACGAAGACTCTGGAGAATATAAGTGTGTTGAGGTTGAAAAACATTTGAGTTTCTAAAAATGGAGAACGTTTAGTGAGTAATTCGACTTATCCGAATCGACCATAAAAGCTCATTTTTGGAAGCTTTCGGTTCAAAATTTCATAATTTTAATGGAAATTAAGGTTGTTTAATGTTATCATTGAAATGATATCGGAAAAATAAATAAATAGTTGAACAAAATAAAGCCGCTAATTTACTTCAGTAATTTTACACAATATATATATATATATATATCTTAAAAATGACATATATATATATATATAATTCTTTACTATTCAACTAAGGACATCAATTAGCTAATGCCAATGATTAGAAGTGTTGCCCTGAAAAATGGTTCTGAATATTGTTTTCTATAAGAACCATTTAACCACTTACATTGTTTTGTGCTAGAAGGACTCACATAGTAATGTTCTTATGGCCGTTTCAGAATTGCACATGCAGTTTCTAGAAGAAGTTTTGTCTCTTTTTTACAATCAGCACAGATATGATTCACCTCAGATATCAAACCAGCCTGAAATAGAAACATACAAGGTGACATTCATACAACTCTGATCTTATAGTATGCTTTTTTTAACAGGTGACATTGTTGTTGGTGTATTTGTATAGATATCAGACCGGCCTGAAATAGAAACTTACAAGGTGACATTTATACAACTCTTATCTTATAGTATGCTTTTTTTAACAGGTGATATTGTTGTTGGTGTATTTGTAGGTAAAAAACCTTGGGCCACTGGTTTTGGTATTCTGAGGAGAGTTCGGTGCCTGGATGGCCCCACCCAGGTATAGCAAGCTTTGGGCTGAGTTTGGACCTTAGCTTTTAGATAGTTTTCGGATTGGGCTTGGATTTAAGATTTGGGTGCTTTTGATATTTGGCTGGGATTTAGATTAAGTTATAAAAGGTTAAAAGCTTAGTTAGCTCATGCATGAACAAGGAATGCTTGTAGTTTAGTGGTTGATTTAATAGATTAAGTGATAAAATGCCGAAATGAGTGTGAGAAATCCCGGTCCGGTCCAACCTTAGTGACTCAAGCCCTATTTGGGAAATCTTTTAGGTTTGAAACAGATATGCATGAAATAGATCTATTTCAAATGGTCTCTATATGAAATAGATGCTTTTGAAATAAACGGTTTGGCAACACACAATAACTGATTGAAATAGATTTTTTAAGTACAACCGTACGTGTTTTTTCTATGAATTTTCTCAATATCCAAAGTGAGTCAAAGGCTCATTCTTGACCCCAAGATTGTTTTCAGTATTCCTAAGGTGAACAGCATTCCGATCATGATATAAAGGCCCACAAATTTTAGGAAATTGTACCAAATGATTCACTTTTTTTTTTTTTTCAAATCTCTCAAGATCCGTGAAAGATCAACGGCTAAAATTTTAGTCCATAGCCATGATTAGACTGTTACATATTTCCAATGGTTAGGATGGCAGTTTACTAGCGCAGAATACAAGAAAAAAAAAATTTAAAAATGAACTGCCAAAATTTCATTTCAATTGCTGGGTTAGAATAAGAGCTACCCAAGGGTTCTCAAATTTTCATCATTTTCTTGAGAACTGGACCAAACCAAGGGCTGGGGATTTTTTTTTCCATAGTTGTTTTTAATATTACAACGAGGATTAATGGATTTGGTTATGATTTTGAGGCCCATAGATGTCCAGAAAAATAGATCAATGGATATTCGGTTTTAAACAAATATTTGGAGATCTGAGATAGATCAACGGATGAAATTTGACCCATGGCCCTTTTTTTTTTTTTTTGAGTCTTATCAATGCTTCCAACGGCTTAGATCATCATTTAGGGTCTCAAATAATATATTATATATATTAAAGCAAAGGGGGAGGTGGGCTATGGGGGTGCCACCTCAGCACCAAATTATTCTCCTTTCAAAAAAATCATTTAGAAAATAGTGAGAGGGCCTTTGCCTTTCAAGTGGGGCCTTCTCAATTCTCCTCAAATCTCCTCAAATCTCTCTATCCTTTTCAATCTTCCCTGAAAAAAATCTTTCATTTAGTAGAGTACCTAAAATCCTTCTAACTTCCCCTAAAATCTCTCGTTTCCTAACTTTTCTATTTTATCTTCTTATCTTAATCATCAATTATCAATTTTGATGGTACAATATTATATACTATGAACCCCATCTAACTAAAGTCATAAATCTCCAATATTGTGGAGCCCACCAATCTATGAAGAATGTTGATGATATGGGTCTAACTTCCCCTAAAATCTCTTTTTTCCTAACTTTTCTATTTTATCTTATCTTAATCCTCAATTATCAATTTTGATGGTACAATATTATATACTATGGACTCCATCTGACTAAAGTCATAAATCTACAATACTGTGGACCCTACAATTCTATGAAGAATGTTAATGCTATGGGGCCCATCTAATGAAATGTGACAAATCCCATAATACGTGGATGAGAATTCAGAGCCCAACCAACTATGAAGAAAGTCCAATGCAATGCAATAGTACACGTTACTTATCCATCTAACGAAAATAAAATTGTAGAGCTTACATGCCATGAGTCTCATCTAAATGTGAAGAATATCTAATGATGCAATCAATGTTATATGTATGGGGCCTATCTAATCAAATGTCATAAATTTAAAAACACTAAATGTACAATTTCTACACATTTCCTTTTTCATGTATTTTTTGGTGTTTAATGATTTTTTTCCCTTTTATCGTAGTCCTATTTTATTTATTTTTTTCTATTTTGATAGGTTTTCATGGATTTATGGTTTTCTTTTATTTCTTGGTTTCAATGTTTGATTTTTAGGCATTGAGTTTCCATGATTCTATTTGTTTCTTCTAAACTATTTCTATCATTGGATTGTCTATGCACTTATGTTTTCATGCTGTATTTTCGTGGTGTTTTTCTTAATTTTATTTTTTATTATGAGTTTATTCTTTTAATTTTAAAAGAATGTTTGACGTAAAATACTCAACTAATTTCAAATAAATTAAAAAGCTATGAGCCTTGCCCATGTATGCTAAATTGGTCCGACCGGCCTCCATCGGCACAGCAGCATAAGGCATCGATTTTCATTGGGATGACGATAGTGGGCAATGGTCCCATGTTCTTTGATTACCGATGACATTTGAAATTTCTTTGATTAAATTAGCCTTCTTTCTTGGGTTTGATGATGGGTTTGAGAGTACTATCCACCATAAAGCTTGAAATTTCTTTTACTATTTTTTTATTTTTATATGTATTTCAGAAATAATCAATTTGACGGCAACAAAAACTTCATTTATGAGGTCTCGATGATCCTATCATCAAAAGAGTTGAATTCATTGGGCTTTGAAATTAGTAATGAGTAACAAAAATTTGGGCTTTGAAATTAGCAATAGGTAACAAAAATTTGAATGCATTTTTTATGACTAATATTAATGGACGCATATTTTTTTCTTTTCTCATTTTTTTCCCTTACTTTGAATGGTATCATTTTTTCTTTTTGCTTCTATCCAAAATTTTCTCTTTTTTAGTGGGGACTTTCAACCCATGCATTTTTCAATTTACAAAGATTTTATAGGTATGATATTACAAGATTCTAATTATTAGTTTTCACGATAATTTCTTTTTTTTACCATAAAATCTTAAGGTCTTTTTCCACTTTATTTTCTTCTAAAAATTCTTAAAGGTAATAATAGTAGATTCTTCTTTTTCAATTTTAATTATTATAATAATTTACTATATCTTTGTTTTAGCCCGGGCTCAGCACGAGTGTTTGTTGCTAGTTATATAATAAAAGACATCATGTGAATTCTTGGGATAGCGATACGTGGCAGCAGAGGCTTCCTTGGAGAGGGACACGTGACAGCAGGAAATTAATTCCTTTGAATTACCCTAACATCATCTGTCTCTCAATGAGATCCATATCAACATTATTAACATTACATTTGTTTCCTACTTTTTCTCCTATTTAATGACTTTAATGCCTTTCTATCTTTCTCATTTTCAAGTTAATGAGTGACAACTCTTCTTCCCTATTGTTTCTTCTTTCAACAACGAATCAAAAGGAGCCAAACCCTACAAAGAAGGTGGGCCCAAAGTCCAATTAAAGAATATTCCAAACCATACAAAGTCATTATCTTATATACTCATCGTACGCCAGAATTTAGTCTAAAACAAGTGGGGCCCAGTTCAATTAAAAATATGCACAAAACACATTATTCTCCCTCTTTTGTTTTTCTTTTTCATTTAGTTACTATAAAAAATAGTGGACTCCTTATAAAATCTATGCCATTCAAAATCATTGTCTTTATCTGAATTAGCATTTACCAAAATTTCACTTCAATCAAAGTTAGCCCCACCACTTGATTTTATTAGAGAGTTGTCATGATAAAGGTGCGGCCCACCTGCATATTTGAATGAGTGGGCCTCATGGGTATCCCGGATTGTTAGTATGGAAGATTTCTAAGGGGCAAACCCAATGAATCCATCAGTTGGGCCCACCACTTGGACCCAAACTGTTTGAAATCATCATCACTTCTTTCATTATGGCTGGACTGAATTAAAGTGGGGTCAAATTTAATTGGGTCATATGTAAAAGATGTGACTAAATGGAAAAAAAAAATTGAGAGAGAAAATATGTGTTTTGTGCATATTTTTAATTGGAATGGCCCTCACCTAAGATAGTGAATTTCTACGGTTTGGATTCATCAGTTGGACATTGGGCCCTACCTATTTTTGAGTAAGAGTTGGGCTATGACAAATGGATGGGATAGCAACTTTGAACAGATTGTGGCCACTTGCTTTGGAGTAAAATTAGTTTGAATGAATGCATGTCAGAGACTTTGAACGATTTCAATTATTTGATTGGACTGTGGGGCCCACTTGCTATTGAGTTAAACTTAGCCTTGGATGAAATCATGGGATAGTGATTTTGAATGGTTTGAACTTGAAAGGTGAGCATGGGAATTTGTACAGATTATTTTATGCTATAGTTAATTTCCATGAAATTTCACATATGTAAATGGGTTCTCAATTCTATGCTTATCCGAAAGTGCCGACCGTTTAAAAATCGAGTCTGGGTCCTTATTTAGGAACCCGATAAGTAAATAGGAATATGTCCGATTCTACCTTGGTTCGGACCCGTAGACCCAAGACCTGACATACTACCTTAATTTTTTAAAATCTCATTTAAAAATCATATGTTTTTTAATATCGTCCTCTACCCAGACCCAGACCCGACCCGTATATGGTTCTGGTTCCGGAGCAAGGAATTGGTTTTGAAACGGTTTCAGGCCTGGATCCAGTTCCACCTTATCCTTAATGATTCCGGAGTGGAACCAAACTGGAACCCACCCGTTTACAACCCTACTTAACACGCGTATTTTCTCTCCCTCTATTCTTTTTCACAGTGAGATGTGGCATGCCCTCCTTTCATAACTCATAATCCATTCAAATTTTTCCAAAAACTATCCTTAATTATCTCCTTCTTGCCTCCATCAAATCTTAAACTTTACTTTGACCAACCACTATCTATCCCTAATGTTTCTCAAAATCAAATCCCCACTTTCCCTTTTTGTTAGGATATCTTTATATCAATCTCTACATCCAAAGTGGGTCTTGGACACTCATCGTTTTCAAGCTTGCAATTATCTTTCTTCATCTATCTACCCTCATACTATGATCCGGCTTTTGTAGACTTTCTAGCAACGGTTTGATTTAATCAAATGCTGGTGAAAACAACTATCAATCAATATCAATGGGATGGTTTCAAACAATAGTAAGATTGTTACAACTATATCATTGACTGAATCAATGGCATGTGAGGCACTTTTATGGCCATCATCTGTGGGCCACATCCCAACAATTGATTTCCGAGGAATTATCATACTCATATTTTATTTAAGTGGCACTTAGTTTAAGCATGTTTATTAAACTATGAATAAATATATATTTTATTTTCTAATCTTTCTCTTTATTTTATGTCTTTACCCCCAAAATCACTCATAACTAAAACAAAAACCACTATAAAAAATATTTTCCTATTTTAAAGGTTATTATATATCAACAATTTCATTTTTCTTATGTTTTATTGTCATTATTAAATCCATTCCATTAGTCAAAACCTCTCAGATCAGAAAATGAATATCATTTGCTCCTCTCTGAGAGCACGGGCCGGGCTTAATTGAGTTGATCTACACTCTCATTCTCTCTCCAAAAAAAAATCTCTTTGATATGTAAGCATACTAAAAACTAATATTATTCCAGAATAGTAGTTAATTCAATTAAAATGGAAAGATGACCGGTTGACAGTTCCAACTAAACCCAACTGAGCAATCATAAAATCTTGCGCTGTCATTATGGGCCTACAATACAAATTTTTTTTTTTTTTACTCACTCCACTCTATTAAATCTTTAGTTTGATTTTTTCTCATAAACAAATGAAGAATATCTACTAAAGAGACCGTTCATTCCTCTTTTTATACTTATGGGTAAATTAACATTTATTGATTCATACTTAGAAAAGAGTTTAAATGCACCTGTATTGGCACTTTTGAAATTGGCCGGATCAAAAGCGTTAAGATGATGACCTGATCATCTTCTGGACACCACTCCCTTTTGATGTTACTTCCGACATATTCCTTAATTTTAAGGCATATAAAGAACTCGTTGATCATATCTATAATCAAGGTTTATTAGATTTTGTATCTTAGTTTTATTTAAAAATTTTACTTTTACATTGGACATTTTACTTAACTAGGAATCGGAGTTTCACTTGAATAAGGAAACTCAATGTCATATTCTCAATCCTACATATTATCTAGGCCCGAAAAGGTTTTTTTTTTCCTTTTTCTTATATTTTATTGTCATTATTAAATCAATTCCATTAGTCAAAACCTCTCAAATCAGAAAATAAATATCATTTGCTCTTCTGTCTTATGAGCACGGGCCCGCCCTATGGTAGAACATCCACAATTACTTCCTAATTGTATTTAAATTTACTTTCAACTAACCTCTCTCTATCAAATATCCACGCCAATATGGATTGGAAGGCATAAACGTATATGGAGTTCTACAAAAGATGGTGACCAATCTTAAATTTCATATATAATTATATTCAATGTAATTTGTATGTTTACTAGGCATTTACTTTCAATTTAAATTGGGTTTTCCTTCCATGAATTAAAGGCTCACGTTGGGCGCGGGCCTTGAAGCACTAGTTTAATAAAAAAAACAAAAAGAACAGTGGCTGAAAATCACCTCCCGACGCGCTTCAGAGGCGAATGTCTATTTCAAATCAGCCCGTTTTTTGTGTTGTACGTGGTTTGAATCAGGAATGTCAAGTGTGGCTTCCAAATGTGCTAGATGCGTTTTAAATCGGTTTTGAGACAATAAATTGGGGGAAATAGATTTGCCAAACATGCACTAAATGGGTAGATTCATGGTATGTTTCAAGCGGGTTGAGCTCAAGCGAAGCACCTAAGACCTATGTCAAGCTTGGACCAAATATGTGTCTAGCTTTTAAAATCGAGTTGAGCCTAGATATGCTTCAGCATGGCTCAACCTAGGTCATGAACACCCTGAATAAGGAGTTAAACACGTTATAAATAGTGGGCCTGCCTATCAAAAATCCATATGCATAAGATTAATTAAATTCATTAAACACGTTATAAATTATATGCTAAATCTTACCATGGGATAAACTCATATTGAAGTAAAATTTGGTGACTTTCCATACACAAAAAGGGCATTTATATTGAGCAACTCAAATTTTTCAATGGGTACGTCCCATTGTGGAGTTCCACTCTGCTCACTAATTAGTTAATGTGGAAAATGAAAATTAGGAAGGTCAGATGTAAATTATCCATTTTCAATCCCCTATGTAAAAGGGTCGGTTTGTGAATTACTAAGAACTGGAAAGTGGATTCTTCTTTGCCGAAAATGTTCGATATTACATTTTGTGTTACATGGGAAGTTAGAAAAGAGGTTGGAGAAGTTGCTGAAATGGCACTTTTCGTCTCATGTGAAACCTTTCAGATGAACCAAAGGACATGTTACCATTTGTTATACCCCGGCCCAATTTAAGTTTAATTAGTACTAAATAATTATGGTTTAGCTAATTTAATTATACTTAGTTACTAATTATGATAATTAATGCTCATTAGTTCTTTATATATGAGTTAGTTGAGTTATGAGTCTTGAATAGTTAGTTGGATCCGATTTTACTCGGTTTGGTAGAGTCGAAGGCTTTTGCGTAATTAGTGATTTTCTCATTTTGCATCATATGCATGCATGTCATCTTGGCGTCATCGCGTGTATCTCGTTGAGCACATTAATTTTCGTATTGAACCCTACTTCATTTGAGCACATATTGAGTAGGTGGGCCCTCATTTGACTTAAAATGAAAATAAATGAAAACCACTGGACCTTTGTGCAAATTGAGCACCTTTATCACTTCAACCACTCCACTCATTCGTTGTTCATTGTGACTAGGAGAGAAGAACCTTTCTCCTCATTTCTTTCTCTCCATTTTCTTTTCATTTCTTTTTTTCCATTTGCTAGGAGAGATTGTTGCTTGGGTTTGGAGAGATAACTTGGGTCCATCTCCATCTTCTTCATCCTCTTCTGCTCATTGTGACAAGAACCCATCTCCTTAACCCTTCACAAATTTGAAATCACTTCATAGGTAAGAATCAAACCCCATTCTTTTTATGCTTTTGAGTTGAAATATGGAGTCAAGAGACTCATTTATAGTCATACATAACCACTCATTGCATTTTTCATTTGGATTTGTGGTTAGGGTTTGTTATTTGGGGTTTTTGAATCTTTTGAGCAAAGGTTAGAGAAAAGGCTTGAAAAGCTTCATTTGAGGCAAGTATAAGCTTTAATGATTAATGCATGTGGTTTTATTCTTTGATTGGATTATCAAATTCTATTATTTTCCTTTTACTGTGATTAGCCTCTTGATTATAATTAGAGAATGATTATAGTATGGGTTTGATTTTTGGGTGTTAGTAGTCTTAATTTGGAAAGGCAAAGAGGAGATTGGATTGGTGGTGATGTAGTGTATCAAAAAAAGAAAAGAAAGAGAGAACAAAACACAAAGGGCATGTGTGCAGGTGGAATTGTAATTTGTACATGTGTAACAATTGGCATGTGAAATAGATGGAATCTTTTATTACAAATGCATGTGGGTGTACATGTAAATTTAAGTGCCAGGGGAGCATTATATCCAAACGCATGTGCAGGAGGTTTGAAATGGGTGGAGGCTTACAAAAACAAACAAAGGGAAAAGGGTTGGACGGACACAGATGTGTCCCTCGCTATAGCGAGGTGAGGTTCTGTGTTGGGCTTGAATTTTTGACCAAAAATGCTTCTTTTTGTACACTGAAGTTGATGAATGCCTTATATTGTGTAATTACGAAACCAATTAGGATCTTGGACCTACTCCGAGGGATTTATAGGACCCTAGAAAATGGCACCTTTAACGAGATCAATGGACCAATGGTAATTAACCACGTGAGAAATCATTGAGGCTAAGATCATCTCATGTGAATTTTATCTTTCGTCTAACACCTTGTCATGGATGAGGCTCGGAGAACCCAGTACACTACACTTATACAAAGTGGCACAAATTGAAGATAGTCATACACCGGATCTCTAAACTTCATCGTGTGAGAATGTGAAGGACGAGAGCCTAGTAAATGACCATTGATTCTTCTTAATCAATGCATGTGGATATTGGGATTTATTATCTATTTGACTTTCAAATTCTAAATAATGATTTATATGCATAAATTATTTTGTTTCTATTCATTATACTTGTACGGTTATACGATATTCAATTGAAATTCGAGATGAGTAAGTTATGTGTGAAATATTCTGGATGTTAATTATTCAATTCAATTCAAGTAAAAACAATCTTACTTATGTGTGTAATTATTCGATTCGATTGGTTTGACACTACTGAGCTTCGACCTCCTAATACCCGACGGGATTAAACTTGGTTTAGTTATTCGAGATCACTGCAGTAGATCATCTAGAGCATCGGAACTCCAGAACCGGGTAGCCAGCTGGCCTTTGGCCGGGCCGCTGGTAACATCCCAACTAGGTTCACTCTCTATTTGAGATGATGAACTTAATGTAGTAGTCAACTAGTGTGTTTTATTCCTCATTGATTCGTAAGGCATGAATTATTCGATTTTGGCACAATTGCCTACTTATTACTTGATATTGACATCGTTTAATCAATTGTCTATAGATTCGACTTGATACATTATGTGATTTATTATCAATGCCTATACTTGTCGAATGTCACAGACGCAGGTACAACTCCCGATCTTAAGGAAGCCCAGAAAGGAGAGGAGGAAATCGAAGAGGTTCCTCCAGGATTAGAGGAGTGGCCGAAAAGTGGCCCTGTGTAGTGTAGTACGAAGAGCGATGGACTGATTCTTTTGAGAGCTTAAGTGGAGAGCGTGACTGACTCCTTTTTGTGTAGGTCACACTTAGTTCTTTTAGTTATATTTTTGGTACAGTTGTATAGGTTTTTTTTTTACACCCTCTTTTGTAAGACGAGGTATATAATTGTGTAATTCTTTTGTATTAAACTTGAATTTGTAATTGGACTGAATGAGAAATGATACCTTCATGTGTAAGAATTATAGCTTCCGCTATTATTTAAATATTATTGATATGTTCTAGTGAGCTAAATTCACGTGTGGAAAAAGTTATTTTTCTCCTTCGTGTGTTGTATTTGGCTCGAAACAGGTATAGCATCACGGGAGTACGTGTGTCTCACCTTGAGGATTACCCTAAGTCAGGGTGAATCGGGACCAAGATGTGACACCATTGAAATTAGATCCCACAAAGAGTAAAGCTAGGTAAACAGGATAAATAGAAATGATTCTAAGCTGAATTGGTGCCCACACAACTAGCTGTAATAGGGGTATTTATGGTTAGGCCTGGGCAGGCTCTAAGTTGTCCAACCATGCCCATTTCGTTGCTAGCCCAGCCCATGTCCCTGAAATTCATTTCAACAATTTGCAGAACATATGTCCCTTTGTACTTTAGAATGTCGGGTCAGCAGGCCTTCTCTTAAGACAACATAGATCTAAGTATTGATGAGTGGGCTCCACCGAAAGGAGAATATTCAAAAGTATTTATGCTGCCTCTACTAACGCCTCAAGGTTTTAGTACGAATGGTTAAGACTAAATGCCGTTTGTTTAATTATATCCGGCCTCGGCCATGGTAAGTCTGGCCAGAATCCAGAGAAGATTGGCAGCCTCCAGAAAATTCTGTCCCAGACTCCTGGTGACAGTGCTTTTGTTTATGCAATGACAAAAATGGAATTAAGGATATAAATCTGGTAGGATATATATGCGCATGAACACCCCTAGTTCCTATGTGGTGGTGAAAGAGTTACCTCTTATGCAACCGTGAGAGAGATATTTCAGAAGCCCTATATGTAAAAAAAAAAGAGGCAATAATTACTAGTAAATTAGCAAAAAAAAAGTAGCAACAAAACTATTGAAAAATAGAATCTTATTATGAGTATAATTCACCAACTTTTTTTCTATGTTATAATTCACCAACTTTACAATTGATACAACATTTTGTCAACATGTATAAAACGCACAGGTATAACCAATATAACATAAGGATTGATACAAGATTACAATTTCTTAAATAAACTAAAGATATATGTCATATGGACTTCTGCCCCCATGCTAAGAAGGTAGGTGTTGCAATTTCGATTCACTGGGCATCTGTTTCTTCAATGTCTTGGGACTATGGAGGAATTGTTGGTACCATTGAGCAGATAGTTTGGGGGTTCTCTTCAATGTAGAAAAGTCCACATAATAGAGCCCAAACCTCAGTGTGTAACCATAAAGCCATTCAAAGTTGTCGATTAGAGACCAAACGAAGTAACCCCTCACATCAGCTCCTTTCCTGCAACCATGACATTATATTACATGATGATTCATGGAATGCAAACAACCAGGTAGACATGCACTATATATGTAAAATGACAAATTATTTAGACATTGCCTTGATCAAACACCCTCTCATTCTTGAGTTTAGTAGTGCACATGGACAAGGCCAGCCTGATAATGACCCATGCCTGGCCCAAATTGAGATGGATTTGGGCTGTATTTGTAGGCCCATGAGCTATACCTAGGTCTCTCATTTTGGCCTTGTATATAAATTGGATGGGCTTGGGCCTGTAAATGATAAAAGGTCCCGACAGGCCTGAAATATTTAGCATAACGAGTTGCGAACAGCTGGGTCTGGGCCTGACATTAAAGGACCATTGGCTACATCCAGGCCTAAAAATTATGCCCAAACTAAATGAGCGGGCTTGGACAAGCTTTGGCGCAACCTGGCCAATGATCACGCCAGCTCAAACTGGTGCACAGCCCTTATTTGATCAGGAGCTTACTGATGAGTAACCAAAAAAAATTAATGGTCATGATTATCCGATAAATGTGATTTCCAGTCTGCCCCAATGGATAACATGAAGACACAAAGATGAAAATTTAAGAGGCCCCTGTAGATCACCTCATGACTCTGCTGAGAGAAGCCAAGTAGCTACGTAAATAGTCTATTCTTCCTGTGTCGTTGAGCAAATCTTTCATGGGAATCTTGTCACTGCTCCCCTGGGCATAACCTGCAAGAAAGTATCATTACTATACAGAGGTTTCTAAGAAGAAGTTGATGTAAAAAAAAAAAAAGATCCAATTGTAGTCGTTGGCAACGTTAGAATCTGTCTTATTTTTATTTGTTGGTAGCAGTTAAAATATGTTTGGATACATTTGGGATATTAATGATAGAATAATCTCTCAACTTTAAAAGGTCAAAACTTAGTATTAATGTATATTAAAAAACTTAAAATAGGACTACTTTTTTGGTAGTTGTTCATGAGTTCTAACTGAGTCCTGACCAAACTAAGCCCCCAGTTAACTGAGTCTTGACCGAATCGAGCCTAATCAGTCAACTTCAAAAGGTCCAAACTTAGTATTAATGTATATGAAAAAACATAAAATAGGACTACTTTTTTGGTAGTTGTTCATGAGTTCTAACTGAGTCCTGACCAAACTAAGCCCCTGTTAACTGAGTCTTGACCGAATCGAGCCTAATCAGTCAAAACTCGCCCAAGGCACGGCGGGCTTTTTGATCAAGTACCTTTTTTGTTTTGGAGGGTGGGTGTGGGGTGATACGAGTCAACTCACCCGAGTATAGGTCACATCTGACCCAGTTTTAAAACTATTGTAAATAATCTTTCAAACATACATTCCACTCCTTATTCTCTGTTTCACCAAAATAAGGAGGAAATGGGAAGGTCTCCTTACCATTTTCTGTGATGAACATAGGTGTGTTGTTGTATCTTTCCTTGTAGTACATTACCATCTTTTCCAGACCCTCTGGAACCACATAAAAGGTTGGCATCGCGGTCTGCATAAAAATTTAAAAAAAAAAAAGGAAAAAAACCTATAAATTTAGATATTAATGTTAATAATAATAAAATTTAGTGCCATTATAAAATGGCCAATCTTTCAGCCCCATGAAAATCTTTTTTTCCTACTTCAAATAATTCCTTATGTGAAATTATAACTGAATTTAGTTCCTTTTCTTACCGGAGTTCCAATGGGAAGACCACCCCTTAACCCAGTGAGCACTGCCAACATGTCCCCATTAGAGGTGCCCAGATTGCAAGGGGAAAACATGCAGTCTTTCGCGTATAGAGTTGAGTAATGGTTGACTCCAATAAAATCCAATTTACTCTCTAGTTTTTTCTTTTCTTCGGGCGAGAATGTTGGTAATCTCAAACCCAAAATCTCGCGCATTTCAGGAGGATACTCCCCATATATGATTGGATCCAAAAACCTGTAAGTTCAAATAAAGATTCCAAAAAATCTTTATGATATCAGTGGCAATGATTAATAAACGACAATGATATCATTAGTGAATCAAGTAAGGGTATTTTAAATTAATTAGGTAACTTGCCACATAGTTAACTTGATGTCGAATTAATGTTGAAAGTTTATCAATCTAACTGATAGAAAATGTACAAATACTGTTACTTCATATGTAGATTTTATTTACCAGGCGAGGTCGAAAGCTAGTGCGCGCTGGGCTGCCCATTGATCTGCTGGAACATCATCATATGGTTCATACCAGTAGGAGCACAGTACAATTCCTATGGAACCTCCTTGATTAACCTTAAAAGAAAAATATAAATGCATATAAGCGCCTCAAGTTTTCTAATAAAAGAAAGTTAATTGTTAGTGACACCTTTTTTATCCTGCCACAACTAGTATGAGATAAACAAAATAATAGCTTTTCAGATTTACAAGTAAACCAAGTGCAGAGCATCCAGAATTTAGAGGATCCAAAAAGGGCCTTAGTAAAGTGCTAGTAATATCATCCCCAGTTGAAACAGGGAGATATCAATCATTAATGCCTTAAAACAAGGCATATTGGAACAAACAAAAAAATTACTAGGGGGTAATTTTTGGTTTTCCTAGTTAGCTTTCCCGGACACCAAAATCTTTGTCAAATGAAGCAATTAGCAACAAAGTTCTTAATTGTCACATACCTGATATTTTCTCCTGTAAATGTCCGCTGCAGTTGCGTGCGATAATATTACATTATGAGCTGCAATATATGGCTCAATAGCAGAGTCCCCAGCAGTACAATTATCGCTGGAACAATGGCCAGGCGGGTATTTTCCTGTTTGGTAACCTCCATTTACCATGACATTGGGCTCATTGAATGTGGTCCAGTATTTCACTCTGTCACCAAAAGCCTTGAAACATACCTCTGCGAAATGTCCAAAATCTTCCCTACAATGATGCAAGATGATACAACAGAGGTCATGGATTGAATCTCCATGGCTAAGAAACTTTGATGTACACAGGGGTTGAATATAATAGCACCATCAAAACAGAGTAACAAACAACAAAGAGATCAAATGAAAGGTTAAAATGCTCACTGTATTTGGTTATTTAACCATGCACCATATCGGTCTTCGAGTTCTTGAGGAATATCATAATGATTCAAAGTAACAAATGGTGTTATTCCTGTAACAAGAATTGGATCAAAATGATTAGTGACCAAACTAAAAGTGTATGGGTGTATATGTGTGGTAGGTACTTCACCAATATACAGCTGTTTACCTTTAAGCAAGAGGGCATCTATAAGTTTGTTGTAGAACTGAATTCCCTCTGGATTAATCTCGCCAAATCTCCCTCCTATTGTAAAGAAAGTACTATTATATTTGGAACTAAAGATAAATAAAATCAGTCCAGAGAGGAAAGTTAAGTAGTTTTTGAACGTGGAGAAAATGTTGAAGTCCCCACCATGGATAGAGTATGTGATGATTAAAGTGAAAATATTTGTGCTGTCCTTATTCCTTGCCTGTGTTTTTGTTTCACCAGTAAATAAAAAATACCCACCAAGTGTCCTCTCTTTCGTTAATAAAAGGAAGCCAGAGTTCTCTAAAAGGGTTTGTTTGTACAATAAGAGCATTTTTGTCTCTGCAAATTTTAGTTTTCACAGTAGATGGGAATCTTGCAATTTTTTGTTTTCACGAGAAAGAGGAGCCTAGCATTCTTTTCCTTCTCGTAAGAAATCAAAATTCTTTTTATTGAGAAAAATTAATTCAATTTATTTTCTTTTTTGCAAAGAAAGTGTCTCCCACTAAATAATGGCGTATTAGAATGCTTGGAAATTAAATCAAAATAATATTTGCCTCTATCATGAAATCCTGAGAACAAAATTGTTATGATTTTCAATACAACGTCTTTTTCAATCACTTGGTGGAACACATTTTTCTTGTAAAAAAAGAAAAAATTAACTAATTTTCTTCTATCAAGTTGATTTTAATTTTACATGTGAGGAATAGAATTCCAAGATTCTTCTCTCACTCATACTCCTCTTGCTGCACAAACATGAACCTAAAAGAAATTTCCCCACGTCAAAAGATGCCCTTTCGGTAAATGACAGGACTTACGAGGTAGGACTCTTGACCATGATATGGAAAATCTGTAGGAATTGACTCCAAGGGAATCCATCAGCTCAATATCCTCCTGTTTGTAAAAGCTGTCTTAATCAGATTGTCATTCAATGTTCACGGAAGAAGTAGGAAAAGGTACTGTGTTTCTATCAAACCACAAGCATAAGCCTTCCAATAGGAAAGGATACTTCTGCTGAAAAAGAGAGAGAAAAAGATACAATTTCCCAAGAGATATGGACATGTTTGACTTTTATTACCAAGTATAGATGGTAATGGTCATCAGCGACATCTGCGTTACTCCCATCCTTGATTTTTCCTGAACATGAAGCAAGGGAAAATTAAAAATTAGAAATATTCAAAGGTTAGTCTAGAAGTCTAGTTTTAATATCTTTGCCTTAGATAACCCAAGTAAGAAAGATGGCAGAGGGTGGCAACAGAAGGCAGTAATCACCTACCAGGTATGCGAGAGAAAACATCCCAATTGCTTAAACTTTTGTTACCTTCCATGTATGCTCCTTCAATCTTACAAAGACAATACATAAAAGAAGAAATCATAAATAGCCATTTCATCTCCTCATATACACTGTGATTGTGTGTATAATAACTTGGAACAGTGCCAAAACTTTTGGCCTCAGAGAATCATCATTAGCAACTAAAAACACAAACCCCAAAAGTATATTATGACATATTAGAGAGAGAGAGAGGCATGCATGTTTTGATATGTTACCTGATAGGAAGAAGTTGAAGTTCCAAAAAGAAATGTCTTTGGAAATTGGCTACGATCCAAGAGACAGCCAATGAAAGGGAAGAGATGAAACAAGAGAAGAAGTGAAAAGGCCTTCATGTCTACTTCTTTTAGAAGGAAATATTTGAGTCTGAGACAGAGAGTAATGGGAGATGGGTTTTGTGGGATGCAGATGGTGATGGGTTTATATAGAGAAAAGAGTTTGAATTTTAGAACATATTTGGTCTATGTTACATGTGAAGGGGAATCTCACACGTAATTGAAATGAACAATGACATTGGATTTTGGATAACACAAATCAAAAGTCTTTACCAGGAAAAACGGTTTCCTTTATCTTCGTTTTATGTTTCAAATGCGAGGGAAGTTTCTCAAGCTTGTAGTGGGTCTTTGCCCCAGACAAAAAGAGAAATGGTCCCAGCCCAAGAAATCTTCTGAGCAATGGATTTGGTTGGGCGGTGATGGATGCTGAAAAGAACATAAATAAGTTGAATTAAAATGATTCCACAAGAATAAATATCACACAAAAGAGAGATGAGATCATTTAATTTACATAGTTCAGCACTAAAGATTAGAGTCTATGAAAGAAAAGAAAGAAAGTGATTAGAAAGAGATGTAGTGGGGTGAAGGAGAAAAAAGATTCCCACTAATTCAAAACAGTTAACTAGTGGCTTCCCCCTGTGACCAATGGATTACAAAAATAAATAAAAACTTTATCTCCCATCCATATAAACCCCATGCCACCTCTTAAAAGGCATCGAAAGCCTATTTGTTTGGAGGTATTTCTAATGAAAATTTCCTATGTTGGAAATTATTAATCACTGTGACGACTATTGTTATTCAAAAAATTTGAATTCAATGTTTGAAAGGCGAGAATTCATAAAATCTGCTCCATCAAATGTCATATTTTGGCTTATAAAATTCTCAAAAATTAAGTTTTCAAAATGCTACATTATATTTGACCATTTTGTGGAACCAAGTGGAAGACAGCCACCCCCTAATGATGAATAGTTTATGCTCTTTCTTATATGTAGATGTCACCTGCCTTGTGAGTGAAGCCAGTATATATCTTATTCACTGTGGGGCTAAAATAATTAAATGAAATTTTCTATTGACGTAGGTAACCCATGGTATTTTTACCCAACAAGACTACTCCCCCGGTCACATGCACGACCCCACAATTATCTCACCTTTCATAAAATCACGTGTGGCCCCTCTTGTTACGTTGCATATCTTCCTTTTACAATTATTAGTTAATGACAAAACAAACATAGTGAAAAGGGAGATGGCATAGTTAATCAAATGAGTACTGGATGATTAAATTTAAGCAGAAATTAAAAAAAAACAGATAAATTAATGCAAAAAACTAAGCCCTAATCTCGTGTGAAGCATGGTACGTAGTGCACTCCTTTAGAAACATCATATGCTATGAAAATTTCTACCAAAAAATCATAAACTATGAAAAGTGGGATACATAGATGATTAATCAAAGCCAACGCAGACATTTAAACAACGAAGTGGATGATTAAATTTATGCATAAATTAATTAAAAAAATTATTTGTGCAAAAACTAAGCACTATTTGTGAAATATCATAAATTATGATAAGTGGGGTACATTTAATCAAGCAAAAAAAAAAAAGTTCCTCTCTCTCTCTCTCTCTCTCTCTCTCTCTCTCTCCCTTCTGTATGTGTCTATTGCTTTCAAAAACAGGAAAAGCGACAAAGTTCATGAGGCCCATTGACCGAACTAGGTACAAGAAAACTTCATAGATTGGTCATCTACAAAATAAAATTATGTCTACTAGATACTTTGAGCTATCTAAATTTCTTTCGTTTAGCTTGGATCCTTTTTTGATGACCCTGGTTCTCCTTTTTGGGAGTTGATGCCAGCTCTTCTTTCCCTTTCTTCTCTCAATACAATTTGCATTTTAGCAAAAAAAAAAAAAAAAAAATTTTTGCTAAGTGTTTGAGCTTTCTAATTGAAGTCCATTAAATGGGTTTTCAAAAAGAAATTTTTTTATTCTCCATTCTATGAATTTAGATACTACATCTAACAAGAAATAGTGGCAATGATTTTTTTCAAACTTTTCTATACTTTTTAATTGCTCTTTTGATCGAGATGGCTCCAATGTCTACTTACATCTAGCAAGGTAGGAAAACTTGGTGAGTTAACTCATGACTCTACTAAGTCACCTTGTTTTGAATGATTAGTCAAATATAGCAAAAACTCTACTTAATAACATTGTTTTGATAAACTATATGCATTCTAAATCATTTTATAAGTAGATTTGATTTTAAATAATTAATATTTATTTTTAAGTAATTAATGCTTGAGCTATGGAGTTAGAATTTAAAATCTAAATCATTTTATAAGTAGATTTGATTTTAAATTATTAATATTTATTTTTAAGTAATTAATGCTTGAGCTATGGAGTTAGAATTTAAAAGTGGTTGATTCAAAGGTAACTTGAGACCTATATTTGATCTTTTACACTTAATGTTTGGACATCAAATTATGTAATTAATTACTTTACTCATTGTATTGAATTTATTATTATTATTACATGTATATATATATATATCAAAATTTTATAAGTATTTGATCTATTTTTAAATATTTTTTAAAAGTTAGGTTGATTCTCCCAAGTTGTCACGTTGACTCACTCCAAGTCAATTTCTAGAGTTAAATGAGTCGAGTCAAAGTCACGAGTTTTCCATCCTTAATATCGAGTAAGCCAATGGGACCCTCTTACTCAAACCGAGTCATGTACCAAAGCAAAGATATTGCTTCTTTTCTTTAGTTGTCCGATATTGATCTGTGAAAAAGAGACTTGCAGCATAAACCATAAGAATATCAATGTGGCACTAAAAAAAATTGAAAATTAAAGAAAAATAAAAATAAAGAAGATAACATGTAGACGTGCATGGATTCTCTTAATGAAGAGAATTAGATCTCCATTCTCATGCTGTAAACACAAATTAAATACGTCTCATCCCATCGAAATTCTGATCTTTTTTTTTTTCCTTTCTAGAAGATCAGGGATATGAATTGTTTGGGTTGGGACAATCCTATCAGTGTTTTGTGAATCTAGACTTTGACCCAATCCAACATGATGCTGTATAGCCTATAGGAGGACCAAGGCCCAACTCCAAAGAACCTCATACTCGACCCAGATCAAGCATAGACCTTAGCCAAAACCCTAATAAATCATTATTATCATTACATATATATATTATACTTTACAATCCCCAGCATTAAACTAACGTCTGGCTACCACAATATGTATATTACATGCATCATATCATTAATTATACTATAATCAGGTGCACAAGTAAGACACAGTTAACCAAAGTTTTGTAGACCCAGATACTGATATGTCATTTTCAAAATTTTCTGGTCAGGTCTGAGTAATTAAAAAAACGTGGATGATAGGAATCATGTGGGGTAACGAAAATGTCAAACCAGTCTGGATCCTCATGTGACTGGATAAGGTCGGTGACCATGATCTAATCTGATGGCTGTTGTTTGAAGCACAACATAGGCTGTGACCAAACGGGACACGTTACATATCCAGAACCCTTGACTGTCTCCCACATAAGATGATGTTATGCATGCTAACAAATCAATAATCAAGTTTTAATCATGTGCTCAATCTCATGGTGGGGCCGACTTCTCTCGGTGTAAAATTTGAGAATATCTGATATATATATATATATATATATATATATAAAGATGGCGTTTATTTTGAGCGATCCAAACTTTTCATAGTTCGGGCCACGGTGAATTCCATTCCTTCCACCCATGGGAAGCATGAGGGAAACCCTCAGGGGAGCCAGAGTCAAGGCAAGACTAGGGGGTGTTTATCACGAACGCTTACGTCTCCTATCTCATTTGGTCTGTTTTGCTGATCGATGTGCCTTGCATACTTCTCTAGTTACCTTCTTTTTATCTTTTCTTCCCTGGACCTCTCTGTCTTTGGATAATTTGGATTACCTAGGCTTTGAATGGTTGTTGTGAGCACGAGCTTCTCCATCTAAATTTCTCCTTCTACTGGTAGTTGCATGGCACCACACTAAACATATCAGTCTCCTACAACTCTAGCTACCTATGGGATCTCTGCACATAAAGCAGGGATGAGGATGGTTACAGTTCATTTCACTTTCATACATCATCCATATTGATTATGGGAGAGAATCCCCAAAAGTAAACATTATTGTATTGAATAAGTTAATGTAATTGTTTTGCTTTCTTTTGATCTTACTTTAGTGATAATCCAATTATGAGAATGGCTTCTTATGCAAGTGGTATGAAGCGGCAGTTTCCACATTGTAATCCACGGTTCGAACACCGGGTATGTATGTCCCCTCTTCCAACATACGGAGGCTTCTTTCCCATGTACGCGGGCTACTTTTCCACTTTAGTGTGGGCTACCTTCCTATTTGTACGGGCTCTCTCTTAAATCCTTGTTCCTTGGGGGTACCAAGAAAATCTAATTATAGATTCATTGATTCAGATCAGCTTTTTACATGTGTGCATCTCAATCCTAATTTATTATATTTGTAATTCTTTAATGATCTTTCTGTAAGTGCAGAAAATATAACTCCGTGATCCCCACTTCCTTTAGGGCAGTGCGCCACTCCTTCTCCCAGGCCTTATCCCTTACGCACAGCACCCTGGCTTCATAATGCGATGTTGCCTGCTTTACGGCGTCCTCGAAAATGGCGTCGCCCTCAGCTTGAGCCTTAGCCTCGGCTTCGGTCGCCCACTGCGCCTCGGCCTGGAGGTCACTCTTCAACTTTTCTACTTTGGCTTTGAGTTTAGCAATCTTCGTTCTCCCCGCCTCGGCCTCGGCCCTTGCGCCTCGGAGCTCAGCCTCGAGCTCACCCTTCAACGCCTCCAACCGATTCGCCTTTTGGGTGCTAACCCCAAGACCTTCTTCAAGTTCTTTCTTCTCCTTATCAAGCTCGGCGATCAGGGGACTCTACTTATTGAATCTATCGATTACCACCCTCGACTTCTGCAGCGTCTGTTGAAAGGTAGAGAAGCAACAATCAGCCGAGATGAAACACTTGTAAAAAAAAATGAATTGAAAGATTGGAAACCTAAAAACTCACCTGGAGGCTAGACTACAGCAGCGACACCAGCAGCTTCGGGTCGTTGTACCCCGCATAATGCTCCATGTCCATCGGCAGGGAGCATGCTTTGCCAAGCGCCTCGAGGACGAGAGAGTTGGGCCTCTTGTGGATCATGTCCTCGACTGTTTTAGGTCTGCCCGTGGCGAGGACGAAGCTCGGCTCCCAAGGAGCTGGCAGCAATGTCGCGCCTGAGCTTGTCCCCTCCTTTCTCGGCCTCTTCCCCAAGACGCTCCCACCTTGTCCCGCTTCGGGTGAGGACGGCCGAGCTTCTGGATGTGCATAATGTACCAAGGCCTCCTCTCCCTCATTAGCAGGGATCGTCATGGCTTCGCGAACAACGGAGGTCTCAGTGGCCTCCGAGACCACAGGCGGAGCGGACGCAAGAGCACCGTCCCCAAACGCCAGGGCCTCCAAATCCAGGTAGACCGGGATGCGCGGCATCTCTTCTTCGGTTAGGCGCGGCGAGGAGCAACGGGGATGTCTCTTGAGAGGAGTCCCGCTAGACTCAGGCTCAGTTGAAGACGCCTCGGCACCAGATGCAACCCTACTAGCGATCTCGGGCGCTATCCTAGATGGACCCGCTTCGGCCTCGGGACTCTCTCGCGGTGGCTACTGAGCAACTTCGGCTCTTTTGTAATAGCTGTGGTACCTGGGCTCGTAGCCCAAAAGTGCCCAGGCCGTTCTATCCTAGAACTCTGTACACCTCGAGATTTTCCGATGCCAGGCGTCGTTCCTTTTCCAGCCGACCTGCCTGGCAACTGCTTCCTCTGTCGAGCGGCTGCATAACCAAGAAAAGCATTAGTTCAGGAAAGAAAAGAAACAGAACAGAATTAAAACTAGAAGAATGATCACATACTTGGAACGACCCGGGGGCGACGAGGGACTCTGTGTGCTCTATCCTCTTCGGCGCCGAACTCCCAATTGCCCGAAACGCACAAGAGGTCGTCCCCCGCGTATTTGTTGGAGTCTTCAAGTGCCGTGATGAAACTTTTACGGTGGGGCTTGACTCGGAGGTAGTAAGTGTCTTCCCAAGACTTTTTGATATCGTAGACATCCTCTATGTCATGGACGCCGAGGTCAATATCTAAGTGTTTGTTGAGCGTTGTCGTGCCCATAATGATTTTGTAGCCGTTGGGCATCAGCTGGCAAGGGGTGATGGACCAGGCGCTAAGGCAAGCCCTAAGTAGAGGATCTAAGGGAAACCTAACACCCTCCTCTATGACCACTACGAGTGGGAGGGGCATCCAGCCGTCGGAATACGAGCGGCTTATATCATCAACAGGGTTTGCCCGCCGGACGAAGACATCGTTCGGTACCCCGTATGCTGACCTAAATCCCTCTATGGCCTCTACACTCTCTAACCAGTGGCTTTATACCCCCATGTCTGATAAAAGAAAAAGAAGAGAATGGGAAAAGGAACCAAAGGGAAAGCAGTAAAGGACGAGGACTCAAAGGATTTAGAGCGGAGACGGTCTCTGCTGTGAGTGCGTTGCGCGTTGATAGAGGCTCTGCTCTGGAGTTTGCTGAAATCTCTGCTCTGGAATTCTTGAAAATCCTTTCGAAAACGAGAAGTAAGAAAGGGAAAGGAGGAGAAGATACAAGTATTTATAAAAAAGAAGCGCTCATTGATGGCGCCGTTTTCGAAATTCAAAAATGTCGCTTCGGAAGGCTGCACGTGTACCCTGCGTGACAGCGTGACGAACCAGATGACGACACGTGTCATCGACGGTTTAGCTCCTGTAATAATTAGGGCATGGCAATTACTGGCATTAATTTCCCCTAGCATGCGAAGAGAAGTTGCATAAGAACCACGTGTCAACAGCTGACGTTAGGGCGAAAATCTCTGCCGGCCTTTCGAAATTATAGCTCCCCACCTCAAGGAATCTAGGATCCCAAGAAGTCGGAAGCTAGGGGGCAATTGTGTGGGGCAATTCTTAATGTGCAAGTTATGCTAAGACCAGCAATAATGCCAGCCCTTATGCTTCATTTCTGCTATGCGCGTTTCGGCACGAACGCTGGTGCGCCTGCCAAGATCAGCACTGATCGCCACGATCTCGGCCCCACGCCTTGTCGAGTCACACATCTCGGCTACAGCCGAGATGACAGACTGCTGACCGAGACAGGCACTGACAGCCACGTCTCATCTTAGGACACGTGGCAGGACGCGGGCACGCGCTGATGGGACAGATACACCATCCCCAGCCTTCCGGAATCCTCATCAAATCTCTGAGAGAGCCACATTCAGCGGCTGCAGCCACACCAGGACAGGGCCCAAGAAAGAATCTGATGGGACCTTTGCCGCCAATATGTCAAGGCAAGATCGGGCCCAACGTGACTGGCATTTAATGCAGTATGGGCTGATCGGACCCTCATTTAATGCAATGTGGGTTATGATGGATCCTCATTAATTACTCGATGGGCTAATGAGACCCTAGCAGTCAAATCATTATGCACACTATCGGGTACCTAAGACTTCTCTCTTATAAAAGGATATACCACCCAAAAACCAGGTACGCACACATGCATGCACTTTCATAGCCGTTACTCTGCCTTTCTTCTTCTCCAACCTTAGTCCCTGCACTAACTTAGACATCGGAGAGCCCTGCGCTGCCCAAAGTCAGGGTCCGGAAATTTTCTCTCCGACTGTGTGGAATTTTAGGCAAGTGTCATTGATTCAGTGGTTCTAGTTAAAATCTTCTCACTATTTTTATGCAGACTCCCATATATGAACATTTTCATTACAAGTTGAGGTTATTTTGTGATAAAAAGTAAAGAAAACTACTTTGTTGACAAAGGGCTTGTTTGGCAAGTCAGTTTATATTGAAACATATAGCTGATTCGATTAAATCAGATTGAAACATAGTCATTTGATTTAGATCCTTTTTTTTTTTTTACAAATAAACTATTTGATATCTCTCATTAAATTAGAAAAAGTAACATGCTATAAAAGTTATATAAGGGAAGGTTTCATTGGTAAAGGGATTTTGACCGCACAAGTGTCTTCAAATCAGGGTTTTGGTGAGCCTTTAAAGATTGAGAGCTTGAAAATTGATCTCTACTCACTGAGGTTTTTTTTACCAAAATACTCATGCAAAATTACCTAAAAAGACATCTAACAAACTCTCTACATCCTCAACTTCTTTTTACACACACTCACCCCCACCCCACCCCGGCCACCACAGCGCCCTCCAGTAGCACCACCTGAGGGGGAGATGGTGAGAGGGAAGGAGAGAGACTGGGAGGGGGAGAGAGGGGGAGAGACGGAGAGAGATGGAGAGAGATGGAGAGGGAGAGAGGGGCTAGCGGTGGCAGGGAGAGGGAGAGAGGCGAACAGGGAGAGGGAGAGAGCGGGCGGAGGCAGGCAGGGTGGGAGTGTAGAGAGGAGTTGAAAGAGTAGGGGTCAAGGTATTTTGGGCAAAACAGGGTGTGTATAGAGTAAGTGTGGAGAGTACCAATGTGGAGAGCAAATACCAATGTGTATTTAGCCTCTCTCTTAATTTGCATAGACTGGGTTGTACAAAACAAAATGAGCACAAAATTACTTTTTGGCCCTTGTTTGTGTGATATCCACATTAGTTAAAAAAAATGGACAGAACATATGAAACTTATTATAAATGGTTTTTTTCTTTTTCTTTTTCTTTTTTTACTGTGATACCTTATGGCGAGCCCATCTAGGACATTGGGCTTCCAATTAGCAAGGATAATGAGAAGGGGACACTAAATGGGGCGTTAGAGACACCGGCAAACCCAAACAAGTAGTTGGATTTTAGGGCAAACTCAAAATCTTTATGTTGATTTTGGGAGGGAAATCACTATTTTTATGTATAATATTTTTGAAGCAAATCTATAATTTTTATATGGGTGTTGAAAGCGGATCCAGGTCCAACGGGGCGACCGCCCCCAAAAGCATGTATTTGGGTCCGCCAATGGCTAGCTAGAGATATGAAAGTGAGCGAGAGAGCTGAGGAGTTTCCCAAAAGAGATGATCATGCGCAAGCGCAAAGAGCATTTACAAAGTTCTAAGAATGAATGCATGGGATGCTGTACTTGTGTGATTTTGACTCTATATGAGATTTTGCTCTTGTGAATGTACAATAGTGTCTTTTGGGGAGGACTTTATTTAATAGTCTTATCTCACACATATGCCTAGCTGATGGATCCAAGTAGGCAGGTCTCCACAAAAGTACTGTAACACTCACCCATATTGCAAAAAATAATCTATCTACTCTTATGAAAGAGAGAAAGATAATATACTTTTTTCAATACACACATGGCTAATAAAATACAAGTTGTGAAGCCCACCCTTATATATATTTATTATATATATGTATTTTATATATGGATAAAAATGAGGACATAATAGGAATTTCCCAAGTTCTACTCTTATAGAATCTATCTATGTATCTATCTACTCTTATAAAAGAGCGAAAGATGATGTACATTTTTCACTACACACATAGCCAATAAAATGCAAGTTGTAGGGCCCACCCTTATATATATTTATTATCTATATGTATTTTATATATGGATAAAGATGGGGACATAATAGAAATTTTCCAATTTCTACTCTTATAAAATCTGCCTAAAAAAGAGAGAAATATGATGTACTTTTTTTACTACACACATGGCCAATAAAATGCAAGTTGTGGGGCCCACCCTTATATATATTTATTATGTATATATATTTTATATATGGATAAAGATAGGGACATAATGGGAATTTACCAATTTCTACTCTTATAAAATCTATCTATCTATCTACTCTTATAAAAGAGAGAAAGATGATGTACTTTTTTCACTATACACATGGCCAATAAAATGCAAGTTGTGGGGCCCACCCTTATATGTATTTATTATGTATATGTATTTTATATATGGATAAAGATGGGGACATAATGGAAAATTTTCAATTTCTACTCTTATAAAATCTATCTAAAAAAGAGATAAAGATGATGTACTTTTTTCACTACACACATGGCCAATAAAATGCAAGTTGTGGGGCCCACCCTTATATATATTTATTATGTATATATATTTTATATATGGATAAAGATGGGGACATAAAGGAAATTTTCCAATTTCTACTCTTATAAAATCTGTCTAAAAAAGAGAGAAAGATGATGTACTTTTTTCACTACACACATGGACAATAAAATGTAAGTTGTGGGGCCCACCTTTATATATATACATTTATTATGTATATGTATTTTATATATGGATAAAGATGGGGACATAATGGGAATTTACCAATTTGTCTAAAATAGACTTTGGGTCAGGCTTGGATTTAGAGGGGTTTTAAGGATCCAGATCAAGATGATCTAGAAGACTAAAGTTTAGGAATTAAAAATATCTACCCAACGGTACCATAATCTCAAAAATCTAAAATTATGAAAAAGTCCCCTAAATTCTCTGGAAAATTGCTAACTTCTCCCCTACTATACCCAAACGAACTCGGATACAGACCAAACTTGGCACACACGATCCTAATAATTTTTTTAATCTCTTGTGTTGAGTAGATGCTGATATTTTAAACATAATAAAATTCCTTTTTAATACATTCCAATAAATCGAGTAATTTTTTTTCGATTTCTTTTTTTTAAGGTGGTGGAGAAAAGAAAAGGAAAAGGTGGATAAGATTGGAATCTATCTCAAATGTTTTTTTTCTTTTTTCAATTTTCTTTTAACATTCTTCTTATTCAGATACTACAAGATTTTCAATGTAGGGGATTTTGTGGGTATAAAATTTTTCCTCTGGGAATAATTGTGTAAGGAAGAACATGATATTTTAACAGATTCTTCATTGACTCTTAGCTTCTTTTGAAATAGAGGGAGTTTTCATACATGTAAGTGAGCATTGTGTACTGAAATTATTATTGTTTGATTGTGTCTTCTTCTTCAATTTTTTTTAATTTTGCAATAAAATCTTCATTCTAAGAAAAATGGGTGCAACCAAAGTTAAGAAAATGATGATGAAGAGTTGGTTTTTTCTTTCTCATTCCTGTTTGGACCAAAGTTAGGCCCATTGATAGCCTTCGTGCTCTGATAGTTTTAATTATATGTCTGTTTTTTTTCTTGAATCTTAACTGTAGTCTTCCAAATTGTGCGTGTTTCGTGTTTCCTTATAGTAGAACTTTGTATTTAATTCTCATTTTATGTTTGGAATATGAATTGGTGCATAGCATTTAAAATGTGAAATTGATACTATTTTGTTATGTGAGATAGGAAAATAGAAAACTTAAACAGAAAGTGTTCTGGTTGAGAATAGCAAAGTACATAATAACTAAAAGGACAATGCTATGAGACATGGAAAAGCTTTTCATTATCTGTCAAAATTTATTTTCCTTCTCCATAGATCCTCTATATAAAATAGAGCCGAATAATTGATCTAGAATACCTGGGTTACATTCTTATGTATTTCTTAAGAGGAAGGTTCAATTCTATTGGCAGATTTGTATTTGTAGTTTTTTGTTTTTTGGTATTTTTTCCCTATGGATATCTCTATTTGTAAGCTTTCATTTCACTGAAGTTTTATAATTACTATGTATTATCATTTTCTTATAGGGTATAAAATATAGCACTTTATATCAAGCAAAAGAAGATGCTGACTCCTGGAGATGTATTGCCTCTTTTTACCTGATAGTGGTCTGTCTTTTAAAATAAAATAAAGCACACGTTAAATACTAATATTGATTAGCAGGTGCTCTGCAAATCTTACCCGTCAGAGTTCATATCATAGTTCCGCCATTGTTGATCCCTGTCGCTTGAAGACAAGTCGGATTACTTCATTATTCTTAATCGTTGGTGCGTGATGTTATTCTTCTTTGTAAGTTAAGACTAAAACCATCATCTATATTTTGTTATTCTGATGTCCTTAGATAAGATATAATTAATTTTTTTCCTTAATAGAATCTAATTTTTGTAGTGAACATTACTGTTCATGGTAATTGGTTAGAACAGTAAGCACATTTGTTTCTTAGTTTTTATTTTTATTTTTTATAAAACTGTAAGTTATCAATTTGACTATGCTTTCGACTGGACTCCAACTTTAGCAAGTCAAGTCCAACTTTAGCAAGTCAAATCTACCAGGAAACTAATAAGTTGACCCGATAGGTTAAATAAAGTAAATTGAAATTTCTTTGTACACATTCATGATAAAATATTTAGAAATATGTGATTTGTATATTGAAAAAGTTATATAAATTCCATATCGATTATCTTTTGAGATCTCATTTTTCTCGCTATATCATTAATTTAATATTCTCAAATATATAGAAAAAAGTAGTTTCAGTTGTATTTGGACATTACACGGGCCTTGTAATTTACAATCATTCATTTTTTGTTGAAATTTTATTTTTAAATGTATTGAAGTTTCTACTAAATTTTTTAAGAGTTTTATTTTTTTTAAGATTTTCTAAGCAAAACTGTGTGCTCGGTGCACATGCATTGCACATGTAGGGCTCCACTAGTAATAATAACAAACCTTTTTTAAGGAGGATGGTGAATTGATTGCTTCTTACAATTGTAGTGCTTTGTTTCCTACTTTATTTCTACAACAATCTGTGGTTTAGACCAACCCCAAGGGGTTGGCCGAGTGGTCCGGACCACGGTTCCTCTCACTTCCGGAGTTAGAGGTCCTGGTATCGACTCCCGGTTCCCCCCTCTTCAGGAACCGAAGGTTGAGTCCACTTGTGCTACCACCTAGGGCCACAGTGGTTTTACCCGGCTTCTCTCTGGGCCCGAAGGGAATAGTATAGTCCAAAGGATTGTGAACCCTCCGTTAGCACAAAAAAAAAATTCGATGGTTTAGACCCTTTATAAATTGCCCCATCAATCAATATAGATATGGCTTCTTTATTTATTTATTTTTTGGGGTTTGGCATCCTTCTCTTCTTCTTCTTCTTCTTCTTTTTGCTAATTCTGTTTGGATCTATTTAAGTGAAGAGATTAAGAGCATGATGTTCCCTTCCTGCCCTAGGACAACTGTACAAGTTCTTGATCAAGTAGTTTGAGACTAGGGTTTAATATATAAGCTCTTTTTTTATTTTTGCCTTAGGAAGGCATTAGAGGATTTTTACCAAAAAAAAAAAAGCTAGATTAGGTGACCAATGGACTGAAAAGATAATTTTAACTGGCATTGCACTAGATCAGTCATTTTGTCCAAAAATGTGTTTTTTTTAGCACTTTTTACTAGCGTCCCTATCGACCTTTATTTTATAATGTTAAGGGTCCCTAGGGACCCTGCGGTGTACGCTTATAAATGAAAGGAACTCATCTTCATTCCGTGTTTTTGGTAAAAAAAATGATGACACTCGACTTGTTTCCCCTCCGTAAGTCATTCCCACCTCTTAAAGACCAAGAGAACAAACAATGGATGCAATAAGGCTTTGATGGGGAAACACTAGCCTAAAACATTGTCATCTCTCCCTCTCTCTCTCTCTCTCTCTCTCTCTCAAGTTTCCATTGGGTGTGTGTGACATGCTACATCCTTTAAAATAGATGATGTTGAACAAAAGGAAAACCTCAACACTCGGCCAAAAGGATAAAAGAAGCCGAAATTCCTTAAAGATGGGCCACATCCTTTAATGATATGCTTTTTCTACTAAAAAGACATGCTACATCCATCTTGGAAATTCCAAAAAGATGAACTATGAAAAAGGGTTTAGGGTTTGCCTTTTTCTCATTAATTCAAAGGAATTCATCGCAAATGAGGTTATATGTAAGGTATATGAAAGGAGAGAAGAGTGCATGGCAAAGATAGAGAACTTAAAAATACCTTTAAGATTTTTGAGATGTTAGATTTTATTTTATGAAGGCTGGGTTTTCACAGTTATATTTACCAAATCAAACCCCCCCCCCCCCCCCCCCCCCCCCTTTTTTTTCCTCTTCTTAGAAAAGGACCATAAGAGAATGTAAGTGCGAGTTTTGTCAATGTTACGATGACTGCAGGGTCTTTAGGGACCATTAATGTTATAAAAAATAAAACGTCGATAGGGCTGATAGTAGAAAATGCTTAAAAAATATACATTTTCGAAACAAAATGACTAATATGGTGCAAGTTTAGTTAAAATAATTTTTTCCGTCCACTGATCACCTAATTAAACTTTTTTTTTTTTAATCCTCAAGCCATTTAAGGATACCACCTACTTACCGTTCGGTCGAAAATATTGGATTGCTGAGATCATTTGATCAGCAAAAATTTTACTTGGACCGACCTGGGACCGACTCCTGACCAAGTATCCAAGGGTCCTCCCTGAGTACCGGGTATCCCTGCTGTTTGATTAGATTGCAACCGGTAAAAGGAACTCGAACAGTCAATATGTCAACTCAGATGTGGACAGGACCATATTGTAAGAAACTTGTGCTTTCAACACTGAGTCCAAAGTGTCGGTTGCTGAATCATAATCATAATTTAGACGCTAAATGGTGCATCAGCCAACACCCGGCAATCTGTGCTCCTTACCTTCCTGATGTTCGACGTAACCATATCTACTGCAACTGCAAGTCTGCAGCTGAGAAATTGTGGCTGTGACTGACTCCAAATGGATTTGTCAATAACTATTTTCCTTCTTTTCTTTTTTTTTTTACAGTCTTGGGAATTTTACCAAAAAAAAAATCCGTTTAGATAATTGGTAGACAACAAAAAAAAAAAATCTAAGATTTTGATAGTAACCGAATAGAATTTCCCACCACAATTTACATTTTTTCTTTTCTCTGCACTTTTGTGTTGAGCTGCTTCTGTTGTACTAAAAATAATGATAGCAATAATAATAATTGGTGAGACAATTTTCTCATGCACACTGCCCATTGGTGCCTTCATCACTCATGACCCATTGAAATTTAGGGGGCCTGCCTTTGGTGATGGACCGGATGCATTAGCACATGTGCAGGAGAAACTCTCTCATAATTTGTGTTTCTGCCACATCAGCCCAAAATGATGTCTCGTCCACAATAAGGGGTTGCTACATTAGTTGGCAATGCTTTAGCGTTCATTATCGCAGGATGCTGCTCTTTCCATGTGTGTTTACTATCATTCCCACTTTATAGGCTTCCTCTCCTCACTTGTACAGGCTTTCTTTTCCATGGTATGGGCTTCCTCTTCCTACCCATGTGGGCTCTCTTGGGTCTCAGCCCCCTAAATCAAATACTAAAAAATAAAATGGGGAAAAATAGGCACAGGATGCGGAGAGCGCCTATTCCGACCCCTCCACATGTGCAAGAGAAAATTTCCACTACAATTGCTTAGAGTTGGGTTCATTTGGATGCAGAGAAACAAGAAAAGAAAAGTGGGACCGTACGAATTTAAACCTTAGACAGTTTCTTCACCTCCATTTTAGAAGTAGGGAGGGTGTTTTCTTTTAACTAGTTAAGAACATTTTCTCTCCTTTAATTCTACTTATAAGAGAAAAGTAATTCTCCTACTAACAAGATTTTGCGAAAAGTCGGAGAAAAGATTTTCACCACAATGGATTGGGAAAACACCCCTTTATCTAGTAAAATTAATTTTCTATTAACATATAACTATTTATAATTAGTTTTTTATTTATAAAATATTTTTGAAATAGTTTTCTCCCACAATAGTTCTCCATTCAGTTCAAAGTTCAAACTTGGTGGAGAATCAACCAAGGGAAAAAAGTGGTGATTCTACGTAAGGAGGTTCTCCACCCTTAAGTTTCTCCTATTTTTCTCATCTGCCTCATGAGGGTTCTCCACTTGGCGTTTTCTGTACATCCAAACGAGTCCTGATTCCTAAGGTGTAAAATAGCCGAGCGTAGGGACATCCACTACCACCAAGGTTCAGGCCCTTCTCAACCATTGGAAGTCAATTGTGATCACAACAATATTATTTGCTTTTCCACTCTATGATTTTTTTTCACTTCATGTAAGTTGTTCGACTTATATGGGTGCTCTCTAATTATGATTTGTTTATTAACTCACCTTTATTAAAAAAAAGCCCTTTTGAATGGTAGCTAGCCACCTTCATTGTTGGCACCAAGATGTTGAAATACTGGGATTTTATATAGGTGATGAAGATATGGAATATTCCATCTTTTCAAGTGGACTGAACATGTTGTAAGAACCTGGCAATTGTTAGAGATTGGTAAGTTAGATAAATATTAGTTTGGTTGTTTAAGATTTTAGGTAGTTTGAATTTGGAATAATGGTTGATTAGGTTTTCTCTTCATTGTATAAAATGAGATCATTTCTCAATTAAAATGGTAAGTGGAATTATGCAATGAATTTGTTTCTTTGAAATTCTCGAGGTTTTGGTATGAATGGTTAATAAAGGAAATTTAATATGGTATCTGAGCATGAGGTCAAATCCCAGGTGAATGTCCCTAGTTACCCTCTTAATGCTCTTGCTGCCTGTAAGGCTGTAATGTTGCCATTGTTTTAATGTTGCCAGTGTCAATTAGAGTTTTAGTGGTTCTTTTTTACTGGCCCCCTTAGACACTTGTGAAGATGGGATTATGACTGCAGAACGCTCGGAAAGGTAATAAACGTAGATCAGAAAGGAAATATTGTCTCAATACCTATCAGTACCATCAATTAAATACTATTGCTTTCCTATCAGAGGTAGCTATTGGAAAGTTCCGTTTTAATATCTATAAAATTGATGATATAACTCATACATGTGAGATGATGGAAACTCACACATGAGAGGAGAGAGAGACAATTCACACATCCGAGTTGTTGGCAACTCACAAATGCGAGGAGACATGGACACAACTTATACATATGAGGTAATAAAAACTCACATATGTAAGAAGGAAAAGGCAGATTTCAAACCCAAGACCTCCCAAAGAGAACTGTCACTCCTTACCACTAATGTAACGAGCTGTTCTCAAGTGAGATGATCTCTTGATATTTCATTTTTCAACGGAATCACTAGGAAAACTATCCAGGTTTGTGGGCAAGGACAACCACCGGAAGGAAGGTGGGGCTGCAACAAAATGGCTGACTATATTGGAAAAGCTTTTTTTCTTTTTGGCTTGGCAGCCTAGTGGCCAAGACATGGTAAGAAAAGCTACCACTCAAGGGTTCGAACCTCGAATTATCCACAGTCACACTGTGTGATTCTCATATTGGAAAAGCTATTTGTTGTGCTATAGGTTTAGCTTTACATAAAGGATATGCCCACTTAGGGTTTTTTTATGAATTTAATATGGGCGAAATATAATAATTACAAGGATTTATGGAGACAATTCAAGTCTTGAATTGTAATAAATGAATGAAAAATACTCCTTATTTGACCATAATCTCTCATAGATGGACCGAGATACATAGTGTTGAGAGGGGTCAAGTGCCCCCTCTCAATGAGTCCGGATCCCCTGTTTCGTTGAAACAGGGGGAGCCTGTTTGGACTAATCTCCACGCGCTACGTGTAAAATAATTCCATGTGAGGTATGGCACCTCTTAACTCTTCCTTATAATGAAAGGAGAAAAAAATGAGAAGACCAATTGTGTTTGGTCTTTGGCGTGGAAGACGAATAAGAAGAGGACCTGAACCTCAAACCTTAAGGGCATGTTTGTGTAGTCTATTTCCGCAGAAAATGTTGTAGTTTTCTGCAAAAAAAACTTCTTTTTCATGTGTTTGGTGCGGCAGTTTTCCGCGAAAATGTTTTTTCTCCACGTCAGCATATTCCTTCGTAAGCATGGAAATAGACTTCCTATGGGAGGTATGAGAAGTCCATTTTCATAGAAAACTGACCCCCTAATTTTCTCTCTCTCACCCTCACTCCACCCAGCCACCATCTTTCTTCTTCTTCCCCTCCCAACCCCACCCCACACACATACCAACCAACCCACCCAATAGTTTTCACTAAAAAGTGGTTTTCACTAAAGAAATTCATAACCGCACCAAACAACATTAGCATTAATTCATCGCGGAAAACATTTTTGCACCAAACATAAAATTTTGACTTCCACAGAAAAACTTTTCCAAAGAATTTGAAACCCATGGATTTTGCTGATGTGGCAATTTCCAATTTCCACGGAAATTACATGTACACAAACGTGCCCTAATCGGTCTTCTTTGAGAAGACAAAGAAGGGAACGGAGTTGGATTTTTTTTCACCCAATTTTTTTATTTGCAGAAAAGGCCCTCTCAATTTCTAGTTTTTGTTTCCAAGGAAGAAGCCGAGGGGGTCCTTGTCTTACCTATCATTTCTAACACATGGCACTACTCCATTGGTCCCAACAGTAAACCCCTGTTTCATTGAAATAGGGGATCCGGACTCCCTCCCAATATGTTCATTCCCTTTAAATAAGGAGAAAAATATGGATAGATATATTTTGATCCTATCCTTTTGCCCCTCCTTAAAAAAAAATTTCTCATTTTTGCCCCTCGAACAATCTTTTTTCCTTGTTAGTAAAGAATACAACTTTTAAAATACACAAGGGGATTTTGCTCATAAAAAAGATAACTCATCAAATCACCAATAAGGTATACATTATGCAATTGAGCTTAGAATCATAATCCTCTCAAAGTTTGAAATTCATAATCACCATAGCTGGTTTAGTTTATCATCACATTTTGAGTTTTGTTTTTCTTCTTTCTGCTTCAAAGCCCAAACCCTATATTGCCAGCCAAAGCCCTAAATCCTCAAATCCCTTTTTTTTTTTTTTTTTTGTTGAGAAAAGTGACTATATTAAAAAATAAAAGCTATATACTATGGGAGAAGTATACTGAAACCAAAGATGCACACATTTAGAGTTTTTAACATTTTACTTCAAAATCCGGACTACATTAAATCTAATTTAATCCCTAAATAAGAAACTTCAGGTTGTTATAAATAGAGGTTCTTAAAAAAAATTATACTAATTACATGTCAAAGGTTCCATCAAGGTTAGTGGTTTTATTAAAGTTTTAGAAAGGATTTGGGCTCTAAATAATGGGCAAAACATCAAGACTTTTTATAAATGTCAACCCCATATTATGATCTAGACAATTATTTAATTTAATTTTTAATTAAAATCATGTGCTCATGAGTAAAAATGATAAAATTATGCAAATAAAAATTCTTCTCTAGTCTTTCATACCCATTTTTATCATTCATCTTTTCTTAACATTTTTGGAGTTTAATGTAATAACTAGTCCATAACTTTTTGTACCCATCACAATGTAATAACAGTTTTGAGGTATATTGTAATGAAATTTCTAATTTTTCTCAAATACCTCACTAAGAGAAACTTTTGCCCCCAAAAAGAAAATCCCGACTCCATCACTGTTCACATCTAATGCAGGCCAGGCCCGTTCCTCGACCAGACCAGCATGAGTCCATTGGGCCTCAAGCCCAATGGCCCATAACTCACTTCCGCCCAAAGTAATTAATGCAGGGAGGTGTGCTCGGAAGGACCACAACCCTTCTTTGGCCAGTTGCACTTGTGACACAACAGGGCCCTGGTTTCTTTGCACATTACTATTGTTTAAAGGCTGTTAGTCAGTAGGATTTATTTTTAGGACACTGCTTGTTTAGTAAGAAGTCTTCTCAGGGAATTAGGAATTCCTGTTTGTTAGGAAACTAGAGGGAATCTATCTTTATATACAGGTTTTACTTATCTTATCAAATCCATTCATCCAAATAATAAGATTTTCAAGAATTTTCTCGAGTGTGTAGACATGTTTGTGACTATGCTCAATCTTGGATGTGAATCTATTTCAACTTTACACTTTACACTTTACACTTGAGGCTGAACCTTAAATCTGAATCCGTATCTCTTTCTAGCTTCTAATTCATCAACTTTTGTGTGGTTGAATACATTATCCTCCTGCATTGTATTTGGTATCAGACACTTGGTCCCTGGTCTTACTTTATATGATATCAGGGTTGTAGCTGTGTCAATTGGTAACAGAGTTTTGACTACATCAACAACTTACACTGGAAGTTGCCAACTGTCTTTTTATTTGAACATGATAATATCTTTGGGGGATTCAGAACACAGTTCAGATGTGGTTTGAGTAGTTTTACAGTTCTTCATTGTTTGATTGCTTTGTTTATGTTAGGATTTAAGTGTTGGCTAATTCATTGGGTTGGACTCATTAATTTGTATTTTTCAAGTTTTAGAAGGACCATTGATCGCGCGCACAATCAGAATTGAAAATGAAGCCAAATTCACAAATATGTATAGAATTGGAAAATTGCATCACTGATCGATTGGATCCAGAATTGGTCCCAGATAACCTTGTGTTAGCACGGATCACGAGCACGCACTTGTTGGTATGACTCACACCATCACAGAAGTTCAATGTTTTCTGTCTACAGAAACTAAGGTGGAGAGAAAGTAGTCTTTAAAAAAAAGGACAAAAATTATTTGCTTGGGTCTTGACAAGTGTAGATGACTGAATTATAAAAAAGAGATGAAAAAGTTGCTTTCGGTTTGGTTCCCAGGAAACGCAGTGGACGACTACAAGACCTGACACATCCGATCGATCGGGAGTGCTCCACTGTCCGATCGATCGGTTCTGGAGCCCAGCTCAGTTATTTCACCATGTTCGATCAATCGGATTCTCTGTTCGATCGATCCGATAGCGGCAGATTTGCTGATTTGATTACGAAATCTTTTGTTTCAAACCTCCGATTCCAATGCGGTTTCAATCCAATCTCTTCTATACGAGCCAGAACCTCTTTAAAACCCCTAAGCCTCACAAAAGAATGGATGTCTCATATATCTAAACTCAAGACCATTACCAGAGAGATTTCTCCTCTCCAGAGAGAGCCTTTGTGAGGTTTATGTGTTGGAGAAGGTGAATGGTGTGCTCGTCTGCTAGATCCACTACGGTCTCAAGTTGTGTTCAACCGTAAAGGGTAGTGAGTTTATCTTGTAACCTTCGTTTTATTAGTACTTTGATTTTTTCGGGGCCAAGGTGAGGTCCCGTGGTTTTTTCCAATTTTCCACGTATAAATTTCAGTTTCCATCTGTGTGATTGATTGATTAATTGATTAACTTAGATTATAACTTTCGCATTTCCATATTGAAATCTGTGTTGGGATTGTGTTTATCTTTAGGGTTGATTTGGACCCTCTTGGACTTTCAGTTTATATCGCTAAAATTGCCTAGCAGTTTTTGGAATGAGTGGAAGAAGGTACAAAGTGTCCTTTAATATGAAGGTTTATTGTAATTTGTCATATATGTGTTCAAAAACTGACATCCAGACCTTTTTTTTTTTTTTTTGATATAAGGGTAATTGTATTAGAAAGGAGAAAGAAGAATTACAGAGAGCAACAAAACAAAAAGACCTCCAAATGGGGAGGAGAAAAACAAAAAAACCAATCAACAAACAGAGGAGCCCACAAAAAACCAGTCAACAAACAGAGGAGGAGACTGGGCTCATAGAGCGGGAATTTTCAAAAAGCTGGAGATGGAGATGAGCTGCTGGCTGCCAACAGGGGCCTTGATCTTCCTCAGAGTGTAGCTTAGTTCTTCCTGCAGCTGGCCAAGGATCTGGTTGATGGGAGGGAGATGGTTGTCAAAAAAGGCAGAGTTCCTTGTCTTCCAAAGAGAGTAAAGAACTGAAAGGAAGGTGGACGCCATGATCTTCTTGCCTGCAAGGTCGTTTCCTCTAGAGAGGGAAATCCAGATTGAAGAAGGAGAGCAGGGGTACGGAGGCAAGACACTGGCTGCCCTGAGAAGCCAATTCCAGAGGGCTTGAGCTGTAGAGCAGGAGAAGAAGATGTGGGAAGCTGAGTCTATTCCGTTGAAGCAGAGGCAGCATCTGGAGGCTAGGGAGAACCCCAGGTGTTGAAGACGAGATTCAGTGGGAGTTCTATTGTGCATCAGACGCCAGCCAAAGAAACTGACTCTAGGAAGGGAGACACCATTCCAAATCAGGGGAGGCCATTGGAGGATGGTGCTTTTGGTCCTGATAGTGTTCCATGCACTAAGCTGAGAGATCTGACCGTCTGTGGTGTCCTTCCATTGGAGAGTGTCTCGAGCAGAGGGACTTGGAGAGAGGAGGGAAGTTGCTGAGGAAAGCAAGTCTTGGACTGCTGTTGGCAGGTAGGGGGGGATATGCCAACTACCTGAGGAGAAGAGTGAAGCAAGCCGTTGATTCAGAGGGAATTGCAGATTGGGCCAAGCTTTAGCTATTGATTTTTCTCCACACCAGTTGTCATGCCAAAGGTTGATTTCTTCACCATTACCGAATGTCCAAGCACTGCCTTGATGGATGAAGTGAGCAAGGCGTCTGATGCGTTTCCAAATACATGAGCCATAAAGAGTGTTAGCTGGGTTCCAGATGGTGTTGTTCTTGAAGTAATGAGCCTTGAACCAAGAAGACCATATAGAGCTCGTGGAGGATGATTGCCAGCCGAGCTTGAGGAGGGAAGCATTATTGACTTAAGTGATTCTTCTAATACCAAGGCCTCCTTCTTGCTTTGGGAGGGACACTTGGGACCAGTTCACATAGCTGGTTTTGGAGGATGAAGCATTGCCTGACCAGAGAAAGTTTCTCATCAGGCGTTCAATGTCTTTGCAGAGAGAGATTGGAAGAGGAAGAATGGAGGCACAATGCATAGGGATGCAGGAGAGAACATGCTTGATGAGGATGAGCCGACCTGCAAAAGAGAGAAATCTAGCTTTCCAGGCTGTGAGTTTGGCATTAATGGAGTCCAGCAGGGGGAGGAAGTGAACACGCTTGGGGGAGCCAAAAACTATAGGGAAACCTAGGTATTTAAGTTGGGCCTGGCTATCTTGGAGACCAAGGATAGAGCATATCCTTGCCTTTCTTCTACTACCACATTTGCCTATGAAGAGTTGGCTCTTGAGGAGATTTATATGTTGGCCAGATGAGGATTGGTAAATATCTAGGAGGTCTTGGAGAGCTAAGACACCCGAGGTAGCACCTTTCATGAAGATGATGATGTCATCAGCGTAGAGCAGGTGGCAAGGGGTGTGAGGGATGGTGGACAGGGGAGAAATGGTGCCAAGGGATTGAAGGTTGTGGAGATGAAGGCTAAGGATTTCTTCAGCTAAGATGAACAAGTACGGGGATAATGGATCGCCTTGTCTTAGGCCACAAGAAGAGCTGAAGAAACCTTGGGGAGAACGATTGATTAGAACGGAGCATTTGGAGGTGCAGACACATTCCTTAATGAGGGAAATCCAGGCTTCTGAGAAGTTGAAGAATCTGAGAGTGGAGAAGAGGAATGACCAATTGAGTTTATCAAAGGCTTTGGAGATGTCAAGTTTAAGGCAGAGGGAGCCTTTACTAAGCTTAGATTTGAGCTTTTGGAAGAGCTCAAAGGAGATTGCAGCATGGTGATGGATTGATTTGCCTTTAATGAAGGCAGCCTGGTTTATGGAGACAAGGGATGGGAGGAGAGAAGTTAGCCTAGAGGAGAGGATTTTAGAGATAATTTTGTAAGGGAAGTTGAGCAAGCTGATGGGCCTAAAATCTGCAAAGGTGGAGGGGGATCTGGATTTGGGGATGAGAGAAAGGAAGTAAGCATTGGAGGCTCTAAGGAGTTTTTTGGATTGGAAGAAGTGTTTTACTGCTGAGATGACAGTTTGGCTAATGATGCCCCAAGTAGAGGTGAAGAAGACACCATTGAAGCCATCAGGGCCAGGGGAACTACTCTTCTTAAGAGAGAAAACTGCATCTTTGATTTCGGTGTCAGAGGGAATTGAGACCAAAAAGGAATTCTCTGAGTCTGAGACTTTTGGGCTAGCTGACTGGAAGAGGATTGGGTGGACCTGGACTTCATGGGAAGAAAAGAGATTGGAGAAAAAGAGCACTGCTTGCTCTTGGATGATGAGAGGATCATCAGTTTGGCATCCATTAACTGAGATGTGATTGATTTTGTTGAAAGAGCCCCTGGCTTTGGCAGATTGGTGAAAGAATTTGGTATTCATGTCTCCCTCTTTGAGCCAAGAATTTCTGGATCTTTGCTTCCAGTGGATCTCCTGGGCTTTGAGGATTTCATGGAGATTTTGCTTGGCTGTCAGGAGGTCAAGTCTAGAGGATTCTGAGGGAGAGGAATCCAAAATGAGTTGGCACCTCAGGATTGAAGCTTCTGCATCTAGGATGTTTTGGTGGACTTGGCCAAAAGTATTCTTGCTCCAAGATTTGAGGGATTGCTTGAGGGACTTGAGCTTATGGGCGAGAATGAACTGGGGGTTCCCATCCACCGGAGTGCTCCAACTAGATTCCACCACCTCAAGGAAAGTAGGGTGGAGGAGCCATTTGTTTTCAAATCTGAATGGAGCTTTAGGAGCTATGAATTGGTTGGAGTGGTTAAGAAGGAGGGGGCTGTGATCTGAAGCAAGTCTAGGGAGGTGGTGGACAGTAGGGTCAAATAAGATATCAAGCCATTTGGAGTTAACTAGAGCTCTGTCTAGCTTGGCTGCTACATAAGAAAGGCCTTGTCTGTTGTTGGACCAGGTGAAATTGCTACCAGAGGAAGGAGTGTCAGAGAGACTAGCTTGCATTACTGCTGATTGGAAGTCTTTGAGTGAAGAAGGAGTGGCCTGGCGGAGACTAAGTTTTTCATGGTGGGCTAGGATGGCATTAAAATCCCCTAGGACGCACCA
Organism: Cinnamomum chago; assembly: GCA_038049695.1. NCBI lineage: Eukaryota > Viridiplantae > Streptophyta > Magnoliopsida > Laurales > Lauraceae > Cinnamomum > Cinnamomum chago. The sequence continues at coordinate 12,054,604 of CP142462.1, forward strand.
AGGCAAGGAGGTTGAGGATAAATCAATGAGATATTTCCTGATTGTAGGATTGGTGGAACCATATACACCTGTGATGAGGTAGGAGGGCCCAAAAATTTGATTGTGAAGGAGCATGGAGAGATGCTGAGAAGAGGCTTTGGAGATGGAAGCAGGAAAAAGATGGGAAGACTTGGAGAAACACCAAAGATTAAGGGGAGAAATGGAAGAGGAGTTGGAGTGGAATGTGTCAAAACCATAGTTGGATAAGCCAAGAGCTTGAGTGGAAGAGAATGCTGACATTGGCTCAGAGATAAAAATCGGGCCAGGGAGGTGAGAGCGGACTAGGTTTGCCAAGGCTCTAATGGTAGGTGGATTGGCAATTCCCCTACAGTTCCAGTATAAGACCTTTAACATGGATGAGGGGAAGGGGAGGAGGGGCGCTTATAGTTAGACCTCCTGGTTATTGGGCCAGTGCCAGTGGTGGTGCTGTAGTGTTTCCCTATGCTTGTGGGTGGGGGCCTGAGTAGGGGAGTCACTGAGTTCTTGAGGGGTTTGGTTCCTAGAGGAGGTGGGCTGAGAATTGGAGGGGAGGAGGTTGCCAGGGGACAGGGGACAGGGGCTGCCAAATGAGGAGTAGCAGAGGTTGGAACAAGGGTGGTAGCAATGAGGGTGGTTGCATTGATAGGGGGTGGGAGGCTGGGAGGTTCAAACCCTGGGGGAGGAGAGGAGGGGGTGCTCTCTGAGAAGGCCTGGAGATTCCTACCGTAGATGCTGGGGTTAGAGACAGGATCCAAGAAGGAGTAATTCTCCAAAATGTCAAAAGGGTTGGAGGTGTCAATGGTTGGGGAGGTGGTTTTTTCTAAGATGACAGAGACTACATCATAGGGCAATTCATTGATGGGTGGAGAGCATAGAAGAGGTTTGGACAATGAGAGAGTGGAGTTCTTGATTTTGGAGAGGTTTGGCTTGGTTGTGACCTGCTGGGTGGTTTGGATATGCAGAGGCTGGGAGGATGGGTTGGGAACAGGGGAGATCGGAAGAATTGGAGAGGGACTAACTAGGGGGGGGGGGGGGGGAGGAACCTCAAGGGGAGCCACAGGTTGGTTAGCCGAGTGGGGATTGGGGTCAAGAAGAGGTTGAGTCAAAGATTGGTTGGAGGTAGGAGTATCTGTAATGGTCAAGGAGGCTGGGTCAGAAAGGATAGGGGAGGTAGAAGCTGGACTGGTGTTGCCTGGACTGGCTAAACCTGTGTGGGGAGTGAAAACAGAGGGGGATGCAGTGGTGGGGTGTGAGACCTGGGGGCAGTGTTGAGGGGGATGCCCGGATTGAAAACAGAGGTGGCAGGGGCAATGCTCGTAGGAGACAGAGATTTCCAGTTCTCTTTCTCCTTGCAGGTCTACTAGAATGGATTGAGGTTTGGGTTTGGAGAGATCAATATTGACCAAGACTCTGGCAAAAGTGAGAATCCTTTAGGAGGAAGTAATATCGTCCAACTTGATAGGTTGGCCGATGGAGTTAGCAAGTGAGAAGATGATGTGTTGGCTCCAGCAATGGTAGGGGAGCCCTGAGAGCCTCACCCAAACAGGAGCAAAGGATGGCCAGACGGATTCGTCTTGACCAGGGGACCAGGGAAGGAAGAGGATCTTCCTCTTGTTAATGGACAAGGGGGAAAGACCAAGGATGAGGGCTTTGTCAGAAGGAGAGTTGAATCTGAAGATAAAATTACCTTTGATGGTGAGGGATACCAGGCAGGGTCTGGAGAGTGGCCAGAGCCTTGCTTGAGCTTCGACCCATTCGAGAGAGGGGCGCTTGCCTGCAAATTTCCCAATGACAGCACAAGAGAAAGATTCCTTACTAGAGGAAAGCATGGAGTGGGGGATGGAGAGGGATGGTTTGCCATTTTTCCAGGTGGTTGGAGGGTAGGAAGAGGGATTGGAAGGCTGAGGAGCTGGGAAGAGGTTGGCAAAGGAGAGGGGGGGTTGGGTGAGAGGGGGGCCTGGTAGGGATGGGAGCTGACTGAGCGGGGGAAGAGGTTGGGGAATGGCGATTGAGCTGGACAGGGTTGGGAAGGCTGATGAGTACTGGCTCTGATTTGAAAACAGGGTAGGGAAATGGTGGAGGTCCGAAGCGGGAGGGGGAAGGATTTGAATGTCTGATGGACGGGCCTGGCTAATGGGTTGGATCTGGCCTGGGAGGGGGGTCAGACCTGCGGGCTGGTTGAGAAGAGGGGGAGAGAGCTGAGAGAGAGGCCTGCTAATGGGGTTGGGAGAGGATGGGCGGGAACTAGGGGGGTTTGAAAGTTTGAAAAAAGGGGTTGGGTGGGATGCAGAGGTTGGGAGGGGGAGGGAAGAGGGAGGAAGTGAGGGGGTGCAGTGGGTCTGGGAGGCAGGAGGAGGAGGTTTGGGGAGGAAGAAGGGACCTATGAGGTCATGCTCACAGTCACCTTTCCTAATCGCCAGAGCTCATGAGCTGCTGATAGATCTTGCATCCATCCAGACCTAACTATAACCGTAACTTTCAATATCTACAATGTGAAGTACCAATCCAAGATCAATGCAGTAAGGTATTGTTGGTGATGATGGTGGTGGTGGTGATCTCATTTGATACTATGGCCAAGCTATTTGTTAAGTTGCAACATCAGAGTAAAAAATGCACAAATTTGACTTTCTTGCATATGAGAGATTCTATACAAATAACAGAATATGTGCCCCTGCATTTCACATGTGCTTGATATGGAGCATTCATGAGGTGGGCCCATGCTTGAATCTATGGCCCTAAGAGTCATGTCAGTCCACTCATCAGGTGAGCTGCATGATTAGTAGAAAAAAAAAATGTGCTGCCACAGAGACAATGCCCAACATTCCAGAATAAACTTATGCGACTGGCTAGTTTGACATGGAGTATCTTTTCCTTCAGAGAGGGCCAGTTTAAGTGGGTTCATCTAATGATTGACCTCCATCTTAAACCAAAACCCAGATTTTAGTAGAAATTCATCTTATCACAAATGTAATTTTTCTGCATTCATGAGATTAGGTCAAATCGAAATGCAATGGAATTATTCTCTCAAACATCAAACATAAGACAATAATAACAGAGCACAAGTAATAATGAACCTTATTTATTATTTAACTTCAATTATCTAACCAAATATGAACTAAATCAAAACCATATAAAATCTTGGCCAATTCTAAGGCCTTATAACAACTGTTCAAATATAAATAAACTAAAGAAAATCTAAATGTTTTTCTTGACATTTCTAGACTATGTCATCTGACTCCACTCTTTATTATATTCATGGGGTTTTCCTTTGTAAGCAATAAGGATTATCCTCATGATCCGATAATAATTATTCACCTAAAAATATTATATATTGATTTAGTTTTATAAAAACCCAGCAAGTAAGCAAGCGTGGATTGGTGTGATCTACTAAACTTCATGGCATTATGCATACGCCTGACAATTGAGCCCATTAAAATGGATATCCGGCTCAGCCCAAGTCCGAACATACGGGGTTTTTTAAAAATTTTGTGTCCGGTGAGCTGGGCCTGGACAATAGCTTTAAAGCCCGTCAAAATGGGACTGGGAATTGGCAAAACAGGCCTGGCCCAGCCCACGCAAGCACATGTCACGCATTTTTGTTCCCCGGACTGGTTCATTAGGGACCTTTTGGCATCATTCAGATTCTAAGAGTTTGTCTATTCTAAGAATGGATTGGGCTGAGAATATTCCCCCAGTGAGAATGGGCTAAGCTTAACTTGCTTAACATTGTTCTTGTAGATGCGTTCTCAGATAATCCAATTAGCATAATCATATTTGAAAATCCCAAACATGTATTGTAATGGAAAGGATGCCACTATCCAGGTATCCTCATTTTTACTTCTTGTATCTGTATTTTGGCATCACAAATTTCAATAAATACTATGACCTCCCTAAAAGTAAAGCAAGATATGTTTTATATATTACAATTTGCAGAGAAGGAAGGAGGGAGGGAGCTGCTGGCAGTGGCAGTGGCAGAGGCAAAGATAGATAAAGGTTTTGTTGGGCAGGGATGAGAGAACATGAGTGAGAGGTTGCTGGTTTGGGGCAAAGACTCTGAGAGTGACAAGAGGTGGTTGTGCGTTGTGCTCGTGTCGTTGTGAGGTTTGCCAGGGGAATGTTATCAGGGTCCCCCTAACACATTCAGTACTTTGGGAATACCGAAATATTCCCACGAAATGATGTCAAACTGGCCCAGGATCGGTTCAGTCATGGCCCATGATGATGATTCATACAATGAGGGACTGGATAATCTTTTAGGCATTAACATAAAATGATTTCTCTTGATTTCTGCTCAATATTTTTAGACATTAATTTACCTACATAGGATACCTAGTTGTTTTCTATTAGGTAGCATTTGGTTTGCTGGAATGTTTTTAGACAAGAATGGAATAGAGAGCGGAATGAATTTGGAATGGAATAGCGTAAGAATAATCAATTCCATTCCAACGTTTGGTACGCTGAGGAATCAACCCAGTAATAGAACTCTAAATTCTTGTTCTTGCGTTTGGTACACTGAAATGATGTCCGTAATGAAATAAAATTTACATAAAACTGACCAAAATACCCTTATTAGAATTTTGGAATGGAATGGCCTTGTTAATATTAATATTTATTATATTAATAATATAATATTAGTATATTAATAATAATAATATTTGTATATATTATATTAATAATATTATTATATTTATATTTATTATTATATTAATAAATAATATAAGTTTATATTATTATAATATTAAATATAAATTTATAATTATATTATTTATAAATATTATAATTTATTAATATTTATATAATTATATTATTAAAAATATTAAAAATAATTATAATATTAAAAATAATATAAATTATTATTATATTATTAGGGGCATTTCGGTCTCAACCAAAAAATATAAAGGAATGGAATGACCATTTCTCTTCATCCCTAGTGGAATGGTCATTCCTCTACTTAAAGGAATGGTGATTCCGGAGATAATGGTCATTCCGTTAATTTTGTACGAACTAACGCTATAATGATCATTCCGTTGGAATAACCATTCCATTCCGACCTTCATTATAGCGAACTAAACACTACCTTAATTTCTGTTGATTTTCTGATTTTCTACTTTGTCGTCAACAAAAAAAAAAAAGAACTCTGTCATGTTACTTGTTGCATTGCATTGTTAATCGCAAGCCCAGAAAAAATGAGAAAGGTTTAAAGTTCAGTTCACACGTATGCCCGTTCAATTTAGGGTCGAGATTGGACAACCTCTAAAGTTGAAGTAGAGATACGTTGGCCAGTACACTTAAACCACCAAAAACATAAACTCATATCTTATGATGTTGCAATCTGCAAGAACCGCAACACACAACTGAGGGGGAGGGCCGCACTGCTTTAAAACACATCATCTCAAGTTAAGATGAAGTATGACCTATAAGCACAGGGTCAGAATTTGGAAGTTTCCGATATGGGACTTGTGGAGTCCCTTATATCTCGGTGCTCTTTGGTGGGTAATGGGCACACCGGATTTCAACCGGACCTACCACCTTAGCCCCCGCCAGATCTCACTCTCCCTCATCTGAAATACAGTCGTCCTCGGCTCTTATACCAAATTAACTTTACTCAACTAACCATACTAAAAGCTCAAGGTGTTGGTAGGGGCAGCATAAATACTTTTTAATACTCTCGTTTCCGTTTGGGTGGTGCAAGAAAACTAATTAGTAGCCAACAGAGTTATTCAAGAGTCTAATTTATGAATTGAGATTTTTTATAATCGTTTTCTCTCATCAATGAAAGAGCATCCAAAGATTTTGTCTCATGACATTAGTATTAAATGACAAGAATTTGGAAAATGTTGGTTGACCAAGAAAAAACCGAAAGTGGCAAGATGATGTGGGAAAGAACCGACCCATACTTCGGTGGTCATGTGGGCCACACCAAAACACCTGGTCCAACATTGGGCCCCTCTCCTAACACTAACTCATGTTAAGGCGTGAATTACTTGGTCCCCCAACTATAAAACTAGCCGCTTAGGTTGGCATGTGGCTCTAGTGGGTCCCATGTGGGCCCCACATAAATATGCACAACTTTTAGATTTAATCTAATTTAACCTAGTCAATCCTATGTTAACTATTTTAGTAAGATGTAAAGTTATAATGAAATCTAAAATTGAACATAATTAACAACTGAGGCAACCCATTAACCTAACTATTATGCAAATGAGACTGAGAATTATGGAAATCCTAACTACACTAATTCATCTATTTGAGACCGAAGTTCAAAAGAATGCTAATTACTAATGTACTCGAGCAAGGATTTGAGTCCTTACTAACTAGATCTTCTTGCACATTTGCTTGAACGCCTCATCTCATGATCCTACCACCCACCATGGCCGAAATGGACCCCACGAATCTTTTTAGACTTGATCATATCTAGCTCCTTGGGATACGGCATGTACAATTGCCCTTAAAGATGATGTTTGCCCCAAAAATAGATGAAGTTAAAATATTTCTTGTAGGGTTGTTCCTATAAAAATGTTGTGATATCCCATGGCGTTAGGATGTCGCCACACTGGGCCATACGTATGATATAATACTGCCCTCGAATATCGCATGGTCCAACGTGTGTGAAATCGCATGACCTCAGCATATTGCTCGAACACTTATGTAGAAAACATTTGAACTTTAACAGTTGATGGGTAAATATGAGGGGTACAAGAACAGCTGTGCGGACAATATCCCAGTCTCCTTGCATTGGACACCACAATGGCAAAAAAAGATGCTTGTGGGCTATGGCCACAACTCATAAATGACCACATTCACTGTTTTGATGTTAGGAACTGGGACTGGGCCACGAAAATTCCGTTCCAAGTGCAAAGGACCAAACCACACGTAGAGGAGAGTGGTGTGGGAGGGAGTTGTGTCCACTGGAGATATCTGATAGATCTGGACCAGTCCAATCGACTTCTTGTCTCAGTAGAAACAGTATAAACAAAAGAGATGTAGAGGGTTTGAGTCATCTACAGAAAAGTTGCTGGTCACTGAAAAATCTGAACTACTCCACTTCTCCGTTACTGTCCCGTTCATGTCTCCCTTATTTTACGTTATCCCACTTCTAGGCTCTAGCCTTGGAGCCTGATCTGGGTAATTCTAAAAGCAAGTCTTTTATAGTGATAATAATCATAAAAAAAACCAACCCCAAGGGGTAGTTCAGTTGGCCCAGGACTACGGTTTGCACCCGGAGGTTGTAGGTTCGAAACTGCACTACCACACTGGGGCTACAGGGGAGTTTACCCGGCTTCCCTCTGGGCCCGGAGGGATTAGTCCAACCCAAAGGGTTGGGAACCCTCTAATATATAAAAAAAAAAAAAAAAAAAAAAAAAAAAAAAAAAAACCATTGGTGGGTGATGTTAGCAAGTGTAATCCTTACATCAATTAGTTGATTTTAAGCTACAACTTTACAGATATTGCTTACAAATCACAGTAGTAAATGGAAGACCTTTTGTGCTCTATTTTCATGAAGTTGGACTCATTTTGGGTGCATTTATGCAATTTGCCTTATATCAATTATCCAAAGCTAGCTGGGCCCAGGCTGGTTTGGCCCATAGCACCCCTAGCAAGAGGATCAAGATGCTTATCTTTCAATAATTTAATCTGTAAGTATAATCATCTAAATCTCTTGGCTTTGTCAACTATAAAGAACTGCCCAATGATTTGAATCATTGTGACTCAGGGAACAGATAAAAAAAAAGAAGGCTTGCAAAAGGCAGGTTGACTACAACAATATGCTGCATATTTCAAATTGTAGACCAAGGATTGAGTGATGAAGCATGTTCATATAACTTAATTTTTAACAACTACTAGCTAATCTACTATATTTCAAATTGTAGACCAAGGATTGAGTGATGAAGCATGTTCATATAATTTAATTTTGAATAACTACTAGCTAATCTACTATATATGTTTTTCTATTTATGAACCAACCTGGCGTATCACCCAAGCAATTGTCACATGATTAGATTAATTACTCCTGCTTACCTTTTAAGTTATGCTACTACACGTCCAGACAAATTTTGACTAGACTGAAGTGAAAAGAGGCATGGTAGCAGAAGTTGGCTAGTTATGTTATTAAAGGTAATTTTGAGACATTAATTAGTAACTCAGGAAGTATGAAATGAGATTTGGATTTGACCGTCTGTGAAAATGGGTATCACTTGATTTTCTTAACCTTCATGTTCAAGGCTTTGTAAGAAGTAATCATAGTTTTGGATGGGAGGACTACAAATGTAAGAAGAAACTTGATTTTTTTTTTTAGTATGTAATCACCTCTTTCTGTTTTATAGGATTCGTCATTATACCAATATGTTTGTGGGGAATTATTTGAGATCCTCAAGTTCCAATGATGTTCCACAGGAAGATTTATCCCATAACTGATAACTTGTCTTTTGTCCTAAGTAATTTGGTGATCCCATAGTATTAATAATTAATTATTAGTCACTAAGTTTATGATTTATTAAAGCATAGTCTTTGACAAAATAAAAAATAAAAAACAATTGTACTTTCATTAAAAAAAGGAAAGAAAAAAAAATACGCCCCCTAGTATTAAGAATTATTCATTAATTAGTCGCTAATTTTTGTTCATTTGATCCTGTAATTTCAAATATCAGTGTGTTATAATGGGGAGCGATTATTAGTAGTTTGGCACATCAATTAGGCATATGGTGATTCCTAAGCTTGATTGCAAACGAATCTGAACTCCACCCAGTAATTCAATGTTCAAGTTTATCATTTTTAGATTTTGAGGATATGTTAGGGTAGCATTTCTCAACAAGCTCAAAAAAGGATTGGGTTGAGTTGAGTTCATTCTTATTATTTGTCTCATAATTCAACCCAATTAGCTGAGTAAGTGCCAGCCAATCTTGTTCGAACTTGACTAGTAAGTGTCGAACGGTTTTGATTTCATATGTCAAAATTTCATGTATCTTAAAATCTATAAAGATTCATGACATGAAGTTAAATTTTTTGAAATTTAATAATGGAGCAATGGGATTTTGAACGGTTCCATTAAAGATCTGAGGCCCGCAAAATTACAAAAAATAAAGGGCCAAAACGAGCTTTAAAACTGCAACCTGTCTTGAATGGATATTGCACTGATGCAACCCTAGTTAAGTAAGTGTGAATAGGGATGTAAATGAGTCTCCAATTCCCCAATTATCCGGAGGCTCCGACCCATTAAAAAATCTAAGTTTTTATTTAGGCCCCGATAAGTAAATGGGTCCGGGTCCAGTTCCACTTTCGTTCGGACCAATGGACCTAAGACCCGACATATTACTTCAATTTATGAAAATCTCTCCTAAAAATCATGTTTTTTTAATATCATTCTCTACCTAGACTTATCCCATATATGGTTTTGGTTCTGATTCCGGTTCCAGTGCCAAGAAACCGGTTCCGAGTCCGAAATTGGTTCCACCTTTTCCGTAACGGTTCTAGTTTCAGGTCCACCATGGATCCGAACCGGAACCGACCCGTTTATAACCCTAAGTGTGATCACACATTTTCAGCTATGAAAATTTTCACATGAGAATTTACCTATTCACACTCACACGTAATTTTCACACCTCATTTATATATATCATATTATGCATAAATAAACATAATCAATCAAGATTTTTTTCGGTAAAAAGCCATGAGTGACAATTTGAATAGTTTCCCCCAGACCCTCATTCCCGCCCAATCCCACCTACCATTTCCGACAGGTTCCACCGGTAAACCTCCGCCCTACCAACCTTCCCCGACCACCCTGGCCCAGCCTCTGCACCGACCAGCTCTCCTTCAACCTCCCCCCACCTTTCCCACAGCGCAGCCCCTGCTCCCTCCCTTCCCGTCCTTCCAACCTTCAACCTCTTTCCTCTCAGGTCCCGGCAATGCAGAGCAGAACTTCCCCCCCTTCTCGCCCTCCCATCACTTTCCCCCTCTTCTAGCTACCCCATCTGTTTCCCCTTTGGCTACTCATCAAGTTCCCCTACCAGGCTCCCAACCAGCTCTCCAACCCGTCCCTCCCCCTCCAAACTTCCCCTCTCTCCCCTGGCAAACAAACTTCCTCCCCCAGCACAGTCAACCCTCCTTTCTTCCAGCAGACCAGCTAACCTCCAATCTTTCCCCTGCCTTACCCTCTTTCCCACCGTCAGCAAGCTCCCCCCCCTTTCCTCGACCCTCTTTTGCTAACTTGTTTGTCTCTTCTCCTCCTCTGCAACCTCCTACCCCAAGCTTGCCTCCTGCTTCCTTCCCTGCCTCCTCCTGGAAAAACGGTAAGCCTTCCCTTACCATTCCTTTCTCTATGATTTCTTCCAGCAAAGAATCATTTACCAATGCAGTCATTGGAAGGTTTGTAGGCAGACGCCCATCCTTGGAATGGGTTGAGGAGAGGGCTAGGCTCTGGCCTCTTTCTAGGCCCTGTATGGTTTCCCTGACCATTAAAGGCAACTTCCTCTTTCGTTTCAATTCCCCTGAAGATAAAGCCTCCATCCTTGGTCTCTCCCCTCTCACCATGGACAAGTTCAAAGTTCTCTTCCTGCCTTGGCTTCCAGGCCAAGAGGAATCACCTTGGCCATCCTTAGCTCCAATATGGATTAGATTAAAAGGGCTGCCCTACCACTGCTGGAGCCAAAACATCATCTTCTCCATAGCAAACTCAATAGGTCTTCCTATTAGGCTAGACAACATTACCCTGGGCCAAAAAATCCTATCTTTTGCTAGAGTTCAGGTCACCTTAGATCTGTCAAAGCCAAGACCAAACTCAATCCTGGTGGAGCTCCAAGGAGAGACAGAACTGGAAATAGAATTAGAGTATGAAAATCTCCCCTGCCCCAACTGCCTTTCAGCTAGGCATAAGCACTCCTCCTGTCCCTTCTCTCCTTTAGACAATAACAGAGCAGTCAACCCTTCCCCTTCTAACACTCTGGCCTCTGTCCTTATTGTTCCAGGCCCTCAAACCAATCCCTCCCCAGCTAGTCTATCCAACCAAAACCAGCTCCTCGTTTCTTCTCCCTCAGGCCTACCAACTTTACCTCTTCCCCTTCTCAACCACCATCCTTCCTCCCCTGTCTCAATCCAAATTCCCCCCCAGTCAGCTGCTCTCCCCCATACCAGTCCTCTTTCTCTTCTAGATAAGCACAACCACCTTCCTTCTAGCAACTTGCAGCCTTTCTCCACCTCAGCAGCAAATAGCTCCCTCCCCCCACCTCCACAGCCTCCATCTAGGAAGTCTTCATCCTCCACTTCTCAAACCCCTTCTCTTTCCTTCTCAGACCTGCCTTATGATACAATCTCCGAGGTCCTCCACAGAATTCCCATAGAGCCAATAGATACCTCTAACCCTTTTGACATCCTAGACAAATGCACCTTGATTGATCCAGTCTCCAACCCTTCCACATTTGGCAGAAATCTCCACACCTTCTTAGAAGGAAACTCTTCTTCTTCCTCAGATCTTCCTCCAGGATTTGAGAATACAACTCCTCCTCTAGATCCTCAGTCTCCTGGCCACTCTTCTCCTTCAGTAGCTGGCCAATCTTCAGGACAACACCAAGGCCAATCTCTCCCCCCAGCTGCTGCAGCTTCAGAAATAAAGCCCCAACCAGAGGATATTAGCTCTTCCTTAGCTGAGGCTGCCACCAACACCAGACCACAAAACAAAGGCAAAACTGTAGGAAGACCAATCCTCTCCAAAGACCCCTCCTCTGGCCCAATCACCAGGAGATCTAGAGGTAGAATCTCCCGCTCCAACCTGTCTCCATGTTAAGAATCTTATACTGGAATTGTAGGGGAATAGCAAACCCCCCTACTAAAAGAGCTTTGGCTAACTTGGTCCATCACCACTCCCCTGACCTCATCTTTCTTTCTGAACCCATGACCCTTTTTTCCTCTACCTCCTCCCTTAAGTTGAGTAATTTCGGTTTTGACACCTTCCACTCCAATGCCTCTTCAGACTCTGTCACCAACCTATGGTGCATCTCCAAGTCCTCTACCCATCTTTCCACCTCCATATCAGACTTTTCCAACCAGCACCTTACTATGCTCATCCATAATTCCCTCACTGGACTCTCCAGCCTCATAACAGGAGTCTATGGCTCCAACAACTCCCTTCTCAGAAAAGAGCTCTGGAAAGTGCTCATAGACACCTCTTCTACCCCCCTCCCCTGGAGCATTCTAGGGGACTTCAATGCCACTCTCTCCCTTGAAGACAAACTTAGTCTTCGCCAGCCTAAACCTTCTTTACTCAGAGATTTCCAAGAAACAGTTCTCCTAGCCAACCTTATAGAAGTCCTCTTCTCAGGTAACCAGTTCACTTGGTCAAACAACAGGCAAGGTCTTTCCTATGTGGCAGCTAGGCTTGATAGAGCCTTAGTCAACTCTCAATGGATGGCCCTCTTTCCAGACCCAATCCTCCATCATCTCCCTAGGATTTCCTCTGACCACAGCCCTATCCTCCTAGCCAACAAAATTCAATTTTCTCCTTCAAAAGCTCCTTTTAGATTTGAAAACAAATGGCTGCTGAATTCTTCCTTCTTGGAGGTTGTCAAAACAAGTTGGGATGCTCCAACCTTTGGCAATCCCCAGTTCATTCTAGCTCAAAAGCTTAAAGCCTTGAAGGCCTCCCTCAAGATATGGAGCAAAGCTTCCTTTGGAAACTTGCAGCAAACTATCAAAGCAGCAGAAAGTCGAGTGCTCCACAGCCAACAAAAGCTTGATACCTCCCCTTCAGAGTCAGCTAGAGCAGAGCTGCTCTCAGCAAGAGCAGAGCTCCATGATGCTTTAAAAGTTCAAGAGTCCCACTGGCGTCAGAGATCCAGAATAACATGGTTGAAGGAGGGAGACAAAAACTCAAAATTCTTCCACCATTCAGCCAGAGCAAGGAGCTCCTTCAATACTATCCATCAAATCACAGTAAACGACAGGACCTTTGAAGATCAAGCTTCCATCCAAGCTCTGGCCGTGGACCACTTTTCTTCCCTTTTCCAGCAGCAGGACAGTTTCCCTTGTCCCTCCCTGTTCCAAGTGGACAGTCCAAAAGTAACAGATAAGGAGAACCTGGACCTATCCTCCATCCCCTCAGCAGAAGAAATCAAAGCAGCGGTATTCGGCCTCAAGCAGCAGAGCAGCCCTGGTCCGGATGGCTTCAATGGTGTCTTTTTCACTGCAGCCTGGAATATAATAGGTCCCTCAGTTATAAAGGCTGTGCAGCACTTCTTTACATCCAAGAGAATTCTCAGAGCCACGAACACTTTCTTCCTGGCCCTCATTCCAAAAACCAAGACCCCTTCCAACTTTGCAGATTTCAGACCAATAAGCCTCCTGAACTTCTCTTACAAAATAATCTCAAAAATCCTAGCCAGCAGACTTGCTCTCATTCTCCCTAAGCTGATCTCCAAGCACCAAGCAGCCTTTATCAAAGGAAGGAGCATTCATCACCACTCTGGTCTGGCTTTTGAGCTATTCCAAAGGCTTAAACTCCAGCAATCTAAAGGTAGTTTCTGTCTTAAACTAGACATAACCAAAGCATTTGACAAGTTAAATTGGTCTTTCCTCTTCACTGCTCTCCAATTCTTCCACTTCTCAGCCACTTGGATAGATCTTATCAAAGATTGCGTTTGCTCTTCTATGTGTTCAGTGCTTATCAACCGGACTCCGCACGGCTTTTTCAGCTCTTCCTGTGGGCTAAGGCAAGGAGATCCTCTATCTCCTTACCTCTTCATTTTGGCTGAGGAAATTCTGAGTCTTCAGATGCACAGTCTTCTTACTCAAGGGATTTTTCGTCCAATTTCTTCTCTTCCCTCAACCCCCTGTCATCTGCTATATGCAGATGACATTCTCATCTTCATGAAAGGAGCCTCAGCCAGTGTCCTAGTTCTGCAAGATCTTCTGGAGAAGTATCAGGAAGCAGCAGGCCAGTTCATCAACCTCAACAAGAGCCAACTCTTCTTAGGAAAATGTGGCTCTAGGAGAAAGAGCAGCATCTGTTCCACTCTAGGAATCAAGGAGTCCTTGAGCCATTTCACTTACTTGGGCACCCCCATTTGCTTTGGAACCCCCAAGAGGCGTCACTTCTCTAAACTTCTGGACTCAGTCAGAGCCAAGCTAAATGCTTGGAAAGCCAACTCCCTCTCCTTTGCTGGTCGTTTAATCCTGATTAAACATGTGATCTCTAGTTTGCCAATTCACATAGCAGCTTCCTTGCCTCTTCCAGTTTCCATCTGTAAAGAAGTGGAGAGACTGATGAGACTCTTCTTGTGGACAGGCAAAGCTCTTCAAGCAAAGCCCAATTATGTGAACTGGGGCTCAGTGACTCTCCCTAAGGATGAAGGAGGTCTAGGCTTAAGGAAATTAGCAGACATCAACTCAGCCTCCTTTCTCAAACTAGGATGGCAAGCTTCCTCAGCTTCTTCTCTCTGGTCGGCCTGGTTTAAGGACAGGTATTTTAAATTTAGACCAATCTGGCACCCTCAGAATTCCATCTATGGATCTTGTATCTGGAGAAAGATGAGACGCCTGGCTCCTCTCCTCCAAAGAGATCTCTCTGTGGCAGCTGAGGTTGTAGAGATCCAGCCAGCAGCCCAACCCCAGCCAACTCGTCAGGCCTCAGACTCCTCAACCAGGCAGGAAGGCAGAGACCCTTTCAGCAGGAGAGACCCTTCAGCTGGTCAGATTACTATGAGTCAAGCTTGGAACCTGATAAGGCACAGAGGCTCTTCTCTCCCTTGGCCAAAATTTCTCTGGAACTCCCTCTCCCTCCCTAGAGTGCAATGCTTTGGCTGGCGCCTGCTTCACAACAAAACTCCGACAGACTCTCTGTTTAAGCGCTGGGGAGTTTCTCTAGCTTCCAGATGCAGCAGCTGTCTCCAAGAGGAGGAAACAGTTCCTCACCTTTTCTTCTCCTGCCCCCAGGCCAGAATGCTTTGGATCTGGCTCTTTAAAGCTTCCAAGTTGAGGCCTCCTCAGATCTTCTCAGCTGCATCTCTATGGCTCTCTCTTTCCCAAGGCAATGACTCTACAGGCAGGAAGATCACGGCAGCAGTCTTCATGGAAGTAATCTACTCCCTATGGAAGTCCAGGAACAAAGCTATTTTTGAAGACCAAAAATTTCATTTCAACTTCATCACTTTGCAGTTGCAAGAGGCCATTACCATCTCTTTGAAGAACGTTTCCAAGCCTTTTTGTAGCCCCCAACTCAAGGCTCTATCTCAGTCTTTGCAAGTGTTTGGCTCTGGCAACTCTCCTTTGTAAGAGTTAGGCTCCAGGCTTTTGTTCCTCCTTTCAGTTCCTTTCTATTTTTTGGGGTCCTATTTGGCCTTTGTAAATTCTTCCTCTGCTTCTCCTTCTTCTTTTAATACATTTACCCAATTTGCAAAAAAAAAACATAATCAATCAATTCCTATACGCATAAACGGGTGCAAAGAAAACAAAGAGCAAAACGTTCTGTCTTTTAACTTTTAACCATGGAAGAGCTTTTAAATTCACACAGACTTTGACTGAAAATACTAAAATACTATTACTTTAATACATAATATAAAAAAATCATAAACTATAAAATGACTAATAATACTAAAAGAACTTTTAATAGTCGTGCCAAAAGATGCAGACTATAAAATAATTGTAAGTACTTTTGATGATCAGGCCACAATATGCAGACTATAAAATAATTGTAAGAACTATTGATAATCGAGGCCAAAAGGTTTAGAATATAAAACAATTGGTATCTAGTTTATTGAATGAACATGAACACAGTGGAATTAAAAAGAAAAAGTCCATTGGAATCACCGCAAAGCAGCCATGAGCGAGTAATAGTACTTCCAACATTGATGTGATATATGTTCCATGGAGGGAACAGAAAGTTGGAGCCACATGCGCATCACAATCTCTTTACTAAGTCTCCCTATCACAAGCCCATCAATATAATTCGACCAGTGGGACCCACATACATATAAAGTTTGAATAACCACAAAAACAGGATCGTCTCTTGTTTTAGGTCTGATCCTAATTTCCACTGGAATCTGAAGGTCCTGATCAGGTGTAAAACTCAGGCTGACTCCTCCTTTCATTGTATGTCTCTTATTTTGATCATTTGATTTAATGAGAGGGATAGAGTGTGTTGTATGGTTCATCTCCCTTGCAAAACACATGGGTGGGGGTAGGCACACCTTTGGAAAATCAAAACCGGTTGCACACATGGACACCATTGTTGTGATGAACATATAAAGTATTATCCAAATGAGCAAGATAATTAACCGCAATTGATTGATTACCTCTTGAACATGTGATTAACTGCCTTTTATTTAATTCTTCTTCTTTTCTATAAGAAGAGTGTGTAAAATCTATAGCGATCGATCTAACTGTTGGCTCATTGAAATTGAGTCTGAGTATTACATACATAGATTACAATGGGTGTTATTAGAACCTGTAAACAGTTTTGATTTTCGATATGTGGGCCCCATCTCTATGTATTAAGCGCAGCCCATCTTTTGGAAATCCAAACCACATGCATATAATTGAAACAATTGCTAACGTTGATTGACGACATTTTTAACATATGATTAACTTCCTTTACTTTCCTAGTTCTGCGTTTTTTTTTTTTTTTTTTTTTTTTTTTTTTTATAGAAAGAATGCATAACATCAAGTGGTCAATCTTGCAATTGGCCCATTTAAATTAGTTTTCTTCTTTTTTTCTTCAATGGGGATCCTACCCGCCTACCCACGTCGTTAAGCTAGAGTTTAGACTATAGAGACTATTAAACTTGAATTTGAGTACTTAGGCCTTATTAGGTATCTCTATTCTTATTTCAAAATATCCAACTAAAAGAGACTCATAAGAAAAATAATTGTAAAAAAGAAAGACTAAAGCTCTTATTTTCACAAATCCAGAAATAAAGTCTTTCATCTTAAGGCAAAAGCGCGTAGAGAGTAGGGACGTATGCTAAATACTTTTATTTTCTAAATTTCTATCTATTTTTAATATTTAAAAAATATATATAATAGAGAGGTCAAACATGGGCTTAGATAAAGAGAACAAAATGGCCTAGATATAGAGAACAAAACAGGACTTGAACCCACCAATAATGATGAGGAGATAACAGATGTAAGGTTGGTTGGGACTTGCCGACTTGGGAGTTGCGAGTCTTTGTGAGACTTGTTTGCGACATGACCTACTGGGACACATTGCGACTAAAACGAGGAATATGCGCTTACACTTTCCTACCATCTCATTTGGTCATGTGATTTATGAGGAATCTATATTTGATAGAGATTATGTTTGATCATGTGATTTGTGACTGATCAATAATTAAGTGATATAGATTGTGAAAGGTTCAGATTTCAGATTCTGGACCCCACTGATGGATCTACTGCTGCAGCTCTCCGGGAGAGAATTGATGTACTAGGGAGCTGAGTCTTGTGAGTTGACCTACTGGGAAAGTGTGGTCCATTGCACACAATACAAGAATTAAGGGCTTTCACTTTCCAGCTCCAACTACTTGTCTTATTAAACTCCAACCACTCCATGTGCTCCTATTTTGCTCCATACAATATACATTGAGTCCTAAGACCTCCCAAGTTTCCTTCCTCTGCACTACTGCTGTGGAACCCAGGTTCCTTGATCAAGTTTCCAGAACACAAGCAAGTATATGAAATGATAACAACCTCCTCCAAGGGGTTAGTCGAGTGATCAGGATCACAGTTCTTCTTTCTTCCGGAGCTAGAAGTCCTGATATCGACTTTCGGTTCCCCCCTCTTTAGAAACCGAAGGTTGAGTCCACTTGTATTACTACCTAAGGGTCACAGGGGTTTTATCCGACTTCTCTTTAAACCCGGAGGGAATAGTCCAGTCCAAAGGATTGGAAACCCTCCGTTAGTGAAAAAAAATAAAATAAAATGATAACATCCAATCCAATCAGCCGAAATTCATTCAAAGAATGCTTGGAAACAAGGAGCCCCTTATACCCCATCACTATAGTTTTACCATGGATTTTGGATGAACAGGCAATGCATTTTATTTTAGGGCCCACCAAATGATAATGATGGTTGTTTGAAGCATTCAACTGTGGGCCCCACATATAAAAACTACAAATTAGAGAAACAGTGATGCAACTGGTCCTTAGACACTGCAGAAGAGCCTATGATAATTTTATTGAAAGAAGTGGCCTTTGTTTCTACTGAAAATGTGTGAAGAAGAAAACAAATGAGAGGGTGATAAGAACTTGCTGAGTTCGGCAATATATGAACCGACTCACCTCACTGGTAAGTGGGGTAGTTTCTCATCTTACTGTCCAATTAGTCACCTCGCATTACTAGATTATTAATAAAAGAAACTGATTTTTTTTTTTTTTATAACTTGGGGATTTCTTTAAAAAAAATTTAGGCCAAACTCGAAATCCACGGCGCGCGGGATAATGAAATTTTAGAAACTATTGAGAAACGTGCTTTATACATGATGTCAGTTTTCTTAACAAAAATGCCCTCGTTAATGAGGGCATCAAAATGGGTCAAAATTAAAATCAATCTCGAAATTAAGAGACGAATTAAAATCAATCTCGAAATTAAGAGACGAATTAAAATCAATCTCGAAATTAAGAGACGATTACACAATTAAAATTAATGTCTTATATATATAAATAAATTCCTTGAAACTAGGATGTTACATTTTCCTAATAAAAAAAATCAAGCTGAATAGCACCAAGGCTTAACTATCCATGACTACTTTGTGGATAGTTGAATTTTTAAGGGTGAAGAAAGATTGAAGGTAGGCCAAGCAAAACTCCAGAGGATGAGAAATCTTCTTTAGAAGCATCACTCAATTACTCCATGCAAGTTATCCATGCATAAAACGAAATCAGTTTCTCATGAATCGAGTACAAAAAAGAGTCCCATATGTAGCAAAGTTTCTTTTCAAAGAGTCCTATGTAAATAGAAGTTTTTCTTTGGAAGAGTCCAATTTAATTATCTAAAGAATATTGAAAGCAAATCTTCTTCTAATCTCTCTTCATCAATTGATAAGAGCACATTTTGCTATTTTTTCAATTGATTAAACAGTTCCATTAGAAGATTAAATTCGGATTGGTTACTAAACAAATAGCTTCATCATAATCTTATCCTTAAGATCAAATTACCAAAAGTTATCTTCATCGGTTCTCTCATTCCCATGGAGCCCAATCAATCCAATTAAAAGTTCAAATTCAAAATTTGAATTCTCAAGACATTCCCCTTTTTTTTATTTGTCATTCCAAGCACCACATCAATGTGCTTTCACTCCAAGGGGATACTCCAAGAATCTAGACTGGCAACCTGTTGATTGTAGATTCCAAAACACCTCTTGCTCATTGGATTAAAAATATATATCAGTTGCAGGCTTTCTGATTTATTTTTTTTCCTTACTGTTAATAATGTTTTCACAGCTATATTCACCTCATTCATTTCTTACTTGAATTTACGAGTCTCAATTTTCACAGCATAGGCAGGCTGGGATCCTGGCCCTTGGCTGAGGGATAGAGAACTCGGATGAGAAAATGTGACATGCCCAGAATTCAAGCCGACGTCTCAAACTACAAAGGTAAGGGAGCTTTAACTTTGAATAGTACCAACTTTTTTCTGTTTTTTTGGGCATGGAGATAGGTACATGAAAGATTAGTAAAAACCCATCAGTAAGAACTTCATTATATTCTTAGGTTCCACCCAGTAGTCTGTAAAATATATTATATATTCACATAGAGAGATATCCAATGGAAATTGATTAACATGAATTATGCATTTGTGTTTCAAATAATCTATACTTCATGCTTTTTTTATACGATATCATTATCCTCTTAGTCGTCAATACACATATATATTCTGTTTTAGATAAAGTGTGTTTGTGAGTTCTTCTCTCTACATATGATATGATATCGTACAAAATAATTTGTAATCTTTACGTGAAGACAATTAATTTCATGAAGATGAAAGTAAAAATAAGAAGATATCAGATTATATTATACTCGAGGTTGGCTTGCTGCTTATAATCAGGTATTTCTTAAACTTAATTACCATTATCTTTATTTTGTAGTTCGATTTTAAAGTTCATTTATTTTGGGAAGAAATTTTATTTTCTAAAGTGTAGTCTTTTTTTTTTTTTTCGCCAATTGCTAAGAGATATTTACTTTATACAACCCAATATTTTTCTTTAATTATGATTATATCAGTTTGTAGTTTATACAAATTTTTACGATTTTTCTTGAATACCTTTTATTATTTCCCTTCGGGTGGAGCTTTTTGCGCCGAATCGTTTCTCTTAAAATTGGAAGCCGACAGATTCATTCTGATACTATGTAATAAATAATAAGACAGTCCAAAAGCTTAAGTTGGTACAAATACGTGGGCTGATCAAAGTCCAGGAATTTCAGGATTTGTGAATACAAGATGGACCCTGCAAACGAGAATTCCACTCTCTTCCTCTGTTGGCCGGTGGTCCCACCTCTAAGCTCATGGCACCAATTAGGTTTTCACGTGGGTTCCGGCTTTGAAGTTGCTCCACTTGGTGGTTACTTTATTATCTAGCCATGGTCCCGTTGCCAGATGTTGAATACTTTCCCAAGAGACGCAGCTCAAGCCTCAAGATCCTACGTTTTTTTAAAGTTTCCAGTTGAACTCTTTTCACGTAAATCCGTGTGACAAGCCTGACTCTATTAAACCTCAATAACTATCTCATGTAAAACTATCTTACAAGCTTGACTCTATTAAACCTCAATAACTATCTCATGTAAAACTATCTTACAAGCTTGACTCTATTAAACCTCAATAACTATCTCATGTAAAACTATCTTACTAGAGATTTTGACCTAACAACTTCATTAATATCTGACATTTTCTCTATCTTCCAAATGGAAGTCCATTAAATTCATCAGTATACAAGCAAGTACGTGTTGGAGTCTCCTGCATTTAAATTCATCAATTGGTATACTTTTGTTAAGAATTTGTTCAACTTCAACTTTTAATACTATCAACAAATGCCCGTGCTTAGTTTAGTCCAAAATAAAATTTATTTAAAATACTTTAGTTTTTCTAAAACACTATACACAACTTATATTTCAAAGTCAAATTAAAATATAGGATAAATTATTATGAAAAATAAATTTTAAAGTATTTTATTATATTCATATTAAATATCTAGCACTTTTGTAAATAAAAATTTTCAATAAAAACAATATCAATGCATTTTGCAAGACACGCTTTTTGATTATTTACTTCAACAGTCCTTTTGATTTTCTAACTTTATTAAGGACATGAAATCAAACATTCATATAAGAAGGCATAGCCTTAAATTTATTTTTAAATCAATCACCTTACTAACCCTTAATTTTTTAATTTTCTTCAAAACTTGATAGGAAAGTACATTAGATGAAAGATACGACATATAAAGTATAATCTTAAAATCCAAATTGAAAGATATTTTGGTGCTTGAATAACTAATTAATAGAAAAAAGTATAAATCTAAGAAAAAATAGACTTGCAACTTATTAAAAAAAATAATAGTTCATTCCTATTGCACGTTGTGACAATAAACCACCAACATGATTTATGGAAAAAAATATATAATAATTTTTAAATCATGATGTAAATAAATAAATAAAAACAAATCTATAATCTTCATAATATACAATACCAAAATATAAGCTTTCTAATTTGTTATTGTGATCAAATTACTTACATGTCCACTTATAAAGTTAAAAAGTTGGAAAAAACACCAAAGAGATTGTTGATTTATGATAGACTAGCAACAACGCCCCGTGCTTAACTCATGGCAAAAAGTAAGATATTACATTTTGAATATATAAGATATCAAAATTAATTATAAACATATATCCATGCGTACTTATATAAAAACAGTCAACACATCTTCAATCACAAATACAAGTGGTCAACATCAACAATAAACTATTACAAAAATAAAGCTAAAAAAACTCATTCAACAACAACATAAAAATAATAATAACATCAATAATTACTAAAGAAGATATAGAAAAAGCGAATTTTGTTAATATATATAATATTAGTAATAAGAAATGCATTCAAGTTTTTATTAGGGGCATTTGGGCGGAGGTCCCTCAACTGTGGTTTTTATTGCAAACAATCCACGTGTTTTTTCCATAGAGCCAAAGGTCCATTTTCAAGTTTTAAACACTTAAAAAATCTACAAATGCCCCTCTTAATTCATTCTGTGTAGTATACAAAAAAGGAAAACTGATTTCGTTAAGAGTTTCATTTGGAGAAAAAAAATGGAGAAAATCCGTCAATTTCGTGAAGATTATCTAATTGCACAAATCAAGGATTACGATAGGTAAGAGAAAGAAAATGAGAAAAATTAATTCAAAGAAGGATAAATCATCGAGAAAATCTGCACGTGAGATCGGACAAAACTCAAATAAATTTATCTGAGAATGAGAAATCATCAAGAGAATTTGCACATGGGTCTAGGCAAAACTTAGATAATTTTTTTCAAACTCGGATAAATTTGTTTTGGTCCAAACTTAGATAAATTTGTTCGAAATTCAAAAAAGTTGTTCAAAACTTATATAAATTTATTTGAGTTTTGCCAAAAATTCAGGTAAGTTTACCGAAAACTCAGATAAATTTATCTGGGTTTTCGTCCATTTTATCAAAGTTTCTGTTAAATTTATCCAAGCTCGACGACACCAAAAGTTAGAATATGGAAAATCAAATTCTAATGAAAATTGAAATCCAAAACAAGAACACTTGATAACCATGATCCAATCGAGAAAAGAGAGAGAGGGAAAACAAGCAAAAGAGCAAACTGCTCTATTTCAAATCAATTATAGAGTGAGAGAGATTTGAAAGAGACTTCAGATGAAAAAGTAGGAGAAAGTAAAATCGTTTATATCTTTGAAGAAATGAAAGAAAGAGAATCGGAAGTCATGGTGGCGATGAAAGGTGCTATGCAATGGTACTCCATAATTATGGAAAGGAACTGAAAATGGAAAATAAGAGAGAAGAAGATGGAAGGAGTTCTCCAAGACAACACAGAATAAGAGCAAACTTGGCCTACGAATGAGGGTTGAAAGGGGCAAATTATTCATGAACATATATGACGTGGCGAATTAGGGACCTCTCACAAAAATATCTCCAGCTGTCTGGACTATAGACATTAGAGAAAAAGTTATTGGGCTAGATGCCTTAGAAGATCGTGCTTATGGATTGTTAGCTAATTTACCATTTTTATTACCCATTGAAAATTTCAAAGCTCAACAAAACAAAGCCGCCCCATTTGAACTTGTTTGTGCAACAAGAAGATTCTAGTTTATGCAGATTTTTATTTCCTCATAAGAATGAAATTTTGTATTTTCGTAGAAAACTAAAGTCCTCTCTATTAAGGAAAAATGATTAATTTTTTTCTTTGATGCAAGGAAAATACATCACACCAAACAATATAATATTGTTAACAAAGAAAATCATAAAAATGTGTAATCCTCTCGTTGCGCAAATGCACCATTTTTTTTTATTTTCACATAGGCCAATAGTCATTTCAATCCCTCCGCAGAAATTTCTTCTCTACCCATTTGAAGTAGTACCAATACCATTTTAGAACTGATCAAACCATTTTTTAGTTTTAAATTTAAAAAAATATATATATAAACATCTTAACTTTAAAGTCATAAATCATGAGACTTTAAAACCACAAGCTAGTGATATTTGATCACAATAATAATGGGCCCACGGAAGAGTAATTTATGGTGGGCCAAACCTAGGGCCATACGTCTATATAATCAGATCAGAAAAGGATACCTGTAAGATTCAACCAAAAAACTCCAACCTCAAAACGTTTTTATCACAAGCCGATTCATGAGGTGGTCTACCAAAAGGTAGGGTTTGATTTTCATTCACATGTGACAATCTTTGAATAGAGTAGAACTGTATTTGGAAACTAAAAAAAAATGATATTTTTAATGAAAAATTTATCAGTATGAATTGTAGCAAGGTGGGTCTCAAATATTAAAATAAAAAAAAATGACAATCTTGAGAGAATGGAAGATAGATGTTGTTGAGGGAGATAATAACTGTAACAAAATAGACAGATTTTATGAGATATTGATTGAGAGACTTTATGAGATAGAGGATATGGATAAAGATATTTTTTTTGAGAAAAAACTGTGGCATATAATGAAATGACAACTTAAAACACTCTATGCTTTTTCTTCATATTTATTTAAAAGGAGAATGAATGGATTGCAGAAGTGGCATCTCTTATTCTCCATCTCCCCCATTTACTTTAATATATATAATATTTCAAAGTTATTAACGTCCATGTTTGATAGTTTGTTGGATTGGTGAGGAGTCGTCTAATATCCTGATAGTGATCAAGTGGGCCTCAACATATAGTCTACACATTATGTGGGTAATTTTTGCAGAAGAGTAGAGAGAGTGCAATGCTTTTGAAGCCACCGATGAACCGGAAATTTTTGCAGAAGAGTAGAGAGAGTGCAATGCTTTTGAAGCCACCGATGAACCGGAAAAAAAAAATCTACTTCAATGTATATACTTTGCTTCCTTGCCACTTCACGTTTCCACTAACCCGTAATCCTCTCAATCTCTGTTAATCATGCAAGTGGGATTATATCTATCCCTGCAACATCTATATTCTAACAATCCAAGTTGTTAAAAAAAAATGTATGCGAGGAAAACTAAAGAAATGGAGCTGACGTTATAAATCGAGATCAAAATGAGTAGGGGGACCACCCTACGTGGAGGACTATCTTCCCTCCACTTACCTGCAAACTCACTCTTTTATCTCTGAAATCCCCATTGCAGATGCCGTAATAGTGTTTGGATTTGAAGTCAAGTCTCAATTGCATGATGTCGAGGCTTCCTGACATGAATTTTCAGGCACTGCACTGACAAGGTGTGACAGATGATAGTGATATTATCTTGAGTGAATTGTGAATTTTGAATTTGTGGCGATACTTGGGTTTGGTTTTTTCTTCTTTTGAGAACCTTGGGAACCTTATCTTTGTTTATTTATATCTACGGTTATGGAGTCATTTTCCTTTGAGTAAACATATAAGATTCTAAAATTGAAGGTGGTTAGGAGTTTTCATGAGTGATTTTGTCTTAAATTTGAAAGGTTTTAATGGTGATTATAGTACGGCGGAAACTATTTATTGGTTTTTAAGTCAGTACTCTTATGTCTAACCTTCCACTCCCAAAATTTGTTTATTGAAGGTGGGTTTCTTTTATTTTGCCTTTTTTTTCCTTCTGTTTTTTTTACAATGTGTTGTTTGCATGCAGAAGTCGCTTAATCAGATGAATTCCAGTTGCCACTTTGGGGTTTCATGTTGTTTTTCAACATGTTTGTGTGAGATTTTAATGGGTTTTCTGTCGTTCTGGTCTGTGCACTCTGTTTTGCAGTGGAAGAAAGGGTCTTGGGCGTTTTTCTGTCAATTGCTTAAATGGCTGCATATCCCACTTGTGTCCTTTGCTGCTTTTTTTTTTTACCCTCTTTGATTTATTTTTCTTTTTGTACTTCAAATGGGTTCCTTTTGATTGCAAATAATTTATAAATGAGGTTCATTTGTCTCTCTCTCTTTTTTTTTCTCCTCTAATTTTTATGAAGGTTACTCTTCTGCAACTGTCAGAATTGAGGGGTTTTGTTATGTTCTCTCTCTCTGTTTGTTTGTTTTTTTATTTTTTATTTTAACTTCAAAGTGGGTTTCTTTCTAATATCTGATCAGTGAAAGGTTAGGATTTTAATTGAAGGTTTCTAAGGCCTCTGCTGCAAGTTCTTTTCCCCTCTTAATTGCATAACCCATTTGCAAAATTGGAGCTTTTTAAGCACACTGCACAAATTTTCAGGAAGGAAAAACAGTTGGATAAAAATCACTGTGCTTCCTTCTAATGCTCTGGGTTAGTTATAAATGTTCCCACACATTTAAGTTCTTCTCGAGTTCCAGGGGGATGTCACATGTTATCAGGTAACTTCAGATTTAGTTTCTCTAACGTGGTTTTTAAGGGCTTGAGGGGTTTAGTAAAAATTTCATGTGATGTTGCTGGGGGAAGATATGTGGTAGACCCATGCATTTGGTAGAAGTTGTTGGGTGCACTTATTTGTCCATTTGATATGTTTCAGATAAAAGAGGAAAGCCTGGAAGGGAAAGGAATATCCAATTATAGAACTTGATCTCAAATCAAATTTGCTCCAACGATTCTGTTGCAATTTTCTGACATTTTGGTGAGAGATGGTTGAGACAGTGTCATGTGACTGCAGTTGGAAAGACGGTCACAGTTGTGGGTACCTATGAAGGAAAAGTGACGAGATAAAAAGCAGTGCTTCTTCCTGTGAAGTTACTTATTTTTGGGTGAGAAAGTGAAAAGTCAAGAATTAGAAATGGACCCAACAGCTCCAAAGAGCCTTGAAAGAGTTGTTTCTCAGAGAGCTCTGCAAATGAGTAGCTCATTTCCTTGTCAGGTTTGCGTGGTGGGTTTTCTGTGTGGTATCTGTGTTACCTATTTCTTTCAGGCTGCGCTCACATCCTCCAGAATTGTGGAGTTTGGGTTCATCTATTCAAATCCATCCATGGAAATTCCCCCCAGCTTGAATTCAATGGATAGCAGTAAGTAATCATCTCCCAAAGTAGATATTTTTCTTGTCTTCTTGACGAGTAAGGAATAGGGACACTTTATGAGCAGTTATTTCAAGCAAAATAAAATTAATGTGAAATCTTGGTACCATATGGTTCATATGTAGTAGTTCTGTGAGTTAGTCTTTTTTGTATCTTGGTTTTGTTTCCTGCAATTGGTTCAAATTGACAATATTCAGTGCTGCTATGAAGAGATTTCTTGAGCTATGTTGATGATGGTGGTGGCTACTAGTCTACTACCAATATAATCTCTCAGCTACTCCAAAGAATAGCTAAAAGCCTACAATTGACATAGATACAGTAAATGGGTGCATTTGGATGCCTCCCAATTAACAAATAGTTTGAATGTGTTGGTATAACAGATTGTCGTCCGTTTGCTTCTCTGCCTTTCAAGCTCTAGATTGATGTAGATTGATGTTGGCAATCATGCGATATACACTTGTAAATGCACTGTGTAATGGGGAACAATTTGTTCTAAGTTTTCAAACTGCTTTTGTCTTATGTACATCCAATTGCAATGCATTGGCCATTTTCTTTCAACTTGCAAGCTGCTAGACATCTAAACACACTGCAAAAACAATAAATAACAAATTGGTTAATTCTCTTAACTTCACATTCCTGCTTCACTGATCTAAACCTTGCATTTGATGGTCGTTTAACCATCTTCATCTAGTTATGTTAATTTCTCTATTGTTATACGGTTATGATGATTTCTTTACATACAGTTGTAAGTTGTGCCCTTTCCTATTGCAACTGTAGATATGAGCGGAAGCGGAGATTGCAGTTCCATACCAAATAAACTGGGGAAGAAAGTGAATTTACAAATAAGTGACAAATTGGATGATGATGGCAAAGTCACATTGTTGTATTCAGCTTGGACTGCTATGTTGGATGAATCGAAAAATGGGGAGGCTGAGGTTGTGAATGTATCGAGTATTCCTAATGCTCCTCATTTGGAAAATTGTGAATTAATTACACAAGTCAATCAACGGCTTGATAGTCGCAGCGAGAATGGAAGCTTTCCTCCTTGGACAATTTGGAAGGGTCTATTAGGTGAACAGTTGCTCCAGCCAACTTTGGTAACTGATGGAGAACTGATGAATTCTTGGAATCAAGAAAACTCCGGAAAGGCTTATCCTCCATGGGTATGTGTACTACCATCATTGTCATTGACATCCCATCTGATTGGGTTGACGTTGCTTTGTCTACTTTTCCTTTCATTTCTATTTAGAGCTAAATTCTTTGTCTCTCATATCATGGGTATATTTATATTGTTATAACTAGTTTGAAGATCTGTTTAAGGTTTGATTTTAAAATTTGATCATGGTTGTGTATTTACTCTTTGACGTTTCTCTGTGTATTTATGCAACAATGTGTATAGTATCTGCGTTTGAATATGCATTTTCTAATAAGAAGTTGGCTATGTTTATATTGCATACCTTACTGCATGTATCTGTTCATGATATGTAGTTATGCTTGTTCTGGTGATTTTTTAAATTCAGTTGTATTGGCAAGCATGTATAGGACATGTAAACAAAGATGTTCAATTTATTTGGAGCATTGGATCCATTCTTGCAATTTTTCATTTACAATTTTACATTAGTTTTTCTGCTGATTAAAAGTTACATATACAAAAGCAGACATTATGCACTTGGCCTTGGGCCAATTTATTTATTGACAGGATCTTGCTGTTTAATGTTCATGATATCATTTATCTAGCAATGACTGCAAGAAGGGCTTGGTAGTTTTATTCAATTTTTCTGAATTACTGAATTTGAGTTGTTACTGAATTGGTAGTAAATTTGGAGTTTCTATTACCATGTTAACTACTAAATAATGAATTCAACATATTTATTTCCAATACCTAACATACCAATAATGCTGAACTATTTTCAGATTGTTGGAGCAGATGAAGATAATATCCCACTAACAAGAAAAGTGCAACGCGATCTGTGGATCCATCAACACCCTCCTAATTGCAGTGATCCACAAGTACGATTTCTGGTTGCTGACTGGGAGAGGATACCTGGATTTGGTATGGGAGCCCAATTTGCTGGAATGTGTGGTCTTCTTGCTATTGCAGTCAATGAAAAGAGGGTTCTTGTTACAAACTACTATAATCGTGCTGATCATGATGGCTGTCAAGGTAGTATTTCCCAATCCAAATGCTATATATAAGCCTATATCTAGGATTTATTTGTTACTTATTGTGAAAGATATGTTATAATTTTAAATCTGCTTCAATTGTGATCTCATTTTCCCATTTAAGAACTAGATCATCGTTTGTTAGATATTTCAAGACATTTCAGACTTAAAGGAAATTCACATGAGAAAAGTTGGTATTTCCAATGTATCTGTATTAACAGGTGGATCGCGCTCTCGCTGGTCTTGCTATTTCTTTCCCGAAACATCTGCAGAATGTCGTGATCGTGCTTTAGAACTTATGACAAGACCGGAAGCTTGGGAACAAGGAATTGTCAAAGGAAAGGAAAATTATACCTCCAAGGAGATATGGACTGGACGAATACCTAGGTAAGTTTTTACTGGTAAAGTTGTAGTGCTTCGTAGAAGAGGGAAGCAAAAGGGTTGAGGATCCGCTGTGATGCAGGAATCTGTGATATCCAGGACATCCATCATTAGACTTTCCATGAGCATGCCCTGGGCCAAAACAGCTTGGTTGTTGAATGATTGGCACAATTTTATTTCCACTGCCCATTCTTCTTATACTTTGTGGCCAAGCTGATAAGTGGAGCCACCTGATTTTGGTCTAGGTCCTATTTTCTGGGGCAACCTGATGAATTTCAGCCCAGGACTTGTATGCATGTGCTGCACTGCACATGCGGAACATGCAGTGATCATATTCTTTCAGTCGTCTGATTCCTTTGTAGAATGGATAGTTGGTGATAATGTTTGTGAATTTTCTATGCAGAGTGTGGGGTAATCCATGGGATTATATGCAACCAACAACTGAAATAGATGGGATATTGGTGACACGTCACCGAAAAATGGATCAAAGGTGGTGGCGGGCACAGGTAGGGGGAAGACTTAGAATTTGTCCACAAATTATCTTGATGATCACTGACATAAAATGGGGATTTCTCTCCAGTGCAGACAGTCATCAGAAATATAGAAATTAAAATTTCCCAGGTGTGTAGGACCAACCCAGAACAAAGGATTACAACTATGGCTTGAAGAGAAAATATAGACAGAGATACTAATATCATCATTATCAAAGCCTTGTCCCAAGTATGTTGGGGTTGGCAAAGAGATACTATACTCTTCAAAATTATCCAAAAGAAATCATCATTATAGGGCTCTCCAGAAGAAACAAGCTCACAAGTTTTATCCAGAGGGCTGGGTGAAGCACCTCCTCCGATTGTTTGTCATTTTTTTAATGGACCGATTGTTTGTCATTGAAATACAACATCCAGCCGTATTCCATTTCCAATTGTATATAGGGCCAGACAGCTCTGTTTCTTACTATATGAAGATGCAGAGTGGTTTGCTACTAAAGCTTTTTGAGTTTAAGGATTAAAAAAGCATATACATGTCTGCTATAGTTGTGCCTGCAATTTCTGTATGTAACTGATATGCAATAATCATCACCTTTGAAATCTATCTCATTGATACTATCTTGTCACTAAACTGCTCTGGATTCTGTGGAAGGGTCTACCAGTCTGTAGATTATTGCTTTTCATGTCAGTATTGTGACGAATCAGCACACACTTAGCATACCCTTGAACTTACATCGATGAAGGGAACTATTTCCTTCTTTTCCTGTCTGTGTCATAATGAATCAGCACCCATTTAGCATACCCTTAAACTTACTGGATCAAGGTAGTTATTTTCTTGCCTGCAACATTCAGTTTCTGAGGTCCTGAGGAATGTATGTATAACCATGCGCTTTGCATTTTAGTAATGCTTTCTTTTCTTTTAGTATTACTAGTAGGATCATTACTTCTAATCTTACTGTTTCTAATACCTTTGGTGCCTATATTCCATTTTCACTAACATGTAGGCATTTCACATTTTTGTAGGCAATACGCTACCTGATGAGGTTTCAAAGCAAGTATACATGCAGTCTGCTAAATGCTGCTCGCCATAAAGCATTTGGAATGGAAGCTGCAAGAATGGTTCTTGGAAGTCTGAATGCAGAGTGGCCAGAGGTGTTTCATTGTTAAATATTCTTATGCTCTTCTCGTACTTGCTGTCACACATTATGATAAATTTAATTGCTCTTACTCACTGATCATATTTTCATTTCCCTTGAAAATAAATTTTTTATTGTCTAAAAGTACAAGGGTTGGGGCTATTAACTTTTCCTATAATCTTCTTAAGAACTTAAAACATTCATGAATAATAAATCTTCTTAAGAACTTAAAATATTCACAAAAAATACACATTATAGAAGGTCCATTCCAATATAAAGACTTACTGGCCTGAATATAAGAACATGGCTTGACCACATTTCATTTCATTTCATTTATCTTAATTGTACTTCTCACCAATCAAGTTGAGAAATTGACATGCCTCAAACATTTATTTGTGTTATATTTTGTCCGTTTAGATATAGGAAACATGTCTGTCTGTGGGTTCTCTTAATTGGACAAGCCATAGCTTGGGACTAGGTATAAAATTGGTTGATAATAGGGATCTTAGAACAATATGATTACATAGAACCTTAAAAATGAAAAACTTCAGAGTAGTATGAGATAAATTAGGAAACTCAACCGCACCATAATATTAATTGAATATAATCATAATAATGTGAGATTATCTCTCAGTCTAACCTAATCACATAATCACAATATTATTGTTTTTATCCTAATAAATCAAAAAATGTTCCTCCACGTAACTAACAACCACAGCCTTCCTAATCTGTATTCTCTATCGCAAAAAAACTTTAGACTCGGATGCTCAGGTATTTGTAAGAGTAAAAGGCAACAGATCCCATTTTCCAAGACTTCAATCTCTAGATTTATCTTCATGACTACTGGCTCTACAAAATTGTGTCAATAAAAGATAATTATAGTTGTGCTACAATCCCAGGTTCTGTTTTTACCAATAAAAAAAATTCCCAATTTATGAATATTGTTGGGAAATATTGAAATCCTGGATATGGTAGAAGGTAAGAAGTTCAAACAATTCTTGTTGCCTTGTACCCATATCTTATGGCTTAAGATGATCTGCACTAATACATCTTTTATGTAGTCTAGCTGGACCTGTTAACTGAAAGAAAAATACATATGTCAAAATTATGTATACACTCCCCTTTGAACGTTCCATGGGTGTGAATTATTCATTCAAATCTATCCTTTCCCATCTCATTACATGGTTCCTACCTACAAATTCCAAAGAATACATGAAATACTCAAGTCAGGTAATTATTTCTTCATTAGTTTATATTCCCGTCATCCCATGTAAGAAGTGAATTACCAGTAAATAATAGTTAGTATCATTCAAAAATGCCTTTCGGTTTTTCTCTTTTATAGTGGAATAGCTAATGTATCATGCAGGTAGTAATCATTTCATCGTTCTATGGTGAGGCGTTTATTTTTTATATATTAAATATGTACAAATGAGTAGCTTTCTTTTGCAGAATGTTGTAAACAAGTCACAGGCTGATATCGAGCGGTTTGTATGGTCCAACAAAAAAGCATGGATGCCCAGACCGCTTTTAAGCTTGCATGTAAGAATGGGTGACAAGGCAGTTGAAATGAAGGTGGTTGGATTTGAAGAGTACATGCGTCTTGCAGATCGCATGCGAAAGCGCTTTCCAGAACTTAATAGCATCTGGCTCTCCACTGAAATGCAGGTTTGGGGTTTTCTGACCCTTTCTTTCTTTTTTCTTTGTGCAAGTATATAAGATCAGTAGATCACCCTACTAATTCTCTGTGTTATGTTATGTTATGCAGGAAGTCATAGATAAAACAAGATCATATCCTCGTTGGAACTTTTATTACACAAATGTGACACGCCAATTAGGAAATACGTTGATGGCCAATTATGAGGCGAGCCTAGGCAGAAAGACCAGTACAAATTATCCCCTCGTTAACTTTTTAATGGCTACTGAAGCTGATTTCTTTATTGGAGCTTTGGGTTCCACATGGTGCTTTTTAATAGATGGCATGAGAAATACTGGTGGGAAGGTAATGGCCGGCTACCTAAGCGTCAACAAGGATCGGTTCTGGTAATTAACTCAAATCTCAGATATTGTATGTAAAAATAAAATATATATTCGTACTCATTTCTTGTTCTGTATAGAGATTGTCTATAAATCACTTTGTAGTTGTACAGAGACTAACCAAAAAGAAAAGCTGAGACATCCTTGTTAGTAGTGTAAATTAGCACTCTTGTTTATATATATCCATATATATATATATATATATATATATGTGTGTGTGTGTGTGTGTGTGTGAGACTACAGAAACTGTCAAGATTTAGGGCCTCTTTGCCTACTTTTTTTGTGATTCCTAGGATTTTATAGTAAAGATGGTTATATAAATGATTATTAAAGAGGCTAGATGTGAAGGGTCTAAAGTGGAGATCTTGATGGGACCATCACTTTCCTGGGATTCAATATAGGTGATGTGGTGGGTCATAATTTCCTGTTCAAGAGAGGTTTCCTGTCAAATTCTACCAAAAAAATAAAAATTCCTGTCGGAGAGGTTTCCTAATGGCCTGTGGTGGGTCATTTTCACCTTTAATCATTCACTTTTAGGCTGTTTGATGGAAGACATTTCTATAAAATCCTAGGAATCACTCTCTTATGAGAAAAAAGGCCCTTCATGGAAAAATGTAGAATCTAGAAACTCAAGTTAATTTGCAGAGTTGTTCAACTTTTGAAAATTTTGTTACTCCTGACAATTTTTTCTATTTGGTAGCATCAGGAATTTTTATATGTAATTGGTATTTGGAGCAGAAAAGGAGTCCAGTTTTGACAAATAACAAGTTTTAACTGGAATCAAATGCACCTGCAATCAGTTTTGGGAAGGCCAAACATTCTTGGGATTTTTGTAAATTCTGTAGAAGTTGGAATTTCAGCCCTTGAGATTTGCTGAAAGGCAGCTGACCCCAATTTTGTTGTTGATCAATGTGTGTAGCAGCATTGTCATGGTAGACAGAACAGGTTTAGTGGGGTCCATGGCGGGCCCGCCGCGTTACCAGACCTAATCTGGGCCTAAAGGTCAAAGGCACTGATTTTTAGGCCTTATTTTGAACTGGAACCTAACTTGTGGACATCCACTTCGGTGTCTTCTGAAAAGTCTATTTGTCAAAAGGAGAATGATTAAAGTCACAAGAAGGCATGAGTTCCTAACTGATTTACCAAAACTGACTCCTAAGATAATCTCTTTTAAAACTGAAAAAAAAAAAACCCGAAAGAGGGGAACTTAAAAATGATTGAAACACAGTAGGTGTAAATTATTATGCATGGATAGGAGATAGCCTAAAACCAACTTAATTGGATCCAATTGGGTGTAAATTTTAAGGCCTTAAAGTTAAAAATGGAAAAAAATTCTGGTCATTTGGTCTTCATAGGTAACTTTAAATTTCATATACAGGTCAAGATGTCTCAATATATGGGCCATTATTCTCACAATTGGGCCATCAACCCAATGTATTACTCAAGTGTGCCCTATTTTGAGTTGAGGAAGTGTAAGATCTTCCCAAACAGACGATCCCAACCCTTCATCCTTACACAAAATGTAAAGACCTAGACTATAAATTTTTTGACATCTAATTTCATGGGAGATAAGGTCAAAATCATATCCTATGAAAGCAAGGGATGGTATAGAAGCCTTGGGCTGCGTTTGGATGTCCCTCTTTGCCACTAGAAAATAAATAATAAAAAAAGGAGAAAAGGGTTAACTTCGCTATGTTGCTTGTTGTATTGCATTGCGGTCTTAATGTCAGATATGTGTAAAGAAACTCAAAGATTAATTTTATTCTCTATAGGTCCTAGGTCCAATTGTGCCTTGTGAGGGCCAAGTAAGGGCATAGTTTGCGCTGGCCTCTAAGGACTTTAGCTTGCTCCAAGCCTGCTAGGATATGTTGAGGGTGGCTTGGACAATCTTAGGCCTACCCCTTTGATGGGTAATGTTCTCCTATGAGCAACCTTATATGCGGTCCAGTCTCGTAGGTCCCACTTGTGCAAACTTTTGATACGTATGGGCCCTTTCACATCCTCAACCGCACTAAGCTTAATTTCACTCTTATCAAATATTTATCTACCATTGAATTGAATCTATAAAATATTGATGGTTAAAGGACCACTAAACTTTATGGTTATTAGATCAAGGATTAAGATGACTTGATGGGGCTGATTTTTTTTTTTTTATTCACCATTATCAATAAGGTCGCCTTTCAATGTTTCCCACCCACTAACTAGCAGGCATCTAAGTGGTCCCACAAGCGTAGAACATTACCTGCCCTTTGATAGCCCCAATGATTGTAGCTTAGGCCCATGAGTAATGCTGCAATATCCTCTCTTGAAAGACATGAAAAACAAACTCTTTTATTTGTGATCAATTTAAATTCCTCGTACTCACTAATCTCCCATGAATTCGCACTAGTATTCAATACTAATATAAATGATGAATTCATCTCTCACTAATCCACATGAATTAACAATTACCCCTATTTGATACTAATTCGAATTATACTCATCATTAGAATAAACTTATTAAAAAGTGTAACTTAATAAATCATTAAAGTTTAAGGCAATTAAATTATTGGTTGTGATTATTTGACTAACATGATTCTTGTCCAAAATCAGATAGACAACAACAACAACTTTCCATCTCACCAGCCTCCTACGATTAGTGTGCATTCAAGTGGGTCTCGTAAGGGGCTTAGAATTTTTAGTCTTACGCATGGGTCTCTATGTATTCTTTAAACCATTATTTGAAAATATTGTTAAAAAAGATATATTTGAAAATAAATCTGAAAACGTGTAACTTATCTGAAGATTTGGCTCAAGATATATAGATCGGAATGGATAAATATAATTCGTGTAGCAAACCCAATATAATTGGGATAAGGCTATGACAAAGAGGATTGTTAAAAAGTGATAAATTTTAAATTAGAACTAAAAATAAATAAAAAAATATTTTATAAATGATTTAGAAGTTTGAGAAGAAAATAGGAAGGTGAATTCATATTATTGCTTTTACCTTCTCACTGTGATTGTGGGTGCAAACATCTTTTTCCTATCATTTATTTTCCATCCAAACATGAAAATGAATTGAATTCATTGTAACAACACTCTATGATGAGATTCAAAGAAAATGCCACAATATTATCGAGATAAAATAAAAATATCAAGATCTTTGGGATGTAGTTGATTGATTATAATCAATTCTCTCAGAGCCGACCCAACCACTAGCCTAAGCCCCCACATAGGAGGACCACCACATTGAATGTTACAAAAATGGGCCAAGATATAATGGGCCATTATCAGTGACTTTGTATACCATTCAATAAGCTCACCGCCATGTTGGAAATCTCTGCACCCTCATGACCCTCTTAGAATTTCAACAGAGGAAACCATATAACCCCATCAATGGTGCCCAATTCAAGAATCTATCAAAATCACAATTTTATGTGTATTAGAGTTGGGCCGAATTCATTTCAGTCATAATTGGTATCACTGCTAGATTGATCATGTCCACAACATCTAATTAGAATACAAATAACCATAATGGTAGTTCAGTTAGCTTAGGACCACGATTTGCACCCGAAAATTATAGGTTCAAAACTGCACTACTACACTGAGGCTATAGGGAAGTTTATCCGGCTTCTCTTCGGGTCCGAAGGGATTAGTCCAGCCCTTCGATAGAAAAAATAAAAGTAAAAATAAAATTAAAATACAATAGGAGGGTGAGTTAAATCACATGTGTTTCACATGATCAATAAATGGGAGGCCCAACTCCATGAGAAGATTGTATTCAGATAAGAACTCATGAGTTTTGAATGGTTTAGATTATAGTGGTGGGTCCTACTGACTGATG
Organism: Cinnamomum chago; assembly: GCA_038049695.1. Classification (NCBI taxonomy): domain Eukaryota; kingdom Viridiplantae; phylum Streptophyta; class Magnoliopsida; order Laurales; family Lauraceae; genus Cinnamomum; species Cinnamomum chago. The sequence continues at coordinate 12,091,280 of CP142462.1, forward strand.
AATGTGGGCTGGTCAAAAAAATTCTAATGGGCCTGTGCCCTAGCAACAGAAAACAGCAACCGTCCAATAAAAATAGAGAAACTTACTTCACGAGGCCGGTCCACGTGGCTAAATCCCGGCCGTTGAATTTATTCGAGTGTGTCCCTACGCCTCCTCTTTTATCAACCCAGCGTCCTCTCTTCTCTACTTGAGTTTTTGGTAGGTTCCTCGAATCCTCTCTCTCTCTTCTTCTTCACTTCCATTTCTAGGGTTTCTCTCACCTCTTTGTTGTTTCCTCTGCAGAATTCGATCGCATAGAGACTCTGCGTCTCATCTTCTCTCAGGTACGATTTCATCGATTCTCGATTTCATGGGTTTTTTTTTTTCTTTTTCTTTCTTGATCTGGTTTCGATCGATGATGGAGATGATATATGATAAATACTAGGGCTGTGATGATTTTTGCATCTGTTATTTTTTATTCGTTTCTGAATTAATTGATTTGCTCTTTCTGTTATTTTTGATGGTTCTCTTGATCTGATTTGGAGTAGATCCAGTTTTGTTTGGATGAAACCCTATTCACAAGAAAAAATGAATAGGTATATATTCTTTTGGGATTTTGGGTTAGATGCAGAAAATAGAAACAGAAACAGCATAGGGTTTGAATGCCTTTTTTCCCCTTCTTGCATTTTGATGTATGCATGACTACCGGAGACATTCGTTGAAATGGAAGAATTGGATTGATTATAGGTTGATAAATGACGAATTTGGGTCGTTAGCTTATTTTCTTTGTACAAGTTGTTACTGGATTAATATTGACTACATCCGTAATGTTAGTGTGGCAAGTTTTTAACATATGTCAATCCTTTGACATAAAAAATTTGGTGAATGTTTATGGTGTGGGATTAGTGGACATGGAAGAATGGGATAGTTGATTGGTTTTTGAGAGTTTGAAAGGGAAGAACGGGAACCAATTCATGATATTTGGTGGAATGGGAATTGAGGTTGTTTATAACCTTTTATGAGCAGGTTGAGAGTAGATCATATGGACAAAATTAAGTATGCGATCTCATTAACTATGAATGATAATGTTGAAAATCCTTTCTTTTGACACCCAGAAACAGTTTTTTTTATTTTTTATTTTTTATTTTTGTGTCAAAACTCATTCTAGAACTATTGGCTTGGAAAATATTGCTTTAATAGAGGCAATGCCATTAAGATAGCCAAAGGGATCTGTGCTTCAGCGGAATCTCCAACAGTGAGAACTGCAGAAGACCATGTTAAATCTTTGTTCCTTGTCTTTTATAAAACAACTCCATTGTACAGTGCTCCTTTTTGTTCCATTCCAAGACCCGCAGTGGGATGAGCATCACGACACACATTTTTTAGGTTGTTTCACATGCATTAGTACATGTGTGATGTGTGGCAGGTCTTCCTCTTTCACTGCTTCCGGGCTCCTTTGCACTGCCCGTACAGGCAGCATCCTAGGTAAAACCCATCCAGTCTCTTTCTAAATCAATATCCCCTCCTTATCATATTTCACTCGGCACATGTTTTGGGATAAGTTGACGACAAATTGTAGACGTGGAGGCAATCATTTCAGAAGTGTTGATTTTTTATTTTTTATTTTTTGCTTTTGGCTCACTGGCCATGAGGGAAGGAGGTTTAAACCTCCCACCAGGGATTGATCCCGGGTGGGAGGGATTGGGGGATGCCTTATCAACAGGCCATCCCTATGTTCCCAAAGTGTTGTACTTGTTTCAGTTGTAATTATAGTAAAATCTTATAAATGGTTTGTCATTTGAGTTATGTATGGCATCTAGGTTACATGAGGCTGGAACATCTGTGTAAATGCTGCAATATTCCTAACAAAGAAGGTTATAATATCAGCCCCAACATCTCTGGCCTCTTAAGTTCACGCATTAATATGTACTACAATGTGAACTTCAAGAGTGGTGGACTTGTTTGCTGGGTTTATGGAACCCTGCAAAAGTATGACCTGGCTGATGATAAAGCCTGAACTATTATGTTTGACGGTAGCAAGGAATTAGAGTTTGTGAAGGATGCAAACAATAAAAAAAAGGGTAAAGCGGGGAAATATGAGGGTTAAAGATAATGTGAAAATGGAATGATAGTGGAGATTAAAATGAGAGAAAAAAAAGAAAAAAAGAAAGGATGATGGATGTATATATAATAGGGAAGGATGGTATTAGAGATTATTACAAAAAGAACAGCAGTATGGGGCTTGAGTCCATATAAGAGAAAATCTATGGATAGCTTAAATAGTTGGATAATTAAGTGGCAGAAGATCATAAAGCAAGCCTATCTTTGAAGAATTGAAATGCTTAAAGTCCCAGGGACCAAGAGTAGACAAGTGCATGGAATGAAAGTTGAAAGCAACACGTTAAATTATTATGGGGTGACAAGTACCTGACCTGAGTGTTGGGTTAAAAACTGAACTAACAGAGAGGTGAGCAGAGGAAAAAAAGGGGACAAAAAAAATGCCGATTGGGTTTAAGGGCCAAGTGGAGATGATTATGGTGGTCATGATGATATAGTAGTGGTGTGACACAAGGAATGAAATGAGAAAGTAATTACTGGGTGCAAAAAAGTACAGATAGGCGACAATTAATATGATGTAAGACAAGAAGAAACAAAGACATAATAGAAATTGAGGCACAGGAAGGACTCACAAAAAAAAAAAAAAAACTTCATGAGAGGACAAAATGTTCACTGTTATCTTTTTTTTTTAGAGAAAAACTGTTATGTTCATTTGGTATTGCATGTCTGCAGTAACTCAATGTGCAATCGTAAGATGTCTGAACTTTCCTAGGATCGAACTGCTTTGAAACTACATTAAGACGATAGTAGAGATTTGGTGTTTTCCATTTGTTTATTCTCGACACATTCCTAACAAAGCCAATCTCTAAGTAGTCAATAATGCAGAGCGGAGGACTACCTGATGGTTTGGTAGGGATGATGGAATAATGAAGGAACAAACAAGGGAAGGGAGAGGATTACCTAATGATGGAGTGCCGATTATCGGATCCGGGGTGGATCGAACTTCAACTATGACACCACTTAATGCATAGCGGAGGGGAGATTTCGGGGGCAGGCAAGATAGAGAAGGAGCGATAGTGGGATAGGGTTAGGCTTTCACTTGAAAATTGGCCTCATGCCGAACTCCAATACAGGAAGCAAAGAAATCTTGGAGAGAACTCGAAGAAGAATTTGGGGAAGATCCCGAAAGCTTTAATTTCATTAATCACAATCTTGTCTACTGAAGCCAAGGGCTTTGCAATGCTTTAAATAAGGAAAGGATTAACCCGAAATATAATCTCAACTGTAGAAACAGTTTAAAGGTCGAGAAATAAACCTCCATATTTAAAAACGTAAGCCAATAAACTAAACAACTATAAAGACAACATAAAATTAAAACTGAATATGGGCTGGGCCCAAAGGACTCCCCATGGGTCTGTCTTGCATCAGTCAAGTTGGCTAAATTGGATTTTTGAAGCCCCATTTATATGTAAACATGATCTGCACTTGATCTTGCTTTGGGGTAAGTAATTTAAACATGTCAATGCATTTTATTCACTACTTGCAAGGTAATATCCTTTGATGAGATCCTATGATCTAAGCACATACTTACAATAAATAAACATTAAGAAACCCCCATGACAATTTGGCAACAACAAAGTACATGACATTGGCAACAACAAAGTACATGACATTGTACTAATAATTCAGTGTTGAGGTACAATTATCTCACTGTTATTTGTTGAGGTTTGTTGTTGTGTTGTTTGAGGCAATCCTTAGTTCCAAATAATAGGGTCCTGCTGTTTAATTATAGCTATGACTGATCATGTTATAAATCTTATGTGTTTGACAGACTAGTGGTGGAAGTCAACATGACATATTTGTACATTCACCCATATATGAATACACTTCTACACATTTTTGGGGAGAGGAAACGATCGATGTGTCGATAAAAGAGGAAATTTTACAGCATGGGAAGTCTATCAATTTGATTGACCTACAAAATAAGAAACACAATTACGATTGTTGATACGTCCAACTATTAGCTGAGACCTAGAATCTAGAATCTATATTTTGCCGAAGGATCTTCCTCTGCGCTCTAATATCTCAGAGTATGTACAAAACCTACATCATAATCCATATTTTTGAAATTTGGTACTTTTTTAATACGACCACTCTTCGTTTCTTGTCTCTTAAAGTAACCCTTCAATTCACTTGTAAAGTGAATTACCCAAACGGACCCTAAAGGAAAAGTCCCTAATTCTTATAACTCTCATTTTGAGTTGCAATCCTTGATCAAAGTTCCTAATTCTTATAACTCTCATTTGGAATCTCGAAGATTTTGAAGCCAAAGAAAAATCTGTCCGAAAATGTTCACAATATCTAATCTTGCTTCTATCACCCACCATGAACCCAAAGTTCACCCTAAGAAATTCTTTAATCTTACAATCTTCATTCCCTAACTCTATGATATCTTTTCACACTCTTGAATCCATGTTATTGTTCCAATTACCCTTCCCACATCCCTTCCCCATATTTTGAAGCTATGCTTTTCCTCCAGGAAAACCCTCCATATCATTCTCAAATCTTCATCTTCATTTGGGCCTGATTTTTCCCCCATATTGGCAATTCATACTCCTCTCTCTCTCTTTCTCTCTCTCTCTCTCTCTCTGCACAATTAATAAGATGAAACTTCTTTTCTTTATTGCTTTTCCCTTTCCAAAATGATTCCCTTTTGTTTTTATTTTTTAGCTATTCTTCGAAAATTGGAGGGTCAAATAATACACTAGAAGATTTTCCTAATTCTACCACCAAAAGAATGGTATATTTTTACAAGTGGCTACTCTTTTTTATTTTTATCTCTCAACAATGGGAGTCCAAACAGGTGGAGCTGCAGTAGGAAGGCTGAGATACTTTAGAGGAAAACTCCTATGAGAACCAATGGACTTTTCAAAAGGAGTATAGATCATGTTCTGCACTGATACTTAGTAATGAAGCATTTTCATAATTGACCCTTAACCCTGACACTTCCTCAAAAGTGTTTTAGAACTGCTAGTAGGATTGTGAATTGCACAAGAAAGCACCACATATAGTGATAGTATCATCTGCAAAATGCAAATAGCATGGTTCCACTTCCACCCTGACTACCTTGAAATCCTTTGAGAAAGTATCTGTTTGTTGCCTTTTGTAGCAAATGCTATGACCTTACCCATACTGTGAATACGTGCAGATAAAGAGAACCTCCTTGAGCAAAGGCCCTTTGAACTTGTGAAATAACCTTTATGGCAGTGACCCATTTATAGGTCTGGAGAATTTTTTCCATTGAAATACATCCCACAACCCATGAGCACCATTTTTTCACAAAACCTCATTCTTAATGAGAGAAATGACCAGTCTACTTGGTCATATGCTTTCCCCATGTCAATCTCACAAACCAAGCTCAATGTCCCAATTTTTCTCTTGAATGAGTGCAGTGCATTCATTTGCTACCATTATTCCATGAAGGCTTTTATTCCATGGAAAGAAGCACCTTGATATGGAGAAATAATATGCTTCATCACCTCCATTCTTTTTGAGATTCCTTAGGTCTAAACCTCGAAACCTCCTCCTCTTGCTCTGTGTTATTTTGGAACTTACTATAACTTAATATAATGAATGTTCAATTAAAGGCTTGAATTTAATCTTCCTCTTGAAAAATAATTTTTTTCCCAGAACACTTTTACCATAATCCTTCAAAACTTCTTCAACATGCATGCTACAATGCGAATGTGGGCATTTATCCATCTGCCCATCCATTATTATAAATGTAGGTGTTTGTTTGGACAAATTCCTGCATACCTTATATTCTTCTGTATCTGCCACTTACATACTCATGCGAAGACGTGTATGCAGTGTTGCAATGAAAACATTTGATTAATTGTTCTACAACTGATTGTGTTTCCAACAATACTCTGTTACTAGCAGGGTTTATTTACTGGTGCTAAACTAAAAGAAGCAGATGGCAGCTCAAAGGATCTCTCACGCCACCTTGAAAGGACCCAGTGTGGTCAAGGAGATCATTATTGGTGCCACGCTCGGCTTGATTGCCGGGGGGTTTTGGAAGATGCATCACTGGAATGAGCAGAGGAGAACCAGGGCCTTCTATGATATGCTAGAGAAAGGCGAGATCAGTGTCGTAGTAGAAGAATAGGTTCTCGTTTCATTCTATTTTCCTCTTCTGATGGTCGACCTTGTTTCTCTGTTACCTTGAATTGTCTTTTGAGAACTTAAGCTGCAAATGTGCAGTATCGGGTACTTCATGAAAGAAATAAGCCATTTGTGTATTGAAACTTGAGAACCGCATTGCTGTGTTTAACAGTCTTATTAATTTCTTCTCTTTTTTGTTTACTGTGCTTGGACCAAAAAAGGGGGCTTTAACTAGTGGCAGAGTCAAAACTGTGACATTTCCCCCCTTAAATTTGAATTTATCAATCGAGGTAGCTAGTAGTGGATCAAAGTCCTTGGCCAGATGGAATAAAAATTGAAAATTTTGGGTTTAGAAAAACAATTGAAGATTTTGCATTTATGTAAACCAAGTCAGTGGCCTGAAATTGCATGTATGAGTGATCATACTACCCAGTTGGTCTAAATCCGGATTTTTTAACCCCTTTTCAGGTTTTAGTGGCTTGTGGCTGGCCATTGGCTAATGGTTACTTTGGCAACAGAGGCGAGTGGGATGCCTCAGATTCTTCCATTTGGATTAGATGCTTTGATGGATGAATTTGTAAGTACACAGGAAATAAGAAATTCCCCACATGGTCGTGCAATTTGCCGTTCAATTTGATGGATGAACCATCATTTAACCAGAAAGGAACAGATCAGGTGATCCTTATGCTATATACTCCACTCTCCATTGTCAGTGTTCATTCGGTAAATAATGACGCATATGACATCCCCATTGCATGCTATAGGCATTCATTAGGTTTACATCAAAACAGAGGTTTGGTCCATCCTTATAATTTATAATGGAAACTGCCTTTCAGATGATCTTTGGGCCTTGCATCTTCTGTATACAGTAAGTGGCACCACACTAATTGAATGGGGCCCTTCACAATTTCTATGTTTCCTGCATTGCTCTTCACAAATATTGTACTAATGCAGTAAAATGTTTCTTGCATTGGTTTTCCACAGTGCTTCTCTAACTATGTATGGCTTCACAATGGATTGTTTGACCCGGTACATGAGAAATGGGACCAGTTAGGTTCCCGTTGGGATGCACTTGGACAATATTGATATTACATCATTTTTGGTGCTTCATGTTACATGAGTAGCAATGCGAATACGAAGGAGGCATTTGTGTAGAGCCTTGGAAGAGGAAATCTTTAGAGTCTGGATCCACTCAATGGAATTTAAGACGCCCTAAAGAGACAATTTCCGACCTCGATTCCTCACCGCACCAAACAGTCACAAGGTCTCCTTCCTTCCATTTCATCTGAAAGAGGTAAAATATTGAAGAATTCAGTGTATGTTATCTTCTGAATACTCCAAATTATGAAGATATCTGAACTCGGGAAAGTGGCAGGCAATCTTGCAATATGCAGTGGCCGGTAGCCAAGAGTTGAAACAAAATAAAACTGACCAAACAAAGAGCATATATCTCTTAGAGTTAGATCAGAGGGGTTTCTACTTGGCCAAGTGTATAGGAAAGTGGAAAACCCAAGCCCCAGCCTGTTGAGTGACCAATCAGGATGACATGGGTGGTCGAGATAAGCGTCTGAATCCAGGCACAGGTGACTGAGAGGACAAGAAGCACAACCTTGATGCACCAACCTACACGAAGAGCCATCTTTGTTTACGAGTAGAAACCAGTTAAAACTCGTTTGCTTCTAATCTGGTCCCAAACAGCTCTCTCAAATGTGGGATTTATAGATTACATTGGGAACCCTTTTACTAACTATTCTTCTAGATGAGGATTGCAACAACTCAGTAAGACAATGGCTACTTGGAAGGGACCTCTTCTAGAAAAAATAGGATAAGAGAGAAGACAGTTTAAAGTTCAATGTATTGTGCTGCTGCATTATTGAGTTGGGTCAGTGTCATGTTTTTAGAGTGCCAATCTACCAAATGTCCACCTTCAGTCAACTTTATTGGGACCAGATAGCAGGTGGGAAAGGATAGAAAAATAGAAAAAGAAAAAGGACCAATCCCGAGATGATTTCTTAGTTGCCTTGTCATACCATGACTTTTGATTCCAACATCGATAATAGAAAATTAAACAAACTCTAGTCATGTGGAATGAGTCATACCTGCTGACTGAGAAGCAAAGTGAGCCTTACATGATAGATACTAATTAACCCATTTCATGGGCTTGTCTGCTTTATGATGCCGCACTAACTTAAAAGTTTAAAGCTGGACAAATTTTTATTATATAAATGATCGGTGTACCGATAGGTTAGGAGTTAAAAGGTTCAACCCGAACCTTTAATTAGCAGTTGGGGCGGAGTTTGGCTGGCGTAGTGCAATTACCCATATCAAATAGCAAGAATGAGGTCAACTTGAGCTCAACACAAAGATTAAGAAGGGTTAACCTGAACAATGAATTATTGGATGAGGTTCAGTCAGATCAACAATTGCCATCCTTATTCCCTACCAAAAGGGGTTGATGCGCGCATCTCATATATATCCTTCAATGTACCCAAGTTTTATTCCAGCTAAATGCCCATTGCATGTGGTCCAGTGTCCGGATCAATTAATTGAATGACCCAAGTCATCCGAGTTTAAGAGTTAAGACAGTTTGATTCTCTCGCACATTTTGCAGGGCGCCTGCTTACTATAAAAAGACCCCGAAAACTACCGACAGCACAACTGCACAAGGGTGTATAGTATACAAGAAAAACAAACAATCCCACGTATTCAAATCTCACTATCTGGGGATGAGATATGGCTGTTATGGTACGATAGATGACATAAAACTAGAAAACTGACAAGGATCAAAAAGAAAAGACAGCCAAAGTGACCATGGATTAGGATGAAAGGAGATAATGGCGAGATTGTGACTCTAAAGTCAATAATAAAGGGCCCCCCATTTGCTTGAATATCCCATTTTTCATCTAATTACTATCATTAGGTTTCTGTTAGAGTAAACTTCTTTTCCCATGGCTTGAGTGTCTCCGCCTCTCATGGGCAGTGGAAGACTAGGTTGGTGGTTACTGACAACACTTTTGCTGTGCGCTATCTGAATCTACCAATTTATAAATTGGGTTAGAAATATCACATCAAGCCTAATTATCTAGGGTTGGATTCGGGTTTGCTTAATGTTGGATTATTTCTTCTAGTCCAGGTTAATCAAATTGGTTCATCTAGATAAGCCGAGATCCAAGTTTAGGGTTCAAAGGTATTTTGGTCTTGGTTGTAGGGCTTAAAGAAAAAGGTATTATGCATTGGTTAACTTGTAGCCCTAACCCTCCTCATGATCAAAGGTAGCCATTAGTCACGGCTGATGAGCAGCAACAAATTTCGCAAGCATATATTTGCATCTGTATTTGTATTTTTGCGCGATGATAACTGTGCACAAAAATCTAATTTCTGAGTAAGGCTAATTTTTGTTCTTAGATGAATGAAGCTATTTTTTATTTTTTTTTCTTTCAACAAGGTGTGCTTGGTGAGTTGAAGCTATATGTTCGGACCTTTTCAGAAGCCTGCCTATGTTCTCCTTTAAATGTTTTAGGGGATGCATGATAATTACAGAAAACTTTTCTAATTAGCCAAATCCTTTTAAAAGTGAGAAGGGGGAAAACTTAATTAAATTTTTTCCATGTGAAAAGGAATGATAACAAGATATTCACAACTCCATGATCATTAAAAGTAATTATGATACAACCACAATAGTTTAGAATGTACTTTTACATGTCACTAAAAATAGTATAACATATATAACATCTCCTATAACAGATTTAACTTTCATGTTCCACAATTACCACATAGATTCTGAAACAACCATCACATGAAAAAAAAAATTAGTCCCTGTCCCTGAGGGTTGCTGCCATCTTTTTGGAGAGGTAGTAAGCAATAGATTGGATGGTAATCATGGGATTAATCCCAAGTGCAGTTGGCAAAAGGCTCCCATCACATACAAAGAGCCCTTCTGCTTCCCAACTCTCCCCATTCTCATCAACTGCACCCTCTTTCTCAGTAGCACCCATTCTACAAGTCCCCATCTGATGAGCAGAAGAATAGACACCCCAATGTTCTTCCCTAGACATTGGTCCTCCCACTGCAGTAATCCCATTTAAGAACTCATCCAAATCCTCTTCCTTGATTCCTTTACACTTAATTCTCTGTCCATCACTCCTATGAGTTCCCACCTCAACAGCTCCAGCTGCTACCAAAATCTTCAGAGCCCTTCTCAGTCCTTCCCTTAGATTTTCCTTGTCCAACTTATCAAGATTGTATGTTATCTTGCCCTCCCTTTTCACTTCTCCAGACCCTCTATCTCTAATCAGTGGAAAAAGATGAGCAGTCCTCCCATACTTCAGCATCCTCTCCTTCAAGTCAAGTCCAGACACCCAAGGCAATAGAGAAGCAAATGAAGCAGGAGCAAGTGAGGGTGTTTCTATAACAGCATTACTACAATTCAGATCCTCTGATTCCACTTTGTGCAAAGATGTGATTATCCCTCCTTCAAATCTTTTGCCTTTGAGATCTGAAATTGATTCAGGGAAGTATCCCCATACCATCAGAACAGGGTGCAGATGAAGGTTTCTACCTATGTTTGGGTTCATCAATCCACTAGAGATCATTAGAGGGGGGTTTAGGAGAGACCCACATGCTGAAATAGTCATTTTTGCTTGAATATGTAATCTCTTTGTAATATGGTTACTGACTATTCTTGCCATCACCCCCAAGCATTTCTTCCTTCTCTGCCTGTTGGGTTTGTTATTCTCCAATATAAATCTCTCTGCTTTGCATCCTGTTATGATCACTGCACCACAGCCTACAGCATCAACCAGCCAAGTAGAATCAGTCCCTCTTTTCTCCCCTGTTTTACATCCAAAACAGCAAGATCCGCAGTAATGATGCTCAGAGGTATTCCTGGGTACATATTCTACTTTCAGACCAAGTTTCTCACACCCCTTTCTAAGAAGTTGATTCTGAAATCCTTCCTCTATACATCTTTCTGTAACTCCAAGCCTGTCACATACAGCATCCATAGCTGAAATGTAATCTGAGCTCCCAAACAGTGGAAGTTTGTGATCTTCTGCCCATTCCTTGTAGACATATTGTGGTGTTTTTATAGAGGCTGACCAGTTCACAGCTGAACCACCACCAACAGTTGAGCCTGCTATCATCATCACCCCACCATCTGTAGTTGAGAGTATTCCACCTGATTCATACAATTGATTCATGGAGGGGAATTCTAGACCAGAGTAATCTTCTGCTGAAAAGTAGTTCCCTTTCTCAATGATGATGACTTTCTGGCCAGCATTTGCAAGTACCGCAGCTGCAACACCTCCACCACAACCAGACCCAATTATAATGACATCGCATTCAACTTTGTAGAGATTGTGGGATGGATGCTCAGTGACTTTGAGGCCTTTTTGGGTGAGGGAGTGGAGAAGAGATGAGTCTATTTCATCTGTAGGATCTATGATTCCCTTTTGGAGAGGCCTCTTCTCTCTTTGATTTTTGGGTGATATGTAATCATACTGTGTGTTATAGCCAATTGCACCCCACGTGGGATTTTCGAAATTTTCATCAGTCTGCAACAAAAGACAGGGAGAAGTGTTTTGAGAGTTGGGAGACAAGGAGGAAACACACATGGGAGGGTCTGGGCTAGCCCAATTAAGGCCGGACTTGGATTAAGTAAAAGAAAGCGCAAATCCCGGATCAGTCCTTACTTGATCCAAACCAAGTAAGGAGTGCTTGTAATGTAGTGATAATTTGTCCACACAATTGCTAAAAAGTTCATTAAACTGATAAAAAGCCTGATTCAATCCATCCCAGCCCGGCCCAGATTGCTCGACTTAATGAGCAGGCTTGGGCCTAACATATATGGCCCTTGTCGGACTTGGGGGCCGGATTTGGGCCTTTCCCCCAAAGTTGGGCTGGGCCTAGATATGCTTCAGCCCTGACGACTGGGCCGTGAACATTCTAGGCGAAAAGGCATGCTTTTCACTCTTCTTAAACTCTCTAAACATGCTTTCGTAACTCTAAAACATCCTAGAATACTTATATTCGATGCAAATTAATAAAATGCCCTGAACCTGAGATGATCACTCAGGACAGGATACAAGACATTTATCACAACACTTTATTCATGTGACGTTATCTAAAATGAGTTTAGAAAAGTTTGGTTAGACAGGATTTTTTTTGTGCTATGATGTTGTTGGATGGTTAGTCTTATTATATGGTCAAGCTAGTAGAATGTGGCCAAGTGCATCCATGGTGGGTCTGGCTTAACAAATTGTTTGCCCAAGTCAAAGTGTGTGCACTTGGTAATGGCAATAATGGTAGGAGGTCCCTTTCATTTCACGTGTCAGTTACATCAGCAATATTTCCTGTGGTCCCCCAGTCCCAATAACTGAAGGATCAGACACATGAGAACTTTCTCATGAGAGCCCATCTAAGTTCTAACAAATCAGTTTTGGAAAGGCCGGCATGCATTGTTGATCAATGGACTTTGGGATTGTGGTCATCTATGGTATGTCTATCTAAATGAATGATTGGAACACTACAAATGAGCCACTTGTACCACTCTAAAGTTGAATACAAGAGGGGAGATAAATGTTAGTTGAATACAAGGGTGAGTTTGTTTGCTATGAATTGGATTCCTAGGATTGTTTAGACATGCCTGGGAATAGCCATCAAATATTCTCCCATCAATCAACCACGACATCAGTTCCTAGGATATTGAGGACTCTATATATACCTTATATCTTTCACTCCTCACTTCTATAGTATTTTTTTTTAGAGATTGTTCATGTGAAGAATATTGAGAATTGAGATGCATGACCTTGACTTTTCTAGGATTTGATTTACCAAAAGATTGTTAAGTAAGCATTTTCCATCAAAGAAGATAATAATTTGAAGCCCATTTGGGGATCTTCTTCTTTATTTCCTTTAATTTTAGCAACTGCAATAGAAATATATTTCTTATAAATCTCAGAAATTCACTTCCATACAAACAAACAGAACCCTGGTACAACCCAAATCAGTATGAATTCCTAGGAATTCAATTCAAATTTGGTCAACAATAGATTCCCATAACACTTACTTCCAACCACAAAGTTGGCGAAGTAGACTTTCTTTAAAAACAATGACATAATATAATACGATGGCCCTATAAGAGTAAGGTTAAAATACCAGCAAACACGAATGATAATATTAAAAGCAAAACAAAGGGAGGAAAACACAAAGCAACTGCAATACTTCATTGATGAAAGAGAGAGGTCTTACCATGGAGAAGAACAAGAGGCAGCAGAAGGCCTTGAGGGTGAGAAAAACCAATCTGAGAGGTACTAAGAACCGCTCTTGTGACCATTTCTTCAGTATCTGTTCCCTCTTTTCCAAAGATAACTTGGGGAATTTATTAATGAATGGAAAGTTTCTACTAAAACTGGAAGTCCCACAAAGAATCAGTGTACCTATTCTGGTTGACAAACTCAACAATACAAATCTTACTAGAAAAACTGCTTGAGCTGGAGCTCTCTTCCTCACAAGCTCTGCAACCTGACCCAAAACCATAAACACGAAAGAAACACAGAATGAGAAAAAATTGGATCATCTTAATGGTATTTGGGCCTGTGCCAGTCAAAGAAGGTGGGGTTGTTCCAAAGAGTTAGCCCCCAAAACACAAATTAATAGTGACAACAATATATTATGGAAATTTCAAATCACTAACTTTGATGATTGAAAAGGCACATCAACACAAAATCAAATAAGAAAAAAAAAAAAAAAAAAGGCAGCAGTAAGGACCCATATCACCTCATCTGGAATTGGTTTCTGAGAGCCTGAAGCAAGGTAGAATGCTTCAAGTGTCTTGCTTGGTGAGTCCCCCCTGCCATTGGCTTTGACACTTTCTAGTGGCACAGAGGGTATCAAGGTCCCACAGATAGCAGCCAGTGATTGCATTTCAGATGAAGAGAACCCATGAGTGTAACCACCTTGCCTTCTCCCCCCTCTCAGTAGAGGGTGGCATTCTGTTCTCTTTCTCTGTGTCACTCTCTCTTCTTCCATGACTCTGATGATGTTGGTAATAATGACCTCTAAAAGATTGATAGAAAGATATGTTCTATATATAGATAGATGGAGAGACTTATATTAGAACAACCTCTGCAGAGGTAACAGAGCAAAGATAGAGATAGGAATGAGTTGTGGTATACTATATATAATTAGAGTGGAAGGAACATAGTAAAGTATATATCTTATTATTAAATGCAAAGATTTAGAGTAAAAGAAGCAGAAAGAGATAACTTTGTTCTGGGATTACTAAGTCTCTTTGGTGATGCATGTCACTAAGGATGATATCTTGTTATCTTGTTCTCAAAATCTTCCTTTTGTGATCATTATCCTCTCAATCACCTATGTTAGCCCTTATGAAAGGAGACCTTGTTGGTAAAGTAAAGCCACACATCCCGCATCACCTAAGTAAAGCCATTGGCAATGCTTCATATATACCTGTTTGGGCCTTCCACCTATGGGCTTAAGCTTTTGAGTTGGTACATGGCTTCTTACATGGTATCAAAGTGGGTTCCAATCCAGTTGTTCTTGTGTAGCCCACGTGGCCGTCTTTCTTGTATAGCCCATGTGACAGGCCTGTCCACGAAATCTATTGGGCTTGCACATGAGGGGGAGTGTTGGTAAAGCCAAGCCCCACATCCCACATCACCTAAGTAAAGTCATTGGCAAGGCTTCATATATATACCTATGTGCTTAAGCTTTTGGGTTGACCTGCTCAGTAGTGGGTCCCACCCCTTGAATGGTTTTACATCATCATTCCCGTGATCACACCAGATACAGACATATTGATGCCTTGGATGGGAGAAAAACAAATTTAAGATGGGGAGAGTCAAGGTACACAGCAGCTGTGCATTAAGCTACAATACAGAAGCAGAGGGGAAAGGAGGGGACCCTACACGCCAGGAAACCTTGATAATGGAGTGTACGGAACGATGTCATGCCACTGTGTTGTAACCAACTTCGGTTGAGTGATCCCAAAGGACTCGCCAACCCTTAAACACTCCATTAGCCTGATGTTACATCATCCCATCAGTGTGATTTCTTGGGCCCAAACCCACAATTTAGATGGTTTGGATTAACTTCACAATATTTTGTTTTATTTTTGCCAAAAAGAAGGGTTAGGGCTCTTTTGTTTCATGTAATTGAATTCTCAAGAACTTTCCGACTTTCATTACTAAATTTAGTTTAAAATGATGAAACAAAGGTGCATATTCGAGAGCTAGGAGTTTATCTCTGTTGGTAAGCAACACCGTCTCTCACCTAGCAGTCTAGTTGTCGATTCTTGAAATGACCATCAAATATACAACATATTTCTTATATCCTTCATCCCTTGGCCCTTTTAACTATGAATTGCTACCACCTTGGGGCTATAGGGATGTTAACCCAGCTTCCTTCTGGGCTAGAGGGATTGGGCCAGCCCAAAGGGTTGGGAACCCTCCAATAGCATAAAATAATAATAATAATAATAAACCATGAATTCCTATGCACTTAATTCCAATGCGAACAAATGGGCCCTTATTTAGTGTTAGACTGGCAGTCTGAGTTCAAATTTGGCAAACCAAATTTCTAGTCACAAGAATCTACCTTAACACATATCCCATCAGATACTCGTTTACCTGTTGGGCATTGATGGGTGCTCAATTTAAGTAGACAGAGAACCATCGCAAGTCCATTTCATGGGCTAGGACCATCCACAGGAGTGTCCACAAAGGAGTGTATAAAAATCAAGAGCCTATGGTGTTATTTCTAAACATGTTTCACACTTTGAAAACTAAAAATATTAACAAATTAAATTAGTGTGACATACTACTGAAAAGGGCATATTGTGCACAACGTGGATTGCTTAAGGCACTGGGAAGTTGGAATATCAACTACATAATCATGGGTATCAGAAGCTACTTGAGGTTTGACCAATTAGTGCTATAATCAAATCCCATAAGTTAATGATATTCCAGGAGGCCTCTTGAGAGTAATTTTGTTAAAATATTGTCCACCTAACACTACCATTTGATCAGTGTACTATAATTAGTGCAGGAAACTTTCTTAAAAATAGTCTTTGTTAACGTAGTTCACCAAACACCACATTTAGGCACTCTTTAGTTTGTGTGTAACAGTTGTGCACTGTATATGATCCATTTAAATGGAAAATATAGCTAAGCATTAGTCTCATTGTTTTTGAAGGTTTCCTACAAAACTTAACATTGGTACTATTTATAGAAGGAAAAGAAATAACATGCGATAATAAATCCGGCATAATCTGAGATGCGGCTGTATGAAGAAACATCATTATTTTATAACAAATAAGAGAATTTTATAGGAAAAAATTTATAACAAATCTGAGTGTTGGCTAATTCATTGGGTAATGGATAAAACAAGGAATTCAATTTATAATGAATTTCATAGATGGACTACCTAGAAGAAGAGCTGGAAAGAGAATTTCATAAGGACTCGAACAGGATGGCGAGCTCGAGCACACATTCAGCCCGAGAGGACCCGTGCAAGAGCATGAGTTTCTGCGCAAGAGTTGACTTTAGGCAGAAGCTTCACGAGCTCAGGCGTCTGGTTCGCAGAAAGTTGAGTTATTTCTGGAAACAACTTTCTAATTTGTCCCAACTTACCAGTTTGTGTTCTACTCTTTTCAGAAAACCTTATGCACGTCCCAAAGCCTATATATTGAGCATCCTAGCAACCCTAAAAGGACACACTTGCAATTCTCTCCAATCTTAAACTCTAGAGAGGATTTTGAGAGATCCATCGTCCTCTCCAGAGCTCCTATTCTGCAGCACTTAAGATCAAAACTTTGGAAATCTGTTCGTCTACTCTCTCGCAGTAAACACACCTTGAAGACGTGTTCAAGATATTGGTTTCAAGCACGGTGAAAGTTCACGATAAGGCATCAGTAAACCGAACAATTCTTAGGTTGAGTCGCAACTGGGAAGGGTACTGTGAGTTTTGTAACTTTCTATTATTAGTGCTTGGTTGTTTGTTGGCTTAGACGGTAAGGCCCATGGTTTTTTTTCCGAGCAGGGTTTTCCACGTACAAATCCTGCGTCTCCTTCTCTTTGTGGTTGATTGTTTATTTACTGGATTTAGTTTAATTGACTAGATTAACAACTGGAATTGAAATCTAATAGAGATACTGATACAAGGGACCTTAATTAGCCTATGTGAAGGCTTAACTCAACAACTTTCAGTGGTATCAGAGCGGGTTGCACTAATTCATCGTGTAATCCTCAAATCAGTATTCTCTAATGGAATTCAATAGAGACAGAATATCTACCACCAAGCCCCCACTTCTAGACGGATCCAATTATACTCATTGGGAAGTAAGGATGATTGCATTCCTTAGGGCAATTGATGATCAGGTTTGGGCATCGTTCAGGAGGGTTATTCTAACCCCACCATTGGTAGATGGGTAGACCATATTGAAACCCAAAGCCCAATGGACCGAGGCTGAGAAAACAAAGTCTAACTGCAATAGCAAGGTCATTAATGCCATCCACAACAAGATTACCCCAACAAAATTTCATAGGATTTTTGTGTGTCTTAATGCCAATGCGACATGAGATTTGTTATGGACTGTGTTAGGATTATAATTCTATTATAATTAGTGTTGGAAAATTCATTGGGTATTGGACAAAACCTGGGTTTTATTTACAATTGTAATTTTAGTAGGACTGTTCAAGGAAGATGGTTACAGGATTTGTTTGGAGCTTTCTAATTGTGAACTCATGCAGACTAGCATAAGAAAGTTAGTAATGTGGACTACCATAAGCAAAGCTTCTTGCCATCATGTTGGATGAAGTTTTCTTAAGATGTATGATGACATCACGTTAC
This sequence comes from Cinnamomum chago, assembly GCA_038049695.1. Taxonomy (NCBI): domain Eukaryota; kingdom Viridiplantae; phylum Streptophyta; class Magnoliopsida; order Laurales; family Lauraceae; genus Cinnamomum; species Cinnamomum chago. Next base: position 12,109,349 of record CP142462.1, read on the forward strand.
CATCACAAGTTGCCCCATGCCACACGTGGAAGTACCTCTTCTCCTGATGACTTTTGACATAATTACATGTTGGCTACTTTTTTATGATGGTTACTTTTTGAAGTGAAGAGTTATATAAGTCAAAGACTGTATAAAGCATCACAGGGCCTTAGACTTCATGCAACACAGAATGCATGTCGCTCGACCCATGGATTGGTCGCTCGAGCGGACGAAGACAGTAAGTCATCCGCTCGAGCGCACGTTTACTTCGCTCAAGCGATCAGTACGCAGAAAGTCCGGTTTGAATAAAATAATGCATTCTAATTTGGTTCAACTTACTTCTTTGAGTCCTACTTGCTCTACAAGTATTTAGGCACGAATTAAAGCCTATATATTGCCTTTCTCTCTCAACTCTAAGAGACAACTCTCCCATCCAAAAATCTAGAGATCTATTGAGAGATTATTTTCTTCTCCAAAGCTTCAAGTTGTTGCGCTGAAGTTCAAGTCTTTGGAGATTTTTCTGCTACTTTTCTGAAGTGGATTCATCTTGAAGAGGCATTTAAGGTGGTTGGTTCAAGCGCAGTGAAGGTGCACTGCGAGTAGTCGACAAGTTCTTTGCAGTCCTTAGGTTGAGTCAGCAACTGGGAAAGGGTTGTGAGTTTTCTTGTAACTTTCAATTTCATACTGCTTGGTTGTCTGTTGGCCTAGACGATAAGGCCCGTGGTTTTTTCCCGAGTTGGGTTTTCCACGTATCAATCCCGTGTCCTTCTTTCTCTTATAGTTTGATTGTTTTTAATCTGGATTAGGGTTAACTATTAGTTTAATCACTTGTTATTGATATTCATCTGAGATCGTATAAGTGGGACCTCTGCCTGTGTTAAGGCAAGTTAAAGTGGTTTTTCAATTGGTATCAAAGCAGGTTACACTAAGTTATTGTGTGATCAAGTTACTGATCTCTCATGGATATCATCAGAGAAGGAACCTCGACCAACAAGCCCCCCCTTCTAGATGGATCAAATTATGCTTATTGGAAAGGTAGGACGATAGCCTTCTTTAAGGCAATCGATGATCAGGTTTGGGATATAGTGGCTGATGGATACATTGAACCCACTGTGACGGCTGAAGGTCAAACTAGACCAAAACCCAAAGCACAGTGGACTGCTGATGAAAAGGCCAAATCAAACTACAATAATAAGGTCATTCATGCTATTTACAATGGTGTCACTCAAACTGAGTTTCATAGAATTTCTGCTTGCACCACTGCAAAAGTTGCATGGGATTTGCTTCAAATTGTCCATGAAGGAACAGAAATTGTCAGACAAACCAAACTCCAAAATCTGACAACGGCTTTTGAAACAATTCAAATGAAAGAATCTGAATCCTTTGATGATTTTAACACGAAATTGTCAAAAATCGTAAATTCATGCCATACCTTGGGAGAGCCGGTACCTCCATCAAAGGTTGTTAAAAAGATTTTGAGGTCTCTCCCCGAAAGGTTTCGTCCAAAAGTTGTTGCTATTGAAGAGCATCAAGATCTGAACTCAATATCTGTTGAAGAATTGGTTGGAAATTTACAGACTTTTGAGGCAAATCACTGCCCACAGAAAAAAGGAAAAGACATTGCACTAATGTCTTCTAAGTCAGTTAAGGATTCTGAATTAAGTGATCCAGGCAGTGATACTGATGATGAAAAGTTTGAAGCATATCTCAGAAGAAAACTCAAGAAGATCTGGAAGTATAGAAAGGCCCTTAACAAGAAAGATACATCAAACCCCAAGGGATTTTTTAAAGAAAGATTTGTACCCAAAACTGAACAGAATCGATCAAAGGGTACAAATAAGCAAATCAAATGTTTTGAATGTCAAGGTTATGGACACACAGCTTCAAAGTGTGCTAATCGAAGGGAAAAGAACAAAGGCAAGGCATTAAATGTTGCCTGGGATGATGATTCGGATGAGGATGTATCTGAACCTGATTCACCTTCGAGTGAGTTAGGAAAGTGTGTTGCTTTCATGGCTTTGTCTACTATCTCTTCTATGCAGGATTCATCTGACAGGGAGTCCAAGTCCGATGACAATTCAGATTCTGATAATCTTTCTGATGATGACAATGACTGGAAAACTGCATACAAGAAATTGCTGCAAGATTCCATACGTATGTCAAAGATCAATAAGAAAAGAGCGTTAATGCTGAAAGAAATGGAATCTCAAAATTCTTCTCTTATTGCACAACTAGAAGAATCAAAAGCTAAGGTAAGTCAGTTAGAAGATCAGCATATAATCTTGTCTAATAATCTGATTGTTACAGGTAAGGAGAGTGAATTATTGAAGCAACAAGAGCTGAAAGCAAAATCTTAGATGAACAATTTAAAGAAAGAGCTGAGTGACTGTAATGCTGAAAATGAAGATTTAAGAGGAAAGTTGAAGATGACTCTCATCGAATTGGATTTTGCTACAGCATCAATCAAGAGGATGAATACTGGGTCTAAGAAACTTGATGAGATCCTTGGAAGCCAAAAGATTGACAAGTCTAAATCTGGAATTGGCTACACTCGTGGAGCTTCGTCATCAAACGATAAAGGTAAATCTGTATTTGTTCGGGGGCCTACTGTGTATTCCATGACACCCTTAATTCATAAGGCTCCACCCTTGATATTTGTGAATGCTAAGAATGTGCATAAGCCTAAATTCACCCCCACATGTCATTTTTGTGGAACTAAAGGGCACATTAGACCACACTGCAACAAAAGAAGAAATCATATCAGAAATCAGACGAGGATGAAACCTTCTTCTCCTCAACAGGTCAAGACTAAGGCTGTTTGGATTCGTAAGACTGACCTGAGCATTAATGTGGTTCACACTGCACTGTCTAAATCAACTGAGAATGCTGAGGTTGATCCCCCTCTGCACAAGCCCCTAGGCATTTGCCTACGAACCTAATCCTCCAACTGCGTTTTGGATTGCACATGCATACTTTTTCGAGCTAATTTTGAGATTATTTGGCATGTGATACACTTTGATTTGTTGGATTTTCGAACTGATTCTTTTTTCGATTTAAGGATTTTGATCATGTCCACAAGTACACGATGACTCACTTGGACACTCACTTAGGGTCAATGAGACACTAGGATTGACATGATTCACAGTCTTAGTGGTTTTGTACCTATTTGGAGCATCGATTTTGATTTTCCCACTTCCTTATGCTCTCTTCTTAATGTCTATATTTTTTATGTGACCCAAAAGTGCGTAGAGATTTCTGTAGACCGACGCGATGGAACTGTATCCTAAAGGGTTCAGAAATTTCTGCAAAAAAAAAAAAAAAAAAAAAAAGCACTCGAACTTGTGCATTAATTTATGCCGAGAAGTTCTTAAGAAAATCTTGAGTTGGGTTAAAAAAAAATGTGTGACATTAAGGGGGAGCTTCTCACCTTATTATTGATCGGATTGATTGTTTTTGAAAGGTGTGAAATTCGCTATGTATCTGATGATTGTTGATTTGTGGTCGATCTGCGATTTCTCTGGGTTTTTCATTTGAGATTATCTTTCTCACAATTTACACACATGATAACTTCCCCAAAATTGTGTTGCCTCATGACTTGCACATTATAGTGTTTGATCATCGAAGGTTTTCGATTATTGGCCTGTCTGAGTTTTGCATTTGTGCATTTTTTGTGGATATAGATTATCTGATTTAGGGGGAGAATAATCTTTGTCAATTATGAACAAAAAGGGGGAGAAACTGAGATAGCTCATGTGATTTCACTTGTTAGTGTTTTATTAAGTTTATTTTATTGTCAGAATTAATTTTCATTTAATTTTTCAAGATTTCATGCTTGATCTTTTGTCAAACTTTCGTGAATAGGAATTGCAGGGCTGAATTGAAGAAAAGTTTCTTGATATTCATCTTATTTATTCTGGGTAGAATTTTTCTTGTATTTAGGTGTTTTGTCCATGAATTGCCAAAGGGGGAGATTGTTAGGATTATAATTCTATTATAATTAGTGTTGGCAAATTCATTGGGTATTGGACAAAACCTGGGTTTTATTTACAATTGTAATTTTAGTAGGACTGTTCAAGGAAGATGTTTACAAGATTTGTTTGGAGCTTTCTAATTGTGAACTCTTGCAGACTAGCATAAGAAAGTTAGTAATGTGGACTACCATAAGCAAAGCTTCTTGCCATCATGTTGGATGAAGTTTTCTTAAGATGTATGATGACATCACGTTACCATCACAAGTTGCCCCATGCCACACGTGGAAGTACCTCTTCTCCTGATGACTTTTGACATAATTACATGTTGGCTACTTTTTTATGATGGTTACTTTTTGAAGTGAAGAGTTATATAAGTCAAAGACTGTATAAAGCATCACAGGGCCTTAGACTTCGTGCAACACAGAATGCATGTCGCGCGACCCATGGATTGGTCGCTCGAGCGGACGAAGACAGTAAGTCATCTGCTCGAGCGCACGTTTACTTCGCTCGAACGGTCAGTACGCAGAAAGTCCGGTTTGAATAAAATAATGCATTCTAATTTGGTTCAACTTACTTCTTTGAGTCCTATTTGCTCTACAAGTATTGAGGCACGAATTAAAGCCTATATATTGCCTTTCTCTCTCAACTCTAAGAGACAACTCTCCCATCCAAAAATCTAGAGATCTATTGAGAGATTATTTTCTTCTCCAAAGCTTCAAGTTGTTGCGCTGAAGTTCAAGTCTTTGGAGATTTTTCTGCTACTTTTCTGAAGTGGATTCATCTTGAAGAGGCATTTAAGGTGGTTGGTTCAAGCGCGGTGAAGGTGCACGGCGAGTAGTCGACAAGTTCTTTGCAGTCCTTAGGTTGAGTCAGCAACTGGGAAAGGGTTGTGAGTTTTCTTGTAACTTTCAATTTCATACTGCTTGGTTGTCTGTTGGCCTAGACGGTAAGGCCCGTGGTTTTTTCCCGAGTTGGGTTTTCCACGTATAAATCTCGTGTCCTTCTTTCTCTTATGGTTTGATTGTTTTTAATCTGGATTAGGGTTAACTATTAGTTTAATCACTTGTTATTGATATTCATCTGAGATCGTATAAGTGGGACCTCTGCCTGTGTTAAGGCAAGTTAAAGTGGTTTTTCAGACTGTACATGAGGGAACCGATACTGTCAAGCAAACAAAACTCCAAAACTTGACTACTGCCTTTCAGACGATACAGATGAAAGAGTCTGAGACTTTTGATGAGTTTAATACTAAACTAAGTAAGATTGTGAACTCAAGTTTCAATTTGGAAGAACATATTCCCCAACCCAAATTGTTAAGAAGATACTAAGGTCTCTTCTAAAAAGATTTCGTCCAAATGTGGTGGCCATTGAGGAGTACCAAGATCTTAATTCCTTCAGTGCGGAAGAATTGGTTGGAAACTTACAGACTTATGAAGCAAACCATTATCAAGGTAAAAAGAGAAGGACATTGCTCTTGTGTCCTCTAAATCAGTGGCTGATGTTGATGATAGTGATTCAAATTGTGATTTCAATGATGCAATATTTGAGGCCTATTTTGTTAAAAAATCAGAAAGATGTGAAAAAAATTAAAAAGGCCAATTCTAAGAAGAATTCATAAACCTTAAGGGCACGTTTGTGTACACACCCTTTCCGCGGAAAGAGGAAATTGCCACGTCAGCAAATTCCATAGAAATGAAAACCTCGGAAAAGGATTTCCGTAGAATTTAAAAATTCATGTTTGGTGCAAAAAGAGTTTCCTCATTGAATTGGTGCAGATGTTGTTTGGTGCGGCTGTGGATTCCTTATAGAAAACCAAAATTTCTTATTTGGTGATATAATTTTTTGAAGAAAATAACATAACATGTAGATTATTTATTTAACATTAAATAATAATTTATATAAAGAAATAAAAAATAAAAGAGTTATAGGGTTTTTGGGTTGAAATGGACAAAAGTGAGGAAAAGATGGAGAAGTTTTCCGAGGAAAATCATTTCCCATACCCCCCCCCCCCCCCCCCCCCATGGGAAACCCATTTCCATAATTATTAAGGAAAATGCTGACGAGGTAGGAAAATATTTCCTCGGAATTGTTCCGCACCAAACGCCTAAAAAATGGATTTTCCGCGGAAAACCGTAAACTTTTCTGCGGAAAAGTGTTACACAAACATGCCCTAAGGCACCCACAAAGACCAAATGTGTGCCTAAGTCTGAAAAAAAACCCATCAAAAGGGTCGTCCAAGCCAATTCAGTGCTTTGAGTGCCAAGGGTATGGTCATGCGGCTGCTAAGTGTGCCAATCGTAGAGAAAAGGCAAAAGGTAAGGCTCTTAATGTTTCTTTGGACGATGACTCGGATGAAGAAACCTTAGATCTTGAATCTCCTACCAATGGGTCGGGAAAATATGTTGCGTTTATGGCATTATCTAATGTCTCATCTGTGCAAGGTTCGTCTGACAAGGAACTCAAGTCAGATGAAGATTCCCAATTTTATGACCAAAATTCAGATAATATCACTGGAGTCACTCGATTTTGGTCAACATTTTTTTAAAAACTTTTTTGCGACATTTCCCACGATATATATCACGGGGTTTATTGGTTTCTATATTATACAATTTCTACAACCAAGAAGTGAATTCATTTTTTAACAAAACACGAAAAATGACATTAACCACCATTTCTCATATTCTATCATTTGAAAAAAAATAAAAAAAAAACCTCCTTAAATGTTGCATAAAAGTCACGACATCATGGAACAGTCCCATGATATCATGGGATTTATAAGTTTCTTTGACATACATTGCTCCCGTGATATCAAAGGATCCGGGGCAAAAAATCTTTTAAAAAAATGTTACCAGAGTTGTGATATTATCTGAATTCTGGTAAACCATATTGATGGTTTATGCTTGAATGAAACAATGGCATGGCCCTTCCTAGTAGTATTTACTCCTTTTTTATGCAAATAAATGATGTTCTACCTTGTCTGCAATATGTGCAGAACGTGGTAGTGTGGCACTACTTTAACCTAAACAACATTATTGGGCAGTTTTGAATGGGAAAAATACCTGCAAAACAGTTGAAAAGCCCCCCAGAAAGTGGCAGTGTGGTCCTACTTTAACCCAATGAACGTTAATTGGCCCCACGCAATTACAAGAAAAAAGAAGAAAGATTTTAAAATAGTATTTGAATTTTACCTTATTATTAAAAAAAGTACAAGAATATCTGAATATATTCAAAAAAGTATACAAGTTTTTCATATTTCTTTTAATCAAGTCCTCACCATTAAAAAATTTTAAATTGACAGAAGTACCATTATTTTAATTTTTAATATCTCTTTAATAAAATACTTAAGAAAAATGAACTAGTGGGGCCCACTTCAGCTACCTCAATGCATATATGGTTAAAAACACATATTTTATTTGGATTTCAAATGACTGAAACACTTAGCTTATCTAAATTGTTATGATCATCTAATTCAGGTTGAAACTTGGGCCACATGAGAATTTATAGAAAAATAACCCCAAGGGCAATTCTAGCATTCTCCTATATAACTGAGCCATTAAATAGAAAATGCATCCCACCATCAATATTTGATCAGTGAGACCCATAAAGTGAATTTTGGGTTGTCTTGGGGACGAAAGAAGGTTAAAACAGATAAAAACTTGCCTTACCAGAAGTTTTTACTTTTTGAATTTTTCTTTCTTTTATATTTCAATATGATGCATGCTTTCTTTGGTGATGGAAATGCATATAAAATCTCAATCATTTGTAGACTATATGCTCTATATACTTTTCTTAAAGGAATGAGAAGCCTAAGCCTAGCCCAAGCTTGAGTGTTGTTGGCCTGAGCTAGCCCGCATGGGAATGATGAAGCCCTTGCCTGACCCTTTTTGGACTTATATAATGAAAGAAAATGAGTTTGTTATCATGTCCTAGGCCAGCTCAACTGGTCTGGTCATATCACCTTCTCTGAGAGGTCTTAGGTTTGACTCCCTCCCTTATAATTATATATGTATATTTGGGCCGAGCGGGGATTCAGGATCTCAGCCACTTAGTCCAAATAAGAAAAATTTAGGCGTGACCCATCTATTATAACTTAAACCGCACGCTCGGCCCAATGCGGGCCGGCCCTATCCATAAGAACCCTTATTAAAAATCTCTTCTTAAAATAAAAATTCAAAAAGCTACTATCTCGCATTTTGATTTTGCCAAACCTTTACTTTTGTTCTCTCTTTATATTTAACAATTCACTTTACTTCACCGGTAAAGTAATTTACTGTGTATTTATCGTGATTTGATAGCATTGCGTTTAAACGTTAATTATACATTCCTATTCATTAGTGTGTGGACCAAAGACACAACCCATGACCCTACCAAGATGGAAAAAATAAAATAAAAAAAGGAGAATCCGTTTGCAAGTTTTCCTCCCGTCAATGCAAGTTTTCCTCCCCTTTGACGGGAGGAAATCTTGCAAATGGACCTTACCACCGGCTGTTTGAGTGTAGATGTCCAAATGCAAGTTTTCCTCCACTCATAGAGGAGGAAAACTTGGAAATGGCTCTTCATCCCCCATACAAGTAGAGGTACAGCTGTATGAGTATCTAAATCAATTGCAAGCAGCTCTTTCCCTTTCCTTTAACATAAACCTATCAACACTGGACCGTGCTAAGCGTAGACCTTAAATTTAATATTTTCTTAAAATATTATTAATAGATAATAAAATAAATTTATTATTTTGGAAAATGACTTGGGTCGTCACAAAAGAACGTGCTTATGAAAAAAAAAAGTAGTGGAGAAATAAATAAAGAAAATCTTTTCTTAGTAAGGTAAAGTAATGTGCAACATCTACAAAAGAAAATATAAAAGATAATATATATATATATAATAACGGTGGGTGTGCACATTACTTTGGACCCCACCTTAATTACTCAAACGACTGGAACCCAAAAAATCTAAGTATAGACCCTTTTGGACTCCATAAACACTGACATTTGGGTGCAATTGCTCAATGAATCTACGTAGGAGTCCATTCGATTCTATACTCAAATAATATAATATCATATAAAAATAATTGATATGAAAATGCTATTGTGCGCCTGTCTTTTACTGAGCTTAATATATGAGAGATGGCATGTGGGGCCAACGAGTTCTTTTAAATCCACTGATTTGCTTGCATTCGGTGAGTGCCCACATTCATGGTTCCCAACTTTCAAAGTTTGTTTTACACGGTAAGAATAAGAGGATTTGGAAAGAGTTGTAGTTGGTTGAATTTGAATGTAATGTGACGAGGGAAATCGCAATGGCTCACATAAAACCCAAAGCGCATGTATATTTTTCTTTGGTATTTATTGAAAGGAGAGCTTCATGCGTGATGACGTGGCAAAGTGAATTGTATTGCTTTAAGATATATAATGTATATATTTAAGAAGTGAGAAAGCTGTGCATAGAAGGATTGCCATCATGTGCTAGTCCTAAAGAAAGGATGAGTAAACAGGTCCGATCCATGCCTGAATTTTTTCACCTGATACTTAAAAAAGGACAAGCCCCACCTGCCCATCTATGATTAAGGGCTGACCCGGCCCAACATGTTAATTTAACTGCAAGCCCTTCTCAGTGTGGATTGAGATTCGAACCCATTTTCATGCTAATCAACGAGAACGGACTTCATGACGGTCTGGATTTAAGAAAATGGCCTCATTCTTTTGATGGTTTCTCATGTGCGCTGGCTTCGGTGCGGGTCATCTTTAGATCATCCGAGTAAATGAGGTGGGTCCCGCTTTTAGATGGACAGCCGTAAGATAACAGGGTCTGAATTAGATAGGGGTTGTTTGAGATCTCCCATTAACCATTCAGTTTTTACACGATTTGTAGACACTTGAAAGTTGAACTACTTCCAACCATTTTTATTTTTCTCGGGCGAGAAGAGATACACGGTGGATCATTATAATCTCTCACAGTGTAAGGACTCAAACCCAAGAACCCAGAGTATATTGATTTGTGACCTTAGGACCTATCACGAGTAGACCCCTTATGATCAAATTTCACTCACTGATAGTTGTATAGATTAATTGTTAATTGGTTATTGTTTTTATGTTATTTCATTTATTTGTCAATCACGTACGCTAATGCTTTATCATCTAGACCGGACCCTCAACCCATGGAACCAACCCGTGAGTTAACCCAGATAAAACGAAAGAAAAAGTGAAGGAAGGAAAACCTCAAAATTCTTTCTCTTTAAAGCTGAATGTTGGTTAAAAAAAAAAAACCTCAATTCTGACCTTAGAAGAAGCCACATCAGCTTCTTGGGCCCATTTCTAGGTGTGTCTTTTCAAAAAAATATAATATGTGCCTTTTCAATAAAACATGTCTCTTGGGGTACATATGTGCCTTTTCAATAAATTGTATCTTAGGTCTTTCTCTTTAAAGCTGAATGTTGGTTGCAAAATAAATAAAAAAAACCTCAAAAAAAACCTCAATTATGGCCTTAGGAGAAGCCACATTAGCTTCTTGGGGCCTGTTTGTGGATGTGTCCTTTCAAAAACACACTATGTGCATTTTCAATAAATGTATCTCTTTGGCTACATATGTGCTTTTTCAATAAAATGTCTCTTGGGCCCATTTATGTGGATGTTACTCAATTCAAATGGATACCTTCCAACTCTATAAATTAATGTTATTTTTAAGTTTTTATATAGTATTTAAAATGAGCAGAAATGTATACAATTCCTTCGTTTTTAAGATGAAATGTGTATGCTAACGTGGATTAAGGGAAGAAAGGTTTGGTTTTCATTTTTTTTTTTTTTTTTGTTGATTTGAGTATTTTAATTATTTGTTATGAATAGATTTATATGAAAGGGATATTAGGTTTAATATATTATTCAGGTTATACGAGACTTAACCTATGCGATGCGCAAGGCTTCATGCTAGTCTCATTGATAGCTTTTCAGCCGCATGCATTCAAGAATAACCCGAAATTACTGGTTTTCCACACCTCTTTCTTACAGAAAATACAGGCGTTCCGCCGTCTCGGTCGGCGGAAAGGTAGATTTTTCAATTTTTCCTCCTCCATTTTCCCCCTTTTTTCTTTCTTTTTCATTTGGGTCGGGTCCATGGGTTGAGGTTCGGGTCCACACTAATGAATGAGCATGCATGATTGACAGATAAATGTAAATAATTTACAATGAGTGAATGAAAAGTGATCATGAGGGTGGGGTCCAGTCGTATTAGGTCCTACGGTCACAAGTCATTATCATCTTGGTTTTTTTTAGATCAATTCCTTATAATGTGATAGATGAGGTTCCGCTGCGTATTTCTTGTAGCCTGAGAAAAGTGGCTTGAACTTCAACCTCCAAGTGTCTACAAATCTTGTAAAACTTGAATGGTTGATGCAAACCGTCCAACAATCCTTATCTAATTCAGATCATGAGAATCTTATACTTTGTCCATCAACAATCAACAGGCAGGATCCGTAAAACTTAACCGAGTTCCTTGTGACGAACCACATTGATGCGTAGCGCACAGGTGCCGAGGAGAAAATTATCCCCATCTAAAGAACGAGGCAATTTTCTGAAGCAAAAAGTCTACGCACCCCGACTCCCATACCCCGGGCTCCCAGTCGGGGTATGGGAGTCGGGGTGCGTAGCACGGCTCTTTCTTAAGAGGGATCACAAGGGTAGGGTCCACGATAATTCTAAATTTGCAGCTTTACCGTTGCTACAGTCAGACGTAAACCCTTTTTTTCCTTCTTTTGCAGAACAGGTGTGTCGACCTATGGGTCAAGGTCCGGTTCACACGGTGATGCATGATGCAATTAAATCGCGAGAAAATATAAAACTAATTTAAGTATTCATCTGTTAGAAGCTACTTTTCATTAAATTTTAGATAGAAAAGAGATAAGAAAATGTGCTACATTACATCATGCTTAAAAAAAAACCCAACATTGCCAATTGAAAAACTATATTCAAACTCAGAAAACTCTGACCGCGGATTTGAAATCCCTAATCCAAGTTCCAAAAATCCCTAATCTCAAATCAAAATATTCCCACTTCCAAAAGTCCCTAACCCCAAATTGAAAATCCTAATCAGAAATTAAAATACTCTATTTCCAATTTCAGGAATCACTAGGCCAAAATTTTAAATTCCTAAATAGAAATCCAGAAATCCCTAACCCAAGAATCAAAATATTTCTAATTCGAGAAATCCCTAACCCCAATTTGAAATCCTTAATCAAAAATCCAAAAATCCCTAATCCCTAATCCAAAATATGAAATCCCTATTGAGAGATCTATAACATTTTAAATATTTTAAACCAAAAAACATATCCCTAATAAAAAACCTAATCCGGATTTTAGAAAAGAAAAAATACTAAAGATTCAGATTTGGTACTTAAAACTGGCATATGAAAGTAGGGGTGTTCATGGATTGGGTTGGGTTGGGCTGGGCTGGGTTGTGCAACATCTAGACCCAATCCAATTTTTAGACCATTGGCCTAAGCCCGTCCCTAGTCTGACTCGGGAGATAATGCTTGGCCCCGGCCCCCTTGAATAAGGTTAAATGCGACCATGGGTAGACATGCTTTTATTAAAAAAGTATCTTTTACTTTCTATCTAAAGATGTAACTTAGCTAGTTGGGTTATTTATTTGTGTGTAGAAGGGTATTTGTTTGAAAGAATTTTGCTTAAGTTATGTACCTTATTCTGGCCAAGCTAGGTTTGGGTTATTTACTACTAAATCCAAGCCCAGCCGGCCTGTGTGCTAAAATTTAAGGCTTAGGCTCAGCCAAAAGTGGGCTAGCCTTGGTAGGACCAGGCAATTCTCGTCCACAATCACCCCTCCTTTAAAAGGATTAGAGTGTTTTTGCATATACCCCTCTAAGATTGTTATAATTTATAAGCAGGCCTTGTGGTTTTAATATATGTAAATAGGCCCCTGACTTTTCATTTTAATTCCTTCCATGTTCCCAAAATCAGTTGTCCTATTAAGAAGTTTGTGTTGAGTTTTTATAAAAATGATAGCTTTGCCCTTGCATCCATTAAACAAAAATGAGTGTATTATTTTACAAAAATAATATTATTTTATTTCGGTTCCCTACGGCCTCTCTCAATAACTTTCTCATGCACAAGGAGTCTAATCGTTATTTTAAAACTTTCATCAATCTAACGATGGGTCGTGGATAGATTAGATCATTATAACCAATTATAAGTATGCCATTTTACAAAAAAAAATATATATATTATTTTATCTTGATTATGAACTGTCTCTCTCTCTCATTAACTCTCTCATTCACATGAAGCCTAATCGTTATTTTAAAACTTTCATCAATCCAACAGTGGGACATGGATGTACTAGATCAATTATAACCAATTATAAGTATAGGAGTTAATTAATTATCATTATGATCGATTTAGGTTTAATGAAATGGGCCTTGTATTATTAAAATTGGAATTTATGCAAAGTTATTCTCTCCCACTAGATATACAATAGTAACTATTAATGTTACAAGCTTTAGAGAAAAAATAAGTCCAAGCTTTTGAAATTATGTATATAGGGATAATAGATAGATGGGCAAAGGTGTCATTTCACTTTAAAAACTTAAGATAGTTGGATGCTACTGATTTTGGGGACATAAACATCTATAAATAATAAAATCACGAGGCTTATTTGCAAATCCTAAAAACCTCAAGGGGCATACACAAAAAAACTCAAATGATTAAGGAATCCATGTCATATAAGGCATTCCTTATATATATATATATATATATATATATATATATATCTATATATATAAGAACATAAAGTCGATTAAAAATTGGGAGTTCAATTGAGCAATAAATTGCCAAATTGAACCTCAATGTCGAAATCAAATCGCCCAATTATTATATATGAAAGGGACTAATCCTAATTGAGAAATCAACATCAATTCAATTCCAATTGACATTAATTAATTTTAACACTCCCTAAATAATTGACTCCCAAAATGTCTCCTCACATCCTCAACCTCCCCCACATTAATTATAATTTAAGAAAGGGATTAATCCTAATTGAGAAATCAATATCAATTCAATTCCAATCGACATCAATTGATTTTGACGCTCCCTAAATAATTGACTCCCAAAATATTTTCTTGTGTCCTCAACCTCCCCCACATTAATTATAATTTAAGAAAGGGACTAATCCTAATTGAGAAATTAACATCAATTCAATTCCAATTTATATCAATTGATTTTGACGCTCTCTAAATAATTGACTCCCAAAATGTCTCGTCACATTCTCAACCTCCCCACGTTAATTATAATTTAAAATTTTGACCGGTGGCATGTCTCTTCAAGCGCGCCCAACCGCCCCTCGGCCCCCCCACAACACACTAATTATAACCTAATTAAAATTAAGTTGATTGATATTAATGGTAAGTTAACAAAGGCAAAATGGATTGATGTTAGTTGCATAACTCTTCAAAACGGGTATCAGATTTTCCTCTCTTTCTCTCTCTCTCTCTATCTATTTACCATCATCTCAAATGTTTTTCCCTCGTTATTACTACCAACTTAGCCCCAACAGAAAAATATAATATTTTAAATTTACTATAAAAACTTCCTTCTCAATATAAGAGATATAATATCATATTTTTAATTTCATTTAAAATTTTAAACTTTTTACAATTTCTTATATATTGTGGATTATATTGCCCGTGCTAAGCGCGAGCGTGTTTTGCTAGTTATTATATATGAAGCGGAGTGGATTCGATTTCCAATTTCACTGTCAATTTCAAATTTGATTTTGACTCTTCTCATGTTGACCTCCTACTAATATCACTCATTAATCCTCCTACTAATACTAGCCCTATTAATAACGTTCTTTTTACTAATCCAATGTTACATAAACTCTTTCCTCTTCTCTCTAGGTTCCTATTCAAGTGTCTGCATTTCTCACCTTTAAACGCCACAAGCCCTTTCCTCTTCTCCATCTTCTCTAATAAATAACTCATTGATTTATTTATTTTTATTAGGGTTACACTCTAAACAATTTCTATCAATTTTTTATTTTAGACCTTTACATGATAACTACCACTAATTACATTGTTGAGTGCCGGGGGGGGACGGGACGTATACCTTAAATGAATGGAAGTGTAAAATGCAGAAGTATCTGAGGCAATAGAGAATATTGGTTATGGATTTGGAGGAAATGAGGTCCTGTGGGAGAAGGTTGTTTTTGAGTTGAAGGATGTTATTAGCAATTTTGAAGTGGGCGTAAAAAGTTCACATTTGAGAATAAATCTTATAGGGTCAAGATAGAGGTGTATTATCAAACTGGATATCAAACTATTGTAATTTGATTCGATTTCCAAATCAAATTTACTGAAAATCATATATATAAATTGGCTAATTCCTAATATTTGCTTTTAAAGTTTTTTCTTTTCTTTTTTTCTTGTAATTCTAAGATTGAGATTAATTAAAAAATTTAAATAGTTTTTATTCTCATTAAAGTTTGATTAATCTTTAAGCTTTGTGGAATACTTTCTTTAATCCTTAAAGATTAAAATGATTGTAGAAGATTTAAGTATATTAGATAGTGCTATAACTCGTCGCCAAAATTATAGAAGTGCATCAGGACTCATCACAATCTATTTCTTTACTTTAAAAAAGACCAAATAGTTACAATATTTTTATTATCAATTGATGAACAAGATCACAACAAAATTATCCAACATAATAAAAATAAATTAATATAAATAACAAAGAACAAAAGAAAACACTAAAATTTATTATTTAAAAAAATCTCAAAATTTATATGAAGAATAGAAAAACGATATATAACCTTATTAAATCACTCCTTATTTTGACTCTCAAACATTAAAAAAAAAAAAAAAAAAAAAAAAACCAACAACAATTGCCCTTTTTAAGTTTTCTTCCAACATCTCAATTATTGTCTAATAATTTTCTAGAAACATCTGTTTTCTCACTGGCTAAAAATTGTATTGTGATTTATGAATGAAAGAGAATAGGAAGGATCTATTTTATAGTCTTATTGTGCCATCATTCATAAATCATGCATGCATGAGATTTTGTCCGACCACAACAAATTTATGACACTCATAATATAATATGAACTTGGTTATATACTCATTCTATTAACTTTTTATAATTAATTAATGTAATACAACAATGTATGTAGAATCTAAGATTGATATAACCTACCAAACTAAATTATGCGTCTATGTTTAGGGTTCAAAATGCTTCATTGGCCACAAGCAACTTCTTTTTATTAAATGGGTTTGAAACCAACTTGAAACCTTTCATGTGTCATCCTGACCCAAGTTGCCAACATGTATAATATCAATTTTCTTTTTCTTTTTTTTAAGTATTATTCCATATAGTCCCTCCCATATGAATTATTGTAGGTCCATACAAAAATCATACTATTTCATACATATTACCACAAAAATTTATCAGAGCACAAAACCTATCCATTAGTATTATATTATGGTCGGTTTACATGGAATTTAGGCAGTTAATCCTTGTCCCACTTTAGCAGATTTCAAGTGGAGTCACCAGTTCAGGTGGATTCCTATATTAATATAGGATTATATCATGGGTGATTTACATGGGTTTTCAAATTCAATTTCTTGCCCTTTCTTACTCTTTAAATATTTAATGTTACTAGTGAGAGATTTGATACCATGATGTGGATGAATATTTTATATTGATCTTGGTGATTCTTATATCACTGTGAGCTAAAAAGTATCGTGGGTGGACATAACCCCTCCTCGGAATGGGCTAGTGCTAGCGTGAACTTGAAAGAGAGAAAAGGAATTGGGCTTTGAATGTGAAAGAGACTTTTCTTTGTCCGAGTGTCCGAACAGAACAGAAACAAAAACAAGAAAGGTTTCGACAGTGGACCACGCAGTTGATAGAACATGAAGTTAATCAATTAATCTCTCCCTAAAATGGTTGGTGGCTAGCAGATAAGACTCGTGATTGTGAATGATATAAAAGGACAGAGCTGGCTAGGCCTTGCACAACAACTGATGGTTTTTGTTGGAGCACTCTTGAGCCTGGGACCACGCAGTTGACAGAACATGAAGTTTTATGGTGGTGGTGGCTAGCAGATAAGACTAGTGATTGTGAATGATACAAAAGGAGAGAGATGGCTAGGCCTTGCACAACAACTGATGGTTTTTGTTGGAGCACTCTTGAGCCTGGTACCAGTGTCTCAACCGCTTTTGGTCATCTCGGACCCTAAAAGGAAACAATATTGGGGAAAGGGCGCCAATACAAATAAATCAGATAGGAGACAGATATAAATTTAAAAGTTACAAAGAAAATGGCATTTTGTTCTAATCGCACAAATACATCAATAATACAAGAGCAGCAGAAGCAGTTTTCTATTGCTCGGGAAAGTAAAGCACGTGATAAATTGAATACTTGCATTGATACCAAAGGGATGAAAAACAAATGGATTCTCAAGTGAAGTTCTCACTCAATACACCTTTACCTCCTCTGCTCTTGTAGAATTCCAAGGCAAATAAATCACTCTCTCTTGAGCTGCTGCTACTCTTCCAAATCATCACCCAGCTGATTCCCTTCTGGGGTTCTGGCCACCTGCTTCTTGCCTTTCCTGTTCTTGGCCTTCTTGGCCTTCATCCGTCGTTTCTTTTCAGTGGCATCAACCCATGTATAATCTGAAGGTATGTGGAATGGATCGACCTCATCTTTCCAGCAGCGGCTCTCGCCATCGTTAGACTGACCACGGTTCCCTCTCATCCATGAAATCCATGATGCTGATGATGATTCCGTTTCCTTAGCTTTGCTGTCTGAGAAATGTGTGGGGCTGGAAAGGGGGGTTGAGAACTCATCTGTTGGCTGGAGCTCTTCAAACTTTGTGAAAGTGATGAGAACCCGAATCGTTGGAACAATAGGGATAGCAACCTGAATAGATTCATGTGCAAAGGAAAAAATATTAGAAATAATTATCATAATGATGGAAACCATTTCCCATCAGTGGAAATATTGACAAAATATGAACACAAAATAAGCAACCAAGAACTTGATGCCGCAGCTGCTGCAAAGCAAAACTATAAACAGGATGTAGCATCTTTTATACTTATCTACCAAATGATTAATCTACTGCCCCAGGATACTAAAAGGGTACAAACTCTGCAATAAATGGGCTGCTCTCCCCACCAACAGAGCTAACCCCAATCTCTCCTCACTGACACAATTCTTTCACAATTTACATTGTGAAAATTGATTCCATATGGTATTTGCTGTGAGCCCATGGAAGCAGTCACAACTCACAAGCTGCATCCCAAGGCTGGTGATGCATTCCTGTCCACTGATCCAAAAAAAAAAAGAATGGTCCATTAATGATGGCTGTCATATTTCAGGGGAACAAAGTACTCCAGTTTCTGTTTGATCTGAATCTTTCTCTTTTATGTAAATATTTCAAATAATGTTGTTCAATATAGCTGGGACAAGGCTTTGATGATGATGATGATGATGATGATGAACTCAAATGATGTTGTTAGAGATGTATAGGGAAATTCCAAAACAGTCAAGTCTTTGTCATCTCTCTATAAACTCTGATCCTTTTCTTCAAAAGACTTGGGATCTTCCCTAGACGAGTTTTCACCTATTTCTTCACACTGGATTAGCTACAGATCTTTCCACCATTCATTCATGGAATAATCACTCTCTTCGTAGTGTATAATGGAATCTTTTACGGGGATGCTCACGGCATGTCCCATGACTGCCAGATCTTCCTCAGCTAGTTGGTGGAAAAGTTCTTTGCACTGTGAAGCGTTCTTTGCCGTTGGAACAGTTCACTAGCTTTTGTCTCCTCCTTTGCTAGTTGCTCATTGACCTTCACCATCTCTAGCATTCTTTCTATGATGACATTTGTTTTTGATGGTCCAACAGGCCACTTGATATTATTCCCCACTTCAAGCAGAAATGCTGAGGTATTGTTTATTAGGACAAAAATAAGGTTCTATATGGGACTTCTGTGGGAGGTCTGTTACTGCAGAGGCAGATAGGTATATAAAAAGTATAAGGTGGCTAGACAGTTTGAATTTTAGTATAGTACTGTTTGGACGCTGTCTTAGAACTAGAGTGGCAACTGTCTACTTACAGTCCCAGGCCTGGTCAACAAGGAAACGGAATAGCAAAGTTGGTTGTTCGGATGTGTTCAGGTCACCTGCAGAGTGGTTTTTTTTTTTTTTTTTGAATCTTAACTCGCTTGCAGAGTGGATTTAAGTTTAACAGCAAAGTGTATTTGTGTTTGCATGTGTTCAGGGCCTGGATTTAAGGAACAACAACTGATAAGGAGGTTTATAGGGACTGTTAACAGGCTCTCGGCTTGCAATGGGTGGTTGAGACACTGGTAGATGATTTCTTGGATAAGTGCTTAGGTTAGTAGGATTAATATAGCAAAACGGGTTTGCCATAGGGTTGAATTAGATCCAATAAGGGAAACAATCAAGGTCATATCAGAATTTCATTTTTTTAGAGAAAAAAGTGGGGATCTTTGGGTTATATTGACTTTGGGCTAGAATCTTAATCAAAATTTGGACTCGGATTGATGGGATCTGTGAAGAAAAGCTACGGGTCAGGTATAGGTGTGGGTTGGGGTCAATTGACTCAATTCTATCCAAAATCAATGGGTCTTCAAGGAAATTGATGGAATAGGATTAGGGTGGGGTTTACAGGCTATAGGGGTCGAGGGATAACAGGGTTAAGCTTCCAGTCTAACAGGGTGTAGGCATAAGGGGCAAGTATTCTAAGATGGCAACTCAAGTTTTAGTCCTCAAAAGAGTGTGTGTGGATGATGGATAAAGATTATTTTAAGGCCGACAGAAATGTTGTAGGACATCGAGAGAGAAAGATGTTTATTCAATAAAAAAAACCGGTTGATAATATATTAGATAAAGAACCACCATGAATCTTATTATACAAACTTGCTTGCCTACTTTCATTAGGAAAAGAAACAAGGAACGTTAAAACCAACTAACACACCTAAAATTCTAAACTTAGCAACACCCTATCTCTGAATGGATCACAACTTCATTAACACATGTCAAAATTGCACAATGGTGGGCTTGTTGGTTTGGTAAATAAATAACCCATCAAATATACCTAATTTTGTGTCAATCAGACACCTTCTAACACATAAAACTTGCCCCTCCCTAAAGAAAACAAGCAAAACTCTAGAGAAACTATAAAACCAATTCTTCTAAATTTGTCTCATCTGCCCCCCTGTTGAGTGGATGCGCCCCCTAAAAGATCGTGCAAGGCTACTGACTGCACAAGGTATATTTGCCTTGGTTTCAACCAAATCGTTCAAACCAAGTCCAATTTGAACTAGTCACTGATCGTGTGACCAGTACAAGCTCCAAGTTCACCTGGTAGGCCAAGCCATGGTAACCAAATACGCTCTAAAGGGTCAGGAACTTCAAATCAATTCGTTCGAATAATTCACATTTCGGCTTCAGTGAGTTAGGCCTCTAAAAGATTCAGAGTTCGTTGCAATTTGTAGAATGGTTTGGTTTCCTTCCATCTTTGCTTGCATGAGCTCTCTTCTCTCTCTTCTAGTAAGGAAGATGATGAAAGACATGGTAGGCCAAGCCATAGTTATCTAATTCACTCCAAAAGGTCAGGAACTTCGAATCAATTCGTTTGAATAATTCACAGTTTCGATTCAGCGAGTTAGGCCTTTAAAGGTTCAGAGTTTGTTGCAGTTTGTAGAATGGTCTGGTTACCATAAATGGAAAGTCTTAAATGAGAAAGAAAATAGGAACTAAGAAGATCACCTATAGACCCAGTCATTAGCATCATCAGAAGGGTCCATTTTGTAATATAAACCACTATATCACTATACCCCTTGAAATAACTATTAAGGTAAATTTAACTCATGAAAATTATACCCACCATCCAAATGATCACATATAAACAAATGTGACAAAATGCAAAAGATAAAATGTTGGCACATTATTTTTCAGAGTGAAATTCAGTCCCAACTTTAATACAATGTGAGACAATGATTTTTAGTGGTTTGGATTTCATGCACGGGCTTCCTTATGAAGTTTAAAGTGATAGATGGAAAAATTTTAAAGTATTTGGACTGTGAGAAGAAATCTCACTTGATAACAAAGCAAAAATAACAAAAATGGAGGCCCACTAGAAAAATGCTAGCTCATTTTTAAGTTAGAAAAAATACTTAGCCCCAATGGGGTCAACTTGAATTCTTGACAACTAGAAGGATGGAGGATTTAGATGGGGAAGAGTAAGCCCCATTATAGTACAATCAAATGATCATAACCATTAATTTAAGGCCCTCAAATTTAATTGCTTTGTATCATGCAAATATATATATGACCATTCAAAAAAAAAAATCGTGAAAATATATTGCTATGTAACTCAACTATAACAGTAGGATCATTAATAAGATAAGAATTGTATTAATATAAGGACTTATCAATTTCTGATTCATGTTCTTGTAATCAATCAATTTATGATATATGTTCTTCCAATCAATCAATTTATGCAACATTTAGTATTTAGTACAAACAACCCCAAACTACATATTCAAATCAGTTCATCAAATTCATCGGACTTGAACTACGAACCAAGTGAACCAAAGAGAAAACTGAATGAACCTATCCTAACAAATTTTCAAATTGCAAATTGCAAACTGCGCACTCGAACTAGTCAAACTGTGAACCTATGGGACAAGCTATATGACTTCTAGAATATCATAGCACCAAAAGGAGCTCTTCCAGCTTTCCCTAATAACTGCATCGCATATGGTCAAATAGGAACTCTCCCAACTCATTTTACTCGATTTCATGTATGAGGGATGAAGGGATGAATTTTAATAACCCCAATAACGATGGCATGACCTTAGAGTGGGTCCTGAAACTGAATAAAGTTGACCACAAACCTCGAAAATTGACTAGGTGAGCCAATAGATCAGTTTATAACAAAAATTATTGTAAATTACAGAATTGGAATCTCCTCATATGCCGCAAAAATTGGCTAAGGGTAGCAGCCCCATTAAGATTTCTGGATTTTCCTCCATATCAACTTCCACTTCAGAGGCTGAACATGAGGAAAATCTAAGATGGAGATACATCTAGAAACAAACACACGTAGCAAAAACCTTTCCACTAAGGGGTCGTTTGTCTACAACCATTTACATATGAAAATGGTGAATATGCGTAATATTTACGCATCAGTAATGTTTGTCTACAAATATTTACGCATCTTGTGTGTAAATCCGATGTGTAAATGGTGTGAAAATGGGGATTTGAACACTTGTTTAGGTGGGAAAAGAGAATAGCAAAGCACATGTGATTTCAAAGAATACCCATTGGAGGCAGATGGTTTGGTTTTGGGCCAGTTTCCGTCAAAGAGTTCGTGGGTTCGAAACCCCCTCTAACGCATTTAGAAAAATACTAATAAAAGAGGCATTTCCATCAAAGAGGTTCCGGGTTCAAAACCCCCCTCCAACGCATTTATAAAATAATAATAAAAGATGCATAAAGACTGAAGAAACGTACTATGAATGAAAATCCTCCCAGCATCTCATCCTTTTTTATGAAAGTAACCTCTCTATTTCTCTCTATTGCCTTGCTCTAAAAAAAAAAAAAAACTTTATAAAATCTATTTACTCTGCAGGTTTATTCTTTCAAAATTTGATTCTGTATCTTCTCTTCTCCTTTTAGATTTTCTTCCAATATCTTAATGATTTTTCTAAAATTATTTATTATTGTATTACTTTAAAAATATTTAAATATGTATAAATGAATGTAAGAGAAAAGGAAGAATGTATATTATATAGCATTATGGTATCGTTAAAAAATAATGTATAAATGCAATTTTATCTAACCATAATAAATTTGTGACACTTAATATAATTGGACTTAGCAATAAAATACTCATTTTAAAAACTTATATAATTTATTCATATTGGCATAAAGTCGGTGAGATGCATGGGTTAAGCTTTATGCAAATTGAAAAATGAATTAAGATAATATTGAACTAAATATTAATTAATAGAAATATTAATAATAATCTTATTTTTCTTAACCATCTTACTATAAACTCTTATTTCCTTAACCAAACATGTTGGAATGCATTTTTTTAAAGGTGATCATTGATAGAAATATCTATTTTTGAAAAGTATATTTCATGTTGAAAGACATGTTCTTTTTTAAGGATTAAAAATGCAAATGAAAACTTTGATATAAATCAAACCTTTTTTTTTTTTCTCTTTTTCATATCATTATAGTAGAATATAATTTAATGATTAATAAGCATCATTTACCAAATCGTTTAATACATATACACATGTCATTGAAACAAACATAGAAAAATGAATCACATGTGTAAATGATGCGAAAATAGTGTTATTAGACAAACGTTGTAAAAAGAAACACGTGTAAATGTTACCTACTTCAAATTTGAATATTCATCTTTTACATGAGTAAATTGTAATTACATATCCCACGCTTAAAAGACAAATGACCCCTAAGCAATAAACTGGTTCTTCACAACACCCAAACAAGAGATACTTTTATATAAGGTTATAACATACATGAGAATACTATTCAATGCAGCCAACACATATGAATTGTTTACTTATAGAGAAGCAAAACCTTGAGTTAAGAGGCCCCAATCCGAAAACTTAGAGAAGCAATCTTTCAAAATGAAACAACCATGAGGATTGCAATACCATCTACAACCAAGAATGCCAGGTTCAGGCCCCCCATTTTAGATAAAAGGGTAGCCGAGTGGTGATTTTTTGCCAGTAAGGCTCCTCGTGAAGGCATAACACCATAAAACTCTACCATCCAAATCTCATAACGGCCTTTTGGCTCAAGCCTTCCCATCAAAAGAAATATCAAACCCTATAAATAAACTGAACTGAGAGGGCAGTTTACGAGCCACAAAACTTCCCAAAAGAAGATATCATGGCCATTCCTGCAATGTATCAATTTGGAACCCAAACATTTCCTCCCAATCTCAAAGATACTTCCACAGTCACTACTTTTATAATTGTGAACAAGTTAATGGGAACAACCATTCTCTGATAGGTCTTACCTCACCTTCCCTCCAACCACCGACTTCTCTTCTCAAAACATCAATAGCAATTTGTGCGCAAGAGCTTACTTCTTAGCTAAAACATTTCTATTCCCAATACCCTTTATGAGATACCACTTACCAAGAAAGGAATGCTTGTTTGACTCTGAGATACCTTCCTACTAGAAGTCTCTTTTTCAATCACTAACAGCTGCTGGGACTTGAATAAAGATATTTAGACTAGAAGAATGAAAGGAGGCAGCTTCGAATAAGTATATGGCCCGCCAGCGAGAGATACCTTCTTTTCCACAGTCCAAATGATGTCCATCCTACCATTGATCTCAATCCAAAATACAATAGGCCAAATGATACCTACCCTAGCATTGATCTCGGTCCAAAAAACAAAGGCAGTTTGCTGAACCCCAGGGGTGACTAAGGTAATAACTTCGACGGAATTCAACTTGACATCCAATCATGGAATGCACAAGGGAAGAAAGCATCTTATATAAACCACGTCTTGCTTTTCATTTAGTTAATTCCCATACCTGAGACTGTCTTAAAACCACAGTTTAGAAATTCGTTTCGAAATTCAAATCGTGTTTCGGTTTGGCCACCAAACTAAAATGTTTGGATTGATTCAGAATTTTGGTGAAACTTTTCAGAGTTGCATTTCAGAAATATGTGTAAAAAAAAAACATATATGAAATAATTTTTAGAATGAAATCTGGCCAGGGCTTTATTTTCTAGTAAAATGAAATTTGATTAGGGCCCTATTTTCCTATTAAATTGAAATTTGTCTAGGGTCCATGTAATTATTAGGGGGACATTTAATTTATCTCAATTCAAAGCTCATATATGGCCAAAGTCCATGTAAAGTGGAACATTTAATTTATCACAATTTAGGGCTCAAATATGGCTAGGGTTGATGTAATTATTAGTGGGAGTGTGGGACATTTAATTATCTCAATTTAGGGCACAAATATGGCTAGGGCCCATGTAGTTATTAGTGGGAATTTTCAATTTATTTTAATTAAGGGTTCAAATATGGATAAGGGCCATGTAATTATTAGTGGAGCACTTAATCTATCTCAAGTTAGGGCTCAAATTAGGGGCCCATTTATTTTATGTTAATTTGAGAATGGCTTGGATTTTCAATGAGATGGCCCCCACCGTGGTTCCACTTGCTCTCAAATAATGAGACGAAGGGCCAAAAGGGACATTTCGACCCTTTTACCCTTTTGCCCAAATTTCAGTAAACAAAAGGCTCCAGAGAAAAGAAAAAGGCGGAAAAAAGGAGAGAGAGAGAGAAGGGTGGGGCATCTGGTAACCCCCTCCCTGAAAAAAATAAAAATAAAAAAACACCCTTGCAAACAGCCCCCCTCGCTCTCTTCCCCCCCCCCCCCCCCCCCCCCCCCCCCGCACTTCCTGCTGAAACTCAGGATTTCAGAAAATTCAGCCAGAATCCGGATTTATGGACTGAAAATTGGATTTCGGCTGACCAAATAATGAGGGGTGTTTCGGTTTGGTTTTCTGTTCAAACTGAAATTTCTCAGCAGATTCTGCCAAACGAAACCAAATTCCACAACTAGGCATGAAAAAACTACAGACTACACTTGAATACTGATTAAATATTCTGACTTTCCACTGCAAAAGATTACATTGCACGAGCAAACGATAGTTGTTTTTCAAGGAATTGAGAATCTGAAAACTGTCAGAAACCTGAATCACCACAGCCTCAAAGATGACATGGCACAAAGCTGCATCAACAAGATCAATAATGAAGAACTAAAATAATGGTTTGATCGCAGTTTTCGCCATATGTGACGCAGCACGGGAAGGGAAGAATAACCAACAGGTTATTCTCCAAGTCAATGGCTTAGGATATGGTTGCCTAGGTCTCACACCAAAGACAAGAAACTCACGAGAGAGAGAGGAAACTCAACTCTATTCAATTGCAATATCTCAATGAGAAGGGATTACATCTCTTATACAGTTTAGCCTAAGTTGTAACTTGGAAAACAAGTTTTAATAAAATAGAAACTATCTAATTATCATACTAATTAATTAAATTAGGAAATCTAAGAAGTCTTCTGGAAATTGCTAAACAAGGGAAGTGTCGTTGGAGAGATTTCCCTTTACTAGGCCTTGTTAGACTTGGGCCTTCAGGCATAGACCTGTAGGCAGGGCCCAATAGTCAAGCTTACATCAACTCTCCCCGGCTTGGAGAAAGTCAGCTTGGCATCTCTCATATAAATCTGGATTGAGTCTCTAAAAGCTTGTGGCGGTGATCCATGTAGCCTCGGAGAATGGTCTTCCTTTCCACTTGACTAAGAACTTTTTGAAAGCCTTCATTCTTTGTTGATACCGGTTGATCATCAAAGACATCTTCAATTTCTTCTTGGGGAGGTGGAATCATGGGAAGCCTGATATCTTGTTCTTCAAATGATTCATCTTGATAATGCCCATGATAAATTGTGAGATCTTCAACATTGAATGTGGAAGTGATATTCATGTCTGAAAGAAGATAGGGCACATAAGCATTGGAGCTTATTTTCTTTAGAATCTTGAACGGACCTTCACGGCTTGGGTGTAGCTTCTTGTAAGTACTTGTGGGCAACCATTCGAACTTCATGCGAACCATGACCATTGGCTTCAATTGGTAAGGGGGCTCGACAAATGCAAGATAATTGTATTGTCGATCAAAGAAATAAGCACTAAATTGGTATTCCCTTTTTTTCCATCAAAAGGTTTAGTAACAAAATCACAAGTAATAGATTCTACCATATATAGAAAGTGAAAGAATCAACAGTTGCAGGAAAATGGAGAGTAATAACACTTCTTTTAAAAAACCGATATGACTAAGAAGAGGAACAGCATGGAAGAATATGACGATGACAAACAAACAAAAAGGGCGTAGAAACCAACAGCCTCACTTAAATAAATTACCGAGGAACTTAAGATATTACCTTACTAACAAGGGTATTAACTTCTCCATTTTTTATAAATAAGGCTACAAAGGAGCAACTAGGAGTGATGAACCATATACGTTGTCTGTAATTTCTTTCATGTTGCAACAAATGATTCATAATGAAAGCATGCAAGATGTGATTATGACAATTGATTGAGAGAGAGAGGGGCATCCTTCCTTGGGTCTGACTTCCTCTTTATATAGTTATATTCAACCCAATCTAATTCCTTGATTAGGGCAAATGACACAATTACAATCCCTTGATCAGGGAGATTACAAATCAAATCAATAAGGCAATGATTCTAGTCAACAATATCGTTAGATATAGAGTCAATAAGTAAAAAATTTCTCATCACCATAA
Source organism: Cinnamomum chago (assembly GCA_038049695.1). Lineage (NCBI taxonomy): Eukaryota > Viridiplantae > Streptophyta > Magnoliopsida > Laurales > Lauraceae > Cinnamomum > Cinnamomum chago. Next base: position 12,136,697 of record CP142462.1, read on the forward strand.
CAGTAACATAATTAAATAATGTGAAAGGATGATAGGGTCATCATGAATGAAACAACAAATTTATTTGTATCAACTATCGCGTACTATGCAGATTAAAACATATCCCAAACGATTCCAAAACCCAACTAAGAAAAGGATGAAAACAAACATGGAAAACAGCAATATTCTATTCAGATTAATATATCAAAGTTTTCCTTGAGACAGCTATTTAAGTTAAATGGCTGTGTGTCTGTGCATGCATGTATAGTATCTCAGTATTGATGGGACTTGGGAGGAGATTGAGCTACAGTATAAAATAAAAATAACTGTAAGAGAATCCAAAGCTGAAATTTACCTTGACAGGAAATGTGCTCGGAGGTAGCTTAGTAGTCAAAAGCTCCCTGAGTCTTCTAACAGCCTTAACCTTATTGGCCAAGATGTCAAGTAAAGGCAAGAGCTCATCTGTTTTCAGAGGAAAGTCTGGCGTCAACCACAGAACAGGTCTCAAACCCTTCTTGTACTCACTCTCAAGCTTAGACTCGCTGGTAGCTCCATTTTTCTTCTTCTTCTTGTTGCCTTTGTCACTCCCCTTCTTGACGTCCCCTAAATCTTCCCTCCCATGTTCAGATGATGATCTGAGATGATCAGCAGATTTTGGGTTGCTACCCTCAGGAGCCAACTTTGAGAATTTTTTGAGAATCCTTGGGTCCTCAGCATCATCACCTCCAGCCTTTGTCCCTTTCTTGTTCCATCCAAACCAGCTTTTCTTTTCCTTGGAAACACCATTGGATTCACAATTCTCATAACCACCTGTGCCATTTTCTCCCAAACCCCCATGTTCCTCATCCTCGCCAAACCCATCTGAGTTTCCCATTCGAAGGGCTGAATCCAATTGTGATCTCTCCTCTGCTGTCAACACTTCATCAAATTCCTCATCATGGTCCCCTCCATTCACAATCCTCTCCTCATCCTCAGCAGCAAAAAGCTCCTCATCCGTCATTGCACCAGGAACCCGCCTGGACTTCACACTGACCATGACATGAAGCATATCATAGACCTTTGCCTTCCAACCTCCAACCATTTCAGTCCTCTCCTGTCGCCGCCAAGTCAAATGAGGAACTAGTTCAGCCTGAGTAACATCAATCCCGGGCCTATACATGTTAGTTTGAGACATCAAAGCAACTTCATGGGCAACTTCAGCCTCGGTCGGCCTGGCCCCTGCTCCTTCAAGAGCATTTGTGACCTCTTTCTCCTTATGAGCAAGAACAATCAAAGACCCAGGAGGTAAAGATATATTCCCATCATCTGAAGAGAAGCCCTCTCCAAGAAAGAGGAAGGTCTGGTCAGAGCGTTGGATGCGAAACCCATCGAAACCGGCAAGGGTCATATCAGCACGCAGATTTGATCCCCGTTTCCAAATCCGGTATGTATCAGATGGAGCAATTCGGCTAATGAAAGGAATCACAGAGCTCTCAAAATGGAAGGTTATCTCCATGTAGAAGTCGCGAATGCGGGCAGCAGAGGAAATGATGCGGGGTAGGCGGCGGCACCATTTCGCCCAGGCCAGTGGCTGGTAGTGGCGTGCGATGGTCATCGCAATTGAATCCTCACGGGTGCAGACAGCTTCCTGGAGAGCGCTCCATCCATTCTCATTCTGGAGGCTCCAGTCAGCGCCAGCTCCCATGAGAATTTCTGCAGAGATGGGGTCTCGGAGGCGGACCGCTAGGTGGAGAGGGGTCTCACGGCCGGGGACATCACGGCGATCAATGGCCCCAGAGACAATATCTGCCTGCAGCTCAGCCTCCAGCGATTCAGACTCAGTGGTGATCTCGCCAGCCTTGGCAAGGCGAGGCAGCGATGAGACAATTCGCCTGAGCGAGACATAATCGCGACGGGCAACAGCAAGATGTACAGGGCTGTGGGCGTATTTAGAAAAATCCTCCATGGCATCTATTGTCTTTCTTGTTTTCAACTCTGAATTGTTGGTTTTAACTACGCTCTATGCTTTCTCATTTTCTGAACACTGATTTTCAAGCTCTCAGAGAGCTGAAACCAGTACAAAGCTTGTAAATTTCTCACTTAGAAGAAAGAGAAAAGTAAAAATCTTTTCACCATTTTCGTAATCTTAGAACTAGAACACAGAATCATATGAAAAAACTGAGGAAAAGAAAATTCACACCTGCAAGCAGAATCTGAAATCCTCCTTTACTATTTTCACGCACCCTTGAGCTTTCACTGCCCTAGCATTCTAACCATTTCCACATCTGAAGATCCGAGCATGGGAAACGTTAAAGAAGAAAGAAAAATTCTTTCCTGGTTTCAGATCGCCTTCTTTTCCTCTCTTCTAACCTCAAGTTCTCGCCTTTGCTAGCACCTTTATAGAGATTTCCAAATATCGAAACCGAAACCCTAACAAATCACCACAAACAGCTGAAGCTCGATCTTTGTCTGCTTCCTTTACCCTCTCTTCCCTTTCTTCCCGCTTTCATTCGCTTCGGTTTTCAGAGCTCAAAAACCAAAACCAAACCCTTAAAAATCACTTCAACAGCTTCAACTCGATCTCCCTCTTCTTCTCAGATCAGACTCCCCAACTCCAATCTCACTTCCACAGCGGTTTAAAAAATATCGAGATCCAAAAACCCTAAAAAAAAACCCTAGAAACCACATGAAAGACCAGAAATCGGTCGCTTTCGTCGAGCACCTACCTTCCACCAGCTCTGCTGCATCCAGAGATTTCTCTCAGCTTCTTCGGCGTCGAATCGAATGATTTTGGGGAAAGATTTCAAATTTTCGAAATCGCCCTCATCTGATCGATTCAAGCTGAGTTGAGGATGGGCTCTCTCGATCTCTGGACGATTCGGCCATTAATGTCTGACAGAAGGGAAAAAAGACCAGGACTCTATCGCTTCTGTTTCTCTCTTTCTCTCTCTAGCTTGGTCCTTTTTTTTCTTTTGGCTTTCTGGCGACTGGTCAGTGACATCTACTTTCCTCTTTTTCTAGAGAGAGAGAAAACAGAGAAATGGGTCTTGATTGAGATGAATTTACATGCTCTTGCCATCGCCGAGGTTTTTATCGCTTCTGGTCTAGATTTTGCCGGTTCGGATTTTTGTATGTGTTGATTTTCTGTCTTTATTGAGCAAAGCCGCAAGGGAGATGATTAAATGTTTGTATTAATTTCTTTTTTTAAGTATCAAGTTCCATTGATGTTTGTTATTCAAACACGCAAAGATGAGGCCGAGAATAAATACGTGGGGCCCACATGCAAGCGCTGGCGGTGTCTCGATTGGACACGTCATCTAAATGGTGTTTGGGACCCATAGAGTACATTCTTTTTTTCATGGCCCATTTATTGATTATCCAAATTATTAAAATTGAATGTTATTCATTATAAGTACAGTTGTAAATGGGATGGTTCCGAATCCAAACTATAATGGAGTCGGGCCGTTTCTAAATAACGGTTTTAATTTCAAATCCGATTTTAACTTAGAACTTATTTTGTTGGTTCCAGGTCCGATTCAAATAGGGAAATCCGGTTTCGGTTTCAGATTCAAAACCAAGTCCATTTAGAGGGTTGGAATCTAGTTTTAAAGTGGATTTTAATTTTTCTTTATTTTTCATTTTTCTTAAAATAATCATATCATTCAATTTATAATAGTGCATAAGTCTACTACATCAAATATTATACATAAAAATATCTATAAAAAAAAGTTGATTTTGAGATACAATTTGCAATATCAAATACTCATATGTTGGATAGAACCTATATGGACCCGGAACTATACCCGTTTATGAATCGGAACTTAAATTGAGTTCTCGGCCTGAACCTGTTTATAAATCGGAACCTAAAATAGGTTCCAGACCCGATTTTTTGCGAGTCGGAACTTCCGGGTAATCAGAGAATCTGATGCCCGTTTGCAATCCTAATTACAATTACACTTTACTTTCAATGAGATTTAGTTTCACATAAGATTAGCCAGATGATTAATCATCATCATCAAAGTCTTATCCCAACTATATCGGGATAATGTATAATTGATAACACAACTTGGACATAAAATTAATAATTGATGAAACACAAGGACGTGAGATCGGGCTGATCATTTTAAGTTGACTCATCAGAAGTGAACAATGAAAGTGGATGGTGGTGATTGGTTTATGGAAGGATTGCCCAAAACCTTTTTTTTTTCCTTGTGAGAATTGTATAAGATGTGGGGCCAATAGGTAATTAGCCATAAGTGCCACTCATGCCAAGGATCGATATGGAAAAAGTTAGGTGTGCACTAAAACTAGGGAACAATATGAGCACCCTTACCATGATCATGGCATTTGATTTTAGGCCTTGCCAAAGTGTTTCATATCTCAAGGACATGATCTACGCAATCTTTTTATGGAAAAGACTATTTTTTTAAATATATGTGAATTTTATGCTTAGCAAAGCTTAGTGAAAGCTATTTGCCAAAAAATTGTAGCAAGACTTTGTAAGCTTTTTTATGAAGGAAAAAATGCACTACATTCAAAATAATTTCAAAATCACGACTGTAAAATTAATTTGAGAAGATGTTTGCAAAATGAAAATGAGAAAGAAAAAGAAAAAAAAAGTACATCGTGAATTTCGCAAGCTCCATTGTTGTCTCCAAATATGTCATAGAAACAACAGGTAATTCTTTAGAATTTTGCTATAGTTTAACCACCAATGTAGTTCCACATGCTCTTCACTAACATACTCGTCGTTTATTTACCAAAATTTATGGCAAGAATTTGGGATGTTTGCGTTTTTTGGTCATTATGTAACACTTTCTCCTCTTGACATTCAAATGCTACTTTGCTTTCACCAAAATTTTAAACCTTAACCACTTAAAAGGCCTCAAATGACCTTTTGGAATTCATAAAATTCCACTCTCAATGCATTTTGTTAAGGGAATTTGAAATTCTAAGGGGACAACTTTTGAAAAATTTGAGATTCCCCCAAACATGAGTTCTTAGGGCTCTTTCTTTTCTAAAATTCAAGGAATTATTGATTTCCCAAAAATAGTGGAATTCTTGGATGCTCCTTGGACTTGAGCATCCAGGAATTCCACCAAAATACAAAAATTGTGGAATTCCTAAATTCCTAAAGGTCATTTGGGATCTTTCATGTACCTGAAATTCTTTAATGCTCAGCAAGAAACACGTAATTTGTAAATTCTAATGTCCCCAAAACCCCAACATCTAGAATTCATGTCAATAATTCTAATAAAAAAATAGGCTCTAAAGCTTGGTTTAGAGCTTTCAAGTATCTTACCAACCTCTTTTTTCCGTATAGAGGTTGGTAAGACCCTTTCAAGTATCTAAGATAAAAGTTTATTTCTCTTTTATTTCTCTTTTCCTTTGTTTACAAATGAAAGGCAAACTTAATAGGTGGGCATGTGGTCATCACTATCATAAACATTCATGATGTTCAAAACATTTTAGGACATTTATCTAGAGACATTAATGATGACATCTTCAAAATATCATCAAAACTAAAAATACTTTTAAAAAATAATAACAATATAGAATAAAACAGGAAAATCTAAAATTTACAAAAATAAATTTTCATGATATTTTTATTTATTACATTTTTTATTTTTATTTAAAAGATTGGTTTCCTACAACATTCTCCCAGTTAAAAAGTGTGAAACCACGAGAATTACTTCAAAGGAATGTTTGTGAAAACCATTTTCATGGCATGATCCATGAGACATTAGACCTACTTTCTCTGGGATCTCACACCTGTGAAGCCTGGCACGTGTGTAGGCGTGACCGACTAGATTGAAATCGGACATCTTAGACGTTGACTTTGACGTAGACTAATGTAATTCTATTCTTTTTTTAATTTTGAACATGGACTTTGAGGGGATGAACTTTGAAATTCCACGCACACTGGAATCATGTGGGTGAGACCATGTCAATGTACACCCAAAATTACCAGAAATGCCATTCTTAGAACCATGGCAATGAAGTAGGTGGGTCACATCTTCTCATTTCATGGAAACTTTGGTGATGGGTGTCAATTTATCATTTATTTACTGATATTGAATAAATTTGTAATTTTGAAGCCAAAGTAAGGGTTTTATTTTATTTTTTTATGGAGGGTAAGGGAAAGAAAGCAGTCTCACTATTCTCCATCCTTCCCCCTTTTCTATGGGACCCTTTCAATCCAATTGGTTTCATTATAACAACCACCAACCAACTTGACCTTTGCTGATTTCTTTTATCATCTTCTTTGATAAGCCCAAGTGCAGTGTAAGTTGGTTCATTTGGGCTATGTTGCCTTTGATGCTGTTGCCTTTCAGCTTTTCTTGGAAAAGCTTTTCCCTTTTCTTCTTTTGAAAATATTTACATGGCTTTAGGGTGCTTTTCTTTTTTAAAATATTTGTATGGCTTTTTGGGTTGTGCTGGTGAGTCCCATCTGGGTTCATTGCTTGGGGAGGTTTGTCCATGTCATGCCATTTTGCTACTCAAATATTACACCTTGCTGTGACCTCTGTGTGTTCATATGTCTGCCCCCACCTTAATTGGCCATGGTCCCCTCACCCATGTGACTATGGCACAAAGTTATAGCCTTTTGTACACGCATGAATCTCTCTCTCTCTCTCTCTCTCTCTCTCTCTCTCTCCTATCGATTTAGTGGGCCATATACTACACTTGAGTCCTTGTGTAGTTGGTTTGCTAAACATGACAATGAAGGGTTTAATGTAGGGTGCGATCGAGGTGGTCCCCACCAAGCCTAGACCGGCATTGGCGGACCTAAGTGTATTGGGTTGGGGGCTGAAGCCCCCTCCAAAATTGGAAAATACCCATAATATCCTTAAGGCCCTTATGTCTTAGCCCCCACTTAAAATTAACCAAAGACCCCACTACCATTTCCCAACTCCAAAAACCCACTATCCTTTCCCAACTCCAAAAACCCAAATCCATCAGTTTACATCATGATAGGGCACACATTGGATATCACAGCCATATCCAATTTTTATCCATTTTTTTCTTTCTTATAATTATAAATTAATTTTTCGGGGGAGACATTCATGTGCATCCATCCCTCACCATATAAAGAGGGACAAACTTGATAGGGCCCACTTAGAGCCTCGTTAATCATGGGACTTGGAGGATAGAAAGAGACATCTTGGATGAGCCTATATATCAAACTCGGGGTCAATCTCATGCCTCTCTAACTTCTTCATCCGTGACCCATAAATCTAACGTCTTTATATTAAAGGAAGAAAATTGGCCATTGATCCCACGGTTCAATCTATTCAAATTAGTGAAAATCCAATGGATCCAATATAATTTAGGGGGTCCCACGTGTTCAGATGGTTTAGATAGATCATAAAGTTGGCCCCGTTATGTTGTCCTTGACTGTGCACATGAATATTTCCTCATTTTGTTAATTATATCATTACTTGTTATATCTTTCCCCTCTTTCTCGTGTGGTTAATTTTTTTCCTCATATTTTCTTTTAATTTATTTTGAAATCTAGAATAACATCGATTTTACATTTAGCACCATTGAAAAAGTACAACTCCATTTATTATGTGAAAGCCTAAATTAGTGGACATGAGAAGGGTGAAACATGTTTGATCAAATTTTTGACAAACTTAAAATTGACAAAAACCTAAGTTCAACCTGGCCTAACTAATGTTCCCAAATGACTAACATGAACTTAACCTAAACCCAACGAGAATTGAATTTGTTTGAATTTTTAGGCAACAACCAAAACCTAAATCTATTAACCTAAGTTTAAAATTTGATCGGTTTGGACCAATGGAGGTTAGTTTAGGCTCAACCAAAGTTTGACAAATGTGTACTTAGTGCAAGAGTGACAAAGATTATCTCTTAATTACATGCGATATATTTTCTCTTTTGTCATAGTTAACGTGAAGAAAGTACAACAAAATCGTGATTAACTTTTTGAAGTGACCATCGTTAGCCCCCCTTAGCAAAAATCCTGAGTCCGCCACTAAATTAAGACCACGATCGAGATGGTCCCCACCAAGCCTAGACCAAATTGCATGTTTGTGGTGGGTGAACTCCATGTTAGGTAAAGGTTAAGTATACTTTCTGGCTGATGCATTTGTTTTAATGAGGTTATTTTATTTTATTTTCTTGCGCTAACGGAGAGTTCCTAACCCATTGAGCTGGGGTAATCTCTCTGGGCCTAGAAAGAAGTCGGGTAAATTCATGTGGCCCTGGTCAATCCTAGAATAGGGTTTCAAATATAATTTATTCTCCGCTATTATCTCTGCTTGAAAAAGCGAAGATGCTAACCGAGTATCGTATCCACTGGGACAAAAAGGCTAAGTTGTGTTATTTCCTAAATTCCTAAACTAATTCTAGTAGAAGACAAAGTGTTGATTATTAAACTAATCCTATTAGAAAGCGAAGTGTTGGGCTGATTGATTGTATTTCCTAAATTAACAAATTAAAAGACAGGGGTTGATCCAATTAGAGAAAAGTCTTAGGGTATGAATCCACCATAGCCTGTGCAATGGCGAATATAGGTCTAGGGTTTCACTGTCAATGCTTTCCAGACTCGTTCTGGTTACAAACCTTCACAGAGTCACCAAATAAGGGTAGTGGATGCAAATCAGGGCATAACCTATCTCTATGGCATAGATTATCCTAGATCTAACAAACACATTCATTCAAGCATCATGTTATATGACTTGGTATTCTAAACTACAAGAATAAAACACCAAAAGAGATATTGCATTAATAAACGAATCCAATCAATGGATTAAATCAATGTCATATAATCAAAGCATTGAAAGTAAATCCCTAGAACCTATACATCACCATAAACACAAAACTAGGGCTTCATCACAACCCTAAGATAAGGAGTTAGTTACGCATGGAAGACGATTGACGAAGAATCTATGATGAAATCGCCATGGCTACGCTCCCAAAAGCTCCAAAACCTTCTTCAGACCTTCTCCCAAGATGTGAATCTCCCCAAAAACGAGTTTGGGCTCCTATTTATAAGTTTTGGGGTGAAAAAGGTCTTCAATTCGTGTAGGAGTCGGATTCCCGTCGGGTCCGGGCCCACTGGTCATCACAGCGAACTTCACGAGGTCATATCTCCCTTGATATAGCTCCGATTTATACAATCTTGGACTCCACGGATATCTACTCGAAAAGAGCTTTCCAACGGTACGTAGATTTCATGAATCCGACACTCGAGTTGAAAGTTATGACCATTTCAAGTTGCTGCCTCTGAAAATTCCGAGAATACTAGTGTAATTAGAAGACCTCCCATGTTGGCATACTATGTGGTGAGTGGGACCCATGTTGGATGTCCAAGGCATGTTTGGACTCTTGCTTTGCTTTGTTCTTTGAGTCTCCTACCATATTTGGCAGCTTTCTTACTTGCAACTCCTTCTTTGTCATGCTTTGTGAGATTTCTTCCATTTTAGCTTTGAATTTCTCTCCTTGCCTTTGTAATACCTACAATCAATAAAAAACATAATTAAGTTAATTAATCTCTATCGACGGTATAACCAAGTCCTCATTAAGGGGCCTAAAATGTATCTTTTAGGCTCTCATTAGGCCCCTAGGTGGTAGCACAAGCATACTCAACCTTCAGTTCTTGAAGAGAAAGGAACCGTGATCCGATATCAATACCTCTAGCTCCGGAAGAGGGAGGAACCGTAGTCCTAACCACTTAGCTAACTCCTTGGGATTACTGAGGTAAATTACAAGTAGTAAAGTAATCACTTTACTCGTCTTTTATGCGGTAAAAAAAAAAAACTTTAATTTTTATTTTAGCGAAGAGGTAAAATATTTTAAAGTTCGCTAAGATAAAAATTAAAGTTTTTGTGGCTGAAACTTTACCCATTCACTTTTCTTTACAAACCAAACATGGTAAAATTAATTTTTTGTCACTTGTAACTACTTTCTACTTACAAAACACATTTCCTAAAAAAAAATTGATATCTTTCTCTCTGTAGGTGTTATATTTGTATGAAGAAATCGGATAATAAATGTATGCAAGTATTCAACTTGTGAACCCATTTGTAGGGCTTACAGCCAAATGTTAGTGCCAATTGATGACCATAGTTATCCATCCAGAGGTCTTAAATTCTGTTACAATGATCGAACTTTGAGACTCTAAATAGATGGTCATCACCATTGTCATATCAATATTTTACATACCTCTAATCTACGGTAAAACATTGCAATCTCACCATAACCCAATGATTGGCAACATCGAGATGGCCCCTAAGTACATTCTAAAAGTTGAAGCTTATGTATGGTTTTTAGTTGAAATTCTTCTAGCAAAATTAATAGCTGCATAGTTTTCCCTAATGTTGAGTTATAACTCATGTAGATCCCACTTATAATCTCATCTACCTGCTAACATATGCTATCTCTCATGAATTCGCACCAGCCCAATTCCAGACTCATCTACAATGTATCTTACGTTAGAAGCACCAAAAAAAGAAAAAGTATATAAGTTGGGTAAAAAATGGAACTTTATATGGACCCACTTAGATGAATGCTAAGGTGCTAATTATAAATGGTATTCTTTTACGTTCGACCTGTATTAAAATTACAAGATTTGATCATCAGATGAAGTCAATACTTTTATATTTTTTGCATGATTAGTTAAGAGAGAAATCCAAATGTTGGTCAGGAGGGATGATGTAGTAAGTGTGAAAACTAAAATGAGTCATAGGGGGTCTATATATATGGGCCCCACAGGGTACATTTTTTCCATCCAGGACAACCTAACCATTTTAAATAATTCATAGATGTAGATATATGAACCAATTAGCTTGATTTAGGAAAACACATCATACACATAAGCAAGTTCTGGAGTCAGAGAAGTGGTTGTAACCTAACTAAAATTGGAAAAGAACTCTAGTCTAGATATTCAAGCGACATGACCCATTGCATTTGCACTCTATGAGTCAAATATGATGTGATTCAAATCAGATCATCCCTGCAGTTTTGTTTTTTATTATTGGAGGGTTCCCAACTCTTTGGAATGAACACAGAGGGAAGCCGGATAAACTCTCATGTAAGCCAAGTGTAGTAAGTGTGGTTTCAAACTCATAACCTCTGAGTGCAAACCGTGGTCTTAAGTCAACTGATCTATCCATCGGGATTAATCCCCTACTTGAACAACAAATAAGTTAGTGAGGTTCATCCTCCAAAATTGTTCAAAGTGTTTAGATGAATTTTATATCTATTATATGTCAAATGCATGATTTAGTTTCACTCTAACCAGCTGAGAGTTGGGTAAAAGTATAAGGTGTGGGTTTCCTCCCCACATTATGTACTCGAATCTCACCCCAGCGGGGAATTGGACCTGAACTTCAATTGAGAGAGATTTGTCTTCCACAATAATGGGAAGTTGCCTTGGATCCGTTTGTTTATGCACTAGGTTAGTAGGTTGTCCCTGGTGTTAATATAACCTTATTTGATTGCATACTCCTCAGAGCATTGAGGGAATCTCTTATTTTTCTACATGCAAAAATTTCCAAATTCCTGAATATCAAGAATTTAGAATGCTCATGGGGCATTGACAAATCCCCCAAATAAGATATCTCACATATTCTTCAATTTAACAAGCCGTTAAGGCTTCTTTGTTTGGACGTATTTCTAACCAGAATCGTAAGTATTGGGATTTTTTCCACAATGGTGTCAAATTATGTATTTAGATAATTCAAAATTCTTTGTTTAAATACCAGAGTTCTAAACTTCAATATTTTTGTTGCTTTTAGACCTTTGAAAGTCTCAAAATTCCAACTTCCTCATGCTATACTTCAGCATTTTGGGAACCACCTAGAGTCTGTTGTTTGAAATAAAACTCAAAGTTCTTGTACGGAGAGAATTAGAAGTTCTCCAAAGATAGTCTCCTAAGTGAGATTTCAAATACTCAAAACATATTTTAACATTCATAAAGCTGAAATTTAAGAAACCACAAGTTTAAAAATGATTGATCAAATAGGTTATTTTAGAATCCTAGCATTTGAACCAGAGGTGGATGTGGTATGAATCCACTGGCCCCCAGTGGATTTATAAGTTTCAATTATAATTTTGGTGGGGCCCACTAGTTTTTTCCATAAGGCCCCCAGTGAATTTTTTGGGCCCCCAATGGATTTTTGTAGCCCAATATTAACTTTAGGTATTCCATATTCTTGTCCTCCCTAATTTTGATTGTTTTAATCACTTTTTTGTAGCATCACCGCGTTCTCAGTCTCCCACAAGAGCTAATACCAAGGAAAATTAACAGCAGTCATCGCTGAAAACAGTTAAGATAAATTAGTATGCAGAGGCGGAGGTAGTTCCCAGCCCCCCAGTGACTTCTTGGGAAAAAAAAAATTACGTATACTAAGTTAGGCCCAAATCAATTAGGCCCCCGGTGACATTGAACCAGGCCCCCAATGAAAACTCGTAGAGAACAATTGTGATAAATAAATATGTCTTGTTTTATTGCTTGAAATTATTATATTATATTTGTTCCATATAAAAGGTTTGGGGTAAATCTACACACTATTTATCCTTACTATGCATGATTTGCAATGCAGTGGAAATCTACAAACTATCTGTCTTTGAATGCACATTTCTGTATATTAGTTACTGATAGTGTATGTAAAAGGTCCACTACTTTTTTTTGTATTTTTTTTTTCTCAAGCATGAAGAAAAAAAGAAGAAAAAATCATTTGCAATCATATAAATAACCCGAAAAAAATTTCCGGAGGCAACCCCCTATTACTTAATCGTGCCCCCAGTGATTTTGAATCCTGGATCCGCCACTGATTTGAACGAAACATCTGACATGCTCATTGAACTTGATCTATATCTTCAACATCTGCAATTCTCATAAAAAACGATTTGTTTGTTTAGCAAGTGGAGGAGTAAAGTGAAATTAAAGTTTGTTGAGATGCGCCCCCCCCCCCCCCCAAAGGAAGTTAAGACAAACGTAGTTTTTAATCACGTAGGTGCTTATAACATGATGTGATATTTCTTACTTTGCCTCATAATCTCTATACAAGAAATTTCCTACTTTACTACTTTTATTTCAACATACCTTTTATCTTCAACTTTTTTCATAATGTAAAGTCCACCTCACCTTTTCTACTCTACACAAGCAAATAATTATTTGTTCACATATGTGATAAAATAACATAATGAAAGATGTCACATTATGATAAAGATGAAATAAAATAAGTGACATAAGATGTGTAGTGCATAAAGATGGGATTGATGGTACAAAGTAATTGCTTTTTAACTTGACTTTATTACATTTTTATGTGGTAAATAAAAGTGGCTTACAATAAAATTTATAATTAAAGAAAAAAAAAGTTGTGATGAACTTTAATCTATAGACCACATTTTCATCCAAACATGAAAAATGGACAATAGGTGGCTTGCTAAAGACACATGCCCACTGGGAGAATTCATAATTCCCTACATACAAACAAGATTCTCAAAATTCCTCAAACCAAACAGGTGAGCTCTACTCTTTCTCAGCCGTTCATGGTTGACATGGGAGCTCCACTGATTCGTCCTTGTCGGTACGATTGTCCTTCTGGACTTTCAGGCCCCAAAGGACCCGCATTACAGAGTAAACAAATCTGATACACCAACATGGTTTTGCTCTGGTAAAGTGATGAAGTGGTAGAGTGTTGTCCCATCAATACTTGGAAGATAAATTGTCAATGGCCAAGATATAAATGTAGATATATAGTGATATACATAAAAGGGCCAGATTCACTAACACAACATCACAACAGTGTTTTGCAAGCAGTGCTTGGGAGATGTGACCCAAAAAAATCCAATCTTCTAGTCAGTGCAGAACTGCAGGACATGGGCTCTTGTCGAGGTTTCATTCAAGTGAAATGATGTGTCAAACTGCCTTACTAAAGAGCCTGCCTTTGGTCAGCAGCACATGCTCCACTCATTGGTGATGCCCACCATTGCCAAAACACCGCGGAGCAAGGGCAGTCATATGGTTTAAGATTTGACCGATTCCAAAAACCAATCTCGTCTTGTTAGGTTTGGTAACTTTATCTCTAAGATCCTGTGTGGATATGCCAAAAATGGAATAGAGAGGAATTAAATGGGCCATAACCGTATAAAATTTCAACTTTATCTCATTTGGATGAGTCTGGCCCGATAGATGGATGAAGTAATATTGTAAGCCACATACTCTATTTCACTTCAACTCTAAATACTTTAATTTCCTTAAGTAAAAGTGGATTCTACTCCAAGCTTTAACTTTAAAATAAGCATCCAAATGGAGTGAAGTGAAGTACTATACTTTAACTTCAACCTACTTCTCTTTACTCCACTCCACATGTGAAATTCACTTCATTTTACTCCACTCATCAGTTATCCAAATAGGCCCTAAGGGATAACTCAGTTGGTTTAGGACCATCGTTTACATTCGAATATTATAGGTTTGAAACTACAAGCGAGTTTACCCGACTTTCTTATGGGCGTGGAAGGATTAGTCCAACCAAAAGGATTGAAAACCCTCCGATAGCCAAAAAAAAAAAATGGTTTACTTACATTAAGTGCACACTTTTGTTGTCAGCCGAAAATCGATTTCGTGGAAAATTTATCTTCTATAGTAAAAATGAAGTTTTCCCAAAATCCGGGTAGGAACTTATTGTTCCAAGTAATCACGGAATTTCGCACTTATCTTCTTTTTGAACTTTAAAAAGACAAAAACCGGTCGCACCAAACATGAATTTCGTTGGAGCATGAAAAACCATTTATACAATCTTCACTTTTTCCGTAAAAAACGCGGCTACACAAATGTGCCACCTAAGGCGGATTTGTTAGAAATCGGTGCCAACATTATTTTCCAAGAGAATTTGGAATTCTCTAATGTTGTCTTTAAGTCAATTTTAATATGTTCAAGGACAGTGTAGCAATTAAAAAGTTGAAATTGCGTGAGAATTTAGAAGGCAGGACTTTTTAGATTTGTTGGTTTTCAAAGTTCCAACATCAAATACGGCACTTGGAATCTATGATGCCCAGATACGACATAGAAAAGGTAGGGACACGCCATGGACACGGCAAGGAAACGGATTTTACACGTAAAAAGTGAAGTATTGGACACGATACGACACGATATTTTGTCCGTTTTGAAGTATCCGTGCATCATAACTTGGAATGCTTAGATGACTTGATTTGCTGCCGGTTTAAAAAATCTCCAGTACCTATAATTCTCATTAAACATGCCTCCAAACAAATATGACCCTTGTGGGCACTTGTTTATTGGTTTTATTTTCTTATGTTTCTCCCCTTAACATTAACTGTAAAATAAGAAGTGAAAACAACAAAACACCCACCACAAAAATAAATTGGTATAAAAGCCTTATACGAACTCCAAAATAACAACACACGGAAGAAGATCAACTAAAGGGACACATATGTCAATTTCTATGGAGTTGAGAGGAGTAAAGATTATTGCGAAGAAAGAATAAAACATAAGTAGGTTAAGATGAAATTTTATTTTTAGTTATTTGTGATGGAATCTTTTTGACCTTTTGTTTTGAAAAGTGAAGTTTTTTTTGTCTTTTAATAGAAAATTTTTTTTTTTTTTTTTGAAAAATATGGTAGAAAATTTGAATTAAAGTGCTCTTGATGTGACTTTTTTTTTTGTTGAAAAATGTGGGCTTTACCTAACTTGACTCTACTAATAGAGAAGCTAAACAAGCCCAAGGCTAGCCAATTAAAGAGATGCACAAACAAAGGGAATCTTTACATGAGCCATACCATTATTATATATTATAGACGTAGGCATCGATTTCGAAATTGAGTTCTAATTTTGCAATTGATTACAAAATTGGAGCTCAATTTCGATTTCAATTTTGATTTGAGGAAAGATTTTAGGGTTTTGGCAAACATTTTTTATTTTAGTCATCTAAATATAGAGTCCAACACATTCAACACATCTATCTAATCATTAGACTTTTAGTTAAAAATGGTTTATCATGTGGTCTAAAAAATATTCTTTTTAACCTATAAGGATACATGTTGTATAGATCTATAGTCATAAATTATAAATCTATGGTTAAATAATTAATTTTAAATTATTTATTATTTTTTAATATTATAAATTATATTGCCCGCGATAAGTGCGGGCGTGTTTTGCTTAGTGTGTATATATATATGTTTGGGGTGCATTTTGTGTGAGAAGAATGCACGTTAAACAGAAAAATTATTATGATTTATCTACAGCTCACTATTTCATTGTTTAGTGCAACAACTTTTTTGGCAAAACAACGTAAAAAAGGATGAATTAATTTTTCTTAGTGAAGAGGAATTTGATTTTGTATGAAAGAGGGTAAGAATGCAGGACTATTCTCAACCATGGAAATAAAAATTCACAAACATAGAAGCCCTCTTGTTATACAAACAAGTCCTTAGTGCTCAGAACCTCTCTACATGCGAAATATGGGTAATAGATCTCAAGCTCATCAAAAATATGTTGATCTTAGTCTTCTTGAAAGAATAATATATATATATATATATAAGAGTATCATGATAATGGTTATTTGGCATGAAAATGTTGCTCTTGCATTTCTTTCAAATCAAGCTTTAAAGCTTTGTTTGAAATATAAGTTAGTTTCACATAAAGAAAATGGAATAGACTTTTGGATTTCATTTTCAGATTTCATTTTCATGTATGGTATATTTCTTTGTCCCATTTTTTTTGTCCACCCTTATTTTTCTTTTTGGATGAGAAGAAAGGCACTTTTTTTAATAAAAATATTCCTTGCTTTCCGATGATAAAGAGTTACATTTTCATGAAAACTCAAGCACTCAAAATCAACAATATTCTATCATGGTTGAGGGCTATACGGGAAAGTTGTCATGGCTGAACATTTCTAGGCTTTCATCCGATGGATTACTCTTGATGAGTCAAATACCTTAGTGATACCCACCTCGTCGAAAAAAGAAAAAAAAAGGGCAATGATAAACTTCTTTTACAAATTTTGAGCAAAATGAAGACCATTCATGGATTTTGTTAAAAGAGGACTTTACGGGTGAAAGTAGACCTACTTTAATGTAAAATGTTTAGCCTTCAAAAGACTTTGATCATTTGTTGTTATTTGAAGTTTATATTAACCGTTTACCAAAACAAAGCTTCAAATCACACCATATGTAACCCCAAGGGGTAGCTTAGTTGGCCTAGGACCACGGTTTGCTCCCGGAGGTTGTGGGTTCGAAACTCCGCTACCACACTAGGGCTACAGGGGATTTACCCGGCTTCCCTCTGGGCCCGGAGGGATTAGTCCAGCCCAAAGGGTTGGGAACCCTCTGACAGCAAAAAAAAAAAATCACACCATATGTAAGCGACAACCACTAGTCGTTGCCTTTTTCTGACGGCTCATTAAAATTGACGATATTCATTGGCTACCTCAAGATAGAAAAGGAAAATTTCAGGCTCAAGTTTTGTCCAATTTTTCAATCTAAAAAACAAAAACTAACTTTTCAAAATAAATTTTAAGTTTTTCATTAACATTTTAAATCAGAATATCAAGCGACAATATGAATTTTCTGGTGACTTTTCTCTCAAATTTCTTCATAATACCCAAAATGCCCTAAAGGCACTTTCTTCTTATCCCCGCTCTTAAATTTCTTCAAAATACCCAAAATGTCCTAAGGGCATTTTCTTCTTGAGAGTGACAACGTACACATTGCAAATATCT
This sequence comes from Cinnamomum chago, assembly GCA_038049695.1. Taxonomy (NCBI): domain Eukaryota; kingdom Viridiplantae; phylum Streptophyta; class Magnoliopsida; order Laurales; family Lauraceae; genus Cinnamomum; species Cinnamomum chago. Next base: position 12,154,369 of record CP142462.1, read on the forward strand.
CTCCACAACTGCATTTTGAAAATAAATAAATAAAAAACTCCTAAACTACCCCTATCCCTCTCATTCTCTCTCTCTTCCTCTCCTTGCGCTAGCAACCCCGCCAGCCGCCGCCCCATCCTCTCTCTTCCTCTCCTGCTCGGGTAGCCCCCACCCGCTCTCATCCTCATCCCCACGCCCAGCCCACGCCCAGCCCTTCCCTCTCTCTTCCACCCGCCCTCATCCCCATCCTCAACCCTCCCCAACCCTTCCCTCTCTCTTCCACCCTCCCTCATCCCCATCCCCAACCCCGCCCCCACCATCCACGAAACGAGAGATAGGGAGAGGAAGAAGGAGAGTGAGAGGGATCGCGTTGGGCAGGGGTTGTCGGTGGCGGGGGAATGACGGGATCGGGCGGAAGTGGCCGGAGCAGAGAGAGGGAAATAGAAGGAAGAAGAGGGATAATGGTAGTTTAAGAACTTTTATTTTAATAATAATAATAATAATTATTTAAAATGTAGTATGTGAAGAGGTATTTGCAGTGAACATGTAGCAACACTCTTTCTTCTTCTCCTAAAAGAGCTTGCCAGAAAACTCATATCTTCACGGAATATTCCCATTTGAAATGTTAATGAAAAAAACTTGCCAAAAAACTCATATTTACTGCTTGTTTGGCAACTTTACTAACAAGGTGGAGTGAAGTAAAGCCTCCTTGCACCAAACAAGAAAAGACTAAAAGTACAAAATTTTAAAATTCCTCTATTTCATTTAAAAAAAAGTTAAAAAGAAGCATTCTCATGCCACTAAAAGACACAACTCCATCTATTTTTACCCCAAAAGTAAAAAAAATTCCTTATCAAGCCACTAAAATTAAATTTTCAACATATTACGATTAGACCCCTAATATTTTATTTTCTCTCCACTCCTTACTTCCCACCCCCCAACTATTTTTACCAAACCAGCGCTATTTTCAAAAGTGAATTTTTATGTGCCCTTTTTGAAAACCGGGTAAAACTTGAGCCCTGTTTTTTAAAGTTTCCAAAGCAACAGATGCCCTAATTTTTACCATTCAATCTACCTACTCTTTCTCAATCACTCTGGAGTCTCTCGTCTCTCTCCTCTTCCTCTCAGCGACCGACCGGTATATTCTCTCCCGGTACGATCTTTGTGGATTTATAAGAGTGAGTTTCTCTCTCGGTATATTCTAAATCTCATATGGTAATTTTATTTACATACCATAAGAAATTTTTCTGGCATTGGTGTAAGTTTGTATTTGCACTGATTACAGTGAGTTTAAATATACTGGCAGATTGAATAGTAATTCATTTCACTTGTTGAGATTAGTTTGAGTTCTTTGTTAGTGCATGATTATTGAGTACTAGATTCTGTTAGTTTTATGGTTAGTGTCTTTCAAAAGACATGATATTCTACTGAGTAATAGAAACAATGCTAGTGTCTGGTTTTTTTTTTTTTTTTGCCCAATGTTGTTGAAAATGGGTGAAGATGGTGAATGGGTTGTTTGGATGCAGGGGAAGGGAGAAAAGGTGATGGGTGTTGGATTTGAAGGTGATGTGGGTGAAGGTGTGTGAGAGTTGCAGATGTATGAGCAGAGTGTGGGTTCTATGAGGGTATTTGCAGTTGGGTCTGGAAATGTGAGAGAGATGGGTGTTGTTTGAGAGAGAAGAGGGATAAAGGTGGTGGTGATGAATGGGTGAGATGGCTGTAATTGCCCTGAGATGATGGAAAGTCAAAGTGTTTGTTTAGGTGGATAGATACATGAGGAAGCAGATGATGATGTGTGTGGGTTGGTACAAAAGAAGCATACTGGAATGATGCAGAAGAAGAGATTCTTGGGTGAACAGATCAATAAAGGAAAAAGAAGAAAAAAAAAAAAAGAAGAAGAAGAGATTCCATGCTTAATAATGAATTGGGAGGGAATCTCAAAAGTGGTTTTCTCATATCATACGTATCGTTTTAATTACTGGCAGAAATTGCAAACAGATGTATCGGAAACAACATTGCTGAATCATTAAAATCATTAGTGTGTTCACATCATTGAAATATCAAGAAAAAAGAAAAGAAAAGAACAGAAAAGAAAAGCTCAACCCCTACTAGCACTTCGAAAATCTTTAATCATTTTGTTTCCCCCTTCCGATCTAGCTTCAACAAACCATGTGTCGAATTTCCTAAGAATAAATTCAGTAGTTAGTTTGGTTAGTGTCCTTGGCATATACAAAAACTGTTTTCATTGCATTTGAGGTGTTAGACTTGTTGAATTGATTAATATATACAAATCATATTTTAGGTGAAGGAATTAAATCATTGGTTATTTGTTTCATGTTGCTTGGATGGTGTGTGTGCATATTTGGTTATGGTTAGCTGAACATTGTTAGGGTGATGGTTGAGTAATCATTCTCTACGTGTGAGAATTATTTTATTGTCATTTATGAATCTTTACCTTTACTTCCCATTAAGCATATAAAAATATAGTAGGGCCAAAGTTGGACTTTTGTTGCAAACTTTTGTAATTCACCTTTAATCTTCGTTTTTTAGAAATGGCCCCAAGCAAGGAGTGGATGACGGCACCAAGGTCGTCTACTGAATACTTAAAGGGGGTTGAAGAATTCTTAGAGTTCTTAAGAGCTAATAAACAAAAATTAGGGGGTGATGATTGGTTTTGTTGCCCTTGTGTCAAATGCCATAATATAGTAGGAGGGAAGAAGACATTAAGAGATATTCGTAAACATTTAATATATGATGGTGTAGATGCATCTTACACGACATGGATCCATCATGGAGAAATCCATCCCCCAAGTCGTGTAAATGCTGGTGCGATAAACCATGATGAAGATGCTTTCCCAATAACTGTTGATGTTCAAGCTCAGGATAATTCACCAGAGATTATCCAGAACAAGAAGTTGATGGAGGATGCAATGCAGCCATTAAATCCCTCCGGTCGAATTGAGGATACGAAATTGTCGATGACTGATGAGTTGTTGAACTTGAAGGCCGAACATAAGTGGTGTGATAAGAGTTTCAATGAGTTGTTGCAACTAATCAAAGAGGTCCTACCAGAAAAGAACACGAGCCTACGGAGAGAAATTGAGGAGCTCAAACTAACTTTTTCCAAAAGTGGGACGCAGATGCAATCTTCAACCTATCACGGGAGTTCATCTCAGGTACATTGTTAATTTTTCATAAATGATAGTTTCAATAAATTAATTAATAGTTTCGATCGATGAAATACTAACGCATTGCATTCCTAATATTGTTTTTAGGCTCAGGATGATTCCCCGTGTTAGGAGGCACGCACAGACTAACCAACCACACATACATGCTAGCTAGGTTTGTGTAGACTGTTGCATTTGAAGCAGAAGAACATCTGTGTTGCCCATGGACGTGTGGTGGGTTGTTGGGTGGAGATTTGACTTTTTAGAGATCTATCTTCAGGTGATATCATTTCATAGTCCACATATAAAACTGTCTTTGGCTAATTTTAGTGCAAACAATGATATATGTAAATGACTTTATTTGTAGTATTGACTTTCATGTGTAGGACTGTGGTAGTGGTGATTGTCAACATGCAAGTTTTTGTTAAATTGCTATTTTTCTTATAACCATTTTGATAGTGTAAATTTAAATATTAAACGGATGGATGACTTTTTAACTCAATTAATTTCTTTTATTGGATGGATGATGGATGGCTGTATTGTTGATTCCAAGTTAAAATTTTCAAAATTACATATTTTTTAATAAAGAAAATTGTAAAATTGTTGATTCTTTCATTTTTTTTAAAAGATTAAAAAATATTTTTTTTTTATCTATACCGTCATTTTTGAAAAACAACTGTTATTTTTTCAAAGGTCCCCTCGACGGTCATGGCTGTCCTTTTTTGAGCTTTTTGACATGGTATTAACTGTTAGATTTGCGTGTAGATGATGTTGCTGCCACTCTTTTGTTAGACGACTGTTCCACACCTCCTTATGGTATTTGTGGGTTTAATTGGTCTTATGAGGATGCATATTCAGTTCAGGCAAATTACACTTGGGTTTTTTGCATTAAATTACATAAGAGTTGAATAAATAGGAATTCATGGTCAAATGAGTTGCATCCAAGGATTATTAAAGAGGCGAGGCATGTATGATATGAGGTGAAGGCTAAATGATATAAGGTAGTGATGTATACAAGACCTTGACTTTCTTAGGATATGAAGTACAAAGGTGATGGCTGAGAATTCATTTCTCATCCTTTTCAATTTCTATAAAAGGGGTTTATTTTGATGTTCATTTTTTATTCACATTTGTTGTTATTTTTAATCACTTATAGCATGAATTCCTATGTACTCTATGCAAATAAAGAGCCTAAGTGTAATTACATGTCTTAGTTTGACAAGTGTGCTTACTAAGGGCCTGTTTGGTTGCAAGCATTTCTGATGTTATTTCTCTTTATCTAGATTTCTTGGTAGGTCTGCAGGTGTTGTCTTTCTGAAATTCCAAATGACTTGTTTGATTGAAGAGTATTCATTAAATTAGTATTCCAAATAAAACTTTTGCCTTGTAGAATTCTCAGACATCTAGCATTTGGAATGTCACTCATGATCATTCTGAAATTCCATTTAGGGGCTAGAAATTGGAATTCGCCAAATGCTTAAGACAAGAAATCCTAAAATGCTTACAACCAAAATGGCCCTTCGAATAATGGTTTTTATCCCTGAGAAGACAATTCCTTAGATGGACATGGGAAAAAGTAGTTTGGAATAAAGGTGGAAAATGAAAATTATATTATTCTTCTTGTCTTTCTTCTGATCCATGTGTCTACATGTCAACATGTATGCATTAAGGTCCTCATCAGTTGTGGTGTGTACTTTGTTAGTGCTTATTTTTTGGCTCCACTGTGGAGAGTGTATATGTCAGGTCCTAGAAAGTGTCTCCAGCCAAAGAGATGTAGGAACTATGGGACTTAATAATTGAGTCCAACTTAGCCCTTCAAGATTGAGTTGGACTTAGAAAATGGGCCTCTTGAAATAACCCAAGTGTTCAGACCGAGATATGATAGTGCCTTTGTAAAGAAATCTGCAACCTACTTCACCAAAGGAATTTATCTGATATCAAAATATATGCTGAGAACCTTTTCACATATGAAATGGTAATTCAACCCCATGTGTTTAGTTCATAGACAAAAGAATGGTGCACTTATTATCACATGGTCCGAAGGCGAAGCATGCAAAATAGTATTGAAATCCTTCAAATAGTATTGAATCCATGATAGCTCAATTATATTATGTGCTAGCAATCTTTATTCCTAGATATTTCAACACTTGAAGGAGAAACTGCCCCAAGCCCTCTGGGTATTCTGTGAAGCATTTGATCCATGTTCTATGAACCTGTTTTAGGCTGAATATAAATTTATGTAGTCAACAGAAGAATAAGTTATTTATTTATTTATTGATTTGTTTTATAGTCCTAAGAATTAAGATTGAGGTTGTCGCATGCATACTTCTTTGAAAAAAAACATCCATTTGCATCCAACCACACTTTGGCAAGGCCTTGGTGGATCTAAGGATTATGTTCCATTTTTAGATGCTGTTTCTTTAGAAAAATTCCAAAAACTCATTTATGAAGAAATTGTAAATTCTCTAAAGCCGTCTCCTAGGTGGATTTCCTGAATCCTCCTCTCCATTGGAGCATCCAAAAATGCCAAGGAGGTTGGGATTATGAGAATTCCAAAGGTTAGTTCGGACTTCTAGGTTAGCTAAAATTCATAATGTATCCAGAAATATCAAGGGACAGCCATCACCTCATTATCTTTTGAATCAGGAATTCTATTTAAGAAACAGGCCTGTCAATATACACATGAGTTCCTCCAAGGAATATTGTAGAAAAAAGCCATGGGTAAGTAAGGACTATTTTGTGACCATCAAAATCTCAAGAAGGTTTACAAGTTCCATCTATAGACTCAGTAATCATGGGATGACCGTACGTTAGAGGGTACAATGAAGGCTGTAAATAGATGAGGCTATCCTGTTACCTAAATAGATTGAAACTGTAGTGGCTGTTTCATGAGTACTGGTCCCAATAGCTGAAGGTAGGAGATCTACTTCTTGTATTTGGTGGACTTGTTGAATGGGTGGCCTCAGATTGTTGAATTGACAGAAAGTTTGGTGGGCTGGAAGGATGGGGCCGTGATAGTAGTGGGCCTAGGGGTGGCAAAATGCGACATGACCCTCTAATTTGACCTATGCCTGACCCACATTTAACACGCATAACCTGACCCATATCTTATCTGGATCGATTACGAGTCAGATGAAATGAACCTACATGAAGAGGGGTCGAATAAGGGTTGACCCACTTAACCTGCATGAGCTACCTATAATGGTTTTCAGTTTTTAACATCAGCTAGGGTTAGGAAACTGCAGAAAGTTCCCTTCTTATTTATCTTCACATTTCTTATGCTGCTGAGTGCTAGTGGGCCAAGCAGCCTGCAATTCCAAACGGGAAGAAAGACTATTGACCACAATTATGTCTAGACAAATAATGTGGGAAATTTTGCCAATGGTTTAGTGGTAAGGCATACTTTCATAGGGGCGATCTAGGATCCATTCTAGTATCACCATTGGAATACTATTAGCTTCATGGGCAATAGCGAAAAAAAAGAAGAGATATTTTCAAATTTAAGGTGTTTCGAGAAATTGTTGTGAATTAAAATAACATTTACTCGCGAGGAAACCAATACAAAACAATAAACAAAAAGTTAAAAAAAAAAAAAGAGAACAAATTAAGAAAACTGTCTTATCCAAGAAAAACCGAAATTGTTTTAAGCTGTATTATCCCTCATTCATGTAGGCTTCTTTCCAGCAGCAACTCTCCCTTCTAAGATTCGTTGGCCCATGTACCTTTCAAAAGAGTAAAACAACAAGACATCAGATAAGAAAAGCAAATGCTTTATTACTTGTTTCTGGTACTGCATGCTTTTCAATTCATGGTAAGAGTTCAAAAGAGTACGTAGGCCATTTGGCTAATGCTCATAGCTACAGACATATATTCATAACCATATATTCATCAATGGCAGGGATTTGGGATTGGGTCCATGGTGTAACCAAACTAGAAATCAATACTCAATTGTTTTGACTGAATTCGTGGACCCAATTCATGTTCTTTCTATTACCTAGATCCCATGTATGACAAATACATAGGGCCCGGTCCTGACTCCAATGGACCCAATTGAACGCAAATTCAACAATGAGTTGGAGGAATAACTTAGATATAGTAAGATACAAATATGGCACTATTGTTTTTGGGATGGCAATACTGTTCCTAGCTCAGGAATGGTCTAGCATGTGAGGTTCATATGCCCCCTTCCTATGTGACTCATCTATGCCTGCTACACTTGTATCCTCTTGTAAATTAGGACCAACTCAACTTTGATATTCATGTAAGTTGTATAGCCCTTCAATTCATCATGTAAATTTTGGCATGTCGCACTTTATCTAACTACTAGGATTTAAATAACTTTGAAGTTCTAATGCTAAAACAAAAGTTGTATAATATCATACCTTCCAAGCATCATCACTGTTGCCTGGGGATTGGTCCCAGGGGAGAGAGAGAAGGTGGATCCGTCCACGACTCGGAGCGAGTCGACTCCCATGACTCGGTACTCAGGATCCACCACCTTCCCCACCAGACAACCGCCGTGGTAATGCCAGATGGTGGAGAGGGTGCTCCTGCATAGTGACTCCAACTGCGAGTCCTCAACCTCGTTGCACACCATCTGCGGCCCCACATATCTGAACTCCTTCCCGCCGAGCTCCCCCGGGAATTTGAATTGCTCCATCTCCGGCGACTTCAGCATCTCTGCGATCTTCCTCATCCCTGCCACGCATCGCTGCATGTCGACCGGGCTGGAGAAGTAGTTGAACTGGACGACCGGGTTGTCGTGGACGTTGGTGGAGGAGAGCCATAGTGAGCCGGTGGAGTTGGGGCCGGCAACTTTCTCAAGGAGGGTGGCGAGGGTGACATTGAGGCCGGGGCTGGCGGCGAAGAAGCGGGGTGGTAGGGCGATGTTGGTGGTGGCTGCTTCAATGAAGTAGTCTGACGACTTAGAGATGCCAACCACTTGGATGAGGGAGGTGGGGATGGGGACCGGGGAGGCGATGGTGACACCGCCGCGAGGGTTGTCAGCAAGGAACTGGCCGACGGAGGGCTGGTCGACGATTAAGGGGATGTTTAACGGGCGGAGGACGTAGGGGGAGCCGATGCCGGAGAGGAGGAGGATCTGAGGGCTGCCAAGGGCGCCAGCGGAGAGGATCACCTCCCCCTCCGGGTGGAGACTGGCGTTGTGGGGTCGTCCGAGCGAATCTCTGTATAGTACACCTTTTGCAAATGGTTTCTTAGAGCCTCCTGCATGATCCATGTTGAAGGACAAGAGAAACATTAGAAGAAGAAGATGATAATCTCATCATATAGAAAAACTGGGTGCTACTTACGTAGGGTCCAACCCAAATCTGCATGACCCAACTCAACTAAATGTGGAATTCAAGTTGGTCTAGGTCGGGTTTGTTTTTGGGCTCTGCAGACATTGATATCGAGACCCAAAGATGTGCATTAAGGGCATTTGTTTGCATTAGATTACATAGGAATTGGGAAAATTCGCTCCAAAAAGGATTAAATCATAAAAAAAACCCTCCCTTTAAATTGAAATTAAATCAAAGGAAGATGTAAAATGAATACCCATCGGTTGTCTTAATAATTCAGTACTTAGAAAAGTCTTAGTCTCATCTACATCTTCACCGCATATCCTTCACATTTCATCTCATACCATTCATACCTCACATCTTTAATAATTCTTGAGTGGAGCTTATTTGACAATGAGTACATTTGTATTCAATTCGTATATAATCTCATGCAAACAAACAGGTTCTAAGTATTATATTATTCATAGTTCATTTATTATTTGAAGTGATGATTATGATGTTTGTTACAATGTATGCGATCACAATCAACATAATCAGATTTTTGAAATCTAACTAGTGTTCAACTCAATAGATCACTGTATCATATTCCGCACCCAACAATCATTACCATCCTTAAAATTAAACAGGGACAGACTAAAACTAAAATTGTATCATAACATACACAAGGTTTTAATAAATCAGAAACTAAAATTGAATCCTAACAATACCCAAGCAAAGTCTGATATGAATTGTAAATTCTTCTTTATGCCCATTTACATATACGAGCAATTGAGTGTTCAAGTATAAATTGCTTACTCAGCTGAACAGGGGAACTTAGTGACATACCTAAACTTGACCTGAATTCTGCCGGTGGGTTTCAATATTTAGGCTTGAGCCAAACCCTTACCCTCCGTTTGGGAAGGGGGGAAAATGGGGGGAGGGAAAAAAAGGGGGGAAAGTGGGGGAGAATTTTTTTTTGATGGTGTTTGGAAAAGGGGGGAGGGAAAATGGGGGGGATGGGGTGGGGGGAAAAAGGGTGAAAAAATTTCCCCCCCAAAACAAGGGGGAAAATGGACAAAATGACTAAATTGCCCTTTATATGTAAACGATAATTTTAAAGTTTTTACAAAAGTAAGGACAACGGTAATTTTCTCTCTATCTTACAAACAAATAAAACCCTACTTTTTGACTTCCCAAACAAGAGGAGGTAAAATTAATTTTTCCTCCCCTCCCCTCTCCCCTTCCCAAACGGAGGGTTACCGTCGTAGGTTTGAAATTACTACAAATTTTTATTATGCAGTCAATCTTGTGGGATCATCTCTAGTCAAACTTGAGGGCATTTATTTTGAAGGGTTATGTTAGGTTGTATGACTCAATAGAAGTAATGACTATGGTAAACCGGACCCTTGTATTGTCCATGTTCTATTGTAATTAGAAGTAAGTCTATTATAGTAGGTCTACTGTGATTAAGAAGTAGTGTTTGAGTGTAACAGGATTTTGAGGCTGATATTATAAATAGAGATTAAGAGTCTCTATGATGTACAACCTCTTCTGATTGCATAGTGAATTATCCCGTCTTCCCGTGGACGTAGGCCAAAATCCGAACCACGTAAATCTCTGTATTCTTCTGTGCGTGATTGATCCCTTCTCGTAGGCCCTAGATCCCAACAGGCTAGGTGGGCCCACTGCAGAGTTTGACTTATTTAACTCAAGTCAATGCCCAAGTGGATCAACACTCCTGTTAACATCTGACTTCTAGAAGGACAAAGATCAAGGAACCAAGAATAACCAAAACAATAACATCTAACCAAAAGAATTCCTGAACCAAAAATACAAACCAGAACTACCCGACTACCAAACAGGTTGTTCTAGCAGTGATTTGATTTCTACTACCCATATGGATTCTTCTTAGCTCAGATCCTCTGGGTGTTTTGACTTTGAGAAATCTTTCTTTGTTAAAAGGAGTGGGATTCTAGAGTGAAAGCCTTGGAGGGACTGCCTCTTATTATTACAAGTATAACCAAGTCAACATCATTTGATTGAGATGACAAGAAACCAAGAGATACAAACAGATATCACTTACCTTCTTTTGGGAACTCAAATATGATTTTCTCGACTGTAGCATAGAGGGCAACCGTCAAGTTCTTCATGTTGGAGTAGGCCAGCAGCTGAGCGGCGCTGCGCCGCCTGCCATCTGGCCTGAATATCGTCCCACCGATCTTGGTACCGGCCAGATGATCGACGGAGAACCCGTTGAACGGCGTCATGCTCGCCCCAAGGAGGCTTTCTTTGGCCGCTGTCTGCCAATCGTTCAGCTTCGGCCGGTGCACCACCATCCTCTCCACCCACTCATACGACGCATTGACCAGACCCATGTCCCACTGGATCCCCACGGCGGTGCCAGCATCAAAGAAGGCGGGTTGGGCACGGGAATAGAAGCCAGCATTGATGGAGGAGCTGCCACCAAGGACCCGACCGCGTAGGTTTGGGATGCCTTCGACGGAGGTGAAGTGCTGGGCTGGGGAGTTGAGCTCGCCCTGGTTGGCATCTGTTATTATTTGGATAAACCCATCTTGGGTGGTGGTCTCTGGGTAGTCTTCATTGTTTCCTCCTCTCTCCAAGACCAGAACTTTGAAGCGCTGAGAGAGGGTGGCCGCCAGGGGGCAGCCTGCGGTCCCTCCTCCGATGATTATGTAGTCGTAGTAGGCAGTGTTTGGGAGGGTGGTGGCGTCATGGAGAGATGCAGTGTAGTTTCTATCTAAATCTGCAATACCAAAACAAGACAATGAGATAGACATAGAGATACATCAATGAAACCATCAGAGAGAAGGAAACAAGAAAAAAAAAAAAAAAACAGAGAGGGTGACCTGAAGCAGGGACGGGAGTTGACAAGGAGAGGAAGAGTAGTGAGAGAAGGATGAATGGAAGGGACAAAACAGAGGACCAATTGGTTTTTTCCATAATCTAATGTGAGAGATTGGGTGAAGAACTCTCGCTCATGTCCTCTCTCTCTTATAAGATTAAAAGAAGAGGTCTCATGGTCTTACTATGCTAACTGAAACTAACTACAACAGAAGTCTTTAGCCAAGTCATGATCATGCATGCATGTCCTCTTAGAAATAGAACTCCTTCCATCCAATTACAGATAGATTTTCCAAAGGCCCCACTCGGGTAAGCCCTTATCCTATCCTCACAATATATGGCTCGGGCAGGTCCAAAAAAAAAAAAAAAAAAAACCGTGGCACCCTACGTGGGCCTACATTCTCTAGGCCCCTACCATACCCTTACGGGCTAGGGCCGAAATATTACAATGGTTATTTAAAAAGAGAGAAGAAAAATAGGGAGCTTGGATCAACTATAGATAACTTTATAAAATATATAGTATTTTCTATATTTTTCTACCATATACATATATATATATATATAAAAAAACATAACCAAACAATGAGGATAAGAGAAAGAGACATGAAACAATTAAAGAAAAAGGAAAAAAAAAAAAAAACAAGAGAGAGGAGAGACCTGAAGCAGCTATGGGGGTTGAGAATAAGAGGATGAAGAGAGAGGAGAGGAGGAGGAATGGAAGCGATGAAAGAGACGAGGCCATGTTTGAATGTGATGAAGCTGACACTCTCTCCCTCACTTCTTTCTCTCTTCATGCGTCTGTGTTTTTTTTTTCCAGGATTCTCTTTACATGTTTTTCTTTCATTATATAGTCGACCACTAATGTTCCTAGTAAGTGTAGGACACCTTTTAGGACATGAAATAAAGGCAGCTGAGCAAGTCTGATCCGTGATCCGAATAGAAATAGAACTGGTTCAATCAAATCATAAACAGTTTGGTTGAATCCGGATTTCCAGTTTGGACCAAACACGGAAACCCTATTTGAACCAGGGTGACTTATTATTTTGTACTTGTTTTGTATTTAAAGACGGAGCTGGCTTTTAAAGACAACACCGATTTTTAAACTCAACAAGCTCTTGTGTCACCCTTAATTGGTCCAAACAGGGGATATGGATTCGACTTCATTGGTCCGAAGTGGTAGAACACTCCCATGCGAGTGGACTGCACGTGTAGCTCCATGGGGCCCACCTTCAATTGGTGCAGCTCTTTTTACCCTCTTATTCTCTAGCTCGTTATCATGATGTGGCTCATGAAACCTTTACTGGATGGAGATTTTTTGCCTTTTTATTATTTTTTTTTATGACATGGGTATCCAGGGCTGTTTAGGTACTTTACTTAAAGTAATAGGTAGAGGAATCATGTCAAAAAGTATAAAATTTTAAAAATTACTCAAATATTCTTTAACCCGAGTAGACTAATTTATTGGGTGGTGCTTGCTAAACCCACGTAAATTTGGGCCGATTTCGAACACAAGTGGTGTGGAGCAAACCTACACCTTTGGCCACTTCAACTACCAGGTGGGGTTTTACCTCTGTGTGGGGGCCCATTTCGTGAACCAGTTTCTCTTGGTCTCGGCTAGGGTGTGCTCGGTTAGCTACTATCTGGGGGACCACGTCCCTTGATCTCGGCTACGATCCGATCCATATCGGTCTCGGCACTACGTTCTGGTCTCGGCCAAACAGGATTCAGTTCGGCCGCGCATACCGTTCAGTCTCGGCAACGCGAGCTCGGCAATGCAGTACTGCGCTTGCAGCTAACAGCCACGGCCCTCTCGTGGCTAGGCCCAAGGAAGGGATCTGATGGGACTTCAGCCACCACCAGATCAGGGCAAGATCAAGCCCAATGTGACTGGCATTAAATGCATTATGGGCTGATCGAACCCACATTGAATGCAAAGAGGGCTATGATGGACCATCATTAATGACTTTGTGGGCTGATGTGACCCAGGTCACATCACCAAGCCCATTGGCACTCACCCCAGACTGTTCCATATATAAGGCACGAGCCAAAGGGAGCAAGGGGTAAGCATTCTCACCTGGACACTCAGTCTTTCTTCTTTCTTCTTCTTCTCCGATCCATTGCTGACTTAAGCATCGGAGAGCCCTGCGCTGCCCATAGCCAGGGTCCTCTGACCTTTGTCTTTCTCCTCTTTCAGGCTCAGGTCGTCGCAGTTATCTCCTCCATGCATTGAGTAAGTCCTAAGAGGCATCCTGATCTTGTGAGTATTATTATTTATGCACTTACAATTGGCGCCGTCTGTGGGGAGCGATTTCTATAATCTTTCCTATTCCTATTCCTAAATACCATGACGAGGAGAACTGCGAAAAGCGGAGAGACTTCCAAGACAAAGCATGCAGGACCGCCCCCTGACAAGCAGAGGGCTGGGAAGCAAGTAGTCGCAGAGGACGATGCTGAACGCGCTCTCATCCGGATCAACGTCCAGCAGCGTGACCTCCGTACAGAGTCCGCTCCCGGGAGGGGAGACACCCAGCAGCCTGCAGGTCTCCTGACAGGGCGAGACCAGCGGGATAAGTCCCCAGTGGTCGATGGACCACGCCCTTCAGGTCAGGAAGGACACGTCGAGGACGTCGAGGATGAAGAGGATGATGACTACAACCCTGGCGACAGCTTGAACTCCACCCTTCGGGAGATTAAGGCACAGAACGAGGCCCTCAGGGAAAAGGATGCTCTAATCCGCCAGCTCCAGCAGCAGCTGGAGAAAGCTGCGGGCTCAGCAAGGCAGCAGCAGCGGACTCATAGGGAGCAGTCCCAGCAGCAGCGGACTCGTCAGGAGCAGTCCCAGCAGCAGCGGACTCGTCAGGAGCGATCCCAGCGACAACATGAGGAGAGGGTTACTCGTGTTACGCGCATCTCTTCCTCAAAGGAGGATCTGAGGGACCACTTGAACAGGAAAAGGGACGACCGAACCCGAGATGAAGGCTCAAGCACCAGCCGTAGCTATTCCAGGAAGGCGTCCGAAACCATTCCGGAGAACATGTACCGAGACCAGGAATGGCTGGACGCACACATAAGGGAAACGGTCCAGCGCAACCTGGAGGTAGCCGGCTTCGGCCGAGACCAAAAGGATGCTTGCTGTAACCCCGTTGATCTCGGTGCGTCTCCTTTCTCCCAAGACATCAGGAGGTACCCCTTACCGAAGAAGTTCACCGTACCAAGATTCGTCACCTATGATGGGGTCTCGGATCCAGCTACGCATCTCAGGCACTTCTCCCAGAGGATGTCTGTCTGGGGAGATGAGGGTCACCTGAACTGTAGAGTTTTTTCTTCCAGTCTGGGTGACCTCCCCCTGAAGTGGTTCTGTGCACTACCGGAGGGGGCCATTTCGAGCTGGCAGCAGCTCCAGCAGTCCTTCTTGAAGAAGTTCTAGGCCTACAGAGTCCTTCCGAAGACAGATGCAGACATCATGGCCTTGAAGATGAAGCAAGGAGAGAACGTCACCCAGTTCGCCAAGCGGTTCTGGGCGGTCTACAGTCAGATAGAGAGCTCCAAGGACGAGGTTGCCGTCTTCGCATTCCAGAATGCCTTGCTGCCAGACAGCGATCTCCGCAAGGACTTGGCTAGGAACCCGGTGTCTTCCATAGCAGCGCTCATGTCCATCGCCAACCGGTACATTGCCCAAGAAGATGACCAGATCCGCGCTCGGGAAAACCATGGAACCGCGCTGAAAGACCGGGGTGGGAGGACATCCAAGCAAGACGGGGGACCGTCTCGGAGGAGTGAACCTCGGAGAGAGGAGCGGCGGAGAGATGAGCCAAACAGGCGTTGGGCGCCCACCAGCTCGGCAAGGCCTCATGCGTTCGTCTCGGAAAGAAACAAGCGACCCAGGCTGATAGAGGACGCATTCCAGGCGGTCAACACGGTCTTTAAGGAGCCCATCCACAGGATCATGTATAAGATCAAGAAAAGACCGTACTTCAGTTGGCCAGAGCCCATGCATGGCGACCCGTCCACCCGAGATTAGACGAAATTCTGTTCCTATCACAAGGAGGGCGGCCATAAGACTGAAGATTGCAGGATACTGCGGTCGCATTTAGAGAAGCTTGTCCAGGATGGACACTTACAAGAATTTGTCAGAAGAGAAGCCAGGGCCGACACCCGAGCCCCGCGCCGAGAAGAGGGGGGTCATGACAGCGACGGGTCTGAGAAGATCATCAACGTCATCCATTTGGCGCCCCCGCCCAAGGGGAGTAACCAAGCACGTGCCGAAGCCAGGAAAGCCTCTCACGGCAAACATGTCATGGCCGCCGAACTCAGTTCAGCACCGAAAAGGGCTCGGAGGGAGCGTCCCGAGATCAGGTTTACTGATGCAGATCTAGAAGGGGTGCAGCTCCCCCACAACGACCCCCTGATCGTGACTCTGAAGTTCGATTGCTCTAAGCAAGGCGTGAAGAATTGCACTGTGAAGAAAGTCCTTGTTGACCCCGGCAGTTCGTCCGAGGTCCTTTATTTCGACAGCTTTCGAAGGATGGGACTGACGGAGAAAGATCTGCAGGAGGCTCGAGTTCCCCTTATCGGCTTAAGCGCCAAACCTGTTTATCCTAAGGGGAAAGTGACGTTCAAGGTCGAGGTCGGTGGCGCGTCTGTCATGGCAACCTTCATGGTGATCGACGCACCCTCGCCCTACAATGCTATAATGGGCAGGTCTTGGCTCCATAGCCTGGAAGCAGTCCCTTCCACCCTCCACCAGAGGCTGAAGTTTCCGTGGGAAGGAGAGAGCGGCCGAATTGAGATTATCACGGTCAGAGGAGATCAGCAGGCAGCTAAGCTGTGCTTGACAGCTGTGGTACCTGGGGAGCAAGAGCCCAAGGAGGTCAATGTGGCCGAGATGGAGAAGAACCTGGAGCAGGGGCTGGATGAGCTCGGCCAAGATCCGGGCAGGAAGAGCGTCGAGGAATTGACCGAAGTCCGGATCGACCAGAAGGACCCGGATCGGTTCTTTCTACTCGGCAGCCAGCTTGGAGAGCCGGAAAGGTCCGAACTGGCCCAGTTCCTGATGCAGAACAGAGATGCCTTCGCCTGGACGCCTCAGGAGATGCCTGGCGTCGACCCCGAGGTAATGTGTCACAAACTAAATGTTGACCCTAACCACAAACCTGTGATGCAGAAGGCACGGAGGACTGGGGTCCCGCAGACCGAAGCCGTCGTCGAGGAAGTGGATAAGCTGCTTGAGGCCGGAGCTATCAGGGAGGTTCAATACCCGAAATGGTTAGCCAATCCGGTGGTCGTCAGGAAGAAGACTGGCAAGTGGAGGGTGTGCGTCGACTTTACCGACCTCAACAAAGCCTGTCCCAAGGACAGCTTTCCCCTCCCGAAGATTGACCAGTTGATCGACGCCACGGCCGGGCACGACAGAATGAGCTTCCTCGACGCCTACCGCGGCTATCATCAGATCCCACTATTTGGGCCAGACGAAGAGAAAACAGCTTTTATCACGCCCAGGGGAACCTACTGTTATAAGGTGATGCCGTTTGGGCTGAAGAATGCAGGGGCCACCTACCAGAGACTTGTCACCAAGATGTTTCACGATCAGCTCGGCAAAACCGTGGAGGTTTACATCGATGACATGGTGGTCAAGTCCAAGCAGGCGCGGGATCATCTGTCAGACTTGGCCGAGATCTTCGCCACTCTAAAGAAGTTCCGGCTGAAGCTTAACGCCTCGAAGTGCGCCTTCGGTGTTGGTTCCGGCAAGTTTTTGGGCAGCTTGGTTACACGCAGAGGCATTGAGGCAGACCCAGATCAGATCTCAGCTATCCTCAGAGTGCAGAGTCCAACTTCGGTCAAGGAGGTCCAAAAGCTTACAGGAATGGCCGCGGCACTGAATCGCTTCATCAGCAAATCTTCAGATAAGTGCCGACCTTTCTTTCATCTTCTTAGAAAAAATTCTAAATTCCAATGGACCCCAGAATGTGACCACGCCTTGCAGCAGCTCAAGGCTTACCTTTCATCACCACTGTTGTTGTCAACCCCGACCCACGAGGAGACCCTGTATTTATACTTAGCGGTCTCGGATCATGCGGTCAGCTCGGTCCTCATCCGAGAAGAGGACAAGGTTCAGAAACCGGTATATTATACGAGCAAGGCCCTTATTGATGCCGAGACCAGGTATCTGCCTCTGGAGAAGCTCGCCTTGGCGCTCGTTAGCGCCTCGCGAAAGCTCTCCCATTACTTTCAAACCCATTCTATTGTGGTTGTTACGGAGCACCCACTCCAATCTGTTTTCAAGAAGGCTGACTTTTCAGGAAGAATCTCCCGATGGGCTGTCGAACTAGGGCAGTATGAGATTCAGTATCAGCCACGAACAGCAATAAAAGCCCAGGTTCTGGCAGATTTCCTCGCCGAGTTTGATTCAAGTTCGGCACCAACCCAGCTCGGCACCGAACTGGGGGGCGAGGAGCATGGGGCTCCCACGAGTTCTGAACAATCACCATCTCAAGCCGAGACCCCAGTTTGGAAAATCTTCGTCGACGGATCTTCCACCTCGAGAAGAGCCGGAGCAGGAGTTGTTCTCCAATCGCCAGAAGGACTGGTCATCGAGCAGGCTCTGACCCTGGACTTCAAGGCGTCAAACAATGAAGCTGAGTACGAAGCCCTTTTAGCCGGACTTAACAGTGCCAATATCCTCGGAGCTCAACAGCTGGTGGTCTTCAGTGATTCACAGTTGGTGACAAACCAGCTGACTGGGAACTACCAGGCTCGCGACGACCGGATGGCCGCGTACTTGGCCCTGGCTAAGAAGCTGCTGGCACAATTTCAGTCGGCCGAAGTCAGGCAGATCGGCAGAGAAGCGAACTCTCACGCAGACGCCTTGGCTAACTTGGCCAGTGCTGTTGAGGCAGGGAAAAAGAGGAGCGTCGAAGTCGGATCGCTAGCTGCGCCCAGCATTGAGCTCCGTTCACCTCGGGAAGTGTTATGCATCGGTCTCGGTCCGAGCTGGATGGACCCTATTATCACCTACCTGAAGGACGACAGGCTTCCCGAGGACAGTGGTGAGGCCCACCGGGTCAGACTCAAGGCAGCTCGGTTTTGGCTATCTCCCGAAGTCAAGCTCTACAGGAAATCGTTCTCGGGACCGTACCTCCAGTGCGTCCATCCAAGTAAGGTCGAGGACCTCCTTTTCGAGATACACGAAGGAATCTGCGGGAGCCATATCGGAGGAAGATCCCTATCTTACCGAGCCATCAGCCAGGGTTACTGGTGGCCGTATATGCAGAAAGATGCGCAGGTATATGCGAAGAAGTGCGAGAAGTGCCAGAAGTTCTCACACTCTCTCCATCAGCCCGCGCAGGATCTCAGCCCGCTCTCTAGCCCGTGGCCATTCGCCCAGTGGGGGCTCGACATAGTGGGCCCGCTCCACCGAACCCCAGGGAACAAGAGATGGCTTATTGTGGCGACAGATTACTTCACCAAATGGATCGAAGCAGAGCCACTTTCATCCATCACAGAGCGAGACTCCAAGAATTTTGTGTGGAAGAATGTCGTCACAAGGTTTGGCATTCCCAGAGCGCTGGTTTCGGACAACGGAACTCAGTTCGACTCTAAACTCTTCAAGACCTTCTGCCAGGATCTCGGCATCCGAAACCATTACTCCACGCCAGCTTACCCACAGAGTAACGGCCAGGCCGAGATCTCCAACAAGGTGATCCTCGATGGGCTCAAGAAGCGGCTGGACCAAGCGAAGGGGAGATGGGTGGAAGAACTGCCGAGCGTCCTGTGGGCTTACAGGACCACTCCAAGGCGTTCCACTTCGGCTACCCCCTTCTCGCTCGCCTACGGGATGGAAGCAGTCATCCCTTTGGAGATCGGCCTCCCCACTCTGAGGTCCGAACTCTTTGACCAAGGACAGAACGAGACTAACTTGGCCAGGGAACTGGATTTGGCAGACGAAAGAAGAGAAGCGGCGGCAGTCAGACTGGCCGTCTACCAGCAGCGGCTAGCCAGGGGCTATAACCAGAACGTCAGAGAAAGGAAGTTCTGCGTGGGGGAACTGGTTCTCAAGAAAACGCTCCCAGCCGACAGGGATCCGAATCAAGGGAAGCTAGCGCCGAATTGGCATGGTCCGTTTAAGGTCATTTCCATTGCTGGACGGTCGGCTTATCGGCTCGAAGACATGGAGGGACGTCCGCTACCGAGACCATGGAACGCCTCACACCTCAAAAAATTCTATTTTTAGTCTCTGTACTTGTACAACGCTTCTGGATTCAATGAAACTACAGTTCTCCACAATTTGTAGCAATCTGGCATCCTGACAGTGACAATGGTGCGAAGTTGGAAGACCGTCTAAGGCCGGCACTCAGCCACTTAGACGAGTATCCGCCACGGCCCATATCTAAGGTTGGCACTCAGCCACCTAGATGAGTTGCCGAAACGGCCCATGTCTAAGGTTGGCACTCAGCCACCTAGACGAGTTGCCGAAACGGCCCATGTCTAAGGTTGGCACTCAGCCACCTAGACGAGCTGCCGAAACGGACCATGTCTAAGGTTGGCACTCAGCCACCTAGATGAGTTGCCGAAACGGCCCATGTCTAAGGTTGGCACTCAGCCACCTAGACGAGTTGCCGAAACGGCCCATGTCTAAGGTTGGCACTCAGCCACCTAGACGAGCTGCCGAAACGGACCATGTCTAAGGTTGGCACTCAGCCACCTAGATGAGTTGCCGAAACGGCCCATGTCTAAGGTTGGCACTCAGCCACCTAGACGAGCTGCCGAAACGGACCATGTCTAAGGTCGGCACTCAGCCACCTAGACGAGTTTCCGTCACGGCCCATATCTAAGGTTGGCACTCAGCCTCCTAGATGAGTTGCCGAAACGGCCGATATCTAAGGCTGGCACTCAGCCACCTAGACGAGTTGCCGAAACGGACCATGTCTCAGGCTGGCACTCAGCCACCTAGACGAGTTGCCGAAACGGACCATGTCTCAGGCTGGCACTCAGCCACCTAGACGAGTTTCCGAAACAGCCCATGTCTAAGGCTGGTACTCAGCCACCTAGACGAGCAGCCGAACGTGTTATGGTTACGGTTGGCACTCAGCCACCTAGACCAGCCGAAACGGCACCAGTCTTCCAACACGGAAATCTGGTTTCGCCGAAATAAATGGGGCTTCCAAAGGGTCAGCGCTCGCAGAGAACCCTGATCAGGTCGGTCTACTCTAGTCCGAAGTCACACCCAAATTCACAACACTCACGGAAAGCGTACAAAGGAAAGCAAGTAAAAGCCACACCACACAAGAGAAAAATATGAGAAAGAGTCTTTCATTGATAGCATTGATTTACATCGAGACAGTTTGAAACAAAGACTACATTTTATAAAGAAAAGAAAAAAGAGGAAGTCAAGTCGATGGCTCTGCTTCTAGGTCCTCGATGACGACCACGGCGGCCTCGGCTTGAGGAGCTTCTTCAACGGGGTCAGGCGTTGGCTCGGAAGGGACTTCGGCCGGAGTGGCAGGGGTCTCGGCCAGGGCCTCATCTAGGGGCTCCTCTCCGAGCTCGGGGAGATTCTGATGTATCGGATCATCTGCAGGAACCCCCATCTTCTTCAACACGGCCTTGCAGCCGAGCCGGTACAGCTTCGGGCTGAGTGCCGTGATTTGATCAACGTAAATCTTCGCAGCTTCCTCAGTCCCCTCCAGGAAGGCGGCATCGACCTCAGCTTTTTTCGATGCAAGGAGTTCCTCCTTCGCCTTCCTTTCCAGCTCCAGCTCGGCCTTGAACCCCGCCGAACTCTTCTCCTCTGCCTGGAGCTTCGTTTGCCATTCGAAGCCCTCTGACCTTGCTTTGCAGAGGTCGCTGGCCATCATATCTGACTGAGCCTTGAGCTCCGCAGTCTTGGCCGCCTCCGCCTTCAGCTCCTCCTTGGCCACTCGCAGTTCGGATTCGGCTTTCTGTTTTTCCTTTGCCAGGCGAGCCAACCGACTGTCCTCCTCCGCTATCCTGTCCGCGACTATCTGGAGCCTTTGGACAGCCTGCAGCGGAGCAAACAAAAGAAGCTCAGCACGAAAACAAGAAATATCAAAAGATAGAAACACCTGTGACCAGGAAAGTCGGGCACTTACAGCGAGGGAGTGCTGTATGGTCCTCATAATCAGCAGGGGGGAGTCTTCCGACCTGTGCCTCTCCATGTCCCTGGGGAGTGCACAGGCTCGGCTGAGCGCCGCAATGACATCTGGGCTCCCCACCAGTCTGTCCTCAGCATTTAGGGGCCTCCCCTTCCTCAGCTCCATGTCCGGCCTGAACTCGGCCAGTTCGGCACCCGAGGACGTTGCCGCCTGGGGCTCGGAGCGACTCTCCACCAGAGGAACTGCCGGAGCGGGCATCACGTCCACCGCCCTCTCCCTCGCAGCTTGGGGTGAACGTCGCCGTGATCGCTCCTCCTGATCCGGCCCCTTCCCCTTCGCCTTTTTCCTCGGCCTCTCACTTTCCAAGTCTGGGGGAGGTCGGGCCTCAACTCTGGCAGGGACGATGGTCCCGAAGGAGGGCGGGGCAGTGCGGGGTGCGGCAGCCTGTCTACCGCTACCGACGACGGCGTCCGCCAGATTCCGCGGCTGAAACGCGGGCCTACGCCTCTCCATATTGTCGGCTTCGGCCTCGGCTCCGGATGAGTAGTTCTCAACTTCCCTTGTCGGAGAGTCTACCTCGGCTCCGGAGGTATATTCTTCAATTTCCCTTAGCGGGATGCCCGTGACCACGGCCAACGTTGCGGACGCTTCCGCAACCGTCACGGTCCCGCTGGTTTCGGCTAGATCGGGGGCGAATCTCTCCGGGTTGCCGGATTTCCGTGTATAAGACACGTATCTCGGCTCGTACTTCAGAAGAGAGTAGGCAGCTCTTGTATGGTGGCCGTGGTAGTAGTACACCTTGTTCAGCCAAGGTGAGTGCCTTATCCAACCGTTCAGCCGGGCTTCGCGCTTGCGTTCGGAAAGGCCTGCGGAAAACAGCCGAGTTAGAATTCGGCAGCAGAAATCAAATATAAGAAAGAAATCGGAAACCCAGGGGGTTAGGTCTTTACTCGGTGGAGTCCCGAGGCGTCGAGGGACGCGGACCCTCCTAGTTGCTTCGGTCTCGGTCTCGCCGAACTCCCAGTTTCCCGAGACGAGCAGGCGGTCATCTCCGGCGTATTTATTGGAGTCCTCCAGCGCCGTGACGAGGGGTTGGCACCTCGCCTTGACGCGAAGATAATAGGTGCCCGCCTCCCTAGACTTGCGGAGGTCATATATATCCTCTATATCATGGACGCCGAGGCTGATGTCTAGAATCCTATTCAGCTCGGCGATGCCCATGATGATCTTATACCCATTGGGCATTAACTGACAGGGGCTAAGGTTCCAGGTCTCCAAACAAGACCTAAGAAGGGGGGCCAAGGGGAATCTGACCCCACCCTCGATCACGGCTATCAGGGGAAACGGCATCCAGCCGTTCCGAAATGAGTAGATGGAGGGGTCGGCTGCCATGATCTGGACATCGTCTGGGATCATGTAGACTCTCCTAAGAGTTGCCAGGCCCGACTGGGAATCTATCCAATGGGTGAAAATCCCCATCTCTGAATCTAAAGAACCCTAACAGTCTCTAAGGGTCTGAACTGTGGAAGGACCTGAGGAACGGAGGAGATTCTAGAAGAGGTTTAGGTCAGAAATACAAAATGGAAGAGAAGAGAATTGAGGCAGAGAGACTCACAGACTCGGGCGAAATCACAACTCAGGCCGTTGATCCCTCACTGGTCCTAGAGGAAGTCCTGGACGAAGCTAGGAGGCGACGGAGGTGGTTCTGGCAGTGAAGGTTCCGGCGAACAGAGGTTCTAGCAGAGCTTCGACAAGGTTCGTTTGCAGAGATGACAAAGGGAGAAGACAGAAGTGAATATAAAGGGGAGGAATGGGCGCCATTCCGGAATTCGAAGCGGGACACGCGTGAGACGTCGCCTCGGCTTGCGTCGCACGCCCCCTCGAAAAGACAAGAGAGCCTACCAAGCAATAACGCGTGGCGCTGTTGCGATGATGGTTCGCCTTCCCATACTAATCATAGCCCCGCATTTATTGCCCCCTTTATTATCCCTGGCAGACGAAGCAGCGGCGGCGTCTGGCGCCGAACAAGTCACAACCCTTGACTAAAAGGCAGATGGAAGGCAAGCACTATCCGTCTCGGGAGATCGGTCCGGCTCTTAACCCTAGCGCCCGAGAGAGCCCTAGAGGTCAAGAACTGAGGGGCTATTGTGTGGGGGCCCATTTCGTGAACCAGTTTCTCTTGGTCTCGGCTAGGGTGTGCTCGGTTAGCTACTATCTGGGGGACCACGTCCCTTGATCTCGGCTACGATCCGATCCATATCGGTCTCGGCACTACGTTCTGGTCTCGGCCAAACAGGATTAAGTTCGGCCGCGCATACCGTTCAGTCTCGGCAACGCGAGCTCGGCAATGCAGTACTGCGCTTGCAGCTAACAGCCACGGCCCTCTCGTGGCTAGGCCCAAGGAAGGGATCTGATGGGACTTCAGCCACCACCAGATCAGGGCAAGATCAAGCCCAATGTGACTGGCATTAAATGCATTATGGGCTGATCGAACCCACATTGAATGCAAAGAGGGCTATGATGGACCTTCATTAATGACTTTGTGGGCTGATGTGACCCAGGTCACATCACCAAGCCCACTGGCACTCACCCCAGACTGTTCCATATATAAGGCACGAGCCAAAGGGAGCAAGGGGTAAGCATTCTCACCTGGACACTCAGTCTTTCTTCTTTCTTCTTCTTCTCCGATCCATTGCTGACTTAAGCATCGGAGAGCCCTGCGCTGCCCATAGCCAGGGTCCTCTGACCTTTGTCTTTCTCCTCTTTCAGGCTCAGGTCGTCGCAGTTATCTCCTCCATGCATTGAGTAAGTCCTAAGAGGCATCCTGATCTTGTGAGTATTATTATTTCTGCACTTACAACCTCTAAAAAAAAAACCTACCAGTTGGGTCTAGAGCTGTTTTTTCACATGAGTTAACAAGAACTTTCCATCCCTCCTAGCACCAGAGATAGCAAAGAATCCAAGTGGACTCCACGATCTGACTGCATAACCAGAGCTTTCGTTTTAAAATATTTTTTCTGCATTCAAATTCTCTTCAATAAAGCTTGTGGGGATGGGTGTCGCTGGATTCCTGATTACCTCGTTCTATGAAGGTTCCAACTCAAAAGCCTGAATCTAGATTTACATATATAGATTAGGCCCAATTAATAATCAGGTCTGGACCCAAGCTCAAATTGGTCCACCTTAGAAAACCCATGTATCAATATGTTGATTTCATCACGTTTTCGTTTGGATAATTCACTTGTAAAGTGAATTCAAGTGAATGGTTATTTTAAGAAACAAAGAAAGAAGATTGATATTATCGAAAAATAAAAAATTCCAAATTTTACTTTTTATTAAAAAAAAAAAAAAAAAAAGTCAATCTCTCATTCCGCTAAAGGACAAAAAAAAGGACTATTCTTTTAATCCAAAAAAGTAAAAATAGTTCCTTCACATGCTATAAAATGACAAAAAGTGTGGATTTTGAAATTTTATAATTTTTGATAAAACCCCAATTATTTTGAATGAAGGTAATCATTCACTTGAATTCATTTTGCAAATGAATTTGGGCTTGCCCACACTGTAGTCTGTACAACCTAGTGGAAGGATGACAAAGTTGGATTAATGGATTCTTTAACGGGTTTGATTTGAAATGTCTCCCAATACGCCTCTTGAGAGATATGCGATAAAAGAGAGAGACTATTTGTACAGCTTGGAATTTATTTAATCCGAGTTGTTAGATAAAGTGTGGAGTGCCAAATATTGAATTGGCCAATTAGAGGGCTCAAGACCAAAGGCTCTTGGACTGGGCTGAATAAGAGATATTCTGGGTTATAAAAATAAAATAGAGGGCCTATATATTTACAAGAGGATAATTAGTTTATCGGACTTAAATAGATTACTAGCACAATAACCTGTGATAACCATGAGCATGTCTCTCGACTATATATTTATAAAAACAAATGCAAAGAAATATATAAAAAAAAGAAGGATAAATTGATTAAATTGATAAAAGTAACAACACAATCATTGTAAAGCATTTACCCAAAAGGCACCAAATTCATCACCAATAAAAATAGATAATTAGAGAGTAAGAAAAGGAGAAGAAATTGAACATAACCATCTGGGTTTTCCTTTTTTTTTTTTTTTTTTAATCAGTGTTTGTGATCCAATTACAATAACCAATTTTGGCATAGTTGATCTCTACTTTTGATCTTGATATGATTCCTCAAAGTAGGCTTCCTAGGTTCTAATCTTGGGATTCTTACGAAAAAATTATCCCAAACATGTTCATCTAATAATTCTCATATAAGTAGTTTCGTATGCAGGGAAGTTAATAACATTTTAGATCATTTACCATGCAAATTAAAGAGGGTTTCTAACCAATTAGAATGATTTTCACATTAAAAACGTATATAGCTATTGCACTCAACTTTCAAGAAACTTAATTTTTACTAATGTGATGTTAGCGACAATTTTGTGAGGTCATTATGATCATAATAGTTGATGTAATTGGCTTTAGGAAGTTTCATGGGGGAGGTCAAGAATCCAACCTTCTTAGCATTCTAATTTATCAGATTTTAGAGTCAGCAGTTGATGTGTGGATTTCAGATGCTTCAAACTTAGGCAACATTATTTAAATAGTTTGATATCATGTTTCTCCAAAATATTCAGAGATTTCAAGCACTATGACAAATTTGCATTTTGAAGCATCATAGTGAAACTATTAATGAAAAAAACAAGAGAGCGAGAGAGAGAGACCTGAAGCAGAGATGGGGCTTGGGGAGAGGAAGAGCAAGGTGAGAAGGATTAATGGAAGGGATGAAACAGAGGATGCCATAGTTGAATGTTAACAGAACAAAAGAGGTTGGCTTATGAAAAGAGGAATCTATCACTCTCTCACGTCCTTGTCCTTGTCCTGGTCCTGGTCCTCTTGTGTAGGCACCACTCGGGGGATTAATCCTGTTGGGTAAAGAGATCAAGTTACCCATGTCATTAAAAAAAAGGAGGAGGTTTCATGTTCTAACCATGCTAACTAAAACTACTACAAAGAGGAGTCTTTAGCCTAGTCACATCCAATTGAAACAGAACTCCTTCAATCCGCTTGCAATCAGATGTCTATTTCCACTATAAAAAAATGGTTGGAAAGCAGCTGATCAGGCACCATGCCTGGTCTTATGCTGATCAAACCAAAATGCCCATCTCTCTGGGTTTAATCTCAAAATTCCCCCAAAAAAAAAAAATCTATGATAACAAGAACATTAAATTTATGACTGTTAAATCAAGGGCTAGGATAATTTGATTGTGCGGTTTTTCCACATGACAGTTGCCCGGTAAATAGAACTCTCCATCCATCCTAACCACAGTGATAGGAAAGTATCCAAGTGGGCCCCACAAGAGCTGACAAACTCTGATTCGAGTCTTTGCCTTGACCGCTAATGAAATTATCATGCAATAACAGAAAACAGAAAATAAACAGAGTTGAATCTTATGTTTTCAAAAATCAAACCAGCTTGACTGGTGGCATGGTCTAAATCAGCAAGACCAGTAGTTCAGTTGGTTCCAACTGTAATGATCATAATCTCAAAGACAATACAATGATAAAAGTAAAAAATAAATAAAATCAGTTGCAACTAATCAGAACCACCATTTCATTACTACTTCAACTGTAATTTTTTTATGGTAAACATTTCTTATAGACCATAAAAGGTTTTGGGTTAACAGTAGTGTCAAGGGACTAGATTAG
Source organism: Cinnamomum chago (assembly GCA_038049695.1). NCBI lineage: Eukaryota > Viridiplantae > Streptophyta > Magnoliopsida > Laurales > Lauraceae > Cinnamomum > Cinnamomum chago. The sequence goes on from CP142462.1 coordinate 12,181,493, forward strand.
GTTGAACAGGACCAACCCTCCACAAGTAAAACGAAAACACTTCTCACTTTCTGGACTGGAGCATGTGTGAGGTAACAATTTCCACTTCCACTTCCAAATGCATGGTATCAACACCAACCAAAACCAAACTACTGTTCCCCAAAGAAACCAAAGCCTAACTACAGCAAGTTAAAACTGGTTAGTGTTTTAAAATACCAATTTGATACAAGCAAGGTCCCATGGCCCGGTGAGGTAGTATAAGAGGAAACCATGGGGTGAGCCTGTGCACCGAAATAATTGGGTTTCAGCAAAACCACAATAACATAGCTCTTCCTTTATATATACTTACTGCAACTTGGCCATTGCCTGCCAGCTGCTAGATTATATTGAGTCATCAGAATCATCCGAATCACTTCGATCAGGTTCCCCATCATTCATTACCGCCTCTGGAGCTTCTGGCTTCTGTGGTGGTAAAGCTGCAGTTTTTGCTTGAGCATTCCGCCCGTTATCGTCACCGTCTTCCTCATGCTCAACCACTTCAACATGTGCATTAACTAGTCAAGGAAACAAAATTGCAGGGTAATGAAATAATAAAGATGCAGAATAGGAATGATGCATTGGGGCCCAAAAAATTAAAATCAGACCAGACCAACAGGACAAGAAAAAAAATGTTTGCCCAATGAATTTTCTTTTATGATAAAGCAACCCAAGAGGTCATGAGAATGCTTGATGATTTTAGGCAAACATTTGATCTCGTGCTCGTATCAACAGCAGTGCAATAAAGCACATACAAGTGCATGATACATGATTTCTCTAGGTCATTGTGTTCAAGCTACAACAGGGTCAACTAAAGGATATCAGCATTCTCCGCTGTGCCACCCGCCATAATGTTCAATAGATCTTTTTCAACTCGCTGGACAAGCTCCGGCTGCAGATGGAGAAGTACCATAATTATTACGACACGCCAAAAAAAAAAAAAAAAACATGGCAATTAAGAAGATAAAATTAATAAGTGAATATCTAGATGCCACTGAATACATTTAAATCAGGTTCTCTGCGGAACCGCCTCCTGCGAGCATCCCTCATTGGAGGGGTAAGGCCATGTTTGTACTCAACTCCATCTGGAGCTGGATCACCCTCTTCTCTAACCATAATTATCTGCCAAAACCCATGAAATCAAATTTATTAAACAGAGAGGCATAAATGCTTGCATTCTCAACTGCCTACTTGAAAAAGACACTAAACTGAACACAGGTTTGAATCAAAGTTCAAAGTGTATTTTCCTCACCAATTTAAAACATATCTATTTAAAAAATTGAAAATTCTTATAAGGAATTGGAGGAAAAAAACCACAACAGTCAAGTAAAAGCCATGACCAATCAGGATCGCAATTAAGTTTAGAAGGGACACAAAGCAAAAAACATAAGATTGAAAATTCTCAGTGTTCAAACTTTCATGCAACATCTTCCTTTAGTTCTATTTCCCTAAAAGGAAAGGTTATTTGATGCTCATTCTTAAAATTCACATTTGATCTTCTTTTTTAACCACTTATGGTAAGAATTCTATGTATTCAATTCCTATGCATTGTAACGCAAAGTTGCAAACAAACAGGCCCTACACGATCCATCCCGGTCCATACTTCAAGGTGGATTATTTGTCTCCCCCCAATCCAATACCAAAGCCTTTCATTATGCTAGCACTGAATGCTCTTTCAATGAATTTCCCAAGGCCCTCTGCGATAACTGTGAATAGGAATGGAGAGATTCATGCTCCGATCCACCACCTCCACTTCCATGTCAGAATACCGCTCTACATGATTGTACTTTAATTCATGTTCGCATATTTGTATAGTATTTAATTAATTTTTCTGTTTTCTGATGCTCAGATTGTCTCTTGTATTCTGCACAATACTCCTGGCACAGAGCCAAAATCACCTCAATTGAAGATCAGCCATCTGTCATTAAAAGGGACAGTCGAAAATATAATACTCCGTATTCAATTGGATATGTGATATAACTGTTAGCCCTGGACTGGTATTGTTAGATCTTTGCACTGATGATCTCAGACTTGACCTTCAGGTATGGAGGACCATTCCTCAAAATATATGGTCTGGGCTCAAGCCAGCTCTAGACACGCCATTGCTCCTATTTCGAAAATTAGAAAATTAATTCACGATTTTCAAGACTCTTGTAGCCATAGTTACCTAGTTCACAGTTCGGTCAGTTCTCATTCGAATTCGTAGTTTGTAGTTCGAGATTTACCTTGATTCGAAAATTCGATGGGGTAGGTTCATCTAGTTCGTTCGCTGATTTGGTTAATTCGTAATTCGAATTTGACAAGTTCGAGATAATAGTTCGAATTAATATGATTATAGTACATGAACTTCGCTTTTGCTTGAGTATTCATAAGTCCATCTTTTGATACATTAAGAATGCAGTATGTGTCCATAATGATTGCATTCCATTGAATCTTTGGTAATTGAAATTTAATTTCAATAGAAGTTAGGTCCACTATAAAAAAATTATTTAGTCCAATCGTGAATCCAGCAGTAGGGCCTATCTTAAAAATCTAAACCATTGAGATGAAACATCAGCTTTCACATTCGTTCCGAGAAAAAAATATTTTAATATGTTTGACCCCACTTCAAATTTATCACATCTAAACTAATTAGATTTCATTCCTTTATATTGTTAATTTATAATGTATCTGATCAATCTTATTGCTGAACTGATTTATATTAGGGTGAAGAATTTTTCCAACATCCATGAGTTCTGATGTATTGATTTTCAACCGTGTGGATTGAAAACAAAGTACCCCACAGTTATGAACTTCATATATATAGCATAGACATTTTCTAGGTCATAACTAAGGACCCAGACTCTAGCCTATTTCTTGGAAGACATCTATCGTGGTCTGTGGATATGGATGATAACTAAGAGAGAGAAAAGGGTAAGGAGAAACATCTTTTTTCCTATTGTACCGGTGAGAGAGGGAGGGGGGTAAAAAAACAAGAAACTTTCATCTTCTTCTTTTCTCTTTTTTGAATGGTGAAAAAAAAGATACGATGACTGACTTGGTGAGATTCCTGCAACTGAAAACGTTTGGTAAAACATGGAGAGGGTGAGACAAAGTCTGAGCAGTTGGTAAGCCTTTGTCCTTTAAATTTTCTCTCTCTAATCAAACTTCCATTTTCAAGTTTTTTCTGCACCGAACTGTTTCGAATTGGGCACTTTCTTATGGACAAACTACGGTGAATCGAACTGTGAATTATTCGATTCGAATCATTCGCAGTTCGAGGCCTGAAGTACCGAATCAGGTAACTATGCTTGTAGCTCTACAAGTTTTGGAAATTCCAAAATCATAAAATCTTAAGTGCTCCCAAAATGGTTAGACCCCAGCCTTATGAAAATACTATCACTGCACCATTAAGAACAAAAAGTATTACCTGACCAATGTCAGAAGTTTTGATTAGCACACTGTCATCATAGGTTTTGTATGACTCCACAATGCAAGGAAGATCCAAGAGAGAGGCAGGGAAACGGTCATTCCCGATCACAAATGTGCCACTTCTACCATCCTCTACAAATGACAAATTCAAAATGTATAAGCAAATGGCATGGAGAAAACCTTGTAAGTATTAAGTGCAAAGCTACTGGAGTAAAAAACCAAAGAGAAGATTCAAGACAACCAATCACATTAGCTAAGGTTCCATTTAAACATGTGAGAAGAAAGGTAAATTTGTTGGTGGACATTTTAGCAGAAGATGGCGAGAAAATCAATATTTTCTTTTCCAATCAAATAGTAGAATTGGTGTAGTCATAAGCAATTCCAGTCCTAATACTTGATTCACAAATCACAATGCACCAAATATGCCCAACCATAATGTTGAGCACATCTGTACAAGTTGTGTTAAATTGTGCAACAGTGGGCCCAAATATCATCCATGAGGGAGTGAATATTCACTATCGACTGAATCACATGATGGCCCATAATTAACTGTCATTCTATGCCACGAGAGTTAATCAAGCATCATGGCATGATTTAATTTAAAGGTGAATGTCCCTCCTTCAGAATAAATATCTGTTGCCACTACACACTAGAGGGTAGTCTGATGGAAGTTTGATATCCAAAGATCAACAACCGGCCAACTTGTATGGATTTGCTCAACAGTATGGGATATTCATACTTTCGATAATTATCTCCATATGTGCATAATATCTAAGACAATATATGTACAAAAATATGGAATAAAATCACTTTATTAACTAAAAAGTTAATGGTTAACTGTTACAGTCGTCTTTTCAGGGAACCAATGAAGCTAAAGGCAAAAATCACCAGAAAAGTACATAAGACAGCTATGTGAACTGTCTAGAGCATTTGTAGGTTCACCAAATTTATGGAAAAATAGATGATACTATCTCATAAGTCAAATAGTAGGGACAAGTCAGTAAACATGAAAAGAGTGATTATCAAATTCAATAGAAAAAGGAGTTGGATTCAGGACCATTTGCAGTGGAAAAATGAGAGGACGCAGAACAATGGGTCAAACACATCAATAATCACTCTAAGGTATTGAGTTATATCTTGTACAGTTTTCCTAGTAACAGGTTCAAATTTTTTTTCTTAACGAAATCCTCCAATTTCAGCACAAATTAATAAGGTCTGCACCTTTTAAGAAATAAGTCACCCATAGATATTGCATTTGCGCCAAAAAGAGTGTAAAGTATGATTTGATTCAAAAGGCCAACTGATTGAGACCATCAAACTTTTAAACTCCTATAAAGAACCAGTATACATGCCTGAGAATGATAAATCCAATGAACCATCTTCAGATGATGAGGGATTCTCATTGAGGAGTTGCTCAATCCGCTCAGCTACCGATGGTGTAACTCGGAGTATAAACTGCTCATCCATATTGAAGATAATGTACGTTTGATTCAATTGAAAGAACGTGTTCCTGTCAGCATGATGACAACAATGAATTCAAGGGAACTGATCTACAAATGTCAACACGAAACGAACACTTGAGCACAGGTAGAAGTACAAAGGAACCAGAAAATAGAAAAAAGTAGAAGTACATAAAAATAATACGGTAATACCCCCACCCCAAAGCACAAAGGGCCCAAAGTTAAACAATCATTAGGCTTCCAAACACATTGTCTTCTTCATTAAGTGGAGTTCGACAGAAAAGGCTTTCTTGTCAGATTCCTAGGTCATTGGAACCAGTTGGAAAGTGGAAATCAATTCAAAGGATAAGCACTCCAGTCTCCTTTTGAAGTCTAATGGTTAGAGACACTTTTTTGTTTGTCCCCTTGAGATTTTCCTCCGCTATGCTCAAAGGAAAATTGGGGGATGGAGGGAACTATCTGTTGTTGGTTGTTGGTATTACTGAATTCAGTAGAGTGGAAATATTATGTAGGGTGGCATAAATAGTGTATGACACCTTTTATGGGATCAAGCATAAGGGTGAACTCAGCCCCATTTTTCATGCTTTGGCCAATCTCTATGAAATTTAGCGAACTGCAGGTGCTTTGTTGGATTTGCTGGAGGCAGCATTCTTTTCTATTGTGGTTATTTTTCACGATTTATATTGTAAAAAAAATTATTTTGATTTGTTCAAATTCAATCCCGAGTCTCGCAAATCCATAGTATTTATATATTTCAAATCGGACAACTCATACTGGTACTGGCTTCTAATGCCTTGTTTAAATCTTTAAGAGTTTCTCCTTAGTAATTTGAATTGGTTGGAGATATGGGTGTGCTCAAACTCCACACCCAGATATTGTTTTCAGCTTGAATTCGATTGTCGCTATATTGCCTCCTACCCCACTCTTTTTTTAAGCCAAATTGATGAACAGCAACCGCCCATTTCAATACAAGACTACCACTCCCCATGAATTGCTAGGTTGCCAAATCACTCTTTTGAAGCAATATTCATTTGCAGATGAAACATGGACAAAACATGCAATCATTGAGTAAATGCTTAATTTGATATGGAAAGTAACTTATCCACCATGATAATAGCAGAGTAAGACAGAGAGATCCTTTGGACACAAAATTAGGCTTCTGATTCAAGAATTTAGAACGCTTAGCCTATTGATTTCAATTTTCATTCATAAACAAGAACCAGTTATATCATATCACATCGTCCCCCAAAGATCCCCCAAAAAAACATATTCAGAATTAGTAGAGAAAACTCCAGCCCCAATTTCAACTCAAAACAACAAGAGCAAACAAGAAAGATTGGAAAAGAATACCTCGTTGACAGTGAGGATGCTCTTGAGAGAGATGGTTAGGGTTTAAGAGAGAGAAAGTCAGGGATTAGGGAAGGATACGATTTGAGAGAGAGAGAGAGAGAGAGAGAGAGAGAGAGTTTTGCGGTGGAGTGGTTTGGGTGGGCTACATGATCTTTGCCAGGATAGTGGGCTTTTAATACCCCCCACAGGCCTTGTTTTAATGGGCCGAAAGCCTATCATTTTAAGCCTAAGATTCCAATGGGTCACCTCCAAGTTTTTCCAATTTGGCTTTTTGATTGATATATGTTTTTTTTACCCTAGATGGTGAATCGGAACCTAAATGATCAGCATGGGTGGACCAATCACGGCCAGCCACATCAATGTGGACAGCCTGCAATGCACGCAGGCAACCTTCCCATCCCACGGTGACATGGCGGACTGTAATTTGAGTTTTTTTTTTTTATATTTTAATGGATAAAGGTAATGCTTTTTGAATTTTTTTGGAAAAAGATAGAGAATTTTGAATTAAAATGCTTTTCATTTTACATATTGTCTGAAAAATGGAGGCTTTATTTGACTTTTACTATGCTAGTAAAATATCAAGCGTGCCCTAACTAGTAAAGTTAATGTGAAGTAAAGCCTCCATTCTCCGTATAAAAAAAGACAAAGGATCATGTGAAAAGTACACACATTTAAAATTCAGTTCTTCTTTAAAATAAAAAATAAAAAAAACAACCTCCTTTTTTCATTAAATAACAAAAAACTATCATCTTTTTACACAAAAAGTAAAAAATATTTTCTATTAAACAATTAAAACAAAAAAATCATAACCCCCAGTATTTTATGCTCTCTTGATTTGATGCTTCATCTCACTTTATTTCAATTCACGATTCATCCAAACATACGGGGTTCTCTCGGTTTGAGTCAGGTCGTGGAGACGTTAGGTTTAGGTTAGCCCAAAACCGACCCGACCAGCCCGAGTTTCATTTCATCCCTTTATATAGTCTATCTATAATCATCCAATCAGCACAGTATTTAGACTCCCAAGCCCCATGCTCATGCAATCCACGTGTATGGCAGATATGGTGTGAGTGGTGGAAGACGATTCGCCCTTTCAATGGGGCCCACACCCGATCCATGAAATTCTAGAAACACACACCTCGTTTCTCCAAAATTCTGAAAAACACCAAAAGCGTGAGAGAGAGAGAGAGAGAGAAGCAGCAGAAGAAGAAAACCAAAGGAGCAGAAGAAGAAGAAGAAGAAGCGAGAGAGAGAGAGAGAGGAGAAGAAGAAGAAGCAGCAGAAGAGAGAGTCATGGCATCTCTTCTGTTCACCTTTTCTCCATCTTCTTCTCTTCTTCCCAACAAGGTCTCTTCAAAGGCGAGAACTTGGAACCTGAAACCTCCCACATTCATCCCTACTCTATCAGAGCGAAGAACAACATCAAAACCACCCCAGAGAAGTATGTCTATGAGATCAGCCCTCGATGAATCTCCGGTTCTTGACCCCCCACCTCCTGAATTCAAGGAAAATAAACCCGAGGTCGTCGCTTCTCTGAAGCTGAGATTGCTGGTGAGTTGGCTGGTTTTGCATTTCAAGCTGTTTGATTTTGTTCAGTTCTTTGTAAATGGGTCTACTTTTTGGAAAACTTGATCTGGGTTGTTTGGCTGGTTTTTTATTTTCCATTGTTTGATTGTATTCATTTCCTTGTAAATTGGTTCACTTTTTGGAAGATTCAAACTGGGGTTTGGCTGGTTTTGCATCTTTTTACGCTGCTTGATTTTAATCATTTCCTTGTAAATTGGTCTACGTGAATTCGAACTGGGGCATGTTATTTTCCAGTTTCCGCTGCTTCATTTTATTCAATCCCTTGTAAATTGGGTTACTCTGTAGAAAATTCGAAGCGTGCGTGCGTGCTTCTTCTTTTCTTGTGGTACGGTTTGTTGGTTGGTTAAAATGGGTAAAAGCTGTGATTTTGTTGAATTTGCTACATTTTGATTGCTTGTGCTCATCCAATTGATCATAAATTCAATCATTGAGTTAGTTTGTATGAACTTTTACTGTTTTCTTGTTATGCTTAATGGAATTCTGCTCTTCTGTGGTTCACATGGAAATCAGGTGGCCTATAATTTGGGTGATGGTGAAAATTTCTGTTGCCTGTGATAATCTGATTTCTAATGAAAAATATGGGACTACTAGTGTTGGTTCTCTAGATGCAACACTTGAGAGACCTGCACTTGGATTCTTTTCCTTTGTACATTTACAATTCATTGAGAAAAAAAAAGTATGTACAAATTGAGAGAAAATAAAATCAGGAATATTAATATAGGAAATTTGTCATCATGGTTTTGAGTTTTGAAAATCTTCTGATGTAGTCTTCGTATTGTCAAACATTATGAGATTTTTTGTTTTTCAGTTATCACTTCCCCTCAAGTTGAGGAGTGATTTAGAATGAACCCAGCTTGATTTGCAGACATTAAAAAAGATCCATAGGAAGAGGCTTAGTAAGAAGAGTAGCAAGCCGATCAACAGATCACACAACTTTAGTAACAATCGAACCATGGGCTACTTTTTCTTGAACAAAATGATAGACCGACACAACATGTTTTGTGTAGTCATGAAAGATTGGATTCACAAACATATAGAGGCACTTAGATTATCAGAATCTAAGTTAGGAGGCTTTAGAAGAGGAACACTATGTCTCCTATAAGAAAGAAACCCAAGTATTGTATATTGTGGCAACTGCAATAGACCAATATTTAGGTTCTATAACTGATCATGAAATAGTGGGTTGTTTCTTTGGAGAAATAAGATTGGAACCCAAAAACACACGATAACTCGTAGTTGATAGTTGCGTAAGTGGACAACCATCACAAAAGGCGTAGTATACAGGATTATTAGTGAGGAGAAGTAGCTGATAGCCTACTAACCATGAACATAATCAACTCTACCAATTTTATATGACAAAATTGCTGGAACATGCCTGTTCTGGCAATCTAGATTAACTGCATTGTAAAAGTCTGGCCTTCTGACTATGAGTAACCATGGTGTGCCTATATAGAAGAAAGTACCCTCCAGAAGAGAAAGTTCATAACTTGAAGAAAAGACTTAGTAGCCAGAGGTGTAGAAATAGGTTTGCATCTGTCCATCTGAGTAGGGTTAAGAATATCATCAGCATAAACAATAGAATACCTCTCAGTATGTGAATTACTTTGATACCCCAAAAACAATATAACGTGCCAAGATCTTTCAAGGCAAGCTCAGGTTCAATCACATTGATAAATTCTTCCAGTTAAGATTGCATCTACATAAAGCAATAAAAAAAAAAAAAAAAGTGCCACAAGCAATGCAGAGCAATGAGAGACAAATCGTGCATGCTGCGGAAGAATCCATGATGGAGAAGTTAAGCACTGAAACCAAAGCTCTAGGGCTTGTTTGAGTCTTTAAAGAGTGCAGTTCCACTTACATAAGATGGATATTTCTCACCGACAAATTGTGGAAGTTGCTCCATATACACATGTTGTTTGAGGAAACAATGAAGGAAAGTATTCTTCAGGTCTAGTTGGGATAGTTCATTGTTGGGTGAGAGCCATGGTGAGAACAATTCAAATTATTTGTGGTTATATAAGAGAATGGAAGGTTCCTTCAAACTTGGTTTCTCGAATCTGATTATATCCTTCAGCTAACAAACAGGCCTTTAATCTTTCAAGGTCATCATAAGCTTTTAACTTGCATTAGCTGAAGTGGATTTCTTTCAGTAATGGACAAAGTTTTAGGGAAGAGAGAACTTCAAGGGAGCTTGAAAATGTCAGAGACCTTTTTGACTCTCTAATTCTGAGATGTCACTTGGAAAGTAAGTGGAGCTATTAGGAAGATGTTGATTGACATGAAGCATAACCATCACAGCACTATTTAACATGCAGGCCCAAAGTTATGTTCCTTGTTCAAGCTATTACCAAGACATGGGTGTGAATGTACATTCATCTATTTTCAGAAAATTATCTTACCAGACATTGTTATTAGATATCATCAATTATTTAAGTGAAATTTCAAGAATTGGGTCTTTCTCCTTTAACCTTAGTAACCATCATGCACAAAAACCTGAAATAGCTATGCAGCAAGATCTGTTGGAGTAACTCTAAAAGAAATCTATTTGAATAATCCAAAATAAGTTAAATTACCATATTTTATCTGTAGAACAATTGAAATACATTTAATGAGACTTAAGAATTATCTACGCATAAAAACTAAACTTGGAAGTCATTTGCTGTCACAAGCCATCACCATAAATGTTACTGTGTTCATTCCAGAAAAGTGTGTTCTTCTTTCAACAAATATAAGGTGATTATTTGCAGACTGCTGTTTCTGGGCTGAACAGAGGTCTTGCTGCAATTGAAAAAGATCAGAAACAAGCAGATTCTGCTGCCAAGGAACTTGAAGCGGTAGGAGGGCTTGTTGATCTCTCCACAGACCTTGATAAACTCCAAGGGAGATGGAAATTGATCTACAGTAGCGCATTCTCATCTCGTACTCTTGGTGGGAGTCGTCCGGGACCTCCCACAGGAAGGCTGCTGCCTATAACTCTCGGACAGGTAATTGGAAAAGATAAATTGCTCATTCCTTTTCTATCTTGCCAATAACTGTTTATTAGTATTATTTTCTTTTTCAAATTCTGCGAGTGCTATTGATGCAATAATGGCTTACGCTACAATTTTATACGAAACATTTTGTTATATTTAAGCAGAAAATGAAATTATTAATTGGTTTGTCTTTTACTAGGTTTTCCAACGGATTGATGTACTAAGCAAGGATTTTGATAACATTGTGGAGCTTCAATTAGGGACGCCTTGGCCACTTCCACAGGTAGAAGCTACGGCTACATTAGCTCACAAATTTGAGCTCATAGGTAAGATTGTTCACTTGTCTCTGATTAATCACTTAAGTTCTATGATTTTCTGCCAGATGATGTGTAGTACATGTGGTGCTCGTGGTTTGGTGATCTAGTCTGCTGATCTAATGGGTCTTATTGTGGATAAAAGGTGCCCCAAAACTGATTCAGAGTGGAAGATTCTTATCATTAAATATTGCACTTTTTTTGTTGGATGCAGACTTTCTCTATATCTTCTCTCTTTCTCAGTTATCTCTTGCAGCCATCAATCATTGTGTTTTGAACTATCTCTATCCATAATAGACACCTTGAGATCAGGAATCTGGTCATGGAATGATGGCCCAATTAAATACAGGAAAACCAAAATATACCTCAAGGCAAGGATCATGTTCCTCTTGTTTTGGTCGAACATTCACAAACTTAGTTACTGCTTGGAAACCAGTCCTTTTCCTTCTCTACTGAATGGATGAAAAACTCACCTATATTGTATTAGAATCAATTGACTTGTAAAACTTGAGTTTCAGTTGAGAATCAGGAACCTAGCCAAAATGGGCTTTGTTTGAGTGTATCATTTGAGTTATGGTGTATGAAAGAAATTGACAGGTGGGCGATTTGTAGACTGTAGATAGAGAGTTAACAAGTACTTCACACGGGCATGCATTAGAAGCTGGAACAGTGATTGTGTATGTCGTATCGCTCTTCTAGGATAAACTATGAAGTACCCTTCCTTGCCCATTGGCAGAATAGCAGATATTATCAAGCATTAAAGAAATCAAACTAACCATCAAAGAAATGAAGCTATCTTTATATTGATTCCAGGCCCAAATTACATGTCCATACTTTGTGAAACCAGAACAAATTTCAAGTCTGCTTTGGCATAATCTCGCAAGAGACACCCAACTAGGAAGACTCATATTTAAGTTTTTGGAGAACAAATATTCAACTGGATGCTGAACTTGGCATAAAAAACCTTGCACTGACAATTCATTTCAAAATGCTAGTTACCTATCTAGAATGCTGGATTAGTACACGCTATTTTAATTAACAGAAAAGCCCATGCACAGCACATGATAGCTCTCTCCTGCAGAAACAACAGTAATAACAAATACTATATAGTGGGGCCCACAAATGGTCAATACAAATCCTCCTGTGCACACATGTCTTGATGGATTGGCTCACGTGTCAATTTGATACTGATCCAAACATCATCCATTATTGTATTGAGTCACAACTCACAATAAACACAGTTGAGAAACCATTTAACTTTTAGGCCCTAAGATAGATGAGTTCTTATGGGTTGATTAAAGTGATGCTTGGCAATCTCTGATCTGCACCGTATCCTGATAATTCTCTTACCACTTGTGATGGCATGCATCTAGGTGGGCCCCAAACAAACTAGAGCATGCTTTTTGAAGAACAAGCTCAACATTTTTAGCTTTCTATCCAGATCCTTGACAACTTCTATAGCAGGAAGCCAGCTGCTCCTGCTCCTCAACAGGAGGATGAGTTTGTGAGGCCCACTGAGGTACTGACCCAACTAGGTTAAAGGGGGCTTTGTAGGTTAGCCATGTATAAAAAAATTAGGTCAACTTGATGTTGTCATCTATCTTTATTAAGGCCATCAAATGGACCATCTAAATAGATACTTTGTTGACTTTTCATTTTATGCTTTAGATCTGATAGCTGACAGCTTACAATGGGCCTGATTATTTTGTGATGTCTAATCTTCAGAGCACTCTTGTATTTGGTATGTCAGTAGGGGGCCCCATGCTAATATGCAACTTTAACAAAATTGATTGAAAAAAATAAAATAAAACAAAACAAAACGATATGCGGAGGTGCATCCTTCTAAAGAAAAGAATGTGACACAATCCAAAGTCTTCTACCTTAATTTGTGCAAAAGATTCAGTACTGAAGAGGCATTATCCGTTGAATTGTGTAGGATCCGCAAAGGTTAAGATAACATTCGAGAAAACTACTGTCACGCCTACTGGAAGTTTCTCACAGCTGCCACCAATTGAGTTGCCTCGGCTGCCAGATGGATTAAGGCCTCCTACTAATACAGGTAGTGGCGAATTTGAAGTTACATATATCGATGATGACACCCGCATTACACGAGGTGACAGAGGAGAATTGAGGGTATTTGTCATCTCTTGACCTCGCGCCAATGCCACCTTATTTGTGAAAATATCTGGCTTTCCAATGTAATGATTTGTTCATGAAAGTCTTACAGGGAATACATTAGCACATTTACTGGAGTATGTTAAAAGAAAAAAAAAGTTTTGGATTATGCTCTTTTGCTATTTTCAGGCAATGAAGATCAAATCAATATTTTCATGGAGATCATACTTAGCTGTGATTTGCTTGGGGTGTAGTGTTTCTATTTCAGTTGTGTGGGATAGCATCCTTATCTGGGAGATTTTGTGGCATCCCCGCCATTCAATGTGAGGCCCAACAAATGTGGTAGGAGGGACCATGTCTGCAGATTGAGAACATAACTGAAGTCACTGAACATCTTTACCATTAATTCTGCAAAATTTGTATGTCAATTGTGGTAACTTTATCTAATGGCAGAAAGGTAGCTCTTTGAGTAGAATGGTTGCGAAATAAATGTAAAAGCTAAAAGAATATATTCAAAAAATGATCTCAAAATAATGAAGTTGTGAATCTTATACATCAGAAAGCCAAAAGAAATTGTGAATCTTCATTGATATGGTAGTGGTGAGAATGGACTTCCCAACTTCCAAGCATTTTGAATTTACAATGAGACATTTTTTGAGAAATATTGTGTTATTATCACAATAAATTTGTCAATATTTGCAGGATTGATAGTCTGTAGTGGCAGTGCCATGTTATTAGTGTTCAATATGAGAACCAAACTGAGTTGATGTTATTGAATTTGACTGTTTGCCAGCTCTCTGAGGCTCACTTGGTGTCACCTTTGATTTATCACCAACCCCTTATGAATTGGAACTATGTGCAAGTGCAACTCATGTTAGCTTTACTTGCCTATGAATTGAATCTCATTCAATCAGTTTTAGACTTTTGAATGGTTCAAATGTGATTGGTTTTTCTCCTAATCCTTGGCCATGATGATAGGAATCATCTGGTGGGCCTCACTAGCCATACCTCATAGTATGTGTGTTAAGTCAGAAGGGAGGAGAGGAAAGATTGAATACAAGAACAACACAAGAACACTAGTTTGTTGCATTCTATTACCTCAAGCCATTAAATAGGAAAATGAAACCAGACTTGCTAAAATAAGGCTCAGCAAAATAGGAAACACAACTTCTAAATAAAACAAATCTCTTTCGTGGAAATCCTAATTAATTTAAGAAACTTAATTTGAGTAGAAAGCAATCCTAATATACTAATTGTCACCGGCCTAACCCCTACGGTGATTGTGCTCGAGTCCAAATGACCCTAACAGTGCAGACTACTTATAAGAGAGAATTCGTGCTACTTGGGGTTGAGAATTCGTGCTACTTGGTATTGGGAAGTTCCATATCGCCTAAGCCCTGAGTTCGATATAACTTCATATACTTGTTTGGGCCTTCTACCTATTATTTTAAGCTTTTGGGTTGATATATGGCTTCTTACATATCAAAGTGGGTTGGTTGCGTGTAGCAGAGACATCCCCTCCCAAATGAGAAAATGCGTAAGAAATTTCCTATGCGATGATACTCCCAACTTCTTGTAAAACTGAAATTAACTTACTAAAACAAAAGATCTATTAACTCAAAAGAAAACTTCAAGTAGTGTTTTGACAGTCTAATAATGGAACACCTACTCTATACCCATTTAGAGTACCAAGAAGACTTGGGGCATGCTTGTGTAAGGTGGAGAATTTCTTGGTAGTACTACAAAATGCTTCAATTTTTCGTAGGTACCACTTTTTCATAGTTCAGTGTGGCATTTTCCCACATAGAATAAGAAACAAATTGTGGCATTTTTACAGAGTGGGAAACAAATTGAAGTGATTTTTCTCATATAAAATCATTTCTTATGGGAGTTCAGAATCGCTTTTCCATCGCACAAAGAAATGACACTCGTCAAAATACTCTAGAACAGAGGATTGCAATGTTACACAAACATGCCCTTTGGCCTTTAAGTAGTTAGAAGCTCCAAATCCGAACCCTACATCCAAAGGGCCACCGCGCGCGCAGCTGTCAACATCCAATGGCTTGAAAAAAAAATGCATTAATCAGAAGGTTAGGATTGCCCAACCCCCGTGATTCTGCAATCTCCACCATGTGGCCCACCACAAATTTCAACAAATGTTCCTTCCCTTACCAAAAATAATAAAATCACAACCACTGATGTTCCTACTATTTAGTTGGGAAGAAGTGAGGACAAAAAAAACTTAAAAAAAAAAAAAAAAACAGAGAGAAAACCTTTTGAAAAAAAATAGAAAAGTCTTTCAAAAAAAAAAAGCCTTCTAAAAAAAGAAAAAAAACCTTTTCAATCAAAAAGAAAAACCTAAAAAGGAAGGAAGAGAGAGGGAGAGGGATAATAACATCGCCACTCATTTATGCCAACCACACTCCAGCGCGTCCAAAATGCAGACGTTAGACTTGTAACGGCTACATTTCATTCAAAATTAAAACACCTCTCTCTCTCTCTCTCTCTCTCTCTCTTCTGGTTTCTGCTTTCTACGCTCCGCTTCTCTCGCCATCATCCCAATTGCAGCTTGTATCAAGAGCCGACTCTAACAACTCGAAAATCAAATACTGTAACTTCATCCATCGATCTTCTTCGTTCCCACAAAAAAACCATCAAGAACACACCCCATTTCCTTCTTGGGTTTTCTTTAATGGCTCCAACACCTTCATCTAAACCAGTTTCAGGCCATTCAACAACCCCTTCAAAAACCCCCCATTCCAAGCATCGCTTGCATTTCCCCTCTACAAAGAACACCCACCCGTCTCCCAATCCGATCTCTGCCACGAAAGAAACCCCACACACAGACCACCCGGTTGAAGTCATTGGCCGGATTCGCGACTATCCAGATCGAAAAGAGAAGCCCTCTTCAGCTCTGCAGATATCCTCTGATGGAAATATGGTTCGGGTGCGGACCGATATTGGGTATCGTGATTTCAGCCTTGATGGGGCCTCAATTTCGGAGGAGGAAGATCTTGATGGGTTCTACAAGAAGTTCGTCGAATCGAGGATCAATGGTGTGAAATTGGGCTCAAAATGCACGATCATGATGTACGGTCCCACGGGCTCAGGGAAGAGCCATACAATGTTTGGGTGCCCAAAGCAGCCTGGGATTGTTTATCGAGCTCTAAGGGATATTTTAGGGGGAGGTGAAGAAGGCGGCGATGGAGGTGGTGGGGGTTTTGGTTTTGGACAATTCGTGCAAGTTGCTGTTTTGGAGATATACAATGAGGAGATTTATGATCTGTTATCAACTAATAACAGCGGTGGTGGTGGAGTGAACCTTGGTTGGCCCAAGGGGACGGCATCTAAGGTAAAAAAAAAAGAAGAAGAAAGTCTGCATATCTCTTTGTGACTGATTCCTCAACTCTAGTATTGAATTTTTGATTGTTGGGTTTTTTTATATGGTTGATTTGATTGGTTTATTGACCTATATGATTGATACATTTTATAGTTTTATGAGTCCCAATTGTCTGCTCTTGTGTTTCTCTCCAGACTCTGGCATGCTTCTTTTTCTTTTTTTTTTAATTTTAAGGGTGGATTTGATGAATTCACATCCAGACTCTGGCATGCTTCTCTGTGTCTGTCATGTTTCATGTGTGACATGACATATTGGATGTTAGATTTGGGGCGCTAAAAAGGAAGACAAATAAAACTTCGCATATTGTCCTATCCAATTTCCAAACCACCACGCATTAAATAAGTGTCAAATTTGCTAAAATTATACATATATAGATGGGGGTACATCCAAACGACCCATTACAAAAGGAATCAGGGATCATTGTTAAACTCAGAGATGGGCTCAAATGCTGCTCTTCCTTGAAGGTGATTTTCCTTTTTAAGTATAATTTGTATAGAAATCTTGTGCTTATTGGTTAGTTGATGTGTAATCAGTATCTTAAGTGTTTTTGAAAATACATATTTGAGTAATACTACAAGTGAAGCATGTTGGTCATGAGTCCATAACATAGTTTTTGCCTTTTCGTTCTCTCCCTTCGGAAGCATGTCAAGTGGTATGTACACGATAGGAATTTTGTTTGTTTCATACACTATAATTTGTATTGGTGTGAATCTCAATTGGGCATCTTTTAAATCCTTTGTCAAGGATTAGTGAATGTCAATGATACTTGTTGTATGGATCTTCGAATATTGAGAAAGACATGGTGTAAGACTTGACCCGGGACAGGTGAGAATTTCACGAGAGTATGCGTGTCACACCTAGGGGATTACCCATGGCCAGGGAATCTCGGGAATGGGATTGACACATGGTGATATTGAGAAAAGACATTTCACAATCATGAGATGACCTCAAGATCGAGTTTCAGTTATGATTTGTTTATCCATGATATTTAGGTTTCCTTGGTTCTTTTTCTGGGCTATCAGGTAAGATTGGAAGTTATGGGAGGAAAAGCAAAGAATGCAGCTTTTATCTCTGGAAATGAAGCTGGAAAGATATCAAGAGAAGTTGCAAAAGTAGAGAAGCGAAGGATTGTTAAAAGCACACTTTGCAATGAGAGGAGCTCACGAAGCCACTGCATGGTTTGTTTCTTCTTCTGCTTCACTTCGTTGTTGGTCCATTTTGAAGATTCTTTATCGGAATTTCATTTTCTGTGTTTTCTTATAGATAATCTTGGATGTTCCTTCGGTGGGTGGAAGATTGATGCTTGTTGACATGGCGGGTTCTGAAAATATTGAACAAGCTGGTCAAACTGGACTTGAGGCAAAAATGCAGGTAAACAATGAATTCATTTCAGTACAATCTCTTTTCTGGGTGCATTGAGAATGAATGATATTCCCAAGACCAAACTTTCTGGTTGTTCTCAGTTTATTAAAATTGTTTATATCAATACTACTAAACCAAATTGCTCTTTCGGTGGAACCACAGACTGCAAAAATTAACCAAGGAAACATAGCATTGAAAAGAGTAGTTGAATCCATTGCAAACGGTGACTCTTATGTTCCATTCAGAGATAGCAAGTTAACTATGCTTCTTCAGGTATGATTTTCCTAATGATATCTTTGTTTCGATGTACTGATGATGATTTTGAAAGATGTATTTGATAGTTGCCTTCTATTATTGTCAGGATTCCTTTGAAGATGATAATACAAAGATTCTAATGATTTTGTGTGCTAGTCCTGATCCTAAAGAGATGCACAAGACCATTTCCACACTTGAATATGGTGCGAAAGCAAAATGCATCATTCGTAGTACTCATACTCCAAATTTCAAGGATAAGGCCAGTTTTGATGATTCCTCATCCACAGTTTTAGGATCGAGAATTGCAGCCATGGATCAGTTCATCTTTAAGCTACAAATGGAGAATAAGTTGAAGGAGAAAGAGAGCAATGAAGCCCACAAAGAACTTTTAAGGAAAGAAAAAGAAATGGCAGAGCTGAGGGCTAAGCTTGAGCAGGTGGAAGAGAAGAGACTTGTATCACAAGAAAGAGACATTAACTCACAGGTTGATCAGAGAACAGAAATTCTGAAGATCGAGTTAGAGAAGAAATTGTATGAATGTCAGCAGATGGAGAATGAATTTGTTGAATTGGGAAGGAGAATGGAAGAAAAGATCTTACAACAGCAAGAGGAGGTTGGGATGCTGCGACGTCGGTTGGAGGAAATTGAAACCGAGTTATGTTGTTCGAGGGAGAATGAATGTGATGAAGTGCAAGCACATGATATCGGAACTAAATTTATAAAACGGCTCTCGGAAATTTACACAGAGGGGGATCAGGGAATGGAGAAATCTATGGACTTGGACACCGGGGATGAACCGCCTGTTCTGGTTGTGAAAGAGATAAATCGGGATGATTATGATAGGAACAGGTCATCACTGGGTTCTCATGTATGGGATATCGAGGGAGATGATATTGATGAAATTGCTGGGAGGGATATCGAGGGAGATGATATTGATGAAATTGCTGGGACAAAATTTGTGGAGAAGGTCTATTTGAGTACTGTCTTTGAGGATGAAGAAGGAGAAGGAGAAGAAGAAGAGAACACTGACGAAGAAGAGGTGAAGAAAGAAGTGGTAGAAGAAAAGGCAATACATCTAAGTGACAAAATCGATGATACGAGCCATCCCCACTCTTGTAGCAGAGATGTGGGTGAAGCTTATTGTAGCAGAAATAGAATGGAGAATGAAAAGGATGCAGCATCTGATAGAAGAACAAGAATTCACAATATTTTCATGCTTTGTGGGAACCACAGAGAGCTTGCTCAACATGTTATGATCCCCATGCCTTCCAAGAAAAAATCTGAATCTACCGACACCGAATTATCTCCTGTGGTGCTCGGAGAGGAATCTATAACAAAACCAAAAGAACCATCGCCACTTAAAACTATTCCACAGGCAGAGTTCAAATCATATGCTAGTCTCTTTGCAGGTGGAACTGCCAGAAACATCACTGGAAGCCCAATTTTAGAGCTTCAAGAGCAATTTTCGTCACTTAATATTGCAGAGGAGCAGAAATTCATAGACACCCAGTTAAACAAAAAACACAGTTTTGAAAAATTGCAGGAGTCCAAGGAAAACTGGCCCAGCGATGAAGATGGACTGCTTGAAGTGTATGTAAAATGGGAGGCATCAAAAGAGTATCCTGGGAAATTCATTACAAAGCTGAAGGTGCTGAAGACTTCTAGTCTAGCAGATTTACGGAAGCTGATTGAAACCCACCTCGACGAGTACAACAACAAGCAATCATTCACCTTTCTTATGCTTGGGGTATGTCATCTTCCTAACAATATTTGTCTTATCACCAATTTTAGCAGTTAGTATGGTAGCTTTCATGTAGAGTCCTGCAAGCCAGAAAAATGGTCTGCTGAGATGTGGCATTGTCGTGGGGAGGGCCAGATGCATAGGTGGGCTGTGGATAGCTAAAATCAGCTTCATTGGATCCAAAGCTTATACCAATGTTTTAAGTGATTTCATTTTGATCAAAGCGGCTGATTTTTGGTATGTGCTTGATCTACGTCCCCACATATATATCTGGTGGGGCCAGAGCAATTCCCCACAAAGATGCCATCTGGGGTTGATGAATCATTTTTGGATGAAAAATCATCCTTTGTATAGAGCTACCTACCTTTTTCATTTCATTTTTTGCATTTCCAATCTACCTTTTTCATTTCATTTTTTGTATTTCCAATTTTCTGCTGTTCCACAAAACTAGATCACTTAACAGTGCTGGACCTCTGTTAAGTGATCTAGTTTTGTGGAACAGCAGAAACATCTCAGTGAGCTCCTTCACTACTATGAAATGTTACCAAGGCAACCATTGGATTTCATGATAGTGTTGTTTTATCTCATGACATCAAAATATTCATTAGTATATTATTGTTTTACCAATATGAAAAATAAAAATTTCTGTATGCTCTAGCTCAGTTGTAAACTAACACAGCTCATCATGATGGTTAACCTTTCTTTACCCTCCTACTTATAACTAGTGTACTGTTTTCTACAGGATCCTACTGGCGCTCCTGTGGTGAATGAGAAGGAAGCTACAATACAAGCCAGCAAACTACCCATTTGCAACAACCACACAAGTAGCCATCTTGCCTCCTTGCGCCCTATAAAGAAAGCAATACAACGGCCAAGCCATCTTCCATTTAGCTCATTGGAGAACAAACTCCACTTGCTTCAAACAACTTGTCAATGATCCATCAGAGTGAACTTCTTGCCCAAAATTGGCCAAAAGTTCAGCTCAAATACTTTTATTTACAGGGCTACATGTTTAATAACGAATGAAGCATATACATCTGTATGCTTATCCCACATGCATAGAATTGCAGCCCTGCATACAACTACATTCAATTTTCAAAGCAGCTACATTCTGTATTCTGTGTTTTTGTTCTTCCTGGGTTTTTTAAGGTTTTCAATGTGGAGAACTTGTAATTGTTTGTTTATCATTGAAGACTGGTTTTTGATTAATACATTTGACTTGGAGATTTTGAAAACACATAGAAAGAATGATTAAGTGGCGAGTCTTCTCTTACTGCTAATTCTTACAACATACAAGGTACCAGCAGATTCCCTTTGAATTTAATGACAATAGCCAAAACCCGATTTATTTTTTATTTCCAGTTCATCAGAGAACATATTTTAAGAGGTTGCATGTATCTTTTAGGGTGGGGCCACTCATTTAGATCATTCACCTGATTGGAATGACCATTGATAGAACATACTCAATTTTTCCCTTGGGCAACAATAGCAGCTCTCCTTTCTTCATTGATATTGATTTAAATGCTCATATGATTAATAAATTAACTATTCAAGCCAATTGTCACATCTAGGTTATTCCTAGAAAATTGTCTATCCAAAAATGAACTAAAGCACTTGCACATGTAGAAATTAATGCCAGATGGTTTTAAGATCAGATTTCATTCTATGCAATTAAAAGGCCTATTCTATTGACTCATCCAACTCAATAAGAACCTATTTTGTAAAAGAAAGAACAAAGAAAAATGTTGATCCCTATTTTGTGTTGCCTTTCATCTACTAATCATGGAAGCTATTAGCTGAGTATTGTAAAAGTGAGAAACACAAATTTTCCTTTTTTTTATTTACAAAATATGAATTTCTCAAACAATCCATTATATCCGTTCATCCTTGGGCTTTGTTGTGGGAACTTGCTCCTTGGCGTCATTCACATCGGGATCTGAGTAAGCTGCTCCTAGATCTCTGGATCTTGATGATCTTGTTGAACCACCATCCCCTGATCTACTGGATTTCTTCCTGCGTGTGTTCTTGGAGGTTGATGATTCTTTTGTGGGTGATCCCATCCCACTGGAGCTCAATTTATGACTGTGCCGCCTTGGTTGTTTGGGCGCATCGGATGCTTCTCTAGTAGCAGAATTGCTAATGGATTGGCGGCGTCTTGTTGTCTTGGGTGCATCAGATTGCTCGTCGTTCGGGTTTCTTTGGTTTTGGTGGTGCCTTGATGGCTTCGGAAGTTCTGTTAAGTCTCTGTTAAGAGAGACCTCAGTTTCACTACAGCCGCTGCATGGCCCTGAAGAAATGTGTGTTGCAGAAAGACAGAAAATGGACCATTGCGTTTAAAAATTGCAGGCACAGACTAAAACACAAAAGTTGGAATTAATTAAGGGTCCTATCTGCATGTGGGGTCAATGGTTTTGTAGCTGTCGATCTGAACTCCACACAAAAATTCCATTAGATTGCGTAGTCCTTAGATCAATGGCTTACAGATAGGTGGTTACTTAACAGAGAGTAAGGCAACTGTCAAGAAGGCCAAAGACCATTAAGTGTCAGCTTCTTTCCATCCGAAGGTTCTCAACAGTATCCTAAACCTATTGTTCTGGATCACCAAATCATGGCCTGGAATACTGAGACCACACAACACTTAATCAGAGTTTTTGTTCAGTACTCTTCAAATTTAGATGAACAAATAGTTTCAACTTTAACTCAAATGCCAGGCTTCAGAATGCACTGGATTCCTTAAGTGGGAACCAAAACCACCTTAGTCTTTCTTAGGAATTTTTTTTTTTTTTTTGTAAAACTTTCTTAGGATGTTAAGTTTTTAAAGATGAACGGTTCTAATTAAATGTAAGGGGTGCTAGCAGGCATAAGAAAACAATACAGAAAAGCATACCTTCAGAAGTCCTTTCAGTTGGAGAAAGCTGCCCTTTACTTTCTCCTGTCATGCTCGGAGGTGCCGATGCAAGTTCCGGCACCTGCTTAAACCCACTCATCTGCACCGGTTTGAGAAACAAAACATCATCAGATCATCAAAAAGGTAGATATATTGACTTACTAATCAGGAAATGGACTGGACATCTTTTCACTGAGCCAGAGTCCTACAATACTGGTTGATGATCCTTGTCATTCAATCAATGTTTCTGGCCCATTTCTTTTCTAGAATCTACTGTTAGCTTATTGATTGAATGAGTTAGAAAGTCCCTTCGGCACCTTTCTAGAAAATGGATAATCCAAGAGAGTAGCTGCTATTGATTGGGGGACATGTATTGTACACTGGTTGGAGATGAATAATTAACAAAATATAAGAGGAAGTCTTACCCAAGCTGGTTGATTTACAGTTGGACCATCCCATCCTATGTGGGCCACATGCTTTACGTCTGTGGGGCAACCAATTTGCATCTCTTCCTCTTTATCATTTGGCTCTGTAATAAAATAAAATCAAGTCGGTCCCAACCAAAGAAAACTCACTCAAATAATCTCAATTTAAAGTACCATTTGAACCAAAGATGTAACTAATTGCCAAGTAGGTGTCCATTGTATGCTTTGGTTTGCTTGGGTCTCTATTTAGAGACTAAATACAAAAATAATAAAAAAAAAAAAAATAACATACCAAATATTTGTGAAATACATCTGAATCCTTTCAAAAGGCCCTTCATCTTGGCAGTCATTTGGAGTGGAAGGACAGCTTGTATGGACAACAGATCCACTGATTTTCTTTTACCAATGAGCCTGTGATTCTAACAAAGAAAAGTAAATAAAGAGAGAGGAGAACAGAATTAGATGATTCTGGTAACATGATGTATATAAATAACAATGACCATGCCATAATTTTGAAACTGTGTTCTCAACCCAATACATTTGGAGCTGGGCAACTCCATTTCATATCCCACTTTTTGAAGTTCGTTAAAAAAATTCTTAGAAATTAAAGATGTGAAGATTCAGTCTTAATGGTTCCTGTGGTGTTCTAGATGTACATGAAATCTCAGAAATTGGAATTTTAGAGCTTGTTTGACATCATTCTGGGAATGTTTCATTCTGAGAATGAATGAAGAAAAACTTATTTGGCGGGCAATTTCTCTCATTTTCTGCACATCTATAAAATCTCTCCCTCTCTATCTCTCACAAAATGCATGCGAAACAAGTTTTTCTTCATTCATGCTCAGAATGAAACATTCCCAGAATGATGCCAAACATGCCCTAATATAGTGGAAAACTAGAGTATTAATGGACTTTAATCTTCATATTGTTAGGAAGAAAAATGGTAGCCTGATCGCGGATAATTGGCCGAGCCCACTCGAGACACAGTAACCATACAAAGACTTAATGCATCACTTAAGCCAACCTAACAGATACTCTGTTACAACAGTCCTCACATTTCTCATTCTCTGCTGTAACAATCCCCACATCTCAAGACTGATGCAATCCTCAAACATATTATATATAAGACCTCATCTTAGCATCTTCTCCGAGAAAGATCCTGAAAACTTAGTTTTCAAACAATAGACCATACCCACAAATCCAACAGCCCATCCATAGATAACCAATATATAAATGCAACCCTTCTACCCCACAATACAAATGGAAACATAATGATACAAAGAAAACAAAAAGGCGCTACCCATATGAAAAAAATCTCCAAACATCTAATAGTTAACAAACAAGAGTTTCCTCCAGAAGAGATATTGTGGGGCAGTATGTAAAACACAAATCATACCTCCAGAAGCAGAAATTCCAGCGAGTGGCCCAGTATCAGACCCTTTTACATCTGATACTACATTCTGCTGCCCCAGAGGGCTGCAATTACATTCGGAAGACATCGCGTCATCTCTGAGAAGATAAACAAGGATCCTTAGAAAAACCCAAGATGTTTCATTGTATTAGTTAGTAGAAGGGGGAATGGATTGGAAAGAGGATGAATTACAACTTCATCTTGCCTTTAAAGCCAAGCTGTTTGGATGAATGGGCGTTTTGTTGCCAATGTATAGAGGTCATAAGAACCATTGAAGGTCCGCTTTCTTTGTGAAAGAAATTGAATTTTCAGTTAGGAGTTTGTTTGGAATTCCATCCCAACACTTGTTGGCACCTCTTCAAATAGGACTTTTGAGAGAGAGAGAGAGAGAGAGAAGAAAATTAAAAAACCGTTATTCGGGTACGGCTAAAAGGGTTTCGCGCCAAAAACTAAAATTGCCGGGACAGGGAGTTTGAGCTAGCAAGTGAAAATTTCTGTAACGACCTTGTACTTAAATGAAATGGCAAAAAGACTATCCTGAAAGGATTTCACATGAGTTATCAAAGTCATTGTTATTATAAATAAGCCCAGGTTCAGACCCAAGTATATGCTTTTGGGGGCAGTCGCCCCCGCCAGACATGGGTCTGCTTCCAAAACCCAATTGAGAAATCTTCCAAAATCTACATAAAAGTCCTAGATCTGCCCCCAAAACCCACTTGAGAATCCTTGGTTTACCCCAAAAACCCAACTACCTCTTTCGGTCCGCTCCCCTCAAATGAAAATCCTAGGTCCGCTAGGCCTTACCATTAGAAAATGTAGGTGGGCCTTTTTCTTGGCCTTCTACAACTTAGCATGAGTGTTTTTTTTTTTTTTTTTTTTAAAAGATCATGCCATATATATATATTTGTATTATTTCTCGAGAAAGTAGAAGAGTGGTGAGAGGACGTGAAAGGTAAAGGGAAAATGGGAGAAGTATAGCCATTAGTGATGAAGACCATCGAGTTTTTGTACATGTGATGGGATTTGCTTTAATAAGAGAGAGGATGAGATGTTATTTACCATTGAAGATGGAAAAATGATGGTGAATCTCATATATCTATGATTAGCGATTTTTACAAAAAGGATCTTGGATTTTCAAACAATCTCAAAAAGGTCCTTGTACTTTATTATTATTATTTATACTAATACCTTCCCAGTCAGATGGTGAAAATAATGGTGGTTAGATCTTATGGTCAAATAACAAAAAAGTACCCTTTGTTTAAGGTTCACAAATCTAACTCACTGGAGTCAGATGGCCAAGGCGGCATGGTGACAGAAAGGATTGGATGTGGATTGGGATAATATGTAATAAGTTGCTCAAATGATTATAACCTTTAGTTTTGGGTCCTCAAGATTTAATAGCAATGTATTGTGAAAACTTCATGCAATAAAATCCAATGGTGAATAATGGCCAAAATAGTGTGGAATGGGATCAGTTTTGATCATCGGCTGTGTTAATTGGATTAGATTGATCAAAGGTGAGATCCTTATATGAAGGTCCAAAAACAGTTGTATGTGAAAATGTATAGTTAATTGAATTTTAGAAAAATCATCATTGAGTCATTCGAGTTTTTCTTAGGGGTAAATCAGTCAAAAAAAAAAGAGTGGAGAGTACAGCTACTTTTTCTCCAGCTTGACCATAGTCGAGGAGATTTTAGTGAAATCACAAAATATAGGAGCCTTTTTGAAACGGTGTGAAAATGTAGGAGTTTTTTTTTTTTTTTTTTTGGTAAAATACTCTTATTATTAAGTATCATTCTTGATTCAGGACTTGTCAGTGGAGCTGTTGGAAAGGTGGAGACTTTCTTGTAGACTACAATTTCTACTAATTATTTATTTGTTCAGGAGTCTAGAATTAAAGAGTTAAAGAGGTTCCTTATTTTAAGTAAAATAAGGCCTTTTTTAGTTAGAAAGTAAGTACTTCAGTTTGTTGAGGTGGTTTTGTTTTCTTCAGAAAGAGACATGGAACAAGAAAGGAACTTGTGATTTCCTTTCTTGTAAACTTGTGTTCTTTTTGAGAAGGGGACAACGGTGTTTATTTTATTTCTTGGGGTACGCACATGCCATAATGGACATGTTTTACTTTCATTGGTTTGTATGCATACAGTCTCGCGATGAGCATATATTATCCTTAGGGGCCTGTTTGTTTGCATAAGAATATAGAGGATGCATTTCCAAAATTGAACAACAGAGAACCTTCTTTACCCTACTTATTCAATACATAGGAAAGTGAAAGTCCATCTACATCTCCACCTTATATCTTTCGCCCCTCACCTCATATCCTTCATTTGAACCTCTTTACTAATCCTTTGGTAAAGTTCATTTGAATCAGATTCTTAGGCATTCGATTCCTAATAATTTTAATGCAAACAAATAGGTCCTAGGTGAGAATTCAATATCCTTTCAACTACATCGTATCGCATTTTTTATTGGATGACTGGCCCACCATTGATCTAAGAAATGATTTTAGACTGGAACATTTAACATGGGCCCTTCACTCTTCACCACTTAGATTAATGCCCTTTTATTTTATGTAAATAATAGGAAAATTAGATAAGTCCCCTGAGTTTGGAACAAATCTCAAAAGTTTCATTTAGATTTTTGTACAGTTGAGACAAGGCTTTGATGATGATGAGTTTGGATCACTAACAGATACTACATTCGATCCAGTTTCTATCTATTTATTCAAAATCAATTAGAAGTATGGTAAAAGTTTGTAAACCCAAACACATCAGCAACCCACCTCTGCACAAATGGTTGAAATTTCAGCTCATTAATCAGACTCATCCAATCAAAGATAAAGCAGTTATGGAAGCTCATTGAACCGATCCCACTGGACAATGCAACTCCCTTGCTGTTCCACTATATAAACAGACTGCATGGGACATTGCATCCAATTCACTCTGTATGGGCCTCATCCAATTGCGTCCATCCAGTAGAGGCACTTGAAAGTGGTAAAATACCAATAAAATAAATAAATGAAAGTGGTAAGATTTTCACAAAGAAGTCTATTGCTTACACTACAGCTCAATCCAAATTTAAGCTTGATTGTTGAAAGAAGCCTGACTCATTTCCCTTCTCATCAAATAAACGTACAAAATCTACTGCTATCATGGCCATGGTGCAATGGAAGTAATTGCCTCCAAATGGAAAATATTATTATCATAATTTGGTTGCATTTGATCCAAAGCCCAAAACAAACAACTTGGCATGTCCTGTACTGATATCAAAACATAATTAGAGGCAAGATCCCCAGGTATAAACTGTTAAAAGCAACTGCAATTTTCAATATTTTTATACATTACTAGTCTGCTTAATTGGAAGTTGACAAGCCAATCTGAAAAGACAGAAGATGCAGAAGTGATGAACGCATGCTGCAATAAAAGTGAACTAAAACAAAGCCCTCTCTCATCAAGAAGCCTTCAGATTGTCCAGACCAACGCTAGCCTGCAGCAAGAGTAAAATAAAATGCCTTATCTGTCATTTCTAGACTTATCATAACTGTAAAGATAGGTGGATGGGCAAGAAAGGCACACAACCACATTCTACTTGATCCGGTTTCGATTTTCTCCTGGATGGCTATCCATTTCACCAGAATATTTAATCTGCACTACCGGCTTCAGGCACATAACAGATATGCCACCAGATTTAATTGTATAATGTAATTCATCTAATTACTTCATTCATTCTTTCCTCTCCAGATTTGTTCTCTAGATTCAGATTTCAACAATAACACCAGAAGAATTCTTTGCTAAAAACACTAATTAAGTAATTTGGCATTTTGAATGAGTGATCATCTTACCAAGAACTTGTGGTTCTCTGCGAGTAGAGGGGAGAAGGTTGCACAGAAATTTGCCATGTCTGCATTGAGGTCACCGGACCCTCCTATTATCTCCATGAACTTTTTCCTATCTGGAGCGAGTTTTATGGCGACCTGTGATTTCAGTATTATAGTTTAGTGGAAGCTACGTACAGAGAGTAAAGGATCCGCTTCAAGTGAAACACAGTGATTTTTACAGGAAAACTGAGGTGTTGTCCAGCAAAGCTTAGGTGTAAAGTTTAAATTAATGTCAGATGAATTTCATGTAATCTTTGCCAGCAACTTGTCTCTTGTCCCAAAAAAGCTGAAAGTACTGGGAAGAAGTAAGGAAAAGGTGTATGGATAAGTCCAGCAGGGGAATAAGTGTCATTCATAATTAGTGCTGCAAATCAGGCAACAATACACAACAATGCAAATGAGGTAATCGTCGGGATAACACATGAAGCAATTAATGGCTGGTAAACAATGACGAAATTCATATTCATTGTAAATCCAGACCATTTTATGAGTGGGCCCGACCGTCTTCTTTTGGGGCCAGGGCTCCTTCATGAAGACTCCAACCGATGAATGGCCTCAATTCTGTCATTTTCACACATGCACCTGCAAGTCTAGACGTGCAAGTCTCATTTAGATAAGGGAATGGTTGTAAGATGGACATCTTAATTAGGCCTATAAATAATGTCAACACAGTATTTACACCAGTATTTATTATGACAGCCCCCTAATATATTACTCATCTTCCTTGTACCTCTACTACTGGCACTATGAACCACACATTTATTTGAAAACATGAAACGACACAGGATTACTAGAAATTACTGTGAAGCTGGAGCTAGCAAGCCAGCCATGCCATTTCTTCAAGGTCTTGCCATAGGAATCAGTGCAGACTTGTGGCATCGTCCAATCAGGATGCTCTAGTAAGTTGCGGAACAGTTCCACCAAGAAGTCCATGGCCCTGAGGAAATAAGTGCATAGTTCTTACACAAGCAAAAGTTAAAAAGGATAAAGATCATTACACGAGATTAATTACCTAGTCAGCCATAAAAGACCATTAGTACAACTTGAGGAAGCTTTCTCTGTTTTAGCTTTAACCTCTTCTCGTACCATGCTGTACAAGACTTTGTATTCTAAAGGATTGGAGGAATATTTGGATTCTAGTCTCTGAAGAAGAAAATTAACCAACAAACAGTAATTATTTCAAACTCTTTTAAACTTTTTATAGTACATGGTGCGACACAGCCTTTAGACAAAACAGAGAGGAACTTTTGTCAGTATCATCTACATACTACTGAGTACGGACCATTCTAAAATGGACGATCACTCCAACCATTTATTTTCTATTAATGTATACCTATTTTTTTTCATGTAATAATGTTTCTGTAACAATATATACTAAGAGATACTACCATATGGTTGCATTGATCATTCAAACTGTTTGATTTTCTAACAATGCCTAACATCTTGGGTCCACATCCATTACTAAACACATATAGGCACCTACATGAAACGTTTCAAAACTAACTAGAAAGAAAGCATTTGTAATTTGACACAAGGAATTTGAAGACTACTCACAAAAGTCAGATATTGCCAACCAAATCATATGCATTATTGTTGAACTAGCATAATACTAGATTATTGACACAGAAATAGTCAACAATATGACCTGCTACATTTTGAATGCAGCAAGCTAAAGATCATTCCAAACCCAGATGGTAAAAACAGGCATGACAACTAAAATATACATGTCTGTGAGTAGAGTAAAAGGGTCATTTTTTAATATTAGAAACAAAATATAGATAAATGTGTCATTGCTGGATATGAGCAAGAGATTATGTCCAAAGGAGTGGGACTAAATACACAGCTACAACCAAAAGTACCGTTTTCTCCTATTTTGGAGATATTTGTAAAAGAGGAGATTTTTCATTTTTGTGGACCCAAGAATGACACTTTTAGTGATGGCTAGTAAGAGAACACCTATCAATCTATCACTTACTGGCATGAAAATCAGATAACTCTTACCGTGATATTACCCCCCACATCAGATTTTACAAGTGCCATAGTAGCTCCAAACTTATCTGACAGTATAGATTAAAAAAATTCAAAGTAATGCCCAAGTGAATTTCTTAAAAACAAGTCACTAGAAAAAAAAATCTGGAAGATGCAGTTTGTTCTTTCAAGTACTGCAAATAAACTTTGTCAAAATAAATAAATAAATGGATAACAATTAACAAGTGAAGCTCATAAGATCTCTAATTAGTAACACTTCTTAATTGTGAAGACATGGATCAGGATTCAGGTGTTTGATTCTACATGCATTAACTGTTTTACCGTAGAAGCGCTGTTGGTCAAACTTTCATTGACTGGGACGTGTTTCTGTGCTCTATCTTGCTGTTAGGTTATTTTAATGTTTTTTAGAATGTGAATTAGCAATTATATCATAATGCCTTGGTAACCTCACATCTAAAAACCTAAAAGAGCTTAATTGCCATTTAAGGCTTTGGCAACTATGTGCCAGATTTCATTTAATATAATTGGTTACAAACTGCACCATTTAGCAGTATCCCATTATGTGCTGATCACAAGCCCAGTAAAAGAGAAGGGTTAGCATTATATAAACAGACAGTAGTAACATCTTACCAAATCCTTATGATAAGTTGCTTCAGAGAAAAAATCCTGATGCTAAGCTGTTCTCTAGAAGACATGCCATGCTTAAGGGCTGGTTGTAGTGAGAAATGATTGGTTACGGCATCTTGCAAAAGTATGACAAAGATTCCCGATTGCTATGGAAAATGAGCTACTGTTCCCACATTACATGATAGATACTGCTAAAGAATTGGGTCATGGTCTGGGAATGTGGATAAATTGACAGGGAGAAGCCCAGCTAGTCAATAAAGGGGAAAAATAGCCCAGAGCTAGTGGATACTACACAGAAAAAGAGAATAACTATACCATATTTAAAAGAGAGTATTAGTAGATACCATAAAGAAAAGGAGAATAGGTGTACCACATTTAAAAGAGATTATGAGGAGGTAGTCATAGAAGGACAGGGACCTTGAGGATGGAATTAAACTTTTCTACTCCAGATATAGAAATTTAAAAAGAACAAAATGATAGGTGTTGTGTCTGTTGAAACTTGAAAAAAAAAAGACTGTAGCAGACAAGAAAAAGAAAGTTTTTATTTAATGATGAGACATTTTTTATGCATTAAGATTGCTTTTGATAAGAGATTAGAGAATCTTTTGCAAATACTACAAGAAAAGAAACAATGATGCAGATGCTTTAGCAAAACCAGGGTTTACTAGATCTGAGCGATTGGAAACTTTTTATCCCTGCAATTTGATGTTTTTCGTTATTTTCATGGGGTAGTTATGTCTAGAAAGACTGCTCTTTTTGGATGTTTTGTAATTCTTTTGGGTGTTTTGTTATTCTTATTAATGAAGCTCATACATTACCGAATACCGACTTACCAGTCAAATTAGCCAAATACCTTAATGAGTATTTCATGCACCAATGGACTAGGCATGTTTAATTGAATCTTTAGTGAAGTGGTAAGACAGGTTATCATTAATAAAGTCAGTTATCATAAGAATGTTGCTCAAAACAAACTAACATATCTGTTCTAGCAAATCCTGAACTGCTTATGTAGTTGCCTAGGTTATTACCTAGAATCATTGAGTGCGAAATGAATTCAATCCAACAAAGCAGAATACATAGTGCTTACTCCTGAGAATTTCAGGATTCATGAAAGGAAATAGAATATTTTTAATTCAAAAAACAATGTTCCAGTAAAAGCAACTGAGGAGTTTTGATTTCATGGAGTTGATTAATCAATAAACTTCAATATCCAAGAGAGCCAGGGAATGGGTTTAAGAAAATTCATGTCCCAACATTTATAACTTATCATGTTTGTTTTGTATTTCAAAAAACACATCCGAACGATGCTTCAAAGCTCCAATACACAGCAATTAACATAAAAGAATAAAACACAGTCCTAAAAATTTAATTTCTGTATTTTGTACTGAAAAGAGTATAAAAGTAATAATATCAAGAAAATGCATACCTATTTTTCTTTTATAACAAAAATGCATACCTATTACAGGCAGTATAAGCTTACAAACATCCAGGAAAGGCTTGGTGAGTATTTCCCCTTCCACTGACGTCACGGATTTCATTCCCTCCAAAGAAGGGGTAAAGACAGTTCCCCCCTCCATTTTTGACTACCTGTATCCTTCTACCCAAACTGAAAATTGCAGACCAACCTAAATAAAAGCAGAAACCAACCTTAAAATTTTGTTCCAAGGTGTCAATGTATGCCAATGCAGAAGGAAAATAAATGGAGAAAAATAATGCAGCCTATGAGTGAGCATGTACCTCAAAATAACAAGTTACAATTACTTTATGCAATGATTTGATGGATCAAGAACTAATGTTGGTTCCATCGGTAGGAGCTTTCAGCTCTGTGGAACACTCCTGCTGACATCCATTTGGACAACAAACCTCTATGTATTCATACAAACTCCAAGAGACACATGGTCAATGAATATGCAAGTCTATCTAATGGAGAAGCAATATATGGCCCCTGGTGACAAATATGTAGGGAGTACTTTTTTTACTCCTTTAGAGGAGATTCGAACTCATGCAACCATGCACACAGCTGAGCAACAGCTGGAACCATATAGTTTGTATTGACCTGTGATCCACCATATCATTGCTTAGAGAGGTTTGATTAGTTTAGGTTTCTTGTGCGACCTCTATCTTTGTAATCCAATCTCTGTATAAAGGAATCTGGCTGATCACACTGACCACAGAATTCAAGCAAAAGGCTCTTCTAAGTAATGTGGTATCATATGGAAACCAACTACCGGATATCCCTAGCCTTCCAAATTCCATTAATAAAACATTCATTAGAGGCAATGACCATTACTGATTTCACTGTTTGTTTGCAAGCTTCAAATTGAACGTGTAGAATTACTAGTCCAGTGGACATTCTGTACGGTGCCGCATCCACAACAGAGCCATCACATGGATAGTAAGGATTCTTCCAGAAACTGCATGTGCGAGAAAGATATAAAAAAAGATCAATCCAACAACAGGATTGAGCTGACCTCTTCCATTCAATCTACAAATTTTAGAACTCAAAACATTTTCAGACTAAGAATCAGATTCCACAGCTCAGAGTACGAAAAGGTAAGACTTTTTTCTGAATCACATTTAACCATTTTCATTCATGAGCAGATTCCATGCAGGAACTCACCGTAAATCAGACAATCAACACAAATCATGATGTCAAGATACTACCGAACTGAAAGATCATATTTCTACGTCAATTTCTGATCTAACCATCTACAGCAGCAATCATGGACTTCCAACTGTAGAAATCCTCAGTTAAAACTGCTACAAATTCCCCATTCACATAAGATGCACATAGAGCGCTAAATAACACACAAAAACTCAGAATCTTCTGCCAAATCATAGAAATTCTCATCCACAGGACTACATTCCAACGAAAAACGCAAACTTTCTTACAAAAGAATAAAAAGAAAATCACCGATTCCACCACATTTTACTCAACGTCAGCACTTGAACCTCAAAACAAAGAATTTCTTCCCAAAAATCGAAAGAAGAAACCAAACAAAAACCTCAAACCATGAAATCAAACGCTAGATTACTTAAATTCGGAAGATCTTCTCACGCACCTTCAAAGGCGATCGAAATTGTTCCGAAGATGTCAGAATTCTACGCCGGTCGTTCCAGTTTCTCGATTTACAGGGTTTCAAGTGGTCCGATCGAAGCAGAAATTGAAGACCGATATCAGATCTGAGAAAATGGAGTCACAGCGGACGGTGATTCGATCAAATCAACACAGAAAGAGATGAGAAGAGAAGGGATTTTGGATTGAGAAAGTTGAATGCGGTGAGTATTCCTCCATCTTCAGATCGATACAAAGATGAGATTTTTTCGGTTTCGTTTCGTTTTTATAAGAGAGGAGTGGAGAGGAGCAAGGAAGGAGTCCGGTTCCTCTGCTTCTTCCAATCGCGGGAAATTTGGTAATGCTCCGGTGGGGCCCACTGAATATAAAACCGTTCGAATAACTACCATGGGCCCATTTTTATTTGAGGGATATTTGATGATGTTCCATATTCAAAGAGTGGGGCATTTATTTTGAATGGATGGATTTTGATAAGTGGGCCCATTGTTATCGATCTGAATGTGGATGAGGCCCGATCATCTGGTGGTATATTATGGTGAATCTCACATATTAAAAATCAGAAACCGTAAAAAATGAATATTATACTTGTGTGTGAATGTTCTAAAATTTTCTCGGATCATCCCGGTAAGATTGAGCACATAGGGAATGAAAATCCTCAAATAAGCTTGTCCTCTTTCTAAGCAAGTGGACTTCATGTGATCAAACCCAACCTCTTCACACACGACACTATGAATTGTTACAAGTTGGTCATCATTGCATTGCATTGTAATTCAATTCTTAAAAAATAAAGCATTGTAAAACAATCAAGTTTGAGTGTCATAGATCAAAGGATTAAAATGACCTAATGAGGTTTTATATCCCTAAGTCTCATTTAGACCATGTGATTAGCATGGCCTCAAGTTTGCCTTATAGGGTGGTGCTCATGATTAGTGCTTATGGATGGTCCAAGGAGAGGGTGAAACCTAGCACCCAAGCATACAATTATCAATGTAAGTAATTCTAGCCTCAATTTCTCTTGGTTTTGCTGTTATCACACCCATTTCGGTCTCCGCTGTGTGCATTGGGGACTTAAGTCGCACCTCTGCAGTGGCTGTATGACGGATTGCCAACCGAGACAGGCCCTGACGGTCATGTCCTACCTTTGAACACGTGGCAGGATACGAGCACGCGCTGATGGGATAGATACATCATCCCGGCCGTCCAAAATCCTTACTAAATCCCTGACAAAGCGGCATCCAGCGGATACAGCCATATCAGGGCAGGGCCCAAGGAAGGATCCGATGGGACCTTTTCAGCCAATAAGTCAAGACAAGGTCAGGCCCAATGTAATCGCATTTAATGAGAAGATGGGCTGATCGGACCATCATTTAATGCAATGTGGGCTGTGATGGATCCTCATTAGTTACTTTGTGGGCTAAAGAGACCTTAGCAGTCAAATCATTAGGCCCACTATCAAATGTCAAAAGATTTCTCTCCTATAAAGATAAGACGAGTCCAACCTAGGTATGCATGCATGGACATTCCCTAGCCGAAATTCTGCTCTTCTTCTCCTTCAAGCTTAATTCAATCCCAGCACTAACAAAAGCATCAGAGAGCCCTATGCTGCCCACAACCAGGGTCCTCTGACTGTTTCTCTCTCCTTTTTCAGGTCTCAAAAGCGACGAGCTCTCCACAGTCGTCTGGATAAGTCCTACAAGGCTCCCTCTGATCTTGTGAGTTATATTTTCTGCACTTACAATTAGCGCCGTCTGTGGGAAACCGAGAGATCAAAGCCTTCCCTGACACCATGACTAAGAGACCTCCAAAAGGCGGAGGAATATCCAAAACACGTCATATGGGACCGTCTTCGATCATCCTTCCTGCCAAGAAGAGGTCTGGGACGAAAACTGTTGCAGACGAATTTGACGAACGTCATTTCGTCTCAGTCAATGTCCAGGAGCACCATCTCCATTCGGAGTCACTCTCAAGAGGAGTAACGGCGTCTCTCCGGCGAGGAGACTCTCGACAACATCTTAGAGAGGATCCTCTGTCGGATCAAGCTCGACGGAGTGAGTCCCCACTAGTAGATAGGCCGGTTCTGTCCGATCATTATGAGGATGACGATGATGAAGATTATAATCCTGATGAGGATTTTGATTCTACCTTCGAGGAGATCCGAGCACAAAATGCCACTATCCGGGAGAAAGACGCTTTGATCCATCAGCTCCAGCAACAGTTGAAGGAGAGAGCGGCAGGCCCGACCAGACAGCACTCACGGCGACATGACGAGGAGAAGGTTTCTCATAGTAGGCATACTGCTCCTCCTGAGAGAGACCTGAGAACCCATTTGAACCGGAAGAGGCGTGATCGAGCTCGTGATGAAGGCTTAAGCACCAGTCGTAGCCATTCGAGGAGAGTGTCAGAAACCATACCAGAGGCCAGATATGACAACCAGGAATGGCTCGACAAGTGCATCAGGCAGACGTTCCAGCATAACTTGGAGGTGGCTGGTCTCACTCGAGACCAGCGAGATGTCTGCGAGTCTATCAATCTCGGCACATCCCCTTTCACTCGCGACATCACAAATTTTCCCCTCCCGAGGAAATTCACCGTCCCGAGGTTCGTCACTTATGACGGGACTTCGGACCCAGCTGCACATCTTTGACACTTCTCTCAGAGGATCTCCGTCTGGGGAGACGAGGGTCATTTGAACTGTAGAGTCTTTCCCTCTAACTTGGGTGACCTCCCTTTAAAATGGTTATGCGCGCTCCCACAGAGGTCTATCTCTAGTTGGCACCAGCTCCAACATTCCTTCATGAAGAAATTCCAGGCCTACAGGGTCATGTCGAAGACAGATGCAGATATAATGGCCTTGAAGATGAAGCGAGAGGAGAATATCACCCAGTTCGCCAAGCGATTCTGGACAGTATATAGCCAGATTGAAAACTCTAAGGATGAAGTGGCGATCTTTGCCTTCCAGAACACTCTGCTGCCAGACAACGATCTTCGCAAAGATCTGGCCAGAAACCCTGTGACATCTATAACGACACTAATGACCAGAGTAAACCGCTTCATTGCTCAAGAGGACGACCAAATCCGAGCTCAGGAAAGCTTCAATGTAGGACAGAGAGACCGAGATGGAGGACCCTCGAAGAAGGGGTCGTTTTGGAGGGAGGAGCCAGACAGACGCTGGACGCCCTCTAGCACGGCGAAGGCTCCAGCATCTGCTGAAGGAAGCAAGAAGCTCAGGCTGTCTATTAACTCTTACAAAGCCGTCAATACATTCTTCAAAGAACCTATCCATAAGATTATGAATAAAATCAAGTCAAAGTCGTACTTCAGCTGGTCGCAGCCCATGAGGGGAGACCCATCTGCATGCTATCAGAGCAGATTCTGCACTTATCACAAGCAAAGCGGCCACAAAATCGAGGAATGCAGAATACTGAGGTCGCACTTGGAATAGCTCGTCAAAGATGGACACCTGAAGGAGTATATCAAGGCGGCACCAGAGAGGAAAATCGAGCTCCGCGCCAAAAAGAAAAAGGCCAAGACAGTGATGAGTCCGAAAGACTCATAAATGTCATTCATCTAGCTCCCCCTCCCAAGGGGGGGAGTAGCTTAGCCCGTGCCGAGTTCAAGCAAGACTCTCATGGTAAACAGGTGATGACGGTCGAGCTCAAATTGGCTGCCAAAAGAGCTTGGAGAGAGCGACCCAAGATCTGGTTCTCAGATGAAGATTTAGGAGGGGTCCAGCTCCCCCACAATGAACCGCTCGTTGTCACCCTGAAGTTGAAAAACTGCAAGGTACATATGATCCTCGTTGACCCCGGCAGTTCATCTGAGGTCCTCTACTTCAACTGCTTCAAGAGGATGGGACTTTTGCAAGAAGACCTGCAGGAGGCCCGTATTCCTCTCATAGGTTTCAGTGCCAAACCAATGTACCCTAAGGGGAAGGTGACCCTCAGAGTCCAAGTCGGAGGAGCATCCGTGATGGCAGACTTCCTGGTAGTTGATGCGCCATCCCCCTATAACGCCATAATGGGCAGGACATGGCTCCATAGCATGGAAGCAATCCCCTCCACTCACTGTAAGGTCCGCGACCTTACTGGGTCAATTGGGCCCAATAGCACGCCCGTTGACCCATTTATTTTTATTATTATTATAATTATTTGTATTTTAGATATTTAAGTGGGTTTAGTCTTTGAGTGAGTTTCTTTTAGTGTTCGGATAGTGTCTGCAAAGTTTCGTTCGATTTCGAGTTCGTTTGATCTTAGCAGGGGGGTAGTTTGCAAATTAGGGAAAATTGAGTATTTTTCCGAAAAATTCCTATCACCGTGATTTTGGGTTCGTTGGAAAGGTCTCGTCGCATTGATCATTTTTGTCTTCTGGCTCGTCTCGATCCGACGATCAGAAACCTTTCAAATAGTCCATTCTTTTACCGGACCCACTTAAAGGGCAAATTAGTCTTTTCCTCCCTCTCTTCTTCTTAAGCAGGGATTAGCCCTAATCTCTTATTCATCTCTGCAACGAACGAGAGTTACAGCAGCCCATCTTCTTCCTCTTCATCTTCTCAAGCCCAGATCTCCATCCGGAAGTGGTCATCTTCGCGATCTGGACCGCACATCTCCTTCTTTTCGATCTTCTCTCTCTATTGATACTAGTGGGTAAGCCTTTTCCCATCATCAACTTTTTCATTCGTCTTCTCTTTTGTTTAGAATAGGTTGGATCATGATCCTTTTCCTTCTTTTCTTCTCCGTTGCGTTCTAGATTGCGTTTGGGCGGATTAGATTGTGGGTTTGCGGAAGAGAGCTTCTCCTCAAGCTTTTTCAATTTCTAATCTTCTTGGTTAAGGCAAGTAGATATGCAATTATCTTTAATCATGTCTGTATTGTCTTCTTTTGATTGCAATGATACTCTTGTTAGATTACCCAAAATTCCAAGCTTATTGTGGGTATTTTATTGGGATTAACATGTTAGGTTAGATTTGTGGGTTGGATGGAATTAATCGTTAAAGTGGTACCTTTTTGATGTTTTTAGTTTGATAGAATGGATGGAAAGAATGATTAAAATGATTGGGGAGCATGGAGGCTCGTTTTATGCAGGAAAAAGGAAGAAGAAAAACCCATTTTCGGGCTCAGGTACAGTGCCGATCGATCGGGCCTTCAATCCGATCGATCGGACTGAAATTGCTCCCAGTTAGCTGAGAAAAATCTCAAACCGATGTCCGATCGATCGGAGGTCCATTTTGCTTTGTATATTATGACAACTGAAAAGAAACGTTGACTGACTCATGGTACTTGTGCATATGAATGACTCATGGTACTTGTGCATATGATTAAAAAAAAAAGAAGAAACAAAGGACGTTGGCTGACTACCTGACATGCATATGGGTTTTGTTGAATTGCCCCATCCGATGAATCGGACCGATGGATGGTCCGTCGCATTTTTATATATATTAAGGGTTAAACTTCTATGGGCCATAACTTTTGAACCATACGTCGGAATCTCGTGAGCCATATACCGTTGGAAAGCTCTTTCAGCGTAGAATCCAATGATACATGTCTCGTGATGATTGGGGATCAGGTAGGAAAGTAGTTAAGGAAATTAATTATTAGACCACTTTCTTGTTAGTAACGAGATTGTTAGCCTAGGTTTGGGCCTTAGACATTGAAAACCATGAAACCACTCTCACGTGACCATTAATGGGGTTTTGAAATCGTAGCACGTGGCTTGGTGTGCTTCGATGGGTTGTCTAGGTATTCGTGTATTGTGTATGGTTAACCGAATGCGTATGGAATTGAATCAATCGATGCTCAACATGATTGTACACCAAGGGAATTCTTTATAAGCATTGATTATTCGAATTCCCCACGCACTCCGTTAAAACACATACGGTACATGGATGACAACACTTACCTAGGATTGGATTGTAATCTCTCCTTGATTTGTTAATCGTATCCGTTGATTTTGTATCCTTGTACACTCTCTTGGCATAAAATACCTAATTAATTATGCAACATAATCCCTTGTAGAATTAGGACTTGGACCTGACTTAGAGTGTACCTTAGGACCCCGTGTTATGTAATTGATGAACATGACTGGCTAGACTGAAGGGATTATCACGTGATTGAGTTTGTCTTGTATTGATTTAAAGGAGATAATCCCTATGAACATGTCTTGTATATTGAGTTAGCCAGACTTGCTTGTCTTGGTCTATTCTCGTGTCAACACCACATTATTATTATTATTATTATTTGCATATCATGGCCAGCTGCAGTTTGGGGGTTTATTGATGGGCCGGTTACTCGGACATCGGGGTGGGCAGTCGGCTTTGGACGGCGTCCATGGCGTTGAATAGTCGGGAGCGGGCTGGGACCGTGCTACTATTCCCAGGATCGGGAGCTGGGATCCCCCTGGAGCCGGACTTTGGTATCAGTAGTCCGAATAGGATTGTTACTGGTACCCCGTGAGGTGGCTAGGACATCCACGGAGTCTCCCTCTTGTGCATTGCATTATATTGGTAGTGGTGATTGCTAGTATTGCTAGGATTTCTATTTATGATCCTGATGGTTATTTATTCATGCTTTATGCCTAGATTCGATTCCTTGTATTCTCTTGATTATTATACCTGTCATTACTCTTATACTTGATGCATGTCATGATTATTTATATATTGCTTATCTATTGCTCAACATGTCGTTGACTCTGTTTCCTTGATGTGCAGACTCCTCAGGTGAGTACTATTACGGGGAGCAATCAGGTGAGGAGATCCTAGAGGATCTCCAACCGGTTGAGGAGGAACGAGAGTGGCGTGCAGATGACGTAGAGTAGCGTCATCATTCCCGGCACGAGAGTGATTCATCGGGACTTTCTTAGATTTTATTTCTTCATTTATTATCTCTCGTTGAACTTTTATATCATTGACTTCTTAATTGTTTTAAATGGCCTTAAGTATTGGGATGGCCATTGTAATAGATTAACTTCATTGCTTAAGTTTTATTTTATTCCTTGTGCAACTTTAACTATTAATGAGATTTATTATTCATTGCTTCGAAATTTAATATGCCTCATTCGTATGAATTCCGCAGTTTTATATTACTTGAGGTTTGAAATGCAATATCCTCACAGCGGACTTACGATCCTTGGGCCTAAAGGGCAAAAATTTTAATTAGCCCTAAATTTCACTCCCCGGATCCGGTTTATTCTCTAATCGGGTTCGGGGGACGTGACACTCACCATCAAAAACTGAAGTTCCCATTAGAAGATAGAAATGGCAGAGGAGACCAACAAATGGCCAAGCAGTGTTTGATGGTCGTGGTGTTGGGAGAGCGAGAGGCCAAACAGGTCAACATGACCGAAATGGAGAAAAAATTGGGCGAGATCGGCCAAGACCCGGAGACGAAGAGAGTGGAAGATCTGACCGAGGTCAGGATTGACCCGCATGATCCGGAGAGATTCTTCCTACTCGAGAGCTAGCTTACCGAGCCAGAAAGGTCCGAGCTGCTCGAATTCTTGATGTTGAATAGAGAAGTCTTCGCCTAGACGCCCTATGAGATGCCTGGCATCAACCCCGAGGTCATGTGCCACAAGTTGAATGTGGACCCTAACCACAAACCAGTGATGCAGAAGGCTCGCAGAGCTGGGGTACCATAAACAGAGGCCGTGATCGAGGAATCAGACAAGTTGCTCGAAGCCGAAGTAATAAGAGAAGTCCAATATCCAGCCTGGTTAGCTAATACGGTGGTGGCAAAGAAGAAAATAGGCAAGTGGAGAGTGTACGTCGACTTAACCGACCTCAACAAAGCCTGTCCCAAGGAAAACTTCCCTCTCCCAGAAATTGATCAGATGATTGATGCCACTGCTGGTCATGACAGGATGAGCTTCATTGACGCGTACCAGGGCTATCATCAAATACCTCTGTACAGACCAGATGAAGAAAAGACCGCCTTCATAACACCCAAAGGCACCTACTGTTATAAAGTAATGTCGTTTGGGTTAAAGAACGCGGGAGTAATGTATCAGCGGCTCGTTACCAAGATGTTCAAGGCGCAGCTCGGCAAGAGCATTGAAGTGTACATTGACGATATGGTCGTCAAATCCAAGCAGGCGCAGAATCATTTTTGGAAGACCTAACTCAAGTTTTCGATATCGTGAAGAAGTTCAAGCTCAAGCTCAATGCCTCTAAGTGTGTTTTCGGCGTCGGCTCCGGTAAATTTCTTGGGAGTTTGGTCACACGAAGAGGAATCGAAGCCAACCCAGATCAAATATCAGCCATCCTTAAAAGTACAGAGTCCGACCACCGCAATAGAAGTCCAGAAACTCACCGGCATGGCAGCCGCACTGAACCGCTTCATCAGCAAATCCTCAGATAAGTGCTGGTCCTTCTTTTAACTTTTTAGAAAAAATTTAAAATTTCAGTGGACTCGAGAGTGTGACCAGGCCCTGCAGGCACTCAAGACATATCTCTTTTCACCCCCCCTTACTTTCAACTCCAAAACAGGGAGAAACCTTGTATTTATATTTGGCGGTCTCGGATCATACGGTAGCTCGGTCCTCGTTAGGGAGGAAGACAAGCTTCAAAAACCAATTTACTATACGAGCAAAACCCTCCTTGATGCCGAGACCAGATATTTACAATTGGAGAAGCTCGCGCTGGCGTTCTTCAGTGCCTCGCGTAAGCTCTCCCATTATTTTCAAACTCACACAATTGTGGTTGTTACGGAACACCCACTTAAATTTGTTTTAAAAAAGGCTGACTTTTCAGGAAGAATTTCCAGATGGGCCATCGAACTGGGACAATATGATATTCAATATCAACCCAGGACGACGATCAAGGCTCAAGTTTTGGCAGATTTCCTCATGGAGTTCTCTCCGAGTTCGGTACCAACCCAGCTCGGCACCGAACTGGGGGGCAGAGGGCATGAGGCATCCACGGAGGCTAACGAACAATCACAGAATCAAGCCCTCACCTCAGCTTGGAGGGTCTTCGTCGACGGATCCTCCACTTCAAGACAAGCTGGCGCTGTTGTTGTCCTCCAGTCTCCAGAAGGACTAGTCATCGAGCAGGCTCTGACCCTGGATTTCAAGGCGTCAAACAACGAAGCTGAGTATGAAGCCCCAATAGCAGGACTAAACAACGCAAAAATCCTCGGAGCTCAACAACTAATGATCTTCAGTGATTCATAGTTGGTGACGAACCAGCTGACTGGAGACTACCAAGCTCGCAACGAACGGATGACCGCTTACTTAGCCTTTGCAAAAAAGCTGCTCTCCTAGTTCCGGACAACCGAGATCAGACAGATCGGCAGAGAGTCCAATTCTCACGCCGACGCCCTCGCTAACTTAGCCTCCGCTGTCGAAGCAGGGAAGAGAAGAACCAGCGAAGTCGGATCGTTGGCAAAGCCTAGTATAGAGCTCCATCCACCTCTAGAAGTCCTATGCCTTGATCTCGGCCCGAGCTGGATGAACCCAATCATCTCCTACCTCAAGGATGACCAACTTCCCGACGACAAAAGTGAGGCTCACCGAAGGAAGGAAGGTCACTGGCATACCGGGCTATCAGCCAGGGTTACTGGTGGCCGTATATGCAGAAGGACGTGCAAGTATACGCAAAAAAAATGTAAGAAATGCCAAAAATTCTCCTATTCCCTCCATCAGCCGGCGCAAGATTTGAGTCCGCTCTCCAGCCCGTGACCCTTCGCTCAGTGGGGACTGGATATCGTGGGACCACTTCAACGAGCTCCGGGGAATAGAAGGTGGTTGATAGTAGCCATCGACTATTTCACCAAGTGGATAGAGACAGAACCATTGTCTTCTATTACGGAAAAAGACTCAAAGAATTTCATATGGAAAAACATCATTATGAGGTTCGGCATTCCAAGAGCTTTGGTTTCAGACAACGAGACTCA
Source organism: Cinnamomum chago (assembly GCA_038049695.1). Lineage (NCBI taxonomy): Eukaryota > Viridiplantae > Streptophyta > Magnoliopsida > Laurales > Lauraceae > Cinnamomum > Cinnamomum chago. The sequence goes on from CP142462.1 coordinate 12,225,654, forward strand.
ATTTGATTCCAGCCTCTTCAAGAATTTCTGCCAAGAGCTCGGCATCAAAAACCACTACTCCACTCCAGCGTACCCGCAGAGCAATGACCAAGCAGAAATCTCTAACAAGGTGGTACTTGATGGGCTGAAGAAGCGATTAGACCAAGCTAAAGGAAGGTGGGTAGAGGAGCTTCCAAGCGTCTTATGGGCCTACAGAACAATTCTGAGACACTCCATTTCGGCAACGCCTTTCTCCCTTGCCTATGGGATGGAGGTGGTCATTCCTTTAGAGACCGGCCTCCCGACTTTGAAATTCGAACTCTTTGATCAAGGTCAGAATGAAGCAAACCTAGCTCGGGAATTGGATCTAGCCGACGAACGAAGAGAAGCAGCAGCAATCAGATTAGCCGCCTATCAGCAGCAGTTGGCCAAAGGCTACAACCAGAAGGTCAGGGAGAGAAAATTTTCAGTTGGTGAGTTGGTCTTAAAGAAAACACTCCCAGGAGATAAGGATCCAAATTGGGGCAAGCTGGCACCAAACTGGCACGGACCATTCAAAGTGGTTTCCACTACTGGGCAGTCAACTTTTAGATTTGTAGATATTGCTGGCCGACAGTTACCACGTCCATGGAACGCATCACATCTCAAAAAGTTCTATTTTTAATCTGTACTAAATTTTTTTCGAGAATAATGAAAGCAGTCTTTGTTCTTGTTGCTCAAATCATGACCATAGAACTTAATGACGACGATCAGCAGTTCGGCGACAGTGCCACTGATGAGATTGCCTTCAGGTCGGTATATGTACCACCTAGGCATGAAGCCATTACGACCATTGATGAGATTGCCTTCGGGTCGGTATATAAACCACCCAGGCATGAAGCCATTACGACCACTGATGAGATTGCCCTCGGGTCGGTATATAAACTACCCAGGCATGAAGCCATTACGGCCACTGATGAGATTGCCCTCGGGTCGGTATATATATCACCAAGGCATAAAGTCATTACGGCCACTGATGAGATCGCCCTCGGGTCGGTGTATATACCACCCAGGCATGGAGCCATTCCACCCAGGCACGGATCCATTGCGGCCAAAAGGCTTCTCAGGTTGATGTTAACAAGGAAGATTAAAGGTCGGCAACTACTGCCTTCAACCACAAATCAAGCGCAGTACCAAAAAAAATAAAATGAAGACCCATGAGTTAATGAGGAAAGGGCGCCTTAGAGTCTATGGGGCCGTATCAGGCATGAACATGGGTCACTCTTGACCAAGTGCTTCAAATTGGCCAATCCCTCCATTCCGGGATAGTGATTGAGCCGAACTCGGGTACTTGTAAAGATGGGAATGCAAAGATTACAAAATTTAACCACAATCGCAAGCAAACTTCAGAAAAAAAAAAACAGAAATGACAATCACAGAAGTTGAAGGCAAAATTGAGTATTCAATGATGATACTGAGTGTTGTACAAGTCCCAAGGGGCAATTTGGGGCCTCGCTCCTCCGAGCCCCCAGCCCCAGACCTCGCCTCGGGAGGAGGCCTCTCCCTCTCGACCTCGGCAGACCGCAGCCGAGCTTCTTTGTTGGATGCTTCCACCCTGGCCTTCTTCCTAGGCCGATCTCTCTCCTTCTCGGCAGCAGGCCGAGTCTCCGTGCTCGGTGGAACGACGGGGGCGGAAGGCGAGGGCCCAGTAGCACTAGAGGATCTGGCTGCCTGATCGCCGAAGACGGCCTCCTCCAAATTCATCGGCTGGTATGTGGGTCAGCGTCTCACCATCTCTTCTACGCTGGGAGAGGAATAATTCTCGATCTCGCAAAGCGGGTCACTTTCGGCACCAGCAGCCGATGTGGAGGCCTCAGCGCCATAAACTGCTCTGCTCTTAGCTTCAGAGAGGGCGATGATCGCCTCTCCGGGACGGCCTGACTTCCTTGTGTAAGACAAGTACTTCGGCTCGTACCTGAGCAGAGAGTAGGCGGCTCTGTTCTGGTGACCTCGGTATATGTAGACCTTGTTGAGCCAGACCACGTTCCTCCTCCAGCGGTCTAGTTACGCGTCTCACTTCCTCTGGGAGAGATCTGTCCAAGAAACAAGAGTGAGTTCCAACAAAAACAAAACAAAAACAAGATTCAAAACCCAGAAGGGGTGAGTGTTTACTCGGTGGGGTCCCAAGAAATCGCGGGACTTGAACTCTCCTCGCCGCCTCGAATTCGGTTGCTCTGAACTCCCAGTTGCTTGAGATGAACAGGCGATCGACCCCAGCGTATTTGTTCGAGTCCTCCAAGGCCGTGACGAGGGGCTGACACTTCGCCTTGACGCAGAGGTAATATGTGTCGACGTCTCGGGACTTGCAGAGGTCGTACAAGTCCTCAATATCATGGATGCCAAGGTTGATGCCTAGAATCCTATTCAGTTCGGCGATGCCCATGATAATCTTGAAGCCATTCGACATCAACTGACAGGGACACAGGTTCCATGCCTGAAGGCACGACCTGAGGAGAGGATGAAGGGGGAACCTGACCCCACCTTCAATAATGACGACGAGGGGAAATGGCATCCAGCCTTTGTTGAAGGCGTAGCCGTCGGACAAACTCGATGGGTCAGCAGGCCTCACCCGGACGTTCTCTGGGATCATGTATGCAGCCTTGTGCTCTATCAAGGCCTGAGGGGTGTCTATCCAATAGCTATAGATCCCCATTTCTAAAAAACCCTAAAAACAAAAACTAGGATGCAGGGCTCTGGGCAGAACAAGGAAAAAGAGGGAAACAGAAACCCTAAAAGCTGGGATAAACAAGAAAAAGGAGTCGAAGAAGAACTCACAGACTGACGGTAGGACGGAATCACAGACTGACGGTGGGATGGATCTGGAAGGTGCGACTACAACTGGAAATCGCTAGATGACAGGTCTCTACTAAAAGTTCTCTCTAACGAATGCCAAAGTAAAACGAAGAAGGGAAGCAACACCTCTATTTGTAAGGAGAGGCGCCATCCCGAATTTCAAAGGTGGGCACATGCGAAGTGTCGCCTCGATCACTCCACACGCCTCCTCAAAGTAATGGGGAACCCTGTTAGATGGTGACACGTGGTACAGTTGTCCCGTCTTCCCGCATTAATCATGACCGCCGCATTTATCGCTCCATTGATTGCCTCGGGCAGACGAAGCAATGGCGGCGCATTCATTAAACCCCTCAATCGGAAAACAGTTTCATGATAAAGGCAATGATCGGCACCAAGATGGCGCGAGAACCAACTCCCTCGAAACTCAGCTCCCGACCTCAAGAGGTTAAGGAACCTTAGAGGTCAAGAGCTGGGGGGCAATTGTGTGGGGGCATTTCCGTAATGCCAAAGCTAAGTTTGATTTCGGCAAAAGCACCAACTAGACTTGATCTCGGCCATGTAACTCGGAACCGACAGTTACGCCCTTTTCTGCACCACCTCGGCTTTGACATCTCTTTCTAGCTAGTCTCAGTAAGAACCAGCTAATCTCTCGGTTCTGCTGTTATCACATCCATTTCGGTCTCGGCTATGTGCCTTGGGGACTTAAGTCGCACCTCTGTTGTGGTTGTATGACGGACTGCCAACCGAGACAGCCCCTGACGGTCATGTCCTACCTTCGAACACGTGGCGGGATACAAGCACGCGCTGATGGGACAGATACATCATCCCGGCCATATAGAATCCTTATCAAATTCCTGACAAAGCGACATCCAGCAGCTACAACCATATCAGGGCAGGGCCCAAGGAAGGATCCGATGGGACCTTTGCCGCCAATAAGTCAATACAAGGTCAGGACCAATGTGACCGCATTTAATGCGAAGATGGGCTGATCGGACCATCATTTAATGCAATGTGGGCTGTGATGGATCCTCATTAATTACTTTGTGGGCTGAAGAGACCTTAGCAGTCAAATCATTAGGCCCACTATCAAATGTCAAAAGATTTCTCTCCTATAAAGATAAGATGAGTCCAACCCAGGTACGCATGCATGGACATTCCCTAGCCGTAATTTTGCTCTTCTTCTCCTTCAAGCTTAATTCAATCCCGGCACTAACAAAAGCATCGGAGAGCCCTGTACTGCCCACAGCCAGGGTCCTCTGACCGTTTCTCTCTCCCCTTTCAGGTCTCAAAAGCGACCAACTCTCCACAGTCGTCTGGATAAGTCCTACAAGGCTCCCTCTGATCTTGTGAGTCATATTTTCTGCACTTACATATGTGATCTAATAAAAACAAATAGGCCTGAATAAAATTTAGATGTATGTCATAAACAAACAAGGCATTGGATGAGGGTTGGGGACACTTTTAGCAATAGAAAGAGTGAGTTGCTTGCACGAAAATGGACGTGCAGGCAGGATATGAAGTTATAACGGGACAGAACCTCAAGAAAAATTAAAAAACACATACTGACCTTATCCAAAGTGGAATTAGAATGGTGGCCATCTTCGTGGGTTTTTAACTTTTGTCATTTCGCAAGTCTAAAACTAGAATATATTTTCCACTTAAAACTGATTCAAATAGATGTTTGAGCGCTATTTTACTCTCTTATTTTTGCATTGGCCATTATTTTTTGTGGCCCATCGACCAAACGGTAAAGATGGTCTACTGAAAAGATGTCTAGGACGGCCTCTATCCAAGGACCGCCTGTAAAAAAAAAACAAGGTGAATTTCCTGGGTCCGCCCTTGGGTCTAACCTATAAACAAACCCCTCAACAGTCCAAATTCAAGAAACAGATGCATAGTTCTTTCAATTTCCCCAATCAGATGATCTGATGATCATTTTTTTTTAAATTTATTTTTAGATGATCTGATGATCATAGCCATATGCTTAGCATGACTCCAAAGCAGAGAAAATCCCAGTCCTGCAATTTAGTTTGAGCACCCTTAGGACAATCGTGATCATCCAATCAAAGGTTGAAATTATACCCCAAGGAAATACAAGGTACTCATTCATATCCCCAAAAACTTGGATTTTGATGGCCTCAAGCGGGCCCCATGCTGGGTCACATTTGGTCATTCCTTCACAATATTAGAAACCACAAATAATTATTTCTAACATACTGGAGAAATCATGGCATAAAATTCATGATCAATTTTGAAATTAGAAACCAAAAACAATTAATTCTAGGATACTGGAGGACTCATGTCATAAAATTCATAAGCAATTTCATTCAAAAGGTCCTTCTTATGGAACCCCCACAATGCAACTTCTTTCAAAAGCAATTTCCTTCAAATGGTACATTCAATTTGTAAGCAAGATACAGATTTTGTTTGGTGAAACCATCACTCCAAAGAGATTTTATCTAAATTAGTCTACATACATGATAACAAAAATAACAGAGAGAGGGGTCTCTGTCTAGGATTTTAAACTCCACACCTAACCGTCAACGTCACAAATATCACACCTCATCTCATGTACAAGCCTATGTAATCTACACGACAGAGGAAATAGCAGAAGTATGGAAAAGTTAGAAAATTACATTGTACAAACAACAAATTATTAAAACTGCTTTGTTTGCTGATGCGCTCATCCCTCAGATGTCATAGTCCAACAGCACTTGAATCCTGCATCTATTTCTATGGTTTCTTAGTCTGCATGTAGCAACAGAATCATTAGTACTGAGACCATAATTATCAGAACTTATAGAAAGGAAACAACTGTCAGAAACCACTCCAAATACACCGAGAGTACTTGAAACTTGAACCAAATAAAAGGATGAATCAAGTCCCAACAGAATTGTGATTTCAGTGTGGAATGTTTAGCAGCACTTGAAAACTGTTATTTTGAACTGAAATCTGCTATTGAGTGGTTTTTTCAAGAGCTCGAAATAACAGCCTAGCCCAACAAAGATTTTCAAACGATTTTTCTGAAGTCCTGTCCGAGTCTTGGCCAAGTCAACCCAAGTGGCCAAAACTCATTAGGGGTTGAGTTTTTCTCCAAGTAATTAGTTTAATGGCCATCCTAATTGACTTGGCCAAGTTCGAGATTGTAGTGGCAGTGGCAAAGTTGGAGAAAATGAAAAGCAGCTTCTTTATGGGATGATAATGACAGGAAAGTGAAAGTTCATTTAATCAAATTGGAAAAAAGTGACCAAATTCTGAAAGTTAGGTCTGTATCCGAGGGAGTTGGAGAAAGAAATTGATCAATGGATAGTAAGTGGAGGTAGAGGTTTGAATAGATGGTTTTGGAGGAAGCTAGTTATTGAAAAATATGGGGGTGGTTTTGGGGTTTGGTGCTGGGTAGAGCCATTACGGGTAAGTTTTCTAATGTTTGGAAAGGGGTTGAATTCTTGAGGTTTTTTAATGTTTAGAAAAGGGATGGATTCTTGAGTCAGAGTCCTGAATCCAAAGAGGGTGAGGTCTTTTTATTGGGCGAAATTCATTTTCATTTAGGATTTAGGAAGGGCTCAAGAAATCATTTAGAACAATATGGGTTGAGAAATTGCTCATTCAAGGTTCTGTAGGTAATATAGGGTAGTTGTGTATCATAAAGTTTGACTCTTTCTTTTATAACTATATTTTATTCAAAAGCGAAACAAACTCTTTCATGCATGTGTATAGGGAAAAAAAAAGAAGAGGTAGCAGACATTTTGGCAAAAAATGGAGTGATAGAGAAGATGTGGTTATATGATAGTATCTTTCTTAATTTTGGGTTCTTTTCTGGGAAAGATATGATGCTTTTTGGCTAGTTATATTTGTTGGGAGGGCAATTCTTTTTGTGAATGCATATAAGAATATTCACCATCATCATCACCAAAGCCTTGGCCCTACTGTTCCATCTAAGAATATTCTTGCACTCCATAGTTCTTCCTTTTTTGTAATTTTCCTACACTAATGAAAGCTATTACCAAGAAAACCATAATAAATAATAAATCAAGTACTGGACCAATAACCGGGAAAAAAAGAGACTGGAAGTGGAACCATTGGTGGATGGTTCAATCCAAACCAGATCACCAATTGTTCCTCCAACAATTCAATTTGGTCCCACAAAAACATTAAATGACACAATAAAATATGCAAATACGGGTCAAAATGGTTTGTTCATAGCGGTCCAACCGCTAGATCGTATCAGTTCTGAAGGTTTTAAACAATTTTTAACCATGGAAAATGGTTTGGCTATGACTAGACTCCAAAAGGCAATGGCAATTTAGTCTGGTTTCTGAATACTGATGTCATGTGAACTCAAAATTGGGCCTTCGAACCCCTTCCTTTTCAAGATTTCTTGAAAAATTAGGCTGTTTAAGTACTGTTTGTGAATCTTGGTGTCACGTGAACTCAAAAGTAGACCTTTTAAACCCCATTCTATTTAAAACTCTAAAAAAAACTTGCCTTGTTTAAGTACTGTTTGTGAAGCTTCAATGCCTCATTACATGCCTTTTTTGCATCTAAGCTTCCAGTTATCTCATTCAATATCTGCCAACAAAATACAATAGTGAGATAAAAGTAAACAAGCACATGCACCCATGCGCGGGGGGGGGGGGGGGGGGGGAGGGCTGGGTTTGGGGGGGAGCGAGAGAGAGAGAGAGGACCTTAACAACATCATCAAGGCCTTTTGCCTCCTTCATCAGCCGCTTGTTCTTGTTTTGGAGAACACTGGCAATAAGAAAGATTGACAGAGCAGACTGGGGATCCTCTGATCCAGTCTGTGCATATTTCCTCCCAAATTTCCCATACTGCTTTAGGTGCTTGGTATTTCCCTTCATTCCCACACTTGGGTCAGCTGTAGTACCACAGTCCTGATATAAAGAGAAGATGTTTGGGTTGTACTCCATAGCCCACATCAACTGAAAATTCCAAAGTCAAATAACCATTTAAGTTCAAAAATTGTTTGAACATGTAAGAGCCATAAGTTAACTTAAAGCTTGAAAATAGTAACTTGAAAGAAGAGAAGAAAAAACTTCCATTGTACAGGCTATTTCAAGATATGAGCTCCTGAAAGACTATACAGGATTTCATCTAAAGTAATAAATTATAAGAATATTATAGAGATATGAAAACATGGCTTGCATCAATTGAAGGAAAATTTCCTAAGCAATTTAGGCTCAAAAGAGATAAACATGAAAAAGATACCACAGTAAAAGCATATAAAAATCTCTCTAGTAAAGCTTCAATCTTAAATTACTGCCGGTATGTGCCAAATGATGAAAATGATTTCCTTTATAATGCACTCAGACTCAACTGAAGAAAGAAATAGGATAAGAATAACAACTCCAACAATAAACCATGAGTAAAATTTTAAAATAAACACTAGCTGTACGAATGTATGCTTCAAGGTTTTGAAAAACTTCAAAGGTATGAAAGCAATTGTTTACATAAAATGAAAGAAATAATTCAGACTCAACTGATTGCTTACCTCCCAAAGGTACATTGAATCAACAAATGAGAATTCCCTGCGGAAGAGGACCATTAACATGCGGAATGCAAACAAATACTCCCCTCCATCCAGGTTTTCTGCCATTGACAATTTGCTATCAAGAATTCAGGACTAAATTTTAACAAGAAGGGTATTCTTTTAATGCAAGAAGAACAAAGGTAATGGTAAGTGAGATTCAATTCAGAAGGCCAATAAGAGAAAATCAAGAACCTTTATGATCCAGTATGAGGCAGAATTAGAAGAAACTTATCAAGGAATACAAGAATTCAAGAACTCTGACTTTTGATGAGTTTCCAGAATGAAAAGAACAAATGCCTGTAGCTACATATTGAATTTTCAGTGAATCTTTTTTTTTTTTGCGTACCATGTACTCCACAGCATCCTAAGAATTCATGTTTACAAATGACTGTCTCTTTATTATTAATCCAATTAGTTTTTCTTTGACTGTCAAAAATAAAAATTTTATTAAACAGGGAAAAATAGCAAAGGATATCATTGTGCATACCAAAAATCTCTTCCTCTAAGGCATTCTGTTACAATACCTTAAGGCAACCAAATATTCAGTTGCAGTTTATGCTTCTTTTTTGGCATTGGTATGCACTGTTATCTCTTCAAAATGCATTTTTCGTCACCTATAATTTTATTTTCTTCATCGAAACTTCACAATCCTTCAAGCTACTAATTATGCTAGCATCAGGGTAGTTCTAGGAATCTAGGAATCAATGCAACAGTTCAGTTAGCACTTGTAATGTCTACCACAATATGTCTTCTTTCGTGTCTGACAATAGGAAAAAGAAAAATGAAAAATAAGTTTTTGGAATATATTCTCTTTCCATCCTTTTGGAAGCTTCCAACATAATGGTTTTCTATTGAATCAGATACTAACAAACAAGACATAAAGACAAACCATAAACAAAATCAATAATAACTAAAAAAACCTTCTTGGCATTAATGAGTCATACCTAGGTGTTCATGAAGCTTTGGGTCAACGACTTTGATAATAGATGATAGTGTAGTAAGCTGTGACTGAACTCCAATGGAACTCGTTGTGCATCTAAAGTTTTCCCGCTTTGAAATTCTCAAAATGGCAGTCATTGTAAGATTCATGGAAATTGGAATCAAAAGGATAAGAAGAGGCTATAAAATATGCCAGGCCAATACTAGATATGATTAAACAAAACACAATGGTTCTAAATAGAATCCTTCACTTGGTGTTTATTTGTAAAGTCAGCAATGGACAAAACTGAAGTGGGTTCAGTTAAAAATTACATACCATCCTGCGCATTAAATGTTCAAAGCACCAAAAGGCATCTGCTTCATTTTCAAGAAGAATTATCATTGGAGAGCAAAGATCATTCATTCCTGCACAACAGATATTTGGAAGAAGACATATCCATGACAAATTATGTATTAGTATCTGCATTCGCAGTAATCTTTGAGCTCCCATCAAAGAGTAGAATGTAGAGCATTGACAGCCTACTCACCTTGGCAGTAACCAATGTCCTTGTCTACCCATGCATAAATTGATAAAATGTCCCAAAGCTTTGCATCATTATTTTTGTTCTCATAAAAGACAAGTGTTCGATCAGTTCGAACCACATCCAAACCTATAGTCCAAATTTATTTACCAACGATTATATGCATATACAAGATCCAATAGAAAATAATAAACAGATTAAGGCAGAAGGAGAAGGGACCAATAAAGACCTTGAATGAATGTGAAGAAAGATTATGATAGATTGTGGATCAAAATTAGTTTCAAAAACCCCATATCAATCCACATAATGGGGATCACTTGTGATCAATGCGAACCCTCATGAATTGGCAGGCATTCCATTTTGAAACTGATCCAACTGTTATTCACCACTTGACTCAATCACAAGAAATCCACACTTACAAAACTATTAAATTGTGTCCTTTAAATCTATGTTGATCGCCATCTGATTGGGATGATTATTTGGCCACCCTCAATCATACCAGAGGCCTTTCTACCCCTCTACCCCATGATTGACGTGAACGCAAGTAGGCTTCACATAATGGGCACAGTTTGAAAACCTAAATCTGGGTTTTCAATAGGTAACATGACGAATCAGCAATCTCATGGTTGCGAAAATGAGCACCTTCCAACCACACTATAAGCTTTCTTCTTAGTCTCTACATATATATTCCCACATCTTCAACTCAAGCAACCAATTGTTGCATTAATTGCCGCGTATTCCATTGGAAATCGGCCATGGCATTTGAGAATTATTGGATCTGTTGGACCCACAGTTGATCATCCCATTTTTTTTAAGATTTCCAATGTAACCAATGACAGTATTATTATTTCCCATTCTGTTAATTGTAAATTAGAAGCTATTTACAATCCAACTGTTGGTATGGATCCAAAAATCACTACAGAAAGGGCATTTTCAAGGTAAAAGCAGCTGGCCTGCTTCTAAAAATTTTTTGCACCTGTGTATGTGCGTGTACATGCGTGTGTGTGTGTGTGTGTGTGATGAAATGATTATTTCAATACATTGCAATATTCCAAGGAAGAAATATTCTGATGTTGTCATATTGGCATTAGTTTCTATCAAATATTCCAATTATAAAGTATTCAGTAGGTAGTGGAATATTTTGATATCAGAATATTTGTTAATCTTGAAAGACTTTCCATCTTATCTCAAAAATGGGCCTAAACAAAGAGTTTCGCCTAATGGAATGGAAGACTTAGAGGTTTATCAATCCAATCAAGGAACTAACTTTACGACATGATACACAGCAAATGCGATGGAGTTTTACCAATTTGATGCAAGGTGAGTTTCCAGTGAATGACTCTCTCGTCCAAATCCACTTCATCATCAAACATTGAGGAGCGAACAGGTGGTGAATCTGTATTTTCGCCAGAAGAGTCGGCACTTGTGGCTGAAGGATCCTCGACAGGTTGGCCATCTTCAGTAATGATAGGTCTAGTTATAAACCTTCCGCTGCCAATGGTTGGCTCCATCTTTTGGCATACTGCTTTCCACATTTCATACTGCTCCCTGTTATGATAGATTTCATCTTGTCAGTATTCTTACATTAGAAAAACCACAAAACATTTAGAAGCCAAGAAATAACCAAATGCTATTGCCATGAAATTTGGGTGAGGATAGAAAATTAAAAAGAATATATTACATAATATAGCATGCCAACAAATCTCTAATGTCATAGACAGACATGATTTGAAGATCAGTGATTATGCCAACAGGCATGCCACTGAATTGCCACCGACTCTCTAATGTCATAGGAACAGGCATTTAACTTGAAGAAGGCACCTTAACAATGGATAAACTTAGACGTCGGAATATGGCTATTGTCAATGCCTATCCCATGTGCTTGAAGGATGCAGAATCAGTGGACCATCTTTTTTCTGAATTGTAGGGTGGCCCAAGGCCTTTGGAATTCTGTTTACAGGTGGTTTGATATGAGTGGAGTCCTTCCAGCCAATTTCTCTTAGCTTTTTGAGGTTTGGAAATTGGGGGTGGGTCATAGTAGGGGTCGGCGGGTCGCATCTTATGGAAGACTTCTTTCGTGGCTACTATTTTGGTAATTTGGCAAGAAAGGAATAGTAGATGTTTTAATGATAATTCATTAGCTGAGGATCTTCTCAAGGATAAGGTTAAATTCCTTACTGCTTCTTGGGCCTCCCCTCTACCTTCTTTCAAAAGGATCTCTGTTGATGTTATTTTGAGAAATTGAAAAGAAGTGGATTTGTCTTCTCCGGCCTATCCTTCTAGCGTTCAAAGATGGACTCTCCCTCCCCAATAGGGCTTCAAGTTAAATTTCGAGGGTAGTGCCATTGGTAGTCCGGGTTTGGCTGGTTTGGGTTGTATCAGCCGCAATTCTTTGGGTTCCCCTGTTCTTTCTTTCTCAGGCGTGCTGGGGTATGCTCTGCCAATGAGGCGGAATTATTGGCAATCAGAATTGGCCTTAGAAAAGCTCTCCGTCTGAAGCTCCCTAACCTTATTGTGGAGGGGGACTCATTTTATGCAATCCGATGGGCCAAAACTTCGGCTAAAGCCCCACGGAAGCTGGCTGCTGTGGTGGATGAGATCCTGAGTCTTGCTAGAAGCCTCCAAGTTACCTTTTCCCACGTTCTTCGTAGTGCTAATTCTGAAGCGGACCGTCTTGCCAAGGAGGGCGCCTCTCTTCCTAATCTTTCCATTATCATGTTTCCCTTGTAGTTTGGCTGGTTTGTTTTGGGCTTGGGCTTGGGTCCTTCTGTTTTTTTTTTTTTTTTTTTTTATCTTGGCTGCTTGCCTTTTTGTTACTGTATACCTCTCCTATACTGTATAGTTTTCTTTTATTAAGACAGTCATCTTTAAAAAAAAAAACAAAATAGGCATTTAACTTTATTTCAATGAAATTAAACTTTAGTCCTCTTCAACTCAGGTAGTTTTCCATCATGTTAAAAGAGCAGCGAATGGGATGGCAGACTCATTAGCCAAACAAGTGGTGGATAGAGTTTTGGATTTTTGTAATCCTATTTTGTAACACTTTTCTTTTTACTTGTGTCAGTATAATGCTCATGTATACCAGCATTCTCTTCTTTTGGATCTCATTGTCAGTCTTTGTATTACAAGTCCTTGCAGTTATTTTCTACAGCTTTGGGTTGAAGCTAAAGCGTCTCTTTCCTCTCTTGAAGTTACTGTTTCACAGGCTTGGGTTAGGGTGAAAAATGAAAGCACCATGTTCACATTTTCTAACACCCTTCCTGTGAGAGGAAAAGAATAAGAAATCCATGTTCTCACTACCTCTCTTTACACAAACAAGCCCTTCAGCTCCTGATGAGGAATTTGACTTGATGTATTAAATAATGAACTCTTAAAGTTAGTTCTCCCCACTTAAAAAAAGACACTTGAAGATTAACTTGTGACATAACGAATTGTTCCCATTATTGGTCCAAAAAAAGAAAAAAAAAGATTAGTGATTATGGAGAAACTATATGATTCTTGACCAAAGGATTTTGCAGTATCCTAGTATCCTTTGATCTTGAGTTTCTATATGTGAAGTTTCCATGGTTTGGTTATCCAATTCATTGATTTTATGGGCTCCGCCTCCACTGTGGATAGACCATTGCCTCTAAAAGAAAATAAATTCTGATTCTAATATTTTAAGACTCCATCAGCTCAAAAGGATGCTGCCCAAATCCTTCGTACATAATTTGTAGTTTGAAGATGACAAGTTTTCAACATCTAGGCTTCTTTTGAAGTGACTATGGGCATTGTTGTGTCGATGGAAAGGTTAAGTTTATCTCACCATGGAGATTCCTGGGGCTTTGTCTATCCAGTGTGTCTACCACATCATGCTGGCCACGCTCCCCATCAAATTAAAGAGGGGTACAGCCAGCATGACTTGGTAGATAGACATGGTGTGTCCAGTATATCCACTTGTACAAACTTGAGGCCAAACGTGCTGTGCATGTATCTCTGTTGTCGATGAATTGTGTACTTAGTAGTTAGTACTTAGCCTGTTGGAACCAAAGAGAGGGATTACTACCTTCGGAGTTCCCTCAACTGACTTCGCTCATCAAAAGTGCTCTTAGGATCATAACAACCCAACAAAAATTCCCAAACTTCTCCTTTGATTGATGGATGAACACCCTGACCAGGAAACAAGTTCAAAATTCAGTGAATAGGATGCTGCAGTTTCACATCATGGAGAGGCTATAGCCCAATGGATCTAAGACCATATATGTTCATCAGTTTGATTTTGTTTATTTCTTAATTAAAAAAATTTCCTGTTGGTGAAAAGAAATGAAAAGACATTTGTACTTGCTACAAAATAACTACATTAGCATATACTAATCAGTTGATAGACGATTTTTATGCTATTTGCACAAATTTTTACAGTATAACTTTAATCCTACATATGATAATCTATCTCTCTCTCTCTCTCTCTCTCTCTCTCTCTCTCTCTCTCTCTCTCTCTCTCTCTCTCTCTCTCTCTCTCTCTCTCTCTCTCTCACACACACACACACACACACAGGACCTGCTCCTATAGTGGGAGGTTCTGAACCAGTGTACGAATCGCCTCATTCACATTCCTTATTTATTTTTATCATATATTCATATGCCTTAACAGGTTTGAACTTCATTCATGGGTTAGGAAAATACTTCTTCATTTCAATAGATTGGAGATCTGTTTGATTCAATTAGTAATAGGCGCTGATTTTTTGCCCTTCAAGAGTTCCTTCTGAGGCAATTCATACCATCTACACAAATGTTTTAATAGGTTTTAATCCAAGGTTTCATTCCCCCAAAGTTTCAGCAGTAGAATTATCTTGAATGGCATTGAAGATCCATATATGGAAGGAATTTACTTACCCCACGTTGAATTCGGCTAAGAACTTTTGCAATATCCAAATAGCCTTCCTGAGAAAATGCAGCATGCCATCTTCTTGCACTGAGAGTTTTTCCAGACTGCAGAGATAAAAGATTGAAATCATCGGGCTCTCTATGAAAAAAAAAAGCTTTGAAAGAGACCATGATGATATGGAATCTTTGAACTGATTCTCAAAATGCATGGTGTAAATTGTAAAATAGTCTGCTAGGAGCATAAACAGCTCAATCAGGCCAAGTGTTCCATACATATGGTCCTATCTTTCAATTATATGGATCATTTCTTCGGTGAGAGTTGAGACACACGGAGCATTAGAAGAAAATTCTTCACTTACCATCCAAGTTTTCTAATTGGTTAAAATTTGAAGTTAAATATGGACTTCCAGTTTTATTTTCTCTTTTATTGTCAACTTGCAAGCCAACTATCTATCACAAGAATTGTTTGGTGTATAGGGGATCACCAAATGAAAAGTCTCAAACTGAAGGGTGTAAAACCTGCCTCCAATGAATGGCGACCCAAATAAACTGTTGATTCTCTCGAAACACATCAAGAAAGTAGGACTGTAGGAGTAAACAATCTAATTTAAATATGCATAAAAATGATTAGCATTGCTGAAGGACAATAATATGAGAAAGTGAAAAAGAGATAGCAAAGATGGAATAGCTAGGAATGCTAAGTAGAATTTGTTGGGAAGTCCCACATCCCACATTGCCTAAGTAATAGGCTTGACATATCTTAATATACCTGTATGGGCCTTCCACCTATTAGCTTAAGCTTTTGGGTTGGTATATGGTTTCTTACATGGTATCAGAGCAGGTTTCGATCCCGTTGTTCTTGTGTAGCCCACGTGACAGGCCCGTCCATGAAATCTGTTGGGCCTGCACGTGAGGGAGAGTGTTGGGAAGTCCCACATCCCACATCGCCTAAGTAATAGGCTTGACATATCTTAATATACCTGTATGGGCCTTCCACCTATTAGCTTAAGCTTTTGGGTTGGGTTGGTATATGGAATCACACAGCTGATTAGCATTTAAACCCATAAAATATGGCATGGTGACAAATGCTTGAAATAAACATTGGAAACTCCTAAATGAAGCAAATATTTGCAAGTGTCTTTTATACTTTCCACAAAAGAACACACACAAAAACATATGAAGAGAAAATCAAGAGACCTACCATGGGCTTGAAACGGGCTTTTGGGACATCCTTCATGCATTCTGGTCTTATTGCATAGAACCTCTCAGTATCAGAGTCCCCTGCTGCCTTCATCATATGAAAACTCAGAACCTTTGCACAAGAACCCTGCAATCAGAATAAGACTCCAAGTCTGATTTTGCATGTCACATCATTAGTATTTTTACTACACAAAACAGCATAAGAGCATTCTCCTGATAAAACCCAAATCTATGAAATTGCTAAAAGTATGGATTCATCATTTTCCCACCAAATTCAAGCATTCAAACTTCAGTATGTAATCGACCTTTGCAATGCAAAGTCGAACATTCTCTTAATCTTATAAACATTCTTCAACAAAAACCATCCCCCAAGTCTTCAATGTTAATGAATAAAATCATCAACAAACCCAACTCTTCCTTCTCTGAGTGAGAGACATTGTGCTCTGGCAGAGCAGCGGGAAAACAATATGCATGCAACCCATGAATCCAAATATGGCATACGTGCGCATCAAGCCAGACCATCCAATTCAGAAAACCAGAATGGGTGAGTCGTGTACCAAAATTGCAATGATCTGATGATTATCAATGGCCATCAACAGTCCATATTCGATGGGTGAAAATGGTTAGAATCATTCGATCAATATCCTACAGGTACATGCTCATCAACAATGAGACTCATGGTTTGCACAACATAAAATCTGGATTGATGCACAACTACATCACATGCATGGTGGATATGTACATGAGAATGATCTATCATAAAATCTTCCACATTTCCTAATCTACACAAATTTTCACGCTTTTCAGTCTCCTTCCTGTTATCGGTTGGTCACAGCGATGGCTGACAGGAACATAATAAGATTATTGGGGAAGCTGGCAAAAGCTTGAAGCCTGCACACCCACCCACCCACCCCCTCTCTGAGAAGGGAGTGCCTAATCAATGCAGCATTTCCTCCACAACGGAAAATCATCACTTTCACATATCCAATTGATGTTTTCTGAGGACACATTTGTGTAAGTCAATTGAAAGTTTCTAACCTTCAATTCTACAGATTTTCCTACCGAATCAACAGTTCCTTGGAAAACCCAGTTTTTTTTCTCTCTCTCTAAATCCATCCTGCAATTTCTCAATAACCCATATCACCAAATTTCATTATAGCTCAAACTTGAATTGAGACATCAAAATGAAAATGAAGATGCCCCATTTCCCCAAAACTTTCATTCAAATATATGAAAACCATACAAAGTGACTAGGCCCAACTTCAAATGATTTCAGGAGAAATTTCAAAAAGAAGGCAATGAAATCAATTTTCCATCTATACCTCAGATGAGCTTTTTCAAATGTTGATAGAGGAATGGGTCATCAGACCGCAAATTGGTTTTCCCGCGCTTTTGGACGGCAATGATTGATTCAACTTCTAACGAACTTTCGCGGGAGTTAAAGATTCCGGAATTTTCAGAGGAAGGTAAGAAGAAAGAGAGGTGAATGAGAAATGGAAGAGGAAAATTAGAGTTTTGTTTGATGGATAGAGGAGAGAAATTTAAGGACAAATTTAACTGTTTCTTGTTGGATTTAGACAAGGGATTTGATCCGTTGGTTTCTTTGAACTTTTTTTTTTTTTTTTGAAGTATAATTAACAACATGGAACTCTTTGTATCCTAACCATCCATTGCTACATCTGAGTGGGCCATGGCCTAACATTTATTTCCTAACCATCCATTCAGTCATGGGCTTCATCTAGAGTATAGGCCATAATTTATCATATGACAATTAATGTGATTGATAAATACAATTCATCGTTATCATTATCATCATCAAAGCCTTCTCCCAATCATATTGGGATTAACTACATGAATTTTTATTCTTATCTCCCATCTATCATGTGCCAAATTTTCAAATAAGTCGCATATTTATTTTTTCTAGCTCTATCCACATCCTCATCGGCCTATCTTTTTTTTTATTTTTTTGTGGGCTATCAATCTATATAGCCAATCTTTTTCCCTATTTAGGCCGTTGCTGGCCTAGGTTTAACATGCCCAACTAAAACTCCCAGTCCACAACCACCAGATTACTACCTCATAAATGAATAAAATCCAGCACTTCCCATGCAGTATTAATTCAGCAATACAGATGTCCGAATGCAATTTTCAATGCAGTCCCCAAGTCAGCAAAGCTAGCCCCATGCAGCCATGTGTCCTGCAAGTGATACAGCTCCGACATCACCAATGCATCCTTCATCAATTTCTAGACTACATAAAGTCAAGAGCATTAATACATGTCATTATCTTGTATTCATTAAAATAAAGCCAATCTGGATTCTCTCATTCGTAAAAATATAAAAAACTCCACCAAAAGTCCACTTTTGTGAGCTAGGAGTACTATTCCAAATAAAGTAATCCATGGATCACTATTCCACTATTCCAAATCAAGAGTTATGGAAATCAAAGTCATTGGAGTGCATGCCTTACTGGCCAATGTAATTTTCTAATGCGAAAGCACCTTTCTGATTTGTCCAATCATATCAAATATTTGGAATCAAAAATTCAAATGCTTGAACAACAATGTGCATCGTCACCTCTCCCTCCAATTGAATACAGACAACAAATCTTGGAAAGGGTTGATACTCTTCTTCCGGATGATTTAGCTACAAGAATTAGAGGAGAAACTCTATCTTGTCAGATCATGGAGCGATTAATTAATCAAGCATCCTATCTCAGCTGGGCCACTGGCTTTTCCAAAGATGTTCTTACCCGCTGAAGAATTTGATATTTCTTCTATTGAACAAGGTCTAGTTCATCGTTTCATTCTCGACAGAGACAATTTAGCAATTCATCGATAGTTGTCTGCAATTGTCAAATATGCTCTCAGTTGCCTTGGCATCACCAAGCGCAATCTTCTCATGACAATCTCTTCCACTCTTGGAGAAAGAGATGAATTCCGATTTTATCAACCATATCAATTATGGATCCTTAAGAATTATGAAGATGGAGATTTATTTTGTCAAAAATACAGCTTTCCAATCAATGATTATGAACATCTTCCTGATCGAAATTGGAATCAAGCAGAACAATTTGAATCCTCAGATGCTGCAGATCTTAGTCACAACCTGGAGCGTCTACAATTTTACAATATTCAAGCTGATCAAAATCAAAGATTCATCAATCTCAAAAGACATCTTGAATTCGCTCGTACTTTTAAGCGACTCTGGAGCGATGGTCGTCGCGTAGTATGTATTGATGAAGATCTTGCGGACGATACATTCGTTTATTATGATCCCTTTTGAGCTGGCCATACAGTCCTTGATGAGATTCTCGAAACATTTCAAAATGCATCGTCTCTTCATGTTACTGAAAGAACAAAGAGACAGCTTATCAAGCTCTTCCAAAGAGAAAATGACTATGGAATATGGACTCCCAATCCACAACCACCAGATTACTACCTCATAAATGAATAAAATCCAGCACTTCCCATGCAGTATTAATTCAACAATACAGATGTCCGAATGCAATTTTCAATGCAGTCCCCAAGTCAGCAAAGCTAGCTCCATGCAGCCATGTGTCCTGCAAGTGATACAGCTCCGACATCACCAATGCATCCTTCATCAATTTCTAGACTACATAAAGTCAAGAGCATTAATACATGTCATTATCTTGTATTCATTAAAATAAAGCCAATCCGGATTCTCTCATTCATAAAAATATAAAAAACTCCACCAAAAGTCCACTTTTGTGAGCTAGGAGTACTGTCACGACCCAAATTCCGGGGCCCTGTCGGATATTCGGAGCGTGATAACTTGGCAATGTATACCATTTATTTATCAAATTATTCGCATAAGAGATTTGGCATATAAATCAACTATAATTCCTTTTAATTTAATTAAAGTCAAACAACATCAAAATTCTCTGAATATTCCAAATCCCTATGTTCTAACTCAAATAATAATGTACTAATCATTAAATCAATTGCTAAACAAAAGTTAAATCTTCTGTCACTCATATGAATATTTCTCGCTCTCTCTCTTCAGCCACGCATGCCAAAATCTACGTGCTGAACGTCATCTGATTTATCTCACCTGCAGTAAGATTACCTGAAGGGGGCAACACAACATCAGTATTACTGGTGAATGAATATTCCTAATTACATAAGCAACATAAAACATAATATCACATGATTAACATAATTGAATCAATATATTAAATGCACAATAATACATTCATAAATATATATCCGTGCCCATGCACCTTACCACGCCTCAAAGGCCTATTGTATACATGTATACCGGTCCTTATGACCCTGTCTCATCGGACACGTCCCCTATGGACCAGCCGCTATAATGGCTCGGACACTAAGTCCAACATCCCCTGTCCGGGATCTCATCATCTCATAACAACCACAACTCACTATTATTATCAATCTTCCCCATATACATATCAATAGTGTGGGCCCCACCCTTACTAAGTTCATTGTTTACTGCCCCACTCCAATTCAAAATTGGTATTATCAGAGTAGGGTTGGTCCACACCATAAAACAATACATAATATGCAACAAGTAAACATCATGCATATATTTGTTCATAACTAAATTAATCAGCCATTTACTCACCAACAATTAATCATTTAACCTTTAAGTTATCTGCATATACACTTTGTATGATCATCTCCTACCAATCCTGGGCCAAGCCCAATTATACATGTCACACGTCCATGAACAGAACCAATAAACAGAACCAATACTGGTTGGTTTTTCTACGCCTGATGGCACACTTCTTATAACATCCAGTGGGCCCCGACGGTCTAAATCACGATCAGGTCTACTCCCTAGGGTTACTCAAGTATATGCTTTACTCTCAATGGATTGGATTCACCTACGGATATCTTTGCTGGGCCCCACAAGATTAACAGACACAATTCAAATTAATAATTTACCCTTATGGTTAATAAAATTGAAGTTCCTGGATAACTGGTCAGATGGAGACCAGGCCACATGAGACCACCACCATTAGGATCGTCTCTGAGTCTACTTCAAGACGTGGGGTCCTAATCCACCATTGGTTTAGTTAGTGGGTCCCACCATAGATGTCGACCCAAGAGTCTGTTGCCGTCAGTTTCACGCATGTAAGATTCCAAATTTGATATCCAGTGGGTCCCACTCACATAATCCATGATCAGCCATCTAGGTGATGGTCGACCCCTACTACTCTATCATCCTATTGGATCTGATCCCTCATCAGATGATGTTTTAGGGTCCACAAGTCCAAACGTGATTTACCCATTTTCTGTACAAGTAATGCCTGACTGTATTTGATTTCCTTGATCAGTGGGTCCCACTGATCCTAATGCAAGATGTTCCACTCCACTAGGGTCGCCCATCAATCCTCTTCCAGATATGGGGTGTTGATTTTTTATCAGGCCCACTGATGGGTCCCACAGCCCTCCATTGTCTAATATCACCATGTCGACAGTCTCTGTTTCAACAGATATTCAAGCCTATTCATGGATTTGCATTATATTCTACTTGTATCATTCCCATATTCAATTACATAGGACTTCTTAACCAAAACAGATCATCTCAATATAGAATAATCAAATCACTTCTTCAATATTAGTTCTTCTTTAACACAGAATATCCAATTCATAATTCAATATCAACCATCTTACTTATCTACTAATTAATTAGGAAGATCCACTCACCTTTGATACGTGATTGTAGCTCTTGCGATGTGCGGATGCGAATAGGACATCAATCTTCCTCTCCTTCTCCTAGATTGCAGCCCACAATCTTTCTCATAATTTTTCCAACTTAAATCACTACAATAGGGTCGTGGGTTTGCTTATGCATCAATATATAAGGAGAAGGCAAGTCCTAATCCAAATATATCTCTAGTTTCCTCTATTATAGTTGTTATACAACTCCAATCCCAAAACAAACGTGGGACACTTTCCAATTCCTAATTCCTTAATAAGTAGTATTACTAATTTCACACAAAAAGAGAACCACTAAAGTGCTACCTGGGCCAGACTAATCTTGGCCCATAATACAGGATATTACAAGTACTATTCCAAATAAAGTAATCCATGGATCACTATTCCACTATTCCAAATCAAGAGTTATGAAAATCAAAGTCAACAATATTGGAATTCAATGTCAACAATACAGCTTCAAGTCCATGCAGTCTCCGCAGCCTCAGCTGAGCATACAGTATATCCTGCACCCTGCAGCACATACAGCGATAAATTTATCAGCCGACTGTCAGACGCATGCAGTAATAGTCGCTATGCCATCCGTCAGCAATGAAGTCAGTTCACTCATGCAGCAGCAACAGTAATGCATATTATATGCAACAGTGATACAATACAAATGGCGTATACATCTTATCCCATTGCGGATCTCAAATACATTTCAAATGTAATTCATTATGATAGTCTATAAATAGGGAATGTGAGCCCTTGTCTCACAACAACAATCCAATAGATACACTTGTAACTCTTCCGCTTTCTTTCCTTTCTTTCAATTCAGTCTTACTGAGAGTTTACTGGTTCGATCCTGGTCGAGTCCATTTGGTATCAGAGTCATCCCAGTCTTCTCTCCTTGTAAGGATATTTTATCAATGAAGTATCAATTCCTTTATCCATTTTAATAGCTTTTCAAGCTTTCAATTATTTCAGTCTATTTGCAAAAAATTTGCATGCATCATGTCTCTTTCTTTCTTTTGGTTATTTGTTTGTTGATTGCATAGTATAATCGAATCTATGTTAGTTAGTTGCATTTCTGAATTTTGATCTAATTTGACTAGATAGAGTTAATCGATTGTTGTTGCTAAAAAGAGTGATTTGGGTCTGAGGCCCCCTTGTTGCGTCGCCTTTGTTGCCCGTTAGCCAAGAGAGTGTTTAGGGCTTTGTGGCGTAAACCGTTGACAGGCCACCAATCAGTCTGATTAGTGATAATAATTAATTAACTCTATCTAGTCAAATTAGATCAAAAATTCAAATGCTTGAACAACAATGTGCATCGTCACCTCTCCCTCCAATTGAATATAGACAACAAATCCTGGAAAGGGTTGATACTTTTCTTCCGGATGATTTAGCTGCAAGAATTAGAGGAGAAACTCTATCTTGTCAGATCATGGATCGATTAATTAATCAAGCATCCTATCTCAGCTGGGCCACTGGCTTTTCCAAAGATGTTCTTACCCGCTGAAGAATTTGATATTTCTTCTATTGAACAAGGTCTAGTTCATCGTTTCATTCTCGACAGAGACAATTTAGCAATTCATCGACAGTTGTCTGCAATTGTCAAATATGCTCTCAGTTGCCTTGGCATCACCAAGCGCAATCTTCTCATGACAATCTCTTCCACTCTTGGAGGAAGAGATGAATTCTGATTTTATCAACCATATCAATTATGGATCCTTATGAATTATGAAGACGGAGATTTATTTTGTCAAAAATACAGCTTTCCAATCAATGATTATGAACATCTTCCTGTCAAATGTAGATCAAGAAAATTTCAATACAGATCTCGCCATCAAATGCAGCCTTCATTACTTCCAATGCAGTATTAAATCAGCAATACAGATGCCCGAATGCAATTTTCAATGCAGTCCATGGGTCAGCACAGCTATCCCCATGCAGCCATGTGTCCTGCAAGCAATAAAGTTCCTTCATCTCCTCCATCAATTCCTAGCTTACATCAAGTCAAGAGCATTAATACATGTCATTATCTTGTATTCATTAAAATAAAGCCAATCCGGATTCTCTCATTCATGAAAATATAAAAAACTCCACCAAAAGTCCACTTTTGTGAGCTAGGAGTACTATTCCAAATAAAGTAATCCATGGATCACTATTCCACTATTCCAAATCAAGAGTTATGGAAATCAAAGTCAACAATATTGGAATTCAATGTCAACAATACAGCTTCAAGTCCATGCAGTCTCCGCAGCCTCATCTGAGCATACAGTATATCCTGCACCCTGCAGCAAATACAGCGATAAATTTATCAGCCGACTGTCAGACGCATGCAGTAATAGTCGCTATGCCATCCGTCAGCAATGAAGTCAGTTCACTCTTGCAGCAGCAACAGTAATGCATATTATATGCAACAGTGATACAGTACAAATGACGTATACATCTTATCCCATTGCGGATCTCAGATACATTTCAAATGTAATTCATTATGATAGTCTATAAATAGGGAATGTGAGCCCTTATCTCACAACAACAATCCAATAGATACACTTGTAAATATGGCGGATTCGTTCAAGAAGTTTCTTCTTCTCATGGTTCCGTCATTAAAGATGATTCTGATGCAACACTGCCACCGTCAGGAGCAGCCGATGAATTCTAACATAAAGAAATTTTTGTCTACATTCAGCCTTGTCAAATGCAGATCAAGCAAATTTCAATACAGATCTCGCCATCAAATGCAGCCTTCATTACTTCTAATGCAGTATTAATTCAACAATACAGATGCCCGAATGCAATTTTCAATGCAGCCCACGGGTCAGCACAGCTATCCCCATGCAGCCATGTGTCCTGCAAGCAATAAAGCTCCTTCATCTCCTCCATCAATTCCTAGCCTACATCAAGTCAAGACGTAAATACATGTCATTATCATGTATTTATAAACAATTCACTCCTATAAAGCCAATCCGGATTCTCTCATTCATGAAAATATAAAATACTCCACCAAAAGTCCATATCATGGAAAATTCATCTCTACACAATAAATGCCACCTTCCCCATGTCATTCTCATACCTTTAAAGGGTTTCATTCAATTTCGTATCAAAACTCCATAAAGAATTCCTACAAATACAATAACTTTAGCAAAGTCAACAAAAAGGGCTCCTTTCTGGATACTCCACCATCCCATTTCAATTATCAAATGCATCCATTTCCCCTGCAGTCAATGCAATGACTTCAAAGTCAACAATACAGCCTCAAGTCGATGCAGTCTCCGCAGCTTCAGCTGAGCATACAGTATATCCTGCACCCTGCAACAAATACAACGATAAATTTATCAACCGACTGTCAGACACTGCGTGACCGGGATCGAACCAGTAAACTCTCAGTAAGACTGAATTGAAAGAAATGAAAGAAAGCGGAAGATTTACAAGTGTATCTATTGGATTGTTGTTGTGAGACAAGGGCTCACATTCCCTATTTATAGACTATCATAATGAATTACATTTGAAATGTATTTGAGATCCGCAATGGGATAAGATGTATACGTCATTTGTACTGTATCGCTGTTGCATATAATATGCATTACTGTTGCTGCTGCATGAGTGAACTGACTTCATTGCTGACGGATGTCATTGCGATTATTACTGCATGCGTCTGACAGTCGGCTGATAAATTTATCGTTGTATTTGTTGCAGGGTGCAGGATATACTGTATGCTCAGCTGAAACTGCGGAGACTGCATGTACTTGAGGCTGTATTGTTGACTTTGAAGTCATTGCATTGACTGCAGGGGAAATGGATGCATTTGATAATTGAAATGGGATGGTAGAGTATCCAGAAAGGAGCCCCTTTTGTTGACTTTGCTAAAGTTATTGTATTTGTAGGAATTCTTTATGGAGTTTTGATACGAAATTGAGTGAAACCCTTTAAAGGTATGAGAATGACATGGGGAAGGTGGCATTTATTGTATAGAGATGAATTTTCCATGATATGGACTTTTGGTGGAGTATTTTATATTTTCATGAATGAGAGAATCGGATTGGCTTTATAGGAGTGAATTGTTTATAAACACATGATAATGACATGTATTTATGTCTTGACTTGATGTAGGCTAGGAATTGATGGAGGAGATGAAGGAGCTTTATTGCTTGCAGGACACATGGCTGCATGGGGATAGTTGTGCTGACCCGTGGACTGCATTGAAAATTGTATTCGGGCATCTGTATTGCTGAATTAATACTGCATTGAAAGTATTGAAGGCTGCATTTGATGGCGAGATCTGTATTGAAATTTGCTTGATCTGCATTTGACAAGGCTGAATGTAGACAAAAATTTCTTTATGTTAGAATTCATCGGCTGCTCCTGACGGTGGCAGTGTTGCATCAGAATCATCTTTATTGACGGAACCATGAGAAGAAGAAACTTCTTGAACGAATCCGCCATATTTATTCATAAGGGGATTTCTGAGAAATAAAATTTCATTCTGCATACGCTGAATTTCTTTGAGAAGATCCATATGCTGCTGAGTATTGATGGGAGTTGCAGGAGATGAGGTTGTACCATGAACAACATCTTTGAAGCTTTTTGATAAAATTGGATTAGGAGTGATCTGCTTCTTGATTTGAGGATTAGCTGTATTGGGTTGTATAATAAGAGAAGCTTGAGGAGAAGAGTGATGAGATTTATTGAGAAATTGGGAAATGTCAAATTTATCCCACCATGATGGCTTCATTTCTTGGGATTTACCATATTCCCATCGGAGAATCCATGGAATAGTGGATGAAGAAATAAATTTTAAGAAGGAATATGAAGGTTCAGAAATTTCAAAACTAGATTGAGATTCAAATGTTTGATAATGGCTTAATAAAGCTTCTGGAAGGATGCAGGATTGTGCGCCAAAGCGGAGCCACCAATTATGCCAGAACCAACAAGGAATGTTTTGATTGCATTTAGAAGAAAAGCTAATGTACAAAGAATGGGATCTTTTTGAATTTTGATATAGCAAAGTATATTCCCTAGCATTCATGTAGTCATAATAATCATAGGGCCAAGAACTCTCATTGGGAATTTGGGATTGATGACAGTTTTTGGTGAGAATAGATTGTCAGCCCAATCAGTGAGAGTATGAATATGCATAATCTTCATTTTTGAAAAGGCATGTTCTCCATCTCTATCTTCATGAGTGATGATAGCACTTTTTGTCTAAATCAGAATTGCTTCATAGTACTTATGAGAAATATTGGGGGCTTTTGGAACAAAATGGCAATTTTTTCGGTAGAGTTTTGAGAGAATTTGATCAATTGTAAGGTTGGCATGGATTTTATCATCAAGGAAGAAAAGAGCAAATTCAAAGATCTTAATGTATTGAGATTTTTTGAAAGGACTGGAACGATAGGGTGCTTGCAGCATGGGAGAACGATTTAAGGTATTGAATTTATTGTTGGAAAGAATATTTATTGTATCAATGACTGGATTTTTTCCTTTTCCTTTTGGATGCATCTTTGCTCACCTTGTTTCTACCCTGTAAAAATTCACGAGATAGAAAATCGGGAAGAGAATTTGAAGAACCTTTTATATATTCAATGTCAAAATAAAAAATAGCAAGTAAAGCTTGCCAACGAGCAAAAATTTGTTTTGATGCAAGGTTTTTGACATCATTTTCCAAAACTTCTTTTGCAGATTTGCAATCAATTCGTAAAAGAAATTTTTGATTCAGAATATCACTTTGAAATTTGAGTATGCATGAGACTATGGCAAGGACTTCTTTCTTTATTGTAGAGTAATTTTGTTGAGTAGCATTCCAAGTGCCAGAATAAAATCTAATAATTTGTTCTTTTGATTGTGCAGTTCTTTGGAGTAGGATTCCTCCAAATCCTATTTCAGAAGCATCTGTTTGGATTATTTTAAATAAATCTGGATTTGGAATATTTAAGCATGGCAATGATTTTACTTTTTGTTTTATTTTTTGTATTGCTTCAGTGTGTTGAGGAGTCCATTGATCTGCTGAATTTTTTAAACATTTTTGTAAAAGATTTCTTTCTTTAGAGAGGTTTTGATAAAAATCAGATACATAATTTAGACATCCTAAAAATCTTTGGAATTGTTTTTTATCTGTGATTTCATCAGGGAAATTGTCAGCAAATTTGATTACTCTTTCAACAGGAGTTATCATTTTGTTTGATATTTTATAACCAAGAAATTGTATTTCTGTTTGGAAAAGTTTTATTTTTCTTTGAGAAAGGACTAAGCCATTTTTCTTGGACTAAGCCATTTTTCTTTATGATCCATTTGAAAGTCTTTAAATGTTTCCAGTGATCATCAATAGATTTAGAAAAGATTAAAATATCATCAATGTAAACAATTGAGAAATTTTTATAAGGGTGAAAGATTTCATTCATCATTTCTTGAAAGGCTGAAGGAGCATTTTTTAGCCCAAAAGGCATGACATTCCATTCATAATGGCCAAAAGGGACAGTAAAGGCGGTTTTATATCGATCTTTTTCTTCGACGTGTATTTGCCAAAATCCTGATTTGAGATCAAATTTTGAAAATATAAAGGCTTCATATAAACGAGTAATAAGATCTTGTTTATTAGGAATTGGATATCTGATTGATTGAAGGACTTTATTTAATGGTTTATAATTGATAACGAGGCGAGGAGCCCCTCTTTCCTTTTCATGAGCATTTTCAACAAAAAAGGCTGCACAACTCTAGGGAGAATGTGATTTGCGGATTAATTTCTTTTGAAGCAAATCTTTAATTTCTTTATCACATAATTCTAAGAGTCTAGGACTCATTTGTGATGGCCTTGCTTTAGTAGGAATATCTCTTTCATTAAAAGTAGAAATATATGGTAAGGATACTAAATGCTTTTTTCTATGCCAAAAGGCAGAAGGTATCTTAGAACAACATTCTTTTATTAGAGAGGTTTGGAAATTATTAATTTTATTTTCATATGCTTTTGATTTTAACTAATCCTCAATTCGACAGAGATAAATGTCATTTTTAAGATTTTTAATATATTTTTCTTTATTAGATATGAGTAGATTTATTTGATTGATTTTTCCAAGATTTGAGAGTATAGAAACAGGTTGAAAATTAAGATTAGAAATTTTTTCAAAGGATTTTACTTCAAGAAATTGTTTTAAAGTAGTAGCATCAATGATGAATTTGTCTTGAGCATTTAATACATTTATTGTGGAATAGGAGGGATGTAATTTATTAATTTCTTCTTGATCAGAGATGTTTTCTTCGAGATGAGTTTGTAAAAGTAATGTTTTAGATGTAGAATCTTGTACGAAGGATTTGGTTTGAGAAGTTGAAGATGGAGTTGCATTTAATGTACTAGTATTTGACCTCTTGTATCTAGATTGAGAATAGGTTTCGGGAAAATAGTTATTAAAGTATTATTATTTAGGTCTGTATGCTTTATAGTTTCTAACGGGGGGTGAACCGATTCAACTTTACCTTTCTCGGTTTCCCATGTTTGTATGGATTTATTAATTGTCATCATTACAGTTCCTTTATTATTTATTTTTGACGAAAGCCAATCAAAGAAAGGGATATTTCGCCGTTCTTGATTCATTTGTTCGTACCATAATTCTTTTACTTGAGATCTCTCAAATTTAGAAAATTTGGTAAAAAACCATTTTGTCTTTGGATGTTTTAATAAATCTTGTTGAAGGAATTGTTTATCAATTTCGAAATCATGTATTACTTCATTAGGTTCATGAATTAAGGAGATTGTATTGATTGAGGCATCAAAATCGGATTCAGTTAATTTTACTGATTGTATATCTTCTTCTTTTGCGTCTGAATAAACAGGGAAAGCTATGCCTGTAGGATGAATTGAGGGTGATGGAGGAATAGATGTTTGATGAAAATTAGAAGAGGTTGATTTATAAGATCCAGCTTCTGAAGGGATTGTCCAATCTTGGATTGATTTTTCTATATCATCAAAACTTATTTCTTCTAGATTTTTAATTGAAATTTTATTTATTATTGGCATGATGGATGATGATGCAGAAGAAGAATTAGAAGCTGTGTTAGAAGATGAATTTCTTCCGAATGATCTAAAAATTCCAGACATCATTAATTAATTATTATCACTAATCAGACTGATTGGTGGCCTGTCAACGGTTTACGCCACAAAGCCCTAAACGCTCTCCTGGCTAACGGGCAACAAAGGCGACGCGACAAGGGGGCCTCGGACCCAAATCACTCTTTTTAGCAACAACAATCGATTAACTCTATCTAGTCAAATTAAATCAAAATTCAGAAATGCAACTAACTAACATAGATTCGATTCTACTATGCAATAAACAAACAAATAACCAAAAGAAAGAAAGAGACATGATGCATGCAAAATTTTTGCAAATAGACTGAAATAATTGAAAGCTTGAAAAGCTATTAAAATGGATAAAGGAATTGATACTTCATTGATAAAATATTCTTACAAGGAGAGAAGACTGGGATGGACTCGACCGGGATCGAACCAGTAAACTCTCAGTAAGACTGAATTGAAAGAAAGGAAGTCATTTTCTCTTTGGAAGAGCTTGATAAGCTGTCTCTTTATTCTTTCAGTAACATGAAGAGACGATGCATTTTGAAATGTTTCGAGAATTTCATCAAGGACTGTATGGCCAGCTCGAAAGGGATCATAATAAACGAATGTATCGTCCGCAGGATCTTCATCAATGCATACTACGCGACGACCATCGTTCCAGAGTCCCTTAAAAGTACGAGCGAATTCAAGATGTCTTTTGAGATTGATGAATCTTTGATTTTGATCAGCTTGAATATTATAGAATTGTAGACGCTCCAGGCTGTAACTAAGATCTGCAGCATCTGAGAATTCAAATTGTTATGCTTGATTCCAATTTCGATCAGGAAGATGTTCATAATCATTGATTGGAAAGCTGTATTTTTGACAAAACAAATCTCCGTCTTCATAATTCATAAGGATCCATAATTGATATGGTTGATGAAATCGGAATTCATCTCTTTCTCCAAGAGTGGAAGAGATTGTCATGAGAAGATTGCGCTTGGTGATGCCAAGGCAACTGAGAGCATATTTGACAATTGCAGGCAACTGTCGATGAATTGCTAAATTGTCTCTGTCGAGAATGAAACGATGAACTAGACCTTGTTCAATAGAAGAAATATCAAATTCTTCAGCGAGTAAGAACATCTTTGGAAAACCAGTGGCCCAGCTGAGATAGGATGCTTGATTAATTAATCGCTCCATGATCTTATTTTAAAAAAATCAACTTTATCAAAACAAATTTTCTCATGATTGTAATGAACATAATGAGGGGTTGATACTATTTGTTATGATATTATAATATATATCATTCTCTACTACATTCATTTTGTGCATATATTATTTCATAATTGATCAACATTCTTCTCTATAGGATATAATTGATCCAATCATTGGAGTGTAAAATCTTTTCTTCAATCATGTTTAATGATGTATGAATTTGTTAATCACGTTATTTATAATACGGTCAATCTTTGAGCGGCCAAACTTCAACTTTTATTGGAGTAAAATATATGGACATTTAATATTCGGTAACGTCATTTATTTTAAGAATTTTAGATTTTTTTTAATAGATGGGCTCCACTCTTCATTTCAGACTCGCAAATTCACATAAGAGCATACGTTAAACTCTAAACTCTAACCCATCCTCACAAAAAAAGTCCACCAAATAATTGGTGTGGGTCCCATTCATGTATTTATGTGGCCATTTTAGAGTGTGAAATCCATGTGAAGACCACCCAAATTGAGAATATTGAGAGTTGAGACCTTTTAGCCCCATCATATGAATTGTAGTGGGGTCCAAAAACCATGTTCTCAGCTTTAAAAGTTATAGTCAGTTTATAGCTGAATTTCTCTCTCTAGAGTCTTTTAATCCTTCAACAACCATGTGCCTGTGATGTTGAAAGCATAGCTTCTAACAAATCACATGCTAACCTAAAAATTTAAGCTCATAGAAAATGGTGTAACAATGTATATCAAGATTACAACACCCCCACACGTGCGGGCTCCTTCATGGAAATTATACCCTCCATGGGAGAATTATAGGGGCTCCGCTCGGAAATCACACCCTTAGTGAGAGACTACAAGGCATAATAGCCCCGGGGATTCAAACACTCGACCTCCCGCTACATGGCCAACATAAAAACTTAAGTTCATAGAAAATGGTGTAACAATGTATATCAAGTTTACAACATAGCACAAGTAAACATATTTTTTTTTTTTTACTCTAGGTTTCAAATATTGAAACAGATTTATGTTAGGCAATTCCAAAGCATCCCCCTATCAAACTGGATATTTGAGAAGATTATTCGCCCTGGTCCAATCTTCCTGGCCCCACTATTGATAAGATTATTCATCTGTCACATGTCACACTTCAATATGTGCCAATTTCAATCATAATTACCTAATTCGTAGTTGGATCAATTCCAATTTGAGTTCAATGTTCATAGTGTGAATTTTACATGCATCCTGATTGGAAAATTCAATAGGATAAGTTAATATAAATTGCTTTGTGATTTGATTGATTTGTAGTTCGTGTTAGATGAGTTTGATAGGTGATTTGAATATATAATTTCATAAAATTTGTAGTGTATCTAACATCCATAGGTGCAATGCTCCAAATATTCATGTTCTTTTTTGTACATTTTTCTTAAAATTGAGGGTATCCATACATATTGCTAACTTAAACCTCTAGACCATAGATGCTTCTGAATTATTGCTAAAAGAAATTTAACTTAAAAAATTGTTAGCTTTTTAGAAATCCCAAGATCATTGGGTATATACAAATAATACAAAATAATTAATGATAAATATTCTCAAATATAATAAATAATATCTCAATTTATTGTTTTTTCCTTTAATTCGAATGCCAAGAGAAGGCCGATCTCAGAGAGGGGTTTACAACTTCCCTAAACTTTTCTTTCTCTAGTAAGTAAGAGAAATCAAGAAATTAATTGTAATCAAGGGAAGAAACTGAAAGAGAATTTTATAAAACTTTAATAAAGAGAGAATCATTCCATCAAAGCAGGTTTTTGGAGATCTCTCTACTGTTATCTCCCTAATTGAGCACCTTATAAAGATAAGTTTTTAAAACTATTTTGATCATAGAAAGCTATCTTTTATTGGATGTTCTAGAAAGGAGTGAGTCTCATGTAGTCATGTGGGCCACACTCACTTAGTCCAACAAAATTATCATGACCAAATGATTCTCAATCGGCATAGATGAAGAGCTATTGAAAAGGAAAGGTACGTCTCAAGGGATTAGATTAATCACGGTGAGCACTCAATGAGAATTTTTAAAAAAAATGGACAGTAGCAAGGTGGGGTGTCACAGAGGATTTGCTTTTTCTAAAACAATCATTAAAAATGGTTTAGATATTAAGTAAAGTAGGCATATTTAAAATCAAAACCATTGAAAACTAACCCCATCCTTTGACTCCCATAACATTTCTCCAAGGCCTAGAATCAAATTTGTTACATCCAAAACATGGTATTTACTTGTTTTCTTTTGTTAATCCAAATTGCATCACTTATACTATCATCCATCACTTATAAAGCCATCCATTCCCTTCTGTGTACAACAAAGCTTAAAGAGAAGAAAGAAGTTACTTTTGTCTTCCTCCTCTATTTCTCAGGTTCCCACCTTCTGGTCATCGTTCACACTTTTGATTTTTCATGCTTCTAATCCTTGTAGGACATGGCATGACGTGAAGACTCATTTGAGAAGATTCCAACAAGTGGGGGTTCCATGCTTTCCCTCCAATCAACTTTTTGGGTCTCCATCTTCTTTCTTGTTGAATTACTTCAAACTATGCACTTTTTTAAATCTAGGAACCAATGGGAATCAAAATGGGAATTGCTCGATTCGAGTTACAAAAAGGAGGATTGGCATCAGGCAGGCAGTAAAAGTCAAAATCTTGGCCCAACTCACATTGCCTAGATATGGCTTTAGTGATGTAGTATGGAATGAAATGATATGATTGAAAACATTATTTTGTCTAATGACTAAGTTTGATTAAGAATGCACTAATAAGGAATTTAATCAGATTGTCCCAACATCTATTCAATTCTTCCAGAAAGGCATGTTTACTAAAATCTTATTGATATAAATCCCCAGTGAAACATTGTCACTCCACATATCTTCTCTTATCCTCTAGCAAACCAACAAAACTGAGATGCACCAATGAGATCTAGTGAAACCATCTAGAAGACCTTTGGTGGGTATTTGGTGGCATTTTTGACAATTTTCTTTGTAGCAGCATCTCCAAGATCAATACCACAAATATCAGAAAGCCTTATGAGATACAATAAAACATCAGACAGCTCTTCTCCCAAATGCTCTTTGTCTGACTCTTCCCAGTTTGGCAAGCCTCTAGCCACCTCTCCTCTCCATTGGAATATCTCTGACAGCTCTCCAACTTCACCTACCTATTATGGAAAAAAGAAGAGGAAGAAATATATTTGGAAAGAAAATAAAAATTTATAGTATAAAAATCATTTCTTCCTCACTCATTTTCTCTTTCTTTTTATACATACTTTTTATTGGTTTTCCAAATCAGCCAGGGCCTGAAGATTGGCACTATAATCTGGTGGCTTGAAGTTGTCTCTAATGGACCCAGCATCTGATTATCCAGACCATTGATATGGGCCTCACAATACTCTAAGCAATGTCCCCATAAAAACAAGATTGAAGGATACTAAAAATTTAAAAGTGACAAAAAAATCTTTGTTTTACAAGAGAGAGAGAGAGAGAGAGAGAGAGAGAGAGAGAGAGAGAGAGAGAGAGAGAGAGAGAGAGAGAGAGAGAGAGGATTATATGATGCAAAGTGAAGCAGGGCATTTCATTCAGCCCAACATGCTGTCCAATTAAGATTTTCATGTACTATCAAATCAACAGCATTAGATCTGGATCATGAGAAGATGTGGTCACCCTATGGACAGAAATGCTGATATCACTTAGCTTGAATAAGTTGACAATAATTTTTCACCACTCATCATCACAAGAAACTGTAAGGTATGATTGAATAAGCAACGCTCATAAGCCAACTCAAGACATATGGGAGTAGGACAAGACTTAGATGATGACAATGGTCACATCATCCACTCCTCCAAAACTCAATGACAAAAAAGGTGGTATAATGAAAACCAATCAATTATAAAATAGAGAACTAGGTAAACTTATGTGGATGATGAAGAATACCATGGCAAGAAGTAGATTCCTTGGGCTGTGGTATTGTTCCCAGTCTCTTGCCTTTGCAAATTCTTCAAGCTTCTTTGAGAGATCTTTTAGACCAATATCCATCACTCTCTCTTCTCTCCCTTCTTCAGAGTCACCCATGCCTGCAGATTTCCCTTGGAGCCTATGGGGAGATGAGGAGAGCTCCTCCTGCTTTTAAAGAAGAAACAAAAGAAAGGAAATATACATCATATGGAAAGGTGCGTCTCTAATGCATACAGATTCTTCCACCCCACCCCACCTTAGCAAAATGGAAACTTCAATCTAAAATGAGAAAATGATGATGGAATATTGTCACTTTAGCCACGTATGGGCATTGAAGAAATCACAAAAGATACTTTTTCTAATTATGGGTGAGTAAACCAAAAATCATATCAACAGCACCCCAACAGGCCAACTGCAGTCAGTATATGAGGAAAGATTCTGATCATTATAGCCATTCATTGAATGAAGATGGCCCATTTACATGTTAAATGTGCTAACTTTTTTTCAGAAAAGCATGCAACAGAAACCCTCTCCTTTCCTCAAGGGCATCTTGGTCAGTTGATTTATACTTTTCAACTGCTGTTGCAATATGCCTATTCTCAATTCTCACCAAACCATTCTGACCAAGAAAAAGAGGTATTCCAAACATCACAAAAGGAACCCAGAAAATCACTGTTTGGATGTCCCACATCCACTTGGGGACCATCCCTTGTATCATCCAAATATCATGTAGATCGACTTCGGGTGGGAATTCATGAGCATCATTATCATATCAAAAGTTGGGCGGAAAAAGGTGAAGAACATCTTTCAGCTACTAAATGCAATCTCTATTTTTTGTCCCGCCCCTCACTAGATGTGGAGTGAATCATGTTCCAGATGCGATTCTGAGTACAATCGATGGGGAGATAAAGAGGTGATATGAACCACTGTATGTTGAGATGTTTGATGTTTGAAGAAAATGAATTGACTCTGCAGGACTAGTCCTGGTAAAATGAATTGTGATTAGTTCTGAATTACAATCATCTTACCTTTCTACTCGAAAGCTTAGGATATACCGGAATGAAGAAACATAATTTATATAACCAACCCCAACATAGTTGGAACTTGGAACAAAGCTCTAATGATGTTGATCACGACCGTGCGACTTGAATGCCGAGATAATCACGACCGTGCGACTTGAATGCCGAAATTTCCTTTTTTTGGGGTTTTGGTGTGTGTGTGTGGGGGGTGGTTGTTTCAAAAAATCTTAAGGATAAGGGTCTATAAGATTAGAGAAAAATTGAAAATTGTACTATTTTACTATATTTACTTGTGAGCACCCGGCTATAATCACAAATGAAAAATAAAAAATAAATTAAATAACTTCCTTTAATGTCATAAAATGGGACTAGTACAAGAAGTTTTGAAATAATAAAAGGTTGATGGATTGGGGCATGTAATTACTATATGAATCCCTAAAGCACTTCTATTTATAGTGACATGAAATTTCTTACCTAGAAAATAATTAGATCTAGTTTCTTTTAGATTTTGAATTAACATTTTAAAAATTCAATATGTCGTCACAACTTAATGGGCAAGCATTCAAAAGATTTAATTATGAGTGCCAAACTTAAGAGGTCTTGCATTCTAGGGGCAAAAGGAGTGAAGAAAAAGAGAAAGGAAAAAAAATAGAAAAGAGGAGGAGTTCACAATGCATACTTATTTGAGAAGGCCATAGTGAGTGAGTATTTTTTTTTTTTATTTGCTTTTTGCTTTTTGCTCAAATGAGTATGCATTGTGCACTAGTGAGTTGTCATGTAGAAAACAAATGAATAAAATAAGTAAGAAGATTCTTATGATTTTGTGTGTGATGAGTTATCTCTCTAATACATGTTGAAAAATAAACTATGCCCTTATATATTTTAAGAGTTCAACTCATTACACAAAGGAAAAAAAGAAGTTGAAGAGGGACAAACATGGAAAAAAGTACGAAGAGTAAAGAGCATAAAAATAGAAACATACTTAAAATATTCTCTCTTATGTTAAAGGAATCAAAACATTGAGGAGGGGCAATTCTACGTGCCTCCGCCGCTGACTAGTTCTACTGCTCATCCTAGGAAACACTAAACCTTCCGGCCATTACTTCTCTCATTTTGCTTTCATGGCATAGCTTCACATTCAAAAACTTGGAAAACGGAGGCAATTTAGAAGTTAGAAAAAAAATCTGCGAATTAAATATTCCATGTTTATATATAGATTTCCCTGTCTGCATCATTTCATTATGTAGTGATATTATTATACAAGGTTCCATTTCATCACGTGCTTAGTGTTTGTGTTTTGGGCCCACCAATCCATCATTAGGCACCAAAACAAGTGGAGATGCCTGCTGTCTGTTGTCATCCACTGATGTTAATTTAATGCACCAGTTATCAATATTTTAGTGAATCCAAACTTTAGTCTCCACCATTAGATTCAAATCAAATGATTGAGAGAAGAATGTCTTAGCTTACAGGGCACACAGATTGGTAAGTTGCAAGCTTTTGGCAGAAAGAAAAAGGTAATTAGGATGTCGAATGAAGATCATTGACATTTCAAATGAGTAAAATGAGATTAAAGAAATGGAGTACAGTAACAGCATAAACTTTCAAAGATGGTGGACATTATCCAATAAATAAACCTCTGTGGATTAGCATTACACTTGATTCCACATTCTTATTGCTCTAAGTTCTTTTTTTTTTCTTTTCATGTCTTCATATGTGCTCTGTTTTAGTATTATTAAACTAGGGTTGTGATGATTAGTTAAAATCCACCTTTGAAAGATGTCAAGTAAGACAGACAGCTAAGATTCTTGTGAGATTAAAACATCCCCAAAGGTAAAGAAATATTCCATTAGGATGACATTAAGAAATAGATGATATCCCAGAAGTCTTCACAACTATATTATAGAAATCATAGTCACCTTAGAAAAGTGCCCATGGGAAGTGCTATCATTCTATACCTTAGCATTTTCAGGTTTTGTGATCAGATCTAGGAAAGTGACCATGCTGAAATTCCAAGACATTTGAAACCGATATTCTGAGTGAAAGAATCAGCTTTTCTAGCTTTATTAAGTTGAAAGTGTTTGTATTTGGCTTGCAAATCAGGACAGAATTTTCTAAGATTCCATTAAGACTGAGAACCGAACGCAACGTTGTTGTTTTTGTGACTAGGAGTTCCCTAGAGAATGCCAAGCTAGAAAGACTAAAACTAGTATAGAGGCTTGTTTGGCAAGTCTCACATATCTAGTTGAAATAGAGCAGATTCAAATATATTTGTTTTATTTAGAGTTGTTTCAATTAGACACTCTTACAATAGACGTAAAATGACCTAAAATATTCAAACATCTATTTCGATCAAGACACAAAAAGTAGACTTGTCAAACAACACTCATTAGCATACATAACCCTTCTAATGAAACAATACCTCAAAACTATCATTATGATACTGGAGCCACTTTAAGTTGGGGTTTTTTTAGCATCAAGCATTTTGACTCACCTCATGGTAATGTTGGAGCTAAACGCGTTTCCAATGAAGACATCATCAGGACCATGGTTTTAGAAAATGGTTTTGGATATTGTATGGGTCAAAGCTGAAACCAATTCATGCCGGCCAATGTAACAGTACTACATTGATATGTCAGTTTGTTTGGACCTTTAGATATCTATGTTAACATAGTGCTATCAACTCAGTTTATGGCATGCATGGATAAATCAGGAATACTCCTGCAGCTTTAGAATATGGTCAATTAGCTTCAGGAAAAACTTAAACTCAGAGTACCCTTTCAGAAGCTGTGAAGTCATTTGGGTAAGAGTCAGAAACCCCCCCAATTCCAAGTAGTCATCAAGTCTACAGGGAACAAAACAACATTTTCCTTGACCCTTTGTTACATATAATTAGGTTCAGAGGAAGTAAAGCTAAATCTAAATGGAGATGAAGATTTTGCCTGTGAACGTGCCCAAAAAGTGGTTTATGATATTAGGTCCACCTCTATGCATGCCTATAACAATTATAAGGTAGGGTGATAAGGCACTAAGACAAATAAGAGGTAGTCATTTATAAACTCAAGTAAGAGTTGGGGGTTGGGAACTTGTGATATATACCATCTGAATTTCTTAAACTACACTTAAGCATAATTTTAGAACTCTTTTCTTTTCATATAACTATACATGTGATGCATAAATGAGCACAAATAAACATCATATATGAAAATTATTAATTCACATGTGTGCGTGATTGCATGTAAATGACCCCTTAACCTTTAGTATATGTGGCAAATTATTGGCACTCAAAATCCCACTTGAGATTGGGAGAAAAAGACTTGCATGATCATTCTTACAAAATCCATTATTTCAAGTGATCCATTGTACATTGAGGTCATGGCACATGGACAAGATATAAAATTTCTTCCATTTGAAACATAGAAGATATATAAATGTACAAACAAGACATGGAATATTTTCCATTTGTCAATAGGCGTACTTTAAGCTATATTTACCTATATATAATATGAAAAATATAACGGCCAAGGCAAGCCTCATACTATCCAAACTCGATCCTCAAAATTAGAGGGCCTACAAAATTTTGTCCAAGTCTAGCCACAGGGCCTTTAAGAAAATAAAAGCCCTCGGGCAGTGGCGGAACTGTGTTGAGGCCCGGGGGGGGGGGGGGGGGGGGCAGGCCTTTAAAAAAGTTTTTTAAAACACCAAAAAGTGTCCCCCCCCCAAGGTTTTTGGATTTTTTTTTCTAAGTTAAACCCCACGCCACCCCGGCCCCCACTCCCAACCCTTTTAACTTTCGAAAACCTCTCCAGACTCCAGTCTTAAGCCCTAACCCTCTTGAGCTCTTTCTTCTTTGTTTTGTTCGTCTCCTCTTTTTTTCCATTAATCTCTCATCTTCCGTGGTTAAAATTTTGCACGCCGTCTTCTCTATGTCCAGCATTTTCAAGGAACAAAATCATGGTTGAACTTATAACTATGTCAAAAAGGAAATTTTAAAATATGATAGTTATAATAATTGGTGAAATAAAATTTTATTCAAGTTTTGGCCCCCCTAAGATGAAATTCTGGCTCCGCCCCTGCCCTCGGGCCTGACATGTTGAATTGATCCGACGATCCGATGCAGCTGGTTAACACCCCCCCCCCAGGTGAGTCCTATAAGAAACGATTCTCACCTTATCGTGAAGTTGAGCACCGGTGCTCTGATGAGGGCGGCCCTTTTTTAAATTAAAGTCGGATATGAATGCTTCATGTCGGATCCGGACCCGGATCCTTCCCCAACCCGTTTGCATCCTCTGTCACCATTTATCGAGCCAGCCCGGTCCGTCTCTTTTTCTTCAGTCCGGTTCGGTAACTTCGAAAAGGGTATTTAAGTAAAAACCCAAATAAGAAACAAGCCCTAGAATGGACGGCCAGATCAAACGCCACCTGTCAAAGCAACTCCAGTTAAAAACGAAGCGAGGGACAAAAACCCTAATCTCTTCTCTATCTCCCTCTCTCGAAAAAAGTAGAAGAAGAGAAGAAAACCTAAAACCCTAGCAGCTCTATCCCTCTCGTAGATCTGCAACCATGGTAAGAAGAAAATGAAGTTCTTAGATCTAGATATTCTTTTCCTTCAATTCGATCTTGTGATTTTGATTTTGCGTTCGTTTTCTTGTTTGATTTGAAGCCTTTCAAGCGAGATACGTTGAGATTTAGTTTATTCTGTGTAGATCTTCTGTTGCTTCAATTCGATCTTGTGATTTTGATTTCGTGTTTAATTTGAAGCCTTTCAAGCGATACGTGGAGATCGGGAGAGTCGCTCTCGTTAATTACGGGAAGGAGTATGGAAAGCTCGTTGTGATCGTCGATGTGATCGATCAGAACCGGGTACGCATTCTAATTCGTTTCATGTCGTATCGTACCGTATCGTATCATTTCTGATGTATAATTGTGTTTTCATGTGATTGTTGTTACTTTATTTGGATTCTCTCTAAGAAGGAGCTCGTGAAATTGTTCTTGTTTTGTCATGTAAGCTTCATTTGCGTGATTTGCAATCTGCGTACTTTGTCTTTTGATTTTCATTTCTGGATCTTGCAAATCTCGATGTGAATCGAGAGAGATATATAACTTTTTCTGAGTGCGTGGTGGTTTTCTTTCCACTCTTATGATATGTTTGTACCAAGTGCTTTCCATGGAAAGATGCAACTGATGTTCCGTGTTAATTTCCGCAATGTGAAAGCTTTTTTTGAATCCTTTGTGACCAGGAGGTAGAGAACCATTCTTTAATTTAGCTTTTGTGGAAAGTAGATTTGGACACAAGAAGTAGAGAACAATTATTCTGTATCCTTACATGGGAAGTGGAAACACAATGCACAACAGAAAATGTTTGGGGTGCCCCAATGGAACGGTATAAAATGGATAGTGAACTTGCTGAGAGCACGTTTGTTACAAGTGAGGAATCTGATTCCTCACTGCCTCCTGGTACAGGGATTCCTCACTGAGAATTTGTACAGTTGAGGATTTCAACCAGGGGATCAATCCCCAGGTGTAGCACTGATGATGAGGGTCTTGCATGAGTGGGTGTGTGTGACTGCTTACCTTACAAAAAGAAGTTGAGGATTTCACAGTGACATTAGTGACTATCACTGCTTATAGTTGAGAAAAATTGATATAGTTATGTAAACCTGCAAACATGAGAATTTGCAAATCCATGGGAGGGCTTCATGCTTGAAAATGCCCAAAAATGAGGATTTTCATTGGCCAAGCTCCCCTGGAATTTTCCACAACTTTGTTGAGAGTTGATGAGGAATACCTGAAGATTTGATTCCCAAACTTGAGCTGAGGGATTAAATTACATGGAAAATGCCTCCTTAGTGCACTGTTTTCTACTAAAATGTTGAAAGCAGGCTGGTATAGTTTCTTAAATTAGTTTTCGAGTTTCATTGGAAGGGAGAAGCTTGGAAGACCAGCTAGCCCTCTGAAAAAGTCTTCCCTTTTTTTTTAACTGGAAAATGATATCACAGAACTCTCTATGAGCTGTAAGGATGCTTTTACATGTGCAGTAATGTCATTCGCAATGAGTTATATCGTATGTTTTTCTGATTTGCTTCTTTGTTAGTAGTGATAATGGTTGGTTTCCTCATAGAAAGTTTTGAATGGTACTTCTTTGGTCAGATATGGATAATTGAAGGGGTTATTTTGCAATTGCCTAGCAGCGGATGATGGGTAGACATCTGCAAGGGTCATCAAAATTTCCCTCTTTTGATGAAAATGATTCCACTTCCATGGAAGGAATCCTAAGAATTTGATGGCCACTTGTAGATCTCTCCACTCTTGACTCGTCACTTTTAACCCTTTTGATAAAATCTCCTTTTGTATAAATTCATAAGATTTCAGTAGGATTTGCTAAACATGCCCCATATATTTCAGCCGCTGATTTGAGTGTAATGATATACATTATTCATGAATATCTGGAGGAGTTCAGTTCATTGGTAAACTTTTTTTATTTTATTTTATTTTAGTTTTTGAACGGTGATTCACTGGTAAGCATGCACTGGAATCTTAATGCCTAATAATGGAATGAATCAATGTACTTTTCTTCTTTACATCATCTTCCTCCTCTATTTGAACATGCATCGATTAATGAACATTGATTGTTCTTTATTTATTTATTTTTTTGGAGAAGTTCTTCTTTAATTATTGGTGTATCATTTTCTATTGTTTTTTCTTCTTTAACTTGCATATTATTATCCAGAAACTGCAGATTGTGGGTTTATTTTTGCTATTTGCAGTGCCTAGTCAATTTGCTTCTTAGGTTTTGCTATTAGAATGAGAGGCATAGGAACAAACTGGTCTTTAATTTACATCATTGCAGA
Source organism: Cinnamomum chago (assembly GCA_038049695.1). Classification (NCBI taxonomy): domain Eukaryota; kingdom Viridiplantae; phylum Streptophyta; class Magnoliopsida; order Laurales; family Lauraceae; genus Cinnamomum; species Cinnamomum chago. The sequence goes on from CP142462.1 coordinate 12,268,354, forward strand.
GTCCCCTACAACCTGGCAGCATCATGTGCCCGACTATTACATATAAAATCCAAGAATAAATCACCATCGTATCCCTTACTATTGTTTAAACTTTGACAGGCACTCATTGATGCCCCTGATATGGTGAGAGGCCAAATGAATATGAAGAGACTTTCACTGACTGATATTAAGATTGACATTCCCAGAATACCAAAGAAGAAATCACTCATTGCTGCTATGGAAGCTGCAGGTGATGCAACAATATATATATATATATATATTTTAATTCTCATCATGAAAATTTGTGGTGTATGCCTTGTTACATTTTGCTCCATCAATGAATTTAAGTATCTCCATGGCAGATGTTAAGAACAAGTGGGAGAACAGCTCATGGGGCAGGAAGTTAATAGTGCAGAAGAGAAGAGCTTCCCTCAATGACTTTGATAGGTTCAAGGTCATGTTGGCCAAGATCAAGGTTTGTAGTTGTTGCTTCATTGTTCATACACAGTTCTTTTGTTTCAACTACATTGCAGTTCTTAAAAGACTCAGTTAGTTTGACTATAGCTATTGGAAGGCACATTGATGTGCTAAAACCATCCTTTATGACTTGATCTGAGTGTATCAGATGAGTTCTATAAAAAAATTGGATTGCTCTTAGAAGATATTAACTGGGCAAATTCCAAGCCTGACAAAACACTTGTTGGCGTTGTCTTCTCTTTTCATTTTTATTTATAGCTTGAAAAGGGTTTTTTCATATAATTTAATGACCTAGGTTGTGCATGAGGTGTTTAATTTTTAATTACTTTGTTGTACTTTGAAGTTTTTATACGTTTAACAAATTTTGTGCAGAGGGCTGGTGTAATCAGGCAAGAGCTCTCCAAACTGAAAAAGCAGGCTGCTGCTTGAGATGGTATCCGAAAATCCAATTTTGTTGCAAATCTTTGACGTTTGTGTCTGAATGCTGTTATTTCCATCTGAATTTCTCTTGGCATACTAGGTGCAAAAATTTGGCATTGCCTTTTTTCCACCATAGATTTATTGTCTACTTAGATTTGTGTTAAATTTCACTGAACCATGTTTTTAGAATCTGTGTGACATGAATGACCTCTCTTTCCTAACCTTTTTAAAAGAGTTCTTTAGTTGTAGTTCATTATTATTTTTATTTCAAATTTTGGGATGCCATTTCAGGAAAGGAAAACGAAAAAAAAACAAAGGAAAATTTTAGGGATGTCATGAATGATCATTTTGAATGCGGACATTATTGAATAAATTTGAACCATGAAGAACTTTCTCGACTCCTCTTCCTCTTCCTCTTCATGTAATAAATAGTGCCTGTGATCGGTGTTAAATTCTTCTGTACTGTACTATGAAATTTCCAACCTCCTACAGGAAAGATCTTGCCAACCCGTCTGCGTTGGTAGCGTGGTTCAAAGTTCCAAATTTGCATTGATCATTTGGGAGGCCTCATCCAGGTTTACCTCTGCTTTATTACAGCGGATAAATCTGCAGCTTGGATGATTCCTTTCGCCCCCGCTTCATTCTAATCCTATTTTTTCGTGTTTTGGTACTTACTACCCAGTGCAGTTTCTTTTAGCACACCATGCACACCATGAGTGGGGCCCAGTATGAATTGACTACGCAGATGAAGCCCCCGTTTTCCCATTTTTTACACCTATCTATACGGTGGGTTATCTTCTGAAAAGGTTGAAATTTGTTGTACATGAGGCTCTTTTTTTTTTTTACTAACAATTAAGACTCCAACAACATGAAGAGATCCCGACCCAGCTCCATCCCTAAGTGGGCCCTGTATCAAGGTGTGCAATTAATCTTCGTGTGCATCAAGCAATTTAGCTTCGTGTGCATTGGACTTGGACCACCATTTGAGGGGCAAAAAAAAAAAAAAAAAAAAAAAAAGAGAGGTGATTGGGTTTAGTTTCTTCTTTTAAGGAAGACAGTGTGTTAAATCCCATGTAATGTATTTGGAAAAAAAGAAGAAGAAAGATTGGTGGTTGGACTTAGTGTCTTCTTTTAAGAAAGATTAGTGTCAAATCCCGTTTAATCCATAGGTAAAAAAAAAAGGTGATAGGGCGCTTAGTTTTTTCTAATCTTAAGAAAGACTAGTGTTAAATACCATGTGATGTATTAAAAAAAGAAAAAAAAAGAGAGAGATTGGAGGTTGGGGTTTAGTTTCTTCTTTTAAGAAATATTAGTGTCAAATTCCTAATCCATTGGTTAACTCATGCAAATTGAATAATTATTTCAAGTTAATATTCAAAATAATTATCAATTAATAGAAGATTGCTAAATTTATTCAATTAATTTAAAATTTTTGGAACTAAAGTTCTCCAGCAATAAGGGCAAGCTAAAGGCTTTGCAGCAGGGTGACGACCTGCTCACCTGCATGATTTTTAACGATTTTGGCCTTATATCACTATTCTATCAAGATTTTCTTTTAATATCATAGAACTTGAAAACATCTAATCTTGGTTTTTGTGATTACATCATCACAAGTCCTATCCTAACACCCTCCTTAGATGATTTAAAAGCTAGATTTGAAGAGTTTGTCTCCTGTAATTAACATTTTAAATATAAGTTTGATATGTCAATGGCGGGTCCTCTCAAAACTACAATCAAAGACTCGTATGCTTTTGTTCCATGACACGTTTATCTCTGTGTTTCCCTGAAGTGGGAAAAGGCTAACCATGTTCACAAGAGCACTTAAATTCTCTCTTTTTATCTCGTTCTCTCTAGTGTAAAATTAGTTCTCTCGTGTAAAATAAGATCAAGCCGTTTCATGCACGGAACAATTGTATTGTATTGATTCTAAAGTGAATTTTATTTGGCTTTTTTGCTATTGATTATATGAAAAGAACCAACGTTCTAAAGAAGTAATACATCTAAAAGGAAATAAGTGAAAAATAAAAATAAAAAAGAGCGAGAAATTGAGAAGGAGAAGTGGAAAGGCAGATATATTCCAAAGTAAAAATAGTAGAATCTGAAACTGAGATTAGGAGAATTAGAAACATACCAAAAACCCCAAGGCCTGAAAATTGGAGAAGGGTGGAAAGCATGCATCCTGGCAGAGATGTCATAACAAAGGAAAAGCAGGCGTTGATGAAAATGAAAGTCTGCTTCCCTAAAAGCTTAGCATTTTTTCAGGAAAGGTAGAAGCCTTTTCATATGGCATTTCCGAAAGAAGAGATATAAGTCATGTAACCAATAAAACATTTCATGGCAATGCATGTGTGTTACTTTTTTTTCAAATTGGTTCGTGATGAGGATGTAGTTGCTGACGTGGCTTATGGAGGATTAAGAACTAGGTATTATATTCTATCTGTTTTTCAAGTTTAAAGAAGTAGACAGTTTCTTTGGGTGAGGATTTAACCAATGGTTGGGTTTAGTATAGCAAGTGATTCTCTTTTTAATACATGGGTGAGGATTTAAGCTTTGTTTTTTGGGCTTTGGTTGTGCCTTACTTTATGGAATGGGCATCTTTTTGTAAGGTTAAGAACAATGAGTTTAATATATGCAGTTTGTGAGGTTATCTTGGAGTGTATTAAACAATATATAGGGTAGAGACTTACCATGAAGGAAGTTACCACTAACTTGAGGAAAGCACTTAGAATTTCACTAGATGCTGCAAAAACAAAAATGATCTCCTCTATGGTGGGCAGAACTCGAGATCCTATCACTAGAAGCTAGTTAGCCCTTGATTGTTGTCTTTATACTTTGAAAGTTTCTTAATGGTTTTTTGTATACAAGTTTCAATAACTTGTATATCATGCATCACTCCTATATGATCTATAAAGAACATTTTTTGTATATGCCCGCTAGCCCACAAACACGAGCCAGGATATCTTTGCCCAATTAAGATTCTAAAAAAGTTAAACAAAAAAAGGACCTCTGGGATCACTACGGTGGAAACATGTTTGTTCGGTCCTTTTTGGTCTACAGTGACTCTAAGAGGATTTGTCCGGTAAAATCCTCTATGAAATATTTCCTTCTCTAAACTCTGTATAGAAAACATTTTCTTCGCTTATCTCTGTACTTGTTTGCTAGCATTTGCTGGTAATCACTTGTATCAGAAAAGGAGAATAAAATCAAGCTTTAACTACATCCTTCTTCTCGGATTCAAATACATTCTTTATATACTATACTAACATGTTAATATGTACTATATCACCTGGAATTGGGCTCCAACCATCACCTGGGCCTGGCTCGAGCTTCGGTTTTTTACCTAAGGCTCAGTGTCGGGCCTGGGCTAAAGCTTACGTACATGCAATTTGAGCTGGGCTTGGCATGTCTATGGTCCAGTAGTAAAATGGAATTTTCTTTTTGATTTTTTGCCTCCAAGGACTGGGTTGGGTCTACCATAGGGTCCATATGAAAATGCATAATTATCATTGCCTGATTTATATTTAAATGCAATATTATCAGATTAGAAACAAATGCACAACACCTCTAATTGATAATGAGTGAAAATAAACAGGTAGGGTGCGGTCCACTCGAAAAGAAATCCTATGGTAAAAACTCAGTACCACCTAGGTTTTTGGGATCTGCTATGTTTAGCAATTTTTTCACTGTAAAAATGGTGAACTACATAAATTTTTCCTCAATGATGCATAGGTGTCGTGTCAAGCATACTGATGCAAACGATTTGGGTCCATATTGAGCATGGATTCATGTTCAATTTAGATGAATAGAGTAGAACTTGGACCTTATACTCGACCAACATTTTAATTGTGTTATGCCAAAAGGCCCCTTTCTTTATATTTTCAGAACGTGAACCTCTACTTATAATAAAATGAGAGATGCTATTAGGGGTTTATGTAACACTCCGAAAACTAAATAGCTCTAAAAGATTAAATAAGAGCTTATTTTGAAGACTTCCAAATACCTTAGCCCCCTGTGTTGATTTTCTATTTTTGAAAGAAAGAAATGATAAGACTTTGGCCAGCTTAAATGGTTAGTCTCACACTGTGTTGCAAATTAGATATTATTTGAGGAGATGAGGGGTACAACCAATTTTTTAATGCAAATCTAAAAGCTCTCTCCCTCCTTTCCCTATTACTGTAATAAATATAAATTGATATTGACCTTTTTTTTTTAAATCCCTTTAAGAACCGTTTTTTCATAAATACTTTTTTTGTTTAAAAGATTCACTTCATAGAAAATCATGGAATGAGTTGTTATATTCATTGTTAAACCACGTTTTCAGCCTCTTTACAGTTGCTGCCTAACTTTCATTCCTCGTGGCAATTGGCCATTAGATGAAAATTTAATGTATTTTTACCTTAGAAGCCCGAGATGCTAGATTGGTTCAAGTTAGGGGTGTTCATGGGACACATCAAATTGGACTAAACTAGCACACTTAGCCTATATAGTTGTCGGCAGTAATAATTAGGCCGATCCATCCCCACGGGTATTAGACATTTTCATTTGGATTGTCAAAGAGCCAGGCTGAAGTAAGCCCTTATCCTGCCCTCACATATGTGGGCCGGGCCTAGGTCTTGCCAAAGCCTTCAGAGCCCTCGGCAGACTTACAATACGTAAGCCCTTACCCTACATTCAAGGGCTATCGCTCGAAAAAGGCAAAAAGAAAAGAAAAAAAAAATCGGTATGTTTTATATATGATATTTTTCTATACCACCATAGACTTTATACCTTAAGCCGACGCACCTTTATCCGAGCTAAAGACAGAATAATGGAAAAGCCAATCATATGCTTAGATATAAGATCCTTTTTAAATAAAATGTTTTGCATGTTTGGTTCAAACATATATTAGACCCTTTTCCTAAGTCTATCTCTCTTTGTTCTTTTAAAATGTCGAGGTACATCATGAAGTGAGCATCCTCCTTTTTTAGCAATGGGACCATATGATCAATCTAATATCGTCACTTTCATCCCGATTTTGATATTTATTCAACTGATCTTTTAAGGACCCGATCCCGAAAACCCATATGATATTGATTTGTGACCGTAGCACTTATCACAAGTAGACCCCACCCTTGTGATCACTTTTCACTCACTAATTATATATAATATTTGTTAATTATTTATTGTAGTTATGTTATTGCATTTATTTGTTAATCATATATGCTCATTCATTATTGTAGACTCGTCCTCATCCCATTGGAGGAAGGAAGACCCACAGCTGTGTAGGCTTTTTGCTGAAAACTTGTAAATACATGTTTTCAGGTGTTTATATAGGCAGAAAACTTGCAAATACATGTTTTCTACTGTTTGTATAGGTTTACAGGTTTTCAGCTGGTGGAAAACTCGTAAAAACGTGCATTTATTTACAGGTTTTCACTTTTCAGCTGTTATATTATATTGGTGGAAAACTTGCATTTACATATTTTCCGCTGTTCATATGGGCGGTAAACTCACATTTACAGGCAAAACTCGTTGGTCTCCCATCTGCCATAAGTGAAACTTCAGAAATGTCTGATAGTTCTCATGGATCTGAACTTGTTCACAAATGGGACTGCTGGAGCTAAATATGGAAAATCTTCTACACCTGCTTGTGAGACCCCATGAATTGACACAATCCCAAATTCGACACTAATACTTGATTGAGATTGGAAAAAAATAATAATGTATGCTCAAACTATTAAACTTGAGGGTATGGGTCAATGGGTTAGGATGATTTAGCAGAATTGAAAATTTCCATCTCCCACATCTTTTATGATTGGCGTGGCTCAGGTAGGCCTCACAAGGCGTTCTGCATGAAGTTCTGGAGGAGAGGGCTCTTTTGTGATCAGTTGAGCTCAGTCATTCCCCATCCTGCAAAAATAGGGTTCCGAATTATTAGGGAATAATGTGGATTGAAGATGAGACAAATACAAATTGACATATACATGCATGATTGTTTTGAATCCATGTACAATGGAACCCCACAAACCACAAATCACCCAGTGGTATCCACTCAATTCAACTTCTAAATCCATCTACAATGGACCCACTAAAAGTACAATGCATAGGCCATACACATCTTGTCCATCTACAAGAGATCCATCAGCTGGAAGGACCACAATCACCACACATCCATCTCCCATGGCATGTGTATGTAGCGAGTGAGCCCCACATGGGTGAATGGCTAGTAATATGAGCTTTGGCAGAGTACCAAGTTATAAACCCACACTCACAAAGAAGTCATCAATCAAGTCTCAAATACTCTGATTTTTGTACTGAGCCAAGTAACTCAGCCAGGCCTTAACTAGTCACTGAGTTTCAACACTGATTAAAACTAAGCCTCGCCCTGCTTGTAATGGGGGGAAGGCATCACCTCTGGCTCTACTCAACCAGATTGCTATTATGTTCTAAAAATTATGGCATAATAAACCCTCTACCAAAATGGGCTTCTCTTTTAACCCTTTTCATGAATGCAAATCCAATGTAGAAAAAAACAAAATCACTGAACCACACAAGCACCAACAGAACGCACTGCAATGAACCAGCTCACTTGGGGCCTGTTTGTTCACATTGAATACATGGGGATTGAATATATAGGAATTCATGGTCAAATAAAGGTGAGGGGAAATGATACATATGGGACTTTGACTTTCCTGAATTTGAATTACTAGGGTGATGGCCGGACATTCATTTCCCATCTTGATTCAATTTCAATTAAAGTAGAGGTTATTTGATGGTCATTTTGGGATATTCACCTTTGATTCTTCATTTTCATTTTCAACCACTAACACAAATACAAAGTCTCAGAATTCCTAAGGATTCAATTATATGAAACAAACAAGCAAGCCCTCTGTGAGCAGAAGAAACAGCTAATTAGGACTCTATGCTCTCACCATGGTATTCTTTTAAAAGGTCGGTGAGCTCAGATGTACTGGTAGAATCCTGCTCAATCTTCCGGCATAAACTCTGAGCTAAGGAGCACACATATCGCCATCCATCTGGCTTTCGCCAAAGCATTTGAAGGATTTCTGGCGGAATAACAGGTGCTGGCTGTGCTTGCCACTGATGTTCTTTTATCACCAGGCCGTTTAAGCTATCAATTTTAAGCATTGGATGATGGTCAGAGCAAAATAGACGAAAGAACCCACAAAATAATAATAATAATAATAATAATAATAATTGAAATGAAATGAGATTTTTTTTATTGATTAATCTTTGTTACCTGTTGATAATTTTGACCATGTTGGACCATTCAGTCAGCATGAAGTGCACATCAACAGTTAGAGCATTTCTACGGATTACTCTCTTGACTTGCCCGTGAGAGTTGCAGGTATCGTGGATCTCCTCGCCAGATAAAGAACCGATGTTTGATATCCTCACTACTGTTGTTAGTGGAGCATCAATCCTGAGGATTGCGAGCTTCCTTCCTGAAATGGAAATGGAGGACATGGCAAGGGCCTTTTCCTTGGCATCTTCAGTCTGTAAAAGCAATTATTAGCATGAATAACAGAACCCTTAAATAGAAAATGCTCAAATATTTTTTGGACCTTGTTCAAAGGTCTAATTGTCAAGAAACCAGGGTAATGTTGATTGTTCATCGGAATAAAGATGCAGCATGTAGATCTAGAAATTCAGGGTCGAAAGACTCAAAACAAAGGGTACCCACTGTCCAGCTTTCACAGAAGTGCCAGTTTAACACATCCTACAATAAAACGATCTGAAAGGTGGACACTGTTGTATAGATTATCCAACCTGAATATTGGAACTGGGTGACACTGTTAATGTGGATAGGTGGAAAATGATTTAAGCCCAAAACTATATCAATACCTTCCATTCAAATCAAAGCAGGAAAAAAAAAGGCCATTTCCCAGGAAATAAAAGAAAGAATTTGGAGTTTGTGGGATGAGGACAAAAAAGGGGAGAAAAGAATGATTTGAACTATGGGCAGTTTTCTACCGTCATTTTGTACACCTTTTCTTTCCTCATCCAAACTACACATCTGGGTGCACAATGAAGGTTATGATATGACGTCCAAGTCAGTATATAGATGGATGTACTGATAAAAATGCAACTTCGCAATTCTAAGCATCATGGTATTAAGTGTGGATAGGTGGAAAATGATTCAGCCTAAAACTATATCAATACCTTCCATTCAAATCAAAGCAGGATAAAAAAGGTCATTTCCCACGTAACAAAAGAAAGATTTTGGAGTCTGTGGGATGAGGACAGGGGGAGGGGGGGGGGGGGGGGGGGGGGGGGTGAGAAAAGAATGATTTGAAGTATGAGCAGTTCTCTACCTCCATTTTGTACACCTTTTCTTCCTCATCCAAACTACACATCTGGGTGCACAAGACATGAAACTGAAGGTTATGATATGACGGCCAAGTTAGTAAATAGATGGATGTACTGATAAAAATGCAACTTCGCCGTGATGCTCATCAGTATCCTGGGCTTAGCAGCTTTAATTGTAAGAATTACACTATATAACTACATATGGTAGGGGATACTCAGATTGAACTGAAATAGACTGAAAACCCTATGTTGTGAAAGGTAACAGTGAAACCAGCTTTTTTCCCAACCAAGAAAGGTTTCTATAGAATAAAAATGGGCTTCTGGACATTTCTTGAAGCAGTGCATGATGAGATTGTCATGATGCCTGGTATGACGGGAAAACAGTGTTGGCGTACATATATGCTGAAGAGTAGGAAAAAAATAAAAAACAGAACAATACCTCAAACTCCACATACGCAATGGAACTCAATGAACCCATAGCAAATCCAGAGATGCATCCAAAGACAGAGAGTGCACGCCTCAGATGACGAGATGCTAGATCATGAGGTAATGGTTTTATCATAACAGTTCGGGTCGGATGTCTCAGTAAACCATTGAGAACATCAGGACATCCAAATGTGCTAGGAGTAGGAATTTTGACAGGATTTCTCAGCAAAGGAGAAACTGCCTCAACAACAACATCTGAACCATTGATGACGATGTCTGTTTTCACTTGTGCTTTTTGCAGTCCTGCTGCTGTCTGCCATCGAATCAAAATACAGTCAGAACATGAGCAACGATCAGTCAGTCTAGGCCTTTAACTATATAGAAAAACTATCTTATCCTTAGCTAGAGGATGCAGTATCTTTAAGCATCGGGACAAGTAAAAGGCCCATAGTTTGGTGAACCACACAATTGCTCTGATGGGCCCATGAAGGATGAAAAATGTCCCAATCTCAGACTGGAAGATCTGAGCCATCTAACCCATTGGTATTTTCATGTTAAAGGTGGACACTTGCTGGATGCATATCTTAATCATGTTTTCACCAGTTTCCAATCAAAATGGTTAGAATAGTCCTATTAGGGACTTTGATGGATCACCCATCACCCACCGTAAAGGCCATCAGATCCATGATCTGAATCAGTGTACCACATGGCCAACTTATATCCACATAATGCTAAGTAGAAATACCTTGAAATTTATAAAAGCATAGTTGAACCTATTCTCCTTTCTCGAAGGAACTATGCATATATTGGTAATGGGTCCACAATTCCCAAAAGCAGCACCGATATCCTTCTCTGTTGCTGTTTTCTTCAGAAATCTCACCAAAAGTTTGTCCCGAAACTCCTTCCTCTCTGTATGCAGAAATGTGCGTGGTTTAAGTACATTTATAGGAGGTGAAATATCTGTAGCTGATTCACTTGGGTAATCTAAAGCTGCAGAGGTAGAATCACTTCCACTTCCATCCTTCTGAGACTCAAACATCTCAAATGGAACCTTCAATGGCTCTTCATTATTATCATTATGATCAGTTTCATCACAAATACTGGCATGGTCAATGAAATTGGACTCTGTGCCACTAGTATTTTCCACAACCAAATCCAAAGGTTCAGCCCATGTTCTCCCCCGCTCAGGTTTCCTAGTGTCATTAGAAATGTCGTGTTCACATAGTGTCTTTTGCTCTTCATCTGGATTTAGAAACTGCATGCCTTCAAGCACTGTACCCATTCCATTTTTGTTTATCAAGGTTCTGTGCAGACTAGACTTGTCAACAATATCACGAGGTAATGTTGATTTGACAAATTCCATGATGCGGTCAATAAAAACTGGCATGCATTGTTTTTTCTCCAATTCATTTGCGGATGCCATCTTTGTACCTGGATATCCATCTCTGTTCAAGGTTTCAATCTTCATGGCATTCTTCTTATCTGCTCCTGTATTTGTATGTCTAGTTTTATACAACTCATTATACAAATCAACTAAACCAGTAGGCTTTTCTCCATTAGATGGCATTTTGTTTACACCAGGCCTTTGGTTCACCTTTACATCTGACAAGAGTTCCTCATTTTCAACAACTGTCCTATCACTTGATTTTGTATGATTTAAATTAAGATCATTTTGTGATACATTAGGAGCTTCTACTTCATTACTAATCACATGCTCAATTATGAAAGATGACCGATGAGATGCTGCCTTTTGACCCATTGATTTTGCATCATTTAAATCCAGATCATTCTTTGATGCATTGCTAGGTTGTTCTTCATTACTAATCACTTGCTCAATCATGGATGTTAGCTGCTGTGATGCTGCTTTTCGATCACTCTCATGTATCACAACTGGGCTCAACTGTGAATTTAGTTGTCTACTTCTATCACCATTCTCAACTAGTTTTTCATTTTCTGTACCTTCTTGGATTGCTATTTCTTCAGAAGCTTTATCTGCCATCACATGTGATTTTACACCTTTCATAATTTTCTGGTGAATGTGAAGATCTAATGGATGAACTGTACTTTCTGGGTCATTGACCATAGCACCAACTTCATTTTCATCTGTTACTGCAGCTTCAGAAGCCGCCTCTAACATAATATCTGCTTTTCCACTTGCTATTTCCTTGTAAACCTGAGGATCACCTGTGATTTTTTCCTTCAATTCTGCAAGGATGTCTTTCAGCATGTACCATGACCCCCCCAATTCATTCTGAACTTGTTTTATCTTAGGGAATACCCCAGGATTCATTAGCATATACCTAACAAAGAAATATAACAAAGTTGTTACATATAGTAAATGGTTAATGGAAGATTTGATGGGAGAATGAATCTGCTAACTTAAAGCTTGCAATTATATTCAACACACACACACACACACACACACAGAGAGAGAGAGAGAGAGAGAGAGAGAGAGAGAGAGAGAGAGAGAGAGAGAGAGAGAGAGAGATACAACACTATCATTATGGATATTGTTAAGAATAAAATCATATATAACAATATTGTCAATAAACCATGTTATACTGTCAAGAAACCAAGAGCACAAGCTAACTTGGACGGTAGGAGTGTCAGAATCCAACAGTATAATGCCCGCAGAATAAAATTAATGAATTGGGCAGTATTCATTAAGATTAAATGTTTTATCTAGTACTAAGGTTAGGATAGCTTCTAAAACAAAGCTATAGTGGTCATAAAAGTAAAGCTGTTGTTGTTTCTACTTCATTAGCAACTACCCACCTCCATCCTTGCCATGCATAAATCCACTATTATTACTTCTCATTCCTTCCTGCCATCATCCACTGTTTTTATTTAGGTACGAATACAACTATCGTATCAGTCCAATACGGATACATTGGGCTTGCACAAGTATTTGGGTATCATAGATGTCACCATCGGCCAACATTCTGGCCAATTGAGATGTTGAGCGTCTATCCTATTCTGATTGAATTTAGAGTAAACCAAATGAAGCATTGTGACCAAAAGTTCAAGCAGTTCCTCCGAATGCAAAAAGTGATCTAAATAAAAAATTAGGACACCCGTATCCGTGTCCTAGATTTTCAAAAGTGAGGAGTCGTTTTACTGATCCTCGTATCAGTGTCTGTATCCATATTCGTATCTGGGCATCATAGGTTGACATGCAAAAACATACCATTCAAAAAACTAAAAAAAAAAAAAAAATGCAAAAACATCCATCTTTTGCTTGGACACTAACCAATTTGTTACTCAATGGCTTGTCCATGTTTCCCATCCTGATTGTGGATTGCGTTTTGGAGGATACGAGTCCTTCCTTCTACCACAGGAATGGGGCATCCAAAAGCATACTAATCTTTCACACTAAATAACAACAACAGGACAGATATGGACGCCTTGCAAAAAGAGTCCCATTTGTTTAATCAGGCATCGAACTCCAACAATTTCTTAGCAATGCCATTCTATCAAAGGAGTGAAACTTGAAGTATAACAACTTCTACCATCTCCCTAAATGATGTACCATCACATAGTCTGTCCTATCTTCCTAAAAGTGATGGTCCCATTTAGATATCCAGCTTAGACCCATCACTCTTCACCTCCTTAATACTTCTTTCATAAAACCCTCCACCATGGATTGCTTTAAGTTCAAAAACGACAACGGAAAGAGTGGCCCATAAGCATTCAAAAGAAGGTAGGCATTTCCTCAAACACCCACTAGGCGCCATTGAAATCCCATCACATTCTTCTCTTCCAAAATCACACTGTAAAGCTCAAACTAATATACACATACACAAAAAACAATTGAATAAATAAATAAATAAATAAATAATCAGAGAAGCTTAATTGAGAAATGGGTCTGTGGGAAGTCTCACTTTTTGACTAAGGACTCAACCGCGGCTACTTTCTGCTCTTTTGCAGCTTCTCTTCTCTTGGAAGGAGATGTCTTTGTACTCTTTCCCAAAGCAGCAGCAGCAGCAGCAGAAGAAGAAGAAGAAGAAGAAGAAGATGATGATGATGATGATAATGATCTTGCTGCTTTCAAAAATCCTGCTGAGGAATGATTTGATGAAAGGTTAGAAAGCAGAGGAAGCAGATTGAAAACGAGAACGAATGAACAAACAAGAATCAGGGAAATGAGATGCAATGGGTTGACCTTGGTTTTGGAGAAGGAGCCTTCTTTCTGCAAGAGATAGTCGAGGGAGCGCCATATGCATGTCTCTGCAACAGCTATGGCCGTTCCCTCTCTCTCTTTGTCTGTCTGTTTTTCTCTCACTCACTCACACAGAAGCTGAGGGTTTTTGAGAGGTTTTACTTTAGCCCTCCAGCGCACAAAAAGAACAATGGGTTTGTTTTAGGGCCGGAGGGGGGTAGGGGACCCACATGAAGTTAGCTGTTTGTTTGTACCTTTTCTTTTGGGATTTTACTGGAAAAAAACACTCAATGCGTACATGAAACCCATCGGCATTTTAGATGTTGCAATTGTTTTAAAAAATCTTTCTTTTTTACCAATTTGACACATGTTCGGTGCCACCTTAATTTACACTATTTAAGATTGGTGTCAACCTATATAATACGAATTCAAGTTTCATTCTAACCATTTCCCCAAAATCGCAAAGAGGCCGTTTCCTGGAGCATGTGCCAAATTAATAAAAAAAAAAGGGGTTTTCTCAGCCCATTTGCTCTAATCGATACAACATCAAAAGTGCTTGATCAAGTCCCACGTGCACATTAAGTATTTTTTCAGGTAAAATCCCCTATTTTTTATTTGTGACTATAATTATATGATCGCAAGTAAATACAGTAGAGTCGTACAATTTTCATTTTTTCTCTACTCTTATAAACCCATATTGAATGTTGTTTGATGTGTAGAGTAATATAAATCCATTGTTTTTATATTTTTTGTGATATAATCTTATAACTGATTTATTGGTTAAGTTGCGCACACGATTTCAAAAGCTTGAAATTAATTATGTTAACATGCCATTTTTTTAAATTCATTCTCAAATATCATTTTTTTAATAACTATCACTAGTTGTAGCTCGGGTGTTTTATTCTTAATGCCCAGAACCGCCTCTCAGCGTTCTCAATCCCGCTCCAAAAACATGGATCACCCGAATATAGAGCGAACCGTGCAGAATCTTTGGTTTTACGTGTAGTTTCTTTTTCTGTACTCTTGTCAATTATCTTTTGAATGAAGAATCTTATTCTGACTTATTCATTATTATCTATTTTATGTTATCAAATTGTAAAGTTAAGTTTGTTCTCCATTTTTTAATACTTGAATATATGGATAAGATATATTTGTGCTCATTAGTTAATTATTAATAAACCCACGCGAACTACGTTGTATAAACATTCCGGACATATAATTATTTTAAAATTGAGCGCTTTGGCACTCCCACCGCTGTCCCCACTATAAGTACTTACCTTCCCCACACCACAATAAAAAACGTGGATCCACCATTGAAAGAACCTAGTGGCTTTAAATGAAGGGTAGTTTGAGGCCAACTAAGAAGCATTTCAAATGAGATAGGGCATGACTAGGAGCCTAAATTCCCTGGGTCAATCGCCCAGTGAGGTCTACTCTAGTTGAAGTAAAACGTGAAGACTCGGGAGACAAAAGAGATTATTTTCAACGGTGGAGTTCCTCACATCTTACTCAAGGGAAGTGTGAGGAAGAGCAGTCAGGGATCCAGACCGAGTGGAAAGGTCCTGATATTGATAACTTGGTCAAGAGTGATACAGTAAACTTACAAACCATGGAAAGATACAGGTATGCGAGTGATACAAAGATGCCAACACCATTCAATAATGAGTGAGTGTGCCCTTAGACTGATTTGTAAGTACCTATATATATTAATATAAGTGTAAATTTCAGAACCCGGAAATTGGTCATGCGCTTTTGGGTTATGCTCAAAGAAATATATATGCACATGTAAACCATCATCATAAACCATCCAATCTCACTCTTCAGTGTTTGACATTGGGAAAATGGATCTTGAAATATGATTTTCCTCATCTTTTACCCTTTTTCCCGGAAATTTTTTTTTTATTAGGATTCTCGAAAAACTTAGTAGGGTCCTCAAGAAAGTTGATTTAGAATGGAAACCAGCAAGGAAGATAATATTGGATAACTTTTTAAGTTTTTCACTTTAAAAGTAATGTAGGGAACATACCATTGAAAATAAACTAGTTTTTTAATAAATAAAGAGAAAAAATAATTCAAGAAACTAAAAGTGCATGCTTTTCATATCTCTGCCCTTATTATCATTCAAACTTTGCTCCCTTTGAACATGGCCCCTTATCCTAGGAGTTCCCAGCTAAAAATGCCAACGAATGTGCCCATAGTGCAAGAATCAAATGGTCCAGTCCACAAAAAATTCTGCACCTAATGGAGCAGGTTCTGATACATCTTTGAAAATATGACCCGAGATGCAAGATCCAATCCCATCTACCATTCTTTTCTCGAGCTGTTTGGATCATTTGCCAGACACAGAAATCGGTTGCAAGGAACTTGGGTTAGGAGCATCTACATGGTTCTTAATGATCCAGGCCACCAACAGAGACAACAATCTCCAATGTGGGGCTTGTCGACAAATTGTTTGATCAATGATATTTGTGCAAGGAGGCACAGACCCGCCATATATATCGTTTATGAGCATCTCGGCCCACACGGCTATCAACAAGTAGCGAAAACTACGCTAATTTGATGCTGAAATCAGCAGGTATACTGTAAGTAGACTGCAGATTGTAAACCATAAGCAAAAAAAAAAAAAAAATAGTCATTTTATGATATGGACATTAAGAAATGGTCTGAGAATACAGATTTACAGCAATAGGGTATAACGCAGCACATCTGATTTGATTATAAACATGTATAACTTATCATCTCAACTTTTTGAGAGCTAATCAAACTCAGATAAACGACATGGGAATGAACATGCCTTTTCAATTTTTCAGACCTTGTAAATTATGGCAGTGTTGTGTGTCTGCTTCTTCTCACTGCTCTTGCTTCGGAAGGGCGACAACAAGGAGAATGGACGAGAAACTGGAATGAGAAAAAATTGAGCAAATGAGCCTAAAAGCATCTTCATTCGGGTAGTATAAATCATATCAACTCATATGCAATGACGGAGAAAATTCTCACCTTTATGTGAAGTACCGCCCATGGGGCTATCATCTTGAGAGAGGCGATTCTTCAGTGAGTGAACTGATACACACAAGAAAATTGAATAATTAACAATTGTGATTCTGAGAAACAAAAGGCCAACATGCAACAGGGCATGTTTTCCTGACTCCTGAATGACTTGGCATAGTATGGCTTTCGGTTACAAGGTTGGTTCATGTATGGCTTTGGAGGCAGATCTTAGATGACATTTGTTGAAATGGTGTTAGCTCATAATTCAAGCAGCAAAGTGATCTAGGGTATAAGAATTCAACAACCAAACAAGTCCCTCCAAAAAGTTTTTTTTCTGGATAAGTGAACCTTACTCTCAAGAAGTCAAAAACCTGTAAGTACTTAAGAGCAACATATTTTAGAGAGGACATTGGAAGTTAAACAGAGTTTTTTGACAGACAGAATCAATGGTTCATATTGGGAGTTCTGGCAATGAATTCATTGCTTTTGAGATCCCCCACTCACTTGGGGTAGGGATGGCAATAGGTCGGCTTTAAACGGTGACCCACCCAGACCCACTCCTATTAGGAGCAAGTTTGTAGTGATATTTTTGGTTCAAGGCAGGTTTGGGTTTTTTTGTTCTACCCCGCCCGCCCTATGTATATAGTATACACTTATTTATTAGTAAAGATACATACAAAACTCAGGCAGTACAAGTGGTGTTGGTATTTACTTAAGGTATCTGGGGTAGATAAGGCGGTGCGATTGATCTCTGCCACACTCATTCCCATGCATTTATATATTTTAAAATATTTAAGCATTAAATTTGACTTGATCCCACCCCAAACGGAGCGGGTTTGGTATCACAGACTAGCGACCCATCTGGATGATGTAAACTTGAGACGGGGCGGGTTTGGGTTTACCCCAACCCATACCAAACCCACCCCATTGCCATCCCTAACTTGGGGGAATCAAAGATGAAGTCTAAGTAGAGTAAAGGTTTAACAAGCTGATATTTCTGTTCAGATTCAACTCCATAGAGGTCATAATCAATCTTCCCCAGTTCAAAACCATTAAAAAAAAACCAAAAATAAACAAAATTTTCTGATTTCAAAAACTTGTTCTTGTTGTATGACATACTGAGTTATTCTAGTGCTGAAACAAAAAGACATGTAAAATTTGTTATGATATTACTGAATTTTTGAATGCTCAAATGTTGGAGTGATTACGAGTGTCATAAGTATCATTTCCAGTAATTTTCCAGTACTACACATACCTTAAGTCTCTACCATGATCTTACAAGCTTTCGAAAGATCAGTGTACACAAATATAAATGCAACCAAGTTGACTCCACAATGACACCACAATAATTTCGATAGATAATGACTTGGTCATCCAGATGGTGTGGCCATGAAGGCGTATCAAAGGTGGGTTTTTTCTTTTTAACTATCAAAGGTGAATCAAAGGTTATTTCATAAGCTCTACTTACAGAGTAGTTTGAGCAGGCTTGTCTTCCATATAAGACAACATGTACAAACCCAAAAGGCTTAAGATGATATATGGAAGGCTCAAACAGTTATATAAAGCCCTATCAAACCTATTACTTGGGCGATGTGGGATGTGGGACTTTCCCAACATTTTATGTGTAAAGGCGTTAGTACTTAGCACGAATGGTGTGGGATTTTTGTTTCTGTTTATAGAATGGATAATGCAGGACAGGCCCATCAAATGATGTAATCAAATGATGTAGAATGGAGATCGATGTGGGGCAGGTAGGATAGAGATGGAAGAAGTGAGAGATAGGGGGCTTCACACCCTGAGTCTCAGGATTTGCACCCATGGCATCATCCCATTCCATTCCAGCAGAGATTGTAAAGAGCAATTGCACACAGATTTTTATTTTCATCAATCAAATCTAAGGAGCCAAAGAAGCTTTACATCATTATATGGGAAAAGAATAAACCTAGAACTTAATTTGGACCATCCAAACACATCGACAGCCAAATTAAAACATCTAAACTTAAAACATAAGCCATTAAAATAAACATAACTCTAAGTAAAATAAAGAGATAAAACAAATGGGCTGGGCCCACTGGACTTGGTTGACCTATGGGTCATGGGCCTCTCCCATATCACTGGAGATATTTAGTCAAAGGTTACTTCATAGGCTATACTCACAAAGCAGTTTCTGCCGGCTTGTCTTCTGATTTGTGGTGGTGTTAGCAGTAATGGTGCGGGATATTTGTTTCTGTTTTTGTTTACAGAATGGTGGTATTAATGTCTATTAAAGATTTACTCTATTCTGCTTTTTGGATCAAAAGTTAAGATGAACTTAGAAACTGAGAAACCCAAGGAACAAGTAGAAATAAAAAAAAGATATGGAAAGTTTCTTTAGAGTGTACAGGAGATGAAAACTGAGATTCTACCTTCATTAGGATGGTCACCTGTTGCATCATGGTCATCAATAACCAAGCCATCAATGCTCGATTTATCTGTTTCTCTATTATGTTCACCTGCAGCTGAATTGTGGTTCTTTCTTCCAAACTTCAACAACTGCCTAAATCCTTTTGAATACTCCTTGCCCCGAGGCTTCTCCAACGATCCATGTATCAGTTCTAGTGAATTAATGTCTACAGTGCCAGATATATGTGCCTTGACAGTCTCTGTAATTGTTTCCATTTCGGAGCTCACTGCTGGTGCTTTACTATATTCTGAATTGCTTGTGCATGGGTCTTCTAATGATGATGCTCGAGCCAGAGGGGCCTTATATGGTTTTTCAGAAACAATTATGCTCGGGGACTTGAGTATTTGATGACTGGCATTACCTTTTGTCACCTGATCAACAAGATAAATCGTATGACCAGAATGAGACAATAGAGAAATTCACAAGCCATATCAAACTATTTGACAAAAATATTGAAATTACTTTCTAGCACCGTGGCCATAAAACTTGCAGAAAATTCGAAAATTTTCATGAAAATTCCAGTAGTTTTTGGTTCCAAAAAGAACTTACTCAAGCTTGAAGCAAAAAAAAAAAAAAATGGCTGAATCAGATGCAACAATAATCTGTTCATTTAAAATAGAATTAAGTCCCATGAGTCTTCATTAAATAACATGGCACCTTAGCAGTAAAGTCGAGCAAGTCAAAATTATTGAGGTGACAAACTTGCTCCCATCTTCCTGCTAAAAGGAAAAAAAAAAAAAAATCTCCGGATTCTATAATCACAGCCTATCCACTGGTTGAAGAAAATCCAAGTTCCTCAACACATGAGAGAGAGAGAGAGAGCATGCTCTTGAATCATAACATACTTCTAGGAGAAGAAAACACTTGTTAATCATAAATCACACAATCTTTCATCACCACTTCTACGGTTCTACCACATCTACAACATGACTTGAATACTCAAATGGGATTTTTCTTTTGTCCACCAGCCTAGATTATTTGCTAATGGATGTATACACTCTCTTGGAGGCGTAAGTAGCTAGGCTTAGGCCCTGATTGGATCAGGGAGGTTTAGTCTCTTTTAGGGGAAAAAGGGGGTAGAATAGGTCTTAACCAAAAAAAAAAAAAAATCATAAAGAGGGAGAGTTCACTCTCAAATAACCTAATAGAATTAATAGATAAATAAGTTTTTTTTATGGGAACCTCTGTCAATCCAAGAATATAAGGCTGCAAGTGGTAGAGTCCAGGGGGATCCATACCCAATTATGTTTAATCAGGTCTATGGTTTGACCGAAATAACACAATATAACAAAAACGTTCATATTACCCAGCAGGCTGGATTGGCTCATCATCTTCATCATCAAAGGCCTGTACCAACCATGTAGGGGCCGGCTACATGAATTCGGTTTCTCCATTCTGATCTATCCTAAGCCAAGTCCTCAAATAAGTTGCACTTCTTCATATCTAATTTTACTACCTCCATCCACATCCTCATCAGCCTACCAGCCCTACCCCTCTTCTACTTGGTGGGCCATATGTTGGAAGTAGGTGAGCCTTGTAGACAGATTTTCAAAACTTTTGACCCACTTGACTCAAGGATCAAATGCCCATAAGGCCATAAATCATATCCAGGATGCAATCACTCCATCTCATCAATCAAGTACAGCAATAAAACCTATCTAAAAGATAGAAATCAGCAGCACCATGCAACCAAAATAATCCACAATAAAAGGAAAAGCAGATTATACCTTTGGAGCCCGGTAGTGCTCTAATGGAGAAGAAGACAATTAGCTTGTATCAAGAACTCTTCTTGAACCAATTAGGATCTCCAAGACCTTGTTGTCTTCCATTCTATGACCCGCTATCAGATCTCTTTTCTCAAGAAGATTGGTGGAAACTTCACGAGAAAACCCAACTAGAAACTCCAAGGAACTAGAAGAGAGAAATAGAAGAGAAATATTGTGCAACACTTGCACAAAAAGATGTTAGGCGTGGATTTCCTTATGGGACGTCCAAGAGGGGTTGGTTCCCCTTTTTATAACACTTCAAGCCTCCTCTTTTCCTAATTAAAATAGAAGTCCTACTCCCATTATTAATTAGTAACTTTCTCCTTCCTAATTATTATAGAAGTCTCACTTCTACAACAATTAGTAAGTTAACTATTAACACTATTAGAAGTCCTACTTCAAATAGAAATAGTAACTTTCTAATTCCTTCCTTTTAGAGTTCAAGTAAGATTAGTATCTTTCTAATAACTTGGGCTAGCGTGGGGACCATTAGGGATTCCATAGAAAGCTGGCTCCAACTGGGACACCACGATCCCACATCTCATGTGCAATCCAAGCCCACAGTTAATTGCAAATAACACCTCTATATAAATGCAATTGCACTCCAGTCTTAGGAATAAATTACAAAGAAGACCCTAAACTTCCCGATTACCACAAGTAGGCCCCTCTATCAATATCCATGGATCAATCGGAATAAATATGTTTCTTCCAATCTTAGATCCACATCTTATTATCCTTGAGCCCCAATTAATCACAATGATCATCAGTACCATCCAATTAACTCTTAATCGAGATGGGTGCACACTTACCAATGACAAATCCATTAATTGGCACGAGGGGATAATGTAGATAGATTCCATCTTGACCATTGGATGTTCCCACAGTCCTACTACCACGTACCCAAGACACCGAGATGTTGACCTACAGTTGGCATCACTCATTGGTGACTCAAAGCAAATGAATAGATAGAAACTTGAGTTCATCAATGTCTCAAGATTGAGAGCCTATTGCTAGGGAATTATGAGAGCAAACCTTAAACTTGAAACAGTATTACATAAGGTGCTTCTCATGGTCCTTCAATACATCCAATGTACCAGTACTGTGATTCAGAATCTTACATTCTGATGATCGACACAAATCACACTATCTCATAGTGATCAAAGTACTGCAACCTTATCAGATGAGATGCCCAATCTCATCACTGGTGGTAAAAACATTTAAATATAAAATTTGTGACACATGTCTCCTGTGTGTGGATGAAATCCACACATATCACATCTAATATACTAATGGGACCCGGTTCAACTCATGAACCATCATGTCATATGTATTGGTCATGTGCATAAAGTAATAAAAACATCACTCATCTCATGAAAGGAAAGCATGATTTTATTAATAAATAAAGAAATTAATCAATTTATTACATCAACTGATGGATTGAGACCACACAATCTAACAATCTCCCACTTGGGCTCAATGCCAGTCAGGGTTGCATCTCATGCCCATCCCGTCTAAATGTTGTTATAGACTTTGGTAGTCAAAGGCTTAGTAAATGGATTTGTTAGATTGTCCGGAAAGGCTATCTTGGTAATAGCAATATCACCTCTTTGCACAATCTCTCTGACTAAGTGATACTTCCTCTGTACATGCTTTTGGCTTTTATGGCTTCTGTGCTCTTTGGACTGAGCGACTGCCCCACTGCTATCACAGTAAACTGTGAGCGGTTGTCGTACCAAAGGTACCACCCCAAGTTCCATAAGGAATCTCTTGAGCCATACTGCTTCCTTAGCTGCTTCACAAGCCACTACATATTCAGCCTCCGAGGTGGAATCAGCGGTACATTCTTGTTTTATACTCCTCCAGCTGATAGCTCCGCTACCAAGCATAAACACATAACCAGAGGTGGATTTCATGGAATCCTTATCTGACATGAAGTCAAAATCTGTGTATCCGACTGGAATAAGCTCATCACTGCTATAAATCAACATGTAATTTCTAGTCCTTCTCAAGTATTTGAGAATACATTTTACAGCAGTCCAATGTTCGGGTCCTGAATTAGACTGATATCTACTGACTAGGCCTACTGCATGACAGATATCCGGTCTAGTACATAGCATAGCATACATGAGGCTACCAACAGCCGAAGCGTATGGTAACAACCTCATCTGCTCATTTTCCTCAAGTGTCTTGGGACACTAATCCTTGGAAAGGTGCACTCCATGCCTGAAAGGTGTAATAACCTTCTTAGAGTCTTGCATAACAAACCGTACCAGTACCTTATCTATGTATGCAGCTTGGGATAAGCCAATCATCCTATTTTTCCGGTCTCGATGGAATTAAGAAATAAATAAGTTTTTTTATGGGAACCTCTGTCAATCCAAGAATATAAGGCTGCAAAGGGGTAGAGTCCAGGGGGATCCATACCCAATTATGTTTAATCAGGTCTATGGTTTGACCGAAATAATGAAATATAACAAAAACGTTCATATTACCCAGCAGGCTGGATTGGCTCATCATCTTCATCATCAAAGCCTTGTACCAACCATGTTGGGGTCGGCTACATGAATTCGGTTTCTCTATTCTGATCTATCATAAGCCAAGTCTTCAAATAAGTTGCACTTCTTCATATCTAATTTTACTACCTCCATCCACATCCTCATCAGCCTACCAGCCCTACCCCTCTTCTACTTGGTGAGCCATCAACCTACATAGCCAAACTTTTCCTAACCGATGTCGTTGCCGGCTTGCGTTGGATATGCCCAAACCATCTCAAACAGCAAGCTGGATTGGTCATATTCAAGATTTTGTACTAGTAACACTGGGCAGCACCGGGCCTCATATTTCAGTTTTCCAAAGCTCAGGCCAACCTAGCTTCAAGTGTTTGTATAGACCACCTCCCCATGATTGGTTTAATCAGTCACCGATGATCGGGAAGGTGTTGATGAGCATGTGGGCCTGGTGGGTGCAAATTTGGTGACATAATTGAACCACAATTTTTCCATTGAGTAGAGCTTTTAGGAAATGAGGTTTATAGCTATCTTAATATGATAAGGACGATTTACAGGCCACTGAATTATCTAACCTAAGACCTTTTTATTCCCCTCCCCATGAATGGCATGCATCCCAATCCCCAGGTGTGCCCCCACAGAAGTGTTTGTATGCCCATTTTGTGCAATACAGTTGATGTTGGACAAGGCTCCAAAATACACCAGCTCTTGAGTAGAAATAAGAGGGTCACATTCCTTGTTGCTCGCTCTAAACTATCCCCAGTATAAGTGGGCAGGAGCAATCAATACAACTTACAAGCACTTATGATGTAGCCATGGGCCTCAAGATCTACAAGAGGCCCAAAAATACGCCCAATGTTGCCCAGCCCGTTGGGCCTAACTTATAGGAGGCCGGCCCATTAATCATAGTGTGCTAGCCAATTGGGCCAAAGCCCACGAATGCATGTGTATTTTAGAATAAAAATATACACACGTGTGCATATGTGATGCATGATGTATTGTATCACTGAATGGTATGTGGTCTGCTTGGAGGAGAAAATTCATCATTAAGTGTGTGTCTGTGTTGTGTGGTCTGCTCGTAGGAGAGAATTCCCCATATATATGCACATGGCCCGTGTTCCACCTAAATGATCCAAATATATAGGTGCCTCCAAAATCAAATAGCAAATGGAAAAAAAATAATAAATGAAACTGACATCAGACTTTGTTTTATGGAGCACACCTCATTTGAACTGGGATGCACATCAAGCTGGAATTGACTGGGATTTGTATCAACTTCACTAATGATAACGGGTGAAGCTGGTGCACGGATAGCTGCATATTCTGTGACTCCCGTAGCAGTCCGTATGCTGCCATCATCATGTGCTCCTCTCTTGTCCTTTATCTTATCTTCAGATGTTTGCACAACAGGAACAGCATGGACATCATGTTCGAGCATCACAACAGTCTTCTCTATAACTGGATTGTCATCTCCACTTGTAATATGTGGAGCCTTTTCATTAATCTTTTTCGATTTGATACTTTCAGGAGTTAGAGAAGATCCGTTTCCATTATTTTTCTGTTTTATCTCCTTAGCAGCAGAGTTGTTCTGGATGATATCCGAATTGCTTCTAGATGTTTTAATCTTCAGCTCTGGCAGTGTTGCAGACTTAGTTCTATCAAGACTCATTATGGCAGATATCTTATTGATTTCAGGTTCAACAGGTAATTTTGTCTTTGATAACGTATTACCGGCTCCAAATTTTAGTGTAGCATGATGTCCATTGCTGCCTTTTGGGTCCGATAGCCTTCTAGTTCGAATTGAGACAGCCTTTAGTTCATGGCTAATATCCTGTTTTTTCAGATCCGTCAATGATGATGCTGACCGGCTTACCCCATTTCCAGCCACACGCGCAGCATTTAATCTGTTTGGTTTAGGGGTTTTCTGAGGACCACCAGACCCACCAGAAGCAAACTTGGTAGGCAATCTTTGCAAAGGCGAAGAGGATCCAGGCTCTGAGTCACTGAATCTTGATGCTTTATGTGAGCCCAGGGAAAGTTTTGTTGGCAACTGGGATTTGATCTGCTTCGAGGGCGATCGCAAGTGAGCTGGGTTAGAACTGCCTCTTGCAGCAATTCTCTTTTGCCGCTCTTGCTTTAATGCTTCCAGTCGCTTTCTCTCTTCCTCTTCCTGAAATTCTCAATATATGAAGTCATAAGGAATTAAAAAAATAAAGTTAGCTGGACAAAGAAACACAGAGTAAAAGAAGAAAATGGGCTACGAAACACAAACTAGTAGATTAACAGATTTGTACTAGAGTGATTCACATAACCATTGGTTTTGTTTAGTGCGGCACCATGGAGATTCTTTCTTTGAGCAAAAAACACATGATGTGGTACTATCACAAAGTGACCTACAGTGAGAAAACATGTGCAGGCACACAGTCTGAAGCTGCGAGGACTGCTATCTTCAGTGAAATGGAACATAGACTTTTTTTTTTTAATTCTGTTTTTGGAATGATAATAAAAAAAATATAATAGATGAGATACAAGCTCAAACAACAAAGAGAGTACTAGAAAGAGCACAGCAGAGGGTATATGAGCATAATACCCACCCCTCACAGACAGAAACAAATCAAACTAGACAGAACTTAAATTTCCAAAAACTGATCCAGATACTTAAACCTCTAAATTTTGATTTTGAGGTTGCCTATCAAAATTCCAGGATATGTAAAAACTGTCTGTCTAAACGATAACCAAGGCATCTTCAATGTGCTCAAATGAAAAGAAAATTCACATTGAACACTGCTAACATTATTATAATGTTTTCACGCTTTGATTTTGCCAAAACTTCAAACTGCATACTAGACAAAGTGTAGATGTAATATTGTAGCAAAAGCATCCAACTAATTGACTTCAAATAGCAAAAGACTTCAGTTTAAACAAAATGGAAGATCTTTTAGCAAAATTAAGAGCTGCAATGATGCTCAGCATGTTCGACCATCCCAATGTAGAGATAAATTGAAGTGGGGATGTACCTTTTCCCTCTTCATTTTCTGAAGATCAGCTTTGAATGCCCGCAATCTCTCAGCACGTACTCGTGCTTCCGCAGAAGGATCTGACTTTGATAGCTTCCCCTTCCTCACTGCCGCCTCCATCTTCCTTTTTTGCGCAGCATCTTGCACCCTTGACTTTTTTTCCTTGTCCGATTTTTTTAGTCCGTCCTTAATTCCAGTTGAAACATCTTTGTGGTTTCCATTATCTGCAATGATACCATCTTCAGCACGAACTTCCATTTCATAATCAACAGCACGATCATAGCCAGTGGATTCCCTCTCTGTACCACGCTCTGGCATCAAGCTCAAGTCATCTGGCTCATAGTTGACTCGGGTTCTAATCCTACTAGAAGAATCTTCAGTTCTCTGAAGAGAAGTTGGCACCTCTGAGTCGATGTCAATGGCAGTTCTTCTATCTGATCCAACTTGATCATGTAAACTTGATCTGAGAGGAACTATAAATGACTCATCCGTTGCATTTTGAGAGGAGCTCTGATCATAATTATGAGCACTCCCAAATTCGTTGCAAGCAAGCGGGCTTGAATGAGAATTTGTAACTGGCTGGTTTCCTTTTCCATAAAGTATAAAATCATCATGAGTCCCCTTCCTGTAGCCTCCTTTCCCACCTATCTCCATGAATTGCACATCCCGATGGCCATCTCTCAATACTTTTCTGCCATGTGAATGTAACCCCTCATGAGAGATTTTCAATTCATCACTTGATACCCTCTGTTTATATGTCCGGGTTGCATTGCCACTGCCAACATTAAATTCAGGTGTATGGTGGTCTGCAACTCCACCTGAATCTCGTCGATGAAGTATAGGATCTGACCCAGGTGTGCTCTGTCTCCTCTTTACAGGGGCCTCTTTTTCAGAAGAAAACATTCCTCTGTCAACAATGTCTGTGACTTCTTCAACATCCCGAAGTAAAAAGTTCTGAAATGCTTGCCAATTCATACTATCTGCCTCTTGCCCATAGGATGTGTCATCCCTGTCATTTGAATTCCAAGTACCAGTAGACTTGCTGTGGCTTCCTTTGCCCTTAGATGATCTCACAGAATTTTTATGCTTCTTTTCTAGGGCATCAGAATGTGACCCCACTTCCTCATCACTTTCACTTTCAGAAGCTGTTTCAGATTCACTTGCTGATGCATTGTTTCTCTTTGAAGTAATATAATTAATGTTCTTAATGACAACAACACCTGACTTAGTTTTGCCCGATCGACTTACTTTTCGTTGCGGTTCTTGGCCTTGTGAAACTTCTTTTTCTGAGATGCTTTGATCTGTACCATCATGTGATCTTCCATTTGAAACACCCATTTCCCAAGTCTCTGACTCGACATTGCCATCCTTACCATCCATGGAATGCCTTTTCTGCCCCATCCTATGTGCACCATTGAATCTGGGATCTTCCATTGGAGGATGTGGTGGCGGGAAAAAAGGACCACCTGGTTGATAGTTCTGATGGTATGGCATTCCTTGCATAGGATAGGCCTGAAAAGGTGGCGCACCTGATGGAGAATGTATAGGCCATTGAGGATACATTGCATGCTGGAAATTACCTTGAAAATATAGATGGGGACCTGATCGCACCTGGGCATCCATGGGAGGCCTTTTATCTGGCCATGAACATACAGATGTCAAGATCTTGGAAACTCATTGTGCCCGAATAATATGCAGCGCTGGAAAGACATCCAACGCATGGAAACTAACAAGGAATCATGACAGTTTGATTGACAAAAGGCACCATTTTAACCATAAACAGAACTTGGACAAAGTAATAAAAAATAGTCATATATAAGTGGGCCCCCATTCATAACATTTTGGGATAAACTGGAAAAAGCTTAATGTAGAAAATGGTTTAGGGCCATTTCAGCCAGTTGACCTGAAGGAAAATCGACCCAATTCTTCTTTAGTTGGACCAAAATAGTTGGTACTTTTTCATTCTTCCAACTTTTACGGATAACTAACCTTTCTTTAACAAACATGTTAGATTAGCCTTGGTTTGGGCCAACTTTCAGTGGATCCTTCCATTATTTCAGGTTGCAGCTGGGTGAATGAGCTGATTTTTCTGAAAGGTCAAAGGCCCACAACCACATGCTTTTAAATTCCTTATTCTGAACATTTTACAGCAATAAGAAAACATTTAGTGGAGATTTGAAAAATAGCCTATGACTCAAGGAATGCTATTCCTTGGGTGTCAGACAAAGCAAATCCACTATGGAGGCAAGTGGCCAGCAGCCTCATCCATATAATTAATTAAGTGAACAGCATGATGAAGTCAATGAAAGTGGCATTACCTTATGCTCCTAGAGAGTGTAATGAGGATGTTGATCCTTATCAAACTGGGGTTTTAAAATATTCCTTGTGGGTTGGCAATAGTGGCATTAGAGTAATTAAGATGGGCTATTACATTCACTCACAATAAACTTGCACACTTTTATTAATGAATTATCACTAGTTTCAGAGAGAGAGTGTTTCAGAGAGAGAGAGATGATATTCAGATACATTTGATATCCAAATACTTTAAAATAAAAAGGCAATGAACCCAGTGATCCAGTGACGGGTAAAATCCTATATTGAAATAAAAAAAGGTTAGCACCTCATTTTGTGTCTGGTGTCAACTGATAATTTTCATTGTGAGGAAACCAATTTTTGTATCAAGCGCTCTGTGTGAAACCATGATGTAGAACAGACCCATGGGGACCAGCCAATGGGCCCAGCCCATTCATCTCAACCTACTCTTTTGGGCCCAGCCCACCTATCAGTTATATATTTTATTTTATTTAGAATTTTAATTATGTTTTCAGTTATTTTAGTTGGATGTTTTAATCATGGGCAATGATGTGTTTCGATGGTCCAGATTATAGTTGTAGGTTTTCTTATTTTCCAATATAATATGTAAAGCCTCTTTGGCTCAAGTGACTTGATTAATGAAATTTTTTTTTTTTTGTGTTTACTCTCTTCTGCTCCCTGCAGTGGGAAGCTTTCTTCGCCTCTAGTGATTGGAGTTTGGCATGAGGCCAATTTCAGGTGTGAAGCCTAATCTATCTCCCCCATCTTCCATCTTCACCCCTTACGCACCCCGCATCAATCCACCATCCACATCAAACCATAGTTAAGAAAACTTGGAAAATCTACTCGATCGACTTTCAAGCCAAACACACACACACACGCAAAACATATAGATTGATTCAATCATATCTTAACAATTTGAAATGTATCAATGTTTAACAAGGAATTTAACTGAAATTTGTCCAAACAATCATTTTATTTATGTATAGTTAAATTTCAAACAAAAGGATTGAACTTGAACCCCCAGTTTTTGCTGCCATCTCCCTTCCTCAGGCTACGTTTTGCTACCTGTAATTCCATAGAAATGTACTTTGTTTTCAGAAAATACAAAAGATAAGGTATTTGGATGATTTTACTTCCATGCAGAACATCCCCTGGTCACATGTTTCCTCGTCTGGCACTTGCTGCTTCTACTTTGCTTCAGGGATAGAAATTAGATGTTGAAATGGGTAACAAGTACTTTCATTTCACTCGTGCACTTTTTTTATGAACAATGTACCCTATTTTCATGGAATGGAGATACATAGCCGAGGAAATACAGGTAGCCAGAAACAGCTTCAATTAAAGAATTTCAGTTGTAAAAGTACTTCTTCAATTGGACCAAGATGACTCCCTTATGTATATGTATAGAGGAAAGTTAAAGAAATCCTTTTTTTCCCGCTGTCTACAGAATATTTGCACAAGCTTAATCATCAGAAATCCTTTTGCTTTCCACTGTCTACGGATTATTTGCATAAGCTTAATCAAGTTAATCGCTATCAGTAGCCTCAAAACAATGACCTTGTGGTCAACCTGCTAAAAAGAGTATTGTGATCTATCGAAGGAACCATGGTATTTTACCGATAACTTACCGCTGTTAGGATCTGAGCTAAGATGCGGATGACTCATGTTGCCACTGGCATCATTGTTTGCTTTCCCATTGCTGTCTACACCCAATTCACCATGGGAAATAACAATGCCCGAAGCATTCATAGAAGAGAAATCTGATCGGCACGACATTGCCTCAGTTGCTTCAATTTCAAGCCATTGCCCAGTTTCATGCTTTCTCTTCCATAATTCCATAAACCTTATGCATGCTTCCCTGTTGCAAGACAAAGCAGAAACTTTCCAGGGGTGAATTTTAAACAGAAAACTGTCACAACCTTGAACTATATAAAGCCACCCAATAACAAAGAAGTGCATCTTACATCAAACGTGAAGCCCCAAAGAACTCAGCGAATGATAACAAATGCGCCATGTGATCCATGCCAAAACCTGCAGCTACAGCACGTGCGAATGCCATGCCTTGTTCTTTCTGCAACACAGTTTTGCGTGTCTCGAGTACCCTCAGAAGCTGAACTCTAAAAAGAGACATGTGCATAAGATAACACCATGAAATAAACCTTCTTGAAATGTTTGTACATCCTACACAATGTAAACCAAAGATATTTGACCTCATATATGAAAATTGCCTAAGATTCAATGCATATCTGCAAGCCAATTTATGGAATAAATGAAATATCCATGCAAAAAGCCACATATGCCCACTCAATGATGCAAAGCCATGCACGTTTCGATGTCTAATAAATACTCATGTCGGAAAGACATGCTGGATGCACTATGATGAGCGTATGATAAAGATGAGTGTGTAGATCATTATCAAGTCAGAGGGTCGCAATGTATGGCATATCCCACATACTAGGTAGAGAGAATATCCCATTTTTACACATGCCTACATACACACACACGGGGAGAGGGAGAGAGAGAGAGAGAGAGAGCTTGATTCTTTGTTGTGTCGAGAAGTTTCATTTTTGTGCTTGACACTATAGCATTGTCACAAATATCGTTCTCATGAAATTGTCGGAATATTTTTCAAATTTGAGGTTTTCTTGAGAAAACGTCACGAAATATAAATTATTTATAAAATAATTAAATATAGTAATAAATAAATAAAATATAAATTACTGTTAAAAATACTTTAAGAGATCTTATTTTCCTTTTTTATTCTGAATTTCTTGCAATTTTTCACCGCATTTTCAATTTCTAACAATATTTTGAAAATATCATGATGTTATTGGAAAGTACTGTTTCAGGCATATATTGCAATAAAATCACCATGTTTTCAAAATATCACCAATATTTGGACAGTCCCTGACAGTCTGATATAATAAGAGGGTGTCCAAGTTACATGAGTTCATATATATTCCGCATGGATATGTATGAGGTATCACTTTCATTTACTCCACAACCCTAAATAGGGACAAGTAGAAACTTTTAACTCATGAACCCAACCACAAATAGATGGGAAAAGGCTTCAATGATGATGATATTGAACTACTCAACATCTCATTAGATTATGATTCATATATGTGATCTGGGGGTTCACCATAGTGACACCAAATTACATTATTGAAAATTCAGATCTCCTGATTGCATGATAGCGGTGGTCAAGATCATCCCAGGCTTTGAAGATGTGACAGAAATTAGTAATCTCCACATACAAATTAAACTCCACCAAGTAGAGTAATCATGAATTAGTATATACTTTGAATTCTCCTCCAGCACGGTGGGTCCATTTGATTCAGGTTGCTGTACCCCGGGCTGCCATAGAACCAACAAGATGATATTCAGAAAAATCCAAACAAATGCTAAATAAGTAAATGCGTGAAAAGGGAATTTCTGTGTCAAACCATCAATACCTTAAATAGGACAATAGCTTTCTCTGAATCAGCATCAAATGCAGGCTTGCTACCTGTCCAAAATTAGGATGTGTAAGAATATCTTATTTACCAATAATGCCTGAAATCATTGTTTTCCGCTAATGGTCCAAACCATAAAATTATAAAAGCAAAGAAAATTAGTCCAGATTCTAAACCACAGGAATTGAAAATCAATAAAAATTTAGTTTAAACCCAAGAAATAAAAAATAGAAATGATAGTTTAGTTCATAGAGGCTTCAGAGTTCAGAGCACTAAAATGTATGACTGTAAGAACCAACAAGCAATACAAGTTATGATTTCCCTGCATATACAAATAAAGGCAGTTGACAAGGTTCTAAAGAATGAAGAAGATAAATGTGTGAGAGTTTTTTTCATTTTTTCCCGTCTTATTTGACCTGAGAGGACTAATCACCTGTGGTGTTTTTTTTTTTTTTTTCTTATCATATTAAATTTGAATATGGATAAATGAAATCAAATTAAGATAATGCACCATTCATTTTTACCTTCAATATTTTCTTTGGATTTCGATTGATGGTCTTCTGCCTGCTACAAACACGAGGGTATGATGGTTCTTTCTTCTATACAAAGAAAAAATGTATTTGATCTAGACTAAAACTTACAGTGCTCAATCCCAGATTCTCATTGCTCTGAATGGCAATAGCCTCATCAATCTGTAACATCTCAGATTCAACAGTATTTACTCGCTCTAGGACCTCAGGTGTGCTCACAAACCGAACAAACCTAATAGAAAAATAAATTATCGATTTAATTCTTATATTTAAAAAAAAGTACTGAACACAAGACATTTTTTTAAGAAACAAGACAGTTTTTTTCCCCGACAAGGAGGACACAAACAATGCACTCACACCCATGTCTCTAACCAGCTGAGCTACAGCTAGGACAAAAATTAAAGGATAAAGATAAATGGGTTTTTTAGCTATTCCCATCTGAAAAAAGAAAAGAAAAGAAAATCAAATGCTTAAATACCACCGTAATTGTGTGAAGCCCTAGAATTTTAACAAAGTTTAGAAACAAATAGCAGAAGGCAAAAAAAATATACACACTCCCACCACTAGAAACTCAATTCAAGAATAATGAACCAAATAAATAAAAGTACTCAACTGAGGTGATCACTCAATAATATTGAGTGGCTGATCAATTGCTCTTGCTTTGTATAAAAAGATATACCCTGTTAACTTGGCCTGTGCTATGTTTAAGTTGACTGGGAAAGTTTTCAAAACTATTCTATCAGGTTCTAAATTTTAGTCTCAAGAATTTATGACCAAGGAAAAAACACAAGTGAACAAGCAACAATGCTAAGAACTGCATAACAAACTTACAGACCTCTCCATTGTTCCCTTTGTAAACCATGTCACATCACTTCCAGGGTCTGGTTCAAGTGTTATTGAATACCCTCCCTTGGCAATCTGGTCACGGGCTGTCTTCAAGTGGGCAAGAAACGGCTCCAACAACCCAGATGCAATCTTCTCCGTCTTTCCATTTGCAGTGATAACCAGATCGCACCTGACAAACATAAGTAGGAGATTTCCATCAGCAAGAAGCCAAAGTAGATCAGTAAATTGACAAACCCACATAAAAGAATTAGGTAATGCAATGAGATCATAGTGTCAAAAACACACAGAATCAACAACACGGAAACCCGAAATAAGAAAGAAAAAAGAACTTCACTCATATAGAGTTATGAACTTCAAATCACAGAACCCATAGATAAAGTAAAGGATCTACTGATGATTCTTCTCCACAGAAAGACTGAAAGATCAACAAAAATCAGCAGAGCACAACCGAAAGGTAGCCTCTAAAT
The DNA here is from genome assembly GCA_038049695.1 of Cinnamomum chago. Classification (NCBI taxonomy): domain Eukaryota; kingdom Viridiplantae; phylum Streptophyta; class Magnoliopsida; order Laurales; family Lauraceae; genus Cinnamomum; species Cinnamomum chago. The sequence goes on from CP142462.1 coordinate 12,302,460, forward strand.
GGAATTGTCTTAGAAAGACCAGCAAAATTCTCATCCAACTGAAAAAACCACATTAAACCAACTAAAACACATCTCCATTCTGCAGCAAAAGTCTCCAATTCCCCAAGGCAGAGAAAACAAAACCCTGAAAAGAAGTTTGGCCAACAAATACACTGAAATTCCAATTAGAAAAGATGACACCTAACATCTCAAATCCCAATTTCCCAGCATCAAAACCAGAAATTCCACATCCAATCCAATCACAAGCTCAAAGCAGCAACATTGCAGTTGAAATTCCAGAAATGAACAGATACACAGTACAAAAAGACAACAAAATCAACCGAACCAATCCAATCCATCAAAACCTCAAAGATCAAGCAAACTCCAAACTCAAAAACTCAAAATCCTCCAAATCAACAAGCAACAAGCGTCCAAACTAACGCATATTTCTCAATCCATCTCTGAAAAACTCATCAAAAATCTGAAAACTACTCATGCACAATTAAATCTGAAAACAAGAACTCGCACGTTCCTTCTTCAAACAAATCTTCACAACCAGGCAGAAAAACAAACAAACATACACACTTACAACTACAAACAGCTTCTAAAACCCCTGAAGACGAGAATCCTTCTACTTAAAACCTAAATCCTTCTCAAAAGCAATCCATTTCGATTCATACGAAGAACAGCTTAGATTATATACATATGAAAGATCAAAAAGATTACCTTGTTCGAGTTGGCGTGAGCTGAAAGAGCGCGGAATCGAGTTTCGTCTCTGACTTCATTGCAGAGAAACGAATCGCAGAAGGCTCTGATTCTTTCAAAAGCTAGGGTTCCTGATTTGCTTAGAGAGAGAAAGAAGAAGAAGAAATGGAATCTGCAGGTTTACTTTTACTTTACAGGAAGTGAAGGGAAAATGAAAATGGAGTTTGTTTGAGGAAAAGCTGTGGAAATGGAAAGAGGAATTTGAGGAAAACGCAGAAGAAGGTGCTTTAATGGCGGATGAATAAATAGTAGAGAGAGTGAGAGAGAGAGAGATGACAATGGTGAAAGGGGCTGGCTTTGGATTCCGACCGGAAACCGTGGAATCTCGCGGGGGAGAAAAAGAATAAAAAAGAGGAGTTTTTAAATAAGGACTTAAGTTTTTACCTATTTCAAAAAAGGACACAAGTTTCAAAGAGTTATAAATTAAGGCTTAGATTCTCCAACGCACTCTTTCACTAATTTTTTTAAATAACCAAATTATCCTTCATTAAAAGACGTGACATGGTTTCGAGTTTTCGATGGTCACTACGTGTCCTTAATTACCATGGGGACATTGTTTGTTGTCGATGACTATAAAGATGCTAGTGAGGAGAAGCAAATGAAGATGGAGGAGGATAATTTGGCTATTTTAAATAATTGAGAAAACGTTCTGCTGAAAAATATATTTAAATTGCTAGATGTCCTTAATTAAAAATTTATCGAAAGATTTAAGCACTAATTTGAAAACTTTCGAAACTTATCTTTTTTTAAATAAGAGAGAGTTTCAAAGGCCTTATTTGAGAATTTCCTTAAACAATGTTGGATGGTGATAGAATTGTAAACGGGTCGGTTCCGGTCTGGGTCCATAGTGGACTCGGAACCGTTAAGGAGAAGGTGGAACCGGATTCAGACTCGGAACCGTTTCGAAACCGATTTCTTGGCTCTAAAATCAGAATCAGAACCATATATGAGACGGGTCTGGATCCAGGTCTTGGTTTAGATAGAGAATGATATTAAAAAATATATGATTTTTATAAAAAAAATTCAAAAATTGAGGTAATATGTTGGGTCCCAGGTCCACAGGTCCGAACCAAGGTGGAACCCGACTCGGACCCATTTACTTATCGACGTCTAAATAAGAATCCAGATCCGATTTTTAACTGATCGGAACCTTCGAATAATCGGGTACCCATTTACATCCCTAGATGGTGACGGTGGGGTGGGGATAGTGGGGAAATGAAAAAAAAATCATGTTGGGTTTGATTTTGGTGGTAAAATGAGAGGGGGGTGGTTTGGTAATTTTAGCTAAATGTTTGTTTCTTTCTCAACGGTTAGAAAGACGGCTCCACTTCATTGACAATTGGGTTTTAGAATTAGAAATTGGTCACATCAGGTGAGCAAAAATTGTTATGTTGGACCCATTTTGGATTTTTGATGGCACGTGGGTGGGTATGTCTTTTACCGTTTGAATGAGTCATGTTCAGCTGAAGTGTGGCCCACCAGTAGACTTGCTAGATGGCTCGTTAGATTTGAAAATTAATCACATGACGTTTGCCTGGGATTTGTCATGAAAAATAAGTTCATGCTGGGGCTTGTTCATACTTTGTGTGGATTTGTAAGGAAAAGGATACATTTGTGTAGCGATCCAAAATTTTAATTGCACCAAAAATTCTCTCACAGATAAACAGCCTCACTGACCATAAAACTTACCATGGCCTGGGAAATATTTTCCGCTTTCCACATTTTTTCGGTGAAAAACCAAGTACATAAATGTACCTTAAATGAGAGAATTTGTGATCCTACCTCTCCTATAAAAAATCAAAATCTTCTCCATCTAAACCAAATCACAAACAGTAATCTGCACTGCATTTTAGCACTTTACGCTATGTCAAATTTTGTTTCGCGACATTAAGTGTATACTTAAGTTAATAGCTAATTTTGTATTTGCGTAGTATCAGTTAATTGTAAGTAATATTTTCATTGTAGTGAAATTTGAGTTGCTGGCTAATTTGATTAATATCGGTTACATGCACTCTGATTGAAGATGATTCTTCATTTGATTCAGCCATCTAAAACATAGTAGTCAAAATCATTGTCGCTAATCAAATGATTAGTGATTTTTGAAGAATGTGATAGATAGTTACTCGTAAAAATTAAACACACAACGAGAGGCTAATCCCAACTCAAGACATCGCCAAGCCTAAATAAATGGATGACATTCGTCAGAAAAAAAAACTGCTAAGAAGTTTTTAGAATACCCAGTCAAATAAGTTAGGACCCAAGGATCGGACCCTTAGAAGTCATAAAGCAGGAAATCATATGAATTGAACTATATCTATGTGCTCAAAGTGCTAAGAGTTAAAAGGCATTATTATTATTGATGGGTCTAAATCCCATGTCATATCTCTTGCATGCCTCCTATACAATCACATAATGACAATCAAGGCCATTCATGATAAATTTCATCCCCTTTTAGGGCATATTTGGATCGGCAAAAAATAGAGTAGAATGAAGTTAAATGGGCCCTAACAGTCTAAAATTTCAACTCTACCCCGTTTGGATAAGTCTGACCCGATAGATAAAGTAATGTTGTAAGCCACGTGTACTCAATTTCACTTCAACTCTAATATACTTCCATTTATTTGAGTAAAAGTGGATTTCACTCCAAATCTTAACTTCATAATAAGCATCACAATGGAGTAAAATGATGTTCTCTACTTTAACTTTAACCTACTTCTCTTCACTCCACTCCACATGTGAAAATTCACTTCATTTTACTCCACTCCTCATTTATCCAAACAAGCCCTAAAAGGGTTTGTTTGGCAATTTACTAAGTAAAATAAACGTAAGATAAAGCCTCCATTTTTTAGACTAATGCTGTCGTATATCCTTAAATTCCACTTAGTCCCACCATAAAATTGACACATAACTGATAAAATAATTAGCACGACCTTATAAATATTATTAATTCTAAGCTTTAATTTTATTATCAGTCATTTCACGTATTTAATTTTATGGTGGGACCGACTTTTATTGAGATTAAATTTAAGACAAAATAGATTGAAATTCATCTTGAAAGGTCCTCATTTGTCATTATACTGTGCCTGCAAACATTTGGGGAAGTGTGTAAGAGAGATTGTTTGGATTTCATTGCCAATGTATAGTGTATACACGGAGTTGCCTAGATATGCGAGCAACTATATCTACAGTGAAGAGAAAACAGTGGGTGTATGTGTTTTATTGTATTGTTTTGCATAGTACATGAGTGACTGATCTGTTCTTTAGTAGAGTTTCTCATAAGAACTTAGTGTGTATTTTTCAGTGTGTCCCAGTTTTTTTTTTTTTTTTTTTTTTTTTTTTTGTGGATATAATGTGATCGCTTGCCCATGGCAATATGACATGAAGCGTGATTGTACTTAAGAGTATAATTTTCCGTAGGGCCTGTTTTATGGAATTGAATCTTTAAGAATCATGTGTACTGTATTTCTAAAAGTGGTTAAAATAAAAAAAACGACATTGAAGATTCATGATACTCCATCAAATTGTCCACATTTAATTGAAAATAAACTAAAAGGAGTAGGAAAATGAATACCGAACCTTCACTTTAGTCAAATCCTAGGAAGTCATATCCCTTGTATCCTTCACTCCTTATAGCTTTTAATAATCCTTTATCAAAACCCATTTTACCATAATGGAGATTAACTAATTGCTGTTTGTGGATCTTCAATGATAGATCTTGTCTCGTCTTAGAGAATCTAGGCTAACATAAAATCATACGGTCGGATCCGGTGAGGGAAAATCCCAAGGTTACCGTAAGCAGATCATTCACGGTCCGCCACGTCATCACCGGCAACGTGCCATGCTTCCGGGCACGGGCTGCCCGTGGTGACATGGCGGTGGTCCATTAACGGTCACATTGCGTAAGGATACTCAAAGGATCCCGATCCTACAATTATACTATTGCATGGGAGTAGAGCAATCAATGGTAAGCAACATCGGATATTACAATTTTTACCCAAAAAAAAGAACCTTGAGATTTTATAAATTGACTTTATGGTACTTAATTAGTGTAATGAAGTGAGGTAGTTAATTGCTAGATAGACTTTCACTCTTTCCAAAAATCTTTCCACTCCTCTTTTATTTAGCATTTAAATTTTGAACTCCTTTCTTAATGTAGGGGTGTCTGTCTCATTTGAACCTTCAATATTGTCAATATTGTGATGATTTTTTTTTTTTTAATGATGATAGATTAACTTACTATGATAATATTGAGACAAAAATATATTTGATCATGGTATTTTAATAAGAGAGACTTAGGGCATCCATGGACCGTTAAGCTGGTTGAAATCTTATCCAATTTTGACTTGTTAGTTATTGGGCATAACATAATGAATCGAGCTCACAGGCTTGAAAATCAAGCCCAGGCTCAGTCCATTTGCAAAACCTACATAAAAGTTACCACTAAATGTCGGCCCAAGGAGTGATCAGGAGTGATACTTTAAAACCCCGTTTTTTCACTACTTGATCAGGAGTGATACTTTAAACTAGGAGATCTAGGGATCAACTCTGGACATGTGTGTGATACTATGGTGCCAACGCCACTCAACATTGAAGGTCCATGAGATTTTACGTGGAGTCCTTCATGCATATCAATCAATTGTTAATAAAGGAGGATGAAAATGTCAATGCATATCCAAAGAGTGTGCGAAGAATGGGTATGGTAAAATGGCTCCCCAAGCAGGGGGGACCTAGGCACAGCCACACTCGTTAAACCATGGTACGCTTTAAAAAATTCAATAAAAAATTATGGATCCATCCTCAAAATCTACATGAAAATCCTCAATTTGCCCCTAAAATCAAACACCTATTAAGGTTCGCACCCGTCAAATGAAAATCCTGAGTCCGCCGCACTGTGACCCCAAGTACCCCAAAGGACCTGAATTGAAAAAATGTATGAATCCATTATATGGACCATTTATGAATCCATTATATGGACCATTTTTAATTTGTTTGCATGTTTGGGCCAAGAATATGAATATGTGGCATAATTGTATACTGTCCACATACATTGTATTTAAGCATGTTAATACATTATGTGACCATATAAAGTACATGCAAAAAGATGGGTGCATTATCACTGATCCAACAATGGAATGATCACATGACGCACAACAATTAATATTATTGGCACTTTAAAAAAAAAACATTTCAGGTAGAAATCCTTGTTGGGTTAATTCATCACATTTAAAAAAGCATGTTAACCACCAATTAGATAAGTCCTAATTTTTCCTAGCTGTAGCTCAGTTGGTTATATCACCTAATGGTCCCATGAAGGGGTGAAAGTGTGTGAGTACAAGTCCTAAATGTAGTGAAAAAAATTAATTAATTAATCATATTTTACATTTGATCAATCTAATTAAAGACTGGATGCATCCCAATTGGAACAAGTATTGATCAAGTCTCAATCTGTGGGGGAGACTATTGGTATTGGTAAGTTGGATTCAATAAAGATGGACCTATTGCACTGATGTGGCAAAATTGTAACTAGCAAAATTACCCGTGCTCAGCATGGATATGACAAACATTGCAATTTAAATATTCATGTATAAAAAAATTATAACGTTTTTAGAAAGAAAGCAAAAGAAAAAAAAATTATGAGTATGTATCTATATAATCAAAGAATTGGTATCATATAATAGAATTAAAAAATAAGAATTAGAGTAGAAAGGAAATGATAGAATTTGGATTGAAACAAAGTCTTTGAAAAAGAAAAGAAAAGAAAAGTGGAGAGTAGTTATAAGTAATTATGATAAAGAGATAAAGAAGGTAGTTGATGTAACTTCCGGTCAATTTTATAATCGACGGTTATAATTGAATCAAAAACCTCATAACATAATATATTATAATTGATTTTCTTATAACTTTATTTTTTGGTCCATGAAGCTAAAGTCGCCTGTTGAGTGTTTAGTGATCTATTGATGTTTGACCCCGGAATGAAAAATAAGGAAACAATCTAAGCATCATTGAGCTAGTCAACAAAGTAACTCATCACACAACATTGTTGTTTCAGACATTTGGATAGTGATGGTTGTACCTAATGGATCTGGATGTGCAAACTCTGATTTGTGGCAAGAGATTTATCTCCGCTCGAGCGATTGGAAAACTTCGCAATCTCCTCATATCTATCTTACCTATGGGGATAGAGAGTATCCAACCTTAAGGCTCCCTTATCCTTATTTATACAAGGCTAAAGAATCATGCTTAATGAAGACTTCTTACAAAAGAAACTCACATCCATCTAATCCTATTTGGAACTTTATGCAGGAACAAATCAAGTCTTATTATCAATGGGATCGTGCTTGATCTGACATAGGACCAGTGACATATGCCCACATAATTTCCTATAGAATCCATTTTTTTTTTTCTTTTTCTCTTTTTTCATTTTTTATGAAAGATAAAAGAAAGGATATATATGACATCATTGAGTAAAAATGAGGTCACATAGAGCAGTTCCACCAACAACATTATACAATCAAAATAATCGAATATTATATGCTTCTTTTGGTCTACACAAATTTATTTTTAATTTGAAGGCAGTGGGATGGAAATAGAAACAAAATGATGACAAATTCAGAACAGATTACAGCAATCGATTAAATTAATGAAAGTATGGTATCATTAGTGACTATTATTTTTATCAGAATACAGTACTAGTTTAGGTTAAGAATGTGCTGAAGAGGTTGAATGTGGGTCCGTGGGACAGCCCACTCCAAGATCATTTCTTGATTACTTTTATCATACAAAGACATCAAACATCATTTTTGATGGAATTTTGGATTGAGAAGGCACATGCTTGCTTGTATTTTAAGGTTCAGATACAAACACATCATGCATGACAGTAAATATATCAGCTGATAAAATTGATATGATATTGGTTTGTGTCATATTTTGGAGAGACACCTTTATATTAAAAAAAAATCTAAAACTGATAAGAAATCATGAAGAGGAAAGAATATTGCCCATTAGATTCTAGATGCAAAAATTTACTGGACACATGGGGAGCCCACTGCTGATTGAAAGATCCTAGCCACATCTTCGAAAACATATATAATTTAAGGTGACTCTTTTTGAGACCGCGCCCAACTCATTAAAACCTTTAAGGCACGTTTGGTAATGGGAGATGAATCCTCTCTTTGGAGGAATCATTGGTGGGTTAGAAATTACCTGAAGTGGATTCTGCTACCTATTGTGACATAAAATATATGGTGAAGTAATAGTTATGTTTATTTTGTATGGGTAAACTGAAGTGTGAGAGACTTGAGTGAGTGCAAGTGTGGGTGTATGAGTATTTACTAAAGCAATAAATAAAGTGATAGTAAGAGCAATAAAGTAGGTTCCTTTTGTCTTTTTTTCTTCTTCTTCTCTTTTTTTTTTTTTTTTTTTTTTTTTTTGCTGAAAGGCGATTTTATTGCAAAGAAAAGATTACATGATGCAAAATGGAGAGGAATACAAAATAGAATGTGGATCATCCGCCATAGGTTCCTTTTGTCTTTACTTTATCACACATTACATTAGTTTTATGCAATAAGATATGGTGATAGTTAGTAAAGTTTGTGAGAAATTGGTGGCAGCCGGAGATTACTTTTTTGCTCTTTTTTTTGTCAACCAAACATGATAAAATAAAGGTGTGTGGTGGTTAGAGTTACTTTACTGCTCAACTTTACTTTATGCACCAAAACAAACATGCTCTAAAAAGGCTTTGTTTGTTTGCAAGAGATTTGCAAATCCATGTTTAGAATAACAAAATTCTCGGAGTACCTCCCCAACATCCTGAAAGCTGGAATTTAGAGAAGTGGAAGTGACAATCGACAAGTCTATACAAATCAAATAGGAATTCCAAACAGTGGTGTGAAAGCAACTCACATGTAATTTCCATGAAAAATCCCTCCAAACAAACGCCTGCCAAGGCTACCTTAAGAGAGTTATTAGTTACAATTACAATGCCTTTTGAGTACATAAAATCCGGGTCAATGAACCCGGGCCCTTTATTAAAGAAACTTGTCTCCTAATAATGTCCTCAGTGCCCTAAGGCTGCACGTCCCTGTGCAGTAGCCTGCCAGCCCTCTTGGCCCGCCCACAGCAGGGGACCCACACTCGAACTAGTCGAGAGTCGGCTCTGATACCATTTGTAACGCCCCACCTTCACGCATGCATGATATTGTCCACTTTAGCCCATCGGCCTCATGGTTTTGCTTCTAATGGGTCTCAACCCATCAAAAGGCCTCATGCAAGGTAAGGGTGTAACATCTACATATAACCTCATTCACTTTCCTCTCTATAGTCGGTGTGGGACTCCGGAGCGTCACAATTAGTCTTGGACCCTGTCAAATATATAAAGAAGAGCATTTCTGTACTTTCAGCCATCCAATGAAGTGTGGATCATATGGTTCCCGGCCCCTTTATTAAAGAAACCTGTCTCCTAATAATGTCCTCAGTGCCCTAAACATGTAACTTTAGGGGCTGAGATTCCACTGCTAGACAACGGCTCTGATTCTCAAAAGAGATGTGGCTATGATCACGACCCTCCATTTTTGTTAGTCATAACTTTTCAAGGGAACCAATTATAACTTAACTCAATTATGGATGTCCCATATTAATTATAATGTCCCATGCATAATAATCCTTATATTTTTTTGCTAGAGAAATGATCCAACGCCGCCATTTGTACAGTGCTGATGTTAGCTGTAAACCTTTGTGGGGTTCATATTTGTTGGATCTATACCGCTGAAATCACATAGCCATGTATGTGAATGCACTCCCAATTTTCACTTCGATCATATTATGTACTGTTGGATTAATCATGTGTAGAAGCCAGAACTATATATTTTATATGTCGCAAACCAACCGTATATTTTGCTCCAATTGGTTTGAAAGTTGTTGTACTGCTTATATGTAGAAACTAGAAAGACATAGAATTAAGTGATCTTAGATCAGACAATAGTGGGGATCAGATTACAGCCGTCATCAGTACCATACTAATGTCTATTTTATTTCTATTATAAGAAACATCCTAAAACCTTCATAAATTGACAGTAGTCCTAATTTGACGCTCATCCTAATGTTAATCACAGTTGAATTGAAATACCCATGGTCTCATGATTTTTGTGTTGTTTTTTCAGAGCCCCAAGATTCATGGTTGAGTTCATATGGGGGACTGGCCAATCGCACCATATACATGTTTATGAGTACTACACATGGAAAAGAAGGAACATAGGAAGAATATAGCAAATTATATTTTCCCATAGGTTGAATCATATATTGCAAAGAGGCTACTCAAATTCATTCAGAGAACAAACGGATGAGATCTAAGGAAAAATAAAAAAAGTTATCTGATTTCTTTATCAACGGTGCTACTTGGACATACTGGGGGACCGATTCCTGGTCCGGTAGTTCTGAGGAGGGACCGGGCCAGGAATCGGGTCCCCCCCCCCGTATGTCCAAGTGGACTTTCTCTTTCTTTACACAGAGAGGCCAAACATAACTTCACAAAAGACATAACAGCAGACAAGCATAACACAACATTATTTTAGACATGGTGATGGGTTCCGCAATCCTCACCTTCCTCAGAACATTATTATATCTTAGGTAGATCAACATCATCCACGACACAAATGTACAGAGATGCAACTGTCCCAATCATGGGCCATATCAGATATCGAGCCAAAAATTGCTAGCACCTTTCGGTTAAGGTGGTCCTGGGTGACTTATGATACCCAAATACTTCAAAATACGCAACGTATTATGTAATAGACTACAGTACTCACAAACACTAGGTTGTGTAATTGACTTCCATCACCATATAAATACTGAAAGAGAATAGGAAAGACACACAAGACATGATTTTTATTTACCACAACTCATGATCCTCTATATTAAGTATGATTTGAGAACATATCAAGACATAATCCCATTAAATGTCCATATCATAGTATCTAACAAGCGGTAACTGGAAATGTCATTGGATGCTCAAGCTACAAGTCATTATCTACCATACACACATCTGTAAACAGTACATGCATTTGTGGAACATTTTTAGATTTGATAGATAAGAAGGCTAAATGTGTCACCAAGCCCATCAGATCCCCATAGAAAATTGGCGGTCGATCGACTTCCTCCTCACAACCTTCCCAACATTTGAAAAGCTCCTGAATACAACATTCCCATCCTTTGGACTCCTGGGACTGGTGGGTTTTGAGTAACCTCTAGAACAACTTTCTTCTTCGTCTGGGAGCAACCCTGTCTCTTGAATTGAAGCATTCCAAAGATGTGTTCCTATTTTGTTGTGTGAAAAGAGTGTAGTTGATTTCCCCATGGACCTTCTTGGGGAATTCTTGTTGGAACCCTGTGTTGGGCTTTCTTGTTCATCCCTATGTGGCTCATCAGGGTCACTCCATCTTGGGCTAGAGCTAGAACATGAGCCAAAAGATGTTCTCGAAGTTCTAGAGGAAGATGAAGATGAGGAAATAAAAACATTTCCAAAGCCCTGGATCTCTTTAGAGATTTTAAGAGCGTTAGCACGCTCTTCTTGAAGTAGCTCTTCTTGCTTTAGGAGTTTTAGGATTCTCTCTGACTTCTTTTGCATTGCAGCACCCCAGTTGAATCTAAAGAGTGGAAACCATAAAGAGCTCATTGGAGGTTACCTTTAATACATCAATATAGAGCAGTTATTATTTTGCTCTCATCTTGTAATTGAAATGGTTATGCTAGGATCAAACCTCTGAAGTCTGAACCCAAAGCTGCAAGCCATTACATTACATCCTAACTAGAAGGACAAAAAAAAATTATTTTTTATTTTTGGCTAACGGAGGGTTCCCAACACTTTGGGTTGGACTAATCCCTCCGGGCATAGAGAGAAGCCGGGTAAAATCCCTGTAGCCCCCAGGTGGTAGCACAAGTGGACTCAACATTCGGTTCCTGAAGAGGGGGGAATCGGGGTCGATGCCGAGGCTTCTAGCTCTTGAAGAAGGAGGAACCGTGGTCCTGACCACTCAGCCAACCCCCCCTTGGGGTTACCTAGAAAGACAGATAAATCCAACTAGGATGACATAAAACTCTGGTAATATTTGAGCATGGATTAGCAAACAATGAAGTTGGTTTAAGGTCACAAGAATTATAAAGCATACCTAGATTGCTTATTAAAGGAAAGAAAGGCCACAGCCTAAACTAAAATTCATCTTGTGCTGAGCATCAAACACCAGCATCTTCTAAATGTTTTGATGCAGTTGTCATGTGTGGTCAGGCCTCATATGTCTCACTGGATAGGATGTAAGATTTAAAATGTCAAGATCATTGTTTTGATGCCAATCAACTTCAGAAGAAACAGAAAAGAAATTAAAAAGGAGTTTAGCCTGATGCCATTGGGAATTAGATGCATATATGTCAACAGTATCAAGATCATGGTCTCGATTTCCATCTTATAAATGAAAACAAATTTAAGTAATGGAATTACCCTCGGTCATCGATGTGATTAAATTTTGAAAGCTCTTGAATAACTACTATATCAGGCCGGAATTCATCAGCAACTGTTTCAGGACCATGAGTGAGTAGGAAATCTAGTAGCACAAGGGCTTTGTACGTTGACCTCCATTGCTTCCAGTCAACAGTATACAACCTGAATTAATATAAGATAGCTGAAAAACTATTATCTGATATATATTGTCAGGTTTAGATAGAAGTATAACTGTCATTAATCACTTTAAATGAATTAATTTGAGAAGACTGAATTTTGATTGGACACTGAAAGGACAGCCCCAACAATAACAATAACAGTTCTTAACTTGAACTGAAAATTCAGTTTAATTGATTTGGTTATTTCTCTTCTATAATCAAATAACCAGTTTTCTGATCATGGGTATATGTTAAAATCACAATTTCCACCCTATGAACGCATACAAAAGATGTTGATGAAGGATTCTTGTTACACCCCGACCCAAACTAATCATGATTAAGGCTAATTAATTGAGATTAATGCTAATTAAGCATGGATAAATGGGTTAATCAAGGTTAATGACCAAAGAGAGACAACTAGTCTCAGATAATGCATTAAGCATAATGAAATGAAATTGAGTTGGTTAAAATGAGTCTAGAATCAAATAAGGTAGACTAAGGACTTTTTCGTAAATACGGGTTTTCGTGTATTTCGTCAAATACGAAAATTCTTGATACCAACGCGTGTATCTCGAATAGTACGTTAACTTTCGTAATAGACGCGGTTCCATTTGACCTCAAATGGACCAAGTAAAACTTCATTTGACTCAATATGTAATAAAGCTTAATAAGAGGGAGTTTTTGTGTAAAGGAACCCTATATTAGAATGAAATGAATCATTCATTCATTTTTCACTTCAAGCAAAACCCTAGACTCATTCTCTCCTTTTCTCTTCCAATCTCCTTCATCAAGAGAGAAGCTAGGAGTGATTCCAAGTAGTTTTTGAGGAGTGTGTTTTCATCTTCATCAATCATCATCTTCTCCAAGTCATCCTCCCCATTGTTGAAGTATAGAGCTTGAGAAAGATCTCAAGATTTCTCTCATTGAGTTACAAGTAAGTACTTGGAACTTTTAATGAGTTTTCAAGTTGCAATGAGTGAGTAGGCATGGTTATTAGCATACATAGCTTATGAGATGTGTTTTTATGTTTTCATGGAATTAGGGCTTGAAATTTGGGATTTTAATCTCAACCCAAGATAAGGAAGAGAGGATTTTTGCCACTAAGCTTCAAGAGAGACAAGTATAAACATCTACTTGTGATTTTGTGTGTTATAGAGGTGTTTGGAGTTCAATGGATTCAATGTACAGAAGTTAGCTTCAGAAATTTGAAGTTCAGATCATGTCATTCTGGGTGAATTTCGGCTAGCCACAGGGCTAACCGCAAGGCTAACCTTCAGAAAACCCCAATTTGATCAGTCTCTGGAAAGCTAACCGCCGAATTTCGGTTACCGAAAGGTAACCGCTAAGCCGACCGAAATTGAGTCAGAAATCCCTGTCAGAAAATCAGCTTCTGGAAAGTTGACCGTGAGCTAACCGAACCTGGTTCGGCTAGCCGCCAGCAAGGTTTCGGCTAACCGCCAGGTAGCCGTCGAGGTAACCGAACCTGACCAAATTATTCATAGTGAGGGAAAATTTTGGATTTTGCGTGAACTAGGATTGCTTATGTATGTGATCATAGATACTCCTCATGTAGTTAAGACGAGGCGTGATGTAAATTGTAACTAATCTAAATGGAAAGCCTAGTCGTTGAAACTAATATTAGTGATATCTAAACCTTCATAAGTGTTAGCTAAGGTTATCTAATGCACAATCTAATTAAAGTAATGTCATCTACAGTAATACGTGCATTGATAACGAACGTTTCACTCATTGTTTGATTTAGATGATTGTTTTAAAGGGCATTACATAGTGGTTTCTTAAGCTCATTATTGAGCCACACTGAATTGACATTGAACTCACACTGAATTGATAAATGATCACTAGATATGACACTGAATAATGAATAGTTACTAAAGGTAACAATGAGTAAATGATTAATCATGCTGCAGAAGATGGATTTAGGGCGTTCCGGAGCTCCGTGGTGATGCTAGTTGTCCCTGGTCCGGACACTGGTAAGTCCCACATATTCCAATCATAGCTATGAGTATTGATTGATGCCTTCCGTTTGGAAGATGAATCCTTCCTTTGAGGGAAGATGGTAAATTAAATGAATCCTTCCTTGATGGAAGATGGTAAATGAAATAAAATGAAATGAAATGAAACGAAATGAAATGAAACGAATAAATGAAAGTTATGGTAGTGACCATCTTGTATGTTGTCATTGTAGAAATTATCTGAACTTGTTTAGAATTGGAATTATGATTAAATAGATTGAATAAATTCAGTATATGTATTAATATGTGCTATTACAAGATCTGTTCATACATTGTTGAACCGTCGTGTTCACTAGTGTTATTGATGGCATTACAGGCCCGATTGCCCCTATCGGTGCAACAGCGCCCCCGGCGCCAGCGGAGGAGACCGCTCCGGTTCCTCCAGAAGGACTAATCGAATGGAATGGACGGAATACCATTTGATATGGATATTCGAGTGCGAAAAGAATTATAACATTTTGAGAAACGTTTTGTAGGGTCATTTTGTACATTCATTTTGGAACGTAAGTAATTGTTATTGTATGGTGTGGGACATGCACCGATTGACGAACTATGTTAGAAAGGATACATGTATAAGAACTTTATTTTGTATACATGTAAATTCGTAAATTGATATTGTCAAATGTAGATAATTCCGCAAAATTTGTGTATTTGACAAGTTTATTGAGAATGATATTCCTTATGGATTCCGATTAAACTTCGGTTAATTCGGAGTTTACGGGAGTAAGTATGGGTCCACAGCTCGAGGTTATCGTAATTCGAGCCCGGATCGTGACAATCATTTTATTTGACTGGTTTTGAATTCTGAGGAATTGTAAGTCATGCCTTCCTATCAGGGGGTCTAAAATTGAAAAAGGTGAAGATCCACAACGGTCCATCACATACCCACCATTTGGCAGGATAAGATTACTTAGTCATAACCTTAGTAAATCAAATCCATGGAAAGTGAAGATCCCATCTGCATCTCCTCCTTTATCCTTAATTACTCGCCTCTTTAATACTCCTTACTACTCAATTCACTATAAATTTCTACCAATTCAATGCAAAGTAGGCAAAAGGGGCTTGAAAGTTAATGCTCAGAAGTCATACCATTAGTAATGATTCACAAAACTGAATTAGTTTTTCATGTATGTTTGGTAAAAGAGTTCTAAAAATAGCTACAATAGAATATGCTGCATTCCTAATAAATTAGAGAAGTAGGAGAATAAATATTCTTCATTTCCCCAAGTATTAGTTTCTGAAGAAAAAAAGGAATTAATTGTTCATTAATTTGATGGAATAAATATAATACCCACACCAAACATGTAATTTGGGGGGCACAAAAATTTCATTGATCCCCCAAGAATTAAAATTCCATTTTTCCTTGCCTAAAATTCTATAATGATACAGGCCCTAAAAAAACTGACTCATTGAGATCATTTGATTAGCTAGTTAACTACATGGTTTTTACCTTTGGTGCAAAACATCAGTAATTCTCCAGTAATCACCTATGTCAAAGGCAGCCTCAGATATCCTAGTCATTGTTTTGGTATCAGGACTCCTTGGCTCACCATTTGTAGCGTCCTCAGCCAACCTTGTAGAATTAATAATTAAAAAAATACCATTAGAAAAGAAATTTGACAAATCATTCCAATTAATTAAATGAAGATTTTAGATTTTCTCATTGCAAAAAAAACCCACTAATTACAACAAAGGGATCTAAATTCTGAAACCACACAAAGTAAATAAAATATTCATGGGGTATAAATTAATCTCATGGCCAGTATCTGCTTGCCCAGCCTGCCATCAGATCATGATCCTGGGACCCACTTGTGTGGAGTGGAGACATATTAGATCAGAGCATCAGAGAATGGTGCATGTTTTGCATGTCCTTAATGTATCAGAATCTACTAGTTATTATTATTATTGTTGTTCATTGGAAAAGGATTGAAAGGATTGAAGAAGCCTAATACAACTGCTTACAGTTCTGCCTCGGTCACATCAGTCAAGATAAGCCTAGCAGATTTGTATTTCTCTTGTAAGAAAGAACATGCCTGCTTCTTAATCTCACTCAAAAACAAGGTCCCCATCTCCCAATATAAGAAAAATCAACTGCCAGGACAAAAATGAAAAAACCAGAGTCCTACAAACTGGAATATGCAAACACTACCAAGACAATTCAAGACCCAAATATCAAATACCCCACAAGATTGTAAAAGAAAAGGCTTTAATTTCCACAAGAACAATCAAAACCCAGATCCAAGACACCAACTTTCATCAACCCACAACAAGAAAAAAGACCCAGGAAGAGAGCATCTCCACCAAATGATCAGAACCCACAACCCCAGCAGAAGGCATGAGGTGGAAGGAGACAAGGATTTGTTGTAACAAGGGAAAGGACATTTTAATGGGTGTCAGTGATTTTCGGTCTGCAAGCAAAGGGAAGGAACGATTCAGAGTCAGAGGTGAGAGGATGTAATAATGAAGAAAACCAGAGAATTTGTCTCCGAGTTTTGTTCTGGTGGTGACATGTTCGTGTGCATGTGAAGATGTTCTTTTCATAATCTCTTTCCCGGTTATTTATTTATTTCGTAACTGGAGGGTGTCTCTTTTGGGCCGCGATAATCCCCACGCGCCGGGGAGTCGGGTAAATGCCCTGTGGCTTCAGTATGGTAATACAATTTTGAAATTTCAACCTTGAAGTACAAACCGTGATCCTAAATCAAATGTGCTACCTATCCGGCCGGCTTTATTTACCACTAGTTAAGCGTTACCTCAAAATTACTCTTTTTTAAATTTTGCTTTGTCTTATACTCACATGCCCCTTTCATTATAGTAATAATAACTCACACACCCACACAATTGTTTTTTAACACACAAGCCCTTGTATAGGGCTGGATTTACATACATGCATTTAGGGGCAGTCGCACCCATCCGATTTAGATCAACTTCCAAAGTCTATATGGACATCTTGGGATTGTATCCAAAACCCAACTACTCATTTGGGTCTGCTCCCCCTCAAATTAAAATTATGGGTCCGCGACTGTCCATTATTCACAACTAGTTATACTATAACTTGGGATATAAAGAAGGTTTTAATCGTGAAAAGTCATGTATGAGAAATGATTTGTTTGAGGACTTCAATAGACTTATTTCAACCTAGTTTATTTTATTTTGGAAGTAAAGCATTGCATCCAACTACGGAAGAATGACAACCAATGAAAATTGGAGCATTTTCTATATCAACAAAAAAACTGAGGGTGTTATATGAATGTGCCCTTGGTAATGATTCTAGGGCGGAAGGAGAAAACTTTTCTTGATGAGGTTGTTGTGTAAAAAAATTTCTAGGGGGTGAGTCCACGAAAAATTACAAAGGATTTTGGAGTGTGTTTATATTTAAATAAAAGAAGAATTCTTTTAGTGTGTTTAGATTTAAATTAAAGAAATTCATAAAGGCGAAAATTGTTTTAAAAGTATTTTCTACGTAAAAATTGATGATTAAATCACTTTTATTAAGGAAAAAAATCAAGTTTTTTGCTTAAAATGGATTCGAAGAACCAAGAGCTTGATTTAGATCATATGGATCATTGGATCGTAATTTGCTAGTTCAAGTATATTTTTTGTAGGGTTGTTTATGGATACGGTGAGGCCATGCTGAGGTACATCTGGGTTTAGCCCGATTGTAGAAATACAAGCCTGTATCTATCTCAGGTCGAGCAAAGAGCTCTAAGGGACTGTTTCTTAGCTGAACTTAGAGAATTTCTATTTGAGGAATTTTTAAATTCCCAAACATTGTGGAATTCCCGAATACTCCATTGTATTCAAGCATTAAGAAATTCCAACAAAAAGCTAAGCAGCCAGAATTTCAAAATTTTACTAGGGCATTTGAGACGTTACATGTGGTTAGAATTTTGATTTTCTTGTGGAAAAAAAACCCCAACACCTTAAATTCTTATCAGAATTTGCAGAAAAAAACCAGGTGAGTCCATCCATTTAGTCAATTTGGTCGGCCTGGCCAGGCTTTCTTTCACTTGTTTAGGCAAATCCACTGGCACTACTTTTTTGGGTGGGGCCTCAGTTTTTCTATCACTTAATCCAAGCCTAATCCAAATTTAGATCCTGACCCTGCCTGAGCACCAAAACACAAGGCCGAACCGGGCCAAATGAGGACTGGGCCCGGCCAAAATGAGCACCCCTCATGTAATCTCAAACCCCAATTGGGGAAGGTTTAAGGTTTAGATAGTTCATTTTTTTCACAATATCAATTCTTTCAATTGGGGAAGGTTTAAGGTTTAGATAGTTCATTTTTTTCACAATATCATTCTTTTGAGTAAAAATGGTCGCATCTTCAAGATGCTAATGTGAAGGGCCATATTTTGGCATTGACCTATTTGCAATCTAGATGTTGAATTATAATTCATAAATAGTTAAGTAACAATCTATCTATTAGGATCAAGATTCTAATATATTGACAGTGGAATATTATACCAAAATCACACAGACGCTCCATAGCAACCACAGAGAATTGAGCAATGATCTGGATCATAGATCTCATGGTGGTATAGCAATCAAGGTAACCCTAATTTAGATTAAAGAAATTAAGTGAGCGTACATATGATTCATTAATCATAATTATTGGGCCACATTATCCTTTTTGTTTTTTTGCTTCTTTTTTTTTTTTTTGAGAAATTTACATACAATCGCCTCCACTAGTTTTTTTCCGTGGGTCCCAAGCCTGGGTAAAGGAAGGGGTGGCATTAGGTAGGTTGACCGTTAACGTAAAATTTTATCCCAACATAGTTGGGGCGAAGCTTTGATGATGATGAGGATGAAGAAATTACATATAACCACCACATTTTTTTCACAGATAACCACAACTTTTTTTTTAAAAAAAGTCTTAATGTCTATCTAAACCACATTCACCTTCCTTTCATGTATTAGAACTTGCCCAGATTTGATCATCATTGGTTTAAAATTTACTATCATCTGTCACTATTGAGTATATCACTTAAAATCTCTCTAGTCATGATAGCCCCAGAAACGGGTGTGATTTATTATCTCAACATCATCAATGAGACTATCCAATATCATCCTGCCAATGTGATTGATTGTGTCAAAATGGCCCCAAAAACGAAGACCTCTGGTATAATGTGTATGCCATGTGACACATGAGGGTAATCATGTTAGCACTAAGAATGTGTGAAATGAAGAATTCAGCTAAAAATATGGTATAGTTAAGGTTAATTGTGCAAAATGAGGATTTCACGATAGAGAGGAAAATGTTCTGATTTTCCATGCAACTCACTCTCCCTTCTTTTGGCGCGACATTTTTTTTTTCATGGATAAGGAAAATAAGGAAATGTTTTTCCTCAATAGAGAGGATTTCAATTACTTATTATACAATAGCCAATTCCAAGAAGAGACCAGGCAACAACACACCAAGTTACCATGTAAAAAGCCAACACACTCATGGTTCACGGGTTGAGTGGTGTTGTCACCTGGTATCACACACATGCCCATGTATTGATTCTTGGGTCTTTAGGTGGGTAGTACCACTCCGGTCCAGTAGGCCAACATAGCCCAAAAAAAAAAAAAAATTTGTTAGCATGTAAAAGTAGTTATTCATTATTAAGACAAAATTTGCCAAAGCAAATCCAAACATGGGAGTTCTCAACTATACGGTATTCAATGCCAATATTCCAAAATATTATTTTTCGAAGAAAATTTTCAGGTTATTCACACTGCCTCTAAAATTCTAAAGGGTGAATTAGAAATGGAATGCTTTGAAAGCTAAATCTAGCATTCAATAATCAGTCATCCAATGTGGACTGGTCTGCCTAGAATTAACAGTAGATCTACACGATTTTGACAGCTTCTGTCAGAATAAAAAAACATAAGCTATTAAAAGAACAGTAATAACCAAAATACATGTGACTAAAATTTTCCTTTGCCAATAAATCCACTTAAGAAAATAACATGCAACTGTTTAGAAAAAGCACAGATTTGACAGACATACCATCTGAGCTGGAAAAAAATGACCCAGTATTAGCTAAAAACAAACATGCCTGCCCATACTTCCCATGAGTTGCCAAAGGGGTGTTAAAAAAAAAAAAAGAGAGAGAGAGAGAGAGAAATACAACCAAGGAACTTTCTCAAAAAATTGACAAGTACTTTGAAATTATGTTACCTGTTTCAATGAATAACTACACATGGGGTCAGCAGCAGCCTTCTGTGATAGCACAAAACTGGCATTTCTAATGAATTTTGTCTAGTCCTCCAGAAGGCAGCTCACCTTTCTTTTTCTTTTTTTTTTTCTTCTTCTTCTTCTTCTATTTTATTTTTTCCTCTTTTGCTGAATGCATTCCAAAACCCTGCTTGCTTTCACTAGTACAATGGCCAGAATCATGCAAAATTAGAAAAAAATTGACGCTGAAGATGCATTTCACTTCACAAAGATAGATACCAATAACTAAATGAGGATGGATGTCACAGTACGGCCCAGCTTTCTTTCAGTGCTTAGGTCCAAAATGAGCATCCAAAGCTTCCTGGAAGATCAAATATCAGGAAGTATTACTAAAAGTTCAGCACATTTTCATAATTGATGCATGCATGAAAAATGCCGGTTGGACAATCTGTAGATTCATGATGAAGCCTTTATCAGATAGTCACTATGAAGCTTATTAAAAACCACAGGCAAAAAAAAAACATTCGCAAAACTATCCTAAGAGTGATTGTACGAGTAACATTTTTAAAAATTTTAAATCCGTACCGACTGTGGGTTCATATAAATTAAGAAGTTGTTGAAAGGACTTTCAGTTGTCCTTCGCTGTTGTAGCAAACTTGGCAGAAATCAGGCAATAAAAAAAAAACTGACAACTACTAAGAGAAGCAAAATAAATATATATATATATATATATATTTAAAACATAACTGATTCATAAAATGTAACAATTAACCACTAGTTAAGACCAAGAGAAAACAGTAAGGATCAAACATACTTGAGATCAAATTCAAAAGGGAGCCTCTAGAGATTCATCCCAAACTTCCGCACTCCCATTGGAAGCATCATCCCCATCTTCTTCCATGGAAAGCCTAATATATTCCCTATGAGCAAACCGATCCCATTCTGTTAAAGTAGGTTCCTCTCTTTCCTGCTCAGACCATAAAAGGCATGGCATAGGTAAAATCAGTAAAACAACCCTAGTCAAGTCCACAATCTTTTGGTTCTCAGTTGCTAAGAAAAACAGCATTGATAAAATCTAAATGTTGTCATTACCTGACGAATGAGGAATGGATCGCGAGTTTCAAAAGCCATGAACTTATTCAGATTGAAAAGAATATTGAAAACATTTCCGGAAAGTTTGCAGCCCTTTAAGTCACGTAGAGTAAGATAGCTCTCTTTCTGCACAAGTTTAAATTATCACGTGTTGCAAAGTTCTATCTGGTTAAGATACAAAAGCTAATAATAAAAAAATCAATCAGAAAACAAGGTCACCTCTGGCTTAATCATGTCAAACATCTGGCATAAAATATCCTCGAATAGCACAGGTTCTTGGGCCATGCATTCCATGCGATGCAACTGCTCCTCGTAAAAGAACTGCATTTCGTTATAGGTGACTATCCCATTTCCATCCAAATCAATACACTTGAACCTGAAAATAAAGAGTAAATAAGATTTTTGCCACACTCTGATTAATTCATGAAGTGATGAATATAATTAGTAAAAAATAAAGTACAAGAAGATGAGGGAGTACAATTATGAAAAGAAAATTTCAAATGGGAAAAGACTACAAAATAATCATAAGCTATATGAATTTTAAAAAAAATTATTTTAAAGAATAAAACAGATAATTACTTTGATAAACCACCATGAACATATTTACATAATGATGATTGATGAAATAGAAAAGGTCTTTTTCCGATGAGATTAATAACCATACCAGAAGCAGAATCATTTTTGTCGATAATAATGTCATACTTTATGGAATGCCAGATGAAAGCTGTCATTTAATTCATTTCACACAATTGTGAAAAGTCGCCATGATTTGACCACGAAAGATTAAAAACATGAAACTTGCACTAACCTAATTATGTGATTGAAATCATCTCCTTATCTAAATGCTGATCAGATGTTAAAGTCATTCTGTTTATATCTACCCATATCATTCATGATTCTTGTTTTTCCATGAGCTCTAACAGAAAGTTATTATGCAGTGAACAAAATAGAATAGCACCCAAAAAAGCCATGAAAGCTCACAGAGCTCCAGTAGAAAGATTTCTTTACAGAAACAATTTTAGAGATTGCCACGATGATAGCTCTTATACAAT
This sequence comes from Cinnamomum chago, assembly GCA_038049695.1. Classification (NCBI taxonomy): domain Eukaryota; kingdom Viridiplantae; phylum Streptophyta; class Magnoliopsida; order Laurales; family Lauraceae; genus Cinnamomum; species Cinnamomum chago. The sequence continues at coordinate 12,325,190 of CP142462.1, forward strand.
GAGTTTTCGGGTGTAAAGACTCTTCTGGCTTAAAGAAATGCAGAAAATTTTAGATCACTAAGAGAAACCCAAGAAACCTCATGCTAAGCTTAAAAACTCACTTCACTGGGCTTATTCCATTACAACACCAATAAGAACAAAAAATATAATATGATAACCAGAAATGCCTCTTTATTTGGTCTGTCATCAATATAGGTTTCGCAAGCATCGTGATTCATCTGGCTGTGAAAAAATTGCTTCTTTCTTTTGAAAGGTAAACTGATTGAACCCACAATAAGAAGGGTGCACCAATGAGCACCTTCTAACTGCATTTATGCGCTCTTGTCAAGCATGGTTCCATATTTCCCGCAAGTATTGACACTTAACAAATATCATTATCTCAGAAATATTAGGAAACAAATTAAGGATGGTGTTTGAAGTCATGATAATCACAAATGCGCAGACAAATTTCTGGAAAGCAATGCAAGAAAATTGTTGTCAGCTCCTGATACGCATAAAATAGTGGACATAATATACCAATACTCAAGACTAGGCTCGGATGATTTATCCTCCTCTGATAGCATGAAGTAAACAAAATCTTCATAACCCATCTTTCCTTCAACCTTGCTAGTAAATTTTCTTGGCGCCTATTGTAAGATTGAAATATAAACTGTCAGAAGAGAAGAAAGTTGAGCATGTAAAATTATTCTCTATTGCTGAAAGGCTAAATTTAATCTATGCTGTCCTGAAATAAATTCAAACCTGTGAAAAAACTCTGTCAACAATCCTGTACGTGAGAGCATGGTTTCCATATCTTATAAGGTTCTCTTTATCGATAAAGAAATCATGATCTGTATCCAGCTCCCAAAACTTGCAATATATAACATAGAAATGTTCGTAAGAAAAGTACCTGTAGAGACACAAAAAAACTGATTCTTATGCTTTGAAAGTACACAAGTCCTTATTTACACAGAATCATATGATGGGATAAGGCTACAATGACGATCATCAATTCAAGAATGGGCTCGCATCTGATTCACATGTTCAGGAAATAATTCTCCATTGTTCTCATGTCAAATGTGATAGTGACATATAATTAGTTCTCCATACAAATTTTCAAGTAAACAACTCTGAACAGGGCAAGTAAAGTAAACCTCCCAACTGTAACAGAGTCTCGAAAGAGGAAAATGGGTTTTTGTATTAACCCTTACAAAAACAGTTTGGGAATGATTTCAATGTATATACAAAATACAGATTGGGCCTCACAAATCATGGGCCTGAACTATGACTTAAGCTATACATAATACAGAATGTGAGTCATGGGCTTGACTTGTGAACTGGGTCAGGTTTCTCATCTTTACACTCCCCCTCAAATTGATGCGGGTTTTGAGACAACATCAATGTGGTAACAAGAAAATCATGGTGTGGTCTTGTTAGAGCTTTGGTGAAGAGGTCTGCCAACTGGTTGTGAGAGCTAACATGAGGAAGAAAGAGAAGTCCGGAGAGAACATGTTGGTGAATAAAGTGACAGTCAACTTCAATGTGTTTGGAACTCTCATGAAAGACGGGATTACTTGCAATCTGAATGGCACTAGTATTATCAGCATTGAGAGGAGTTGCCTCGCGAATTGGAACACCAAATTCTCGAAGGAGGCGGTGAAGCCAAAGAACCTCACTACTAACAGAAGACATAGACCTATATTCAGCTTCCGCAGAAGATTTAGACAGTGTAACTTGCTTTTTGCACTTCCAAGAGATGAGAGAGGAGCCTAGGAACATACACCAACCGGTGGTCGACCGCCTAGTATCTGGGCATCCATCCAGCCCAATCTGCATCCGCATAAGCATGTAGAACTAGAGAGGAAGTCGATGAATAGAAGAGTCCCCTATCAAGGGTTCCACGAAGATACCGCAGTATCCGATGGACGGCACTAACAATCTGGACTGCATGAGAGATGTCAAGACGAGTCATCGTAAGATATATGAGACTCCCAACTAGTCCTCTGTAGATGGTAGGATCAGGGAGAGGATCACCTTCTTCTCTGCGAAGTTTAGAGTTGATTTCCAAAGGTGTGTCAAATATTTTACAATCAGTCAAATGGGCCAAAGAAAGTAAGTCCTCTGCATATTTCTTTTGTTTAATGCGGATGCCATTTTGCGTGCGATTTTGTGTGCGAGAAATCTCCAATCCAAGAAAATAGGTTAGATGTCCAAGGTCCTTCATCTTGAAATAACGCATGAGATATGATTTAAGAGCTGTAATACCAGTGACGTCATTACCACTAATGATCATGTCATCTACGTAGAGAAGTAACAAGGTACAACCTTGTGCCGTGCGTCATACAAACAGAGAATGATCGTTGGGACTCTGATAAAACCCAGCTTTAACAATCGCTCCTTGAAATGTGTCAAACCATGCGCGAGGCGCTTGCTTGAGACCATATAGAGATTTTCGAAGACGACAAACATGAGATGAAGGACAAGCATACCCTGGAGGTGGCTTCATGTAAACAGTCTCCTGAAGATCACCATGCAAAAATGCATTCTTAACATCCATTTGCCAAAGTTGCCAATGACGTATAGCTGCTACGGCCAGTAATGTCCGAACTGTTGTCATCTTGGCTACAGGAGCAAAGGTTTCTTCATAGTCAATGCCGTACTCCTGTTTGAATCCCTGAGCAACAAGGCAAGCCTTGTATCTATCGAGGCTCCCATCAGATTTCACTTTAATAGAGTAGACTCATTTACTCCCGATGACAGAAGCACCAAGTGGTCGAGGAACCAATTCCCAAGTTTGATTCGAGTCCAGAGCAAGAATCTCATCGGTCATCGCATCTTGCCAACAATGAATATCTTTGGCTTGGTTATAAGAGGATGGAACAATAACAGAATCGAGAGATGTAGAAAGTGCAGAAAAACCATACCAGTCAAGGGGCTTGTGTATACGAGTGGAACGACGAAACGGTGGTGGTGGTGGTGGTGGTGGTGGTGGTGGTGGTGGTGGTGGAGGAGGAGGAGGTGGTGGAGGAGGTGAAAGAATGGTACTGGGATCAGGCAAAGGCAATGGAGCGGGAGCGGGCGGAGGAGCAATCTGCGTCAGCTGTAAACCTGCAAAGGTTTGTTAGGAATAGAAGGAGATGGTGAACTAGAAAAAAAAGGAAGATAAGAAGCATCCAAAACCTTGGAATCGGTTTTCAAAGAATAAAAGGGAACATGTTCAACAAAGACAACATTCCGAGAAATACGAGATCGACGTGCTATAGGATCATAACATAGAAAATCCTTGTGTTCATCACTATATCCTAAAAAGACATACTTAGCAGCTTGACTGGAAAGTTTATGTTTTTCTAACGAAGGGAGATGAACAAAACATAAGCAACCAAATGTACGTAAATGGGTGTAAGATGGTGGATAGCGGTGAAGGGCCTCAAATGGGGAGATGTGTTTTAGCACTGGGGTAGGAAATCTATTGATTAAGTGAATTGCGGTATGGATAGCTTCACACCAAAAAATGGAGGGAACATTTGTTTCAAATAGTAAAGCTCGAGCAGTTTCTAAAATATGCCTAGTTTTCCTTTCTGTTATGTCATTCTGTTGAGGTGTGTATGGACACGATTTTTGGTGAAGAATGCCTTTATCAGACAAAAAAGAGGCAAAGCCTCCAGATAGATATTCTCCCCCTGAATCAGACCGGAGAACCTTAACTTTATTGTTAAATTGAGTTTCCACAAAGTTGTAAAAGACTTTAAATGTAGAAAAGACCTCAGATTTAAACCGAAGGAAATAAATCCATGTAAACCGTGTGTGATCATCAATGAATGTGACATAGTATTTATATCATAATCGACTTGATTTGGGTGCAATTCCTCAAACATCAGAATGTATGATATGAAAAGGAGCAGAAGCACGAGAATAACTAACAGAAAAAGGTAAAACATGACATTTACTTAGGCAACATGAAGAGCATTTAGAATGCAAAAAGGAACCAAGTAATTTATTATCAAAAGAAGAATCTAGCAATCCATCTTTAAACAAAAAAACAAGCCTATCATTATGCAAATGGCCAAGGCGCCGATGCCAAATGGTCCACATTCTATTCAGCGTAGAATCGGCAAAAAAAGATGAGCCGGAGCCAACATCCAACAAAAAGGTCCTCCCACGCTTACTCCCCGTCCCGATCACCTCCCCACTGTGTCGATCCTAAATGACACAACCAGAAGAGTCAAAGTTCACTGAGTATCCATGATCAACCAACTGACCAACAGAAAGCAAATTAGCAGATAAGTTAGGAACAAAATAAACATTTGATAGAGTAAGATGTTGGTGTTGTGGAGTGGCAATGTTGATAGAGCCAATACCGAAAATGGACAAATTCTGACCATTTGCAACCATAATTTGTTCAGCTCCGGTATAAGGGTAAGATGCACTAAGATTGGCTTCTACAGATGTCATATGATTGGAAGCCCCTGAGTCTATATACCATGAAGAGGGAGAAATGGAATGAGACTGACCATTGATACCCATTGATGAAAAAGCAGATGCAATCGAGGTATTGATCAATTCCCTAACTTGTTCGGGAGTCATGAGAATAGCTTGGGAGGAGGAGGCTTCAACTACAGGAGCTTGGGCCTGAGCTTGAAGAGCAGCAGAGTTCTGATTGGGATTCAGACGACGGTGGAAATCACCATTCCTCTTTTGTGGACGCCTTGTGCACTCAGAAATAACATGGCCAATTTGTTTACAATAATTGCAAAAGGCTTTCTTCTTACAATTCCTTGAAACATGGCCAAACTCCTCGCACTCAAAACATTGGAGAGGTTTCCCTTTGCAGAAAGAAGTGCATTTTCATTAGAGAAAGAGGCACTAAAGGCTCTGGGTTCTTCCACCACAGAATTTTGGGACTGGAACCTAAGTTCCTCTCGAAGGACCTCCTGAACACATGTGTCCAAGTCTGGAGAAGTTTCTCTATTCATTAAACGTGGCCCGGACTGATTCAAATTTTGGCCTTAAGTTCATTAAGAACTGATTGATATGAGATTCCTCTTGAAGCTTTAAAGCTTCAGGCCGCAAGGCAGTAGAGACGGTGTCTAATACCATAGTGTCCTTTTCATGCCAAAGAGTAAGGAACCCATTGTAATATTCTTGAACAGATTTATCCCCATGACTGTATTTAGCTAGTTCATTGTCAATGTGGTATTTCCACGCCTTGTTTGTTTGATAATAAATTTTCCACAAGTGGGACCACATGTCAGATGCTTTGGAATAAGACTGGAGAGAGAGGATATTTGGGGATCAACTGAATTTAGGATCCAGGTGATCACTTTGGAGTTATTTTGAATCCATAGAACCTTGGCCTTGTCCTCAGTTGGTTCAACAGACGAACCATCCAAAAATTCTGTCAATCCCTGTCCTTGAATATAGTGTTTGAGTTGGAATGACCACCCCGCATAATTTTTAGCCCCAATCAGTTTAACTTGAATAACATCAGTTTTCTCCATAACAGAAGTGAGAGGAAAAAAATCTCAGAAAAATGATATTGGAGCAGAAAACTAATAACCACAAACGCACCTTGGCACCTCAAGATGAATAAGGCAGAGAAGTGAAAAGGAAATGCACTAGTGAGCAAAAGGAGGACACCACAGTGATATCTCCCACGAAAGCAAGCTACTGACAATGCCAAAACCAGAACCAGAACCTGGTTGCAAACTAAAAAAACCAGAACCTTGTTGCAAACGAGAACAAGAAGCTACAATATAAAGACGAGGCTGATGTCGGCTGGAAAATACCCTGGAGAAGATGCCGGGACGGAAGGAAGAAGATGTGGAGTTCTCCCGATTGAAGAAACTAAGCTCATTTGCAGCCACGATGTGGGAACTCGCTCGATGATGACAATGATTGGCAACAGCATGATCCTAGCCAAGAGAGGAACGACATACTCCCTTGAATCTCTGTTTTGAGAAATCTGAAACCCTAGAAACCTTGCTCTGATACCATGTAACAGAGTCTCGAAAGAGGAAATGGGTTTTTGTATTAACCCTTACAAAAACAGTTTGGGAATGATTTCAATGTATATACAAAATACAGATCGGGCCTCACAAATCATGGGCCTGAACTATGACTTAAGCTATACATAATACAGAATGTGAGTCATGGGCTTGACTTGTGAACTGGGTCAGGTTTCTCATCTTTACATCAACTACTAAGCTGAGGACTAAATCTGACAGTAAGCATCAGTCACAGCTAATGCCTAATCAACATATTTTATTCTAGAGACTATAAACCACAGCAGTCATGACATTAAGGTTTGAGACTTGATCTTCACATGCTCCATTTAGTAAATGGTTCCTAATACCTTTTTTTTTTCACAATTTCCATGATACATAAAACAAACTGTAATCAGTTTCTCATAGTACTTTTTTCTCACGACAAACCCTGGAAAGAGGAAGTAAAAAGCAACTTTCCTCAACATGAAACTGGAATCTAGTCCCAGATGATCAAGTGTTTAATATAATACATGGATGTTTATTCCCATATTTGAGGGCATATACTTAAATGGTCAAGCCTAAAAAAATATGTGGGTTGAAATCAACAAAAGTAAACAACTATGCAAGTTAAAGTGTTTCTTATGAGGGTATTATCAAATTCAAGAGCTTTCAAAATACAAAAAAGAATTATGTCACTGTGGACCCTACAAGAAGCCAAGTATGACACGTAATACACAAAAGTTGAAGCAACTCTACCTCAAGATTTTGTTAATATCCTCTTCCTCATCTGCATGTTGCATGGCAGCAATTAAATTCCCACATTTCAGCTCCCTGAGGGTGAGATGGCCATTTCCTGATCTATTCATGTAGTAAAATATCCTGTATATTACAGTTTCCGCTGGTCCAAAAATATGAAATGTTAATTTCAACAAGTTACATGACCATGGTGGCAGTTCAAGCGAACTCATTACATTAGATATTTACAAGAGAAAACAAAGTGTCGTTGCTCACTTAAACCACCGATAGCAACCACAAATCAAGAACAACTACATATTGAAATATTTACAAGAAGTCCAAAGAAATGCAACTGCAGGCTAAGTACAAGTAGAAGGTTCTCACTTCTTAATCTATCACCCAACTTAGCTCAAATTGACACATAATTGAAAATGCCAAAGCAATAAGCTTCTACATAAGACCACCCACCATATTTCCTACAGAAAAAATCATTTTAATCTAGATAAATGCTTCCATACTTTCTCACCAAGTGAAAAATAAATGAAGCAAAGTGATATTTTGCAGATATATAGCTACAGATAGGTGCATACACAATGTAATTAAATGACTTAGAATTATGCCAATGAAAGAACATAGCATTATAAATTGACCATATAACAAGCAGGATGGATCAGATAAGACAAAAATAGCATTAAGTTTTTGGTACATGTTAAAAAATAGTTAGCCGATTAAGAACACACCATATCTTTCTTGAAACTCAGGAGTGCTCTGTAAGAACTCCAATCCTGGATGAGTATCCAAAAGTTCTCGAAGGACAGGTTTGAAGTCTTCCTGAATCCACATTGAGAAAAATGAACAGTGACATATGAAACAATGGACAACCCCAACAAATCAGCTCATTCCCTTGATGACCGTCACTGAGAAATAGAAAATTGTATTTACAAAGTAAAATTAATAGTAAAGAGATGTCATAGAGAAGCAAAACAAAACCTGAGTAATATAGTTTTTATCTGGTTTCTTTAATACTTTAAATATTTGGGTTGCTATATCCATCGTCATCATGTTGCTGTTGATCCAATAATCAACAAATGAATCCCTACAAAAGTATCATGAAGACCACCTGTTCATAATCAACTTAAACAATAATTCTCAGAAGCATTAGCACTCAACGAAAATAAGGAATAAAATGGAAATTAAAAAATGAATTAAAAAAAAAATGGTATCTTTTGCACATTATTATGTTTCAGAAATGACCGCCAAATATTGCATACATAACCCCAATATTATAAAGTCCATGCTTTGAGCGAACAATTTCAACATTAAAAGTAACCCAACAGAGAAAATTGTCAAAAAAAGATAATGTATGTAATCTGGTCAACTTCTATTTACTTCATTCATTCAATGTTTACGAGAGCTGCCCATAAAAAAGTTAAAAAGAAAAAATCTCTTTAGATGTGAATTTTCCTTCTCTTTCTTTTGAAATGGAAGCTGAACTTCGTTCCAACACAAAAAAGGCAAAACAACAAAAATAAACTATACATGTGCAACTCAGAAATTTTTGAGAGTTTATAAATGTGTGCTACTCATGTTTGCTTTTCAGTCACAGTATAAAACCAACAATGGATATTGAAACTCTTAATAAAAGATCCTACAAAAAATAGGAAATCTCCTTCAGTGGTTGTATTTAGATTTACTTCTTTATTTATTTTAAGGAGTTGGGTGAAATTAGGAAATTAAAACTGGAATGAGGAAGTCATTGCAAAATAGGAAAGAATCGAATAGGAATATCAAAATGATATAGATTAGATACTTTTAGCTCAACTAGGAATGGAAAGGAGATTTCCATAAATACGGAAAGGTCAGCTAGCATAAGAATTATAGTCCACATCTATTTACTAATGAAGTTTCAGACACTAATCATGTGCACACAAGTGGGACACTTTATGGGGCTAAATAGTCACAATTGACTGATTTAGAACCCCAGTTCAATGGGTTTTTTTTTAAGACTTCCAACCATATTTTTTCTGTCACTCCACTCACTCGATTTTCTCCCATCATCTACAACTGTTGCTGTTGAATTCTATCAAATCTACACTTGGAAATAGCAGTAATTCATGGGTTATTGATGTATCTGAATCAGGAAAACTTCTAGGGCAGGCTGTGTGTATTCTTCCAAAAGATCATAACTGTCACAAGAACAAATCAGTTCCTGTATTGCAGTTGTATCTTTGAATCAATAGGTAATTTGGACTGTCTTCCACATATTTTTCTGCCAAACAAATCTAGAATCTGTTTGGCTGTTTCTAGAATTCAACAGTCTTGGTTTATCCTATTTTTCCTTGATATTAAGTGTAAAAAGATTAGTGCCCGGTTGAGTTATTTTTCATCAATTTGGAGTTTCAGGCTGTCACATTATTTGGTATCATAGCCTTGAGGTTACATCTAGAAGCAAGGCCCATTTAACCTCATTAGGGTCATTCACTCATTTGTCCTTATGCATGAGATATGAACATGGAATTTACATATGAAAATTTTGCATATGAATTTCATATATTTAGATTTTACATATGTGAAAACATATTACCAGGTTTGTTTTGAAGCACCATTTTCACATTAGTAAATTTTATGGGGCAGAAAGAGCAAGCGCTATGATGCAACCCGGGAAGAAGACCAAACCCGTAGCAGGGATTTGGCCAAATCCAGATGGATTCAACAGCCAAGAACGCACGCACGATGAGCAAACCAGAACAATAAACAAACTATAAATCAATTCTTCAATTCAATAATAGAGGTACTGATCCCTAAAGGGGATTTACATATTTATAGAAAAATTCCTATGATCTTTCCTATCCTACTAGGATTCTATTGCTAAACATAGAAATGATAGAATTCCAATATAAAGAAACCTGCTAATCTCAAATACTGAATCAATTAGAAAAGCTACTGAAGTAGGATAACTTCCCACAACAGTTGGCCATTCCTCATTGGATTTGTGGGCATTCCAATGGGTTGGGTCTGATTGACCCGATTGCTCACGGGCAGGGCCCAGTGGACTTGGGCGTGGCTAAACCTACACCACGCTAGAAAGGACCTATATCACCTTTTATACAATTTAGTGGGCTCTGAGAACTAAAAAAAATTCTAGATGGGAAATGGTGGGTCTCAAACAGAGTGAATGGTTTGGAATTCAGATCATGAATGGGAGCCCACAAAAGTGCACAAAATTAGAAAGAGGGATTAAAGTGTTTTTTTGGGGCATATTTCTCAAAATCCATGAGATTTTAAGATATGAAACTTCTTGCATTGGGGTTTATCATATCCATTAGAATATTGAACAGTTTGGATGATGAATTTGGGGACTGCAAATAAATAAATAAATAGATAGAAGGCGGTTGGTGGGATCGGATTCTGCGACCCATTGAAGGCGGAAATCAGGTGGGAACTGTACGGGTCCTTTTTGAGGTGGGAAGTTTGAAAAATTTTCACAGCTCTCAAGGTGTGGAAATTTTGGGATGAAACTTGCTGCATTTACACACCATTTTCCAACCTGATTTACGCATGTAATACATAAATGAGCACAAACAAAGCAAACAATCCCTTAATGAATATAGTAGGTGGGCAAACCTAACTCTATTTGACTAAGCATAAATTCATTCCAATAGAAATTATAAACGGGAAATAAAACCAATAGGAGTTTCTTCAGCCACTCAAACCAACAAGAATGTGGAACTAAGATGTTGACTGTCAAAAGATAGATATAAAACAAACATGAAGTTCCTGGAAATTTTTGAAGAAGCCAAAGATAATTTTATCAGGATTAACAAAATGTCTGTACCTCGTCACTACCCCAGTACAATCAGCATCAATCCTTCTAAAAAGAGTGCTGGAGAGGAATGATGGTAGCTTGCAAATTTCCCTTGTAACAGATTTAAATTCTGAAATTATAAAAGGAAAAAAAAATCCAGTTCAATTCGCAAACAGGGGAACAGAGAGAGAGAGAGAGAGAAGGTGCTTTGTCACCTTGAATTTGCAGTCCATGAGCATGACTGAAGAAAAGCTGATCAATTCTAGCTAAACACTGTTGCTTTAGTTCATTCGGAGGTGGGCGACCATTCTTAAAATAGAACTGCAAGCATTTCAAGCACTCTATCAAACCCACATATACATGCCACATCATGCAATTATGATGAGTAAAAGGTATGAAACAGCCCAAACATCAAGCTAGCTATAGACAAGATATAATACAGGCAGACAGTAATAATTGCCTGAGGTATAACTTCCTTCACTGGCTGACTAACTACTTTAAGTGGAGAACCTAAAACAGAAGGCCCAATCCCAGCACGTTTCATGATACGTGGGGAGCCAGAAGTACTTCGTGGTGAAAGTGGAGGAGCACCACCAGCAGGAAACAAGGAAGGCAGTGGACTGCTTCCAGCAGCATTTGGACTGTTAGAGTTCCCTGGAACATTAATGGCTACCCCAGCCTTTGCATCATCAAGCAAGGATTTTATCTGTATTCAAATGCAACAACAATAATTGGTAAATATTTATTATTTCCATAATTCATGAATGATAAGGCAGTGATGAAAAAAGAAATTAAAATAAATAAATCTAATGCCTAGATTCCACAATGCGAAAAAGTTATGGAACAAATGATCCAAAACCAAACAGAGAAGAAAGTCGCAATGCAAGGAATATCTGCATCCCATAATAAGGAATCTGGAGTTACTTACAATGTATGTAACCAAGATTTCAAAGGAACCTTAATGATGCTGAGAAACAACTGCAATTAAAGTAGCTTCAATATTTAGACCAGATGTTTGTTCTGTCAAAAGATTTTTTTTTTTTTTTAATAATTAATGCCCCTACAGAAGAAGGCTTTCCTGGTGAAGTCTTCTTTCTTCTTTTTTTTTTTTGGCACTTAGAATTGGAGGATCAAGGCTTCAACTGTATCTTTCTGCAGAATATACCATGACCTCTGCGGGTTTAGGCTTTCTTTAGGTGGCATATAATCACAAGATTTCAACTATTGACCAAACGCGAAGCTAGCAATCTAACCAATAACGGAATTCAAACCATAATTAAATCCTACCTCGTAAATATTTCAATTTCCACCTATTGCGCCCAAATACAAAAATGAATATGGCAAGGACACACCATAGATAGAGCAAGGACATGGAATCATGGATTATAAATAAAATGATGAAAAATCAGATACAATATGGAGATGCTATCATAGATTCCCGATATTTACTTCTATAGATTAAACATATCAAAAGCACCATGAAGTTGAGGATAGATTGAGGAGCTTCAAAATGCAGGGTAATAGAAGTAACTCAGGAATTGTATTGGGATTTTTTAACTAGTTTACTTTCGATATTCTGACCACGAAACATGATTTTCCGGCTTACTTCAATATAGCACCTAGCAGTGAATATGGCATCAAGTTCTCAATGTTTTTGAGATGATCCTACCGATAGCGGCACCAATTAACACAACCCAGATACTCTAAACTTGTTTATGGTGATTCTAAGATGAATCTTCTTCTAGCTTTTCACACACATCAGTAGGCTATTGATGGAAAATCATTTTAAAAATCAATAATTAGACAGACCCCATTTCAGAAAGAAGGGTTATCTCTTTGTGTTTTTTTTTTTTTTTTTTAAATCTGATTTAATGAATTTGAGGTGCCATCCATGTTCATGACCCAATCCTTTTGAGCCACTTTGTAAACCCATTTTTATAAAACCAAAGAAAAGACAAGAACCCAGATAAATAAATAAAGTGCCAATGAAAACAAATCATCACCTCTTAAAAAATCAGAAAAAAGAACAGATTACACATGTGACCATCCTCTGAAAAGGACGTGAAGTAGGTAATGAAAACACACCAACATCAATAAGGATCCAATGTGACGTACTACGAATACAGATATAAAAAAAAAAGGCATATAGAAAGGAAAGAAGAATATGGATGAATACCAATCGCCCAGTTTCAGGAGTCGAAAGCCACAGCGAGAACAGCTCATCTGCAATGTACGGATTCGATTTGAGAGCCATTGGAGAAACATCTGGGAGCTGCAAAAGCTCTGGGTCAAGAGACCCCACATCCCCTACATACTCCATCTCCATCACAACCAATCCCAATCTCTCATACAATTCACAACAACAACAACAACAAAAAAGCCCTAGATCTCCAGACCTCTTCCTATATCAACAACCCTATCAAACCCCAACAACCATTCCAAAAGCAAAAAAAAAAAAGCCTAGATCTTTATGTCCATATCTCAAAATTCAATCTTTTTTCATCGAAATACCAACACCCATTCCTCGAATTATGACCAAAGACAAGAAATTTCGGCGCGGAAACGTTATATTTCCAGCTTAGGGGCTGAGAAACCCTAGATCTCGATTGATTTTAAGAATCGGCTGTTTTTTTCTGCTCTGGGGCTTCTTCATATATTGAAATTGAGATCGAAATCTCTGGATCAAAGACCAAACAAGGATGAATGAGAGATGGAGAAATCGATGAGAATCTTCTCAGAGATCAAAGAGAATTTGAGAGGATTTCGCCATTTTCGCAGAGGATCGAGACCTTGAAACTCATGAGAGAGAGAGAGAGAGAAGAGTCAGAAATCCCACAAGCAACGCCCAAACTCTTATAACTGAAACGGTCTCTGCAAATTAAAGTGCGCCAGGAATATATGGTGGGGTCACCAATATGTGGTGTGGCCCACCATGGATGGAATTGAAAGATTCTCCATGATGCTCACTTTGGATGTTTGCAGAGGGGGCCATTGATGATCAATCTAATCTATCTACATTCTACACAAATTCCTTGTGAATTAGTATTAGTCCCGTAATAATTTTATAGCCGTTAAATTTTGAGGTACTTAAATTGAAAATTTAAGGTTTCGGTTTTTTAACCGACCCAAAGAAGAAAGATTTATTTTAACAGGCTGTTTGCGCAGGGCACTTTATGTTCTATCGGAGTTCAAAAGAAAAGAAAATGAAAGTTTGACATAATTTTATGGTGCATGTGGGGAAAGAAGATGTTGGATGCAAAGATGGTAATTTATGAGATTATTGTAGTCTAAGAGAGGAGATACTCATCATGCTAAAAATGGATTTATTTGCAATAATGATTAGATTGTCTAATAACATTTGAGAATTGAAATAGTTATTGTGTTGAATGAATTCTGATTTTGGTTAGGATCTTCAATAATAAAAACCAAAATGATTTTGTCAATGTATTTTAGTAAATGAATGCACCACAAATAATGAATTGGATTTGTTGTTAAATCTAAATCTTTTTTGGGTTGTAAAGAGTTAAATGTATTTAATGTTTTTCATGAGGTCGTTTACTCATTTATGATTTACCTATGTATGCACATGTGAAGATATTAAATATATATATATATATATATATATATTTGTCTGTACTCATTTAGGCATCACATGCACAAATTTTGATATTAAAATGATGTGGAAATAAGGCCATATTTACACTTTTGCGGGTGTATTACTATTGTATATCTCACCCCTCAAAGAGCCACTATTATAATTATTGCCTCCAATGAGTTGCGGGTTAAAAACCCATCAAAAGTTTCCTTTGTTCGTAGTCCTCGTAGATTTTGGGAGACATGAAACATCTAAATCTCACTATCTAATTATCTCTACCTTTGTGACCCCACAATTCTTGATCCTAACCATTAAATATCCTCACGATATGTTAAACCCAAATGCATGAAGTTTCATATTTTAGATCCTCATAATTACTAAGAAACATGCGGAAAAGAAATAAAGATAAAAACCTTAATCCCACATCTAATTCTCTTCACATTTGTGGTATCTGATCATTGATTAAAAACATTATTTATGCATGCCCTGTAGGAAAGTTTCACTTGTGCAACATTTATATTGGAAAAGGTCTTTTTATTGCTTTTACTTCTTAAAAGTACTTCTAAAAGTTAATCATATCAACTAATAGACAAACTGCTTTTTTGGGGGAAATTGTGCTCTTCAAATGCCAAAAGCATATAGATTGCTTTTTCAAGAATATGATTAATAACGCATAGATGTACTAATGACATTTTAAATCATACATTCAATTTTATGATTGGACCAACTCTTATAAAATTAAAAATATTGGAGTGCCGAGTGCCTCCATTTAAAATATTTCCACAGGTGAGCTCTACTATAGAATTCCACTTTTTTTTCACTGGCATGAAACCTGAGTGGGACATAAAACCACATGGTGGTTAAAAGTAATTTCTCTCATTTGGGTTTTCTTTTTCTTTGAGAATTTTATCAATATGTACATATCACCTTCATTGGGGCTCACTATTTTGGTCATAAGATCAGGACATTCATTTCCATGGGTAGGTCCCACCATCCACTTATATGTGTGGTGCCCTACATTGGATCCCAAATCTGGCTTGTTTGGCTCCAGCATGCTACTCCATGGGTGGAGGTCGCTGTCCATATACACACATTAATAGGATCCCATCACATGTCCTTGTATTGGGCCATTAGTTCCCCAAGTGTACTTCCATTGGCAACTTCGACCAATTTATTTTGGTGAATGGGGATTTTTTTTTTTTTTTTGTTAAGTAGATTTGTCTTCCGTATTCCACTTTTTTAAGCTTTTAGAATGTTTTGGGTAATCCAATCTGAGATGATATTGGAGCCACGCTAGTCTTTCGCTTCATATCAACTTAAGCTTTTGGGTATATTAACTAGTCATTGATATATATGAAACTTAAGAGTTATGTAATTTAAATAAAAAACTTCATTAATATAAATTTGGAATTTTCTAGGTTATTTCGTATTCAAATTAGAAAACAATCTCAAAACGGCTCTCTCTCTCTCTCATGCAATTTTGTGCATGCATTCTCTCCACACTGTAAGAAATAAAATATAAAAAATTCATTGTAATGAATTTTGATTTGATTGCTTAGATGAGGAGGCCCACCTCAAATTGAAAGGATAAAGATGAGATGATTTTGATGACAATGATGATTATGATGATGATGCATTGCTGATGATTTAGTATTATTAATTAAACATAAAGTGCTTCTGGTGAGTAGAGTTTTTGTGCTTTTGAATATATTAACTTTATGATGTACCATATTGGATAAAATTGTAAAGAATGACCTTTTTTTTTGCTTTGATGGAGATTGAACCCTAGTCTTATTTGGATCATATGGGCCTTTACTAAATTTGTTTATAATAAGTAAGTCATGAAGTCTTAACTTTAAGTGAGCCCACACTCTACCTGACAATTCATTTAATTATCACTTCAATAAAAGGAAGAGCAAATGTAATCTTTGGGCGTGACAGGGTTTCAAATTTTTAAGAGAGGAAGAACACGCGCGTTTGTGCAACACCGTTTTTCAATGGTTTTGGTCCGAAAAATCTGAAGATTTTATATGACTATCACCATCCCTTTTACACTGAATATTGTCAGAAAAATAGAAGATTTTTAATTACGACCACCTTTTATCACATTGGATTTGTGATGCATATTATCTCAGATTTATACAAATTACCCTTATTTTCATACAATGTAGGAAAAAGGTTCCTTGTTTTACTTTCTATAATTTGGATCTTATGTCAACATTAGAAAGAAAAGTTTGTATGCATGCTAGAAGTAAATGTACAAACAATTTAAGAGGAAATTAGGTGTCTTAGACCCTAGCAGTCTTATGTGAGGCTTTGTTTGGCAAGTCTTATCTAATTGAAATAGTCAATTAAGATTTATTTGAAATGGAGGTGTTATAATTAAATTTTCTTAGAAATAGACTATTTTATATATCTAGTTCAATTAGAAAAACTAAACTCATCATACTCTTAAAGTTATATGAGCAAAATTGTAAAAGCAGTGCATGCAAATCTGTCATAAAATTAAAATACAATAAGCAAACTTCATCAAGCCTTCTCCTTAAGTATATATTTTTTATGTGCAAGTATTTAGCTTGTATACCTTCGCATGCTTTTTATTTCGCCTTCTCCTTATGTATACCGGCTTCATAAATTTTGTTTATCCATTCTAATATAATCTAGACCCAAATCATTGGGTATGTTGCACTTCATCATATCTATTCTAAATATTTTTATCTATGTCCTTTTGGCCCATCATGTTTTTTTCCTCAATTGTATTATTGTTGTGTTGGGCATGTCAAAATCATCTCACATAAAATCTAACCAAATTATTATATTATAAAGTTATAAGGACAAACTTGCCAAGAAAAAAAAAAGGGCAAAATAGTGCTTGATTGGCTTTAGACATAAAGTCACCTTCTGGTTACCTTCTTAGTAAGTGGGAAAAGATCTAAAAGCAGATGAATCAACATGAAAAGTAAGCTTGAATTACCACCTAACATCGTAGCCATACTAATAAGGAAGAAGAATATTATTTTGAGTGATTTAAATTAAAGAAGTGACCACCAATTGAGATCCACAGACAGATTATTTTATGTTGCCTGTAGAGGCCCAGAAAAGTTATATGGGTCCTTCCATTTCCCTCTTGCTGTCCCCATTGAAGATTTGTGTGCACTGAAAAAAGGGTTATTGCAAAGTTCATGTTCCCCCTCTTAACACTTGCACATGATCAATGTCTCTACTTAAATGAGGAAACTTCACAAATATAGTATTTCCTATGGAGTAATTAAAATGGATCTTGAGTGAGCCACCCAGGCCTTTAAGCTGCAAAGAACCAGACCCAGCCTTCTTAACTCTCAAACCTAAAAATCACATTGGGTCAAGCCACGCCATATGAGTACCCCATATGGGCTAGATTCTCGATTATATGAAATTTTAATTATTTTTTCTTATAAAAATAGTGCCGCACCAAATCACGAAAAAACTATAAAGTGAAAATCTTAATTTACTATTCTGCCATGTGAGGTTTCCTTTTTTTTCTCATAAAAAAGATAGAAATGACAAGTCCCAGACAAGGGGAGAGTCCATTGGCTCCACTTATGATTAATTCAGAATTCCCACTTGCCATTAAGGACAGTTTGTTTGATAGGTATTGAATTCTTAGAAATCTAAAGTAATGTCTTCCTTTCAAAAGCCCTAAAATTAAAGCGGTAAAGGTGAAATTTAACAAAAACCCTTTTTCCATGCGCAATAAGGGTGCATTTAGGCATAAAAATTGGGCTGTGCCGAACTAAGGGCGGGCCCAGCTGTGATGTGCCGGCCATGAAATTTCACCAGCCATGCCATGCTGTGCACAGTCTGCTAGGGCTCAGCCTAGCATGGCCCAGGGCACGAATTTTTTTCGTGTCGTGTTGGGTCGTACCGCCCATGGGCCGGCCCACATGCCTCTTTTATTTTTTTTATTTTTCTTATATAAATTAAAAGAGAAATTATGGACTTTTCGAGGTTATTAGCTTGAAATAAAATCAAAATCATTAAAATAAATGCACAAACATCGATTCTAATTTACAAACAAGTAATAAATCTTTAATTACTTTAAGTTTTATTTTATTTATATAAAAAATTAAATTTATATATATATAGACCGTGCCTTGTCATGTCTCGCCCAGGCACCCTAGCCACCACGACACGGATAATTCTCGTGCCGGGTCGCAGCTCGGGCAACCCTGGCCTAGCACGGTCTAGACGAGGAAGCCGGGTCAGCATGTTGACTTGGTCAACGACCCAGGCACAATTTTTTCCGTGCTGGCCCGTCCAGAATTTCATCTCTAAGTGCATTGTGCGATGAGAGGACTGCACAATATAGAGGAAAACTACCCTATTTCTCCATGCTGCCTTTTTTTTTTACATCTTCTCCTTGTAGAAAAGGATAAAAAAAAAAAAAAAGAGAGAGTTGATGTTCCTCGATAGGAAAGATTTTGATATTCATGGAAAAGGTAGGAATACTTGATTATTCTCCACCACGAAAATGGAAATCAACAAAGTGCAAAGTGGTCTCATTGCACGTGAGTCAGACTCATCGGGTGCCCATATTGATTACATTATTTTCTTTGGGAGAAGACTCTTGTGAGAACAACTCTTTTAGATTGTAGGGCTCATCTAGATTGCATTACTTTTGCAGGTCATGCTCGTCTTGATTATGTCATTTTGACACGAAAGGCCAGCATTATAATTGCATCATCTTTCTAATGGGGTCTACCATAATTTCATCATTAGCCGATTGTATCTATTTTAATTACATTCATCATCATAGAGTTAATGGTGGGGCCACCCTGAATACATCATTAGACATTTTCTTACCAAAGAGGGAAACTCTGTTTTGACCAATCAAGGAGTGCCACATGCGGGAGAGGATGTCAAATTAGCTACATCCCATCTCCTCCAATGAATAAAAAAAATCCTCTCCCCCATGTAGCACCCCCGATTGGTCCAAACAGGGGATCCGTTTCCCCTTAACTAACAATTCCTATCATAACCTACCTTGAGGAATTAGTAGAGACAGTAGAAATACATTTTAATAGTGGGCACACTACAACTTCATGGTTTTTTGGGGTGATACCCAACTAAAAATTGATGTAATCACAGTGAGGTGCCATGGATCTTTGGACTCATTTTAAGAAATGCATCATCCAAGGCCTTTGTAGAAAGCCATTTTCTTTTTCCAGGAGCCCTTCAGATCTTTGCAGCTAACCCAGTAAATCTGATAACTCCCGAACTCAATTACATATCAAATGAAAGTCATATGGAAAAGAGAGAGTATCAATCAATTAAGTTCACTATCATAATCATGTCATAGGTTTCATGAAGCTCATCCACAAAACATGTACATGTCAATCACAACAGCAAGACATGTTTATCCTGCATATGAGCATTAATTGAAAGCCTAATCCATTCTAAATATGATCTATATGACAAAAAGGAAGGTGATCTGCGAGGCTACCGCATCGCGTTAGATGTCCACGCAGAGGCCGTGTACAAGCTGGTGCCTTTCCAGCCAAGTCTGAGGGTTCCATCCCCTTGAAGAATTGTGTAACCATGTGATGGGGGAAACATGTTTAGGATAAGCTGGGCCTGAGCCAAAGAATTGCCACTCATGGGTACCTGTGTGAAGCAATGGCGCACTAGTTCTGCACGCCAACAGTTGAACTTGTCCTCACCACTCCTGGCTGGCCCTCCAACGGCTAGTATGTTGTTTATCTCCCTCAAGAGGAGGCAGTGCTCAATGCGGTGCCTGCTGGAGTCATCGTGGGTCAACGAGGCTCCCAACGAGTCGAAGATAGTGGAATAGTAATGAAGAGAGCCCACAAAACGGTCTAAGAATGAGCCCATGCGCGCTACATCTTGCTCCACAAGTGTGATCACTCTTGGAGCAAGCTGTTCTAGGAGCCTCATTGTCTTCCAATCAGGCCCTGTGGCATCATACAGTGAATGCTGCAGCCAATTCACCGCCACCGCCTCACCTCTGCATCCTTGAATCGTCGAAGCGTCTATGATGTCACCAGACTTCTTCGCAATGGGGTGGAATTCAAATGATATGCCAAGCCGCCTAGCGAAACTGGATAGGTGCCTCCCTGTTTCCTCAAGTACGTCTACGGAAGCGCCCATGCCAGTCATTCTGATGTGTGGGGGGCCTTCAATTCTGGTGGCAAGGATGTGAAACAGAGCTGGCCATTGCAATCCTTGCATGATGTCGAGGTCGACGATGTGGACCCTGTCCCTTTGATGGAAGGCCTCGAGGATGGCTTGATTCGATGTGAAATGCGCGAATTTTATGAATGGGTAGATGTTATTGAAGACTTGGAAGGCACCAAAGATGCACTTTTTGGCGACCAAGGGAAAGCAAATCCCCAGCCAAGAGTTCATGACTCTACTGGCCATGGCCTTTGCAAAGTAAGCCACCACCCTTTCTGCACAGGAGGGCCCATAAGGGGAGGCTAGTTGGGTCAGCTCTAGCAACATTCTGTTGGCCTCAGCCAAGTTGTCCACAGAAATAGCCACTGCAGACTCCATAAGAAGTGTTAGCAAACCCAAACAATGCTCATCCATCCTACTCAAACCTTTACTCTCACTACTGCTTGATTGGTTTCCAGGGCCAGGGCCACCCCAATGAGACTCTTCTTCATTGCTATCACAATGAATTCCACCTCCAATTTCTCTCCTAGCACACTTCCTTGGTCTACAATCGCCATCCGCGCATGCGAAGTTGTCCTCAGGGAATGTGTCTATTGGTAGACCCTCAGAAGGGGTCTCTGGTGAGGCCTCCGAAAGATGCTTGACGACTTGTTCCATCCACTCGGAGAGCTCATACCTCTCCATGTTGGCATATCGAGTATCATTCGATGGTCTCTCCATTGTGTAGGAATTTTCTGCGACTTGGAGGGCCACTGAGAGTCCAATGGGATTAGGATCCCATTGCTCATGTGTGTTGATCAAGTCCAAGCCTCCATGAACTTCAAACTCTCCTTTCATCATGGTGGTGTTCTGAATTTTACTTATCTTTTCATGAAGTAGGAAAGGGGAGTAGTAGAGGGCTTTGTGAGAAGGCTTTTAAAGAGTTTGCAGGCCATTCTTCTTTTTTCTTCCCTGCTTTCTTTCTTTCCAGATGGTACCATCAGGAAGTCCTGAGAATTGGTCATTTTCTCCCATCATAAACTTCTTTAGTGCAAGATTGGCCGATTGGCCGGCAGAGTAAAACATACAAATGAAGACAAGTAGCTTAAGGCCAAATAATTACATCATTTTGGTAGTGACATTTTCATTAAGAGCTTAGAGTATACTCATATATGCATTATTCTATTACTTAAACGGGGAGGTGGGATGACTAGCTGGAAGCCTCAAACCAATAAAAAAACAAGTGTGTTAATGGGCGTGTAAGTTCAAGGTGACAACATAGGTGATTTAAGTACAGAAAAAGGTCTCAGGAATTACAATGATGTGGAAAGAACAACTACCCCCCAAATAAATATATACAGAAGAATAGACCAGTTGTTTTATATAATAAATAGATGCTGTAGGTTAGAAATAGAAGGTGCTTTAGATCCGTTAGGGATCTATGCTTGAACAGTTTTTCACTAAAAGAGTAGTAGATGTATTTAGATAATATTCATCAATCTCCTTGTTTGATATATTCATTTCTGGAAGAATATTGGTTTACTGATAATTGTAATGTTAAGAGTTATCCCATACAGCTTTTTTCTTTGGTGGGTAAGTACATGATCACATGCCAGCCATTTTAAGGTGGATTTTATTAATGTTTTTTTGATGAATTTTATTTAAAGAGTTCTTTTATTTACTTTTTACAAGTATTTTTCAATGGTTTTCTATTTTTTAGTTTTCTAGGGATCTATTTTAAGGCTTCATATTTAGAGGATTCCTGTTAGAAGATTGGTATTGATACATTTTGTGAAAATGTTACAATTATGTTACAATTATTTTACTACTTCATTGAGGTCTTCACTTGTCTCTTCTTTCTCTCCTTGAACTTGTAAGCACTGTTTTCTTAATCTCAGTGTACATATATATCACCATCAAACATTATGAACTTGTGTTTTTTTGCATGTAGTTGAACACTTGAACTCCTACAATGTCTAAGAATAGATTCCTATCAAGGTGGCCAAAATTGAAGAAGAAAAAGTGAAGACCCATAAATGACCATCAAATAAGCTCTCATTTGATAGTAAACAATCAAAGATGGAAAATGAATACCCAACCATCACCCTAGTAAATAAAATTCTAAAAAAGTTAAGGTCCTATCTACATCTCCACCTTATATCCCTCACCATCAACTCTTTAATATATCTCTAGAATCCGATCCGTCACTGCAATCATTTGAAAGAAATCTTTGAAGAACCAGAACTAACTACGTCACATCTGACGCCAACTTATGTAATAATCAGGGACTTGGACTGCAAGCCCTCAACAAAATACAAGAGAATTACACCAAGTTTTGTTGTTTTGCACAAATCTGGTGTCTCTTTGGCAATAACCATTTGAGCAACCAGTGTTTCTAATATATGCTGTCATCCCATTAAGATATAGTAATTGGTAATAGTAATGATGTGTTGTGGTTAAAACATGTCTAATTAGGTTAGTAATTTAATGATGTGATATGTCACCAGGAAATTGGACATTATGTCTACAAGAAACATCATA
Source organism: Cinnamomum chago (assembly GCA_038049695.1). Taxonomy (NCBI): domain Eukaryota; kingdom Viridiplantae; phylum Streptophyta; class Magnoliopsida; order Laurales; family Lauraceae; genus Cinnamomum; species Cinnamomum chago. The sequence continues at coordinate 12,347,982 of CP142462.1, forward strand.
GATAAGAATATTAAAATTATGGGTAAGGTCAAAAAAAAAAAATGAAAAGGAGAAAAGAATAGAAAAACCAATTTATCATTCCTAATTCAACTCCTACTAACTTTCAAGACATGTTCATAACCATTCTACTAACTTTCAAGACATGTTCATAACCATTCTCTTCATAGTAAAATGGTTTAAGTTAAATATTGTTGAGACTAGGGCCTTTCTTGTTATAGATACAAAATATGCAAAAAAGTAAAATAAAATGCTACTGTCTAGGGCTACCCTTGGTACCCATTGGTACCCATTTATTTAGTGAAAGAGCTAATTTCTTACTTCTAATCTAACGTCTAGTCTTGAAATGAGGCCAGATCAATGGTCAACTAAAAAAATCTGGATTCAATTTGATGAGACTAATATTCAACTATAAAACTCAAATTGAAGCATGACAAACTTTCTTTTTCTTCCAAGGTTGATTTGCCAACAAAGGTATGGGGTGCTCATGGGCCGGGCTGAGGGATATACAGGCCCAAAAAGGATTCTAAACCATAAGCCCGAGCTCGGCCCAAGTTAGCTTCATAATGTAGAAAAAGGGTTTAGTAATATGGTTTTAAGATTGCAAGTGTTTGGGTCCCTACCTCTATTTTTCACTACAAATATTTTTACATTCAGGCCGCGCCAGGATTCAGGCTCTCTACAACTGAATCCAAGCCCGGTCCATTATTAATCGGCAGCCCAAATAAGAAAAAAACCTAACCCAGCATGAGTGCTTAGTCCAAGCCCAGTCCAAAGTGGGCTGGGCCCAGGTTGGGCTCTGGCCAGCCCGGTCCATGAGTACCCATAAACATAGGAGAGATGGGATGACTCCAATGTTGATGATGATGATGATGATGAAGAAGAAATGCTCAATTGGAATCTTGATTTAGATGATAGGAGTTATGGGCCATAATCTCCTAGTTCAAGCTATGATTTGGGTCTAGTAGCCAACCAGCCAGGACCCTCCTAAGAGTTGTGGAGTGGGATAAGGTATGAGTCTGCTCCTCATGTCTCATATTTGGAAGTGTCCTGCAACCCTTCAAAATTGACCCAGTGTGCGTTTGTATGGGTTTTACGGGTGCCGCCTAGGAGGACCAATTGATCCTATTGGGTCAAAGATTTTACGAATATAACAATATAAAAATTGAAAAAACAAAGAAAAAAAGGGCCAAGAAATTAATATTTTCAATCATTTGTACATTGACTAATAAGGATGGTGGTGATAAGATTATGTTTTTAAAATATAAGCATTGGATCATTTGGGTGGACCAATTTGACTTGACTTGGGCAAGTTAGGCCTTGTTCTCTGACTTGCCGTGTCAGGGACGCCGGACGAGTCTTCACGAGTAATTGACTTGGTAGCTGCGCTGACTCGTCAAAAATCGCGTGAGATAAACAAGTGGCTGACGCGTGGCATTCTCCCTCCCCAGTCTCGACGGCCCCACACGTATTAGCTACGAGTGCATGAACTTCATAAAAAACTGCTCAAGGACCTCTAAACGGTGCTTTGAAAATTAGAAAAACTAAGGTTTGGCAAAGTTCTATTCTATATATAATCATATTATTTCTTTTAACCAAATTACATTCAAACTCGTTAAACTTTTAAACCCTAAAACCAAGGCTTATAATAACCTTGTTAAAAGTGGGAGATCTTTTCACCCATCATTGGTGCTCACCTCGTCCCCAATTCCACATTTGGCATATATCTAAATAGGTTGTATTGTTGGATCGACTTGCACTCATTTTGAATAGTGAAATCTTATCCGTTGTCTATCAAGCGGTCAAGATGATGATTCGAGCCTCCATCACCATCCACAGATAGGTGAAAAGAGCTCTTTCAATCCCCTCGGTCTCATCCCCAAGTGGAGCCCAAGTGAATAGATCGGATCGCAGGATCAACTTGCATTCAAAATTTTGAATGGTGAAAACTTGCTCATTGTAGATCAAACAGTTAGGATGATGATTCGAGCCTCCATCACCTTACACAAATAGGTGAGAGGAGCTCTTTCAATCCCATCGGGTCCCATCTCCAAGTGGAGACCTAGGTGGGCCCCACAAAAAATGTGCTCACCCAGTACTCAACGGAGGAGGGGGGTCCCGGATTTACAGAAAATGAAAGTACAGAAAAGGGGGATAGCATTTACAAATTGTGGGGAAAAGAGGCCTAAATTCAAAGAAATTTTTTTCTTATGCCAAACGTTTTGACTTGCTTTCTAGACAATCCCTCTGAAAATAAAGTAATTAGTTCTCTATCTTTACTAAGAGGTCCTTTGCCTTCTGCGGATGAGATAGAAAAAAATGGATTTTACATATGCAAATGTCGCGTACGCAAATGTTAACACATCAACATATTTCTCAAAATCACCATTTTCACATTAGTGAATCAATACATCAAATGATTTGATGTATTTACATTGTTTGAATTGTTTTTACAAGAATACTAAACAATTCAGATTTTAAATTGAAAGCCCAAAAAAACTCAAAAGATTAGATTTACTATTAGACTTTTTCACAAATTATTCAAAATATATGAAGATTTAAGATAATCAATTTTCAAGATCTTGAGGTTTGTTAGTTAAATAAACAAAATGAACGTCTGGGACCCATAAGAATTAAAATTTTAAAGGTCTTTATAAGGGCTAACACGATAAGAAGACTGGGTGGAGCCTACTAGCTGTGTTTTGTTGTGGGGGTATGAATAACTTTCACACTTGCATAGATGTGAAAATTTTGGGGTCTAAATGGCCTCATTTACACCCAATTCTCACACCTCATTTACACACAACATATATAAATCAGTGTAATGATGCATAATCATTACACATGTAAATTATTTACATATGTAAATGAGCACAAACAAACAACCCCTCGTGAGGTAAAAAAAAACCAAACAAAAACAAAAACCCCTTCCATCAAGCTGCAACAATTTATCCATGCCTCCATTAAACCACTAAGAAGCATGCAATAGCCCAGTCACAAGGGGAATCCCAATCTCAAGGACTGACCCTTGGCACTGGCAGTGGCGGAGCACGATAAAAGAGCACTCCACCGGAGCTCCCAGAAAAGAGATGGAGCACCTAGGGATAACTTTGGGCCGATAGATTAGGCTAGTTTAGGATTAGAATAGTTTACAATTCCTCCCAATGTACTAGCAAAATTGAAAAGGACAGGCCTCCTTAACCTTGTAAAGGACAATGATAATTGAACAGCATTCAAACAACAGTCATGACTTTTCTCTTTTAAACATTTCCCCTGTTAAAACTCAAAATTACAAAAAATGAAACAAAGCAGATTCCGTAAATTGTGATATTTTGTGGAGTAATGCCCAATTGGGTTGCAAGTTAGGGAGATGAAAAAAAAATCAACACGTTTAGATTAACTTTAGCCATCCAATCAAAAGTGATAAAATAGACTGTTAAAGTAAAAATAAAATAAAAAATTTTAGACTGTACATATGATTGCCCTAAATCAATAAGCTAGAAACATCCAATGTTCCTGATTATTGGGCAACTCCTTCACAACTAAGATGAGTGCATTACTCTCACCCAGATTTAATTTGGTTAAAATTTGATCTTCTTGTAGATTTTACTGCTTTTGATAGCATATCCAATTCTGCACTACTTTTGATAATGAGTCTCATCATATGATAAAGGAATAACTTTCCAGTGAAGAAAACAAAAGCTTGGGGCACTCCACCTACCTACAGTGGTAAGTGTAGAATATCACTGTTTTAATACATTCCTCGTTTTGGAAGCAACTAGAAAATAAAACAACAAACCATCCGAAAGAGAGGAAAGAGCTAGAGAAGCTGGAGTACTTCATTTGAATGTCTAGAGACCTCAATCTTCTTCCTTATCAGGAGGAAGGCCGCAGGGCAACAGCATTTTCTGTAGGACAAGAAAAGCATAATGAAAATATTAATTTTTCCATTTGTTTGTAAGTTTGTTGTAGATATTATTAGAACAGAAGACTTGATCATAAATTCATAATATAAATCTATGATTCTCATCTTTATTATTATTATTATTATTATTATAGAGAGAGAGAGAGAGTACCGATCCAGTGTGCGCACCTCAACATGGGGCCCACATGGAGCCCCACCTTGGATTGGGACCAGAGGGGATTGAAAGATCTCCCCTGGCCCTTCGGCTCTGTAAAAAATCAGCCCCATCCCTGATCATCTTCACCTCCATCTAGGCCCGACAAGTTTAACGGCGTACAGTCCATTCAAATGGGTATGCAGTCGATCCAACGCTGTACAATACATCGGATGTGTACAAAGGTGGGACCCATGTGAAATTCAAGGGGGGTTGGGTGTGTGGTCCATTCAGATGGACCATCAGGTGGGCCCCACCCTCGGTGCGGACACAACTGATTATATATATATATTCCTACTATTTACTGGGCCCACATGCCCGTGCAGATGGAGCCCATCCAGCAAGTCACCTAACCCCGTCATCTCAACAAAAATGTGACATCCAAACAAGCTCAGATCCTCTACAGTTTGAGTCACAGGAATTCCTCCACTCAGGTAAAACTTCTCCACGATAGAAAAAGAAATAGAAAAGCTTTTCTTTATGAGAATGCTCCACCTTCTTTGTTGGCTTCTCCTTTTCATTTTAGCTGAGTGCCCACTGGAGTTGAATCCAATCCCTCTCTCCACAGGCATCAGGCCTATTTAGACACCTATCCAGAATTTAATTGCCATTGGATTTTCTTTTTCCAACAATATATGTCCATGATGTATAGCCCTTTAACTAGGGATGTAAATGGGTCCCCAATTTTCCGATTACCTGGATGTTCCGACCCGTTAAAAACCGAGTTTGGGTCCTTATTTAGACCCCACTAAGTAAATGGGTCCGGATCCTTTTTTTGGACCCCATGAACTAAACGGGTCTAGTTCCACATTGGTTCAGACCCGTGGACCCTATACCCGACACATTACCTCAATTTTCGAAAATCTTTCCTTAAAATTAGAATTTTTTCCCTATACCATTCTCTACCTAGACCCGGATCCAAAACCAAACCCGCCCCATATATGGTTCTGATTTCGGGTCCAGAACCAAGAAGTTGGCGCCAAGACGGGTCCGGGATCACCTTCTCCTTAACGGTTCAGAGTCCGGGACCATGGCCATTTACATCCCTACCTTCATGGGAACCAAAATCTAGCGAGGAATAGGATGACTTGATCAACCTGATATTGCACATACTCCTAATCCACATCCAAATCTCTCCATCGCCTTGCCACTCTTGATTTTCAGGCATCCAAGTGGGCTCCACAGGAGATGTGCTTCTTTTAAAGAAAAACCGAGCATCATATAAAGTGGCTGTTTATCCCTTAAAGAGACGTACAAAAGGTAAGTTCTATGAGGCACAAAGGGAGTCCTCTATGACCAAGGAAGTAGAGAATCCAGACTCCATCCAAACTGTTGTAAGAGGTGGATGCAACATGTAAACGACTGGCCCAAACGGAATGTACCACTTAGGTGAAGCCACGTGTGTACCCAATAAAAATATCAAAGAACCTCTTCAATGCTTCAGAATTGACATTACATGACTTGCCTGACCAATTTTATCAGTCAATTACTAAACGAACTCAACCTGTTTGCAAAGCTTTGATGCAACAATGTTTTTCCTTTTGTCTTTTGAAAGGTAAGCTATGATGCAACATGACACATGAAGAGTATCATGGGTTTAGCACTCTATAATCAGTGCACATTCAATGAAAAACAGGTCAAAGATTGATCAAGAATTCAGTCAAAAGGCAATTGACTATTACTGTTATCTTTAATGCAGAAAGCATCGATGGCTGAGTTTGCATCTGTCATTTCCTCAATCAGCAGCAGTATTTTAAGACACATGGAAATTCATCCAAAAGGACACTGCTAAATAAACCGGGTTGCCACACGTCTCTCTCTCTCTCTCTCCCTCCCCACCTCCCTCCCTCTGTTCACTGTTCACTGCAAATATGGTTTTGGATGTATCCACTGCCTGGCCTGAACAGGCCAAAGTTGCCAATGCTACCATGCCCTTAATCATTCTTTATCAGATGTATCCATATATCTCATTAAGCACCCACAAGTTTTCATCTTTGGCCTGCCCCTCACCACCAACTAATCCTAGAAAAATCTACAATTTTCCTCCCATTAACTACTCAACCCAGTTCCTTGCAATAAGATCCACACTGGATTTCAAGTCACATTTTTGGCAGGTTTTTCTGTTCTTCAGATTCTTTTACTACCTGTCTTTCCATGCGCCCCAGGTGACAACTTTTTTTTAAGTGATTGGCCTCAGCCTAAAAGGGTCCCACATACCAACTTTCTGTAAGTACCCAGAAGGAAGAAAGAAGAATCTAAACTAAGATAACCACATCTATTATACTAAGGGAATATAGTCTCCCTTGGTATGCTAACACCTGTCCTCCTTCACATGAGGACACATGTCCTCCTTCATCAAGCCACCTGTCCCTCCACTAACCTCCGCATAACTTCCTCAACAAAACCTTCCGCAAAAAAATTAGATCCTCTACGAAGAGAAAGAGAAGAAGAAAGGAAGAAGAAGAGGGCTGAGTTCAGCCTGCAACTCTAACAAAGAGGAAGAAGAAGAGGGACACTCTTAGAGGTCAGCCTGCAACTCCACCAGAGAGGAAGAAGAAAAGGGCTATGACTTCGATTTTTGAGAATACAAAACAACGACGAATGGCACTCCAGTAGCACCATCACTCTAAGAGGTCAGCCTCCAACTCCATTTTTTTTATGATGAAACCTTGCACATATATGGCCACCATCTCTTGATTCTAAACGCTGGGGTGTGAGTTACCTTGAAAATATTTTAATTTTATTTAATCAATTGTGGGACCCAAGGATGATTGGATCATGGATCAGGTCTGGGCATCCGTCCGTACTTTGGTTGGGCGACCCTAATTGTGAGAGTGATCTTCCGATTGTAATCAATGGGGCCCACTTCACAAACGGTCATGATGCACCGGGCGTGACGCTACCTCTCTTTGGACCGAGTTCTGTTGAAGAGAGCTTCTATGTGGGCGGTTTTGGAAATTTGAGAAAGGGAGTCTACACAGGACAAAACCCAAGTGTCCTGGTTACACCTTGTGTTAAGCTACCATTATGGAAAAGGATTCTGTAGATGGTTTTCAACTTGGACATGAATTGGGAATAAAAAAAAAAGAAAAAAGAGAGACTCTCTGTTACATTAATCATTTCTAGCAAAATAGGCCCGCGCTAAGCCCAGGCCCAAAAATAAAAATAAATTTAATTTGGGACGATTGTTGAAATATTGATCAACGATAATAAGAAAAAGTCTAAACCAAAAAATACCATTACTAATTTTAAATATTAATATTTAAAATATTTTAAAATTTAAGTTACTTTTGGATGTGAGATATGTGAGGCCCCACCCTTGGTGGGCCCTCTAATTGCTATTTTATAGGCTAATTAATACTAATCTATGCTAATTTATGCTAATTATTGTTAATTATTGCTAATTATTATTAATTATTGCTAATTACTATTTAATTTGGGCTAATTAGGGGTTAATTAGGGTGATTAGTTAGATTTCCTAAGTTTGGTTAGACTAGCTTAGTTGAGTTAGGGTTTTTAGTTAGTTGAGTGCTTTGGATTAATCCTAGGCTAATTAGTGTGGGGGTAGGCCTTAGTGAGTTTTAATTAATTAGTGAGGGTTTAGTGTTTAATTGTGCATCCCCTCTAGAAGATTCCTACCAAATGACCCTTATAACCCTAACCCTAACCCTAATCCCATAGAACCCTAAAGGGTATTGCTGTCCTTAATCATCTCCCCCTAAACTATAAAATGGCTCTTATCCCAAGGAGAACCCTAAACCCAGCCACCACTGTTCATCTTAATTCCCCTCTTCTCTTCTCCCTCATTCCCTCTCCTACGTATGAGCTGAGAATTGCAACTGTTGTTGTTGCTGTGATTGTGCTGGAGATTCTTGGAGCTGCAGCAACTGTTTCCCATTTCATTTCTCTCTTTTCCTCCCTCATTTCCCCTCATTCCAGCCACTGTTACATTTCTGGGATTTCCCTTTGAAGCTGCTGCAACTATCCTTCATCATCTCCCTCTTCTTTCCCCTCCCTCTTCCTTCCTCATTTCTCTTCCTAGCCACTGAGATTGCTGCTGGACTGTGTGCTGGGCATTTCATCTTAGAGCTACAGCAGCTGCTTTTCTCTTTTCTCTCATCTCCCCTCTCTTCTAAAGCTACTGTTACAGTGACTCTGTGCTGGGACTCCTCCCCAGCAGCTGTTACTACTTCTCCTCCTTCCTTGTTGAGCTGGGACCATTACAGTGCTAGGATTTCTCCCTAAGAGCAGCAGCTGTTTCATCTTCTTCCTCGCTCTTTTCTTCACCTGGGAGGTTCTGTTGCTGCTGGGATTTGCCTCAAGGAACTGCAGCTACTGCTGCTACTCTGCTGTGCTTCTTCTTCTTCACTGCTGAGACTCTGGGTTCTCTCTTCTAGCTCTCTTTCTCTCTACAAACCTTCCCTCAATTTCTAAAAGGCAAGTGCATCTTACTGTTAATATAGAATATATGTTGTCTTCCTTGATTTCAGTAGTTTCATTTCATGATTGTGTTTAATTAAGTTTTAGAATACACCTGGAGCCTCTGTTATTGTGTTTTGGATGAAATGGCATTGATGGATGGGGGTTTCACCCCCCATTTGGAAGATCAATGGGCCACAAGGTTGTTGGTTGAGGGGCATTGGAGTTATTTAATGTTTGGAGATGATTTGGTGAAGTTTGGAAGTGATTGGAGGTGATTTGGATGTAAAAAGAGCCAAAACGGAAATTCTGCAGAAACCCGTTTCGTGTTCACAGTCGACCGGCAGACTCAACCTGCAGTGTTCCCGGTCGACCGGGACCTGCAGGCCAGTCGACCGCCAACACTGCAGCTGTAACTGGACAGCTCCCAGTTTTTTTTTTTTTCTTTTTCTACAGGTCTGAGATCTCTAGTGTTCCCGGTCGACCCATAGGTCGATCGAGAACACTGTATTTTTGGGAAAAACTGGCCCTCAGCCATTTTCTTGCATAAAATTTATTTCAGTTAGCCAGGTTGACCCGGCCTTGTCCAAGTTGACCTGGAACACACTGTTTATGCAAGAATTGATTGAAAGTTGCTTTTTCACCCGAAACTCAGACTCTTTACACCCAAATCAACCTGATACTTAGGATTTACTTTAGATAGTGTTTAAAACTGGGACAATCACTCTTTCTAAGGTTTTTTGGAGTATGCGGTCAATCATCCAGGCCAGGAGTTTGACCGGACACGCTGGAAACCTTTAGAAATGAATTAAGTTGTCCAGGAGGCCTGATTCAGGTAATTCAGTGCACTCGGTTGATCCACCAGGCCAGGAGGTCAACCGAGCTCACTACACATCAGGTCCACCTGGGAAACCCTGATTTTCCAGTTTTCAACATTTAGGAGTTGTGATCAGATGTGGGGCCCATTGACCATCCAAATGAGCGTTTATCGATGTTCTAAGCCCGAGTCAACGGTGTGGCTCAACCTTGACTCGCGGGGACCACTGATTAGTGTTTTGGTTATTAATCTAAGATGATTCGACCTCTAAAAGTTGTCAAAGATGCCCGTAACCACCTAAGCACCAAACACAGTATTTTATGGCATTAATGACTTCGTTTAGAGATCGAATTACCGGAGATGGACCTGAACCTAACGTGGCCCATTACCTAGGATTGGACCGTTGCTTTTCCCTGTTGATTCTCTTGTTGGAGTTCATACTTCACTTCTTTTATATGCTGTCATTCTTAGATCTTTAGAGTAGCTGTTAACTATTAATTGAACATAAATGGAGGACCTGGACCTAGAATATCTTAGAGGTGACCCGAAAGTGTGATTTGGGAGAACATTGACCCGTGTCTGTGTCTAGGCGGGCCCTTATCGGGCCTAAGTGTGGAGATATGTACCCCTAGTTGGAAGAGGTAGTCTCTTTTGGGATTTTAAGTTATGATGGATGAATGGAAACTGTTTATTAGTAGTAAATGGATTAGTTGCCTCGTTTGGACAGATTTAGACCAGGCCATGTGTTGTTGGGCCTTGGTATGGATCCAACGAGTGGGCTTGGGCCTTGAATGAAATCCATAGACTAAGTTGATATGTGTAAACCTCTTAGAGACTTGGTTAGGACCTTGTTCACGCAAGGCAAAGCCTAGACAGACACAGACCCTTAGAGTATTCTCGAGTCGGCATGAACATTCACTCGGTTGATTTAAGCTGAGCCTGTGTACTGATCATCCCCGGTAGGAGCTAGTTGAGTGTTAAGTAGCTATCATGATGAGCTGTGTGGTTAAGACGGACGGTGTGATACCGTGCTCGGTCTAGAGTGATGAGTATGATGAGATGATGAGGCGATTTGCGGGATTAGTAATTCCCAGCACTGGTGAGATTTCCCCGCCGCAACTGTGTTCAGTATGGGAGGGCCGCGGCATAATATCCCGCGGTATTCCAACTCGTGTGAATGTGCCGTTTTGTTGTAGTAGTTTAGATGTTTATATTTATCCTGATTCTCTATGATTATCATGCACAACTGCCTAGTACTTTACCTTGTCATTCTTTAATTTATTTACTCGTCTCTATTCATTTGATATATATGCTCTATGTTAGTAGTATGCTGTAACTTGCCAGATCTTTTAGATCTGACCCTTCATTGGTGCTTAGGCCTTGACCCAGAGATCCCTGATGATGCACTAGCGCTTGTAGAGGCGCCGATCGCTGGAGAGTTCGCATGGGGCCCGGCCGACACGGATGTCGAGCCGGAGGGCGGAGATTACTTACCAGGGTTTTGAGAGTCCTCTTTCTTTTGGGTTTGAGAGGCAAATTTTGTAGTGAGTTGGGTAGAATCCAATATGTATTAACTTTAATTTGCAACTGATACATTTTAATTAGACTACTGTTCTGCTCACATTTAATATATATGATACCAGATTTCTTCCGCTTTATTTAGATGATATGCTTCCGCAAGTTTTAACCATTGAGTATTATATTGGTCAAAAAGTTTTAAATTGGACCTCACTGCGGGCCTACGATCTTGGAAGTTCTCGGATTTTCCGGGAAGTAACGCGCCAATTGCGGGTATTCGAACGATTATATCGGTATCCGGAATTGGGGCGTTACAAGATAAGATGAGCTTTAAGTGAGAGAACAAAAAAGGGATCTTTGTTAGAGAAATTTTAGGAAAAATATTAATATAACCATTAAAAAATCCATGAAATTTCTCTATGAACTCAAAATCAGTTAAATTAAAATTAAAATTGAAACTAAGCTCCAATTTCATAATCAACTGCAAAATCAGGGTCGTCAATTGAATCTTATCCCTTTCGTGGTGAGGGGATGCTAGAACATAATTGTGGCCCATAGCAAAACATGCCCGTACTTAGCACGGGCAATAATATACTAAAAGATTATAAGAAGTTTATAATAATAAAAAAATTATCTAGATTATATTGAGATGGAAAAATGCAATAAAAATCATTCCTTATAATGATAACAAAAAGTTATATAAAATTGGTTAATTTTAAAAAGGAGAAATTTAATTCGTTCAACATTAGTTGCAAATTCACTTTAACTTACTTTTGAAAAGTAAACTAAAATATAATAAAATAGGAAAAAATTTAGAGGGCAAATTCATGCATTTTGTTTTGAAACTAAATCAATCATATAAGAGATAAGGATTGAGTATTTAAATTTAAAATTTTAAAATAGTCCAAGTCTATGAGACTTTGCATGGATGAATTAAGAAAGAATTACATTCTTATGAATGGAAGCTTATTCTTTGGCAAATAAAATTAGGAGAAAAGATTATGATTATTCAACCATTATTTGGTCAATGATAATTATCAATAAAATCATATTTGATCATTTTAACTTTAACTTACTTTTGAAAAGTAAACTAAAATATAATAAAATAGGAAAAATTTTAGAGGGCAAATTCATGCATTTTTTTTTAAACTAAATCAATCATATAAGAGATAAGGATTGAGTATTTAAATTTAAAATTTTAAAATAGTCCAAGTCTATGAGACTTTGCAAGGATGAATTAAGAAAGAATTACATTCTTATGAATGAAAGCTTATTCTTTGGCAAATAAAATTAGGAGAAAAGATTATGATTATTCAACCATTATTTGGTCAATGATAATTATCAATAAATTCTTATATGATCATTTATAAAAGTAAGTTAAAGTGAATTTGCAAATAATGTTGAACAAATTAAATTTCTCCTTTTTAAAATTAACCAATTTTATATAACTTTTTGTTATCACCACCTACTGGGTTGCCCGTGGGTCCTCCTTCGGATCCACGGATCAGATGGGTCATCGGATGGCCCACCTGGGTCCCGGTATCAACGCAAGAAAATCAAGCTAAACAGCTGTAAAACTGAATGGCCCAAACAATGAAAGAAACTAAAAAGAAAATATTCTCAAATCGTAACTGCTTCCTAAAACACGTCCTCTCCCTCTCTCTGATCAGATGCTGGATAGTGGGCCATGTTCGGGTCCACCACCTAATGAGTCACCCGTGGGTCCTCCTTTGGATCCACGAATCAGATGGGTCATCGGGTGGCCCACCTGGGTCCCGGTATTAACGTAAGAAAATCAAGCCCTCACCTAATCTTCCCAACCAAACACAGTAGAATATAGAACCCACGATCTGCGATCGTGGCCCAGTGGGACCCACTATCCTGTGCAGGCGGAACAACAACTGTACATTTAGTGGTTCTGTGGTCCGTGCGTAGCACGGAGTGTTGCTTGTAAACAACAAAAATAGTGGAAGGAGTCGTATAGTTGGGAGGATTGGAGAGAACCTATTTATAGTCTGCAAATGCCATTCTTGTACTCGAGAAACTTCTAGGTCTACAATAGATCCAGTCAAATGACATTATTGTACTCACTGCTATGAGGCTGTTAGTTGGACTGAGAAAAAAAAATTAAAAAAAAACTTGTAGGATGGGGAGTAGACATTAAGGTGGCGAAATTGGTACAAATAGTAAGCTGCAACGCAGATGACATATAAATTAAATGCATAGGTCTTCATTTAGGGGCTAATCCTCCATGCTAGATTAGGTGGAGTAATGAACACAAAGCAAATTGATCTCCCAAAACGAATCTGTCTAGTGAGCCACACCAATCAAGACATTCAATGCAGACGTACCAATCTATCACCTCTCTGCTCAGATTACCAGTACCTAAAGCATAGTAACTAGACTACTGGACAGGTTGCTACCTGATTTTCAGTGTGGGGGAAAGAATAGAATACAGCTAGTAAATAGGAGTGATGTAGCAGGATCATTGGGATTGAGAAGGAATAGAGATTTTTTTTTTTTCTTCACTGGTGAGAAGGAATAGAGATGGAAATTGTGCTGGCAAACAGTGGTGGAGGTAGGTATGAAAACTATGCTGTGCCATGCCTAGGTTGGCAGGGCCTAGGCCCAACACGACCCTCAGGTACATGCACGGGCCAGGCCAGCCCACAGGCCAAAAAATATAATTTTTTTTAATCTCTCAAACAGTAGATGCTGCTTGGAAAGGTCAGCACTAAATGCTGAATGGTTTAAGAATCTATGTGGATACAGGCTTCCAAAAGCTTTTAAAGATATTTTCTTGGGAATACACTGCAAACATTGAATGTGCCATTGTTATCATAAAAAAGAAAAACAGTCGTTGAATCTATGATTTGTACTCCAGCTGGTAACTTGGAAACTTGACTGTTTGGAACATGACTAGTGATAAGTGAGGCTCACTTTTCTGTGTAAGCACGTCTGTGCACCTGAATCAAAGAAATGGAGAAGGTGGTGGTATGTGTATCATTTGTAGACGTTCAAAGCATTTCATCACTTCTTCATGGATAACTATTTAATGTTGGTATATGTGGTGCACTTTTCTGTGTAAGCACATCTGTGCACCTGAATCAAAGAAATGGAGAAGGTGGTGGTATGTGTATCATTTGTACGTTCAAAACATTTCATCACTTCTTCATGGATAACTATTTAATGTTGGTATATGTGGTGGACCTTTGTTCTCTATCTCTCGGCCACTTTAATCCCTTCAAAGAAGCTATCTAAACCAATGGGACGGGCCAACCAATGGCACGGCACCCTGTCCCAGCACGGCCCAGTTTGGGATGGGCAGTGCTCAGATCAGGCGGCTCGACCCAGTTTTCACCCCTATATAGACATTAGGAACCAAAAGGAGGCATTGTAGAGAAGTATGAGGGTAAGGGTAACAGCTGGGTAGACTCCCAAGGACAGATGCATCCAAAGTGTCGAACGGGTTGAATTTGATGGGGGCTGTTAGCCTAAGGTGGGAAAAAGTTTTTTTCCTCTCTATTTCTCTCTCTCTCTTTGGCATTTTTTTTTTTTTATTTTTGGTTCAGGAGGTAACAAGAGTCCATTCAAGGATGATATTATGGTAAAAGGATGAGCCCCTCGAGTTAGGTTCCAAGGATGTATAAAATGTTTCACATACAAGTGAGTGGGTGTTACAAAGTTCTTTTTCTTTTTTATTTTCGTGTTACGAAGGTTGTTTTTTCAAAATAATAATAATAATAAAAATAAAAAATAAATTGCATCACATAAAGTCATAGAGTAAGTCACTATCACCCAGCAGACTCTCTTCTGAGTTTTAGCTGCTATTGATGGACCACTTCCTTTTCTTTTAGTCGTTTGGCATCTCAAGAGGGGTTGAAGACTTTTCTTGGTCAGCAATCGGTAAGAAAGTACCTCATATACAACAAAAACAAGGTATTACTACTCCAAACATGACAACTCTTACTCTCAAGACCTCTATTGAATCGAAAATTCGTGAGTCCATCTATCATATATCTATACAATTTGGAATTGCAGGAAAGCTAAACTAGGATTTATCATTCCAAGGTCCTATGCTGCCGTGCTTGTGCCTTGTTGGAAATGGTTCATAGTTCATGAGGATCTAGGTCATTTAGAAGAAGAGGCAGAAGCAGATCACTACAGCTGCCATTTTTTTTTTTTTTATAAGAATCACTTTCAATCGTTGCTAACATAGAGGCTATCAATATATTTAGATTATGCAGTTATAATGTTAGATCAATTTATTACAAAGCATATCTTGTCAATGAATTCAATGCATGAATCCCTTGTACAATGGTAGATAAGTAAACAGAGGATTAAAAAAGTTAACACACTTCAAACTAAACAAGTAAATAGTGAAATATTTATTCTGCAAAAGCATACCTGCATAAAATTGTAACGCTCTCTTCCAATCGATTCATTTTCTGCGATCGCAAAGTATGCCAATATGGGGTAATGCCCAACATAGGAAGCATAGCTATCGCGTTGGATGTTGACTGCCCACTCACTACACCAACCACAAGGATCAAGAAATGAAAATTGATATCACCCATTTTCAAACAAGCCTTCTAAAATTGAAAGAACACAAAGGGGTCAAAAAAATAAAAAGGTGAGAACTTTGGCAACTTCAAATGTTGCGGTACTTACAATCTATTCAAGTCGGCATGACCAGTTCCAACATATTTAGCTTGGAGATGCTCAAGCTGGGAATTGATGTTAAACCTATCGCTTGCCTGAAAAGAAGAAGATTATGATAATCAAACCAGCCAATGAACCACATTCAAGTCGAAATTCCAACACCCAGGTCGTTAGGGTTTTAAGAAAGCAAACATCTTCTATTGAATTAGAGAAAGAATAAGGCGAATTGAAGCACGGTATTCAATAAAGGATAGAGACAGATCGATGGCATCAAGATACCCGAAAACGGAATTAGGGTTTTATTCTAGGAAGCGAAAATCTAACAGGAAACTCAAAACCCTAATCAGAACATACCTGCATCTTTGCCTGAAGCAATCTCTTGTTCTATTGTTGGATTTCAGCCGTTGGATCTATACGTCGAAAATGGATTCGAGAAATGTAGAGGAGATTCAAGAGGAGGGAAAATAGAAGATGCAGAAGGGCACGAATAGATAAATGCAAGGAAGATTATATACAATGAAGAAAAAGGCCAGAATTATATTAAAATAGTATAAAAATATTGCCTATTTTTTTAGCGTATTTAACAGGAAACAAAAACCACCACAGGACGAAATGTTCAGTGCCCTACAACGTTAAGGGTTAGATTGAAATCTTTACTTTTTAGAGTTAGTTTGGATGTACAAGAAAGTATAAAAAATAGTAATTTTTATAATATAATCTTTCATTTTTTAAAGAAAAAATTTTTGTGCGTTTGGTAACTCAAGAAAAATTTGAAGAAAAGATTCTTTTATTTCAAAAACCTCAATATTCTCTCCTACAGCTACCCCTGTATAAAACTTTTTACAAGATAAAAATCTTTCAAAATGACGATTACAAAGTGGTAGAGTAAAGTAAAGACTTTGATTCAACAAATCCATCATAATGTATATGTTTACAACTTTGATTCAACAAATCCATCATAATGTGTATGTTTACATATATGGAAAAGTAAAATAAAAGTAAATCTCACAAGACGATAAAGGTGGGATAAAGTACATGGTGAAGTAAAGTAGGAATGAATGGTGAAGTAGTTTTTTTTTTTTTTTTTACTTTACTTAAACATTTTATCGTAGTTTTATATGGTAAATAAAAAGTGACTTGTTTACAAGTGTGGTAAAGTAAAATAAAGATCGATGTCATATCATGGTAAAAGATGAGGTAAAGTAAGGTCAGGTGAAGTATGTGGTAAAGCAAAGTGAGAGAGAGAGAAAGTTATAAAGTAGTTGTTTTTTCATTTACTATACTTTACTATACTTTACCATGATTTTATGTGATAAAAGAAAAGTAACTTATGGTAAAAACATGGAAGTTAAACTTTATTTTACCACATTACTTTTTTTATCTTGACGTGGTAAATTACATATAAATTAAAATATTTAATAAAAAAAATTCTTATAATGTAATTTACTTTAATCACAGTACCTTCCAAACATTTCAATTTAGAATCTATAGTATTCTTAAAAAATTGCCAAACAGTAAATAAATTATACTATTATAATATTGCATTATTGCATTCTATACTATTTTATTCTTACAATATTTAAATATGTAAATATTTTATTCAGTAGACATCCAAACGGACCCTTTTAGTGTTAGAGTCTCTATCCCTCATTTCCTATTCTTAGAAGAAAAAATACCATGCTCAACTTGCTTTCCCTCCGTAGAATATTCTTACCTCTTGGAGACCATTAAAACCACATGTCATTGTTTATTGGAGAATATTAAAGTGCACAAATGAAAATGTGGAGTTTGTACATTGCCCTAAAATATTATTTTATAGGGACCATAATAGAAAATGTTAAAAAAATTAATACAAAATGACTGATTTGGTGCAAGGGCACTTAAAATTACCTTTTCGATATAGTGGTCACCTAATATGTTTTTTCTGGTAAAATCATCTCTTTTTTTTAATTACACTATAAATTGAATATTTTAGAATTATATAAAAGTTTTTTACAATTCTTTCGATCAAGTTTTCTTCATACAAAAATATTAAGAAATGAAAAAAAAAAAAAAAGTCTGAATCACCTGAGTTTCTTCAAATGCTTTGTGTGAGTAGGGCGTATAGAACTCTTCTAATGGGGCTCATCTTACAATTCAAAATGAAATTCATCCCCTCAAATTTCAATTAAATAGGAGTTGATATCACCGTAAGATTATACTAGGCACAAACGGTTGCATTTCAAATTAAAAAAATTTACAGTAAAAAAGGTTGTATGGAGTACCATAAGGCCAACTATTAAAATATAAATTAAGAATTCTTAATATGTAATAGGAGGTTTTCTCGGAAAAATCCCATTAGACTCACTGTAGAGAAAAAAAGGCTTCAAATGTATGAAATAACTGTAATAGTCTCGGTGGCCCTTTTCAATTCTTTTTTTTTTTTTTTTCGCCGAGCGGCGATATCTAAGCTCACCTGCATATATGAGCGGGGATATTCCCCCTTGTTTTTTCTTCTCCTTTGTAGTTAAGTGGCAATATCCCCACCAAGTCACTTGTTCATTCTTCATCTTCTTCTTCCTCTTCCTCCTCTTTCTTCCTCCAACTCCTTCCACCTCTGCCAACTAATCAATTACTGTGAGAGCCTGCTTCTAATGCAGTTTTATAGGTGAAAATGGAAATGAAGCCTACCAAGGTAGTGACTAACATTGTCTGCAAGCAAAAACTCTAATGGCCTAGGATGGGTGGATTGCTTCTTATGCACTGAAGGGATACAAATATGTCAGTACTCAGTAGGAGATCTCAAGGTAAGCACCCTAACAAGTGTGTCCGATGACCTTCATTTTTTCATTGCTTAGCTGCATCTTTTACTAGTGCTGTGACCTTTGATTCTTGGGTATCCAAAGATCTTGATTGGAGGAAAAAGAAACCTGAAAAATAAGTTACATTATGGCATACTGGGAAATATTTTTGCCTGGATCTCCAATGTTCCTAAATGAAGCTAAAAGAAACCTGAAGTTACAAGTGACAATTATGAAGGATTTCTGGTTCTCCATTGTTTGGGATGAATTTATGGGTTTGCTTTGTTCTCACATTTGAAATAAATGATCAGGGATGGGCAGTGCCTGCCTTCTAACCATCTCGATCAACTCGTTATCTGATAAGGCCGCTTTGACACCTACATCTACTTGACCATTGTAAACTTCTTCGTGATTTGGCAGATGGCTCCTACCTGGGCAATTGCTCCCTATGATTGGTCCACGATAACAGAAGCTTCA
This sequence comes from Cinnamomum chago, assembly GCA_038049695.1. NCBI lineage: Eukaryota > Viridiplantae > Streptophyta > Magnoliopsida > Laurales > Lauraceae > Cinnamomum > Cinnamomum chago. Next base: position 12,366,770 of record CP142462.1, read on the forward strand.
GTTGTAGGATAGAGACAAGAAGAGACATGGTTATCAATTAAATGAGGATTTGGTCATTGCATATTGGTTTAGGTAGGGATACCAAATACCTGGTAGTCCCTAAAATGATTTGCTTTGGCCCATTTTGGTCATTCCTATGAAAGTTGGATATAAAGGGTAATTGATCAGTTGACAGAGTTGGAAGGAGTTGGAGGAAGGGGGAGGAAGAAGGGGGAGAAGAAGAATAAACAAGTGAGTGGGGATATCGCTGCTTAATTGTGAAGAATAAGAAAAAAAAAATGAGCGGGGATATCCCTGCTTGTATATGCAGGTAAGCGGGGATATCGCCGCTCGTCAAAAAAAAAAAAGAATAAAAAAAGGCCACTAAGACTACTATAGTCATTTCATATATTCAAAAGCAATTTTGCTGTACGGTGAGTCTGATGGGACTTTTTTGGTAAAATCCCCTATGTAATAAATAACTTGAATAATAATGCATGAGGTGGTGTTAAGCAATGACTTTCACTTTAAATAGCTCAGATTATAAATAAACAGGCCCATGATGGAGTTCCATTCATCTCACTCACGGAAAGCATGTGGGAGAAACTTGAGTGATTCATCGTTGATCATCAATGAAGGGAAGTGGTCTAGAAAAACAATTCATGAAAAATGAAGGACAAGGTGATCATTTTCACTTACTCTATTTTTATCCTCATCAGATGTGAATCTTGGCTGTTGCTGACATGTGTTGCTAATAAGGGTTATATTATTAAGCACTTAGCTGGGCTTATACCATAGGGCCGACTATTAAGACAATTTTCTCGTGTGCACGTGTAGGATCGGTAAAATTAAGAGGGTCCCTAAATTGAGTACAAATTATAATATATTAAACTGAAAGATTTTGAATCTAATTTTGACCATTAGTTACAATTTTGATTAACAGTTAACCATTTTTATTGAAATGCTTCACGTTCTCTTCTATAACTACTCACTCATATTTTTATCTCATCAAACCACCCACTACTCTCCACTTTAACTTTATTTATTTATTTATTTTAAGTTTGTTCTAACCCATCTCTTCTACACCCTTTTTGTTAAGTTTTTTTACTTTAATTTTATATAACTCACTTAGTGAATGAAAAAAGGTACTCCACATAACCTTTATAATATAAGAATTCTTAATTTATAATATGACCGTGCTAAGCACGGATAGTTGTGTTAATTTTTACTTAACCTAATCATATAATTGACGTAGTGTTAGTGCTGTTGAAGCCATTCCACTAATAGCTCACTGGTGATTGGTGAAGCACCTTCCTCTCCATAAAAATTAACAACAAATGATCACTGGTTGCATTGATGATGATGGATTAAGGGGGGTTGGGCAGGATGTCAGCATAAGCCAAAAAAAAAAGGTTAGATTGGGCTCAAAGCAACCAAGTAGTACACATTTTTATATTATATGCATCTGACAAGAGCAACTTCACTGCATCTTTGTAGCGTTGATCAGCGACAACGAGACATTTGATATCTAGGTTTGGAGCCTGGACCCTCCAATTCAAAATAATGGACCAAATGGCTAGGGCTGGCGATGATGTTTGACCGTTGACCAAAGAAACCAAACTTAATATCTTGCTCAATAAGTCACCCCAGTGCATCCCATGTCAGCCATTTGACGAATTGGTGCATCTTAGGAGTCGTTTGTGTACACCCATTTATATATGTAAATGGTGAATATACATAATATTTATGCATTAGTAATGTCTGTCTACAAGTATTTACACATCTTCCTCAGATGTGTAAATGGTGTGATGGGGCAGTTTCCGTTCTGGTTCGAAACCCCCCTCTAACGCATTTAGAAAAATAATAATAAAAAAGGCATTTCTTTCAAAGAGGTTCTGAGTTCAAAAACCCCCCCAACGCATTTATAAAATAATAATAAAAGATGCATAAAGACTGATGAAACTTATGAATGAAAATTTTCCTTACATCTCATGCCCTTTTATGAAGGTAAACCTCTCTATTTCTCTCTATTGCCTTCCTATACAAAAAAAAAAAAAAAAACTTTATAAAATCTTTTTTACTCTGTAGGTTGATTCTTTCAAAATTTGATTCTCTATCTTCTCTTCTCCTTTTAGATTTTCTCCCAACATCTTAATGATTTTTCTAAAATTATTTATTATTGTATTACTTTAAAAATATTTAAATATGTATAAATGAATGTAAGAGAAAAAGAAAAATGTATATTATGTAGTATTATGGTATCATTAAAAAATAATTATAAATATAATTTTATCTAACCATAATAAATTTGTTATACTTTTAATATAATTGGACTTAGCAATAAAATACTCATTTTAAGAACTTTTTATAATTGATTAATATTGGCATAAAGCCAGTGAGATGCATGGGTTAAGTTTTATACAAATTGAATAATGAATTACGATAATATTGAACTAAATATTAATTAATTAAAATATTAATAATAATCCTATTTTTCTTAACCATTAGACTATAAAATTTTATTTCCTTAACAAAACATGTTGGAATGCAATTTTTTAAAGGTGATCATTGATAGAAATATCTATTTTTGAAAAGTATATTTCATGTTGAAAGACATGTTCTTTTTTGAGGATTTAAAATGCAAATGAAAACTTTGATATAAATTAGACATTTTTTGTCTCATTTTCATATCATTATAGTAGAATATAATTTAATGATCAATAAGTATCATTTACAAAATCATTTAATACATAGACATATATCATTGAAACAAACATAGAAAAATGAATTACATGTGTAAATGATGCGAAAATAGTGTTATTAGACAAACGTTGTAAAAAGAAATACATGCGCAAATGTTACATACTTAAAATTTGAATATTCATATTTTACATGTGTAAATTATATTTACATATCCCACGCGTAAAAGACAAACGACCCCTTAGCCTGTAAATTATCCATTAAAAATATCCATCACCCTCTGCTGATTACCAATGTTCACGATAAGGTGAGCAAGCGGGTCAGTATGACAACTCTATTAATAGAGTTAATTGAAGTAAAGTTGATTTTGAAGAAATAATAAAATATAATGGGTTATGATGATATTTTATTTTTAGTTGTATGTTATAAAATCTTTTTTACTTTTTGAATGGGAAGGTGGAGTTTTTTGTATTTTAGTGGGTAAAGATGGTTGATTATTTACTTTTTTTGAAAAAGATTGAAGGGGTTTTGATTTAAAGTGCTTTTGATGTGACATCGTATTTGGAAAAATTGAGGCTTTACTTGACTTTTACTATATTAGAGCTTGTTTCGCAACTCTACTAATACAGTCAAGTAAGGTAAAACCCTCATTTCTATAAAAAAAAAAAGTCTCATTAAAAGTACTTTAATTCAAATTTCCCACCATATTTTTTAAAAGAAAGTAAAAAATTAATCTCATTTCTCTACAAAAAGACAAAAAAATTCCACAATCAATACAGAAAGTAAAAACGATTCCATAATAAACAACTAAAAATAAAATACCATCATAATCTACTTATATTTTATTCTTTCTTCGAAATAATTTTTACTCCACTCAACTCCATTAGTAAAGCCATCAAATAGTAGGGCTCTACTTGAAAAATACAGCTCTGCAGGCAATGTGTGGTGATGGAGGGTCACATCACCATCCTAAGTACTTGATCATCGGTGAGTTTTCATCAATCAAAATAAAAATATAGTCTATTTAACGGTCCAATCCATTTGGATGGGTGCTAAATTGAGGATAAGTGATTATCACGGGACCCTGATTTATGGTCCGCCGGATGAATCGTAAGGTGGGCTCCACTATATGCTTAGGCATACACATGCCCGATGATGAATCCGACGGTTATTGTATCTCCACATTAGCCCTGGCCCACATAATGCATGGCATTATCTCCTGGATCACCGATAAATCCTCTAGTTATTGTGATTAACAGGTGTGGCCCACTTAATTCACGGCATCGTTGAGGCCAACGTGGCACATATCGCAGCGTCCGTTCGTATTGCCGCGAAAAATAGAAAAATGGAAACCGCGCGAGATATCAGCAAACCTCAAAAGGAGCAGAGAATGGAGAGATGCCGTGAAGAAACCTAGGGTTTCTAGCATCTGATTTCCCCCCTCGAATCCAAACCAGAAGGAAACCAAAACAGGGTATAAATCGAAATCACTTTGTAAGGAAGCAATCAATCGCTCGTCTTCTGAAGTAAAATCCCACCCAAATTCTTTCGAACAGTTCTGTTTCGGTTTGTACAATTTCAGAGCTTCTTTCTGCAATCGTGATCTCTTCTTCTTATTATTATTATTATTTATCTTCTCTCAATCATTCCCCGACATAACCACGGGGTTGTTTTGCTGCATCTCAAAGGCGCGAGAGATTTATGTGGTTTTCGCGGGTTACTTCGATTTGGAGCCTAGTTGATACTAGCTTCTGTTGAAGGTATTCTATACTTTAATCACTGCCCCATGATTTATTTTTGAAAGATGATCAAGACCCATGATTTGTTTGCGGCTCAAAAGCAAAATCCAGGATTTAGATTTTTTTTTATGTAGAAAAGTGGTAGTCATTTGCAAAATATTGGGACCAGCTGAAATTGTTACGTTTGTTTGTTTTGTCTTTGATATTGCATTGCTTCTATGTCTTTTTTTTTTTTTAAGGGTTAAAATCTTTTTAGGATTTGGTTTAGTTCTGAGATTTTTTTTCATGTCTAAGAATTTCTATTTCAACTTAATTTCTCTGTGTCTCTTATGTTATCTTAACTAACCTGCCTTTCGGATTGTGAAAATGTCATATGAAGGTGGTGAGAATACAGTCCCGCTTCATTTTGTTTTTTAAATGTGGCTGGGCAAAACCTTTATGGATGAGGTCATGCAATTTGGTTTCTGCAAATCCTTTGTTTGAAAATCCATTAACAATTTTAAGATGGATGAAATATTTGATGTATGTTGGTGATGATTATTTTGTATGTATCTTTTTTTTTTTTTTTTTTTTTCATTCTCTTTCTTCAGTGAAACAAATTTATAAAACCAAACAGATTGAACCTGCAATTGAGATTGATTAATACCCTTTGTTTTCTCCTGGTGGTGTTCTTCCTTAGCAATGAGATAATATATGAAACACCATGGAGGAAGAAGAGGACAGACTTCTACTGAACAGTCTTGGAGTTACATCGGCCAATCCTGAAGATATCGAACGTGACATACTAAAAGAGGTCTCTCTCTCTCTCTCTCTAAAAGGCCCATCTTGGGATTTCATTTGGCAATATTATCAGATTGTGAGCTGATTCTTGTAATGCCTCTTAGCCTCTTTTTTCACCGTTGGGTCATTTTATATGTTAATTCTCTTTGCCTGGGTTGTTGATATTTGATCCTAGAAATCTTTTTTGTACTGTTGGTTTTCAGTTTCACCTTTTGACTATACAATTTTAAGTTAAGAATGAGAAACCTCTTCCCTGTTGTTTTGGTAACTAGTAAGGACAAAATTTAATCTTAGAATTTCTATTACCTCATTACCTGTCCTCTATGTTGCAACTATGGCCAACATATTGAGTATTTTCTTGAACATGTCTCATTGTGTTACTATTGCAATAAAGTCAATTTGTTGCCACTTTTGTTTCTTACTGAAATATTATCGTGGTATTTACAATAATAGCACGATGTTGTAGGATGAAAAACAATAGTTTATTTGCTGTTGTAAAGGTTATAGGTTGAAAAACTCTCATAAAGGAGTTTTGAAACTATATGGTGAAGGGAAGAGAAAACTACCCTTACCGGTTACCACTCATCCAGTGACCATTTGTTATGATTTTACCTAGAGTAATATATGAAAATGATGAGAAGAATCCAATTTAACATTTAGTGGGGAAAGGATCGCCATGTCATCATCATCATATGGTTTTAAATCTAACTTATTAGTTCATGAAGTTTATTTAGAATTATTTTAGTGTATATTTCAACATTTTTTAATATTTTTTATAATGAATAAGAAAATTGATGTAACTCCGTGATTCATTGAGTTGACTCCACTCCTTGGATTGCCAGTCAAGTTTGAGTCATGAGTTGGTAGCTATGGTAAAAACACCCCTGTTACTGGTTACTCCTCTGCATCAGTACATACAACTGTTATAACTTATAAGTTCTATATATTACTTTTTGTAAAGTACTTTCTTCTCATTATCCTTTTTTCTTTCATCCCTCAACATTCAAATTTTAAAACAATATTTTGTTATGTTTCTATTATAACTATATTTTCCTGACAATATCCTGATAAACAGAAAGTTCTACTAGACTCTCCAATATCATCTCCCACCAGTATTTTCCCTGTAACGGTATCTGCAACATTTTGACAGTGACTGCCTTTTTCCTGTTCCGTTCAGATTAAGTTGCACAAGGGTGGTTTATACTTTGATCTGAATTTGAAGTAGATTAATCAAGTTCTATTCGTTTTGACCATTTGAAGTCTGTACTCAAGAACACACCTTTTGTGCTACTAGTCTACTTCTTCAATCCGTACACTGGTTGTTTTTAGTGAAGCTGTTCTTCAATTAATAATAATAATTGTAGCAGCAGCAGCAGTAACTTTTATTATGTAAGAGCTTCAGAAAGTCGATCTGTCGAGTAAAATTCTGGCACATGACATGACATGAGGACCACATAAAGCTATAGTGCCAAGCAACTAATCTGCTGGTACCCATTTAGAACTATTTTTAATTTTTTTTTTCCATTGATATATATGAAGTATGAATCGTATGCATCTTCCAAGCTGAATGCCTTTATCCTATTTAATCATTAGTCGGTTTGAACATTTTCCATACCACTTCTTTTCTGCATAATTTTGAGACTTGAGACTTGTAATTTCCTTAAGTGTGACATTTGGCAGGCTGAAAAGGATATTGGAGGCAGAAGTGATGCTGGAGAGCGCATTGAGGAACAGTTTATTGATGAAGAACAGGCTATTGATCCATCCTCTACTAGCCGAGTGAAACTTTTCAATAGATTGAAGGCAGTAGAAGTTGAAATTGATGCTGTTGCATCTAGTATTAAACTGGCAAGAACTGTTACAAGGAATGAAAACGGTGCTTCAGATGGTATTGATAATGATGAAGAGGGAGATGAAGAAGGTGGCAAAGATGCAGTTCGAGATTCTGACAACGGTTTAAGCCTTCAACAGGCCCTAGCTTCTGATAGATTAAGAAGCCTGAAGAAAGCAAAAGCTCATCTCCAGAACGAGCTCAATGAGTTGGATAAACTTATCCCTGTTGAAGGTTCTGCAAATGGAAAGCTTCTTGATAAGTTGGTTAGGGAGGAGCCGAAGAAGAAGCGGAGGTTGAAAGAAGTAAGATCTACGGGCAAAGATTCAAAAAAACTGCGGAAAGCAGCTGCATTTGATGAGGATGCCGATTTTGATGCAGTGTTGGATGCAGCTTCTGCTGGATTTGTTGAAACGGTGAAAAACTGTAAACTTAATTATGTGTTACTGAATCTGATTAATTGGTGAATTTCTCTGTGATTTCTTCACTAGTATCCAAGAGAAGATTTGTTAACTGAAATGTATTACAAAAATAATATGATGACAGTTGATTAAGCCTTTACCTTCATGTGTTGTTGACCCTAATTTATAATTTCAGGAAAGGGAGGAGTTGGTCCGGAAAGGCATCTTAACTCCATTCCACAAACTTAAAGGCTTTGAACGTCGTCTCCAACAACCATCACCATTGAGTAGGCATGATATGTGCGCGGAAGACACGAATGAGGATCTTGCTTCTGCTACTGTTGCTAAGACTGCTCGATCAATCTCAGAGGCTGCACGAGCTCGTCCAACAACCAAACTACTTGATGCAGATGCATTACCTAAACTTGAAGCACCTACACATCCTTTCCGTAGACTGCAAACTCCTCTGAAGTTTTCAGAATCTCCGAGTGCAAAGAAGCAAGAAGATAAAAGGCACAAGTTAAGTAAACGGAGAAGGCCTCTTCCTGACAAGAAATGGAGGAAGGTTGTGTCCCGCGAAGAGAAACTTGTGGAAGAAATTGGTATGCGTATTAACCTTTTGGCAAGAAAATGTGCAAATGTTATGATTACTGCATTTCCATGCATGGGGCAATTACAGACAGTTTATATGTTCTGCCTTTGTTTACTATTTGAACTGTTGGATTGTATCGTTTGATGTTTACATCTTGATCATATTATTGTACTTAGCAATTTGCTAGTAGTTTGTCACCATCTTAGGAAGATGACAATGCACTGCACGACAGTACTGATTGCTTAATAAGAAGTAAGAAGTCAAATTAATAATAGGTAATTAGTGATTAACTATTTTTTCTCAACTGAGATATCAGGTGATGTATTTTTTGAGCAATTATTTCCATGTAGGCATGGCAATGGGTTGGTTTAAACGGGAACCTGCCCTGACCGGTCCTATTATGGGCGGATTTGGTAGTGAGTTGGTTGGGTTTGAGGCAGGTATGGGTTTTTGGACTTTGACCTGAGTCAGTTTTGGGGTGGGTTTGTGTTTTGGATGTGCTTGCCCTGGTCCGCCCCATTTATTTTAACTTATATATATATATATATATATATTACTCAATAGATCTTTTCATACAAGACTACAGTATCAAAGGTGGTAATAGGTAATGTAGTACGTACACTATTCTTTATGTTGTGGGATCGAATCCCACACCATACATTGGGTTAATTATTATTATTATTTTGAGTATAAGATGAGAAGAGAATAATATATTAACAAACCCTGCAGGTGGGTTGGGTTTGGCATAACAAACCATAAACCCGTCATGGGATGGGTCAGGTATGGGGCAGAGAAAGTGCCATTCGGGTCGTGTTACCATCCATATTTCCAAGTCCATTTTTCCTATCTTTCCTTCCTTTTAATGTGAAGGTGTATCTTGTCTAAGTTCAGGGTCATCTGATTCTTCCTGCATTATAGACCTTTTGTTGGATAACTACAGTTTAAGAAGTCTTGACCCTTGATTATGTTCATCGTGAGCGGTATTGGCTCTGTAGTTTATCACTCTATTACATGTTTCTTCACTGCAAAGAGCATAGGAGCATATGAACTCGTTAGAATTCAAAGAAATTTTAAGGATTGCTGAGATCATCAGAAGTTGGTAGGATGGCCCTTTCTATTTGGAAAAACCCTCTAGACTAGACTCCCTTTGTTATTTATTTTTTCCTGTTTTATTTTTGGGTTTCTTTGTTGGATGGAAGAGGAAGAGAGGTATCTAGTCACATTTCCAAATTTAGAGGTTCAAAGGGATCTATGGTGTGTATATTCTAGAGATCGGAGAGTGATGGTCCTAAGAGATATGGCTGAAAATATACAGATGAGGAAAAATCTGGGGAGTGATAGTTGGTTATAACTGTCAAAAAATGTTGCAATGTTCTGCGGGTATTTCCAAATTTAGGAGGTTCAAGGTACCCTTGCAGTGGATCTCTTTTGCAGATTTGACAGTGGATGTTGAAAAGTGCTGTAGGTGGAATCTTCTACCTCCTAGGCGGTGGAGATTTTGGGGGTTCACCATGTGGTACTTTGGGCCCTTATCAAGGATTAAGATTGCATTTGCAGCAATTTGGTTTATTATTGATCCGATTGCCATATGGATATCTGAAAATCCCTGGATTAACAGGTGAAGAAATTTTCTGTTTGGTAACCCTTTAGAATTTTAATGTCTTATGGAAATGGAAGATATCATCAAAACCATGGAAATGTTGGAATACAGATCTGTTTAGATTTGCATGGGTCATCGAAATGGCAGATGTGCCCTGGAAGCCTCTAGTATCCTGAATATCGTGGATTCCAGTGGGGTATTTCCTTACATCCAAATGAGTACTGAGCATACTTAAAATATCAGCAAAATGAGCTGAAATATTTATTGTTTTGGGTTTATAATTAAATCACTGAATTGAAAGAACCTACTCTGAACTATGTAGAAGCAGAATAATGAATCACTTATAGATTGGTAACTTTTTGATTGTTTGTTGATTTGCTTTGCTATTCTTTCCAGATGAGGATGCATGTGATGACTCCAGTTATGAAGACGGAAATCAGGCGGAGGGTGCAGATACAGACATCAATGAGCCTGCTGCTTTAACACTTGAAGGTGGTCTGAAAATCCCAGATACAATTTTTTCCCAACTCTTTGACTATCAGAAAGTTGGAGTACAATGGCTATGGGAGTTACATTGTCAAAGAGCAGGTGGAATTATAGGCGATGAAATGGGTTTGGGCAAGACCATTCAGGTGATAGCTTTCCTTGGTGCTTTGCATTTTAGTAAAATGTATGAGCCTAGCATTGTCATTTGTCCTGTGACTCTTTTACGACAGTGGAGAAGGGAAGCGCGAAAATGGTACCCAAGCTTTCGTGTTGAGATACTACACGATTCTGCTCAGGATCTTGCTAATAGGAAAAAGCAAGGAAAATTGGAAGGAACTGATGATGATAGTGATTATCCATCGGATGGTGATAGTGACAGAACTACACCAGTAAAAAAGACTAAAAAGTGGGATCTTTTGATAGATCGTGTTTTAAGATCGAAATCAGGTTTGCTTATAACTACCTACGAGCAACTCCGACTGCAAGGGGAGAAGTTGCTAAGTATAGAATGGGGTTATGCTATCTTGGACGAAGGTCATCGCATACGTAATCCCAATGCAGAAGTTACTCTAGTCTGTAAACAGCTCCAAACTGTGCATCGCATTATCATGACCGGCGCTCCAATTCAGAACAAGCTGACAGAGCTCTGGTCACTATTCGACTTTGTCTTTCCGGGAAAGTTGGGTGTCTTGCCCGTATTCGAGACTGAGTTTTCCGTTCCTATTTCAGTGGGTGGCTACGCAAATGCTACTCCATTACAGGTTTCTACAGCATATAGGTGTGCTGTTGTTTTACGCGACCTGATAATGCCCTATCTTCTCAGGCGTATGAAAGAAGATGTCAATGCTCAGCTTCCAAAGAAAACCGAGCACGTCCTCTTTTGCAGTCTGACTGCAGAGCAGCGATCAGCCTACCGAGCATTTCTTGCTAGCTCTGAGGTGGAACAGATTTTTGATGGAAATAGAAACTCTCTGTATGGAATTGATGTCATGCGTAAAATATGCAATCACCCTGATCTGCTTGAAAGAGAGCATTGTGCTCATAATCCGGACTATGGGAATCCAGACCGAAGTGGAAAAATGAAAGTGGTTGCCCAAGTACTTAAGGTGTGGAAAGACCAAGGTCACCGTGTTCTTCTTTTCAGTCAGACCCAGCAAATGCTAGACATTCTTGAAAATTTCCTGATTGCAGGTGGCTACACGTACAGGCGAATGGATGGACTTACACCTGTGAAACAGCGTATGGCGCTAATAGACGAATTCAATGACTCAGATAATGTATTTGTCTTTATTTTAACCACAAAAGTTGGCGGTTTGGGGACAAATTTGACTGGTGCAAACAGGGTGATCATATTTGATCCCGATTGGAATCCTTCAACGGATATGCAGGTATATTTCATTAATGATCTGTTTGTGCATGTTTCAATGATACTTCGTTTTCTTGTATCTGTTACTTGCTTACAATTAAATCCTAATGAATAGGGCACTTCTAGAACAATTATTTTTTCGTACATGCCATGATATTTTATCAAATCAGGGCAAGTTTGGATGTTCTCAAAATTAAGTAAGTTAATATATATTTTTTTGAATGGTTACTTTGATTAATAGAAGCAAACAGTACAAGAGATGAGTACTGACAAGCAAAAACAGGAGAGCAGGAAAACAAAAAAAATAAAAAAAATCAAGAACCCAAAACCAACCACCTAAGGCCCTGCTTAAGAGAAGGTCAGCTCTTTCCATTGATACACTATTTGATCTATGGAGTACCCTTTAAAAGACAGGTTAATGGACACCCAAAGAGCCACTAAAAACTTGGTTTTCTCCACCCAACAACTTTCGCTGGATGATATCCCTTCAAAACATCTTGAGTTCCTTCCCTTCAAAGTAAGTTAATATTTTGACATAACATATGGTTATTCATCACACTTAGTGTTCAGGTGGCACATTATTAGACACTATATTAGGTGGGATGCTATTTCTCAAACCGTTCGATTCCAAATATATCTAGAACTTGCTGATAATGGTTTGGACCTAATCCTGATTCCAATTAGCAAACCGGTTGGCTTTGAATTGGATCCAGGTTCGACCCACACCTGACTAGGAGTCCAAGGCCTTGGACCTGAATCTGAACCTGACTCTGATCGGCTGATTAAGTTTGTATGGACCAGGTCCAGACACCAGACCTTACTATATGAAGGATTAGGGTACAATCACCATGACTAAAAATAATTGTAGCATGTAAAAAAATTTATATATGAACTAGTTATGTAGTATGAAAAATATAGAGACAATCAGATGATAATCGGATGAATAGGATCCTCTCTTATTATAAGTCAATTTTTTCTCCTACGGGAGTCTGTAAGGATTCTCCTGCGTGAAATTAGATGCCCTGCTTTAATGCAGGTGGCCCACCTCTGCATTGACGCTAGAGATGAAGTTTCATGCAGGAGAATCCTTATGGACTCCTGCAGGATAAAATATTGATTATTAATGACCGAAATCTGACCTAATTATTTATCGAGCCTGAAAACAGGGTCTTTCCTGGATATTTTGTGTCAGGTCCTTCGGTAACCTGGTAAACAGAGGTTCATTCATGCTTCTCCCTAAATGCCAGTCAGATCTTAGATATCTATATCTCAATGATATTCTAGAAAGTCAACTTTGCTATTAATCCTACATGTCATATTTTTCTCTTTGGGGTGGAACGATACAGGGATTTCATATATCCTTTCCTTGATTTCAGTACTTGACATGTCATATCTAGACATTAATGCATATGCAAGTGTGAGAACTAAGGGAACTGACTCATGGCACAGGCAAGAGAACGTGCATGGCGCATTGGGCAGAAGCGGGATGTCACAGTTTATAGATTGATTACGCGTGGCACAATAGAGGAGAAAGTATATCACAGACAAATCTACAAACATTTCCTTACCAACAAGATTTTGAGAAACCCACAGCAAAGAAGGTTCTTTAAAGCCAGAGACATGAGGGATCTTTTCACTCTGCAAGATGATGGAGAGGGTGGTTCTACTGAAACATCAAATATTTTCAGTCAGTTGTCTGGTGATGTTCATGTCGGAATTCAGAATGATACTCATGATAAACGGGAATCTGTTGGTGCAATGAGGGAGGGAACCAAATCCTGTACACATGGAACATCCTCAAGTAAAGGGAAGGAAAAAGCTGACCATAGTGATGGTGAAGTAGATGAAGAAACAAATGTGCTGAAGTCTCTTTTTGATGCCCATGGTATCCATGTAAGTTTCTTTTCACCTTCACCGGTTGGAGATTTTATAATATTTGAGGGGATCATATGATCCTCTATTCAAGGATATGCATTGTATCATTGGGCTTTCTTGACTCCATGCTTGTGGTTCCCGTGGCTGGGATCTAGCTTTATTACTGACCATGCGCTGGAATTCTGTTAGATTGAGATATCCAAGCCAGCCAATATAAGGCATTATTTCTCAATGAATTTAGAGAAAATATGTATTTCTGTATTAATATCTGATGATGGCTGATGGCCACTGATTAAAGATTTCAGATTAGCCATCAGATTGCTTCTGGTCACTAAAACGTAGGCCTCATTGTGCCATGATCTATTCAGTTGGTTCTGATATCAGTCTAGATCACCACAGCATTAACCATAAGAAACATGTTCAAAGCCCAAGATTATCATGCATACCTGCCTCTTGAGGACCATGGAATCCCTCTCTTGGTAGTACTTTTTTATTTTTTATTCCTTTTACTCAGATGAGTCCGCATATAGTACTTATCTGCAGTCTTTTTCCTCTTCTGTTTTGTTAGAGTGCCATGAACCATGATGTCATTATGAATGCCAATGATGAAGAAAAGATGCGGCTCGAGGAGCAAGCTTCTCAAGTTGCACGGAAAGCAGCTGAAGCCTTACGTCAGTCCCGTATACTACGGAGCCAAGACAGTGTATCTGTCCCAACATGGACTGGAAGATCAGGGGCTGCTGGCGGACCATCAGCTGTCCGTAGGAAGTTCGGTTCTACTGTGAATGCACAGCTGCTTAGTTCTACAAAACCTTTGGAAGGGCCCTCTAATGGTGGAACAGGCAAGCCTCCTGGTTTCGTTGCTGGGGCCCCTGTGGGCCAGGCCTTATCTTCAGCTGAACTATTGTCTAGAATTCGAGGAACCAAGGAAAAGGCGGAGCATGATGGACTTGAGCATCAGTTTGGGTTGACCTCCCATTCTAATCGCAGAATGCAACCTCTTGCAGATGGCGAGTCTTCCAAGGCATTCAACAAACCAGATGTCTTGATTGACCAGCTCTGCTCATTCATACAGTTATCCGGTGGAAGTACAACCTCAGCTGCCATAGTAAGACATTTCAAAGACAAGATACCTTCTAAAGATCTGGCTCTCTTCAAGAATCTCCTAAAGGAAATAGCCATATTGAGGAAAGATGCAGATGAAAGCACGTGGGTTTTAAAACCAGAATACCAGCAATTGTGATCTTCTAAAATTCCAAATCCATTGACTCTTGATTAAAATGCCTTTTTTTTTTTGTTTTTTGTTCTTATCAGCCTTTTGAGAGATCATTACAGCACTGCTATTGCTTTCCGGGCATAAAACTTTTTCCCTAGAGCTCTGAAACCTTGGATACAATCAGATGCTGTGATCTCTTCTGGTGAGCATAGTTTCTCATCAATCCGTTGTGAATAATTTTGCAATCCTTTTGGTAGCAAACATCAAATGGTGACCTGTTATTTTCACCCCATAGACATAGTTTAACACTCAAATGAGGACACTTGGACATGTGCAGATACTCTTTCTTTTCTTTCTTTTTTGTACCCCACATTCTTTTTGTAAAGGAATATCTGATTTTTGCTGTAGCATGCCCTCTTTCTCAGAATGTATTTAGTCATTGTGAAATTTTGTGAAGAGCAATCATTTTCTTTCTGTTGTCATTTTTAGTTTGTGTTTGTTTCCATTCACAAGTATATTTTTCTTCTGTGCAAAAGAAGGGCCCATTTCTAGGATTTTGTTGGCTGTGTTGAAAATCTCACATCTTCTCCAGACCGCAGCGCATCACTCTGATTCAGTCCTTTGTCTACAAAGAAAATTTTAAATGAATTACTTCTTCCAACTTCTGAATCATTCTAGTTATGAACATCTATTTGTTATTGTTCCAATTTTTAACTCTTTTGAGTATTTTACATAGTCGGATTAATCATGTGTAGTGAACATAGTGATATATTTCACAAATGTAATTCCATCTGTACACATCCTTTCAATTGGGGTGAAATTCTGGACCAACATCTTTGCAAAAAGTGGCATGCGATATGAATGTACTAGATAAGCTGAAGGTGGGCCCCACAAAAGCTAAATCAGGTGATTACCACCGACTGCTGAGCAGTATCATTTCTCAGCATAAATTTTTTGTTGTTTAATTATTTTGTAGCTTGTGTTGCAGTTCGGGCAACACATTCTTGATTGACAATTTGTGCACTTTAGGACATGATTAGGTAATCTGTACCATTTGTAATTTGGAGAGCATATAAGAAAAACCCGGCTCAAGAGGAATATTCTAACAGTTGGATTGGTAACATGCAGACAGTTGAGAGGAGGAATACAGATTTCTGAAAGGAAAACTCAGGATAGCCCTTTGTTTGGTTGCAACAAAGGGGATTATTAAAGACATGATGAGATGATACTGTCATTAAGATAATCTACTTCCAAGTCTGCAATTTTATGGCTGGCTAGACATCCCATTCTTGATACTGTCATTAAGATAATCTACTTCCAAGTCTGCAATTTTATGGCTGGCTAGACATCCCATTCTTGAAATTCACTGAATTCTCCTGTTGGCAGGAACTCTAGTAATGAGTCTTGCATAATCTCACAAATTGATTTACCCTTTAGAGAGTATGGTCTTTGATGTCTGGTCAACGAAATAGGCCATTTAGAAAAGCACAGCATCAACTAAAAAACACAATAAACAAAATGAAAAAGAGGCCACATTAATCGAAGAAACTTTTGCGCCATCTTCCATCATGGTTGGGCCAAATCAGACCAATGGTTTAGATAACAAAATGGCTGGTGGGTCTCCACCTGTATGGAGTGGATGCATCAGGATACTCTCTGCACCATCATAATGTTGGGACCCCAAAGTTTTTTAGGGAAACCACTTCATCAGCATCAAGTCAGAGAGAGATGAGAATTCAATGTCAAGTGAAATTATCATGGTCTTCCCTTTACATGTATTATACAAGGCTTCCAAATTCAAAACAAGATTTTGGGTTGAAAAACAAGGTGTATTCTTACTACTGCAACATGATAATATTCATTGGCATATACAATATATAATGTTGGCACCATGCAATGAGAAACAAAAGCATGTAGAGGAAGAAGAAAGATACCTCAATTTGTGGAAGATCTGAAAAAGATCTTCAATTTGTGGGAATGAAACATATTCGCACAGGTTTGCTAGATTTATACCGATTACTGGTGCAATAAAGCAAGTTGGCTCACATGCTACTATTTGGGCTTCTCCTTGCAAGTAGAGAGTTCGATTCACCTATCACCAAAAAGTTGTTACCATTTTTACAACAAGAACAGAACTCCTATGATGAATGATCTGTCATATTGGAAAAAAGAGATAAAAGGCCAAAAATAATGCTTCAATGGGGGTAGATATATCTGCCAACAGTGTGACTCATCATCATCAAAACCTTGTCTCAATTATATTGGAGTCGGGTCTGCTACATGAATTCTGTTTTTCTACTCCGATTTATCCTGAGCTAAATCCTCAAATAAGTCTCACGTCTTTAAATCGATTTTTACTGCATAAATCCACCTCCTCTTCAGCTTACCCTTACACTTACTGGGGCCTTCAACTTATATAGCCAAACTTTTCCTTATCGGTGTTTGCTTGTATTGGACATGTCCAAACGATCTCAAATGAGTAGAATAAGTTTTAGATGTGTCGAACTCAAAGGTCTCAGGTGGGCAAGAAGTATCAAATTGTGGGTTGGGTAAGTCCATAAAATTGATAAAAGTATGAAATGAAAGTACCATTTAATGCTATTGGCATCAAAATACATTTTACCCACAAGCAATTGGTCTCTAAAAGTTCAAATTTATTTCGTTTCCAAGAAAAAATTATTGAAATAGAGAGTAAACCCAAAATGTCACAAGTTAATTGACTATTGTGGACTTCTAACACATAAAGTCCACCAAAAATTAAACAAATGGAAGAATCAAACTGATAGCCCCCATTGATAACCATTTGATGATAGTGAAATTGTACAAACCCCAATGGGTAGCTTAGTTGGCTTAGGATCACTGTTTGCACTCGAAGGTTGTAGGTTTAAAACTGCACTACCGCACTGGGGCTATAAAGGAGTTTACCCGGCTTCCCTCTGGATCCGAACTCCGAAGAGATTAGACCAACCCAAAGGATTAGGAACCCTCCATACCAATATATACATAAAGATAGGGTAATTGTGCATTAAGGGCTTAGATGGATAGTAGAGGACAGGGAGGGCGCCTAGAAGCTGGACTGTTCCTAGCCTAGGAGCGGTCAGGCTGTCCTAAAAAAATTCTCTACATACTACATGTAATGGTATATACATACTATGTAAAATATATTATACACACAATTATTAAGGTGTGGACCCAATAACATTCAGACCTGGACTTAGTTCTTAACTGTGCCAAAACAGTGGATTCAAATCCCAATCCAATCATCAATTGATCCTAAAAAGTGACTACACTCAGATTTTTAAGGCTGGTCCTTCTTAGAATCAGTGTACTTTTTGACTTCGGCAAGGGAAGGAAACCTTGGGTGAGGTGAATGAGACCTCGGGCAAGGAAAGTAATTTCTCTGTGAGGGAAGGAGACCTTGGGTAAGGTGAACAGGGCTCGGGTGAAGAAAGTAAATCTCAAGTGAGGTAAAATAGCCCTCGAGTGAGGTCAGGGAGCCCTTGTGTGATGAAAGTAGACCACATGTGAGGGGAGGTTGCATGCTGGGTCAAACCCTAGGCAGCCTCTTACCACTACTCACAATGCTAACTTGAATTACGTCAAGTTTGTATGGTCAGTATCCCAAGTT
Organism: Cinnamomum chago; assembly: GCA_038049695.1. Classification (NCBI taxonomy): domain Eukaryota; kingdom Viridiplantae; phylum Streptophyta; class Magnoliopsida; order Laurales; family Lauraceae; genus Cinnamomum; species Cinnamomum chago. The sequence goes on from CP142462.1 coordinate 12,384,963, forward strand.
TAGTAGCATGCAGGAATTTAACCCCAATTCAAACTAAATAATAATGGTCAGCTCTCCTAAGCTCAAGCTTAGAATAAGGTAAGCTCAAGTGTGTGGTGGGGCCCGCCTAGGAAGGGGATGGGGGGATTTCAAAGACTCCCTGAGATCATCTTCTCTGTAAAAAATCAGCCTTAATCCTGATTTCTATAATTTCCATATGGGCCCAAAAGTTTAATGATCAACAGTCCATTTGGATCAATACATAGTCGATCCAACGGTCTAGTAAATTCGAATTTGACAAAAAGTTGGTGGACATGTGCAATTTAGAGGAGTCACGTGTTTGGTCCATTTGAATGGACCAAATGTGGGCTCCACAAACATGAGCTTACGAAATTTTCTCCTAAGCTTGAGCTTCGGAGAGCCTTGCTCTAGAAAAAAAATATCGAAAAAGTTTTCACCTGCACACAAAGCATATAAACCATCATATAGGCATGATCCACCTCTAAATATTGTGTGCTGGAGAATATTTTCCTCAACATGTTAGTAGAACCCAAAAATGACGGGTCAAATACAGGTGGGTTGGTGAGTGGGACTATGTTTAGCATCATATACAAGATCTTCCCAATTACCAAATACAAAACCAAGAAAATACAAAATCTTTCCTTTCCCTTCGAATGGTCAGATTCTGTAATAATCACCATATAAACCTTCCCTTGAGAATCAGGAAATCTAGGAGGTGGACCATCTTACAAAGGTCTGGATATCTCCTTATCTCAACATTATCTTTGACAATATAATAGTAATGCGAAAAAGAGGTTTTTTCGTGTATCCCATAAGATTTCTATGATTTGTAAATAGGTCCATGTGATTTTAGTATTTATAAATAAAAACATACCTTTTCATTTCAATACCATTCATGTCATGAGAATCAGTATTTCCAATGAGAATGGGTAAGGGTGTGAATTTTTTTTTTTTTGAAAAACGGTTCAGTTAGCGGTTTTTTAGGATACGGTTAGGGTTTTTATAGACTGATAACCGTAAAATACGATTCAGTTAACAGTTTTCCCATAGCAAATGGTTAACCGAACCGTTATACCCCTAACAATAGGTAACTACATGAGATTTGTATTGAATTTTTATAAAAATAACAGCTTTGCCATTACATCCATTAAAAAAATAAGTATGTTATTATTTACAAAAATATTATTATTATTTTTCAAATCCCAATGATCTCTCTCAACAACTCTTTAACGCACATAAGTCCTAATAATCTATTTTGAAACTTTCATCAATCAAACAGTGGATTGTGCATGGATTGCATTAATAATAACCAATTTTAAGTACATGTGTTGATTGTGATTATGATCGACTTGAATTTAATGAAATATGCTACATATTGATAAAAATAGATTTACACACGATGTTTCTCTTTCCCACTAAATGTAATTATTAATGTCACAAGCTATAGAGAAAAATAAGTCAGAGCTTTAAATTTATCCATATAGGATTAAAATGATAGACAAAAGTGTCATGTCACACTAAAAACTTTTGGTAGTTAGAAAGCTACTTATTTTAGAGATTTGAAAGGCTAAAATGAAAAGTACACTGCACTATTTACAAATACTAAAATCACAAGGGTCTATTTACAAATTCTAAACACATAGGGTTTTATATGCAAAAAGATCTGCCAAAACCCTAGTACCGTACCTTAGAGAAATTTCTTATTGAATACCTTACATTTATCTTCATTCCACTCAACCCCAAAAATTCAAAGGCTATGTTTCTCCACAACGTATATCCATACACTTCCAGAGTTGCAGGTACTTTGCTTTCTTCTCTCTTCTTTACCATATTTGGATCCGTTCCTCAAATCCATGTCCCATCATCACACAAGGGAAGTCTAAGAATCCCCACATGAAACCCATCTCCCATTACTCATCAATTCCACATTTTTAACTGCAGAAACCCTTGCCCTAGCGCTGGGATTGAACACTACAGATTGGTTTTCTGTTTCATCTTGTTCATTACCTCCCATTGGGTACCCCACATGAAACCCATTTCCCAACCTGAAGGAAATCTTCTTCATATAGTTTAAGTAAATCAGTTTTTACTGAAATCTAGTCTTACTCCCATGAATACCCACATGAAACCCAGAGCCTATTTTCATCAGATTCTCATTTTCAGCTGAGGAAGCATAACCTTAGAACTCAAACTCACAAAAGATAAGCCATCCATGGATGTTCTTTTCATTGAATTCTTCCCTCACCGCCTTCCATTTAGTTCCCACAAGAAACCCATTTCACAGTGCCATAAAAATTGCATCTTTACTTGCAGAAACTCTAACCCTAACCCTAGAAACCGTCTTGGGGTTAGGGTTTCCCATGACGAAAGGGTAGCTCATTCCAAATCTCTTGATTTTGAGGAGACCCATTTCATGAAACTGCTCAACAGATCCTGCAGAGCAGGCAAATTTAGTGAGGCGCTTTATTTTCTTGAATCTATGGTAAAGAAGGGCTATGAACCAGATGTGATTGTCTGTACAAAACTTATAAAGGGGTCCTTCAAGTCAAGAAATGTGAAGAAAGCTATTAGAGTCATGGAGATTTTAGAATCGCATGGAAAGCCTGATGTATTCGCATACAATGAGTTGATCAGTGGGTTCTGTAAGTCAAACAGAATTGAGTCCGCAAAAGAGGTTTTAGAACGCATGAGAACCCGAGGCTGTTATCCTGATGTTGTTACTTATAATATAATGATTGGAAGTCTTTGTAGCAGAGGGAAATTAGGGTCAGCTTTGAAGGCTTTGGATCAGCTGTTGGAAGATAACTGCACCCCTACAGTGGTTACATACACAATTCTGATAGAAGCGACTATCACTGAACATGGAACTCAGTCAGCAATGAAGCTTTTGGACGAGATGTCATCAAAAGGACTTAGGCCTGACATGTATACTTACAATGTGATCATCAGAGGAATGTGCAAAGAAGGGATGGTGGATGAAGCTTATGCCTTTGTTAGGAGCTTGCCATCTCGAGGTTGCAATCCAGATGTGATCTCATATAATATCTTGTTACGGGTGCTCTTGAATCGCCGGAGATGGAAGGAGGGAGAGGAGTTGATAAGCGAGATGATCTCAAACGGTTGTGGGCCAAATGTCGTTACTTACAGCATTCTGATCAACTCACTTTGTCAGGATGGCAAGGTTGATATGGCAGTGGATGTGTTGAAGGATATGATGAAGAGTGGATTGGTGCCGGATACTTATAGTTATGATCCAGTGATTTCTGCTTTCTGCAAAGAGGGGAGACTGGATGTGGCGATTGGATTCATTGATTACATGATCTCCAATGGGTGCATTCCTGACATTGTCAACTACAACACGATTTTGGCGGCTCTGTGTAAGAGTGGCAATGGCGATCAGGCATTGGAGATCTTTTATAAGCTCGGAAGAACCGGATGTTCTCCAAATGTGAGTACATATAATACAATGATTAGTGGGTTGTGGAATGGTGGGAACCAATCAAAGGCTCTGGAGATGGTTTCAGAGATGATACACAGAGGGCTTGAACCGGATGAGATCACCTACAATGCACTCATATCATGCCTGTGTAGAGATGGGTTGGTGGATGGGGCAATGGTATTGTTGAGGGACATGGAAAGTAGTGGGCACAGACTCACAACCATTACATACAATGCGGTGTTGCTTGGATTGTGTAAGGCACGCAAAATAGACAGAGCCATTGATGTTCTAGCGGAAATGGTTGAGAAAGGGTGCCGACCGAATGAAACTACTTATGTTCTACTTATTGAAGGCTTTGGCTATGCTGGATGGAGATCTGAGGCTATGGAATTAGCAAATACACTTGTTTCCATTGGTGTTGTTTCTAAAGATACTTGCAATCGCTTGAGCAGAAAATTCCCAGTGCCTGATCTGTTTAAAGATCTCTCTCGTTTAGAACAAATGTAGCTTATGACTCCATTTCTCATTCAGCTTTGATTTTGTCAGAGATTTCCATATCTACCCGTATACATTTAGTTGTTGATTGTTAGCCACAGGAAAGCCTGGGTGGCAGCGAAAAAAAGAGAGCTGGATCGCACAACACACTATTTTTTCTGGTTTCTCCTTGAGTAGGATCTGATCATAATTGAGTTTAATATTGCGACCTTTTCAACTTGTAAGTGTTGAGAAGCTCTGCTCTTTATTTCAATTAGCAATGCATGACTTGAGTGGGATCTGAATGAGCACATTGGGTCGGAACTCGGATCCAGCATTCTCGAGAGGAATCAATGTTTTATCGAGAGGATTAATCAATGTTTTATTGCCTTCATACTTCAACTGTTCAAATTTTGGAGATGACAGTAATGGACATGTTAATATGATACTGCTGCTGAATGTTGGAATACACCCAGAACTGAGGCAGCTAAGCCTCTCTCTCTCTCTCTCTCTCTCTCTCTCACACACACACACACACACACACACAATAAAGCTTACATTATAGTGAGATTTAAGCTCCCATTCGAATAAAATTTTGAATTTCCATATTTGCCCCAAGTATACACAGTGGAGTGGATAATCATCCATTTTGTCAAATTGTGTGAAGTAGTATTTTGCGGTACTATGATTGTAGAGGAAGATGCATTCCTTCCTTGATTCATGTTAGCAAAATTTTGAATTTGTTTTTGTGTTACATCTTCAATATTCATCCTTCTATTAGGAGCTTTACTCATGTGACGCCCCGGAGTCCCACATGGACTATAGAGAGGAAAGTGAATGGGGTTATATGTAGAGCCTACACCCTTACCTTGTATGAGGCCTTTTGATGGGTTGAGGCCCATCAGAAGCAAAACCGTGAGGCCAGTGGGCAAAAGCGGACAATATCATGCATGCGTGTAGGGTGGGGGCGTTACAAATAGTATCGGAGCCGACTCTTGACTAGTTCGAGTGTGGGTCCCCTGCCGTGGCCTGGTGCAAGTGGGCGGGTCTCCATGTGGGCGGGCCAAGAGGGCTGACAGGCTACAGAGACTAGCAGGCTACTGCACAGGGACGTGCAACCTTAAGGGGGGTGGATTGTGACACCCCGGAGTCCCACATCGACTATAGAGAGGGAAGTGAATGGACGCCCCGGAGTCTCACATCGACTCTAGAGAGGAAAGTGATGTAGAGCCTACACCCTTACCTTGCATGAGGCCTTTTGATGGGTTGAGGCCTATTAGAAGCAAAACCGTAAGGTCGGTGGGCCAAAGTAGACAATATCATGCATGCGTGTAGGGTGGGGCGTTACAACTCACATCCCAAGTCCCCATACCCTGGAGTCCATAAGACTATATACGATCTATAGTTTCATCACCCTCAGCTCACACAAGGGCATTTAAGTGACAACAGTATTTAGAGAGGGGAAGGTCCCTTATTTAATGTACAGTAGCATTGTGTTTTTATCTTCACTTGAAAAAGCTTTTCTCATTTTCCTCATCATTTTTGCCTGGGCCAAGTAGACAGATATGGTATATGCCGATCCACTTGCAATTGGTCCAACTCGAATTGTGAATTAAACTTTGAGTTGAACTAAAGCAGATAATGTATTTGCAACTGAAGAATGACCATGATGTTTACATGTACGTTTGTGTTTAAGGGAGCTTGCTGGTTGATTGATAGTGTGACAATGTCTGTTATGATCTGTGTTCTAAATCTGGATAGATTTTGGTTCATATTTAAGTGATAACAGAAGAATGACCATGTTCAGTGAGGAAACATGTTGTCCTTAAATAGGGACCTGTGTTGCAGGAAGTTTTCAGTTCACACTGCCTTTCTTTTTCATAGAGCCCTGTGCGGCAGGAAAAGGAGCAAGGTTTTTGGTGGGGATTGGAGTAAATGTTAGATTTTGGAAAGACATTGCTGGTGAATGCCATCTAGAGGTGTGATTTCCAGGATAATACTTGGTATTGACTCAAAATAGGTAAACCAATAATGCCTGGAAATGGAGAGCGGAAAATTGGTATTGGCCGAAAAGTTTAGAAGAAACTTTACAGATCATGAAAGTCCAATAGTAATGGAGTTCTTTAAAGTAATAAATAAATTTGTCTCTGGCTGTTGCTCAGGTGGTTAGGGACATAATGTAGTGTGCATGGGTGTATGAGTTTGAGTATCTTGTAATGAAAAATGAGAGTAGTAAATGAAGTCTCCATAACCATATCCACTGGTTGGAGAATCAGCATGAACTTGACATGTGGTGCAGTTTCATGGAAGTCGAATGTTTTCATTGATTCGGCCAAAACCATCTTCATCTTTCCCCTCTCATCAAGTGTGGAAATTCCTAGCTCCTCTTAAGGGTTAAGGCCTCTTGATGGACTGCTACATCTGACAAAATTCTTGCCATTGACAATCTTAAACTACATAATTATGCACTCTCTAATGTTTGCTTCCTGTTTTAGTCTAGTGAACTGTCAGTGGACTGCCTGTTTGTTCATTTGGCCCTTCTCTTCTTGGATTTGGTAGAATTTTCCATACCTTTATTCTATATAATTGGTCCTACTGGTCTCTTTTTAGAGCATTTGACTTGTGGTCGGCCTTTTCCTCAGAAAGGTCAGAGTTTATGGAAGATGATTCCAATGTCAATTGCTTGGGGTGAGGATGTGGGGTATGAAGAGAAGAAATAGGATGATATTTAAAGGGTCTGGCCCATCTGCAATTTTTGCAAGAATTAAGGCATCTCTAATTGAATGAGAGGTGGTTTCATTATGAATGTAGATAGTAGGTCCAAAGGAAACCCAGGTCCTTTTTGGTGATGTTTGGATTTGGGGGGGAGGGTTGTGCGCTGAATCGGGATGACATCTTGAATTTTTTGGGGCTGATACTATGGAAGCTGAAATGTTGGCCACCAAGGGCTCAATGTAGTACAGTTCCATTGCCATGGACCAGTGACAGTTGAAGGCAATTCAAGAAATGCCATCAGCTTAGCAATCAGACTGGTTGCAGTGCCTTGGGAGGATTCAGTACATTTGTAAGGAAATTTGTGGCCTGAGCAAGAATACTGGACCATCATTCAACCATGTCCTTAGTTTGGTGATGTTTAGGGGAAGTAGGGGTGAATTGAGTGGAAATTATGGTTGAGAATTTATTAACTCATTATTTATTTGTTTAAATGTGCTTACTGGCTTCCATCTTATTCTTGGGAGCTTATTTTTTTACTGTTTTTCATCAATAATACCTTTTCATCTCCCAAAAGGTTTCATGTAGATGCCATGGTTCAAGACTTGGTGGAGCTTCAAATCATGATTGTGGTCACCGAAGCATGGGACCCGCACATACAGAAGGGGCAAAGTTGTATATTTTATTAAAAAGATTCAAGAATACTCACTACAACCCATTCTTTTCCTCATCTGACAGGGTAGTAGTCATGGTGTTCTTCACTGCGTAGAGACATGATCAGAAACACCAGCCATTCAAAACATCCAGTTCAAACTGCAAACCCAGAATCTCACAGATTTGAGAAAACAAAACAACTCACTGAAACTCAAATCTACATCTGCTTTCACAATGGGCCTTTTACTTAGCATTGAATACATAGAAATTCAGGGACAATGAGCTCCACAGGATTATTAATGACATTAGGAATGAAGGGTGAGGGGCAAGGATATAAGGTCTGTTAAAGAACCTACTCAGACTTTCCTATGATCTAATGACTTGGGTGATGACTGGATATTAATTTCCCTTCCCTCCCCATCCCTTGATTCAATTTCCATTAAAGGGGAGGTTATTTGACGTCACCTTTGATTCTTCATTTTTGACCACTTGTAGAGATTGAAAAAGACTTTGGGGGATGCTGTGGCACATTAATGGATGATGTAAACATAGGTTTTGACCATCAAATGCTGTTCTTTACCTACCAGCAGGCCATTTTCTTTCATGTGGTCATTTGATTGCAGGACATAGAAGAATCTGAGTCTTTTTATTATTATTGTTACCCTGAAACCTCTGAAGTTGTCTAGGTCACACTGTTGTGCACACATTGTAATTTATATCCCTGTTCTATATTCTTTAGGCTTGCTTTTCTCAATCCCAACGGTTGAATGAATACCTTAAATGATCAGAGATATGACCGAATATTACTTTGATGAAAATTATATCCAGCGATTGAAAAGAACCTAGGATTAATTGAGCGAGTTAATTACATCATCTGCACCGTTTCAATCCAACAACGAATATCAGTAAATAGTGTGATACTCAAGCATAATCCCATTCATGACAATATCACTATCAAAGAGGGGAAGCCACTAAAATAAATGAGGTGTGGAGTTCTTATCCATATCTCCCCTTATTAACAAATAAAAGAGGGAGGTGGTAATTAAACTTAATTCATTTTGAGTCTACATGGTTGGAAACAAGTGAATATTCTCTGAAGGACTTTTTTTTTTTTTTGGTAAAGTTCTCTGAAGGACTTGGAATAAACAATCAAATGCTAACTGGAGCATGCTGGGTGAGGAAATAGGATTTTGCACTCATGAATTCCTGGAGAAAGGGGAAAGATTCACTGGCATACACCTACTGATTATGACTAGTGAATGAATACCAAGCACAAGAATCATTCAGCATCTCAGATATTGAAGGAATATTCGAAGGTTCAAATGCAAGATTATCAAAATTAAAGCTCCTATTTACAGGACAGATGCCAGAAAAAGAAAAAGAAAGAAAGAAAGAAAGAAAAAACACAGATGGGTTCAAAGAAACTTACATGAATAAACACAACTACACAGTAAAATATTCATGAATTCAACAAACCACGGCCAATATATTAATTCTGTTAGAATCCAAAACCAGCATGAAAGTGTTACAGGAGAACAATAAAACATCAAAACAGAATCACCCTGCCTGCTATGCACGATGAACGAGTATGGGCCTGACTGAAAATCAGCTTAATATGTTTGCTGTTTCATCATGTTTAAGAATACATTAAGATCCTGTTTGAGCTTGATATCAAAAGTTGACTAACATCTTGAGTGTTTAATTTTTTTTTTATATGCTACAAACTACGAAATACACATACTTACAATGTTCTGATGCTTTCTACCATTCCTTCTGTGTTGAGCAAGAATGGAACTTATCCAGCTGCAGATAACACGCCGATGCTCAAGTACTCTCAAGAATGGGCATAAAAAACTTTCAAAAGATTATCCTTTAGAAGTGTCTTAAAAAAAAAAGAGCATGTCCAGTAGCACAGCTTCAGATGAGACGAATAGAAAAAAAAATGAACTTTGTTTTGGATTGTCATGGTTAAAAATGTTCTGTCTGATGAAGAAAGATGGATATCATAGCAGTGACATGATCCCAACAGAATCCAAACTTGACTGTCCCCAAATCCTTACCATTTTATATCCTTTTTGCAGAATCGATCACTATTTGTTCCACTGGCATTTGGGTATCACATTAGGTAAAATACCATTGTAAGCTCCCAAGTATATAACTGCTGTCCTAAAAATAATTGATTACAATTATTAGCAAGAAGAAATAATAAATGATATGGAGTGCAAAATGCAAAAAACAGAAGCCACCCAACATGATTTTTGAATTTCTAGCAAGCCCCAAATGCATATTGAAGCGAAAAAGATCATATTTGTAATATAAACCTTTCTATCTACTCTCTTCCGTAGGCAGAATAGAATTTGGTTCCCTAAATTTTCAGTTCTTCAACATTTTTAAGTTTGACATGTTACTTTATGAAGAACCAAACTAGATCTTAAACGACTGATACTGGATGCTACATGTAAGAACAGGATGGGCTTATATAGGTATCACAAAGCCAAAAAAGCATGGCAGAACTCAAATAAACTAGATGATGAGAAATTGGACATGATGCACTAGTTTTATTGTTACTGCTTCTTCAACTATTCAAACACTAAACCACCACCACTGTAAAACAGAAACCAAGCATAACCTTGCACTAACCCAGAACCTAACCATCACAATGGACACATTCAAACCACTCATATTGAACAACCATGAAGAACAGCTAACATCTGACACAAAACACAGATCACATAAGCATGAAGAACAATTTCAGTTCCCCAAGAACAAAATTCATGCAAAGTTGGTTATAACAAAGACAACAGTAGATTTAAAAGGTGATGAAATTCACATTCCCTCCGATTCTTCTTCACCTGATCCTAACCAACAGAACAGCAGAAGGAAGAAAACAAAGAAGAATGAAAAGAAAGAAACTAAAAAAGAGTGAATAAGATAGAACATATTCTGCTCATAATTCGCGATGCCATTCTTATTAAAATCGCAGCAGCCGCAGCGACCTTCTATTCCAGTAACTGTTTCCCTTCAACATATGCATAGTTGGAATGAATAGATAACATACCAAAACAATAACAACAACAACTACAAGAACCACATTGAACAAACAGAGACATGAATGGAGTACTAAGTCCTATGTAAGAGCATTGGCACCAGCAACAATCTCCAAAATCTCCCCTGTAATCTTGGCCTGCCTCTGTCTATTATATGCCATCGACAGCGTCTTCGTCATCTCCTGTGCATTATCAGTAGCATTGCTCATGGCGCTCATCCTTGCCGCAAGCTCACTCGCCAACGACTCCTGCAGCGCCCTAAGAATCTGACTGTTGAGATACAGGGGCAACAGAGCATCAAGAATCTGAGCTGGGTCCTGCTCAAACTGCAAAATTGGAGAGAATTCCGGCGTAGGCGTCCTCACAGTGTCTCTCTCCACAGTCAGCTTCCCTTCCTTTGTAGTAAGCCTGAACAGCTCGTCCTCAGCAGCATCCACACAGTTGCCATTCAAATCGCAGATCTCGCCCTTTGGCGAGAGGGGCAAAAGGGTGTGAATTACAGGGTCTGACTTCACCAGTGAGACGAATTTGGTGTATAGAAGCTCAACCTTATCGACTTCCTCGCTCACGAAGAGCGAGAAGACGTCGTCTGCGATTGCCTGAGCTTCTTTGGTTGTGGGGAGCGACCCGCCTTCAAGAAATCGGTCGACAGGGATGTAGGGGCGGCGCAGGAAGTAGCTGTTCCCCTTCTTTCCGACGCTAATTATGGTGTAGCCGACGCCGAGTTCCTTCAAATCTCTCATTCTGCTCTCGGCCTTTTTTATTATGAAGTTGTTGAAGCCGCCGCAGAGGCCACGGTCGCCGGTGACGACGACGAGGGCGACCTTCTTGACGGGGCGGACCCTGGTGAGGGGGACGTCAATGTCTTCTGTCTGGAGGTTTTCATTGATGTTGTAGAGGACTTCGACGAGGGTCTCGGAGAAGGGGCGGCCATTGACGACGGCTTCTTGGGCGCGACGGACTTTGGCGGCCGCGACGAGCTTCATGGCTTCAGTGATTTTCTGGGTGTTCTTGACGGAGCTGATGCGTTCGCGGAGCTCGCGGAGGCTGGCTTGGATGGGGGAAGGGGAGGAGCGGGTGGTGGTGGGGGTGGTGGAGGATGTGGGGAGGCGGAATGGGTGGAGGTGAGAGCGGGAGGAGAGGGGATTTGGGTCTGAGAGAGATGGTTTGGAGGTGACCCACATTGTTAGATTGGAGATTGACATGGTTTTTTGCAGGATTTCTTTGGTTGTGTGTATTTCAGATAGAGAGAGAGAGAGAGAGAGAGAGAGAGAGAGAGAGAGAGAGAGAGAGAGAGAGATAGAGTATTGTTTGGTGATGTGGTTTTGGGTTTGGAAAAGAAGGGGGAGAGGAGGGAAATGAGAGAGAGAGAGAGATAGAGTATTGTTTGGTGATGTGGTTTTGGGTTTGGAAAAGAAGGGGGGAAGGAGGGAAATGAGCGGTGGAGGGAGGGATTGGGTTTTGGGGGATGATAAGGATTTTGACCGTTGGAGAGGATTTTTTTGAGGGACATGTTTTATTTATCCATTTATTGCAGATACATTTCAATCCAGATCTAGACTAAACCCTGAGTTTTTGTTTTTGTCTTTTTAATTTTTTTTTATAGAAACCCTAATTTAAATGAGTGGAACTCGACTGGTGGGGCCCACTTACCGACGGAAAGCCCGAACCAGTCAAAATTAACGCCTTACTGAAATATGGGGTATCTGCCAAATTTCAGGTGCCAATCAGAGTAGTTTTCACATTTATTGAAAAATATCATATGATCAATCCAACTAAACTATAGGACAAGTTCCGATGTCAGAATTTTATGGTATCCTATACACCAGAGGCAGGGGGTATACGGAGGCAGTCGCCACTAAAGAACTTGTATTTACTGCCAAAGCCCACATGAAAACTCTCGGTAACCTCCAAAATCCATATGAAAATATTAGGTTTGTGCGCAAGATCCAACTACCTTTTTAGGTCTACTCCACTCAAACAAAAGCCCTTTGCTGATGTCTTAGAGGGATATTCAAGGGTTCTTCATATATTAGGGTTTGGCTATTGACAGGTGGGTTCAACTGTGGAGTTCCACTCCTTTTTAACTCAGGATTTATCCATGTTAAAGCCGGGTAGAGTCATTTACCAAGGGCCCCCACTGCAGATTGGGTTGCAAGATCGATTTCTTTATCACTATTAAGCGGTTGGGATCTCTATTTTTCTTGTTTATTTATGTACCCCTCATTTATAAGATAAATCCCTGTCTAGTATTTCAGACCACGCATTTGATAGCTTTTTCATGGGTTGATCTTTTCTCCACTATTCCCCTACTGCTGCTGTATTTCTGTTTTTTTCAATTTTGGACCTTTTGTTTTGTGCTTTTCTTGTGCATTGTTGGTCAACTGTCGCCATTGGGAGGATGTAGAGGTCCTGGATTTTCAGTGAAATCCAAAGTTCCCTCCCCAGTGATCAATTTACTCCCTTTATTCTTGTTGACTAGAGGATGGTTTAAGATCCATATATTCATTCAACATCCTGTGGATTTCTCACACAAATGAGCAGCCTAGTGTTGTTTGATTATTTTATTGTTTGAGGCATTCAAGCAGAATGAGAGAGAGATTAAGGAACAGAGTATAAAAAAGAATTATTTGTTACTAATTTGTACATGAACTAATATATAGATTTAAGAAGAACTTTTACAACTGAATTAACAGAATCATCAAAAACTATGTGCATGAAAAACTATAAAACATAGTTGGTTACAGCACTAGAAACGGTTAACACCACAAGCAACAATGATATCTTTGTCAAGAGTCCCCTTCAAGCTGATGGGTATTTCAGCAACCATTAAATTGGATATGAGAAATTGGAAGTGGGCGAATACGTTAGCCTTCATAGTTCATAACTGTATCAAATCATCGCATCTATATTGAAGGCACAACCACAGATAACATTCACATTCAGACACACATAAAACTGAATAATTGGGCTTGTGGAATAACTTTTGTCATGGCAAAATAAATTTCAGTTTCTGCATGGGCATTTGATCAATGGCAAAAGAATTAAGATGAACCCAGACCAGTAGTTTTTTCCTCAATAAAATCAATTGGTGTGCTGTAAATCCTTCTAAGTGTAGTGGTGTGTTGTGCCAGTAACAAGTCTGGAAAATGGCAATAGAACAATATCTGCCTAGACAAAAGCTGTAGAAGAATTATAAGCAACATGTAAAGCCCCTTACATAGAGTACACAGCAGGATATAGAATTACCTTGTGCAACTTCTTAATTTTCAGCAAGGGGATGATAACCGAGACCTGGTCTGTCAATATTATGTCAAACGTGGGCGACCAGAACAGCACACAAATAGCTACAAAAATGCAGCTTAAATATCCACAAACAGCATGGAAATGGTAGAAAATATGTCTTGGCAGGAAAGCACCATATACTGTCACTGGAAAATGACCCGAAGAATAAGGGCATGTTTGTGTAGCTCATTTCCACGGAAAATGTTGTAGTTTTCTGCGGAAAAGTTCTTTTTCATGTGTTTGGTGCGGTAGTTTTTCACGGAAATGCTTTTTCGCCACGTCAGCTTTTTCCTTCATAGCCATGGAAATAGACTTCCTATGGGGGGTATGGGAAGTCCATTTCGACGGAAAACTGACCCCCCAATTTCCTCTCTCTCACCCTTACTCCACCAAGCCACCCTCTTTCCCTCCCAACCCCACCCACCCCACACACATACCAACCCACCCATCCAATAGTTTTCACTAAAAAGTGGTTTTCACTAAGGGCATGTTTGTGTAACACTTTTCCACGGAAAAGTTGACCATTTTCCACGGAAAACCTATTTTTCCAGTGTTTGGTGCGGAACAATTCCGCGGAAATGCTTTCCTGCCTCGTCAGCATTTTCCTTGATAATTGTGGAAATGGATTTCCCATGGGGGGTATGGGAAATGGTTTTCCTCGGAAAACTTCTCCCTCTTTTCCTCACTCTTGTCAATTTCAACCCAAAAACCCTATAACTCTTTCATTTTTTATTTCTTTATATAAATTATTATTTAATGTTAAATAAATAATATACATGTTATGTTATTTTTCTTCAAAAAATTATATCACTAAATAAGAAATTTTGATTTTCTATAAGGAATCCACAGCCGCACCAAACAACATCTGCATCAATTCAATGAAGAAACTCTTTTTGCACCAAACATGAATTTCTAAATTCTATGGAAATCCTTTTCCGAAGTTTTCATTTCTATGGAATTTGCTGACGTGGCAATTTCCTCTTTCCACGGAAAGGGTGTGTACACAAACGTGCATAGCTGCACCAAACAACATTAGCACTAATTCATTAAGGAAAACCTTTTTGCACCAAACATAAAATTTTGACTTCCACGGAAAAACTTTTCTAAAGAATTTGAAACCCATGGATTTTGCTGATGTGGCAATTTTCAATTTCCACGGAAATTACATGTACACAAATGTGCCCTGAAAGTAGGATCTTCCATGAGCACCATGCGTGTAATACAGTCATGCATATAAATGCACTAGCCAACATGAAATCTTTTACTGAATGAATTCTCAAGTTGTCTCATGGATCATAGAAAATATCAAATAGAAAGCATGAACATGATGTCAACCCACATTAAGTTCCAAATATTATGATAGTCAAAAGAAGAAAACAAAAAGGGAGTTATGTGAAGAATGCTGTCAACTTCACCATCTCCATCCATAAAATCCTCTTTCATCACATATATATTGTGTGGGGTCATTTCCTAATGACAGGATTGTGTGGGGCCATTTTCCAATGACAAGATAGTCCCTGGCCTTGGTATTACCCAGCTCGGTAGAAGCGCCAGGCCGGGAAAGCCTCGAAGCCCATCTCGGTGACTGCGTCTGCAGAGGCCCACCTCGGTCTCGGCTTTAGTTTGATCTCGGCCTTCCTGTCATTCAGCCATAAATGCAACCATAAATGCACTGCCATGACGGTAAACGGCGAACTGACAGATAGAGTGGGCACCAGACCTAGATAAATGGCAAGCCTTATCTCGAGGTCACATCTGCAGACATAGGGGAATGGCCCGATGTGACGTCCCCTTTTTACCTACTCCCACTTAGGAGATAAAGTACAAGCCGATAGGACTTTCATCTCCCCCTAAGGGGCCCAGTCCGATGATGACCCTCACGTCTATATAATGCATGAAGAAAAACTACAGGAAGTATGCAAGAAATCTGATCTCTTTACTCTTCCTTCCTCATTTTCCCTTAGTTCAATTATAAAACTAACTCAGGCATCGAAGTGCATTCGACTGCTTGCAACCAGGGGGTCTGACCTTTGCTTTTCTTTTTAGATTCCTGGAGGCCAATCCTTTTCCAAAAGAGTAATGCTACTTGGACAAACTTTTTGGCCAGAATTTTGGCCAACCCATATGGTTTCCATTGAATATCATAGTGATATTCAATGGAAACCATATGGGTTGGCCAAAATTCTGGCCAAAAAGTTTGTCCAAGTAGACTTTTTGTTTCCAAAATCATCAAATCACGAGTCTAACTCTCTCCTAACTAAGTCCGTAAATTTTAGTCACTTACATATATATAGTATTTCAGTTCACTTTTCTCACCAACAAGAGTTTCCTCAAAGCATCGGCTTTTGTCAAGGTGTGCAGTGAAGACATGAACGTTGTGCCCATGCGATGCAAGTGCAGTTGCTGCATCAACAATTAACCTTTCCGCTCCACCTGCACATAAGATCATATACTTTAGTACTATGGACAAGACAAGCCACTAACAAGAGCTTTCTTTTTTGTTGATAAGTAACATGTATCATGAGGAAACATTTCTTGGATGAGGGACTTGGGTGGGTGTGTGGCTGGGTGTAAGTATTTACATGGAGCAATAAAGTTCAAA
The DNA here is from genome assembly GCA_038049695.1 of Cinnamomum chago. Taxonomy (NCBI): domain Eukaryota; kingdom Viridiplantae; phylum Streptophyta; class Magnoliopsida; order Laurales; family Lauraceae; genus Cinnamomum; species Cinnamomum chago. The sequence goes on from CP142462.1 coordinate 12,401,176, forward strand.
CCGAACAATAAAGTTCAAACCAGCAGGCTCCTGTAATGATGATGAGTGTTCACAATATGAGGAAATGAAGCAATAGATCACATCAATGTGCATACATGTATTCCACAGTAAGTTCCCTTTTCCACTAGACTTGTTGAAGAAAAATTAACAAATAGTGAAAAACATAATTTTTAAATAGAATCTTAACATTTTTTTAATAAGTCAGGGTATCTCCTGCACAACCCAACTAAGAAGCTGATGCAGCATAGACCTCATGGCCACATGTGTGGGCCCACTTAGATTTATGATATTTTATTAACTAATTATATGTCATTAGTTTCTGATTTTATTTAAAGAATTCTATTTAGAATTAGATTTCCAATTTATTTAGTTTCCTAATTTAATTAGGTTTCTTAGGGTTTAAGTTACATTTCTTATTTATGTGGCATTGTAGTAAAGCATTATTCAGAGTTGATTAATGAAATTGGGTTTTCCAATTGAGGTGTGTCTTCAATGGCGGACCCAGGATTTTTGTTTGGGTGGGGCTAGATTTTTGCTCAACTTTGCTAACGTTTTCACATTAAAAATACAAAAAAGAAAATGTATTATATTTAAATAGACACAAGACTATTTTCCATGCTCAGATTTCTTGCCTAATTGAAGGGCATCCCACTGCCTCTCCCAAATTCAGGTGATCATCAATTTATCTTCATCAAAATAGCTAAGATAACATTTCCTTTAATCCTTTAATCCTCAATAAAAAAAAGATGTCGAAAGAGAAATGCACGAATATGATCTGGTACTTTCAGCCACTAAGGTTTTATAATATTGGGTTATCACAATGAGGAAGTCCACATGGACCGAATGGGGAGACCGGATTCCTGGCCAGAATCCGGTCCCCCATTCGGTCCAGGTAGCAGGGCTTTATCACAATGATTAGACGTGGGGCGAGATGTACGTGGGACAAGTAAGACCCAGTTAAACTATTGGCAAATTCAAAATCAACCTGGGGCACCTGCCCCAAGTTCCATGAGTGTAGGTCCGCCACTGTGCGTCCTCGTTTGTTGTCTCTTCGGAGATTTTTGTGTCTTTGGACACGTGCTTCAACACCCATTGTGCTTTTATTACTTCCACCACAAGCCCTAACCCTAGCGCTTGCATCAGAAGCCTTTGCCCCTGAGCCTGAGGGACACTAACTAATCCCTAGGGGTACATGCAAATCCTCATATCCACCTGCATCGGATAAAACTATAGGAGGTGGCCAATAAAGGTAGGTGTTGAACACAAGACCATTTTGCTTCCTGAGGCGTAAAGTCTTTGGCCAACTGAGCTACCACTCATTGGTTAAAAACCTAACTTTTAGTGCTTGTAAAAACAGAAATATAATGGTTAAACATGATTGGAACTTGTAAAAGAAAATATTTAATTTAGGATGTGGAAGATGGCTAGTCTCCATATTCCAAGACCATAACAATGCTAAGTTGACATCAACTCCAAAAATTCATTGTTACTATTAATTTCAAAATGTTTATTATTTTTTTTTTATCATCAACACAAAAATCATTTCAACAACACTTTAGCTAGTTTAGCAGAAGACTTAGATTGCCACTACCTTTAAAATTAACTTAAAAGCTTGAAGTCTGGACAAGCTTCACTTCCATAGTACAATTTCCAAATCACAATACTTGCTGGTTCCACTCTCTTCCCATTTTTCACAATGTAATCTCTATTTATCATTATTATCATTAAAGTCTTGTCCCCACTATGATGGAGTCGGCTACATGAATTTTGTCCTCAGGTAAATTGCACTTCTTCAAATCTAATTTTACTACCTCCATCCACGTTATTTTCAGACGACCCCTTCCCCTTTGTGGGCCATAAACTTGGATAGCCAAATTTCTCCTTATCGGAACTGGCCTTGTTGCCGGCCTAGACATTCTCAAACCATCTCAAACGACTTTCTCTAATTTTTATCCCATATTTGTGCTGCCTCCAATGACTATTATTAGTCTAAAAAAAAATGCTGGTCTGTGAGGCACAAATTCTTTAGATTCATTCTATAATGCAGATTCAAGTTATTTTAATTGATAAAAACATATGTTACAATGTATCATATGATTGAAAATAGAAGAAATTAGTGGGAAAAAGAAAATTTCCCAAATCTTTCAATCAAAATAAAATACTTTTGGATTGGGTTTTGCTCAATTAATTCAACAAATCAAAATTTTCCATATAATATCAAACAATAAAATAACTGAAACTTATGAGAGACAGAGAGAGAATCTATTCCCATATCTGGATGGATTATAGCAATTCTCAGCTTCTGCCTTCCTGTTTTCTTCATTTCTCCTTGAATCCTAAAAGCTGGAGACGCAGATATCGCTCTTCATAATAGCATAAGAATTGCTTGATGACTGATTTCATGATAAATTTATAATTTCAATTTAGAAAAATCAATTAATAACTGATTTCATAATGATTTCATATTGATCATCAATAGAGAATAGATAGAGTCTTCTTACCTTCGATTGTTATCGTCGTCTAGGATAGAGAAAAGGGTTTTTGATTTGGAGGTGGGGTTTTGTATCGGGATGCCACCTTATGGTCCATCAAATTGGGCCCCACATACCCCTTGAATTTCACACGTCCCTGAGTTCGGCTACATCCATCCAAATGGACTAGCTCGTTGGATCTACTTATACATCCATCCGAATAAAAGGTGTACGTTAAATTTGTGGGACCCGAATGGAATTGATTGAGTTTAGGAGTTGGGCTATTTTATTTTATTTCAGAAATGAAGGGCCGAGGGAGATCTTTCGATTCCCCCGGGTCTTGGTCCCAAATGGTGCCTCATGTGGGCCCCACATTGAGATGCGTACAGCCATTCGGTATGCGAGTTGAAAACAAGATGACTATAAATAGATAACTCAATTAATCATCTTCTTCTTCTCTATGAGCCAACCTGAGAGGAACATGGATCGGGTGCTTTGTGAGCAGGAGTTATGTGAGTTCATTTTTTTTTTCTTATTTCTATTTCTAAAATTATTTGGGTCTCTTTTATCTCGTTGACCCTCTCCTTTTCTTACCTTCTTAAATCTAAACCACTCACAATCAAATGTCCTCCTCTGAATCAACATTGGGCTAAATTTAACTAAAAACAAAGTTAATCCCATTCACATACAAAAGAGTGGTCAAAGTGTAAAAGAAAATGGAAACGAAACCAATTACTTTTATACAGGTGGGTTCAAGTCCAATTAAAGTGAAATTTAGCCTAACACAATTTTGAGTAGTTTGGATTTCATAAGTGAGACGTAGTGATAGAGTTTGCGATAGACTATACTAAGGGGTTCAAGTTCAGCCCCTTTAGAATAGAGCCCCCCAAGTAGCGCACCGCATGTTATAACAACTTAATTTGTATATGGGTTTCTCTCACTTGGGTTGTTTTCTCACTTTCTATTGGTGGTGGTAGAGATGGAGTTCCAACCAAATTGCAAGTTGTATTTTCTTTTTTGATGAAGGTATCCCGATGGTATTATTCTGTCTGGACTAATCCTCTAGGTTATGTCGAAGAACCAACACAAAGGGGGTGTGAGTTGCACTTGTGAGATACGTAGCAATTTTTTTCTTTCCATATTAATTTATTGTTTGATACCTATTTGAGAGAGAGAGAGAGAGAGGTCCATTTGATGATATTGGGAGAGAGAGAGAGAGGACCATTTGATGATATTGGTCAATCTTATCTTTTGACTAGTCAATATTGTAAACCCTTGGATAGAATGCAATGTATTGAATTCTCATGAATTAAATGTTAAATAAATAAATATAAAAAAAAGTAAAAGAGTGATCTTGTAACTTCCATGCACCATGATTTGATTTTGGGATTTTGTAGCACTTTCTTTTCCAATCTATAACCCATCCAAGAGGTGGGTGTTTTTTTACCACAAAAAAAGAGGCGGGCTTTTGGAGTTGAATCCAAGTATAAGGCTAGAGATCAGGCTTAGTAACTAAGGAGAGGTAATCCCAAGCAAGAAGACTAAGAAGAATAATGATGCATTACTTATTTACATAAGAAGCATATAAATATCATATAAATTAGTGTATGAATCATATGAGAGCCCACATTAGAATCATGCTCAAATGAACCACATATTCAAATAAATCCCTATATATAAACAAGAAAAAACTAAAAGGGCCGAGTCAGGCTGCCCTTTATATTGCCCAAGCCTGGCCTTCAAATTGGTAGACCTATAAAAAAAATTGTCTAAGTTCGGTCTTTGGGCATTTTAAGAAAAACAAAGCCCTCATTTTATAAGCTTTTTAATGGTTCGGGCGAGCTGAGCCAATACCCTAATATGAGGGCCGATTGACAGCTCTAATAAGTTTGCTTATTCAATATAGGAATATTTGTTTTATGTGGTTTAGACATTTAACAAGTGGACTCAGAATAAGTGGGCCCCATTGAGTCCCTCTCGTGAGTTTGATTTCTAGTGAGCACTTGACTTGGAGGATTTGGACTCTCTTCTGGATAAGATCCAATTGGGAGCCCAATCTCTTCATCTTTCCAAGGAAATAAAGGGAATCCAATCCCTCCCTCCCTCCCTCCCTCCTTGTTGTTTATTAGACATCATTGGGGAATTTATGGATTGTACCCTGAGAATTAAGTGATAAGGAACACATACAACCAACTTTGGATTTTGAATCTGTTGAAATTTTCATTTTTAGTCATCTTTTTTTTTTTTTTTTTGGAACCCATGCAAACAATTGGGACCTCGTGAAACTCGCACATGAGGTAATTGGTACTCGCACATAAAAAGAGGCATAACTCACATCTCACACATGGGATGTGATGGAAACTTGCACATGTGAGGAGACACAACTCACACGTGATCAGGTAATGGATTGGGGGGAGGGGGGATTGATGGAAGGAGGGCCCCTTAACAAAAAAAGGAGTTTTTGGTATATACCCCTAGGGTTTAAAGAAATTGTAAATAGGCTCATGTTGTTTTAGTATTTGCATATATCCCCCTACTTTTTCATTTTAATACCTTCCATGTCTCCAAAACCACTAGTCATAACAAGAAAATGCGACCACCAAATTATTTATGTTTTTTTATTATTATAAAAGTGATGACTTTGCTCTTAAATCCATTAAACAAAGATAAGTACGCCATTATTTATAAAATCACCATTATTTTATTTCAAGTCTCAATAGCCTCTCTCAAATTCTCCCACGCACATGATGCCTAATAATGTATTTGAAACTCTCATCAATCTAATAGGGTCCTACGCATGGATTGGGTCAATTATAACCAATTATAAATATAACATTGTGATCGATTAGATTTAATGAAATGTGCCTTATATTTATAAAAAAATGAATTTATGTAGGGTTACTCTCTCCTACTAAATATACTATACTAATTGTTAATATTACAAGCTTCAAAGAAAAAATGAATCCAAACTTTTGAAATTATGCACATATATATATATAGATAAAGAGATGTGCAAAAATATCATTTTACTCTAAAAATTTAGGGTGGGCTTAAGACTACTAATTATGGGACATGAAACGTATTAAAATGAAAAGGCAAAAAGATATATAATCAAATATTAAAACCACAAAGTCTTCTTTAAAAATAATAGAAACCTGTTGGATTATCTACATGGTTGGCCCGGGGCATATGCTTTGCCAATAGATGGATAGGGTACTATCATTGTTCCTTCACTTGGTTCCATACTTTTCACTTGGTTCAACTCGTTAATAGGTTCTCTCGTTAATTTACAAAGATCTCATCATGATTCTATCATTGTTTGGATTAGCGAGAGAAGTAGTGGGATTCCTTCGTGAGAAAAGTAGACATTGATAGAACAATCACAGAACATTAATCATGCGGCCCACTGTGATCTCATCTTGGCCATGTAAATAAATGCACAGGATCCATCATTAATTAGTGGGCCCCACTATGATAGATCACTTGATTGTAGGCAGGCCCACCAAAAATCAATCTCATCATCAGGTCCGTTGATCCGATCATGTTTTGTCAGGTCCCACAACATGAAGCCTATTTATACGGACCACACCAACTCTTCCTCTTCCCGTTCTCAGCCTTCTCGCCCTTCCCACGCGCGCGAGTGGTCTTCGCAATGGAGAAGATTTCTCGATCCATCGGCAAAAAGCGGGAACGAGACGAAGATCTCGTAGCGGAAAATCATCAAACAGATGAAACCCCATCATTAGGTTGCTAATCTTTCCCCTCTCCGCCCTCCTTGATTCCCATTTTCATATGCATCTGGTTTCTAATTTCAATATCTCAGCATCTATATCGATCAAAGTTGGCTTTTTTTTTTTGCTGGTACTATTAACCCAAATGTTGGGTTTTCTCCCAAACAACACACATTCATGCATCTCTGCAAGAATTTACGTGTTTTTTTGCATAATTTTAGGTAGGTAGGTAGGTATGTATGAATGAATGATTGTATATATGAATTTTGTGTAGTTGATTTGTATCTAGAGGTGTGATTCTAAACTCATGTCTGAATGGATTTTTTTTTTTTTTGGCATGTGGATGACTTGGGTAGTTAGATTTGGACCCACTTTTACTTGATCAAAGACATTTGTATCGATTCACCTCCCAATGAATAGGTTATGACTATAACTTCATTGAAATTGGAGTGATATTTTACAAACAAAGTGGAATTGAGTCAATTTGACAGCCATGGTTTCTTGCAGTCAAGCATTATATTCTTCCTTTACGAAACAGATCTCTTTGTAATTGCTTAATAAGTTGTTGAGGTCATCTTTTGATAGAGCAAGATGTGAAACTTTGATAGTTAAGGGCAACTGACAATAATGCTTTTAGAAAATTCTGAATTTGCACTTTGGTCTTTAGCATTATTTTATGTTGAATTAGTTGAATGATTAACTAATGCGCTTTTTCCCCCTCAATGTAGAGAACAACCTTACATTTAGCGATACTTTGATAGCTCTTCGAATAATGCGTGCTCAGTTTCCTCAGATCGAAAAGGTTTGTTCGATATTCTTATAGCCAACTTTTGCGTTCTGGATTCCAATGAGTACACTTTTCACACATGGAAGTGGTCAACAAACACTATGGGACACACATATATGCTCTTGAACACACGTACCTCTAATAAGTAATAACACATGTATGGTATGTGTTTCACTTGCATAACTGCACTGTTTCCCACCATTCTTGCATATGGTCGTGATGTCTCATGTGGTCCAAGTTTTTACGAGCTCATGTATGTGTGAAGTACAAATAAGAAGGCACACTCATCTGTGCACCATCGTATCTGTCTGCATTTTTTTTTTCTTTTTGAATGGTTATGTCAATCTGGATGCATATAGTCTCAAAATTGATAGACATTTTTTTTTTCTAGTATTTGGAATTGAATTGAATACTTATTTTCTTTTATGGATATTGTAAGGAAGATTACTTTCAATCTAGTGATAAATAATAAATATCACTTAGATTTGTTGTCACGTTACCTAAAATATACATCTTCCAGTAGACATTCCTTTTAAACTGTTGCATGACATCTAATTTACTGTCTTCAACAATTAAGTTAATTTACCCAATTAATTGTGGCTTTATCCATGTTATGGATTATGGATGACACATGCTCGGGCCTGTTTCAGGTCACAATTCAGCCCTTTGTTCTGCGTTCACAGCTATACAGCAGTGTCAGCGACCGGACACAAGTGGACAGAGAATTGGAAGTATGATTTTGTGCAATTTACTTTTTGAAGTATTTGATGATTGAATCCTGTGATTCTTTATAACTTGCCAGTAGATTTGGATGCCAATGAAGTTGAATTGGTTTGGTTGGTCTACAAGTTTTGATCACTGATAACGAATATAAAAAAAAAGAAAAAAACGAACTCACTATCACCATCATAACCAGCAAAGCTTTATTCTATATATATGGGTCAGAAGAAAAAGGTACGAGTCAGAGAACTTTATTGAGCATATCATATGACTATGGAAAATTAAGCCTGGATACCCCAAGGCTGCTTGATTTGACTATTTTGTGCGTTTAATTTTGAACCTGTTCATCACTGACTGTGATTGACCTAGTTGGGATTTGAGGATGAAAATTTTAAAGATGACTAGAAATTCATCATTGCATTATTGTTTTGAGTAGTCAAGGTTTAAATAGCTGCACCGATAAAAAGACAAGTGTAAATAGTGGCTGTGGAACACAGTGGACTTCAAGACTATGGTGCCTTTGTTCTCATGAAAATGTAAGCGTATTGTTTGTCTTTCCTGGTACTTACTGTCTGGAATTTAGCTAGCAATGTGAAGTTGAAATTTCGGGAAAAGTGCAGATGTACTTATGATCTATTTTACATGCATCTGTAGATTTATGATTAGATAAGCTCTTGAAACTAGATTTGAAAAGGGCATGGTTTATAAAATATGCTATCCCAAAATAGGTTCAGGTAGGCAAGAGAAGCAACATCCATTCAGGTTGGATATCATTGTTTTATATTTTGTTTTGGACCCTATTTTGGCTTGGCTCCAAACTGAAATGTTTTGGCTGTTTCGGTGTTTCATTTGAGAGTTGCATTTTGGAAACAAATGAAAAATATTAAATATATATACATGTAGAAAAAATATGAATAATATTAAAAAGTGAAAATAGGACATAAAGTATTTGTTTAATTCATTTTACTAAATCAACAATGTAATATACTATATCTACATTCAAAATAAGTGAATCCCAATCGCTTCCATGGTGAAAGAAGAAAAAGGAAGAAAGAAAGGAGCAGGAGCATGGTTGAAAAAATTGGCCGATACCGGACTGATAATTTGGATATTATCAGTATCGATACTGTATCGCCAATTTATCCCCAATTTATTTGATGATACGACCGATAATTTCAAATTATCGGTATGAGTCGATGTATCGGCCGAGAAATTCCATAAAACCCTTTTTTTCCCCTTGTCCTCATCTTCTTCCCCATTTTAATCCATTTCCTCCAAACTCCAGCAGCTCCTCGTCCTTTTTAACACTTCCAACACCTTCTCAAGCCATAAAATTTTTTTAATAACCACTTTTCCACGCAGGCCACCTTAAATACATGCTCATGGTCAAGATTTTCCATAATGTCTTTCCCTCAACTTTTTGAAAATAATCTAATCTGATTTTACTGTTCGTTTTCATAGAATACATAGGAATTGAGTACATAAGAATTCAAAGTCAAATGAGCTCTAATGAATGATTATTAAGGTGAGAGGTGAAGGATTTGAACTTTGATGTGACAGATGTAGGATATAAGGTACCTTTGTTGGTGCAAATGCAACCCTCGGTTTTCTAGGATTTGGATTACTAGGTGGTGGCTGGGCATTCATTTCTCACCTCCCCCTTATTCATTTTCAATATTCAAATTCACATTTGGCTCTTCAATTTTTATAATTTTTAGGTATAAGCAAAGTCTTACAATTACCATGTATTCAATTACATGGAACAAACAAGCCCTAAATAGCATTAATAAGCAAGGAGTAAAACAAAAATCATACAATTTCGGGTAAAACAATGATACAAGATGTCGTGACTTAGGGGGACCGATAATTTGATTTATTGTTGTTACTAATGGATAAAAACATTGTTTCCAACATTTTGTAATATTCTGGATTTTTTGAATATTTCTTTTGAAGTTTTTTTTTTGGACTAAAAAAGATTAACATCGGGACAACGGCTGCGAACCGTGACCGATACCGATACCGTATCAGTTTTTGGGGCCGGCCGATACCGCGACTCATACCGTGATTTTGAACCATGAGCAAGAGGAGGAAGAGGTAGAAGAAACTATTGACTTTTTGCAGAGCCAGGACCCAAATAAAGAAGTAGAAGAAAGAAGCGTTCAAATGAAGGGAATCGGTTCCAGTCTAAAAGTCCTTACCTCGAATGGAAAAGACCGAAAAATACATAATCATCCCTAATGGAGGGAATATTTGTAAAAACCAACTTAGATAAAAGGAAAAATCCTTGCCTTGGTCAAATTTATGCAATTTTGGCCTGTTTTGAACCAGGGATTTCGCAGGGCAAAATGCCAACTGCAATCTTTCAAGACAACATTTGAGTTCTCTCTCTCTCTCTCATCTAAGAATCGATAGGATGGGAATTAAAAATCATTTGACTTGGCATGCAATATTGCTGCATCTCCTTCTTGAAGTTGATGAATGATGACTGGTTGGCAACTGCACTGGAGATAAAGTGTCTTCCTATAAAACTTTCCAAGAATTTTGTGCCTAGAGCTTTATTTCGGTGATGAATCCTTTCCTAGCACTGTCCCTTACATCCATATGGAAAGAAGAAGTATAATGTGTTTTAATTATTTTCAGACATTTTAATGATTAAATAGCGGAAAGAACAAAAATGCATAGCAAGCTGGAACAATTTGGTTCAGATGCACATGTAGTGAGCATGCTTCTTGATAATTTTCTTCTGCAGTCTTTGAAGGAGGAAAAAGTTCTGCGCTTGTTTAAGCTAAATAGTGGCCAGGATGATCATGCTATAATGTTCATGGACGACTATTTGAAGCAGGTGGGTTCATCCTTTTTCTTCTTGGTTCAGGTGACATGCTCTGAAGTTCTCTCTCTCTCTCTCTCTATATATATATATATATTTATGATGAGGGTTTTCTTGTGGTATATAACCCGACAGGACTATTCCCCCGAGCGCATGCACGATATCCACACACACTTGCATTTTTCAAAAGTTTTGCCATCTAAGTTTTGAATCCATTTTTCCAATGTTTCTCAGTTGTTGGATTTAACCTTCATGATTTTTTAATTTTTTTTATAATTATGAAAAATGTCATGATGACCTTGTGGAGACATTGTTCTTCCATTGGGATGGCCCAGGATTGAGCTTATGTTAGAGCTTCCCACTCGATTATGCTGGCCAGTGGGACCCAACCCTTGCAAAAGAAAAAAAAGAGGAAAATAATGTGTACTTACCTCTTTACCATTGAAAAAATGTTTACTTTCCTCTATGAGATGTATTTGTAAATGATAGACACGGTGTATTTTTGAGTAATTGGCTGTTCATTACAAATTCTTCTTTGGTTAATTTGTACAGATGGAGTTTGCTGTTAAAAGGATGAAACCAAAGAATGAAGATGACTTTGTGGTTTTTGACTGGTTTAAATCTTATGTTATAGTATCCAAGCTAGACACTAGCATTGGGCATCAAGAGCTGGTGAGCCATTTTTTATTACATTTGGGAAGTAAATTTTGTGGTGTTTATAATTTTTGTGCCTTGAAATCTGGATGGATAAAATAAAAACTTTGTGACAGATATAAAGGCATAGACTTATTGTTTTGTGAAAAATTACTATGGTTCATATCTTGATTTTCTTTGGAATATTATATATATATATATATTCCAATTGCTTGTTTAATTTTTACTCTTAGAAAGATGTGTGCCCATGAGATCACATTTGAAGTTGGGTGCAATATATGTATGTATGTATTTTCAATTCTCTTGGCGACAAGAAAAATATTATTTCTTTTGATTGACAAGACAGCAATTCTTAATGTTTCTATCTGATTATATACTGATTTATTATGCCTAAACTTTGCCATGTAACGTTGAAAAATTAAATATATAGTCTTTCTTCTTCATCTTCTTCTCCTTTATTGCCAACAAGGTTCTTTAGATCAGAAGAACTGTAAAAATAGAAGAGTGTCAGAATACCCTTTGAAACATGTTTCCCCCCATTTTATCAGTCATTAAGATGCTGCAATGCATCTAGAGAATATACACTTAAAAACTGAAATGTCTTTTAATTCCTTTTCTGAATGGTAAGACAACAAAAACTGAAATGCATAATGTTGAAATCAAGAGACTTCAGCCCGCCTTAAATAATCTATATGAACTTTTTTTGCTAATACATTAGCTAACTGTTGCATTTCTCTTTTTACAATGACCCCAGCTTGATGGACAAGAGTCACAAGACTGACGACGACCATGATTTGCATCTCTCTCCACTTTGACAAACCTGACTTCTGAATGATGAAAAAAGGCACTTTATCGTATTAAATATGTAACGTCTATAGCAACTTGTTGGTGCCTTGGTGTATTTTGAGAATTAACCTCTATGATAATGACTCATAAAATTAATTGCAACACCTTCAATCTTCCCCTTTTATTGAAGCTTATAACTTGGTTGAATCCTTCTTTTTAATTGGTCAGGGAAAGCAAAGTCTAACAATTCTATATTATGCTACATTACTCCTCTTCCTGCTGAACCTAGAGTTCCTTTTGAAGCCTTAAACTCCAAAAACTGAGAGGTGGCTTGGACCATATCTCTTTGTTCTTCCTTCTCTTTCAGTTATATCTATGTTTCAATTTCTCAGTGTTGCTAGCTCTCAACCTCTTAAAGTCTTTCTGCTTGCTTCCTTTGTCACGACAAGTTCATTTAACTCTTTTGTCCTGGCGTTCTTGAAAATCTTTTGTTTTTTCCCTCCAAATTTACCAAATAGTTGCCATGGTAGAATACTCAAAAGAGCTTTTCCTTGCATTTGGCATGGTCCATGGCCTTATCTTGAATCAAGTCTGAGGGATCTTTTTTAAGACCCAGGAAATGCTGAATAAAGTGACTCAAAAGTAGGCATCACCATCCTACAGTGAATAAACGGATGCACGATACCTTGGCGTCTTTGCACATGGTGCGCATATTTGGAATAAAGTTTTCCCACTATAAAAATGATTAACCATAAAGATTTTATTTGCCATCACCATCCAATAAGCATCTGATGAAAGCCTCCACTGGTTAATGAGCCATCTCATTCCGAACCAATGATTAGGGAGAAGTGAAATTTGACAAAGGGCCTTGTGAGAAGTCTCTTAGGTGAACTATTCTGAATGTTTCCATTTCCAGATTTTGTAATTGTTGTCATCCTCCCATTGAAATCATTTAAGAACAGAAACAAAACTCTCTCTCTCTCTCTCTGGTCTTTGAGCCATTCATTTGAAAACAATTGAACCAACTTCTCTCCATCGCTCTAAAGTTTGTGATCCTTCCAATTCCTTCCTGATTGGGTCAAACTATAACTCAAATGACATATTCCACAGCAAACTTCCTTGATGGGTCTCCACAGGAAACCTTCAAGCTTCCTTAGATCCACAATGTTATTGGCATTACTGAAACTGCTCCAAAGAGGCTAAAGCCTAAAAGTATCCGCTATACACATCTTGCAAAAGGGCAATGAGTGAATGTTTTAACCATCTTGAAGGTTTAAAATGCAGACATTCGCCCATCCAAGTTGTCGGCTTCTCAAGTGACCTATTGTAAGAATCTTTTCCAAATAAACACTGCAACAAAATGCTTGGTCTGGAAGAGGGTTTCTAATCTGATTTGTCCCCTCAACCACACACCCTCTCATAAAAATTCTTGACCAAGAAACTCCCATGATTATCGGGCACCAAATTTAGATTCTCCTGGCTCTACTGGACAAAATGAATTGATGTTAGTTATTATCAGATACTCCATTTATTCATCTAATATTTGATTATTTACTGTATTGATAAGGTACTGCATCTTGATCTCAATTCATCTCAATTGTGTAATTATTATTATTATTTTTGTCAATACAATCTTGATCTAATTGACCTAGTTACTGAATTGTACCTTTGTTATTGCATTAACATTGGGATTTTAATCTTTATACTTAAGGTTTGAAAGTTAATTTTACATGTGTCATTCTCTATGACTTAATAAGTCCCTTAATGTTCTTTGTTTTTTGTTTTTTACAGTTTTAGTACTCTTTGTCGCATTGCAGTGTTCACTTCTATCAGTTGGAGGCAAAGTGAAAGATGACCATATATCACTCTTAATCAACGCTGGTCTACTTGTAAGATATCTTTGTATTGTTATCCATCCTTATTGTTTGTAAATTTTACAGTACATAAATAGCAGTCTGACAAGTTGTTGCTAATATTCTCATTTTCTACTGGTTATGCAATTTGGTCTATCCTTTTCTGTTCACCTCATTGACGTCATGATGAGGTTCATAGTTGTTTCTTAATTCTCTCTTTTATACTGTGCTTAATAACGAAATTAGTTATGATTTACTGAATACGAAGTTCACGTTTAATTGCTCAATTGTTTGGTATTCTAATCTTTGGGGGCATAAAAAAATTTCATGGTTTAGTTCTATATATGATGTAAACTTTAAAGTAGAGAACGCATTAGAGAGAAAGAAAAACTGTGTATTCAGTTATTCTATAATCCAAGAGAGGTATCCACTCTATATATATATATATTTATTTATAATGTGTCTACAGTATGTTATAGGGGCATAAGACAAAGGGCATAAATACCCTTACAAGTAAATAAAAAACGATGTAAATATATTATTCATCTCTTACACTCCATGTTATAGTTCTATGGAGCATACAAGAATCAACAGACATGATTTACGGAGTAGGACACATTAGGTCTAGTGAATGTCAAACATGACTTACCTACCAAGTAGTAAACATCAGGTCTAGTGAATGTCAAATGTGGGAGAATCCTATTATGCTCTTGTATGAAATGGAGTCCAATAAGGGTTCACCAGCTTTAAGCATTTAACTCAATAAGCACTAGCATACTGTCTTTTTCCCTAGAATCTCCAATCTGTGCAGACTAATGCATTACAGGACTCAATGATGTACAATTGACGTTCTTCACAAGGAATTAATGGAAACAGTTAAACTTGTTTAAGGAAGTGTTGTTGTAGAGTAGATTTGAGTGGTATTGGTAATGATAATATTGTTGACATGCATGAGGGGCAGGACCAGGAATTATGCTGTGGGGTGGGGGGCGCTGTGAAAAAGAAAAAAATCTTGGTTGGGGGGTGGTGGTGGTTTCAATTTGAAAAATTATAAAATTTCTAATAATATTAAGTGGGGTTTTGAAATTTAGGGGGGCCATGGCCACCACAATCCCCCTCTAGTTCTGTAACGACCTGAATCACCCAGTATGATATTGTCTTCTTTGGCTCAGGGCGGAAAGGTGCACCATTCATGACCCAGGCCTCAAGGTTTTGTTCTCGGAGCCCATTAAGCTTCAAAACGTGTCATACTAAGCATAGACGGCATCACACATATAGCCCAGTCTTTATGCAGCCTCATAAGCAATGTGGGACTTTACACCCCCCACCGTTAGAGGAGAGCTGAGGGCTCGACTCTGATACCATTTTTGTGATGACCCGAATCACCCAGTATGATATTGTCCTCTTTGGCTCAGGGCGGAAGGGCGCACCATTCATAACCCAGGCCTCAATGTTTTGTTCTCGGAGCCCATTAAGCTCCAAAACGCGTCATACTAAGCATAGATAGCATCGCACATATAGCCCAGTCTCTAGTAGGGGTGCACAAAAAATCCGTCGATCCGTAAATCCGATCCGAAGGTAAACAAATTGGTGACAGATTGAGAATTTTGTAATCTGTTAGCAATGGATTGGTGGCGGATTCCACCCTCAATCTGCGGATTTAATCCGATCCGATCCGTTGACATTAAATATAAAAAAAAATATTAGGGGTCTAAATATAAATTAAGATGTCTAATAAATATAAAATAAGAAAAAAAAAATTTATGGGTCAAAATGTAATTTTTTTACATGTTTGATATTTTTCTTTTAACATTAGATTGAACAGATTAATCTGATCCGATCTGTGGAGGACCAGATCGGATCGGATCGGATTTTAACAGCCATGGATTGGTGATGGATTCCAATTCCGTCAATCCGTAGGCAACTGATTGGTGACAGATTGGGCCCAATCTGCACCAATGCGATCCGTGTACACCCCTAGTCTCTTGGCAGCCTCATAAGCGATGTGGGACTTTACATCCCCCCAACCTTAGAGGAGAGCCGCCCTCGGCTCAGATACAATTTCTATAACGACCTGAATCACCCAATATGATATTGTCTTCTTTGGCTCAGGGCAGAAGGGCGCTCACCATTCATGACACAGGCCTCAAGGTTTTGATTGTATAAATTTCTGAAGGACCCAATTTTCATTTCATTTGGTTCATTCTAGCATAAAGCAGCTGGGAGCTCAAACCCTAAACTCTTTTTCTTTCTTTTTCATTTTCCTTCATCAGTTAGCAAGATTAGAAGCTATGCAATGGATTTTTGAAGAAGAGTTGTACTAGTTCTATCTTCTTCATCAAGTTTTCTTCATTTCTTAGAGCTAAAGCTTGAGGGAAATCTGGATTTTCCTTTCTTCAAGGTTACGAGTGAGTGACTCAGATTCTTTACATAAACGCGTCATACTAAGCATAGACGGCATTGCATATATAGTCCAGTCTCTGGGCATCCTCATAAGCGATTGGGACTTTACATCTCCCCACCCTTAGAGGAGAGCGACCCGAATCTCCCAGTATGATATTGTCCTCTTTGGCTCGCTCACTTGTAGCTTGAAGAAAGGAATAACTGAGTTTTTCCCCAAATCCAACTACAAAGAAGCAAACAAGTTGATGAAGAAGATGAAAACAATTCAAGTTTCTATTCAATCCACTAGCATAGCCTCTTTTCAAGTACTTGATGGAGAAGAAATGAAGAAGAAAGAAAGAAAAAGAGCCTAGGGTTTGAGCTCTCAGATGTTTTGTGCTGGAACTGAACCGAATGAAATGAAATTGGGTTCTTTCAAACCCTTAATAACATAATTTTTGCATTAAACCCCCTTTACAACCGTATTTTCATTTTGAGTCAAATGAAGACTCATTTGATCCATTTGAGATCAAAGGCAATTGAGTATATTATGAAAGTTGACGTACTCTTCAAGATACACGCGATGATATCAAGAGTTAATGTATTCGACAAAATACATGAAAATCCGTATTTACACAAAAGTCCTCATTCTCACTTGTTTGAGTCTAAAACCAACTCAGTTAACTTAGTCTCTTCTAAATCTATCTCATTAAGTTCAATTCATCTATTTGAGACTAATTCAACTCAATTTGATCATTAACCACAATTAGCTTAATTAAACATGTTTAATTTGCAATAATCTCAATTAATTAGTGTTAATCTTGATTAGTTCGGGACGGGGCGTAACAAGTTCTGCCCTGACATACACAGAAACCAATGTGAGGCTACAGGAGGATCTTCACTAGGAAAGAAGGGATCTTAGAAGCTGTGACATAACCAGACTCGACCATATGAAAACATGACTGCCATCCTCTGATAATTCACTTCTTTCATTTTATTATTATTATTATTATTATTATTATTATTATTATTTTCTGGTGTGTAAAAGCTGTGTCCCTGCTATATATCTATGTTATGTCCCCGTCGTATTCATGTTGTATCTGGACATCATAGATGCAACCTCTTTGAGCCATGCTTGAGGACCGTGTTTCAAGTAATTCATTTAGTACATACAGTGGTGAGTGTTCATGTTCAGGACTTAAAGATCACCATATAAGACAAATCTTCTTGATGGGAAAATTTTATTTCTTTTTTGACATGTTTTTGCTTCATATTAGTGATAGTAGAGTTCAAGTAGAGCTACTCTATTTTTAGTTGATACAAAGTCATGTTCAGGTTAAAGACTTTAAGATCACCGTGTTATATTTATACACATCCCATTTCACCATCTCTCCTAGCAAACATGCAAACATGAAAATGTCTCACTGAGATACTGCAATTTGATTTTGAAAACATTGAAATATTGTAATTTGATTTCAATCAAATTTTATGTTCTTGGGTTATCCTCACTTGCTCTGAACGCATTTTGCATAATTGCAGACTCGCCAGCTGATTGATTCAAACGTTTATTGGTTTGCCATTCCAAATATTGGTTCTATAATCAAGGGTCTTTCTCAGGTATTATTTTGGAGACAGTAATTGTATATCAATTGTTTGCCTTGACCTCTGATTTATTTAATATCTTGGTGTTATGGTTCAATTGAGGTTAAAAAATGTGAAAAAAATATATTGAATGCATGTTTGCTGTATGTTTGTTTGTTGAATGGTTTAAACAAGAGTAATATTCAGTTACCTAATACTAACGTCTTTTGGAAGTTACTGTTGGGTCCCGGACCAACAGGGAATGCCTCATTTCACCCACAGACATTAGTCCATCTACCTAACTGGGAAGTTCACAGCCACTCTCTTCATGTTCGGACTTCATGTTACTTTTAGTTCCCTTGTTATGCATGTAGTAGCTTCCAGTTATTCTTCTCTATAGATAATCAGTCATGGGGAGGGATACTATGAGTTGTGGAGGGAACAGTTTTCTCAGATGTAATGAAGTCCTATATGTATAGTTGGGAATGGATGGAAAAGGGGTCGATCATCTAATTAACTCTACTCCCTTTTCATCTCCAGCAAGAGGACGCCCTTCCCTCTCTTATTTGTGGGTTAGACTTGACCTTGGAACCTATCAGCTACATTTGAAGACTTGAATTCTTACATTGGTGCGGAGAAGGTGGCAAATGGATTCTGTCACTTGATCAACATAACATAATGCTGCTCTTGCTCCACACAAACACTAGTGGATTCTTAATAGAAAGTCTTTGGTTTCCATCACCTCTGGATTCTACCACTGCGAATATAATGAAGATTGCAGGTCAAATTATGATCCATTTACCAAAAAATAACAAAATGGGTCAGTTGCTGATATCAACTAAACATTATATAGTATTTTTTAAATTTATTTTGAGTAAATTACAATCCCTATAAATTATTCAGACAGAAATGATTGTTTAATCCTACCGAAGCTGATAAGGTACCTCTGATTTATGACTAAATAGAACCTTGACGGTCCTTTAATGTTGCATTTTAAAACCATCCTGAAGAAGTTAAAGATGATTTGCTAATTTTGAGGGTTTTGCGCTAAAGGGCGTATAAGAAATCATAAATGAACGCTTTCAGGGTGTAATGCAGCTCTTTTCACTTATTCTGCCATATTTTTCCAAAGACCATCCATATCTTTCTTGTATATTATACACTTGCATGACTGGTGTCCAGTTGATGGCCATGTAGTGGGTGGTGGTATTGTTATTGTTTTGATAAATACTGCTGCTGCTTCTCTTGTTATTATTTTTCTCATCCTTTCAAATTGTAATGTAATTAATTCGTGGTGGCATTATCATATCTTAGGATCACACACTGTGGGGTTGTGGAAATTTATCATAACTAGTTTGTTAGTGTGGATGGTATTGTTATTGTTGTTATAAATACCTCTGCTGCTGCTTCTGTTATTATTTAATTTTTCTCATCCTTTCAAATTGTAATGTGATTAATTTGTGGTGGCATTACCACATCCTAGGATCACCAACTGTTGCATTGTGGAAATTTATCATAACTAGTATCTTAATGTGTTTGGTCTTTTTCAATTATTATGTCTGTATTTGATTCGTCAGGGAAGAAAGGAACTTTTATCCTTTCTAAACCGCCGGAAATACAAAGAGATGTTGATGGCTCCTTTGGAGAAGAAGCGCCTGCGTCTATCTCCATTAGACATGCGGTTTCATCTCCGGGATTTAATTGGCTCTGGTCACTTGAAAACAAGTCATACCCCTACAGGCTTGGTTGTTCGTGTCTCAAAGGATTAAAAGCCAGGTGCTCTCCATTTAAAAAAAAAAAAAAAGAAGAAGAAAGAAGCAGAAAAACCCGAAAAGCCAGGCGCACAAATGCGATGCCTTTGAGATTTAGGATATTGAAATTTCATTTCCAAGTTGGCTGAAGATGTTCACTTGAAGGGGGTTCACTATGCTTGCTTCAACCTCATCAGCAAAGCCTTGTCCCCTGTAGGCTCATGCCATGATTAATTTATGCTGTGGATAATGTCACTGAGATATATGCTGATGTTGTAGTTTGCTTGTATTATTCAATTAATTCTGTGTCAGATTTATTTAATGAATTATACTAATCTAATTTTCAGAAGAAGATATGGTTTTATCTTGGAATACATGGGGTCTTCAAAAAGCTTGTTGCTTTTTTTGTTGGGTGGCTGTGTTGAATGAAATCTTAATCATCCATCATCTAACAAGTCGACAATATAAATTATAGTGAATAGCTGTTCTATTATTATGCCTTAAAATAATTTCTGATTTGAGTCACGTTTTAGTCCTTTGTGATTGCTGCATATGGGTATCCTTTCAGCTTATCACAGGTGGGTCACTCTATCACAGTGATGGGGATGTGTTGGTGGTGTTTTCTAAGAAAGTAGGTCCTTTGGATTCTAATTTAGATACCTTGAAAATTTTTAATTGAAACATTTAATGACATTCGACCAAATTGACAGTACGGATTGCTATTTGCTAAAATATTATATTTAGTTAAATATGTTATATTCTCTCTGCCTTTTGGCTTAATTATACAAAATATCATGATATTAAGAATTATCCTTTTGGACCCTAAGTTTATAATTTGTAAATGCATAGTCCTTTTTTTTTTTTTTTTTTTTTTTTTTGTAGTGCTTGGTTTAAGCTCATTTAGAAAAATGACACAAATGCCTTGGTTTGTTTTTATCTCTTGCTATGCCTTTTAAAACCATGGTTTTCAAGGAGGATATTACTTATTGATTTGGTGTACCAATTGAAGGTTGGAATTTTTTTATCCATTATGCCAACTGACCCAATGAACCAAGGTTCGTGTTAAAACTTTCTGAATTTTGGGTTGGGTTCATACTGACATTTATTTATAAATGGGTCATAGTGCTAGGATGATTTTCTCCTGCGCATTAGTGAAGTTCGTTATGCAGGACCCGGTGAAATTTAGGGGAGCTCTGCCTTTGGCGTGCATTCGTGAGCACGTGCGTAGAATAAGATCTCTAATTGTGCAATTAGTCTGGTGGAGTTGAGTTTGAGCTGAATTAGTGAGTCAATTAGTAAGAAAAGACTTTTGAGTCCTAATGTATTTGTTAATTGGTTGAGAAATATCAATTGAATCTAACCTAAGAAATAAGAGAGTCGACAGCATTGTCCCCTCAGTTCGCTCACCAAGCTATTACATTACAGCTTCGGGTTTTTAAAGTCAAAATCATGACTGAACTTCCCTGTGGTGGTGCATTTGTATTATTTGTTAAATGAATTCTAACAAAAAAGACTAAGAAAAAGTTTAGAACTAAAAAATATTTCTAAGGTGACTTCTGGACACACAGGCCGCATGACAACAATAACTATAGCATGGATTTTCTAAAGCAATATTAAGGCCCCAACCACTAAATGAAAAAAAAAGAAAAAAAAGAAGAAGGGTCCCTCACATGGATGGAGTAATTTTTGTTTCCTCTTCGGATAGCCATTAGAGAACTTCTTACTCTCCTCAATTGGTGAAGAGTTCTGGAAACGATTAAGGAAAACAGAAAGAAACTGTTCTTAAGATGTAATTTATCCATTCATTAGATCGAAAGAAACTGTTCTTGTGATCCAATCTATCCATTCATTAGGCATCCATCTCTACGCTGTGGATAACAGGGTGTGATATGAGTGCGAGAGATTTCTAGTAAATCTCCTCTTGTTTCTTGACGAATACATGATCTCAACCTTCATGTAGATCGATCTACTGAGTTGTAACGGACTTGTGGCACTCGATTCAAAGTTTTTGCAATGATCTCCGGCTAACAGATCAATATTTAAGTACATCAACTAAATCGATATTTAAGTACATCAATTAAACACACTTGGGTGTTTATGCAGAAGAAATTGTGGTGTTTGTGGGTTCAGATTGTTTCATTCTAATTTATTGTCCAAGTACCTTCCTTGTAAGCTGGTATATTCCTTCTCAGACCAGGTTAATGCTCAGCTAGTGGAGTTGCTTGTCTTGTAGAGCTAGATTTGGAAGTTGGAAGCCCTTGAGATTGTGAATGGTTTAATTTGATAAGGAACTATTCAGCAGGTGGAAGCTTTCCTGTTGTTAATATATTCATAGCAGGTGGAAGCTTCCCCCTCTTTACTCTCTTTTTCCCCACTCTCACTGTCCTATGTTGTAGGCTTAGGCCCCACTATCTACATATGGTGCTTTGTCAATAGTTTAGCTCATATTGGGGGGTATGGTCTAAAGTTTGGAAGATTGGAAAAATGTGTCTATGTACATACTAGGAGACATATCTAAAATAAAGTAAAAAGGGGGCATATCTAAAATAAAGTAAAAAGAACACATCCAGCACCACCACAGTTGTTTTCAGAGGGGCTTACATTTCAAAAGCAAAATAAAGTGGAGCTATTCTTAGATGCTCTTTTTATTGTGTCAAGCAGGCAGCTTATGTATGCTTAAAGTGCTGATTTAGGCCTGTCTTAACCCAATATGAAACACAAAATGGGGGATAAGACACATACGATAAATTACTACATAATGAAGGTCAACATTATCGGCAATCTTATTAATAAGTGGCTCAAGTTACACATCACTTTTGCTCCATCTCATAAAGATGTGAGTGAATCATTCATAGATGCATTTGTTGGTGACCACTGCATTAGGAAAGTAGTAAAAATTAAGTGATTGAATGACACAAAGTAGTCTTTGAAAAGATTGAAATCTTTCGTACAACGTGGGATACCTTGAGCATATCAAAACCTTTCATTCAAATCATTGCTCATGGTCTATTGACACCCAAGTGCAATTGATTCGAGAATTTGATTCAAAATAGCAGATTATAATGAAAAAATAAAATTTATATAACTAACCCCAACATAGTTGGTACAACTATTTGTTTGACCAAAACCATTTAAAAAAGCACTCAAATTACATTTG
Source organism: Cinnamomum chago (assembly GCA_038049695.1). Classification (NCBI taxonomy): domain Eukaryota; kingdom Viridiplantae; phylum Streptophyta; class Magnoliopsida; order Laurales; family Lauraceae; genus Cinnamomum; species Cinnamomum chago. The sequence goes on from CP142462.1 coordinate 12,423,876, forward strand.
CCTCATCCGGTGGTAAGTATCACTCTAGTTGAAGAAAAAATTATTTAGAAATAGGTGAACCAACTGTGCATTACATGAAGGTTTTGATCCCTAAAAAGCTGCCTTTATAGTGTTTACTATCAACTTAACCACTTTTTTTGGTCAATCTAATTACGACAGAAGTCCCTCCGCCGAGCATCAATGCTTGCAATAACGTGAGCATCGCATGCCAAAAAACCTAGTGGGACCCAGCTTATAATCCATTCGAGTGGACCATAAAATAAGGACCCCCTGATAGTCACCGATACTGGATTTGGTACCCATCTAAATTGACTGGATTGTTGAATCGACTTGCACTTGTTTTGGATGGTGAAAACCTATCAGCCGTTGATCAAGAGGTTAGGATGATGATTTGATCCTTCGTCATCATAAATAAATATGTTGGGACGGGGCCTAGTTGTAAATGTTGCTAAGATGAAAGAGGATCTTGGTTCCACTTGTGAAGAAAAAGTTAGTTAAATTGTGTATATTTTGCAAATTATACATGAATGTACAAGGTGTTTTTTTTTATTTATAATAATTAAGCCCTGTACTCCATAGTACTCATATTTTTCAATGGAAACTTACATATGTGAATTATAAACATGTATTATAGGGCTACTCTGTGAGAAACTTCTTATACAACATCAAGAAAGGGAATTCATATAAAATCTTATTTACTGAACTTAATTTTGAGGTAATTTGTGTGTTGGGTCTGTGGTCAATTTAGGCCCAGCAGCTAAATGATGAGGGCTTTAAAAAGGATTGGTCCAATCAACCCCAATAACAAACAACACTGCTTACTTCATATTGTCAGCCATCTTATAGAGACCAGAGAAGACCTTGCCAAAAATCCAACCAAGTCCATATCACCAGTGGGCCACCCATGCATAATTAATACGGACATTGAAGAGTTGTACCTAACTATCCATTACCTAGATCATGTGTGACTCATTGTCAATTGACTCTGCCTATTTTGGCTGGGTCATCTATGCAGTGGGGCTCACCTTTTTCATATTCTTGTATATGTCCACATTTTAAGTGTCATCAGTGGGGTCTTTTTTCATCCTGTAATCAACCCAAGGTGGGGACAGATAGGTGGGACATTTCTAATGTTATGTACATATTTGTTCAAAACTAAATAATAACTCCGTTGTAGTCTAGTTGGTCAGGATATTCGGCTCTCACCCGAAAGACCCGGGTTCAAGTCCCGGCAACGGAAAATTTTAATTTTTTGGTATGAGGATTTACTTTCTCATATATTTTACTTTACCTCTTAAAAAACAAATATTACTATTACTTTTTTTTTTAAATAGTCATTTTGGCTGAGTCATTATTTTCTCATATATTTTACTTTACCTCTTAAAATCCCCCAAATATTGATGGATGTGTGAGATAATAATACGACACCAAATATTAGTGCACATGTCACACAAGAAGGTGGATTTTGAGATTTTAAAGTAGCCTGTGCTCACTACAAGAGTTGGAGGAAATTGTATGTACTTATATTAATATGTAAATTGTATAAATAAGGTGAATTCTCACATGACCCACTATCTTGAAGCCTTTTTTGGATTCTGGTTTAGGGTCCTATATTTGGCTAATCTTGCAAGCCTGTTTGTTTGATTTAGAATACATAGGAATTGAATATATATAATGCTCTGTGTATACCATAAATGGCTAAATATGAAGTAGAAAGGTGAATTTTCAAATTAAGCATAAAATAACCTTTTTTATTATGAAAATATAATCAATAGAAGTTAGGAAATAAATACTCAATCACCACCTTAGTAATTCATTATATAGGAAAGTGAAGCTTCGATCTATCTGCAACTCCACTTGAAATTCTTCACCACTCACCTCATGTATCCTTCACCCCAAACTTCTTTAATGACCATTCAGTTGAGTTTATTTCACCGTGAATTCTTGTATATTTGATTTATATGTATTTTAATGCAAACAACCATACCTTTTTTTTTTCTTTTTTTAACAGAAAAAAGGGTTACACGGCAATTGAAAAAGAAAGATCACACATAGCAGTAGGCTGAGTTTTTTTCATTTTTATTTCTTAAATTATGACAACCTCCAAGGAAAATCTTCTGGTCCACATCCAAAACCTTTTCATTACTAGATTTTTCATTCATCTAGGTCGCCTACACAGCTGTGAGCCTTTTATCAAAGATGATGAACCATTTGGACCCCTATCTAAGCTAGAACAGGACAAACCAATCTTGACCAAACTCTCTTTTTCTGAGCTTAGGATTATACATGACGTGGCCCAACCCATGTCTCCAACTGTTGCCATGTCAACAAATTGGAAAGGTGGCCCACCTAACATATGATGCAAACAAACAAACACATATACTTGTTCCTAAAGCCATGCCACAGGGAGTGGAATGTGGATGCTGATTGTTGGATTATAGGCTTCCTACGATCACACTCACCTCTTCTATGTTCTATTCAATTCAGCCATCTTCCTGCAGAATCTCTATCTTGAGAGTGGTGAGCTGCAGCTGCTGAGAGTACTGTGAAGACACGGACAGAATGTGATTTGAGCTCCATGCATGACTGGTAGGTAGGTAGGCAGGCTGGAATCACCTGGCTGGATGGGCCCATGAATGGGCCATGCTGTGGGCCCCACACATCCATCCTGTCAGGCCGAGCCGCGTCGACCGCGAGTGTGCCGGCTCCACGTGGTCGCTTGTGGGGCCCATTGCATGTCACACACATATGCATCATTGTTAGCTTTATTGGCAATAATGCATTGAGTGCCAGGGGGATGTGAAGAAAAGGGTCCCTGTAATGCATAAGCAAATGCTTGCAGACAACCGTTTCCCAACTTTTCAAGCCATCCATCTCTAGCCCCAATTTCCAAGGGATCTGTGTGTGGTTTCTGATGTGTGGAAAGTCCTACCATCGTACACAATCATCCATCCCCCTCCCCCCAACAATCTGGTTACGAAAGTGACAACCCCCCTCCCCTTCAATTGCGACTCCCCGCCAAACCCCTCCTCCTTTCTCTCTCTCTCTCTCTCTCTCTCTCTCTCTCTCTCATCACATCACAGATAGATTCCAAATTCTCATTTTGGGTGGGGTAGGGTAGGGTGGGGTGGGGCCCACTCTTTTATGTCCCGGATGGTCTACCCAGTGGGCCCCACCCTACACTCGCCTCCCTAGTCAAGACAAACCACCACCACCACCACCACCATCGTCCTTGTCACAGTCGTCATCTTGGTCCAAGCCTCTTGCATTTATGTTGGATTTGGTGAACTCTAGTTCCCTACTCCTTCCTATTTACGGCTAAATTCTAGCGTGCTCCACAATATTCCATCATCTTTTAATTTTATCTCAACGAAGGAATTCTTCTTTTCTTGGTTTCTTGTACTTATTTTGGCCGATTCTGATCTTTTAAATATATGGCAATCACACTAGATGACATCCGTTAGATATGATTTGGTGCTAATTATTTCTTCATCTTTTATGTCCATAATATTATTGGGCAATTAAAAATGCAAGGGCTGATGTGGTATGCGTGGCCGACACTCTAACAAGGTGCTAGCCTCATTGTGAGGCCCAATTGAAACCATCGCCCGCCGTGGTTAGAGGTGAGACAAAAATTGTTCCATCATAGATAAGGTGTGGACAAAATGTTATCATTGTAGAATAATGGTTCTCATATATATATATATATAAATATAAATGAGTTTTATTTTGATAAGAACAGTCTACACATAGGTTCAGTGTAAACTAGCTTGTAGAGCCCACTTGGAACCATGTCAATCATGAGAGAGGCTGGAGATGGAAACATCTCAATGAGTTCTAGAGATGGAAAATACATCAACCCCATCACATCATCTTCACACATTGATTTACGATTTCTCAAGTTTCATGGTATCAGAAGGTATCGTTTTTTGAACTTCAATTAAACAATAAATAATTGTTAGATGAGTGTCAAACTTGAACTTGTTACAATTCACAAAGGGTAATGTATAGGAAGGGGATAACTTGATCGTAGGCAAGTCAAGTGGCCCAAAAATTAGAGTGAACCGAACGTTAAGCATTGGGAGTTGTCGTATGGATATTGAGGGAGAATAATTGAATAATCTTTGATAGCAACTCTTTCCAGAAAGATGCTAGGATAAGTATCTATTAATTCATTGAAATATTTGATTGATCATCAATTAATATTCTTTTGTGATCTTTGTTAATCCTAATTGTTTATCCAAAATCATTTTAAAATGAAGAAGCTCACCACACCCCATTGCACAAAAGAAAGGGGGAATTTCACTTCCATAATCAAAGTGTTGCTTTTGTTTTTTCACAATTTCTTTCCAAATCTAATACACATGTGAGTAATATGAGTGGGAAGGAGTTGAACTGTTGCAGTATTTGCACTAACGAAAAGTGGGCCACACAGGAGGAGACTTATGCATGCAAACTGCTTATAGCGTATCATTTCTCGTGGCACAAACATCAGGGGTACTATTGCAAGATGTGATATTGGTGAATAAGAATTGGGGTGTGATTGTGTGAACCACTTGTTGACAAAGTTGATGTCTGGATCAAATCAATCCTCCATGAATATCATGCTCGATCTATTGCATATATATCACCCAAGTTAGATTTGATATTGATTCCATGATTTAGCTTTCACATGCTAATAATAGTTGAAATCAATGTTTTAGGTGATAAAACATCACTTCAATTCAACAGTGAATTTCATTACAATGAAATGGATATCGAAGACTCTTTTAAAATATGATATCAAGTGTCTTTCATTTTGCTTTATGCTTTTCGTCTTACCATGGTTGTTAACATTTTCTTCTTTAATACAATCCTTTGTTACCGATAAAAAAATGTATTTGGCTTTGTCCAAAACCGTTTCTTATCAGCCGATATATACATAAAATCTTGCATTACATCTTGAGGGGAAGTTCCTTACAATCTGTTATTTATTAATCAATTCGACTTGGTTTTTGCCAATTTTTAAAACATAACAATGGACAGAGCCATGCTTAATGTTGGCCAATCTCTAGGATCGTGTTTATCTTGTCAAAGTCTTGGCTTAAATTGGGAGGATGGTTTGTGGCACAGGCACCTCTGTTTATTTGTTCTGTTTTGTTGTTTGATAACGTCCAGACATATTAAAAAAAGGGTCTAGACATGCATGCTTCTGAAATTTTGGAACTTCAAAGCTGACATTATCTCTTAGTGCATGTTGGTCCACATAAATGTTGTGGGTCAATCTATCATTGCATTTTCTATGTTTTACTTGTCTACTTAGAAAAAAGTAGTTCCATATAAGCTCAAGATAATTACCTTACTTTGTCTAAATCATGGGCAACACAAAGGGCAAGTTTGTGCAGCTGTATTTCCGTGGAAACAAAACATGAAAATTGAAAATGCCTTTTCACCATGGCGAAAGTTCCGTGTTCGGTGCATAGGCTTTTCTGTGAAGCAAAAGTGAAAAAATAAATTAAGTTTTTCCCGATTGAGTGGAAAAGCATTTTTGATGGGGATAGGGGGTGGGAATGGGTTTTCCATAAAATATAGAGAAGGTTGTCTGAAAAACCGGTTTTTTACATCAGCGCACAAATGCACGGAAGGGGGAAATGAATTTCCTCGTGTTATGTTTTCTATTGTCCATGCTGTGATCGAGGATGTCAATGGACCTTCAATTATTAAGGTACCCAACCAAAATGGACCTTCTTTTAACACTATGAGTAATAATCAGGTCTGAACTTGAGTAACTGTGTACTCTAGCATAAAATACATATGACGTAAAATCATAATGACATATTTAATTTAGTATAATACGATTTTGATCTCCTTTAAGAGTTGATTGTATAGGTGCCGTGGAAGAGAAAACTGAGAGGTTGTGGCATGAGGACACTGCATCTAAAATGTTAGTTTTCAGTGGAGAATCTCCTCCACTCTAAATAGAGAGATGAGGGCCATGGAGGAAAAGTGTAACTTTTCTATGTATTTTTTTACAAGCACATATCCTTAGGAACTGTGGCTAATTAGACCCTCGTTTGGTTTAGGAACATGGAATAGCCCATTCAAATGAGAAACTGGACTTGGTTCTGCCAAACTTTGCATGCTTTTAGGTGGAACTGGAAAGCAGTTTTCATAATTTGGAGCAGACATTTTCTAAAGGAATGGATTACCATGATGGGTCATCTTTCCCGGATTTACAAAGAAAGACATTCTCTGTATCAATCAATTGACAATGTTTTGAGAAGGATCCCATGTCTCATCATTTATATGTTTATTGACTCTGGAATATTTCCCTATTTTTGCTCATCTTCCTAAAAATGGTACTAGTAACATCAGAAATGTATAATAGTGATAGCTATGGATATCTGAATTATCTAATAGAAACAACCCTTCCAACCCCACATAGAACCTAGTTTCAGATCCTACACAAATTTAGATTGAAGTTTTGTATCCAAATCTGGATCCATATACTTAGATCTGACCCGACTAAAGCCCAAATATATATATATATATATATATGTCGCGGTATAAGTTGAATTAAGCCCATAAGACCTCTTTCCATATTCGGATCCTTTGCTCTTGACGATCCATGTTGGATCCCAATTGAAAATTGGATCCGGTCCTTCAAAAAGAACATTGGCCTGGGTACTGGATCCGGACCCAAGCCGATCCGTTTACAACCTTTTAAGATGCATTGGTGGGGGCTATGGTATGTTTAGATACATGCTCACTTCTGTTAAACCTCTTTATATATCCACCTAATAATGTCAACGACATGGTGGGTCCCACAAGAATAGAGAATCCAATCTCCTGTGGGCCACACATTATGCAATAAACTATAGAGAATCCAAGCTCCTGTGGGCCACACATTATGCAATAAACTATGGCAAAAATTCCATCTCAACATTCCATCACAAGGAAATTGATTGGATGGGTTTTGTGGGTTAGTGAAAGGATACAACTGGGCCAATTGCGTTCACAGAAAAATGAAAATGATTGGATCAATTTAAATATGAAGGAAAATCAGGGTGATTGATACTACTTTAGTCACAGGTTTTAGAGAAGATTGGCTACATTTTATAGCTTTTGATTTTTTCATACTACTTTAATCAATGTCCAAATCAAACTATAATCCGGTTAAACTTTTACACAACTGGAATGTGATGGACTAATTGTGCCTTATTTTCTATAACATTAGTGGATTAATGATCCTATCAATGGTCCCCATCTTTGATGGTCCCTTCTTCAAGTACCATTGTATTAAGTGTTGTGAAGGACCCTCCAATTCCTACTTTGGAGACATGAACTTTATTTCCAACTGTCGTGCCTCCATTGTGGTCCAGACCTTAGAGGAAGGAGGGCTAGCTGTGTTACATTGGACAGTCTACTACGACTATGTATAATTCAATCACCAAACAACTGATAGTTTAATGGCAAGGCAACATATAGATCAAGTTTGGCAATTATCTTCTTTTATTTTCTTCAAGTACCATTGTATTAAGTGTTGAGAAGGACCCTCCAATTCTTATTTTGTACACATGAACTTTATTTCCAACTGTCGTGCCTCCATGGCGGCCGACTTAGAGGAAGGAGGGTTGTGTTAGATTGGTGGAAAGTCTTAGTAGACAAGTACTATTCAAGCACCAAACCACCGATAGTTCAATGGCAAGGCACCTTAGGTCAAGTTTGGCGGTAAATTTTTTTAGAAGTTTGACAATCAAATCCTTCTGGATTGCTAACCAGTTTTGTACAGAAGTCATGGATGTTTAGCAATATAAGTCCCTGAGGATTTGGGTTGGTGGAAATCCCCATTTTTTAGGATTCTTAGTTGGGACCTCGACCCATATATAGGATTTGAAAACCCTCGTTTTTTTGTGGATATACTCATCGATATCAAATTTTCTCAAGCTAGTTAGTTGTACAAATCTTCAGTAAGGAATCCATATTCCAACGACAATGAGGAATTCTCATATTTGTGGATTCCTCATAGCTTTCTTATCCATTAGGAAATGTGCTTAGTCTCATGAGCGAAACTAGGGATTGATTTGTGGTCCTCACTTGGATAGTATCACTCTCCTACCATTGGTGCAGTCGAGACAAAAAAAAGAGAGGAAAAGTACTATTCAAGCAGCTATGATAATGAAATTTGGCTCCAAGAACTGAGGCAATTGCCATATTCAAATGGCTAGAAACAAAGATCTTTAAGGGGGTTTTAGTAGTTTCATATATTTAATAATGAGAAAAAAGAAAAAGTGCTATTCAAGCAACTTTGATAATGAAATATGGATCCGGAAAGTGAGGCAACTTCAGGACCACACCATGCTCGAAAGTTGAATGACTAGAAATGAAGATCATTTTAGGGGCTACAACGTTTTTCTTATATATTTATCAATGGCGGTAGAATTGTGTATAGACTAGAAACGGATCAAAAGGTAGAAGATAATATACTAAGAGTATGTGAAAGACATAGCTATCAAATTTGTTAGTAGTTAGAATCCGTTTTAGATTAATACTCTTTATATCCAACTTCAATTAAATAGATTAATGAGTGTTTGATGTTTTCATCAAAACAAGAGAACTTTCTTTTGATAAGATACATGGTCCCACGCGGCTACTTGGTCCTACTCTATTACAAAGATAAAATTGTCCTTATCACACTGGCTAAAGCACAACTAAGTCATATCATATGGCAAAGCATAAGTTTTAGATTTCCAGAGATAATTCTATATATTTAGTGATAATACAAATGAGCCCTTGCCTTGAATACAATAGTATTTCATGGTATTAGAGCACATTTGGTCCTTCCTATGTGCTTTTCTGTTGAGAACTTTGTCCACCTATTGCTTTCTTCTATCTGTGCCTAGTGCTCTGTTTTGGTGGCTTGTTTCATTCAATCTGCTGCATTTCACTTGGCTACTGAGATTCAATCTGCTGTTAGGGTCCGTTTCTTTATCAGAATTTCAAGAATTCATGTCTATCTGTACGCATTAGATTCTCCAAAAGTGGTCCCCTTTAGGTGGAATTCGAAATCCCTCTTTTTTATGGAGGATTTGAAATTCCAACAAATGGTATAAATAGTGGAATTCTAAGGATTCCAAAAGATTTGTTTTCTGCCCCATTGTCTGCTACCTAACGTGCTTTGGACTCTGTTGATTGGTTGGCACTCCATCAGATTTGTGCGCTCTAATATCTAGTGCCATCTCTCTTGTTCTTGAATATTTCAATCTTGCTTTCTTCAACTATTGTTACGGGACTCAACATCTCATCTCTTGTCAGGAACTATTCCTATTTCAAATACTGCTAGTTTAGTTTTGATCAAATTGGACCGTGAAAACTACTTGCTATGGAAGAGTCACTTCGTCCCTATTCTTCGCACTAAGAAATTGCTAAATTATGTTGAAGTTTCGGCTGAATGCAATTCTTTTTTTCTCCTTGATAAAGATGGTAAGATAACCACAACAATCAACACCACATTTGAGCTTTGGGTTGAACAAGATCCTCTTGTTCTGTTGTGGATAAATGCAACTCTCATGACCCCCATTCTTTAGAGGGTCATTGGCCTTCAGTCTGTGTCACGTCCCAAGATCCGATAACATGGATCCGAACATGATGCGAGATGACACAGTCATCTAAGGCCACTCAATTGTTCAAATAGTGGGCCAATTTTTTTTTTTTTTTTTTTTTATAAACAATAATCATGCGTAAACCACATTGTCCATTCATATATCAGGTAAGCCAAGATCATAACCATATATAACAATCCAACAATTATTACATCAAATAAACTAAGCATGGATATTAATTAAATACATCAATCCCAAAATAAACTAATAAAGTTTTAAACTTAATGTCTTAAATTCTCATAAATTAAATATCTTCATTTTGACTATCTAGAATGGCATCATCATAGTCACACTGTGGCATTTGCTCAAAGTCCTCATCACCCTCAATCCCTTGGTCCTACACATCTTCGCCTAACGTGATCTCAACAACCAACAGAGGAGGAGGATGGAGAGCTTTTGAACGATTATGATCTTACTATTTTCTATCATACAGGCAAGGCCAATGTGGTTGCGGATGCTCTTAGTTGAAAGGCAGCTATAATATCTTAGATGATGATTGAGGAGCACAGGTTGATGGAGAAATTTGGGGAGTTGACCTTAAGCATTGAGTAGTAGGGTGAGCGGGCATTTGTGGCTAGAATGTTTGTGCAACCTACACTCATTGACAAGATCAAGGAGAGCCAAAGTAGTGACCTAGAGTTGGTCAAGATCATGGCAGTAGTTGATGATAGATCAGAGTTTTCCTTAGAGGGAGGTGTACTCTATTGTCAAGGGCGTTTGTGTGTGCCGAATGATCCTGAGCTTAAAAATGAAATTCTTTTGGAGGCACACCATGCAAACGATGTGGTGCACCTAGGGAGCACTAAGATGTATCATGATTTGAAGATGCACTTTTGGTGGATAAATATGAAACGCGAGATAGCAAAGTTTGTTTCTTAGTGTCTAGTGTGCCAACAAGTTAAGGCCATCTTGGGGCGTGACAGTTTGGTATCAGAGGCAAGTTTTGACTATTTTGAGTGTGGGTCCTTGCCATGGCTTGGTGCAAGTGGGCGGGCCAAGAGGGTTAGTAGGCTATAGAGACTGGCAGGCTACTGCACAAGGATATGCAGCCTTAAGGGGGGTGGATTGTGATGCCCCGGAGTCTCACATCAACTATAGAAAGGAAAGTGAATGAGATTATAAGTAGAGCTTATACTCTTACCTTGTATGAGGCCTTGGTGTGTTGAGGCCCACATGAAATAAAACTATGAGGCCCGTGGTGCCTGGTTTCAGAGCTAGTGGTTAGGTATTTATTCCCACCCACATTCCCAAGGTTTGATCCCTTGTGTCCTATTTTTCTAATAATAAAAATACAACAGAAAATTAGAATGGAAAAGAAAGAGTCCACTTCGAGGGGGACAGAAACCTCCTAAAGGTTCAATTCGAAGAGATCTACAACTCCTAAGATAAGAGGAAAGCCTTGTTCCTTTAAAATTATACTTCATTCATATATTCAACCATATGGCATCTACAAGTATTTATAGATATTTCACAACTGTTTTTTTCTTTTTTTGGTAAAATATTTCATAATTGTTAAAACTACTGTAATCCTAAAATAACTCTACCACTAAACCACTACTGTACTAACCCACTAACCACTAACCCACTATCTCTCCACTCTTTCACATACATAAAGCATATTTACATACAATATGGACAATACTATTTTAAATACAATTAAGAATCCTAATAAAACTAATTCCTAAATAAAAAAATTCTAATAAAATATAAAATACTAACAAAAGATGATCGTCAGCCCTAAGTGCAAGTCCGCGATTGTAGTAAAAACTCGGTGAAGTCCGAGGTCGATCCATAGGGAGTAATTAATCGTGCAAAACCTGTCCTATTGAAAACTAGTTCTAGCCTTAAAAAAAAAAACCTATACAAATCAAATGTCCTACTTTAATTAAAAATTAATTACAACTAAAGAAAAAGAAAAATCCTAATCTAACTACTGCATTCACCATAAGATTTGTCAATCCAACCAATTGCAATAATTATTAAGATGCATAATAATAAAATAAAATAAAATAAAATCATAGAATTAAAAAAATAAATTTTAATTCTAAAACTTTGCAGCGGTTACTTTGCTAAATGCCATCAAGAAAAATCAACACCACCGCACCAAGTGCGCACTGTCACTACACACAAAAACTCGATGTTGACCCATTGGTGAAGACCAAGACCCTATAAACTTGATATATTAATGAAAGACCCATTACAAGCAAATAACCTTTAGAAAATTATTTGAATTAAAATAAAGTGCATCCAACCTTACCCTAGACACATGAAACACTAAACGGAGGAGAGAGACTTGCGGTCTTGAATGGCGATCCAACCGGCTCTTGTTTTGCGATCTGAAATCCAAGCAAAGGAAGATGATGAATAGCTGGTCCAATGGTAGAGCGACGATAGCAATGACGGCAGCGTGACAATGGCGTAAAAATCCAAGTGGTGGTGTGCCTCAGGGAATGCCTTGGATGAAATATTGATGGAAGAATGAGAGATGGAGAAAAATTTAATGGAAAAGGGGAAAAATAATGTTGCTGGTCGTCCAAGAGGAGGGGGGAGAGTTGGAATTCACGTGCAGCCCCTTATAGCTCTTTTTTATACAAGCTTGATGACTTTATACAAGTTTGATGACTTGGGTTGCAAGATTTTGGTTTTGGTAAGGATTAGTAGTGTGGGGTCCAATTTGGATCAGGATTAGGAGGGCTGAGATTGAACAATCTTGGGATCTTCTTATTGATTGGCTTGCCACCAAAAGTCCTTCTCAATTTAAACTTCTCCTTGTAACTTACTTCTCTTGAGGTCTCACTTACTTGGGTAAGAAACCATTCAAATCTGAAATTTCAGATTTGAAACAAATCTTGGATGCATGTGGTCCCCTATCCATCTTGGATGTGTAAATGCTTTGGATAGAGGTGTTGGACGTGTAAAATCTTGGGATGGAGTTGTTGGACGTGCAACACTTTGGAAAAATCTTGGGTTGCAAACTTTGAAAATTTGGAATGTAGAGTGTTTAAGGAAACTTGCACTCTTTGGATTTATCTTCCAACTTGGATTGCTTGGCTAGAAAGAATTATATATATTAAAGCAAAGGAGGAGGTGGGCTGTGGGGGTGCCACCTCAGCACCCAATTATTCTCCTTTAAGAAAAATACTTATAAAATCACAGAGACCTTTGGATTTAATGTGGGCCTCTCCAAATCTCCTCCTTAAATCTCTCTATTTGAATTATCCTATCCAAGTTCCTTCCCTAAATCTCTCCATCTCATTCCTTTTTTATCTTTATCTTTCCTCACGTCTTTATCTTTCCTCTCATTTCTCCTAATTTATCTTTTCAAATTTCAAAATGGACTTTCTAAAGAGGGTAGCAATAATTAGGACATTAGAATGTCAATCTCCATATCTCCATGGGATCTCCATACATGGGCCTTCCATCTTTAACAAGTGATCGATCTTCCAAGTCCAACTACAATTTATCAGCTAGAAACGTTTTACTAAACAGCTAGAAATGTCCGACTACAATTCATTAGCTAGAAATGTCAAACTACACTCCAGAGAAATGTTTGCTACAACTAAACAGGAGCCTACATCTAGCCCTCATGTGAGACTCGCTAACATGCATGATGTGGTAGTTCACTTGTCAAGTGATCAATGGGCCATCATAGGCGAAACTTAAATGGTAAATTAACATCAACCAACAGTCCAAAATCAATTGAAATAATACATGGGCCCTTATTACCGGTGGACAGTCTAGGTTATCTCAAAGTCGGGTAACACCGTTGTAAGGTTTGAAGGTAATAGACATTTGAGTGAGGGATGACACCAAGAGTCCATCAAAATCAAGAGTTGGGGACCACTTTGATCTCCCGATTGATAGATACCTTTAAAAGGCACCACCATCCAGTTTGTCCCATCAAACCAACGGCACGGATGATGGCACATCCAACAAAAGAGACCAACCAATATGGAGTTGTATCAAGACCATTAGTTTCATGATATAGACCGTTAATTATAAGGTGGAATCCAACGTTCAATGAACATAAAATAATGGACTCCGATGATCAATTATATTTGGTATTAAAGTGCATATTAAGAATACATTTCATTTCTAATTATATATACATAAAATAGTATAAGGGTTGATATGAGACCTGCCTTTAATAATTGTTGTAGATGATGCCACCTTTAAACACATCGTGATGCACCTTAAAGAATTATGATAAGAGGCCCACTTTTAAATATGACATCATGTGACTAACCAATACTCTTTGGAACACCACATCAACAAAGGCCTATTGTCCAAATGTTCAATTGGACACACCTTTAGATATTTGGATATCAGCCTATCTTTAGATGATACATCATGTGACCCCACTAAAGATCCTCGAAATGACACATCAGCAAGGTCCCATTGTCCAATTGGACACACCTTGAAGGAATTAGGATATGAGGCCCATGTTAGATGTTACATCATGTGACCCCACCAACTTATTTTTTTTTCTTTTTTTATTAAAGTTATATATATATAATAAATATAAACTACTTATTTATTTATGTAAAATCTATTCTTTTCCAATAATATCTCATAAAAGAATTACATATTTCATTATATTTTTTTAGCCCGGACACCATACCTCTCCATTTAATTTTGTAAGCCGATGCTTATTGGGTCCACCCTTGGTCCACCCGAATGGACCAAACACACGACCTCCATAAATTGCACTTGTCCACTAGCTTTTGGTCAGATCCGGATTTACTGGACCATTGGATCGACCGTGTACCGATCCGAATAGATTGTTGACCATTAAACTTTTGGGGCTAGATGGAGATAGTAGAAACCACGGTTGAGACTAATTTTTTTGCAAAGAGAAGGGTCCTAAGGAGTCCTTGAAATCCCCCCACCACCACCCCCATGTATGTCACCAGGTGGGCCCCACCACAAACTTGAGCTTACCTTAATCTAAGCTTTAGTTTAGGAGAGCTGCCCCTATATAGACATACATTCATACTTGTGTAATGGCAAATGCTTTTAAATTCAAGAAGTCGTTATGTTATATAAGTTTATTTCATTTTATATTTATTTTCATTACATGTTAAAAGATTCTAATATTCAACAATAATAAATTTCTTTCTTTTAGGCTTATTTTATCTTAATAATATTTTAAAATAATTCTTAAAATTTTAATATATTTTTATTTTTGGCCCATGATTAGCACGGGCGTTTGTTGCTAGTCTTGAGTTATTTTAAACTTCTTCATGGCTTGAGAATCTCTTAACATGGGCCCACTTTCTCTCTTGAAAAGATCCCTTCAAATCTGAAATTAATTTTAAACATGGAATAGAAGTAGGCCCCACTTGAAAATATGCAATCTTTGAACTCCACACCATGCATGGACGTCCTGTCCTTGGCTTGATTTTTCTTTTGTAATTTTTTTTTCTTTTTTGTTTGGCCTGAATTGAATCTTAGCCATCTATCATGACATGTAAGCAATATTTGCTGGAGAGTAGAGAGGGACACCTCACATCACATGGCCACAAATTTGGAACTTATCTTCAAAAGATTAAATCTGATTTTTTTTCTTGCATATGAGAGCGGACCCTGCAATGGCTGCCCCTACCTTGGAATTTATGCCAAATGTAGATGGGTCCCATGGTGCATTTGCTACATCAATTCTCTTCCGTGGGCCTCAAGAAATTAATTTTCCCTACAAAAATATAAATAATATAATCAATGATCAAATAATTATCTATTTATGTAGGAAAAGAACATTGCAAGACGCGGGCCCAATTCATACTAAATGGATGCATAAAATGTCACAATTTTGTCAGTTTTTCCTTAATTAAATCAATGGTGCAAAGACAGTTCATCATTTCATGTGTGAATAAAAAGTAATGAGAAATATATGACTTTCAATGCCAAGAAATAGAAAAATTCATGATTTTATGTGAAAATGCGATTTTTCAATGAATTTTGACTCGAATTCAAACTTTGATGCTCACAAACATTAATCATGATTTCTTTACTAAAATTGTGCATGATTTGAAGATTAAGTCCTTAATTACTCTAAAATGATGATGAAATTATGTATTTTTAAGGACTTATTAAAAAACCGTTAATTATCTAATAGGTACGTATCGGTTTCTCACCCACATTCCCAAGGTTCGATCCCCTTCGTCTTGTCTCCGGCCTCCTTGTGTAGGTGGTCTTCTCCCCATCATATGTTTGGGTACACTCCTACGCCTAGTAGGTCTCTAATGGTGGTTAGCACAAGAAAAAAAAAATGATATTATCCGACAATCGAAAACCATTTATGAAAATAAAGAAATATTCTCACCATATGTTTTTTTTTTCCTAATAATCTTTTAGAATTATTTACGTTTTATATATAATGGCATCTTGTGTGTATTTTCATTAATTTATGTTTTTAATTTCTTAAATTTTCCACTAATAACCTGCGAGGACCCAAAAGTTTGAAAAACTCCTTGTATTAACTCTGCCATTAATAACCCATCAACATTATGTAATAGCTTCAAATGTACTTACAGTCACATTTTCAAGCAATTGAATACAATCACATGAATTGCAATTTAGCAAAAAAGAGAGAAGAGAACAGCTCTAAGAGAGCTAGCAAGTTGACACCTGTTTATGTTTTGTGATGATTGCACAACAGTGGGGCCCAACATGAGAGCAACCTACTCCCAAAATCAAACCCATTAATTATAGGGTCCTAGGAAACAAATTTTATTGCATTAAATGCGGATCATTTATCCCAGTATATTACTTGATAGCCGATCTGTTTTCCTTAAATCCAGACAGGGTCATATATAGCAACTGCATTATTCTTGGGAAAAGATTTTCACCTTCCACAAAGTCGTGGAAATACACATATTTTTAGGGCAATTAGAGATCCTTATTTTTGAGGATTCTCATGTCTTGACTTTAGGGGCGCAAACGGGTTGATTCGGGGCTGGAATAAGGTTGGACCTAGAATTGAAATTGTTTTGTAAAAGCGGTTTGTTTTTCGACCTGATTTTCTGGTTCCGATTTGAGAATTGGGTCCGATTATGGAACTGATTCCTACTTTGTGTATATTATACATATATCTTTCAACAAAAAAAAAATAAAATAAAAAGAAAAGAGTATCATTCAACCCAATAATAGCGCATCAAGTCTATCTTCCACAGCTGATAAATCTCAACATCTTGAAAACTAATATATAGGTTCTTATATGAAGTTTATGATGTTAGCCTATACAAATTTAAAAAACCATATCTTAAAAATTCACATCCAGTAGTTGGCTTCGGGTCCACGGGTTGAAACCTATATTTATATGAAACCGGACCTGTTTATGAATTAGAACCTAAAATAAGTTCTAAATACAGTTTTTTTTTCTCTCTTTACGAGTTGGAACTTTTTGCTAATTAGTGAATTGGATATTCATTTGCATGCTACTTTTTTTTTTTTTTGCTAAATTGCAAATTGAATTAAGAAAGAGGGCAAAGAGAACAGCCAAACAGCAACAAAGCAGAAAAGAAAAGAAAGACAACAAAAGAAAGAAACAACAACACACTAATTCAACCCCTGAGGAGGTTGATTACAAAGAATAAAGAAAGAGTTGATTACAAAGAATTGGATATTCATTTGCATGCTACTTGACAACCATAGGATGTGAACCCTTAGTTGAAACTTGAAAGGAGAGGATATGAAATTCTCAAATATGCAAATCCCTCACTTAATTGCCAGACGTGACATATGGAATCCTCATTTATACAAATTCAAGTGAGTAAAGCCCTTTTCTAAGAGCACTGTGTTACCAAATTTGATCTAAGATTTTTCAGAAAGTTCGTATCGAAGGTGGGACTTTCCGGATGAATGGCTCATATCTCATACAAGCATGCTTGTTAATGATGGAGAGTCTTCTCTATATGAGCGAACTGCCATTGAAGTCCATCTCTTTGGGCTCCACTTGGGCCTGCATTTGATATGTGAAAATCCTTTCACAATCTTATCCCCCGATGATCACAATCTTATCCCCCGATGATCTGCAATCATGCCCAATTTTATGTGCATAAAATGTTTACGTTAGATTGAATTATATATAGATTAAAAGGCCGTTAAACTTTTAGATTGTTAAATCAACAACTAAGATATTTTTTAATGAGACTGATTTCTTATGACCCTTATTCATAAAGAGACCCTTATATTCATCCCACTCCCAATGATGAAAATGAAATCAAGTGAGCCCCACGACCACAAGATGGACCACATATACACAGTAATGAGGTGAAAAATATTCTGTTAATGATACTTTACATAAGAAGCATTTAGACAGAGATGTGTGGGAAGGAAGTAATGAGGTACATTTAAGAATAATTGATATATAAACCAACAAGAGCTTTTATTAGGGCAAGGAAATAAATCAAATCCAGGACACTTGGGAACATGAGAAAAAAAATGATTAGTTGAAGGAAATAAGGAGAGAAGGAAGCGTGACTCTTTCTACCATCAGACCACCAAACATTATCCCCTGCAAAGAGGAACCCTAGCAGTTTACAATTATACAATGCAATAATTGGAATTTATTCCCAAAAGGGACTATCACAATCTGTTACATGTTCCACAGGTTCACACCCACAAAAGGGGCAAAGTTTATACACCCACCTAAGTTTTCTGCTCCTTCACTCTTTGGGTCAATAGGTCAGATAGTGGGTCCCACCTAAATGACCAATCAAACTCAATCACACTCACTATTCATTTTCATTTTGTGAGTTGGCACTTGGCCAAATTTTCAACTAGGCCGGACCACTATTTATCAAAATTGTTACATTCTAGAACCATTAGACTCTGCCGATCCATCTCTGCCTTGTCTTGATGGTTTAAACTGTCGATTTAGACATTAGCCCACTTAGGATATGAGTGTGAGATATGACACCAACAAAGAACCATTAGACTTTGAAGCCATCAATTAAGGTCTATGATCATCGGATCGAATTGATATTTGGTCCACCTTAAATTGAGGATTGATTTCATACGATCGACTCGGAAAGGGGAATTTTGCATTTTAATTATTATTATTAATGCCCTTGTGGGTTTTGTGAATGTGCCCCCAGGGTTCTGTGATAGATGGGTATCCTTGTAACTTTAGCATCTCCGTAAATAGGATATGCACCTTTATGTGTAAGAGACGAAAATGTCACTTTATATATGATAATTTCCTTGTTAGGCCGATGTCGCTTTCTGAAAGTACATGGCTAATTTATACTTTTATATTGTATATTGTATGTGTGTGAAGATTTTTTCTCCACATCCAAAAGGAGCTTTTGCTTTTTAACTATAATGGGAGTACTGTTACTTTTTGAAGAAATTTATTTTCACTTGTGATTGCTATCCGTGGAAATTCACGGAGAAGTTTGAGATTTTTTCCAGTTGAGAGAATCCCAAAATTCCCAAAATTAGGAGCTAATTCTATCCTTGGCATTGTTAAAGATTGTGAGTGGAGAGGAGAGATGGGTTGGTGAGTAGAGTCTTAAAATGGTATCCGATTGGTTGATTATTCGGACGTTCAACTAGCAAAAAAATTAGATTTTGAGTCTATTTTAGGTTTTAATTTATAAACGGATCTGGTTGTGAAACCCAATTTAGATTTCGAGTGATAAACAAGTCTTATTCTTAATTTATATAGGTTCTAACATGTGGACTCGGGACCAGCATATGAGTGTTTGATATTGTAAATTGTAGCTCAAAATTAATTTTCTTTGGACATTTTTATGTATAATTCTGTAGGTAGTGGACTTGATGCTTCATTATATGTTGAATGATATACTTATTTTAAGAAAAAAATAAAAATAAAGAGAAATTATTATCGATTTTGGAACTAGATTCTGGTCCTCTAAGCAGACTCGGTTTTAGAAACGGATCTGGCTTTTCCCATTAGAATCGGGTCTGGGACCAACAAAATAAGTCTGAGTCAGAACTTTACCCGAATCTAAACCCGAAACGGGTTTAGGTTTGGGTGCAGTATGATCTCGACCCGAAGTCGCCCCCGTTTGCAACTGTACTGGTGAGGATATTTGGGAGATGTCATGCCGGTAATGATATCGTTACGAGGGTAATTATGTTAAAAAAAGTACGACATCCCAATCTGTCTATTTCTAGATCAATCGTCGAATTTGGGTTTAAGTAAGAGTAAATTTTTTCCCCGTAAAAATCCCTAATTTTGAAGGACATTTTCTCCAATTGTCGGTATCAAAATCAGCAATTCCCTCAAATTCGTACCAACAAACATGATTTAATTCTATAGTTTGTGAAAGAAATTTGAAATTCTATAATAAATAACCCCAAAACTTACTTAGGGTCGACAAACTTCCAACATCCCAAGTACCCATCAGAAATATTCGCCGCAAAACACGCAGTTAAAAAAATGATAATTTTAATGTTTCATCTTATCATGAGGGGCCTAACCAACTTGGGCACTCCATTGATTCAATCAAATAGAATATTCATGTAAAAATAAACCAATATAGACTGAGGTTTTTTTTAACTTCTCCAACTTGCTGAGTTGCTCAAAATTTTTGATTAACCCCCAACAAATCTAATCACATTTACTGTTGAGTCCAGCTGAGTTGTAAAAAGTGTAACAGATCATTTCCTTTGTTGCTGATTTTAGCCAACATATATGGCATTGTGTGAAAAAGCAGTGCCAAACACCACCAAAAAGCTTCACCCTTTGCTGAAATGGAACAGGCCTCTATGATTGGATCTTTTTTTTTTCTTTTATGCTACTCATGGCAATGGATGTTCTGATTGCTATCTGCATATATTCTCAACGTTATCGTCACATTCATGGGTTTGCCAACAAATTTCTTTTGTCTTTATACAAGTGGTGCCAAAAATAATTTCGTGGGCCTTTCTTCCTATTTTTGATTACCTATTTTTCTGGTGAACCCATTTCCCAACTAAGCTCAAACTTTGCCTCATTAGTTGGTTGTATATACATTGCTTATGACCCCCAAAATCTTTTTTTTTTTTTTTTTTCCTTTTAAATGTGGTTGTTTGTGATGATTGTGGTTATAATTTAGCTCCACTAATTGAGAAATTGATAATTAAGCTCAACTAGATGTATTTTCTTAAAAAAAATAAAAAATTAGTGGGGTCCCACGGCAAAGCGGGGGCAGTAAAAAAGGATTAATTACAAATGACCCACATTTCAAATTTATTTGATGATCACAACCACCTGATCATGAATTGGGAGTAGCCATTTCTAGTTTACAGACCCCTCATGAGATGAGATGGTCATGATCATGTGAAATCAAAGGTAATTAATTAACATTGGAAGGTAAATGTAAAGAGTGATCTTTCTATCCAGGCATTGATCATACATGAAAGAGGCTGGAGTGGGCCCAAGGAGTGGAATTGTACTAGAATTGTGGTACCCCACTAATTGGAGTTGATGATTTGTCCATTTAGATTAGGCCACGTAAGGCGTCTAATCTATGTCATTAGACCAGTAGATGTGTTGGAAATAGAAAGCTTGCGCCCATGGTTTTCTCAAGACCTTCCACATCACATTGCATAAGCACTTATTAGGCCCCCCTCCCTCACTTGTTGCCAGGGTTTCTTACCTGTAAACTTCGACTGATGGAAGGGACCAATAAAAGTGGTCCAATCACGACCTTGCAAGGAACTCTTTCTATATAAATATTCCAAAGTTTCAAACCGTGACAAAGGAGATTAAGCTTTTCCACATTTCCTTGATTGCTTTTGCTATTATCCAACAACAATCTCTGTCTAGATTAGTTAGTACTTCAACTGAATCCTCTCCATTCTCTTTTCTTTTGTTGGATTTCCAACCACTACCAACAAACATGGGCTTAAGAAACATAGAGGCCACACTGCCCCCAGGATTTCGGTTCTACCCCAGAGATGAGGAGTTGGTCTGCCACTACCTCTACAAAAGAGTTGCCAATGAGATGCCCTCTTTGGATACTATGGTTGAGGTTGACTTGCACACTTGTGAGCCATGGCAGCTACCAGGTGAATGAATCTTCCTTTTACATGTTTAGTCATATCTTATTTCAATTCATTCATTTCTAGACAAATATTGGTTGATCAAAAGCAAGCTTCTAATCAACCATAAAGCATGTTGGGACTGTTCTTTTGACAGATTAAAAGCTAGAACATGTTTTGTTTGTTGAGAAATGAATCATTCATGTGGAGTTGTTCAAACTTCAAAGCTTTTGACAGATGTTATCACCATTTTTCTTGGTTTTCAGCAGAAGGATGGTCTGGTAATAATTCACTTCATTTCCTTTGCCATGCATGTTTTATTAGTCACTATAGGTGATCATTTCATGGGAATTCCTGAGATTTCCATTTGGATGGAAATGCCTGTGAAAGAAAATAGTATTACATTTCGTTCTGATGTGTTGGAAGCTTTTCAAACGTTTTTTTTTTTTTTTTTCTTCTTCTTCTTCTTTTGAAATGGGTTCAGATGCTGCTATGCTTGGAGCCAATGAGTGGTACTTCTTCAGCTTCCGAGACCGGAAATATGCAACTGGAGTGCGTGCGAATCGAGCGACTAAGTCTGGTTACTGGAAAGCCACAGGAAAAGATCGTCCGGTGATCGACCCCACCACACAAGCTATCGTTGGGATGAGGAAGACACTGGTCTTTTATCTAGAAAGAGCTCCAAATGGGAAAAAGACTGGTTGGGTCATGCATGAATTTCGCCTTGAGTCCCCTCATACTCCTCCCAAGGTTTCTATTACTTCCTCATGTGAAAATTTTACACACACACGCAATGGTTTTCCATTTCCTTGAAGCCAAGTAGTTGGTATAAGTTTCAAAAAAAGCAATTGAGTGTTAAGCACCACCTAAATAGTTCTCCACGAGTATATACAGTTCTTACATGTGCCTAGTAATTAAAGTTTGTTGTTTTTATTGTCATTATTATCATTTTCTTGTAACTTAATTAGGGGCACTGTTACCAACTTTTTATACTTGTTTTAGTACTTAAGCTTTGTTTGATAAGATTCTCCGCCTTGCTAATCTTGTTGGGTGGATTAACAGGAAGATTGGGTGCTATGTAGAGTTTTTCACAAAAGGAAGAAAGAGCCCTCCACTCAATATAGGCTTGAAGTCGAACAAGAAACGATTGGTTGCTCATCTGCAAATATGGGGTCATGTACTCATCCCATATACCAAAGCATGCCATATAATAAGCAAATGGTCTCATACTCAAATGAACCCCACCAAGAAGAAAGCAACAGCCCTCCAAACACCATGCTAAACTTGGCAGTGTTGCACTACAACTTTCTGGAGGATACACCCATGATTGGAATGAATGGTAGAGGAGGGGATGAGTATGGGTTTCTGTATGATTTGGGTTTGGATGATGATGAGAACATGGGGGATGGAGAGCCACTTGATCTGGGGGAAACGATCTTGGACAATGGAAGGGAGAAGGGGTTTCCTTAGGCTGTGGGCTTGGGAAGTTGGAGCTGTCATTGCCTCATGTTTGAGAATTGAATTATTGGTATGTTTGTCGATTTGTGTTTTGAGTGATGGTGTATGTATCATTTGTGTTGTGCAGATATTTGTTGGGACAAGAAGGTTTTCATGTCAATGTTATATATATTCACATTATTGTACGTTAAAAAAAAATTGTTGGGTCTTGTTTATGAAGCATAAAATGTCACATTTCATTCATTATTCTAACCATATTCTTATTACTCTCTCTCTCTCTCTCATCATATTCTCATTACACCCACACCCACTCACCCTTTATTCTTTATTCTAACAACATTCTCTCTCTCTCTCTCTCTCTCTCTCTAAGTTAAGCATTTCAGATTAAAATACTATACCTATTATTTATGAGTTGTCTAAATTTAATTTTTGTTTCTTTGTGGAGCACTCCAAACATTCCATCCAATGATTGATAGAATTCTACACGTCATCCAATCTGTATCAAATGCATTTAAGAACAAGCATCCAATTCTGCTCAAAATGATCTACACTATTAACCATGATAAAGAATAATTACAGACCCAAATAATGTAATTTTTCTGCACGTTGTCCACAGAGAGAGAGAGAGAGAGAGAGAGAGAGAGAGAGAGAGAGAGAGAGAGAGAGAGAGAGAGAGAGAGAGAGGAGGCTCTCTTCTCTTGCTCTACCTTCTCTAACTACAAAATTACAAAAATGTCACACCCCCTTTCTCTACCACTCAAAGCATCATGTATATGGTCCCTAACAAAAATCTGTCCTATTCTATTGGGCCTAGAACATGCCCCCAACAACCAACTAGGCCCAATAAGTGTGCCTTGATCTGGTTGGGCCATGCAAGCTCATCTGAAGTGGGTCAAGGCTTGGCTTTCTTTTCCAATGCTCTAGAATAGTGTGACCCAACTAGATACCTCTATATGGATTATTCAGAATATTCGTGAGTGAAATTGTGTAAGAAATGAGCCAATAAGGGTGCCATGACATGGTGGGGCCATGTGGGCTTCTGTGGAGTACTTTATGGCTCGGCATTCTTCACCAATGTTATTGCATGTTTAAGGTGATCCCACCAGACAACTCTTTATGATTATGTACTGAATATTCCATGGAAATAGTTAGCTCATCCAGTATGAGAAGTAATGATACTTTTTTTTTAATCTATATATATATGAAGATAGAATGAATCTTTGAAGATAGTATGATATATTTGTTTATGAATATTTATGGCAATCTATCCATGAAATACATATGATACATATAGTAGGACGAATCTTTGAAGATAGTATGATATTTTTTATGAATATATATTGTAATCTATCCATGAAATAGATATGATACATATAGTAGGACCATGGCTAAGCCAGTTTAACAATTTTGACATCAAAGCCGGGCCCTAGTTTTATATTTGTTGGGCTTAACTGCTTAGGTCCGACCTTATGTCATGGACCTTAAAAACGTGGCCACGCATGGCCAAGAGTGGGTCCGATTTAAATGGATGACGGGCTAACTACGCACATAGCATGTTTCTTTACCAAAACTCTAAGAATTCATGACTAAGGAGGATTTCAAGTTCTTCAAAAATTGTCCCCATTGGTGGAATTCCAAATCCCTTCTCTTGAAGGGGAATTTGACATTCCAATAAAAATGCACTGGGAGTGGAATTTCAGAAACTTCAAAAGATCATTTGAGACCTATTAAGTGGACCAGATTTGAAACTCTGGTGAAAGAAACATGGCATTTCAAATGCGATGGGACAAGATGTCCGAAAAAAACCCAACATATTAAATTTTTGTAAGGAATTCTAGTAAAAAAAAAAACAGGCCATAATATATTTGAAAAGGCTATGGGGGATTTTGTTTTGCAAGAATCCTAGCTGTAGCTTGTTAGTAGTTGTTTCCTAATATTTGAATTTTTTTATTTCCGAATTTTTGAAACTCGGCATTATGGATTGGTTATTTGGGGTTATTGAATTCTCTGAATTCCATCTTCCTTTTATAAGAACCCATGATCTAGTTGAGGGATAACATTTGAAGAATTTAAATATCTCTCAACAGAAATTCTTATATATCCTATAAACAAATAAACCTGTTTGGTTTGTTTTACAGAATGCATAAACCTGGATTCCCATATCAACATCCGAAGTCACTTTTCCAAGATCACCTGTTGCACCAATCAGTTGCGTACAGTCGAGTTTAAGTGCTACACAAATGGTTTACCGCCCCCCCCCCGCCCCCCCCCCCAAAAAAAGAAGAGATTTTAGACAAATGAGTTCCAATTTTGTATGACAAGGTAGTAGTACTATTTGAATTTGCAGGATATTCAGTTTCCTTGAGCCTTTAGAGTTCAACTATGCTGGGCTAAGAGAACCAGAAGATCTTTATTTTCTTTTTTTTGTTAGAAGATCCAGAATAGGATGACAATAGTTCTTTTACTTTTTGGGACGATGTCTAATCATGTTTCTTTATGATTTTGTTAAACGATGTCTATTCATGTTTTGTTCTAGTTAGAAGATGTCTATTCAGGTTAGAATCAGGAATAAAGCCTCAGTGGCCAATTCAGGAACCTATTGGTATTCATTTGTAGTTAAGGTGACTGTGAGGCACACAATATTGGTCAGGAACGCTACCTTAAATTACATGTAGATCTGTGTGTATGTATGTCTATACTTTGGCAAGCTTTTTCATTCTAGAGGCAGACATATATAAGAGTTCAAATCTTAATCATCCCTAGCTAGAGAAAGAGTTGGCTCCAAGTACATGTATTTGTTGGAATTCGATTAAATAAGGAGCATTTTCAATAAAAATGCCACATGATTGAAAGAAGTTACTCTTGCTTCTTCATCTTTTCTTTTTCTTTTTTCTTTTTTCATTTAAACAAGGAAGCAGTTAAAAGAAAATAGACACAATGCAACTAAAGAGAAATTTGACCTGCCCAAAAATTTTTACTTGTATTTTTCGGGTAATGATGTATATTTTGGGGAAGTATATATGGGCTGCTAACACCTCCAACTGAAATACAATCATTTCATCAATAATCCATCAATTGTGAAGTGAATAGTCTTCAATGTGATGACCCAATTAAGATGGGTTTCACATGTACAATGTTCGTTTTTATAGATCCACCTAAATGTATGACAATGAAGGAAAAGGGGGGGATAGATAAGTTGGCATGCATGTGCACTTGTGTGTTGTCAATATCAATCCAATTGAGAACAACATCGTACCTTGGCAAGATGCATCAGATTTCACCTCGCTGTCCAGGGATTGACTCCTAGGCATACCATCTTCCCTCACTTGAGGTCTGTCTCACAACACCCGAGTTCTCCTCCCCTCATCCAAGGACTCACTTACCTCACCCAAGGCCTCCTTCCCTTACCCCGAGGGCTACTCCCATTGGCGTGAATTCAATGGGGTCCTAGCGCCCTTACCTAGGGTACTAAAAAAGACAATCAATCCAATCATATAATAATCTGAGCTTTACTTCTAGCTCTTTAGAGTTTAATGGCCACATATCGTGCAAATTTCTAGTGAAATAATGCAATAGTCACTTATATCCTACTTGAAAGTGGGGAAGGTATTCATCACAGGATTGGATTGATCGTAAATGGGCTACAATATGTAGAAACAAGAGAGGTGCTAGCTCCAACGAAGGGCGTGTTTGTAGGCACAATATTTGTAATTCTCATAAGAAAAATAAGTATCTCTCTAACAATGGCCTGTGGCTTGGTGGTTGATGTGTCTTTCTTCCTTTTTGTTTTGTTGGAAAAAAAAACAGCATTTCATCACTGGAGAGGAGAAAACAAAAGCCAAAGCAGGAACCAAAACAAAAACAAAACAAGAAATCAAACCCGAATGTTCCCATTCCACAAATAGTCTCCCTAAGATTTGTCCCTTCTAATAAGGCCATGGCCAATCGAATTAAGGTCTCTAAAAACATCATATGATTCAAAGTACCCAAACCATGATCCAAGTTTGAATACCCAAAATGATAGGGTATATGCTCTACTCTCTCTCTCCCTTAATAGCCTTAACAACTTCTAAAGTATCCAAACATAATAGGATACTAGAGAAAGCCACTTCTCAAAGAAAGAACGGGGGCTTTCCACAAGTGTGTTTATCATAGCTAGTATCCATTGGTTTCACCTATTGGGCAGCCGAAAATTCATATGTGATGGGCCATAATTTTCAAAACCATGTGCACAACGAATATTGTGGGGACCCATCTCAGCCAGAAAATGGACAGTTAGACAAAGTTCTATCATGAGAAGCTTTTGGTCATCAAATAAAGTTGATGTTTGAGCAGGCTGTAATCTACTCAACACCCTTTCTATCCAGCCATATATCTTCCATGCATGCAAGTGACTACAGTTGGCCCCACTATGCTATAGTTTGCAATACAATTGCACCAACTGATTGGACTCAAATCATTTCTTACAATTTTTTTTTTTACTAATTAGTCTCTCTCTTGCCTTCACTTTATGTGCCACCTATGGCCTTCTAATTTTTTTGGGTTGGATGACACAAA
Source organism: Cinnamomum chago (assembly GCA_038049695.1). Lineage (NCBI taxonomy): Eukaryota > Viridiplantae > Streptophyta > Magnoliopsida > Laurales > Lauraceae > Cinnamomum > Cinnamomum chago. The sequence continues at coordinate 12,451,526 of CP142462.1, forward strand.
CCTGTACACTGATATTCCCCTCCCTCTTTATGGATCAAAGGCGATGAACTTTCTCTAGCCGCCTTCATAGAGCTCTAGTTTTATTGCTTCCAATTTGAGTAGGGTTTGAATTTTGTTTCAAGTTGAGTTTAACCAGGGGAGGGGAATGTTAAAGAATATCTTTACCATGCATGCATGTAGCATTATTCCATGGCCTTACCCACCCCATGTGGGGCCTACATGAGCATGATGCTTTGGTTGTTTTTAACAACCCCATTCACCGGCCAACAATATAATTCCTCTAGGAAGTTTTATTAGAAATAATAGCAAGTTGTTAGAGACAACAAGATAGTAGTTATAGAGAAGGGTTAGTATAAATATTTGAGTTTGAGTTTGAGTTAATCTCTTCCCAATTAATCTCCCTTTTAGAAAATGATGGGACTTGTTGATTAAAAGTTAGTGCAACTTTTATGAGAATGTAGTCCCTCTTGAAATTCAACATGGTGTCCACAGGAGGAGTTAAGCCAGTGTCACAACCCCGTATTCCCGCGGGTGTGAGGGATATTAAAATGCCTCATGTTGAGTTAAGATGGATTTTGACTTATAAGCTCATAGATTTGGACAACTCATTTTTAGTGTGGGACTTATACATGTATTCCTCAAATTGCAAACCCAATTCATTTGGGGACCTTCTAATCGACCTTCTTTAGGGGGTCATAATCGTGGGGCGTTACAATCTCCGCCCCCCCAATTTAGCATGAGATTGTCCGCTTTGGCTCATGTACACGCGCAAGGACTTCGCAGGAGGTCGTCCATCCTAATACTGCTCCCACTTAAGAACGCTATTTTTGGTATTAGGGATCCCACTGTCTCTTGTGCTTTTGCAGTAATCTCACCATCAATTTTTTACTTAAATGAATATAAAGCATCCGCCCTTTTTCACGCATCAGCACCATCTGTTATGCCATAATTTTTATGGCAATGTAGTCCCTCTTGAAATTCAACAAATTTCACCTAGAGCATCCTTATGCATGTTTCTATTTGCGGAGCTTTTCATCCTAACCATTCACATCATTCAACCACCAATATTTATCCACATCAAGCCATTTGTCATTTTCCAACTCTCAAAATAGGAAAAGAGAAGGGTTAAATGTATATCCAAATCTGAAAGCCAGTTAAAAAGCTTATCAAATCAAATTTGAGTTTTCTCTAATAAAAAATAGCACTCAACCTACTTTAAGAATCTTTATGTCTTCTGTATGTAGTGTTCCCCTTGAGGAAAAATTTCCTCCCTCTGCTCTTGATTACCATGATGGTTGGTCATTATGATAATGCAGATCTTCCAACCATAGTCATGTCGACCTCAATATGAATAGGCCAAGTAATGGACCTTCTAGCTGCTTGCTTTATAAGTTACAACTCTCGTTTTTTGTTTTTTTTTACTTTAAAAAAGGTGGTCATCCGAACTGAATGGCTAAGATTTTGTAATCTTATCTGTATTTGAATCTTGTCCATAGAAGATGGCACCCTGGGAATCGAAACAAGGGAGCATTGATCTGTAGCTTTCAGGCTTCAACCTCTCTTGGGACAGGCCTGAGGGCGAGAGACAAACCGATGGTGCTTAAGGAAAAATGGAAGGCAAAAGAAGAAGAAATATTTTCTTCTATCATTCATTGTGCAAGTGATGCTCACCCTAAAACAAAAATTACTGTGGGTGATGTGATGTTCAAGGATTTAGCTAGATTTTCTAAGATAGATGCTATGAAAAGCAAAAAGGAACAAAAAAAAGAAAAAGAAAAAGAAGAGGGACAACCAGGTCTACTTTCAAAGTTTGTGAGGGGCCCTTCTTGACGTGCCAGTAACAGAAATGGAGAAATGCGAGGGTTATTATAATGACTTAGATGGGAGCCCTCAGCTGAGCTTTGGGGCTCTCGTTTATGGTGAGAGCCGGCTCTTGTGGGGCCCACCATGGCCCCCCCAGCTGGGGATGGGACCGGGGGGATCAAAAGGTCTCTTCCCCATGGCCATGTGTATGGTGACGAAGGCTCAAATCGTGATCAGCCCCACTTAACTGATGGCCCATAAGTCTCCACTGTTCAAAACGAGTGCACAATTGATCAATTGGTCTAGTGCATTTTGATGGGTGCCAAACTCCGGAACCCATGACATTCACGTGAGCTCCCGCGTGTAATTGAGGTGAGCTAGGGGCTCCCTACTTAGACAAAGTTTGTGTTAGTGCACGCAAAGCATCTTTCCATTTGTATATGTGTTGTTGTTTGGCGCCCCATTTCATCACAGAAAATCAAAGGAAACAAAAAAATTTCCTCCTGAGAGAGAAAATCATAGCCCAATTGCGTTTCAGATATCCATTTTTGCAGAAGAGGAACACAACATGACACAAACAAGACAGATCAATATTCCAAATTCATCATCCTAGCCCTTGCCTTTTGGGCCTCAAAGTTAAAAATATTTATATTGGCTTCTTTTTATCTTTCTTTCTTTTTTTTTTTTTTTTTGGTTAGAACTGTAGAAGGATTCTTTTTATCTTGATTCAATCTAGTGGTGCATAATGGTCTGATCAATTGAGATGAGCCCCATTAACGTATTAACAGAAATGGTTTTACTGAGGGTTTTAGGCCTTCTTAGAAGGATAAAATAGAGACTCACTTGGTTTCTCTTAAGCATACACTTCAACAGGCAATTTTGATAAGCCTTTTGTTTTATTTTGGTTGGTTTTCATAATAAATAGGTGTTCAAATCCAGTTTCCTATTCCTAAGCAGTTTCCTAGTTTTGTTAGGTAGAGGCTAAGATGCCCAAATACGGCACGGATACCCCATAGATACAGCAAGTACACGGATTTTATATGTAAAAAGTGAAGTATCGGATATGATGTGACACGATACGTAACCCATTTTGAAGTATCCGTGCATCATAGGGTAGAGGAGTTTGGAAATTTCCTAAAAACATATGATTCTCATAGTCCCTAAATAATAATAATAATAATAATAATAATAGCAGCAGTAGTAGCAACAGCTTCTTTGCCAACACACGCATGCAGCATGCAGTCACAAAGATATCCAGGGATCTATCCCTGTAATTGTTAAGTAAATATGAGAGAGAGAGAGAGAGAGAGAGAGAGAGAGAGAGAGCTTTTTTGAAGAAATTCTTGCAAGAGCTAACAGGTTAGAGCTTTGAGGTAAGTCCTCAACAGAAATCATCTTTCTCCATAAAGTTTAGATTATTGGATACAATTCTGCTTTCTGATATGATTCCATATGTTGTCTATTTTGAAGCATTCGTGTGGCACAAGTTGTGGCTTTCTCCTGGTCCTTTTGACTTCAGAGGGCAGGTATCTTTTCTTTTCTGCGGGGCCTTTTGGTTCTTGAGTGAAGTGTAAGCCTCCAGGTTTTTTTACTAGCAATCATAGGTAGCTTTACAAGCAAGTTAAATACAGAAGATTGCTATGATTGAGTTTATAAGATCCAAAAGACAAGCTTCCAAATCCTACTTTATCAGCACAATTTTGTATTATAAACAAGATCATTTGCCTTTTAGTAATTTCTTTTGTTCAATCTAAAAAGTTGGTTAGTTCCTAATTGAATATTTATGGCAATCTGAATACTCTAATGACCGCAGAGAGTTATCTGCAGTTGCCCAAGTGTTGCCAACCTTCAATAATCCAAACCACCCAATATTATGGTTTCTAGCTGTGATTTAGAGTTGGTCTGCATCCGATTAATCATAAGCACAGTACATGATTCACTATATTTGGTTTATTTTTTTCTAAAATAATTTGCGAGTTATTGTCATGATGAACATAAGGACAGTGTACCTAATTCTGATTGGACTCAAATTTGGAAGAAAGTACTTTTCGCGCTCATTTGTTTGCATGAAATTGAGTATTAAATAGGTTCCAACAAAGGATTACAAAGGGGTTATGGGTGAATGGTATAAAGCAGAGATGTAGATGGGACTTTGACTTTTATTAGTGGCTATTCATCTCCCACATCCCGAATCATTTTCTTTTAGAGAAGAGATTATCTGCCAGTTTTTTATATTGACCTTTGTTTCTTCGTTTTTAACCTCTTTTAGTAATGCTAGTCTTAGAATTCCTGAGAAATTAATTCCAAGTAACAAACAGCCATTTAAAGATGTTAGTGAATATTTTAAAGTTTTGGAGGTATTAAGAGAACAAATTCGGAAAAAGAGAAATGATATTTTGGATCCAATATAAATTTGGACGAAGTCCTGGTGGGCAATAAATTCTCCGGATCAGCTCAAGCATACTTACATGTATGGCCTAAATTCAGCTATTAGGGTCTCTATTTCAGGTTCTATTTAGGAGCTAACGTAGTCCATAATCAGGTTTGGATCTTTTTTTATCCTATTGATGATGTTGGATCCCAATCCCATTGTGGAATCTGTGTTGGATTTGGATGCAAAGACAGATCCTACACCTTAAGAGCTTTTTAATCAGATATATTCGACGAGCCAAATCGAGCCAAACCTGGCCTGTTCCCACCCTTAAGTTCTCTGTAATTTGCCAGCAGGGAATTTGGGTTCACTCATGGATGGATGTTTATTAACTCTAATTGGTAAGGAGGAACTCATCTTGTGTTTTCTTTCCTTCTCATACATCCAAAATAACAGATTAATGTTGTCTCAATAAAGGATTTTGAGAAAAAAATTTCACCCCAAGGACTGTTGGATCCCTAGGACTTGGCCCTTGTGAGAAAGGTAAGTAGCTGGAAAGTAAACCTCAACTCATCAACTATTTGTCCTTTCTCAGAGTTCTTACCTCCCTGAAAGAGGACTTTGATGTCTGCCATCAGGCTGGGACAGTATGTTGTACTCTATGCCTAACATATGCTGCCAAAGGAGAAAGAGATTGATCATCTTAAAAGTTATTTCTCACCATTTCTTCTGTATCATTTTGTTCAAGGTTAATGCTTGTGATTCCATTCCAAAGGATTCAACAAGACAAGCCTTCTCTCTAATTAGGTGCTGGACCTACTTGGGCTTGAGTCTTCTCCTTATAAGGATAAACGGGTCCAAGTCCAGGTTCGGGTCCGATATGAACCCTAGATCCTAGGTCTGAGTCCACCCAATGAGAAGTATGGGAGGCCTGAGCCCATCCATTAAAGTCCAAGTCAGATTAAATGCAAAGGAGCAACCCGAATTATTTTTCCAAGAGAAAAAAGGAAAGACCTTTAGCAATTTATTATCTATGATACCTTAAAACTTCAAAATCAGCTCAGTGTTTATATCGTATTGTATCCGATGCTTCAATTTTGTATATAAAATCTATGTCCCTGCCATATCCATGGCCATTTCTACTTGTATCCGTGATGTATCCGTGCATCATAGCTTAGGGTCTGATTCTATCAGCTTGTTTTATGTCTGCCCTTCTAGTACCCATAAATTACAAGCATATGAATCTAGCAATGGAAAATACTATAGGTGTTGTGAACTGTGCTATATGCTGAAACATCTAACTTCATATCTTGCCTGCTGATGCAGGTTTCAGTAAAGCGTTTTGATGAGTTTCTCTGCTGCCAAATGCTGGGATATGCTGTAGGGGAACAATGAAATTTTAGACAGAATAGCTTGGAGAGAACATTTCTGATTTCAGGGTGCCTAAATGGCCTTGAGATGTTTGGGTTGTCGTTAATTATTGGAAATCATTCAAGTAAATCTTTTTGCAAAATCCTCTCTTTGTATGGCATCAAGATGGCTGGATTTTTTTGGTTGTGGCATCTGGTATTGGCATGTACTTGATCAACCTACCAAGAACTAGAAAAATAAGCATTGAACTTGGCATCTGACATAAATGATAACTAGCACTATAATCCATGTTGAGTACAGGTATGTCCATACATTGCCCATTAAAAATCTAGACATTATAAAAATAGATATACAAAAAAAAAATTATTTAATGATCATTGCACATTAAGATCCAAAATTTTCAGGATACTTTGATTGAACAATTGGGCAATGTGAGAAGAGAGATAATATTTCAACAAATAGGTTAGGAATAAACGAGAAATAAATTGAACAAAATCCTTTTCTATTCATCAATGATCAAAATAAAACATCATATCTTTGAAGAATAATTAATTATAGACAATTTAGAAAATATATTATATTCATATCTACATAATTATATGCAAAAGTAGATTTTTAGAAGAAAAGAAGAGAAGAAAAAAACCTACTCAGTAATTGATCCAATAATCCAAGAGCAGTAGAAGTAGGACACAAAGGGAGCAGGATAATATGCAAAAATAAATATAAGTTAGGGTAGAGAAATCAAAATAAGATCAGTAGGAAGGGAGGTGTCGTAGAATGTGGATTGAAGCGGTTGCATGTGATATGTGTAAGGTCCCCGACCTTAATAGTGTGATTAGCTTTCTTAATTCTACAATTAGCTTAATTAATTGTCATGTTAGTTAATTAAGTGAGTTTAGTGGTCGAGTGAGTTTCTTTTGTATTAGAAGAGTATCCATGAAGTTTCGTACGATTTCGAGCACGTTTGAGTATAGCAGGGGGGTAGGTTGTAATTTAGGAAAAACCGAGTATAGCAGGTGAGGGTGAGAGTCAACATGTTGAGTAAAGATCTCCTCACCAGTTGGCTCTACTTAGAAGACTGTGGTGTCGTCTCAAATGTGCTCGGAATCACACGAAACTTCACAGACACTCTTCTAATGACAAAAGAAATTCACTCGAACACAAAAATCACTTAATTAACTAACATGACAATTAATTAAGCTAATCATGGAATTAAAAAAGCTAATCACACTATTAAGGGCGGGGACCTTACAATAAGAGTGAGTGGTTGTACTAGATAAAAGATAAGCCGGGAGTTGCATAAGTGCGGGGTTACCATTAGAAATGGGGAGAGAAGGTGTTACATTCTTTGGGATAACTTCAAAAGTCAAAATAACAATTGACAGTCAAGATTAGTGCCAAAATCCTTAGCTTTAATATATTATAATGAAAATGTTATATTTACCATGTACGGGTAGGATTTAAAAGTCCCAACATCGCGAATACTTTATTCACCAACATTGTGACTCATGACTCATTTGGATCTTCATAAATCAAGTGCAGGCCACTTCAGTTTATGCATCAAAGATTAATGATGTGCATAAGAAGTAACAGTTGTTTGGTTCTTTGTCATAACCAATTGCAGTTGTCCTAACTGCAAGGCAAAGAAGTCTGAAGTATTCAGACGGGCCTCGGGGCTTTATTCAAATTTGAACTTTGGAAGAACTTTCTCATTATTTATGGAGGTTTTAGTCCGAGTGAAAACTCAAACTATAAACCCATGCACTTTATACAATGTCCCTAGCTGGTTGAGCAACAACTACATAATTATCTTCTATATTTTGCTAGGTCACAAACCTTATCCTAGGAAATGTGTCACGGAACCCTACATTGATGTGATCTTCTAAAATGTCATGAACATAGTAATGTTCTTCTTTTAGCTTTTACTAGAAAATAACAGCCTACCAACCACTTGACTAGCGTGGTGGCTAAGGCATTCTCTCCCCAGTCCATTAATAAAATGCATGGTAGTCATGTTATGCATGCTAGGTAACAGTAACAGTCTCACATACATATTACCAAAAAGAAAAACAGGCAGTCTCACATGCATACAATGACACCAAGGCCTATTATATTTATATATATATATATATATATATATTTTGCTAACCGTGGGTTCCCATTCCTTTGAATTGGATTATTCCCTTCGGGCCTAGAGAGAAGTTGGTTAAAACCCCTGTAGCCCCTAGGTGGTAGCACAAGTGGACTCAACCTTCAATTTTTGAAGAGGGAGGAACCTGGAGTTGATATCAAGACCTCTAATTCCGGAAGAGAGAAGAACCATGGTCCTGACCACTTGGCCAACCCCTTGGTTATGCATTTTTCCACAAGGCCTCTTATATTCATTTTTCCTTTTAAACAGTGTTGTTATGCATTGGTTATCCATCATTTCTTGATTGGAGCATCAATCGAAGTTTAATGGGTGTATATTGTGGTCATGATGACCAAGATTTCTTAATTGGAGCTCAATTGAGTACCTACTCAGCAAGCATGGTGCAATGCATGCATCTATTATTGCCTTCTTGAATAGGCTTGTGAAGGTAAATGATTCTGTTGGGTTAATGTCTTGTATTCCTCTATGTATTTGTATGATATATAAAGAGAAAATGCAAATGTTAGTAAAGAATCTTGATTAAAAGATTAATCAGAAATTAAAACTTCTCTTGCAGAAAGGCTCTTTTAACCTTATTTTGCTGGCTGCAAAGCCTGGGTACTGACCTGCCTATTTAACTATCGGGCTAGAACTTAGGCGAGGTGCCGACCCAACGGACCGAAAAAAGAGCCCAAGGTAAGCCCAATATGGGCTGGGCTGACCCAGTATACAAACACCCATGGATGAAGATGATGTGATGAGGCCAAAAGGCCCAAAACCAATTTCCTTTGGATGTTTTAACCTCACCAAGATTCATATGATAGGTATAACTTATATTAAATGAAAAAATAAAAAATAAAAAACCCAACTAGGTCATGGAAGGAAAGACTTCAGTGTAGGGCTGAATATTCTTCACATGGTAATCTTACGGGTTAAATTGATTATCCAACCCACCGACCCAACTCTGTAATTTCTAGTCTGGGATAACATTTCAAACCCATTCATTAATGGGTTGGGTTCAGGTTGAGGCCCATAAATACTTCTCAGCTTGACTTCAACAAGGTGCCCAGACCCTAATTTAGTGTTTGGAATGACATTTTCAATATAAGATTATTAAGTGGATCAAGTTTGGATTTGACCATCATCATTACTGTAAGAGTTCAACCCATCTGAACCCGACCCATTATCACCCATGTGGACTCATGTTATAATTTTGATGTTGAAGATCTCTAGCTTTAATCCAACAAGGAATGTGACAATAATGACTACATTAAGGGGAAAAGATCGCAAGTGGAAAGGAGGCAGCTTAGGTGGGTAGGTAATAAGTGGAGAGACATGGGGTTGGGTAAGAGATAGGGATGCAAATAGAACGGTTTCGGGTAAAAATCATACGGACCTGGGCTGAGTCGACCCGTTTTTAAATAACAGTTTTACTTTTGGTGTTGATTCGAAACTTATTAGGTTGAATTCATAACAAGTTCCAATGGGAGGAGCCGGATCCGGTTCTAAAACGAGGTCCAATTAGAGGACCAAGATCTAGTTCTAAAATTAGTTCTAACTTTTGTTTCATTTTTTCTTAAAATAAAATTTTCATTCAACTTATAACGGTGCATCAAATCTACTACCTCTAGGATTAAACATAAAAATAGAAAATAAAAGTTAGTTTTGAGCTACAGTTTGCAATATTTGAGATTGTATGACAAGTCTTAGGTCTACAGGTTGTAACTTGTATTGACTCAGAACCAGACCATTTTATTAATTGGAACCTAAATTGAGTTTCAGATTCGGACCCATTTCAGACGCAAAACCTAAAACAAGTTCCTAACCAAATTTTTTATGAATCGAAACCTTTGAATAATTGCAACCCAAGTAAGTAATGCTAGCTTGTTTGGCAACTTTAATAATAGAGTCAAGCAAAGTAAAGCCCCCATTTCCTTTCCGCCATATTTAAATAAAAAAAAACATTCTTTCCTTACTAAAAGATTAAAAAAAATCACTTTTCTATACAAAATGTCAAAAAGATTTCATAACAAACAACTAAAAATAAAATATTATCATAACCAACTTATATTTTATTCTTTCTTCAAAATAATCTTTACTTTACTCAACTTCATTAGTAAAGCCCCTAAACAGTTTCAAATTTAAGAAGATGAGGGGAACCATGAGAAATTATGATATCACGAGATAGAGGTAGTTTGGGCAAAAAACCAGAAAAATCACTTGGGATCCAACCAATGTACGGACATTTAACAAAATTTTATCATTCATCTATGCAAAGCATGTACAAGGAGAAATTCTAGGTCAAGAAAAATCCTAAATTCAATTTTAGAAATTTATTTATAAGCTTACTGCAATACCACCACCAACAGCTTTTAGCAAAAGGTTTTTTTCCCTTTTTTTAATGAAAAGACACATGTTAAAATTGTCTTTAATGACAAAAGTGAAAATTAATTTTAAATAATTCTTTTGTTTTTTGGACAAACTCAGGACATGTCTTCTTCTTACAAAACTTTGTATGAATGGTGAGGGAAATTGACCACCATCTTCATTCCACTGCTCAATCCATTAACCCCCACAATAGATAAAAGACAAGGAGAAAAGGAAGAGAGGAGGAAGATTTACAAATATTTTGGATGAGAATAGCCACATAAAATTTTCAAAATAACACAAATGGTGGGTTGGACATTGTAATTTATAAAAGGTGAGCCCCAATTACCTCATGAAAAAAAGAGCTTTGTTTTTATAAATTTACCAAAGAGGCTAATTATAAATTATAATGTAAAAAAACAGATCTTTTAATTTAGATCTTAATTATTATTATTTTGCTAAATTAGGCTTCTAACGAGGAGTGATAATTTCAAGAGGAAGACCTAGAAATGATTCATGGCATGTATATAATTCTAAGATGCCAACGCCACTCAATCATAACGAATCATTGTTAATTAGACTATAGTTTTCAAACAGACCCCATATTAGGCAGGACTCTCTCTCTCTCTCTCTTTTAAGTTTTGAGAGATGGGAGATGTAGTAGGCATTGGATTATTTGATTCAGATGATGCAAAGTGTGGTGAGGATGAGGAGTCTGAATTTGAAAGATGAAAGAGTAGTGGTGGGGATTTCCTTCAACTCAAGAATGATGGAAGAGTTGGGGAGGGCGACCGGTGAGAGTGAGGTGGACGGACTCCAGTCATGAGCTCTGCTCGGTTGTCAGTTTCAGGTTGTGAATTGTGAGTACACATGTGACATGTTTACGTAGGCAATAATTCTGACAGTGACTTGAGTGAGATTTGGCAAAGGAATCTATCTCATCATCATCCCATAGTTATACATTTCAATAATGTACTCCCACTTCCAGACAACCGCACCCCACCGCACCCAGAACCAGAAGAAGAAAACAAAAAACAACCTTGTGTTGGATATGGGCTCGGACTGCAATTCCAGTCAAATTAAATTAATACAAGTCCCTTTTAGTTTTTGGGACGAGAAGAGACGAGAGAGCATTACTATTACCAGTTTACAAAGACCTGCCAGTCATCATCCTTATTACTCTACAAGGTCAAATTTCAGACTGATTACTGTATATTTAAGACGAAAGGAAGGAGTAATAAGGCATGTTTCACTTGATCAACCAGCGGGCCCAAATCCATTTAAAGTGAAATTTGGCCATGCCCTAATACACGGACGTCCATCAATTTGGGCATATGAAGGTGGTCAAGTCAAACCCATGCACCCCTGCACAAACACCTGGTGCGTCCACAACTACAGATACCATATCCTCATTATAGGAGATCATATACTAAAACACCATTTATTTATAATACAAAGGAGAAGCATACCACAAAGACTACACACGATCTCATCTCCACATCTGTCCACATCTAATGCAGATTCATTTTGATGATCCCACCCACAGCACCTTCGGTTACCAAAAGTCAGAAGCCAGCATTCAGAATCCTATTCAGCGTTTTATGAGGCATGGTACTGCATTCCATCATCTCGACCGTCTTCAATATCCAACTTTGCCTTTGTCCTTCTATTAAATGCAAACACACCCGAGAGGCGCACATACACAAACAAGTCCCTCCCCGTGGGGCTGCAGCAGGGAGGTGCCTCACTAGTCACCACTCACCACTGACCAGTGGATTGGGCTTTTGTGAGTACAGAAAACTATCCTCCTTGTTTGGGGATAGAAATTGCAGAGGAAGTTGTGTAAACACTCCCATCAATCACTATCAGCAGATAGCAAAATAAGGGGGAAAAAAAGACACAACAACAAAAACAAAACAACTTAAACCCTGCTTCCAAAGAGCAAGGCTTATAAATACAAGCAAAAAAAGAGTCTTGATGATCAACCATTCAATAGGCCAGAAAGGGAAGGAAAGAAACTTCTAATTCACCAATTAAGATAATGTTGAATCAGCATCACACTTCAGATTGAAATGGAACAAGATCTCCACCCCAACAGATGCCATAGATACAATGAATATAAACATAAATAAAGAATACAAGTACAAAAGAATACAGAACTCAATGTGGTGATGGAGGTTTACAATCCTGCTGACACCAGTCCATGCAAAGTGACTATACCTATCACGACATAGTCATTATCAATAACAGGCAAGAATTGTACAGGTGAGGGGGGTGACTCCATCTTCTGCATGGCCTCCACTGCCATTGCATCTGATCCAATAGTTCTTGGGTTCCTGCCAAAATAGGATAAACAAAATAAATAAAAGAAAACATGAGATCCAACAACAACCCAAAGTTTTATATGTTATAAAATTTCAAGCATCTAATTGCAGAGCAGTAAACTTCTTATCTATAAATCTTGGAAACACATGGAGGGCAGGCCTGCTAGCACTAATAGGCCACAAGGTAAATGACAGACCCTAGTTCATTTATTTTCCCTTTAAACAAGTATATATTGTACTTTTAAGATCGTCATTGGCATCCTTTTTTATTTTATTTTATTTTATAACCACGGTATCTTCCGCCCAGCCCAACCCAAGAGCCTTTAGCCCAGGGGCCGAGGAACACGACTCTAGACAGGCAACAACTACTCCATAGGGGCACATGCAAGCCCTCCTATCATTGGCATCCTTTAATTGATTAAATGTAGAAGATGATTATTGCATTAGTGAAATGATCAATCAATCTTTCACCTGTTACACATTTCCCCAACTGTGAGCTTGAAGATGGCTTCTCCACTTGCCTTCAGTGTCCGCCTCAGGTCACCATCTGTGAATGTCCCAATCAGATGGTAGTCATCATCGACAACTAGAAGACATCCGCATCCTTTACTTGTTAGCTCAACAAGCTGATCCATTATCAAATCACCTTCCTTACAGATGGGAAGCTCCTCTTGCTTCTTCATAACATCCTTTACCTGCACAGTAGTTTACTTGTACACACATCATTTACATTCTTTTAATTGAAACTCTAGTGTTCAAGATGTCTCTATTAATGAATGACTGGAATGCTAGCAGATGTTTTAGTTGTTAAGCATTATTCAACAATCCAGAACTCAAGTGCTGATGACTGAAAAATTGTGTGAAACACTTCTACACACATACATTGATAAGATCTGGAGAATGCCTTCCAAACCAAGAAACTGGAAAGCAGTTTAGGAAAACTAGCAAGGAAGGAATCTATGAATACAGGTACTCTGAAACACACAACATTTCCATGACATATCTGTATATCTTTTCATGCATCATTTATGTCCTTGCTATATCCCTTGCATGTCCACGCCATGTCCACGCTCTATATAAACACGAAATGGCTAAAGAAAAAAAAAATTAAAACCATGATGAACATATTAGAAAAGCTGGAAAATTTATTTTCTCTCTGTTGGTTTATTATTAGATATAAAAAAAATATTGTGACAAGTCCATCCATTACTAAAACCCATGGTATATTTTCTTTTCCCCTCAAATATTCTTCTTTTTTTTCTTCTTTTAACTGAATTAATGCCGCACTTGAGATTACCAACACAAATTAAAATTAAATTTAGTTTCACGAGTTGATTATTCTCTCTCTCTCTCTCTCTCTCTATATATATATATATATATATATTAGCTGGTTTTTTTTTCTTTTTTGTGGCTGAAACCCCGATCTAATTTCTTGTGAACACAGACTGGGAGGAACGCAAAATGAGGCCTGAATTAGCATTCAGCAATCATAGAATAGAACAATAAGTCCATGACAAAACAAAGGAAAAAGGTACATTCTTGAATACAAGCTCACATATGTTTTATAAAATTGGACATTGTGCATAAACAAGTGTAATTTATGAAGTACACAAAATAGGAATACAACCTAGATGATTGTTAAATAGCATCCAATTAATTAACCGCGATGTCTCCTTGAATTTCAAAATGATAGATAACCATATCCACTCAAACATTGGCTTATTTGTTTGCAATAGAATAGATAGGAATTGAAAATTCAACTTTGATCTTCATTTTTAACTACACCACGTATTGAGTTCCTATGTAATTTAATGCAAACAAACAGGGCCAGCCAGTATGTTTACACAAAGTGCATAGGAATTCATGAACTGATCACCATCTTTAACATTAATAGAGTGAGAGGTGAAGGATATGCACTGAGGGGTGAAGGTTGTAAAACATGCCAATCTAGATAGGACTCGAGTTTCCTAGGATTTGAAGTACTAGGGTGATGGTTAGGTAGTCTTTTCTCATCTTCCCTTGATTCACTTTCCATAAAATGAAAGGTTATAAGATTTCATTTTTTTGGATATTCACCTTTGATCTTCATTTTTAACGACTCGGGGGCATGAATTCCAAATTTCAATTCCTATGTATTCTATGCAAACAAACAGGCCCTAAGAGATTTAAAAATAAAATAAAAAAAAAAAAAAAAAAAACTGAGATAGAAAGATAGAAGGTACCATCTAACTTCTCCAAAATATTAAAAAATACAAAAATAAATAAATATCAAAAGTATTGCCATTCTATCTAGAGAAATTCATCATGCATTTAGGCAACCTACATTAACCAAGGCTCCCTGAGTCATGATTATCTTTAGAAACCCAGATCTATGTTAATGATCTACAATCAATGAACAAGGGAACAAATCCTTCATGTTTTGAATTCATTATTAATAATAAACACAATTTTTAGCTTTATCAGAATAAAATAATCCACAGATAGGGGTATAGAGAACATGCTGTCTCCTTTTGCTTTAACAAATGGAAGGAATTTCCCTCATCAGATCCATCACTAAAGGCCAAAAAAAAAAAAAAAGGGAAAATAAAGCATTCAAACTCATCTATTCACCAAAAGACTACTAAAGAATCCAGAACTGAGCAAATCAGAAAAACCCTACTCACCATTGTGCCAGTGATATGAACCTGAAATTCACCAGATTTAAGAACAAGTACAAAACCTGAAATTCACCAGATCTAAGAACAAGTACAACACAATGCAGAAATCATTAATTTCAGTGCATGCAAGCCTTAAATATCATCAAAATCTGAGAAACATGGTATCCCCCATTTGACTCCCAATCAGATCCAAACCACCCACATTCCCAAAATCAAAACCACAAACATAAAAAAACCACATTCAACACAATGCAGCAGAAATCAATCATCTGGGTAAGATCCAAACCTTAAATATCAAACTTTTCCCAATCTTTCCAGCAGGATGATTCGCTGCATACTCTTCCTTCGTCAAATTCCTTGCCGCCATCATCGCGATCGCCACAGTATCTCCAAAAACCATCTGAATGGCCGTCGACGTCACCGGCGCGAGATCGAACGGACAAAGCTCCCTCTCCAAGGGGAGATGCACATTCATGTCACATACTCCGGCGAGAAGGCTCCCCTTCGCGGAGGTGACGGCAATGAGGAAGACCCCCTTGGCCCGGGCGCAGGGGACGAGGCGGAGGAGCTCGTCGGTGTTGCCGGACTTGCTGAAGAGGACGAGGAGGTCGGCGGGGGAGAGAATACCGATGTCGCCATGGAGGGCGTCGACGGGGGAGAGGAATGCGGAGCGGATGCCGAGGGAGACGAGGGTTTGGGAGATCTTCTGGGAGACGAAGCCGGACTTGCCGACGCCGGAGAAGAAGATGGTGCCGGAGGAGTTGAGGAGGGTTTGGGTGAATGCTAGGGTTTGGGAGAGGTCTAGGTTTTGGAAGAAGAAGTTGAGATATTTCTGTTGGGATTGGAAGAGGGAGAGGAGCTGGGATGGGTCAATTAGGGTTAGGGTTTGGTTTGAGGAGGAGTTTGTAGGTGGAGATGGAGATGGAGATGAAGATGATGGAGGAGGAAGAGAACCCATGTCCTCTCTCTTTTTAGGTTTTGTTCCTTTTCTTTTGTTTTCTTGTTTTGTGTTGGGAGAGAGAGAGAGAGAGAGAGAGAGAGGGGACAGAGAAACCTCTAGTGGGAGAGATTAGAGCAGGATCTAAATAGGAGGAGGAGAAATCAAGAAAACTGTGCAACATGGTTTGGGCCACTCCGGAGCCCAATGGGACATGAAAGGTTCTATCTAATTTGGATAGTTTTGATATTCATTTGGGTGGTTAAATGATTTATTATAAGTATTTGACTTTTGATCCATGTTGAAAACTCGCTGAGTTGATTTTTGATTTATTTTCAAAAAAGACACGGAGTTAAATACAAAGTAAGGTTTTATTTTTATTTTTTTTCGATTTTACCAGTTTTTTAATTTTTTAAGTGTGATCGTGCAACTTGAGATTGCGACGCTCTATGGACCAATGAGCCAGAAAAGGTTCTATATCGTGATTTGATATTAAATTAGAAGAATCGGATCGTCCGAGGGGTTTTACTCATAGTGACTGTGAGTGGACTAATCACAGTCTGCCACGTTGTCGTGGTCTGTGATAGGTCCACACTCACAGTCGTCACCGTGGTGTAAAGCCTCACACGATCCAAACTCGAAATCAGAATGGTTAAATCATCTATCCCAAATTTTTGTTGTTTGGTTCTTATGGTTGGATCATCATCTTTTGTAAGTTTTGGTTGTTTGGTTCTTTGAATTTAATGAGAATGAATTTATTATTAATTCCTTTAACTTAGTTTGGGACTTGGGTTAAATCCATACTCATATGTTCGTACCACCGGTACATTTGAGGGAGCCCCTCATGAAAGATCCGGATATGGCTTCACTTTTTGGGCATCATTTAATACTTTTGTGTTTTTGTAATTAAGTCTACTTGAATATTTAACTTTAAGGGGTAATTCAGTTGACCTAAGACCACGGTTTGCACTCGAAAGTTGTAGGTTCGAAACTACTCTGCCACACTCGGGCCGCAGGAGGATTTTACCTGACTTTCTCTCCTGGGCCTGTACCGATTATTCTGACCCAAAGAGCTGGGAACCCTACGTTATAAAAAAAAAAAAAAAAACAAAAAAGTCTAGCTGAATATCGTGTTAGTCAAGTGACTTGCATAAAATGGATATAGAATTTAATAACTATAACAATTAAATAAGGAAGGAATGCAGCACAAGTGTTTTTCCCCTTGATCGTTTTTAGGAGGTATTTGGATGAAGGTAGATTATAATATGATCAAATTTGAATATTGTAAGATTTCATTATCACATAATAAAATAGTATCTTATTATCATATTGTGTCATTTATGGTGTTTGACAATTCTACAAATTTCAATATATCTTTTAAGTGTCTGGATATTTATAACATTTTCACTAGATGATGCATCGAAACAATAAATGAATAGAAAAACAGGGAAGATTGACCAAGTGGGAACTCACTAACTAGTAGTTACACTAGAGTGATTTAATATTAGTAACCACAGTATGTCCTCTCTCTTTTTAGGTTTTGTTTCCTTTTCTTTTGTTTTCTTGTTTTGTGTTGGGAGAGAGAGAGAGGACAGAAATTTGCAGTGGGAGAGATTAGAGAAGGATTTAAATAGGAGGAGGAGAAATCAAGAAAACTGTGCAACATTGTCACGTCCCTCGAACCCGATTAGAGAATAAACCGGATCCGGGGAGTGAAATTTAGGACTAATTAAAAATTTTGTCCTTTAAGCCCAAGGATCGTAAGTCCGCTATGAGGATATTGCAATTCAAACCTCAAGTAATATAAAACTGCGGAATTCATACAATTTGAGGCATGTTAAATTTCAAAGTAGTGAATAATAAATCTCGTTAATAGTTAAAGTTGCACAAGGAAATAATAAAATTAATCAAGGAATTAAAGTATTAACAAAAGTCATCCCAATAACCAAGGCCTTTTAAAAGAACATGATGTCAATAAATGAAAGGTCCAACGATAGAATAATAAATAAAAAAATAAAATCTAGTAAAGTCCCAATGAATCGCTCTCGTGCCGGGAATGATGACGCTACTCTACGTCATCGGCACGCCACTCTCGCTCCTCCTCTGCTGGTTGGAGATCCTCTAGAATCTCCTCACCGGCCTGCTCCTCGTAGTAGTACTCATCTGAGGAGTCTGCACACTAAGGAATAGAGTAAACGACATATTGAGCAATAGATAAACAAAATATAATTAAACATAACATGCATCAAATATAAGAGTAATGACAAGTACAAGATCGTAGGAATACAAGGAACAATACTAGGCATGTAGCATGAGTAAATAACCATCCGAGTTATAAATAGAAATCCTAGCAATACTAATAATCACCACTACCAATGTAATACAATGCACAAGAGGGAGACTCCGTGGATGTCCAAGCCACCTCACGGGGTACCAGTAACAATCATATCCGTACTACTGAAACCAAAGTCGGCTCCAGGGGGATCCTAGCTCCCGGTCCTGAGAATAGTAGCACGGTCTCAGCCTGCTCCCAACTATTCAATGCCATGGACGCCGTCCAAAGCCGACTGCGCACCCCGATGTCCGAGTAACCGGTGCATCAATAATACCCCAAACTGCAGATGACTATGACATGCAAATAATAATAATAATAATAATAATAATAATAATAATAATAATAAAGTGGTGTTGACACGAGAATACACCAAGACAAGTAGGTCTGGCTAGCTCAATATACATGACATATTCGTAAGGATTATCTCATTTTAGTCAAGACAAGACAAAACCAATCACATGATAATTCCTTCAGTCTAACCAGTCATGTTTATCAACTACATAACACGGGGTCCTAAGGTGTACTCTAAGTCAGGTCCAAGTCCTAATTTTACAAAGAATTATGTTTCATAATTAATTAGGTGTATTATGCCGAGTGTGAGTGTACAAGGAACTATAATAACGGATACAATTAAATAAGTCAAGGAGGAATTACGAGCCAACCCTAGACAAGTGGTGTCATCCATGTATCCTGCATGTTCTAACGGAGTACGTGTGGAATTGAATCAACGATGCTTCTAAGAAAATCTCTTGGTGTACAATCATGTTAAGCATCCATTAATTCAGTTCGATACGCATTCGGTTACCCCATGTTTAATGCACGAATACCTAGACACCTAATCGAAGCACACCATGCCACGTATTACGATTTAATCCCCATTAATGGTCAACTGATAGTAGGTTCATGATTTCCAACATCTAAGGCCCAAACCTAAGTTACTAGTCTCATTTCTAATAAAATATAGGCTGGGTCAATAATCTGAGTTTTTACATCACTTCTAGACCTCCGATCGTTATGAAATCAAAATCATTGGATTCTACATCTCAAGAGCTTTCCAACGGTATATTACACGTCGAAATTCGACGGGCGGATTAAAAGTTATGGGCGTTCCAAAATAGTCCGTTTATATGCCTCTACAGGTTCCCGGCGTCCGAACGCCCGGAACCTAGCGTCTGGACGCCCGAAACCAGTAAGGGGCCTTGGGCTTCTGCCTTCTGGCCGCCCGGAGGCAGAAACCCTCCCTAGACGTCCGAATTTACCCTGTTTCTTCAACTAGCCTTCACAAGCACTATACCCTGCACGAAATTGAGCCTCCTGCTCTCCCAAAAATCCATTTTCATCAATTTTACATCCATTCTAACAAATTAGAAACATCAAAATGGGTACCAATTTAACAATTAATCAAATCCATACCACAAATCTAACTTAACATGTAATCCAAAATCACTATCATAACCAAGTTTGGTTTTAGGGAAATCTAGCAAGGAAATCATTACAATCAATAGAGAAAACATACACACAAGATTAAATATAAAATGCATATCTACTTGCCTCAACCAAGAAAATGATTAGAAATTGGAAAAAGCTTGAGGAAAAGCTTTCTTTCACAAAACCCATAATCTAATCCGACCAAACGCAATCTAGAACGCAACAGAGAAGAAAAGAAAGAAAAAGATTAAGATCAAGCCTAAATCTGAACCAAAGAGAATCGATTGAAAAGATGAAAGTGAGTAAAACTTACCCAAACCAGGATCAAGAGAGAGAGAAGATCGAGAGGAAGAAGATAAGCGGTTCGGATCGCAGCAGTGATCCTTCAGAGAAGGAATTCTGGAGCCTTGGAAGAATGAGGAAGAAGAAAAAGGCTGTTGTAGCTTCGTTCGTTGCAGAGATGAATAAGAGATTAGAGCTAATATCTAATTAAGAAGAGAGGGAAGGGAGAAAGACTAATTTGCCCTTAAGTGGGTCTGGTGAAAGAATGGACCATTTGAAGGGTTTCTGGTCGTCGGATCGCAACAAGCAAGAAGACAAAATTGATCAACGCGACGAGACCTTTCTAACGAACCCAAAATCACGGCGATAGGAATTTTTCGGAAAAACACTCAATTTTTTTCTAATTTGCAAACTAGGGTCAAACGAACTCAGAATCACACGAAACTCCACAGGCACTATTCTAACACTAAAAGAAACTCGCTGACCATCTAAACCCACTTAAATATCTAATAAAACAATAATTATAATAATATCAAAATAAATGGGTCAACGGGCCGGTTATTGGACCCAACTGACCCAGTAAGGTCGCAGACCAAACATGTTTGGGCCACTCTAGAGCCCAATGGGACATGAAAGGTTATATCGAATTTGGATGGTTTTGTTATTCCTTTGGGTGGTTAAATGATTTATTATAAGTATTTGACTTTTGATCAATGTTGAAAACTCGTTGAGTTGACTTTTGATTTATTTTCAAAAAAGACACGGAGTTAAATACAAAGTAAGGTTTTATTTTTATTTTTTTTCGATTTTACCAGTTTTTTAATTTTTTAAGTGTGATCGTGCAACTTGAGATTGCGACGCTCTATGGACCAATGAGCCAGAAAAGGTTCTATATCGTGATTTGATATTAAATTAGAAGAATCGGATCGTTCGAGGGGTTTTACTCATAGTGACTGTGAGTGGACTAATCACAGTCTGCCACGTTGTCGTGGTCTGTGATAGGTCCACACTCACAGTCGTCACCGTGGTGTAAAGCCTCACACGATCCAAACTCGAAATCAGAATGGTTAAATCATCTATCCCAAATTTTTGTTGTTTGGTTCTTATGGTTGGATCATCATCTTTTGTAAGTTTTGGTTGTTTGGTTCTTTGAATTTAATGAGAATGAATTTATTATTAATTCCTTTAACTTAGTTTGGGACTTGGGTTAAATCCATACTCATATGTTCGTACCACCGGTACATTTGATGGAGCCCCTCATGAAAGATCCGGATATGGCTTCACTTTTTGGGCCTCATTTAATACTTTTGTGTTTTTGTAATTAAGTCTACTTGAATATTTAACTCTAAGGGGTAATTCAGTTGACCTAAGGCCACGGTTTGCACTCGAAAGTTGTAGGTTCGAAACTACTCTGCCACACTCGGGCCGCAGGAGGATTTTACCTGACTTTCTCTCCTGGGCCTGTACCGATTATTCTGACCCAAAGAGCTGGGAACCCTACGTTATAAAAAAAAAAAAAAAAAAAAGTCTAGCTGAATATCGTGTTAGTCAAGTGACTTGCATAAAATGGATATAGAATTTAATAACTATAACAATTAAATAAGGAAGGAATGCAGCACAAGTGTTTTTCCCCTTGATCGTTTTTAGGAGGTATTTGGATGAAGGTAGATTATAATATGATCAAATTTGAATATTGTAAGATTTCATTATCACATAATAAAATAGTATCTTATTATCATATTGTGTCATTTATGGTGTTTGACAATTCTACAAATTTCAATATATCTTTTAAGTGTCTGAATATTTATAACATTTTCACTAGATGATGCATCGAAACAATAAATGAATAGAAAAACAGGGAAGATTGACCAAGTGGGAACTCACTAACTAGTAGTTACACTAGAGTGATTTAATATTAGTAACCACAGTATGGCCCATTTAATTAGAAAACCATTAAACTATATGTTAAAAACCACGAGCAATATTGTTTAATCAATGTGGGTCTACCAAATGTTAATAACCATAATGTAATACATCCAATTGAAATTATAACGGAGAAACGTACGAGTGTTGATTATCATTGATGAATCCATCTATGAGAAATAAATGTAAGACCTATTTGATGTTAATAATCACATTAACCAAGCTAGTTATACTAATCACGAGGGGGCCATTAAACAATATGACTCATTTAGATGGCAAACTAGTAATTAGTCCGACAATCCATTATTGGTAATTAGTATGAGACCCATCTAAAGTTGGTAGTACGGGGCCCACTTAATCTTGGTAATCGTGGTAGAAATTGACTAATGTGATATTTGTAGGACTCACCTAATATTAGTAATCAATAAAGAAATTATGTAATTATGATAGGGCTATGGGACCCACATAAAATTTATAAACACTAAAGGGCTCATCTAGTATTGAGTCATTGTAGGATTCCTATAGAAACCATCAATATTTAAAAATATTACAGTGGCCAAATCCTTGTTTTGGTTAGTTGTCTTAATGAAATACTAGCGACAAACGCCCGTGCTGAGCCCGGGCTGAAACAAACATATAGTAAATTATTATAATAATTAAAACTATAAAAGAAGAATCCACTATTATTATTTTTAATAATTTTTAGAAGAAAATAAAGCGGAAAAAGGTCTTGAGATTTTATGGTAAAAAGAATAAATTATCGTGAAAAATAATAATGAGAATCTTGTGATATCGCACCTATAAAATCTTTGTAAATTGAAAAAATACATGGGTTGAAAGTCCCTACTAAAAAAGAGAAAACTTTGGACAGAAGCAAAAATAAAAAATGATACCATTCAAATAATGAGAAAAAATGAGAAAAGAAAAAACAAATACATCCATTTTCCAATCAATACCCGGCTGGGGCTCAATTTGTTAGGTATATCGTGTAGCTAAAATGAGTCCCACACCAATGACCCAAAACACTATCCACTCGTTTTGAGCCTACTTACCATTAAAACACACCTGTTTGAAAATGCAAATCAAATCCACATCCAACCAAACACTTGAGAGAGAGAGAGAGAGAGAGACGTGTAGAATCCTTTTATTCTACATCAATGTCATATATTTATTTAATATATAAAATAAATGATCCAAGGAAAAAGGTCCCTCACATGGGATTTATACCTAATGCAAGATAACGATAGAGAGGGAAATTTAATTGCTTTCATCAATGTTGAGGCTCTAGATTTTACATGAATGTTGAAGCATCAAAACTAACCTCATTGCAAGCATGTGCAATAAGTTTTATAATTTAGAATTCCATTAAATTAATGGTCTATTGTAGGAATTTCAATCATTTATACTATCAATAGGGATTGAACGGTCTGAGTGCAGGTGTATATCAGGTCCTACATACTAAATTCGAGCCTACCTACTAAAAAAATATGGTGGGTTAAGACTGCCCCTAAAAGGCCGAGGTCAGACTAAGGTTTGAGTCCGGGTGCACATAGGATCATCCCAGCTTAAACCACACGATAAAAAAGTATTGAAAATATATGACAACTCTTTAAAGGCCTCAGTCCAACAAAGGCTCAAGTCCATTTAACATCTGAGTCAAGTTGATAAGTTCTATGAGGTGGTCTCATTGAGATGGTGCATGGGTTAGATTTATTAAATTCTCTAAAACTTTTGTGGGGTAACACATAAGTGAAAGAGATTGCTATTTTTGGATCATAAGATCTACATAGTGGCCTCCCTTAAAAATGTCTTTTGTGTTATTTTTTAAAGATTAACTTTAATTTTAGGGGATATTGATTGAGACACTTTATGAGATAAATGATATGGATAAAGAGATTTTTTTTTAGAAAACAATTGTAGCATGTAATGACATGGCACCTTAAAGCACTCTATGTTTTTTCTCCATATTTATTTGAAAGGAGAATAATTGGTTGCTGAGGTGGCACCCCCCACAGCCCACCTCTCCTATTGCTTTAATATATATAATTGTTTTATACAGCATACAGTTAAATATTATAACATGAAGGTTTTTGTAAGAAAGTGAGATATTGTAGAATACCTTCTAAGTTATCTAAATACCTAGTTTTTAGGTGGGTAGATTATATTCTAAACTAGGATATTTTAAATAATTTTGTATGATGTGTATTTCATTTGATAGGATAACCCACTTAAATAATGTTCAATACAACTGTATGCCCTTGATCTCAGGGATTGTTACACTAGTAAGATAAGAAGATAAACATAATGAACAACCCAATGGAATTGGTCAATTGTGGAATGATTCAATACTCCCCCTCAAGTTGGAGCGTGGAGATCAAGAACACCCAACTTGCGAATTAAATTTTGAAATTGTTCTTTACCCAAAGCCTTGGTAAACACTTCTGCTAATTGCTATGTAGAATGAACATAAGTTGTTTGAAGAAGTCCTGATTGTAGTTTCTCACGAATAAAATGACAGTCGATCTCTATGTGTTTCGTCCTTTCACGGAAGACATGGTTAGCGGCAATGTAAATTGCAGCTTGGTTGTCACAATATAGTGCATAGGTTGATAATATGATATGCCAAGATCATGAAGAAGATAATTGAGCCATTGTAATTCACAAGATGTTTGGGCTATAGCCCTGTACTCTGCTTTTGCTGAAGAGCAAGATACTATAGGTTGTTTCTTAGTTCTCCATGATACGGGGCTCGAGCCAAGAAAGGTACAGTAACCAGTTGTGGAACGGCGTGTGGTCGGACAACTGGCCCAATCAGCATCACAATAGGCGTTAACATGAATGGAGTTATTAGAAGAAAGCAATATGCCACTTCCCGGAGTGCCCTTTTAATGGCGAAGCAATCGTAATGCCACATCAAGGTCAGATCGTCGCGGAGTCTGCATGAACTGACTTAAAACATGAATACGATAAAGGATGTCCGGACAAGTGATTGTGAGATAAATAAGACGGTCAATCAATCTCCAATATTGAGAAGGATCTTCAAGTAAATTTCCATCTGATGGTCCAAATTTGAGATGTTGTTTCATAGGAAAAGTTGACATGCGAGCACCAAGCATGCCCATATCTTGTAAAAGATCCAAAGTGTATTTCCTTTGGCAAAGAAATAGTCCATGTTGAGACCGAGCTACCTCTATGCCCAGAAAATATTTGAGTGGGCCCAAACCTTTGAGATGATATGAGTTTTCCAAGAAGACTTTTAAGGCAGTAATATTTTTACGATCATTTCCAGTGATGAGAATGTCATCAACATAGACTAACACATATGTGGAAGATTGTTAGGCTCCGTCCCGAGTTAATCCCAATTAACTCTAATTAATTGAGCTTAAGACTAATTAAGCCGGTTTAAAGGAATTAATGGTGATTTATCACCACATAGAATTGAATAAGTCTAATGTGAGCTTATTGAAAGAGTAAACTAGATTAGGAAAGGAATTGAATAGAAATGAAGCTCAAATGAGCAAACCAACGACTTGTGTATAAATACGAGATTGTACGTATTTTGTCGGATACGAAAACTCTTGATACCCGTATGTGTATCTCGACGAGTACGACGATTTTCATATAAGACTTGAATTGATTCGATGAATATTGGATCAAATGGACCTTCAATTGACTTGACTTGTAAATGAGAGAATAAATGGGGGGTTTAATGCAAAATCTCTTATTTAAGATAAGATGAACTCCTTTTTGAGTTCATTCATTTTCTGTGAACTGAGGCAACATCCGTTTCCTCATTTTTCTTCCTCTTTCTTCAACTTTTTCATCATCAAGAGTGAATTGAATTGATGCAAGTGAAGAGGACTTGATCTTCTTCCTCTTCTTCATCTTCTTGATCATTTTCTTGGAATTCTTCTTGGAAATCAAGCTTCAAGTGAAGGAAATCCAACTCAATCCAAGCTAAAAAAGGGGTTTTTGTTTCACTTCATCTTCACTTAAGGCAAGTATAAAGAATTAGTGAGTAAATACTAGCTGCTATATATATATTTCTTCTTAAGCATGTTATGAAATCTGAATTCAGTTTTATAGTTAACTGAATTGTGAATGTGAATCAAACACAGTTGAGTGAATTGTGTATGTGAATCATTGTTTGAAGAAATAGATGGGTTGGGTGATGATGAAAGGGCATAGAAGTGTTATTGTTTTGTATAAATGATGATTAAGTAGGGAACTGGAGGTTCCATTTTGCTGCAGGTGATGGATTGAATGGAAAGAAGGGAAGAAAACTCAGTTTCAGCAGCCTGAAACTGAAATGGGCCAGCCGGATTGGGCCTGCCCGAGTGGGTCGGCCCATTGGGCCAAAAATGTCAACTTTGAATTGCCATAACTCTTGACCCATATGTTCGATTTTTGAGTTCTATATATCGTTGGAAAGCTCTTGGAACGTAGAAACCAATGGTACACACCTCTTAGTGAGCATAGATTGGGAGATGAAGTGGATATGGGGACAAGTATGACCGGGCACACTGGGTCAGGCCCGAAATGGCCTGACCAAAGTACTGTTCACCCTTTTATTTCTTTACAACTCCGTTTGACCCGGCCCACTGAAAAATGTCCGGAAAGTACATTTAATGGCCGAATTTCCGGAATTAAGAAATTAAGCTTAGAGATTGACCCGATTATTCATAGTGAGAAAAATTAGGCCAATCGCGAGGACCCAGTGAGTTTTAGAGTCTACGAGAACTAAAATGAGTCTTGAGGAAAGTATGACTAGTATTAGTGTTATACCTCCATAAGTATTAACTAGGGTTATCCTAATGCATAAATGTATACGTAATGTCATCTATAGTAATCTTTGCATTAATAACCAAAGTTACACTTATGGTTGGTTAGGAGATTCCTTAAGACTTAGAATGAGATTAAATTGAATCGTAAACGAGACTGGCACTACCTAGTGGTTTCCGAACTCATTATGGAATTGAATTGAATGAAATGAGAAATGAATGAAATGACTATTCCTACTGCAGTAGATGAGAATGGGAGCGCCCGGAGCTCCGTGGGACACCAGTGATCTCTGATCAAGACACTGGGAGATCTCACCACACTGGACCGAAAGGTCATTGACTGAAAAGTCATACACTGAAAAGCCATTAATAAAGGTTGAACCTAATGAATAAATGAATATGCATATCTTTCTTTTGGAAGATTAAATGAATAGAATGGAGTTGAAACCAATGCTAGTGTAGTTGCCATATTATTGTTATTGTTAGTTATGGTTATTATGAATTGTTTAGCACTGTTAGACAATAAATTGCTAGGAATTACGAATATGTCATAAATGTATGTATACCTTGTTGAACCGTCGTGTTCACGGTATTACTGATGATATTACAGGCCCAGTTGCCCGTGCCGGTCCCTCCGAGACCGTCCCGCCAGCGGAGGAGGCCCATTCGCTACCTCCAGGAGGTCTAGCCGAATGAACATGATTGTAGAGCGTGTACATGAAAAATCTTTTGGAAACTTTGTAGACATTATTTTGTATAAACATTTTGGTATTGTAAGTATTGAATGATATCCCCTGCATTGTATTTTAAATGTGCAGTGGTTGATAGTAGGAGAACAAAACGATGTAAAGTTACTGTTCAAAGTAAATAGTCTGATTCCTTTAGTTATATGTTGTCAATGTATATTGTTATCTATTTCCGCAAAACTGTACATTGGCAGGTATTATGCAAGATCCCTTGTAGATTCGTTTTAACTTCGGTTATTTCGGATCTACGGGAGTAAGTATGAACATTGCGACCCGGGGGTTAACCCTAATGACTCTGATCTCGGGTCCGGGTCGTGACAAAGATGCATTCGAAATTCGGGTAAAAGGGAGTAATCAGCTTTTGATTGAGAAAAACCCGCTTCTTGGAGAGCATAGGATCATTTGGAAAACCAATTTCGTGAAGCTTGTTTGAGGCCATATAAGGATTTCTGAAGTTCGCAAACCCGCGTCTCCCCCTGTCTAGAGAACCCCAATGGTATTTACATATAGACTTCTTCATCTAAATCACAATGTAAAAAAACATTTTTAACTTCAACTTGATGTATGGGCCATCGTTTGACGACAGCAATAGCTAAGAGACAACGGACAGCAACCATCTTTGCATCCGAGGCAAATGTCTCATGATAATCCAATCCTTCTATTTGAGTATAGCTTTTAGCAATAAGGCATGCTTTGAAGCGCTCAATGGTGCCATCTGCCTTGATTTTGATTTTGTAAACCCATTTGCAACCAATGGGTTTCTTGTGCAATGGCAAGGGAGTCGGGACCCAAGTATTGTTGAGTTCAAGAGCTTTGACTTTTGCTGCCATGGCATTATGCCAGTGAGGGAACTTCACAGCCTGAGAGAATGTTTTTGGGCTCATAGGTGGAATCAAGAGAAACTAGAAATGATTTGTGAGTATATGAAAATTTTGCATAAGAAATAAAATTGTGTAATGGAAAATTTGTACCGCACGGAGAAGCAGGGGATGGAACCAGGTTAGGTGCACGAACAAGTGATGAGCAAACATAATCCTGAAGATGTTGTGGTTTGCGATGCGTACGAACTGGTCAAGTGGACTTAGAAGGTTGGATTGACGAGGTGTCTGACAGGTCAAGTGCTATAATTGTGCCAGATGAGCTAGGCAATGGATCCGTAGCAGGTGCGGAGAAAGACTCATGTAGTCCTTGAAGAAGTGGCATTACTCGATCTTGTTGGATGCGGTCAGAGGCAGACTCGGTCTTGTTGGATGAGGTCAGAGGCAGACTTGACTGTCCCACATGAACAAGCCGAGAGAGATGTTAGAGATGATTGTTCATTCCATAAGGCCTTGAGATGAGTGAAATAAGCAAAGATGGAAAGTTGATCTTGTTGTAGAGAGAAAATTTGTTGTTTGATTTGAAAGAGCTGCGGGGCATTGGGTTGATGAAATCGTCCAGCTAAATCATCCTATACATCTTTGGCAGTATTTGCATATAGAATGCTTGAAGCCAGATCTGTATGGATGGACCGCAAAATCCAGGAAATGACAAGATCATTGCATCTTTCCCATTGAGGAGTTTGAGTAGCCGAGAAAGGCTTAGAGATATCTCCCATGACGAGACCCAACTTATTCTTGGCACGAAGGGCCATATGCATAGCACGCACCCAAGTGTTGTAGTTATCTCCCGTAAGAGAAGGAGAAACTAGAACAGCCATGGGGCTGTCAGAGTGATGTATGTAGAGTGGGTTGTTCACAGACACATCATCTTTCTCGTTGGTTGCAGCCATAAAGAATTGTAAAAAAAAAAAAAAAAGAAATAAGATGATGCAACGTGAGATGGAGTGCAACAGAAATATAAAAAGAAAAAAACTTGAACTGCTATTGATGACAACTGCAATAGCCAAATGATGCTGAGACTTAGCAGGGAGAGGATATCGACTGTTATTGGAGAGGATAAGAGATAAGCTCTGATACCATTTTAAATAATTTTGTATGCTGTGTACTTCATTTGATGGGATAACCCACTTAAATAATGTTTAATACAACTGTATGCTCTTGATCTCAGGGACTGTTACACTAGTAAGATAAGAAGATAAACATAATGAACAACCCAATAAAATCAGTCAATTGTGAAATGATTCAATAGTATATAAGATAGCAAAATCTTTAGAAATATATGATTGCTAGTACATGGTAGAAATCATGGTAATGTTCCTGGTTGCATGACCTTTTGAAATATTTAATTAAAAGGGCGTATATATTTTGTATATGAAATTAGCCCCATCACATTATTCTAATCTAGCCCTTTAAATGGGTTAAGACATCGATGTAATCAAAATTAGGGTGTAACAATATGATGGGTATCAAAATTAGGGTGACCCCCAATTCAAGGAAGAAGGCGTGGGGGTATTTAATGGGAAAGGGGACTATTGGACCATAGGTGGCTAGGTGGGTCAGGTTAAAAGAAAATGAAGAGTACAAAATATTAACACCAAATCATCAGTATATACTATGCAGTATTTATTACATATATTAAATACTATTAGATATAATATGATGTAAATGATTTATTAAATTTTACACCCATTGAGACACAAATTGAAGTCAGAAATTTGGATATATGACACGTCCAAAGTTAGCTTGAATTGTGTTCAAAGAAGAAGATTTACAAGTTTGATCAAGCTTCACTAAGCATGCTTTAGTTTCGTTTTGTTTAATACTAATTTAAATTCGATTTACTTCATCACAGTTGGGTTGGACTTGGTTTGATACTCAACCAAATTACCTATGTTGGACCTCAATGAGAGAGGTTTGTATGTTTTTCTTATGGGAATTTCAAATGCTAGCATATGGGAATTCCTGTTTGTGTGAATGGTTAGATGCCAAACAATCAGTTTGTGAAAATTTCACTATTTGCATGTGGAGTTCTCCAAATTCCAGTTTTTCAAAATGCTACTATATGTTTGAGCATTTGAAAACCTAGTAAGGATAATATTTGGAGAATTCTAGTAAATAAAGAGGCCCTTGGAGATTGCAATAGGTCAAGCTGAACAAAAACCCATCCCAACGTACTCCTTTTTGTGTTATTTGTGGGTTGCATATTCGGGTTTAAGACGGCATCGATTTGTGCTTTTATACCCAAATATGGTTTTGAGAGGGAAAAAAAAAAAAAAAACAAGTAAACGTTCAAGGCAAGTTAGGGCTTTGGCCGGCTTGCTCCATTTATTATTAGTTTATTAAAAAAAAAAAGTCAACGCTCAAGGCAAGTTAGGGGTTTGGCCGGCTATCTCCATTTATTATTAGTTTATAAAAACGACTATGAGAATCAAAATATAACAGGAATCTTAGATTATGTATGTTTTGAAAAAAAAATAAGAATGCATGTATGGTTAATATCCTCAGCCCTTATTAACAAAGGGATCACCTTTCTTACCATACTTCATAGGGTTTGATCATTAGGTTATTTCTGAGACTCTAATTATAAGTACGCATCATCTCCTTCTGTGAGTAAGTTTCTCTCCCTATCAATCAGCGTATCATTTCATCATGGCTACAGTCTGAAAATCAAGATATAACATGAATCTTAGATTATGTATCTTTTGAAAAAGAAGAAAGCATGTATGGTTAGTATCTTCAGCCCTTATTAATAAAAGGATCGCCTTTCTTACCATACTCCATAGGGTTTGATCATTGAGTTCTTTCCGAGTGCAAGTACGCATTATCTCCCTTCGTAAATAGGTTTCTCTCCCTATCAGCCGGACATCGGGCGTGCTAGAGTCTCTCATGGGTCCCATTCCCTTTGGTGGGGTTAAGAGAAAAGAAAAGAAAAAAAAAACAAACAAACAAAGGGACCACCTTTCTTGGGGCATATTCCATGCATCTCCTCATAATAAACTGATTGCAAAACTAAGAGTAACATGGAAACAGCATGATGGAGGTAGAGTATCTTCCATCCATGTTGGGCACAAGACAAACAGTAACAGACAGGATCATCAACAAGGGCTCACCTATGGGGTCCACTTGGACTGCTGACATAAAGGCTTGTGGACTTGTGACCCAGTCCACGGTAATACTGGAGATTGGAAGCAAAAATAACAGGAGACCAAACTGGTTTTTAAATCTTGAGATGGTGCCAATTTCTCCCTTGTACAAGCAGAACTGGCCACAACAGATGGCGTCAGCTGTTCTATTTTTATTGGCACCGACACTTGTGTGGCCCACTGCCATCAATCAGGGTTGAACTGTCAGTGGGCTACCTGACAAATCTTCTTAGCCTTGTGGCCCATTGCTGGGAATAAATTCAAGCCATTCAATCAAAAGCAACAATAGTAGAAAGCATATGATATTTAACACCTTTTGCATGTGATTTGCAATCTTCTTTCTTTATAAATTGAAACTTTCAAGTTTCAATCATGCATTCAAATAGTATAGCCCCTGCCTCTCCCAAGATTTCGTATCTTGGAGATTTGGACTGCAGTTCAGGTCCATGTCCAAGCACGTTGGTTAGGGTAACCAAGACATGAGTCATGTATGGGTCCCTTATTGGTAATTTGGGGTCATGTCTGGTTCACTAGGTGCACAAGAGCCTAATCCAAATTAACCTCTTTTCCTTTGCGCTACATTGGAAACTCAAACTCACACACCACACTCGCACACCATTATTACTTAATAAACCAACCCGTTTAAACCAATATTACTGAATAAACCAACCTGTTTGATGTTTGTCTTTGTCTGTGGAGAACCGGTTCAACGGACTTCTTCCTCTTCCACCGAAAGAAAAGAAGGGGACCAAACACTCCATAGGAAATATCTTTATGTGGAATTGCATAAGATTTAACCTATTTTTTGCATTTCTCCTCCGGAAAAAAATGGCCACACCACACATGAGAAATTTCCCCCACCGAAAGCGGCCAAACTTTCCATCGAAAGATGGCCACACAAATGCATCATAAATGTAGCTTATGGATCCTGAATTGAGTCAGGAGTTTGAAAAAACTACTCCGGTTGGTCTTTAATCCTTCACTAGCATACTAATCCATGCTCGGCACGCTTATGACCAACATTGCAATCTAAAAACTCATGTATTAAAAAGATTCACAATTTTTAGAAAGAAAAAAAAAGTGGTTGTGAGTACCTATCTATGTAATCCAAATGCTAGTGGCATAGAAATGAAATAGGAGAGTTAGAGTAGAAATGGAATGAGAATTAGAGTAGAAAGGGGATGGTAGAATTTGGATAAAGCCAGAACCTTTGTAAAAGAAGAAAAATGGAGAGTAGATATAAGTGATTTTGATAAGGCAATAAAGTAATTAGTTGCATAAGATAGGAGTGGGGAGAGAACATGTAAGATTTTGAATTAAAAAAAAGAAGTAATATAACCCCCAGTCAAAATTAAATTCCAAACCCTTCTTTTTAATATATTATAATAGCTGACATGTTATGTCAAGGGTTCATCCCCAAATGGAAATGACATCCTGGGGACCATGGGCTTTTCAAATTCCGGTTTAAAATTCATGGGTCATGGGCCTTAGAATTACGCTTTATCTGATAAAAAAGTGGGTCATAGCATTTTGCACCAATCCATCACTGCATCTCAGGCTCATACTTTTCATGGGCTTCGTTGAGTCCTTTGCCTAAATCCCAAGATATAGAAGGATAAGCTCCTGGACCTTATTCTATTCCTTTATTGACGTTTGTCAGGGAAATCCTCCATCAAGAATTAGTTGGGGGTAATGCCGCATATTTGACCTATCAGGATATTGTTTGTGTTACCAAACCTGCCCCATTACGATCCGAGTTGGACTGGGTATAACCGGGGTTTATTTTTAAAATTTAAAAATATAAGAAAAACAAACATGTTTGAGTTGAATCTGCATCCTTAAAGTTGCAGGATTTGTCCACTATCATTTGTTCCAAAAAGAAATCGCATATGTTGTTTTATTGAAAAGATTTATTATAAACAAGGCGAGGCGGGTCAAGCCCAACCAAAATCTGAGCCCGAATCAAGTCAAAAACTTTTATTTGTACCCAACTTCAGGATGGGTCCTTAAATTTAAACTCAACTATGAGTATAAGTTGTCCAAAAAGTATTAAATTTCCTCTACTAAGCAATCCTATCAAAACCTCATAGGCATTAGCAAAAACACAGGAGCGCAAGTAATTTTAAACACTTCCCCTCATGTGGAACCCAATTAGTGCATATTTTGCAACACGCACATCCGAACGCCGAGTCATTTTTATTGGGATTCGAATTCACTACCGATGGGCTCTTATACCATATTAAATTTTCTCCCTTGGTATTCAAGGAGGATCGAAAGAGGACTCATGTGTGTAGATTTAGCACTTTAGAGAAACACAATTTCCTTTTCATCTTATCTCAAAGTGACATCATATTGATTGGGGTTTAAAAATACTGAAATTTGACTTTTAAAATTGATTGGATTTTAAACCCATATCTTTAACAAGGAAAGAAATAGGTGTAATTAGGGTTGTAAACGGGTCGGTTCTGGTCCGGGTCTAGGTGGACCCGGAACCGGAACCGTTAAGGAGAATGTGAAATCCGATCTGGACCCGGAACCGTTTCGAAACATGTTTCTTGTCTCCGGAACCGGAGCCAGAACCATATATGGGACGGGTCTGGATCCGGGTTTGAGTCTAGTAGAGAATGATATTTAGAAAAACATAGTTTTTACTGAAGATTTTCGAAAATTGAGGTAATATGTCTGGTCTCGGGTCCACAGGTTCGAACAAAGGTGGAACCGGACCCGTACCCATTTACTTATCGGGGCTTAAATAAGGATCAAGACCCGGTTTTTAACGGGTCGGAACCTTCTGATAATCGAATAATCGGGGACCCATTTACATCCTTAGGCGTAATGACTAGTGTTCAGTTTTGTAATTGCCCTTGGCCTGGAACAGTAGAGTGATTTTTGGGCTTAGAGTCGGCAATGGGTATGGTCGGGTTAGTTCAGGTTAGGTTAAGCACTATGATTAATATATATATATTCTACCACCAGTCCTAATGAACAAGTGGGATTTAGATTAGATTGACATATTACAAAGCAATCAGTTGGGTTCGGATCAAGTTGATGACTAACAAGAATAGACACATCCAAAACCCAGCCAATTGTATTAGTCAGGTCAGAGATGTTGACCTCAACCCCACCAACTTCGAGAGATGGGACCGGACATCATATCGTTAATCCAAGTGTTGTTTAAACACAAGACGTCCGTAAAGAAAATCAATAAAATCTTTATAGTTTTCATTACGAAGAAACCTCACATTCAAAGTGTGCTGCCACACTAGGGCTACAGGAGATTTACCCGGTTTCCTAGGCTCGAAGGAATTGTTCCAGCCCTAAGGGGTAGCTAGGACACCATCTGATGAGGGGAAAAAAAAAAAAAAAAAAGAATGACCAAAGATAGGTTAGACTTCATGTTATTAATTAAAAATTTATATATAGATTGATAGCTAAACAGACTTGAAGGGGTTCTCTATAAAATAATTAGCACCATCCAAATTGTCTTAACTAAAGGTAGACAAATCTCAAATAATTGTGTTATTCCTCATGAAATCCTTCATTCATTTAAGGAAAAGAAGATTTTAACGGCTTGAAATGAGATTTCTCTCCAAAGCTTACCATAGAATTGAATGAGATTTTATTGAAGAAAACTTTTAGATTTCATGGGGGATTTTGTTCAAATCATCAAATTAAGGGTGATCATGCCCACTTCCCCTATAATATTGTTAGAGCAGTGTGGTAAGCCTATTATCTCAAAGTATCTTGGATTATGATATTTTGGGTTGGTGGAGAGCTTGGTTTTGAATCCAATCAATCCACTGCCTCCCTTAATAATAATCATCTCTCTAAAGAATGAGTTCTACCTCTTATGGTGGACAATTTGAAAGGCAGGAAACAATTTCATATTTAGGGGCATTGATGTTATTCCTGAAAAGGATAATTCATATGCTAATAGTAGGATGAATTCCTCCAAATATTTAGTTGAGGATTGTGTCTGCTTGGAGATTAGACAGATAATGGATGTAGTGTGTACCTTTTTATGGATGCTGCCTTTAAAGCATCTAATCGGAGAGAGGCTTTTGGCTTTGTAATTAATAGTATTGAATGACACTAATTTTTTGTGCAAGTACCTAAACAATTTTTTTCTAAAGAAATAGAGGTAAAACTAATATTGCTTGTGTTGATGAAAGGCAAAGATAGAGAGGCTTATCTAAAATTCATGTTGTGTCGAATGCTCGAGAAGTGGTCAATACTATCAAGTGTAATGAGCAATGATTTATAGATTTTGCTCAGATGCAATTGTTTTTCATTTTTAATTAAAAGTTTTTTTTTTTCCAATTCTTCCAAAAATAAAGGAAAACTTAGACGTAATCAGGTTTCTGTGAACTGAAGGAACATGCCTAACTATCTTTCATCTATTTTGAGTTGATCTTGACATTCTTTTTTAAAGTCGAAAATCATGTCAATTGATGATGCCACAACTTTGCCAAACTCAGCACGCGTGAGGACTTTCTTGGACAACTTTAAGAATCATTTAGGACTTTGGTATTTTGGATGTGGACTTAGATAAAACCTCACGCATGATATTATCCCACTTTAGCCCACGTGCATACATGTTGAGTTAAAACGGGGGTTTGAGTTATAAGCCCAAATTCAGGATTTTGATATTTTCAATATGGACTTGGGACAAAGTCTTACGGTACTACCAAAGCATTCAATCCTTACCATGATCTTACCTCAAGGAATTACCGAGGTGGATTGAGGTCTCACATGCAGATGACTTGTATACACCTTCCATCTCATCTTCTCATCTAAAGTTTTAGTAATAACAATATTCAGTATTCTATTTCAAAAATATAGAGGGAAATAATTGCTCAAATTTTCTCTTTGACCTACTCTTACGATTTACATCAAATAAATTAATTAAATTATTTTCAATAATAGAGAGGATTTTAATTTGTTATAGGAAAGAAATATAAGTAAAGGATATATCTCTCTCACACCTGAATGTAAACATCCAGAGCACAAAAGCCTTTGGCAACATACATAACCCACCTCCTTGCAAAGTAGCAAAATGTGAAAACAAGAAGAAAGATTCAGCTGCATAACATGCCCAAAATCCCCTTGCTAAACAACATCCTTCCAGTTACATAACACACATATGATCACACATACAGCCTATGTGCTTAGGCAGTCCAACTTGCAGGGCCCAGTTAGATGGTTTTCCTATCATTGGGGTAGTATAGATGGGTGTCAAGATAAAAGAATCAACCAATATTCTTGATTGTTCAAGGTGATCTTGACTTGATGCCTTCAAAATTTAGTGGTCCTTTTCCCCTATAAATCTTTCCTTTCTAACCTAATGTAACTCAACTGTGTGACTCTGTGAGTCTGCATTGTGCCAAACCATACTGCACTAATCAAAGTGACCCCATCTGGGAGGACTGCACAGCTCTCTGGGATGAGAAAATTCTCAGAGTGTTGTGTCAGTGTGAGTAATATGAATAAAACCATGAACCAAGACGTCATCACCTGACCAGCAATGCTGCTCTGCAAAAACCGGACAGCTTTATCCGATATTTCCGATAAATCATCGATGTAACGGGACTTTTGCTTTCCATTTCCATCTCGGTCCTCACATGTTATCACCGTTCCCTTTGTAAAATCCTCCCATCCCAAGAGGTGCAACAGTGGCAGAAAAAGCGACATTTCCGTTTCGGACCTGGAAAAAATCGCCTCCGACACGGAACAGATTCGGCCGGTACGAAAAGGCTGAATCGTCGCACCAAAAGGCCGGATTGGGTTCGATCGAGACGTGAAAAGAAAAGACTCATTTATAACGCCCGACACGACGGTATCCCCAGCATCTTGTACGAACATCGCTGACATGACGCTACAGCCGTTGATCGATCGACACGTGGAGCACGTGGGCCCAGTATCGTACGGACGGCTGTAGATTGCCGAGGGCCTTGTCTGGGCTGGAGACGACACCCACCTCATGAGGCCACGTGAGAGCGCACGATTGGCAAGTGGAGGTGGGTCCCACTGGTCAAGTCAATTGTCACATCTGGATTGACCGTTGAATGTGCGGGATATTCATCCAAGTTGTTGAGATTCTCTTGGGCCACTCCCGCCAAATACACTCTCCGTTTTATTTCCTCCTCCTCGTCCTTCTTCTTTCTTTCAACAGTGTAATAAGTCATGTTAGGAGAAACGAGAAAAATTTAAATCTCGATTTCTGTTTGAATCGACAATCTGTCTATATTGAATGTCAAATTTGTTAATTAATTAATTAATTATTATAGACTAGCCACGAATTAATCCCCGAGCAACCCGGTAACAATATAAAATTGCTAATAAATAGTTAAAACGGTTAGGCCGGATTGTGCTCAAAATTGTCTTTATCCTACCTTCATTATATGAGTTCATGTGCACCAAAGTCCTTGGACGGACTGTATTTAGTGCCTCAAAATAAGAAAAACCTATTATGTATTTAAATTTTACAGTATTATCAAGTATTAAAAGGAGCATAATCTTGTCTAACCTCTACTACGAAAGGACTACAAAGAAAACATTTGAAGAATAGAAGTTGTCTATAAAAATTTTCTTTTATTAGATAAAGTCAAACGTACCTTGGTGAATTGGGTTCTAGATGTACGATTTCATTTATTTTGATAAAGATGAAAAATAGTTAAAGAGTTGGTTCTATCAACTCACACCTTTTACATGAATTCTCATCTACTAAATCATTTCAGCGGAGTTTTATTTTTAAGAAATTTAAACAATTTACGTACATTGACCAACCTTTTAGAAATTGACATTATTTTCAAATCAATACTGATTTGACTATGACTATTATGCATTCTTAGATCTCGACCCTTAAATTTCAGGGCCTACAAATAATTGTCCAAGTCTAGCCATTGGGCCTAGGGTCGCCCGGGGGCGGGGCTGGCCCCCAAATTGATATGCGTAGTTGCAAACCAACTGAGAATAATCCCTTATTGTCAGTAGCTTATTATTGTTGAGGTTAAGATGGAGGGAAATATATATACAATCAAAGCAGGAACACTAAAGGACCTATTTCATATTAGAGTTTTTAATGGGATTTTGAAATGTTGGGATTTCATAAATATGATGTGATGGTTTGTTTCCTTAGTATTTGCAACTGCCAACTATTTTTACTAGAATTTCAAATTCCTGTCACCTAATTAGAAGTGTCAACTGACATTTGGAATTCTCAAAATTCTAACTTATGGCATTTGCAAATCCACCACCCAACAGAAAGATTCAAAAATTCCACCTTAGGGGATAGCTTCTAGAGAACTTATAAATTCTCTAAGCCTAAATTCCCTGAATTCTACTAATGAAAATAGTTGTAAAGGGTTTGTCTAATATCAAAATTTTGAAAAATCTTTGTTTAAAGAAATTCAAATGCATCTCAAGTTCCTATCAGAAATTTTAATATTAGATATCTTCAAATACCAATATCCAAAGAGCGTTTGGAATTTAAAATTTTAAGACCAAAATTTTTCGTCAATTTTAAGATTCTCTCCATCAAAACGAGAAAAATTAGGAAATTTAAAAGAAAGAAGTTTACCATGCATTTAGAATTTTCAGACATGACGACTGTAAGTAATTAACTCCACTTATCAAATTGATGTAAAGAGAAACATGATTTACCTTATTTATGGCCAAGGATACATATGGGTGAAGAAAGGAATGCAAACTTCCCTGATATTAACAATGAGTGCACAACCCCAAGGGGTAGCTTAGTTGGCCTAGGACCACGGTTTGCTCCCGGAGGTTGTGGGTTCGAAACTCCGCTACCACACTAGGGCTACAGGGGATTTACCCGGCTTCCCTCTGGGCCCGGAGGGATTAGTCCAGCCCAAAGGGTTGGAAACCCTCCGACAGCAAAAAAAAAAAAAAAAAAAAAAAACAATGAGTACACAATAAAATGCAACAAAGAGAGCATAAAAGGCAACAAAGAGAGCATATAACCTAAATATAAAAAGTCCAACAATCATTAGTGCAAATCTTTCACACAATCCCATCCCATTTAATCACATCCAACTTATCATTTTCGCACTAATGGAAATCCATGACAGAAGTTTTAGATCATGGTGAAACCCAGTTTAGCAGTTGTATTGACATCCTCATAAGTCATAATTGAGAAATCTCATGTCCAAACCATCCCACCAGCCCAAACATATACACACCCACACACATGCACACTGTCACAACATGCATGTGGAAATACTCAGCTAAAAGGACATCAAATCCTCATATGTGCATATTCCTTGCTTGTTACCAAAAGTGACATACAGAACCCTCAACTATACAAATACTTTGATTCTACCCAAAAAAGGAAAAACAACTATACAAATACTTTGCAGGGAAAGCCCTATTCTAATGGCAGTTAAGAATCCTCAAATCCTCGCATGTTACAAAAGTTAAGGCATGTTTTTTTATAAGAATTTATGACGAGAAGTTGGGGTGTTAGGGTTTTTTTAACATAATGTGACATCTTTTCTCATGACATTTGAAATATTGTGTTTCTTTCACCAAGAAATCCAAATTCCATTTACCTGAAAGGTTTCAGATGACCTTTTGGAATTCTTCTAATTTCACTTTTTATATATTTTGTTGGACTTTCCTCCATCAACAGGGAGGATTTGGAATTCTACATAACGGGACAGCTTTTGGAGAATTTGAAATCCCCCCAAACATGAATTCATATTAAATTAAATGAAAACAATTTTTAAATATGAATTTACGGAAACTCTTCACACCAAAATTTTCATGTGCAATGCAAGTAGCATGTAGAGGTTCGATTTCAACTAAATCGGTAAGCTAGGTTGGAAATGCCATCCCGACCACAACTTAAGTTGGGTGGACTTTAACCCTTAATTATGAAGCTAAGTTCGAGTTAGATTGGTAGATCTAGTGCAATTAGTTGGGTTTCGTCAAATTCAAGTTAGGTTTTTGGCTGTTGCTGGTCCTTTCTTTCCTTCTAAGATCTGGCAAGCTCTCTCCCTCCAAAGTGACATTCTGGCCTGCAAAGGAGCTGCTTCAATCTTCTTCTCAACTGCCTATGCTCTATGGAAATGTAGGAATGAAGCTTTCTTCTCGAATTCTAGAGCCTCCCAGACGAAGGTCCATCTATACTTGACTGAGCTCC
This sequence comes from Cinnamomum chago, assembly GCA_038049695.1. Classification (NCBI taxonomy): domain Eukaryota; kingdom Viridiplantae; phylum Streptophyta; class Magnoliopsida; order Laurales; family Lauraceae; genus Cinnamomum; species Cinnamomum chago. Next base: position 12,492,169 of record CP142462.1, read on the forward strand.
TCTCTGCCTCTCTCAAGCGTATTAACAAACCTTTTTCTGGTAGACCTCTTACTCTCTTCTGTAAATTTTTGTTCCCAATTTCTTAAGCCTGGTATGTGTTTTCTTGGCTTATGTTGGTTTTTTTTTAATTTTCTGTTTTCTTCTTCTCTGTTGTAGCTCTCTGTGTTTCCTCTCTTCTGGGCTTATTGGCCCTGTCTTCTTCTTCTTTCTCTTTTAATGCAAATTGCCTTTCAGCAAAAAAAAAAAGTTAGGTTTTTGGGTTGATTATCATGAATGGACACTCTTGGAACCCCAACCATTTCTTAATTGGGTCAAAAATGCTAGATCGAGCCAACTTGAAAGTGGAGGACTAACCCAAACCCTAATTCGTGGATCATTTCAGAATTGACCACTCCTAACTTTGAAGTGATCAAGGCAAAGACCTTCTGATTGGAGTGACCATCCTCACAGACCTAACCAATGCGTTAAAAGCCATGGAAAGTGCCAAATCAAATCCTATAACTATTTCAAATAGCACTATACCCCTTCATTTTTTACAGCACAAAGTTGGATAAATTTTGGGGCTAAAAGAATCAGGTGTCTTATAGCAGGCAAACATGCTACTATACGCGGCTTGCTAGCATGATGAGTACTTACTTCTTCCCAGTGCACTTGATAACTGGCATAGTTAGAAACAGTCCCACTTGATGAAGAGGCATCTTTCATTGTCGACATGATTGTTTATCACTAACAAAAAAGGCTACTCAATGACTAGGCCATTTGCATTAATCGGTTTTATTTGTCAATGATAGTCATCTAACAGTACGTTAAAATCTATCACAACAAAAACAATTATACGCATTAAATCTTCTCCAACATGATATAGCATCATTTCAGAATTGTTCTAGGAAAATTAAAAATCCAAAAACCGTGTAATCATCTGTTTTAAAGTCTTGTTTATGTGAGTTGAAGAAGTGTTGGTCGTAGATGAGTGTCGGAGATGAACTCGTCGAGAACCTTTGTGCGCTCCGAGGTAAGATAGATCAGGTGAACTAGCTAGTTGCGAATGCTCTAAGATTTACTAAATGATCAACCAAGAGTTCATGTCTCCCTAATATAGAGTAATCACTAGGAATCACGACTACTATTGACTCTATCCCTTTTGGAATCCGACATCTCCCGACTAGCGTGAGAATTTTGTCAAACCGAGAGTCTGAATATGATCCAAACTCTACAACCAAGAGGTTGATCCTTATTTGACTCTACCTGATCAAGACTTACTGGGAGTTCATTCGTGACACACCGTCAGACTCAATCTGGCATAGGCCCTAAGGCAATTGGGCAACACAATTTTCCAACATGAGTTCTGTTACATAATCTTTTAGCAACAATGTTTCTTCACATGTAAAATTATCACATGCTGATGAAAAGCTTAAAATTCAAAATTTTCTCATACTTTATGATAAAAGATAGTAAATTGTCATTGGTTTATACAGACACATCAAGGAAAACTTTCATAGAGTACAATCAGAAGTTTTTATTTTTTTTCTTAAGAACTTCTTATGTTTTTAGAACTCTACAAGCTTAGGTCCTATTTATATATCTACAAACTAAAGTGTTTATAGATAAGAATATTACTAAGATAAAACAATATAGAAAAGAACTTTGTATTATCAACATATTATAATACTTTTTGTTTTTTTACAGGTTTTTAGAATGCAATAAGTTTTAAATTGAGTTGTTTGGCAGGTCTTATAGAGTATAATATTAACAACATTTTAATGTTATAAATCAAAGTATGGTTCATTATTAGACCAATCACTCATAAAATACTTTATTTTAGTGTTATTTGTTGTTTCAAACCCATAAATAAGACCCACATTTGAAACCCAAATTCTCAAAACTGTTTTACCACCTTATTCAATTATTGAGAAAAATCTCACCAACTTTTTTTTTATCGGTAACGGTAAATTATATTAAGGACTTAAATAGAAAGGTACAACAAAGATGGAAAGAGAACAACCTACACAAAAACAACAAACAACAAATTACAAAAGAGCAAGTAAGACTACAACCCTTTCTACCCCCAACTTAGCCAAAGTATCCGTCATGCCATTCCCCAATCGAAGCACATGATGAAACTCAACATTCAAAGATGAGGACTAAGTCTTGATTTCATTGATAAAAACTGGAATTTCTTTGGACCCTTCTCCAAAAATAAGACATCCAAGAAATTACATTTAAGGAATCACTTACAAAGGAGCAAGCAAAATCTCACCACCTCTGCCGCCGCTGCCGCCATCGTTGTCGTCATCATGAATATCATTCCATTATCATCATCACCATTATAATCATGGAGGCTTTGGTCGGAAGTCCCTCAAAGTATGACTTTAATACAAACAGTCCACGAAAAAAAGTCATGCAGTCAACGGTCCCTCATACACATTTCCATACCTGAAATGTCCAATTTGCCCTTTCTTTAAATCATATCCTATGATTAGTGGGATATCCCATTAACAATGGCCAACTACTATTTAATTGCCCACGATTAATGGAATCTCATTAATGATATTTTCAAATAAATTCTAAAAAAACACAAGTAAATATATAAATTCTAAAAAACGCAATAATTTCAAAAAAAGAAATATTTTTTTTAAAAAAACAATAAATTTCAAAAGAACACAGATAAAATTTAAAAGATGCAAATAAGTTTCAAAAGATCGAAATAAATTTCAGAAAATGTAAATAAATTTCAAAAGACTCAAATAAATCTCAAAAGATCCAAAGAAAATTCAAGAAATAACAAGTAAATTTCAAAAGACGCAAATGAATTTCAAAACACGCAAATAAAATTCAAAAACACAAACACATTTTCCAAAACTAAGATAAATCATTTTCCAAATTCCTGAAAATTTTACTAAAAACTCAAGTGTTTTTGCCAAAACTCAGTTAAATTTATTTCAAAACACGAAAATAAATTTCAAAAGACGCAAATAAAAATTAAAAAACGCAAATAGATTTCAAAAAACGTAAATAAAATTAAAAAATGCAAATAACTTTAAAAAACATAAATACATTTGCCAAAACTAAGATAAACCAATTTTTCAAATTTCAAAAGTCAGATAAATTTGTTCTAGAAATCAAATAAATTAGTCAAAAACTCAAATAGATTTGTCCATAACTCAGAAAATTTTGTTTCAGAACTCAGATAAATTTGCACAAAACTCAAATAAATTTGACAAAAAATAAAAAAAATTTAGATAATTTTGACAGAAACTCATAAAATTTGTTAAAAGCTCAGATAAACTTAACAAAAACTTAGAAAATTTTCATAAAAACTCAGATAAATTAAGACTGCTTTCTGCTTCACGGGTCAAGCGAAACTGACCCAAACTCGGAACTGAACCCAACGAACCTAGGTTGTCTTCCTCTCCTCTCCACGTTCTGCATTGTCCATATTCATAGGGCTTCTCAAGCAGGTCAGGTGAACTTAAACCTAGAACAGAAACCGACCCAAGAAGGTCGTCTTCTTCCTTCTCTTCTCCTTCTGCAACTGCGAAGACGACTCCCTATTGTCTTCTCCTCCTTCCACGCAACAGCACAACAGCGCTTCTTCTCCGGAGACGCCCAGCGGCGATGGAGACTCTGGCGATGGACGCAGAATCCTGGTGATGTGGGGCCCAGTTGAAAAACAAACTTTTGGCGTTCTTCGTCGGTCTGCAAACAGAGAATACAGAACACAAACCACCCCCTTCCTGCTGTCTTCTACCACTCTGGCCACGCACGACGCTTCTCCGGCGAGATTTTTGCAGTCCGACGAGGAGCAGCAGCGTCGTTTCTTTTCCGGCAATCTTCTGCAACCAGGGACGAGATCGATCAATAGGGATCTGGGCCATCTTCTGCGAAGAACCAAAAGGCTTTCTCTGCTGGACTACCTTCGGCTTCGGTGAGACCAAATCACCAGATCTTCTTCAGAGACGTACGGGAAACAGTGCCTTGTCACCTCTTCTTCCTCGTTCTGTTTCAGAGAATGAAACAACACAACTTTGCAAGCGCCAGGCCGGATCCAGTGCCACCTCCGGTTCTTCGATCTGTGTGGCCCACCAAGAGACTAATCTTCAGGATCCTGGATCAGTTCTCTGCAACGAACTAATTCCGGAATCCTTCTTCTCCAATCTCACTTTTCTGTAAGGAATAACCATGCACTAGGATTGCCCAAGCCCAACGAAGGATAATACAAATTTTGAGATTTTAAATTTCAAAATTTTATGCCTAAAACTGTTGAAAGAGCAAATTAGTCCTGAAAAATAAAACCGTGTGGATATAGGGACCTCTGGCGGCAAACAGTTTAGCTGCTTGAACCAGAGCCCTTAAAAAGAATTTGTCTGGACTAGAGGCTGGATAGATTTCATTCTAGGGACATTTCGCTAATTATCTCTATAATCATCGTTTTCATCATCACCATCACAATCAAATCTCAATACCACCGAGAACACGTCATCATTATCACCACCATCACTACCATCCCATCATGATCATCATCACAATCACCATCAACAATATCACTAGTACTTAACACCATCATCATTGTCATAATAACCATCAACACCACCACCATTGCCCTCATTCTCATTTAGAAATGACGATTTTATGAAGTAGCATTCTAAAAGAACTTTATATTGTAGGGAATTTTCTACAAAGAAAAGTTGCAGAAAAATATTAAACCTTTTGTGGAAAAAATTATTTTCCTTCTTTTATTTCTTTGTTCAAATATGCTAGTTTTTTCACTTTTTTTTTATTGGTAACAGATACTTTAAATAAAAAAGAGATAAAAAAAGGGTGAAGAAAAGGAACAAAATAAAACGATCAAATGAGTAACGGTATCAGAGGGCCTAGTCACACCAACCTACAAAATAACACCCTCGCAAGGAACAACTATATCAATCCCTGCTAAAGCATCGATCATGGAGTTACTTGTTCTAAACTCATTACAGAAAACAACGTTAAATTTGGTAGAAAGAACCTGAGTTTCATTAAAGATGGATTGAAGATTCCAAGGACTAACCCTTCGATTAGATGCCCAAGCAACCGAGTTAGAAGAATCACACTCCACAACAAGGACACCACTAAGATTTCTCACAAAGCATTAAAAAGCTTCTATAACTGCCAACACCTCCATTTCATTTGAGTCACAAATGCCCATATGCTTAGAGAACATAAATAAAACACCACCCTTACTATTCTGAAGCATGCCTCCAATTTCTATTGCCCCTAACTTACCTCTTGCTACGCCATCGAAATTAAATTTATAAGCACAGCGGGGTTGGGTGGGGAGACCATAGAACAAATTTCCTCTCTTTAAGACGACTGCACCTCATGCAAGCTTCCCACTTTGACAATTATATTAACAAGACCAAAGTTTGAAAACTCTTTCTAACCAAAGTCTGAAATCTTCTCCATATGATTTAAGTCCTACTTCTAAGGGCGTTTCTTCTTACATCGGCGTCCTTTGGCTTTAATTGATGGAACTTCCCTTAGAGGTTAACTTCATTGAACTAGTAAAATAAAGGCCTTCTTTCTTCTCAGAAGGTGATCTAACCATATTAAGAATCTCCCCTATGAACCAAAAGAACATCCCATTGGGATTTCACAATTGAATAGTAATTGTTCAAAATTGTCTCTATCCAATTGAACATTAGGCATAATAAACATTGGCAATAGTCCAAACAAAATCATCAGAAACCCCACAAACAGCCAATCAATCTTTCTGCTTTCTCTTCTCCTTTTCTTTGTACAGTGGTTGTGTTAGCTCTTCCTTTTGGGGCTGTTTAGCGCCCCCCCCCCCCCCCCCAAACCGGAGGAATCCAATTCCACGCACATTTGTGTTTGCCCCAAACCTAGCCTCCTGAATGATCTCATAATATCACATTCCACTTTATCTCTTGTTTTTATTTTTTTCACTAAAAAATTGAATCTTTTGAAAATTTCTAATGTCTTCTTTTTACAAATGTATATACTACAAATTTACACGAGGATTTTTTTTTTTTTTTTGGCTCTATGGCCTATAAAGATTTTTTATTTTTCTTTTCCACAGTGGACAGTGACTACCGTACATGGGAATGTGTAACTAAGTGGAGCCAATCGTTAAAGCCTTAAAGGTGATGTCCCCCGATTTGAAATCACTCTATTATACATTGCATGTAAGATCTTTTCCCATTAATATATGCGCTTTCGTTGTCAATCTTCTTTGCGTGACAATGCCATCGACGGAGACGAAAATGGAGGCAAAATTGTGGGTGCCATCCCACAGCCCTTCCCATATTAGAGCTCACAGTCACACCACATAAGGTGGAAAATGTAATTCTAGGTAATTGGGTTTCATATTATATTAATCTATTAAGGGCATGTTTTTTTTATCAGAATTTTGAAAAGGAATTTATTACGATGGATTTTTTTTTACACGATGTGACATTTACCCCGCCGGCATTTGAAATGCCATGTTTATTTTATCAGAATTTCAGATTTCAGCTATCTAGAAGGTCTCAAATAGCCTTTTAGAATTCCTGAAATTCCAACATAGATTCCTGTTAGAATTTACTTGGTCTCACGTCATTCAAAGTTCATATTTTGGAATTAAATGTTTATCTAATCAAAGGGTTTCTTGTTGATTGTAACTCTAGGAATATGCCCATGATTGGACCGGATAAGAAAAAAGAATAAGAACACAATAAGATTTATTCCAATTTTTGACGTTTCCCAATATTATTCTGAGAAAAAACATAGATTTAGAAATATCCCCAACATTTTCCTTATGATGATTTTACAAGAAAGTAATTAGAGTTGATAAGGACACTCAAAACACTGACACCCTCTTCTACACTAATTTTAAATTGTGTCAAATACAACCAACAAATTCATTGTTAAATTCCTCAATAAAAAAATCCAGTAGATTTAATAATTGGCCATTTTGAATGATTTTAATTAGGTGTAAGAAATCTGTTTTGAAAGATATCCACTGTAATGCTCTGGTTATCATGTTGGGAAGGATTATCTTGAAGCTCCATGTCACGCCCCCAAAGTGTAACCGGGGTTATGCGTGAGATTATGGCCAATTTAAAACTTTTCCATCATTAATTAACTGCCACTTTGCCCCAATCGTGTCCCATCTGGATCGAAGACCGCTGTGAGGTGTAAATATTTTCTCAATCATATAAAGCAAATAGCGGAAACTCCAAACACAAGTGGTATCTCATAGATGTATAGGTAAAGAGCAATACTGAATATCATACTTAAGATTCAAGTTTTAAACTAAATAAATTACAACATCAGGCCGCACCAAACTCGGGCCTAATCAAAATAAAAGAACCAACAAATCAAACTAGTCCAAAAGTGAAGGCTCTCTCGTACGGGGTCAGTACGGCTATACTATGCCGTCCGTACTGTACTCGAGGAAGTCATCAGGCTGATCTGCCTGAACTTCTTCCGTCGTTTCTTCCTCCCCAAAGTATGGCTCGGTACCTATGCACCAAGAGTAGCATCATCAGACACGAAGGTCGGCAAGGAAATAGATATATAATCATCAATAATATGCAGACTAATGAATAAGCGAAATGGGACATATCATAAGAGATGCATAGCGTTCTGACTGAATAAACGTATAGCATAGGAATCATAAAATCAACTAACACACTTCTAACAAATAGGCAAATCACATAAGCTAATCACCACGGGATAGTTTCACTTGACCCTCCTGGCTCAACCTGAGAGCTGTGGTAGAGTAAAGCAATAGGCTCGGGATGAAAACCCGGCAAACACACATATGATACCCTTAAAACAAAATAAACAAAACGAACATTCATACTTCTTACAGAACGGGCATTTGATGGTGTACATCCATCTAAAATATAAAAAGTCGTACTGCGTAGACGTTCATTCCAAAGTCCTCACACAATTGGTGCCCCAAAAGTGCTGGGCGTTAACAGTTGAGTGATGCCTGACACAAGAGTCCTAAACATACCATAGTGAAGGGCTAGACTTTCCTGCGCGAACAGGATTCATTAACCAAAGAGAAACTACCTTTACTCTTATCAAATCATATTAACATAAACGAACTTCTTCATACTTCACACTTATCTTCATAGGTAGTCCTCAACATGCTTTCTTAATCAAAGCTGTCTAGCCACAACACCCCCATCATATTTCGAAACAAACGGAACATCAAAAGGGATCCTAAGTTCATCTTCTAAGTTCGTACGGAGATCCCCAAACCAAAACAAGCAAACGAAGCTAAAGAACATGGACGTTTCATGTGGAGAGTACCAAACGGTACATTTCGGAATCATAAGCGATAGACAATCCATTCCTAGGTCATTGTTATTTCCGGAGTCTCGTACAATCCTAATCAGTCAACGAAAGGAATTAGGGTTCACGATACCCAAAATGGAACCTCTTCGTGCATAGATTTAAGGTGGTATCCCTTTGCCCTATTCCGTTCAAGATTGAAATGAATTGAAACCCAAGAAACGGAAATAACTACGAGAAATCATCTGCTCAAAACGTTCCTCGTACATAGTCAAGTGAGTCCAAAAAGGGGTAACCAAAGGTCCGTCAAAGTCCATCAAAAAGGGGTGAAAATTACTCCACAGGAGAAATTCTGCAGAAAATGCAGGAGAGCTGGTTGACCTGCCCCTTTGGGCCGGTTAACCTGCCCTCTTGGCCGGTTGACCGGCTGAACTACAGCCGGTTGACCGGCCTGTTACAGGTTTAAATGGCCCTCCCAGTTAAGGTTGGCCGGTTAACGGCCTCTGTTACCCGGTTAACCGGCCAGCCTGCAGAAACAGGGCACAGCCACTGTTTCTGGGCTGGAATGGGACTTTTCCCATTTCTCTCTTATGGGACCTGATTAGCACACATGTAGTGATAAAAACACACTACTTTGAAAGCATAAAACTAACAAATCAAGCCATTAATCTCTACATCCATTCTTTCCAATCTATGAACCATTTATCATGTTTTCTAACATTAAAAGGATCAAATGAGCAAAGGAAATCTAACATATGATTTTAACATACAAATCAAGGAAAACAAGCATATCAAACAATAATATAACTATTCACTTGCCTTTGATGAAGAGCTTGACTCAAAACCAAAGAGAAATGAAGAGGGAAGTCCTCCTTAAGCTCAAACTTGAATAAATGGGTTCCACACTCAAAACCTCACTACAAATGAAATGCAAGGGAGGAAGTAAGCTTATCTATACCATTTCTAATCCAAAGGAAGTAATCTACCTAGGTCTAAAAGCTTGAAGAGCTTACCTTTAAGTGGGTTGTAAAGGAAACTCTTAGAAAAGTGTATATTTATGTTCTTGGAGGCTTGAGGAAGGTGATGAGTAGCTTGGATCCTTCGCCGGAGCTCCGGTGTGCGTCGACGGAGAAGAAGAAATGAAGAGAAAGGAAGAGGAGGCCGGCTGCTGTGTGTTGTTGGAGTTGAGTGAATGAAATGAAGGAGGGAATGAAGATGGGTTGTTGACCTAATTTAAGTGATGGGTTTTGGGCTTGGGCTTTGGTCTTAGGTTGGGCTTGGGTTAAGTTCCGGGCCGGCCTAAATCAACATTTAATGAGTTTCGGCCCTCTTCGACGCGTCGAATCGAAACGCGAATGAAGACTAAAGTTCATGAAACGATGAAACCCTCCCAATGCACCCAAACTCACCAAAAACTCATACTCTCATAAATACCCCTAAAACCTCACCCAATTAATAAAACAACCTCTATTATACCCGAACGCGCTCCGAATCGTGCGAAACTTCGCGCACACGATTCGTCGTTAACCCTGACTCTCTAAACTCTAATCCAACTTACTAACTAAACACACAATTAATTATAATTAATAGGCCCTTAGGGGGCGGGATGTTACACTCCACCCTCAATACAGCTTCCCTAGTTGGGAGAGTTTTTGCCTAGTGCCACTGTAATTTCAAATCTAGCTTTGCAAACATACTGGTTGCAAAAGAGGAATGAATGCAAGAACACCAAGGAAGCCTTTAATTCATTTTCAGTTTCAGCACAAAGCTTTGCATATGATATATATATATATATGCCTCTCCACTCAGAGTGCAACAGATATTTCCACTGTTCTCTTGTAGTAGACTATGGAATTTGGTATCAGTCAAGAAATCCTCATGACTTAAATTTTGAAGGTTAGATGATTGAGGTTGACACTGGATTTTAGCTAGAGACTGTATCTCCTCAAGAGAATTGATGAAGATTATTATAATTTCAGATGGGTTAGTTGCAAAGAAAGCACAGTTCGACAAGAATCAAAGCACAAAGAAAGAGGAAAGCTTGAGAGAGAGCGCAAATGTTGTGAGTGCACCTAAAGGGTAGGTTTATGTAACCAAACGATTCCACAATTGTTAGGCTCCGTCCCGAGTTAATCACGATTAACTCTAATTAATTGAACTTAAGACTAATTAAGCCGATCTACATGGTTTAATGGTGATTTATCACCAAATGAAGTTGAATTAGCTTAATGAAGTGTTAGACAAGATTAATAACTGAATTGAATTGAAATGGAGCTTAAACAAGCAAGTGAAGGACTTGTGTATAAATACGAATTTATACGTATTTTGTTGAAGTCGGAAACTCTTGATACCAACATGTGTATTTCGACGAGTACGCTAACTTTCATAAAAGACTTGAAGTAATTCGACGAGAAATGAACCAAATGGACCATTAGTTGACTTGAAATGAGAATGAAAGGACTTAAGGGGGGTGAAATGCAAAAATGCTCCTTAAATCACCCAAATGACTTCATTCATCTCATTCTTCTTGTTTCCAAACCTAGGCAACATTTCCTCAAACGTTTCTTCTTCTTCTTCTTGTAATTTCTTTCATTCCTTCCTTCATCAAGAGTGGATGGGAGGTGAACCAAGTGAAGAGGAGGCTATCTTCTTCCTTGCTACATCATCTTCTTAGAGTTCTTCTTGAAATTCAAGCTTCAAGGAAAAGGTTCCAACTCAAGCCAAGCTAAACAAGGGTTTTATAGCAGTCAAAGCTTCATTTGAGGCAAGTAGATACATATGTTTATGATTGATGATTGTTGAGAAATTATAGTGGTTTTAATGGAAGAAGAAATGATGAATAATTGAAACCCTAGGCATGGATTAGGTTATGTAATGAGGGTTTAGTGTGGATAATTGGCATTTATATGCTTTTATGTATTCCTTAATTGAATTGCTCATTAGGTTTACAAGAGGAAGAAGAATGGATGAGAAAACCCATGCACCCATTTCAGGACAGAACCCTGCGTTCTGTTTCTGTATGGTGACCGATCGATCGGCCACATGGTCCGATCGATCGGACCTGTCAGTTTGAGTCCAGTGAATTGTGAGCTGATTTTTTTTTGGAAACAAGTGTGCTTCCTATGAGCCTAGGGGTATGTATGACAAGAAATACCCTAATTTAAGGTCTTTAAGACTAGGTAAACTAAAAGAAAGAAATACCCTAATCTAAGGGAAACAAAAAGAAAAGAAAGGTGACGAGTGAAGTACTAATTTCTAAAGGGTAGTCTAAACCTTCATGAGTGTAACTACGGTTCTTACAATGCACCATTTCATTCCATAATGTCATCTATAGTAATACGTGCACTGATAAACCGTATTTCACTTGAGTATTTGGTTTAGATAATTGGTTTTTGAATTGCATAATAGTTGGTAACATTAGTAACAAGTCTGGCACTACCTAGTGGGTTCCGAACTCAATATTACATTGAATTGAATAAATTGATAAATGAAATGACTATTCCTACTGCAGTAGATGAGATTGGGGTGTTCCGGAGCCCGTGGTGACACCAGTGATCTCTGATCAAGACACTGGGAGATCCCACCTTATTTGGACCGAAAGGTCATTGACTGAAAAGTCATACACTGAAAAGCCATTAATAAATATTGAACATTATGCATAACTGAATATGAAATGCTTCCTTTTGGGAAGAAACGAATGGAGTTGAAACTCATGCTAGTGTAGTTGCCTGTATTAGTGTATTATTAAGGGTATTTGTTGAACTGTTTAGCACTGTTAAACAATGAATAGCTAGAAGTTATGAACATGTATAAATGTATGTATACCTTGTTGAATCGTCGTGTTCACGGTATTACTGATGATGTTACAGGCTCAGTTGCACGTGCCGGTCCCTCAACGACCGTCTCGCCAGCGGAGGAGGCCCATTCGCTACCTCCAGGAGGTTTAGCTGAATGGACGTGATGTCAGAGAGGATAACATGTAATGTTTTGGAAATACGTTTTAGAAATGCTTTTATTGATTCATTTTGGTATTGTAAGCATTGTAAGTATGTCCCCTGCATTGTATTTAAATGTGCAGTGGTTGTTAGTAAGAAACTGAGATGATGTACAGTAACTTTACTGTTCAAAGTAAAGTATTTGATTCGTTTTGTTTAAATAGGTTGTCAATGTATATTATTTGTATATTCCGCATTGTACATTGACAGGTACGTATGCAAGATCCCTTATAGATTCGTATTAACTTCGGTTAATTCGGGTTTACGGGAGTAAGTATGATTGTCATCGCGACCCGGGGGTTAACCCTAATGACTCTGATCTCGGGTCCGGGTCGTGACAACAATAAAAGAGAGAAATTGTTCCGACTTTCCATGCAGCACTCTGCTATATTGTTTGGTGTGACACATCTTTGCAGAGAGGATATTGATTTCTTATGGGAATGCGGGGATTCCTCTCCCATTGAAATTGTCTTTGCTCACATGCATGCCATAGTTATTGCAATGGCCTACATCCATAAACTACGAATGAGTGTTTGGAGCATCATATAATTGACTCCAAATCTTTTAGTTTGCATTATGTGGCACAAAGAAAATGCAAAATACAAGTTATTAAATTTCCTAAGCTAACCATTCATACGAGAATCTCAAGACATTAGTAGAGGCATTATAAATATTTTTCAATAACCACTTTTCGGGTGGAGCCCAACACTTTCCCTCGTGGGGAACTCGGCCAACACACTTTTTTGCATCACACATTTTTTAGCATCGATTCATTTCTCTTGGAACTCGAACTTGCAATTATTTGACTCTAATATCATATTAAATTTTTTTAGCTAACTATTCATATTTACCAAAATCTCAAGACATTAGTGCATATATGATAAATATTTTTCAATACTCTCTTTCTGGGTTAAGCCCACTCCACATTACATGTTATTTTGAAAAGTTCCAGCAGGATCATTTTTTTCCTCCAAATCTTCTTACAAATCTCAAGCAGTTTGAAGTGTATTTGCATAAAACCAAACCCTACACATGTCAATTGTGGAATTTATTAAAAGTGCCCAACTTGTCCCTCATCTTCTTCCGGATAGTACCCCATGTTTGTACATGAAATTACCTTTGGATGTGAGTCCACCATTGGATTCTCCATTATCAAACAGGATTAGACAGCCTAATCTGAACTAGCCCCACTAGCTAGCTAGCCTCATGTTCCTATTTCCTGTAGAAGATCTTACTAGTCTTTAAGCCATATTTCAAACAATTATTATGCAAATTAAGATGGAGTAAATATCACACATAGTCAAATAAATTTCCTCACAGTTGTTGGTCGGCAAGATCTTGATCTGAAAATATTGTCTTGGAATGAAAACCTTAAAAAGCAAACTCATTATTATGATTAGGCAGTCCGTGACACAATTAGGTAGCCTGTGACTCAAGTGATCCGTGACAACTAAAATAGATTTAATGGTTTCTTTAACAAATTGCTTTTGTTTATGGGCCCCTCCATGAGACAACTATGTGATTAACACCTAATCTTAGTGGTGGGAATAGATCCTCAATTGCATAATGGTGGTTTTATACCCACCACTCAAATCTCACAAAAGAAAAAAGTTACCTAGCATCTATGCATGATAGCATTAATCTTCCCTACCTATAGGCCACAAACACACATACACCTTAATTCACATGGTGATGAGACCCACCATCCTCTGGTATAGACGAGGTTGAGAGAATGTTGGGGCCCACCAATGTAAATAAAGAAGTAAAGAAACAGATATTCCAAAAAGGAAAAACCAACATCAACCAATCATGGGTACCAACTGTTTTTTTCACTTGGATGAACTGTCGGCCAGATTGAATAAGAAACTGCTTCCCAAATCTCAATAAAAGATGATGTTCCTCAGTCCCTTGCGCATCCATTTATTCATGAACAGAAGATATATATACGACTCAAACACAAATTAAATGCATTTCAACTAATCTATCATCTCTGGCTGTACCAAACTTAGAAAAGATGTGTTGCTTGGTGCTTGCTTGGTAGGCCTTGTACTTTTCCTTAAATAGAGAACATTGATTGAAGATCTTACTAGATTTTACTGCTTCAAGGACCATGTCAGCGGTGTTTCGCTCTTTCAGTGTTCGAATTACTCCAATGGAATCATGTGATGTTGATATGGCACTGTAGGAGAGAGGGAGATGAAGTTTGGTAATTCAAAACTTGTTAGAGAGCATTCATGACAAACACATACAAGTCGGTTTTTATTACTGATAAATGAAGAATGGGGAGATTTCTTTGTCTGCCATTTGCGAAATCTCCCAGACGGTTTGATTGGAGAATTGAAATGACATCACTAGATGGTTTGATAGGGAGGAAAAGGAAAAAGAAAATGCTTCATTGGAGGTAGTATATATGGTCACTAATGAGATCTACTATGAAAGACAAGTGAAATTTAAAGACTTGACTCGGCTTGTTGAGATTGAGCTTCCAATATAAAGAGGGCAATTTTGTACTGACAGTAGGAAGATCTCTAAAATAGAGGGTGCCAATTTATTTCCCTCTTTCACACACAATCATATTCGAGAAAGAGTAGGCATCATGTTCCATAGTCATATAGATAATATTTAGAGTTGCTAGTAAAATGGTTTCAGCCGATCCTAAATTGATGTGATATAAAGGCTATGTTGTTGATGCCGATCATGAGATAAAAGAAGGAAAGAAACAAGAGAGAAAATCGATTGTATCTCGACTTAAAATTTTAATAGTAGAAATAAAGAGAGAATAAAAAGGGTAACTAGTAAGAAATATCATAAAATTGAAACACAAACAAACACAATTAACCATTGCAAACAACATGTGAAGGATGATGTTAGACTGATTCATGAACATAGCATTCTTTATCCTTTAGCAAAGAAAAGTTCCTCCTGTTGCACATTAGAATAGAAAGAGAGTAAGTAGGCCATGTTGGGAAAACTCATTGCTTGGCATACATGAGAATTCATGTCTATTTCCAGTTAAAAGGGGTACTCACTTCCTCAATGATTGCTTAAAAGCTAACTACTATCATTCACTACAGCTGCTGCTCCTACTGCTACAAGCTACTGCTTCTACTACTAGCTGGACATGAAGAAAAAAAGGTGCACACAGGTCTCAACATATGTCCCATCAAGGAAGAACTGAATTACATGGCAAAAAAAAAAACAGTAAACAAGTATCTCCAAATTATAGAAGTAGACACCTACCTGTAGTTCTCCTATCATCAGATTCCTAAATGGAAACTATTCATACAGCTACAGCAACTAAGAACAGGCATAAAATTCCTTAATTACCTGCTATCAAACAGGCATTGGGAGATTGAGAAACTTATAATTATCTTGGGTTAAGCTCTCAATTATATCATAATGCAGGTGGGTCTTTGGTAACTTGCACCTGGGAGGCCATGGGCAATGCTTGTGGAGGCCGCTTCCTCTTCTTCTTCTCATAGCTGATCCCTCTTGCCTTGGCCTGCAAATCTCTTACCTCGCGGAGATAGAGCCTAACAACCCGGGCGGCGAAGGGGTTGGCCTCCGGCTTGCCGCCGTTCTCTTCGAAGGCAGCACGGAGGCGGCCGATGAGTGCATCGAGGCTCCCCCAGGCCTGGCGGAGGGGGCACGGGCAGGGATGCGGGGGGTTTGGGTGGCCGAAGAAGGGGCACATCTGGGTGTGGACCTTGGTCTTGCCGAATTGGTCGAGGTAGCGGAGGAATTCGAGGACGTGGGCGCCGCTGCAGCGGGCTAGGGTGAGCGGCGGGCGGTGGTTGCGGAGGTACTGGCCGAAGGTGTTCCAGTCGCGGCGCTTCTGTGATTCGTATCGGCTTGGGGCCGGAGAAGTCGATGAGGCGGCAGCAACGGTGACAGTGGCGGTGTTGGTGCTCTCCAAGTGGGAATTTTCAGTTGCTGAAATTATATCCATGGCAATTGATAATGAACTTGTGTTTTTGCCTTCTCTTTTGCTGCTTCTGCTGTTGATGATTCTGATGGTTTGGCGTTACTGATGAGAGATGTGGTTGCCTTTGATTCCTTTCTCTTGTGGGGGGTGGTGTTGTTTTCTCCTTCTGGTTCTTCTAGGGTTTCTACTACATGTTTCAAGGGAAAAAAGTCATCTATTAGAGAGAGAGAGAGAGAGCACTACAACTAAAAATTGAATAGTTATGAGAAAAATGGGTGCACCCCAAATCAAAAGATCAAGCATGTGTCAAATCTGTTCTTGGTTTTCCACCTCTTTCTTGATCACTTGTTATGAGAGAGAGAGAGAGAGAGAGAGAGAGAGAGAGAGACGATCGAATAGAAACGAACCAGATAAAAGATGCACCCCAGATGTAGAGAGATCAACCAGCAGTATTCTTCTCCTCCTCCTCCTTCACCTTGTCGTTTCTGGACTCTTTCTTCTGCTGATGCTGACCAGATCGATCAGGTCACGGGCTCTTCACAATCTCTTACTCTGGTAGATTTCTTCTGTCGATCGAGTGAGAGCGGCCACAGGCTCTTCACAATCTCTTACTCTGGTAGATTTCTTCTGTTGATCGAGTGAGCGCGCGCGCGAGAGAGAGAGAGAGAGAGAGAGAGAGAGAGATAAAAATGGCAACTTTATGATGCTGGAGAAAGGATGATGAGCTGAAATCGGAGCAAAGAGAAAGTAAAGATATTACAGTGCTAGTGTTGGTGGGAAACTAGTGCCAGCCTTCTACAATAACAGTGAGTTCGGTAGATTTCATGCTCTTTCTTTGGTGAGAAATCCGAGAGAGAGAGAGAGAGCTTTCCAAAAAAGGGAGAGCAGCAGATGGAATTCCAGAGAGTGTGAGTGAGGATTGGGTGGATATCTGTGCGTGTATGTTTTTGGGTGTGTGGGGAGGTTGGGGAACCCTCTTTTTAGGGCTTTTGTGGAAATACTGAGAGGTTGACAGTAGGCTGATGAGCCAGTGATGGAGACATGGAAAAAGTAGGAGAGGTAAAAACAAAGGATTAAACATCAATTTCCCTCTTTTTTTAATTATTTTTTTCCACCACTCAGATGTAATGGATTATGGGTGGCTGTCTCTTTAGCCACAGCCCCCATGAACAACTTACTATAATACCTCTAATCAACAAAATTAATATGGAGATATAAAAATACATGGAAACAACATTTCAATCCTTCTAATTAACAAAGTTAATTTGGAGATATGAAAATACTATTCAAACTTCAAATCAAAGTATTTCATTATTATTATTATTATTATTATTATTATTATTATTATTAGGCTCTGGTCCGATTGGCAAGTCAAATGTTCAAGATAGGGTACACATTGGCAGTATGAAGTCAACCATAACCCAACTCATTTGTTAATTAAGTTTGAAATGTCAACCTGAACTAGACATCATTGGCTCGGACTCGTCCAATGAGTTCACTTTTGATACATGACCTATCTATAACGACTCTTATAGGAAGACAAGTTTGGATCCTCATAAGTTTTTCCTTATTTTTTTATTTAGGTACTTTCTCCCATTGATCTAGCC
Organism: Cinnamomum chago; assembly: GCA_038049695.1. Lineage (NCBI taxonomy): Eukaryota > Viridiplantae > Streptophyta > Magnoliopsida > Laurales > Lauraceae > Cinnamomum > Cinnamomum chago. The sequence continues at coordinate 12,509,976 of CP142462.1, forward strand.
ATTGGACCAAAAGATTTCCTTTGGGCCTATTTCCTTAGAGATATTTCTAACGAGAGTTTTTTATGTTAAGGATTTCCGACGTTGATATGATAATTATCTCCTTAGAATTTTAAATGCTATGTTTTATTGCTAGAATTCCAAATTTGAACCCACTTGAAAAGTTGAAAATAGCGGTTAGAATTCTTAAGATTTCATTGTTTCAAATGTTGGATGGGCCATGAGGATTTGAAATTCCAAGTGGAGACAACATTTGCAGAATATAAAACTCTGTCGACAAGAATTTTCAAGATTATTCTAAAAGAATACCCCTAAAATTCCATGTGGGAGAATTTCAGCATATACAACTAAATAATCGGTAAGAAATTATTCTTCCATTTTGCTGTGAAGTGTGGTCTTAACAACTTTCATTTCTGAGAAAGCTCATTTTATTATTTCTATTGAAATACAACATCATCCCAAAATAGTCTAGATTCTTGCAAAGTCTTGCTTAAATAAGAGTTGAGCCCACTTCCATATTGATTACTTACAAAAGACCATGGCCTAAATATTATGAAAATTCTGAATATTTTATTGATCAATTTGATTTGATGGTAGAAGTTCTTCTGTTGAAATAAGATTTTGCGAGGGCTTATAAAAAGAGGGGCAATTTGCTTTAAGCATTTTAGATCTTCATGAGCAGGCCCCAATATTGAACCTTACAAATTTTTCTTGAGTCTCACTCTATAAATATATCATGCTTATATTTTATGTTGCATATTCACATGACTCTTACTTAAACAAATCATAGTTCAGGAAGCTGAATAATAACCCCTTGTCAACTGGCACTTAAAATATCTTTCATTTTTTTTTTCAAAGACCCCTATCACTTGTTTTTTTTTGTAACCTAGCGAAGGGGTTGGGACATGAGACTCATGACACAACTCACACATATGAGGTGAATGGACCTAACATATGAGAGAAGAGACAGAGACAACTCACGCCTTGAAGAAAGGTAAAAACTCACACATGCGATGAGACATAAACACAACTTACAAATGAGAGGTGATGGAAACTCACACATGCGAAGAGACATTCATACAACTCACACATATAAGATGATGAAAACTCACACATGCAAGTAGACGCCACCACTTGTTGAAGAAAACAAAAACGTGGGAATAGAATACCGGTATCTACTCTATACAAAAATCTCAAAGAGACAACGGAGATTTTTTTTTTTTTTGGATAACCTAAGTATGCTCATTGATATAAACCTATGAGCAGGACACATATTAAAAATCTAAATGATTCTAAAACACACTCCCACTAGTTTTTATCAATTTAAAATATTTTACTTCAACCAAGTCTATTCTGACATAAATTATCATAATTAAAATATAAGAAAACAATTAACTCCAATTGAATTAAGATTTTATGTAAAGAAAGAAAGGAGGGAGTAATTTTGAGCAGTTTAGATTTTATATATAAGCCTCGATGATTGAAAAGCATAATGATTACCGTACACGATTATATGTACCAATTGTAAACAATAAAAGTAATAAAATTATGCAAATTATGGGCATCATTTCTTCTCCCTCGCAGTTGTAAATTTTTAGCAAAACCTCAAATGAAAACGATGAGTATTTGAAAGAGAACTCCTTCATCGATCCAGATCCCTTTTCTTTCTTTCACTTCTCTTTACTTTCCCTTCATTCAATATTTTTTTTAACAAAATCAACTAAGATTGCATAAACCAATTTTGGGAATCAAAGGTTTATACATGGAGATTTTCAAAACTTTGGAGGGGCCTAGCCCTCTAGAAACCTTGTGGCTTTAGTAGAGATAGCAGTAACATTTTTCAATATTTTCCTCGAGTGAAGCCCACTATTCAATACTCCCCCTAAGGTGGAACCCGGTTAGAGCACTTTTGGCGACACGCATCTTTTGTTTTAGTTCCAAGTCGTTTTTCTTGAAATTCGAACTTGCAACTAGTTGGCTCTGATAGCATCTTAAATTTCCTAACAGTGAAAATACTTTTTAATATTTCTTCTCGGGTGGAGCCTACTCCCAACACATACTGCAAATCTACAATGCGCTTTGTAAGAGTCACTTAAAAGAAATAGAATGGCGATATGAAAGTAGTTTCATAGTTTCATACCACGTCCATTATAAAATGAGGGCGTATTTAATAAGGGCACACTTTCCTTTGTGGAGTGACTTGAGATATCAGGCAATTCATAAAGGTAGTTTGATGTGCAAGAAGCATCAAGGATATGTGTTGATCCAAATATCACTTTAATTAGTTAATTATAATTTCCAATTCTATTGTCTAAATTAAGTAATAATATATTTTTTTAAGTGGATTCATTTTGTGATCGCAATCTGATAATGGTTAATAGTTGTGTCAATTTATAGAGAGTAGCTGAATATAAATGGCTTGAGATTTTCAAAGATAAGACCATGTTGTAATGTAAAGAGGGCAAAAAAAAAAAAATTTACTAAATTGGAATTGTTCGATATGAGGGAGTTCCTATGAAAGGTTGAGGGAGTCCCATGTAAGGTGCAAGATAGAATAGACTCTTTCTAACCTTTTTTTTTTTTTTTTTTGACGAAATAAATAAAATGTGAAAAGATTTTTAGAGGCAATCTCTATTCTCTAAACATTTTTTTAGTGGTTTTTGCATAAGGAGAGATTAGATAAGAAAATGTTTGGTTGACACTTAATGTTTGGTGGCAGTGTAGAAAAAGAAAATTTAAAGTTGATTTTCTTATTTCCAGGCTATGACCTCAACCTGGCCTGTGAAGGTAGTCATGTAAGGGCCCCTTAGGTAGTGTAGGCCCTCCGACGGCTTTTATAAAATCGTGCCCAGCTCTACATATATTGAGGACAGGATAAAGGCAAGCCCAAGCCTAGCCATTTGACACCCCTGTCATTAACAATACCTTATAATATGTGCTTGAATTTATTATTTGACTTTGCAAGCTTTTCTGGGAGTAAAGGTGGACATTGTCATCTAATGAAGGGGTAGATTGAACAAGGAGAAACTAGAAATATAAGAGACTGAACAAGGAGCACTCAGAAAATTTAAGAAAAAAAGCTATGAGAATTGAGAAGGAGTAGTGTTTTCTTTCTTCATCCAGTGTTGATTTGGGCAAACTCAATACAAGTAATTAAACATATATACTTGTTCAATACTGATAAAATTAGATTTACTTATGTTACCTTCCTTTTCTTTAGTTAGATCAAATAAATATTATCATAGCTACTTGCAAGGGCAGAATTGGGACAAGGGGGATTCCATGGCCCCAAAATTCTTCAAAAACACTAGGTTTTTTTTATACATAATAAATATGAAATGATCTCTCCTCAATTATATTTTTCTTTTAAAGTAACCCCCTCATAAGAGATTTTCCTGAGACCCCCATTGTTCATATATATCCTACTCCTTTTTTTTTTTCTTCTTCTTCTTTTTTACATGAACTGGAGGAGCTGACAAGACCCTTCCTTGTCTTTACTTGAGAATCTTTCTCCCAAAATGTCAAAATTGCAGTAATCATGCAAATTAAAGTATGACAAGTGTTTGTTTGTTTTGCTTTAGAAAAAATGGAAAATAGAAATCTGGGCAGCGGGCAAGCAAAGTATTTCTTTGGTTCCTGATTTTTAGAGTAAAAGCAAAACATAGTACAGATCTCATGTCTCAGACTTTTCGACTTAGGAGATCATGTGACCAAAGACTTCTTCTGCTCAATGGGGCCCACCTGCTAAAATGTCCTTGTTGGGTGGGCCATCTATTCAAATCCCATCTCATGACTATGTTTTCTAGTGATCCTTGGACTATCATGAGTTTGTGCATGGGAATTGATTTTTGTTTTTTCCTTCTATTATAGGGTTTCCAATTATTTGGACTGGACTAATCCCTTTGGACCCATAAGGAAGCCGGATAAACTCGTATGTAACTCCAGTGTAGTAGTGCAGTTTCGAACCCATAATCTCCTAGTACAAATCGTGGTTCTACGCCAACTGAGTTACCCCTTGGACTTTGCATGGAAATTGATCGATCAACGCTTTCAACAGCCATGATTTGAAGATCTAATAATCCAAAGGTCGGATTGCAAGCCAAAATTATAAGGCATGATCTCTTCTGTTTGCTACAATTACAGATCGATCTGATTTTGAATTCGACTATAAACATATATGTTGTATTTGGATCCTGCATCAACTGTGAGAAAAAAAATCTAATTTTGGTTCCAGGTCTGAATTAAGACATAGAGTGCAATAGTATAATTTGATAAAATAACTTTAAATACCCGTGGCCTTTGGGCTAAGATCAGGATAAAAGACCTTTAAGAAATTTAAATATTATAACTCAAGCTATTTCAACCCTTAGGATTTATGTATATTTTGATATGTGAATGTAATCATCTTACATTCGGATTCTCAGGTTGAGATTTCAAACATCCAATTTTGTATACTACATGCATGTTTTCGGACTTGGACCCGAATTTCTTCTGGATCCAAAAATATGTTCCATATCCATCAACTTTATTCCGAATGAGAGACTTCGGAGATTAGGATGATCAGATGCCCTTTTGCAATATCCTACACATGTCATGTTTTTGCTTGTGTCGATTCAAACTTTAATAAAGTAAAAAAGTTAAAAGACCCATTGGTTGTCATGAAATTAAACCTTATGAGTTTTATGAAATGCATTTTTAAAAGTGGTTAAAATTAGAATTTTAGATGCAAACTTCCATAAGCAATTAAATAATGTCCATATTTATGAAAAATGAATCAATGTCCATTACCAGGAGAAAATGAAATCATTGGAGAGTAGGGTTTCATTTACATACCTAACCTATATAATTCACTTCTCACCACTTTCCTAATCCTTTGTTGAAACTTATTTTGCAATGAATTCCTAGGAATTCAAATTTATGCAAATAAAAGGGCATAAAAGAAGAGGTAGTACACTAAAACTGACATATTTTTGCTTAAGACTTTATTCGGGTAAGGGGGACTATCTAAACTTGCACCAAGGGCATCGATCCTTGAGTGGGAGTGGTATCTACAAGGACATCCATTAGGACCCATTTCTTTAATAAAATTCCTCGCAAGAATTTGTGAGAGTGTGAGTTTTTAGACAATGATGTGGTAGTTGTCCCATCGGCAATTTTAAATCCCATATTTCTTTGCTAGAATTACAAATTCCAACCATCTGAAAAGTCACTTGCATCTTTTGAGATTCTCAAATTCCAACCCTCTTAACTAACTTTGAATACTCCCGTCAAGAGATGGATTTAAGATTTCTACCTTAAGGGACAACGTTTAGTGGCAAAGGGAATGATGTACTTCCATAAAAGTGGCATTTGACATTTTTTTGAAAGAGTCCAGATCCTGTGAGGATTTGCCCGACGGCGACCATAAGTGAACCAATCAAGGTTTGTCACATCACTGTGGGCAGCCTGCCATGCACGTGGGCAGCTTGGCATACATCCGGGAGGGGCTGCCCACGGTGAACTGGCAAACCATGATTCGTCCACTCACGGTCACTGTGGGGGAAATCCTTAGATGATCTCGATTCATTTTGAAAAAGAGTCTGGAACCTTTTAGGATTTCCCCCACGATTATTTTTGTAAAAGGGATTATTTTACATGATTTAATTGAATGCCATTTGCACCTTTGTTGCTTTGCTTCAAAGGCCCACTGTGGGACCAAGATTTGTGAATCCAGTAAATTCAATGGAAAGTTCTCGGCTTCCACTATCATTGTAGTGGGGTGATTCACCATTATTGGATTAGATATCTGATTAAGTCCACCAGTTTCTTCTAAGCCAAGAAAAGCTTCGTTGATCAATCTATGACGGTGGTCAATCAAGAAAACGACAAACACCTGGCTGAAACATTTGCAGAATATTCAATCTTACCACAAGGGTTCACACTACATGAAATGAAACTAGATCATATTTTCTAGTAGGGAGGTAACCCAGATAATGAGCTAAACCATCTAAGGAACTAGATCAATCACACCTTATAAGAATCAAAATAGAACATTAACCATTTATCAATGCACCCTGCTTCGCATGTCAGGTACGGTTCCGTTTTTAGAATCAAGAAATCGGTTCCGGTTCCAAATCCGGGTTCATCTTCCCATTGACGGTTCCAGGTCCGAGTCCACCATGGACCACCCGTTTACATCCCTAGAGATATTAGGAGAAAATAAGTCCCGACATCTGGGTCCCTTATGTTTGAATGGAATTGATTTTTTAGGAATACATGGTAAAATGGGTTCCAATATTATAGCATTGATAAAGAGGCGAGCAGTGCAAGGTGGAACTGTCCTAGGATTTGATTTATTAGGATAATGGTGGCTATTCATTTTCCATGTCTTTTTTTTAGTATTCATTATAGGGAAAGTTAATTAATGGCCACTATGGAATTTTTTTTGGTAAAAGGCCACTATGGATGTTGTCCTTTGTTTTTGCTCTTTTAGGAATACCGTTCTTTTCTGTGATCCTTTTTTTTTTTTTTTTTGAAACATAAAATTGATTTATTATATTTAAAAGGGAAAAAACATAAAATTACAAGACCCTAAGGTCCACAAAACTGAGGAAGGCAAACAAAAGAAGCCCAGCCCGGGCACATGCATTCCTAAACAAATAGTGAATTGATTTCCACAGCCAAACACAAACTTGTAGCTGGATGTCTGCTTAAGCCAAATACAAACTGGGCCTTATTTATTTCTCTTAAGAATTTCAAGATAAAATCACTTCAATTCTCTCTCTCTCTCTCTCTCTGGATAAAAAAATTAAAACCTTTAAAAAAAAAATTAATACCTTTCACTTTAATCTTATGTGTTCTTCTTTCTATTTTCTTGCCAAAGTCTGAACTCTAGAGATCTTTTTCATATAACATGGGACTCAGCTGCCAAACCTATTTATTCAGGAGGTGTAGGTTTGAAAAAAGTTCACTCCAATCCTGAGCATTTCTGGGCCATACTAGTTGGTGCCTTCGCTCTAATCCTTCTTCTTTTGGGTCCAGACTTTTTAACTTTTGTGAACCTAAATTCTCAGACTTTCTTTTTGAAAGGCATCCTTAAATATACAAATATTGTATTAGACAAAGTCGTTTGGGTTGTCGGTGGGGATTCTTGTTTGAGTGGAGCGGATAATGTAATCCCGAGATGTGGCTCAGTTGGTTTAAGACCACGGTTTGCACCAGTAGGTTGTGGGTTCAAAACTACACTACCACACTGGGGCTAGAGTAGAATTTTATCCGCCTTTCTCTCATGGCCCCCATAGGAATTATTCTGGCCCAAAGGGTTAGGAACCCTGCGTAATTAAAAAAAAAATTAGAGCGGATGATGTTTAATTAAAATAGTTAAAATCATTGCCAAGTACCAATCATCAAGGCCAACGATGAATAATCTCCACTAATTGCATGGTTTAAAGACATTATCTTTTTTATTTTTAACAAATTAAGTATAAAGAACTCAAAAAGTTAGTTTTTTATTCAAATTGCATCGCAACATCATAGAGTTTTTTATTCAAATTGCATTACAAATGCTTTTAGTGCAATTTGTCATTACTATGACCTCACCACAATTTGTCATTACATCCTAAAGATCTTAAGTCTACTGTGTGATATTCTTAGTGCAAGAATTCTATAACTGCATTACTACATTAGAAGCCCTAACATGACGATTAGAGATCATAGTTGCGCCATCCATTATTAAAGGTACCCAATGCAGCGTTATCTGACATGGGGTGACCGCCCCCACGTACTTATAACGTGGGTCTGCCCCTGGCGGACCTACATATGTAGTTTTGGGGGAGGTTGTCCTCACTGGACTTGGGTCTGCTTTCGATGAGAATTTTGAATATGCTTCCAAAACTCATATGATAATCATAAATCTACTCCCAAAACCATAGGTGAAAGTCGTGTATTTGCCCTAAAATCCAACTACCCGCCGCACTCAAATGAAAATTTTAGGTGGGACACTTGTTCCTATGACCCTCACAATTATGAGGCTGATGCTCTCTTGCTTACAATTCCCTCTCTCAGTCAATGGTCAAGGACCTCACCAAAGTGTTCAACACTTCTATCTACCAAAAAATAGACAAGAGTTGCACATTTGGGATTGGGAAGCACACTTTTGCAGGCGATCAGCAAACAGAATTGCTGATCCACTGCCGAGGAGGGCCTATTAGTTTATTCATTGACTTTCTTCAGTCCTGTCTGTAGATGCAGGAAATTCAGAGGGAGCTCAGCACAGGCACAGCAGAGGTTCATCTTCAAAACAGCCTTTCAATTTAGGTAGCCGCGGATTCAAATGGTAGTTTGGTGGATATCACTTTTGAGATCTTTTGAATTTAACTTTTGAGATACTTTGTACTGGTTTGTTAGAACCTGCTGTTTTTAAATAACCTTCTAGCCCCGCCATCTAGAAAAGGAGAATTTTTTGAAAGTCCCTATCTAAAAACCTTCTAGCAGCCCTGCCATCTAGATGGCCCCTCCTTATATTAGCAATTAATCAATCTAGTTTTTTTTTTTTTTTATTCTAAGAAAATTTATAGAATCATAGCAGATTTTGAGGGGAAAATATTAGAATGATGGAGAAAATAAAGGATAGGAAAGAGAAGGAAGGAGGAAAATAGGAAAAAAAACAGTAAAGAAAAAATGAATGAGAACCATGTACAGGACCTAGATTTGAGAACTAGATAGGAGAGAATATGAATCCTTAGACCTTTTGGTTAAGGGATTTATAAGATGTTGAAATCTCATGGCACCACGTAATCTATTTGTGTGATACCGAAAGTAAATCGTACTCACTTTTAGAAAGGGAAACAGAGGTAGACAAGGCGCCGGATTTTCCCTGCACCTTTCGTGTTGTTGTTTGATACAACGATGATTCAAAGGAGGAAGAAATCCAGCACCTTCCACATTGTCATTTGATGCAGCGATGATTCAAAGGAGATACCATGGATTTCCTCTTCCACACCTCATTCACAAATGCACTCTTAATAGGAAATGGTTTTATATGAAGTACGAGAAAATACTTATATTTTTTCCCCTTTTGCATAGAAAAGTCTTGCACCAAATATGGAAAAAATAATAATAAATGCAAAAGAATCAAAAGTTTTTTTTCCTTACTATTGAGAAATTCTTTGGCATACATTGCACAAACATGTCTTAAATCGTTTAAAACAACTTCAAAAGCCTACAGTAAAAATAACAACTATCACCACCATCATAACCACCTAAATAACGCACCGTTCAATTTACATCCATAGCAAATCTATCTAAACTATTTCTAGCATGATCAAGCTTCGGTTGGACCCTATGATGTAATTTGACCTATGATGTGGTGAAAATGGTTTGAAGGGGTCATCAAGCTTTCTTTTTCTTTTTTTTCTTTCTCTTTTTTCCTAACAAGGAACCCGCAGACCCACTTATGGCATCATTCGTAAAATTTTGAATACATAACACCACCCACAAACACCATACATTGAATAAGGCTCCAAATATTTCGAAACCATGACCTTCAATTTATTAGTGGACTTTATAACCACTCCATCAATTTAAATGCGGTAACAATTTAAGTGTGTGTACAAAATGGGTGAATGGGATGTTACTCTATTCCATTTTATTTTATTTCTTCTCATGAAGATACTCTTGCCTTTTAAAGTGGTGTTACAGATATTGTTGCAGAGGTCTGTTAGCTGATTCTCTATTTTACAATGGGGTCCAGGATCTATTGGTCTAGATTGACACAATGCCACCAAAGTTTGATTTAATAAGAAGAAATGGGGCCCAGCTGACTGCTACATTGGCAAGTGTGATATTCTTTCCAAGGACATCTGAGTACCTAGGAGTAAATGGGACTGTACCTACGCAGATGCACTAGAATTTTTGTCTGCTACTGTTCGACATTGCAATTGCATAATTAAATTACCCAGATGTTTTCAAACAGCAAGGGCATTGCGAGTGCATCTTATAAAAGGCAAACCCATCTAATAAGGGAAAATAGAGGGCAGACACTCTATTTAAAATAGATTTTTTTTTTGCCGGAAAAGCCGATAAGGAGTGACAGTTACTACCTAGTTCTCAAGCTTTGAAACTTAAGTATATCATCTCTTTTCGTGTGTGTGAACTTCCTTACCACTAATGTGGGTTTTCTTTTCATGTGTGTGCAGGATCTTTCTTGGGTCTCAACCCCCTTAATTGGGGTACCAAAAATATAAAATAGATCCTTGCAACATTAAACATGTTTTCTGTTTTCGGTCTTTCTTTTCTATGGCTTATTTGTTTTCATATGACTTTATTTTGGATGACTCTTTCACAATAAGAGTAGAGATACCAAACAAGACCTTAATACCTTTGAGGCCAGTTCATCAGCTAGCCTTCTATATCTAAACTGCTCAAAAATCATTGTGCCAACAACTTGATCTTAGGGTGTACGTGTCAAATTGATCAGTTGTAAAACTAGTTATTAAACTCGTTTTTCCATTTCATGCGATCTACATCTTTGGCAATGCGTTTAAATCTTGATTAAAGTAAAATTTCATCCCAATCACTATTGGGATACCATCAAATTGGCCACCAATCACATGTAAAAAACATGTGATTGAACTATCTTTATTTTTTCTATTTTAAAGACGATTTTAGTCATGTATTTTATATATGATCAATCTACGCCATGAGTTCAACTCTATTGAAGTGAATTTGGGTCAACACTAGTATACAGGCACAGTGATTTTGAGCAATTTGGATACTATAGGTGAGCCCCTTTCATAGACTTGTAAGGTCGCCTTAGAGGGTCTAGAGTGCTTACCAAAACCATGTAGTATGTTATCCACTTTAAAAGATTTCACATATGTTTACCTTTTGATGACCTTTAGTTGGAATCTTTTCAAAGATATATTCAGCCCTACTACGTACACTTTCTAGGTTAGGGTGGGCAAATATAGACTTTTATAGGATAGCATTAGCATAATTATCCTCATAACCTTTGCTTAAATGTTCCTCTTGGATTCAACTAAACGACATAAAAATTGTTGGAATATAGGTTGGCTATTCAGATAGGTTTAAAAAACTTTTGATCCACTTAATGCATGGATCAACTGTCTAGAAGGCAATAAACCCAATACAGGATGCAATCCCTCAAACTCATAAACCATGTACAGCAACATAACCTATCTAGAAGATAGAAAAAGCACCTAAAGATGCAACCACGAAATCTACAATATACAAAGATGTAGATTATACCTTTGGAACTTAGTTGTGCTTTAATGGAGAATTTGAATTCTTTCTTTGATGATGAACACCTTCACTTAATCAAATCAGAATCTCCAACACCTTTTGATCTTTCACGCTATGACCCGTATCAGATTCCCTTTTCTCAAGAAGGTAGTGGAATCTCTAAGAGAAAACCCGAAAGGAAACTAGAAGAGAAACTAGAAGAGGGAGAGGAAGAGAGATGCGCAACTCTTGCACAATTGAATGGGCTGGGCGTGAATCACTATTATGGTTAAGTGTTGGACGTCCAAGGCACTCCTCTCCCCTTTTTATAGTACTTAAGCAACCACCTCATTCTAATTGAAATAGAAGTCTTACTTCCACAACAATTAGTTGCTTACTAAATCACTATTAGAAGTCTTACTTCAAATATGATTAGTAACTTTCTCTTTTTCTAATTAAAATAGAAGTCTCACTTCCATTAATAATTAGTAACTTACTATTACCACTATTAGAAGTCTCACTTCAAATAGAAATAATAACTTTCTATTTCCTTTTAGAGTTCTACTATAATTAGTATCTTTCTAATATATTGGGCTAGCGTGGAGACCACTAGGGATTCCTTAGAAAGCTGGCTCCAACTGGGACACGTAACCCCATATCTCATGTGCAATCCGAGCCTACAGTTAATTGCAAATAACTCCACTATATAAATGCAATTGCACTCCAGTCTTAGGAATAAATTACAATGAAGACCTTAAACTTCTACATTACCACAAGTAGGCCCCTCCATCTATATCTATGGATCAATTGGACCTATCCACCAAATTAGATCCATATCTTATTATCCTTGAGCCCCAATTAATTATAATGATCATTTGGTACCAATCCAATTAACTCTTAATTGGAATGAGTGCGCACTTACCAATAATAAATCCATTAATTGGTACAAGGGGATATTAAAGATAGATTCCATCTTGACCATTAAATGTTCCCACAGCTCTACTACCACGTACTCAAATCACCGAGGTGTTGACCTACAATTGGCCTCACTCATTGGTGACTCAAAGCAAATGAATAGATAGAAACTTGAGTTCATTAATGTCTCAAGATTATGAGCCTATTGTTAGGGAATTATTAGAGCAGACCTTAAAATAAAGACAGTGTATATAAGGTGCTTCTCATGGTCCTTCAATACATCCAATGTACCAGCACCATGATCCAGAATCTTACATTCCGATGATCGAGACAAATCACACTATCTCATAGTGATCAAAGTGCTGCAACTTTGTTAGATGAGATGTCCAATCTAATCATTAGTTGTGAAGATATTTAAGTATAAGATTTGCAATACATATCTCATGTATGTGGATCTCATCCATATACATGTATTACATCTAGTATACTTGTGGACTCCGGTTCATCTCATGAACCATTATGTCATTTGTATTGGTTATGTGCAAGTATATAATTAAACATCATTCATCTCATGAAAGGAAAGCATGATTGTATTGATAAATAAAGAAATGAATCAATTTATTACATCATATACTTGATATTGAGACCATCAAAACTAACAAAAATTGCTTAACTTCACGTAAGTTAGTTTTATGAGTTTACTTTTCCACTCCTTTCATAATTCTACTTACTATATTACTTCAAAATTGAACACTCGGCATCTAGTTACTTTCTTCCATGTTTTTGTTGGACACCCTCTTTGCTTAGTTCTTTTTACTTGTAATATTATTAACTTGTGATCCTATCAATTACTCAAACCAATTATTAAGTATCCTATTATTTTACGTCAATATGTTGATTTCTTGAGACTAAGAAATCCACTTGAAAATATTAAGAATGAATACGTCGTAAATGAATAAAGATGAAGCTCAAGAAAAAATAATTATGAAAGAATTCAAAATCAATATTGAGAATATAAATGAAAGATTAACAAAAAAAAACTTCATATATAAGTCCAAAATTAAAGCTACAATGGAAAAGAGAAAAGACGCACCATACCCAAAAAAAAAAAAAAAAAATGTGAACAGTAAGATTAAAAAAAAAAGAGAGAAGTTTAAAAAAACTAACATTATTACACTTATGTTATCTTATTTGAAATTCATACAAAAATATATATAGAAAAGAAAATGATAGTGACAATAATTGTAGATTTCAGTAACTAACATAAAAATAATACTTTTGGTATGGGCAAGCATCTGAATCCTCAAATTTCAGCTTCAAGAATTTTTGGGCTCTGCCATGGCCATATGAAAAAGTAGAAATGACTCCACATCTAACAATATTGCTACTTCCCTTATCAGGTATTCTCTGGTATGACCTTTGCAATGACCATATGGACAAGTACAAATGACTCTACATTTAGCAACAGTGTTGCTTCCCTTATTAGGGCCAAGGGGCTCCCAATTGAATACATCTCTGCACAAAATCACATACATCGCACATCGGATGAGTTCATGATCAGTTCATATAATTTTTAGACCCACAAACAGATCATGTTATTAGACCCATCCTTTACAAGCCATGAGCATTTTAAAATTCTAGAGAATTTCAAAGGCCATTTGTGATTTTTTCAGGTGGGTTGAAATGTTTAGAATTTGTAATGAAATAAAGCATGTTGAAGTTCTTACAAGCTGGACATCATATCATGTCATAAATTCCTAACATAATTAGGAATTCTCATTAGAAACACCTGAAAAGAAACAAGTCCCGAGAAGCTGTTTGGTTCAAGGTATTTCTAATGAGAATTTGGTTGGTCGGGGATTCCTAACACTAGTTTCAGGTTTTTTTTTTTCCCCAAGAATTTCAAATGCGATAGAATTTTATATATGAGCCCACCAAGAAGCAACTTTTTAGCTCTTTGAATTCTTAAATTTTTTTTTTTTATTCAAGATGCTAGAGGGGTTCTGAGAACTCTAAATTCTCCCGGACAAAAAATTTAGAGAACTCTAAATTCTCCCGGACAAAAATATCTTTAAATGCTTGCAACCAAATATGCACATAGCACGTATTTACTTTATTCATTGTGCACAAATTCTATACATATATAACTTCCTCATCAATTATTTCGTTTTAGAATAGTGTAAAACCTATTAGGTTGCATCTTTAAGAGCATGTTGGGCAAACAGGCCTCGCCGAATATTCCATTGCCATTTTCCCTAGGACAGGAAGCCCATGTTGATCAAGTGCATATCTTAGGATGCAGCTGACTGATAATAAAGGTGGAAGAAAGGATTGAACAGGTCAAACCCTCCACTATCAGACTCCCTCTCCCCTATGAGACTTCCTGTTCAACGGAACTACAGTGAATAAGATGCCATTTTCTAGGGACCATGTTTTTCAAATCTTCTGATACTGTGGGGCCATAAATGATGATCTGAACCATTGATCATCTTTACAATGCTAAAAACGTTTATGGAAACAAATATCAACCGTTGATTAATCATAGATTTAGAGATATTTTTAAAAATGTCTAGACCAATAGATGGCGATATTTCAACTTATATGGGACCCTTTTGCATAATCCGAATAGTTCAGCCACTTCAAAAGGCTAAAAATGGCCAGATGCTCAAATTTGAGATCCTAATTCCTCAAGGATCTTGAAAAAATTGCGAAAAGGCTTAAAATCGTCCATATACCATAGTGCCAAAGACGAGATACAAGGACAGGCCCTTTTTTTTTTTTCCAATTTTCTGCTTCTTGTGAGCCCTATCAAAACGATCTGAACTATTCAGAATCTCCAAAAGGCCAGAAGTGACCATAGGGTCAAATCTCACCCATAGAGTTTTCATGAATTTTAAGATACTTGTGAAAATATCCAGACTATAAAAATAAAATATTTGATTTTTCTAGGCCCCCATTTGCATGATCCGAACAGCTCTGAATCTCTAGAATAACAAAAGTGGGCTTGGAGGTGAAATCTTAGGGCTTAATTTGTCACGGGTTGTGAGAAATTAGTGAGAAAAACGAGACCATTGAATGTAGTTTAGTGTTGATAATGATATCCTGATTGAATGAATCATCTGGACAAGAGGATTCCTCTCCCGAACATAGACCATTGCCAAACGTGGCCTAAATTTAGTGTTGAGGCATGCTACATGGACATACGGGGGACCGAACCAGTATGTCCATGTAGAGTTTTTCTTTAGGGTCCGTTGGTGCAGAGGGAAGATGCCGCGGAAATCCATTCGACAATGCGCCGGAAAATCCGTTTCCTCCCTCAATCCGTTTGGTGCAACGAAGTCTTCGTGGATCCGTGATTTCTGGCACGTCTTAATTCCCAATTTTCCCTTCTGAGCGATGATTCATATTTCTCATCTCCCCCCATCGAAAAGAAGTGCCACGGAAGAGAAAATATGATTTTCTTCTTCCACGGCCTCGCACAAACAGACCCTTAGGGCACGTTTGTGTACACACCCTTTCCGCGGAAAGAGGAAATTGCCACGTCAGCAAATTCCATAGAAATGAAAACCTCGGAAAAAGATTTCCGTAGAATTTAGAAATTCATGTTTGGTGCAAAAAGAGTTTCCTCATTGAATTGGTGTAGATGTTGTTTGGTGCGGTTGTGGATTCCTTATAGAAAATCAAAATTTCTTATTTGGTGATATAATTTTTTGAAGAAAATAACATAACATGTATATTATTTATTTTACATTAAATAATAATTTATATAAAGAAATAAAAAAATGAAAGAGTTATAGGGTTTTTGGGTTGAAATGGACAAGAGTGAGGAAGAAGTTTTCCGAGGAAAACCATTTCCCATACCCCCCCATGGGAAACCCATTTCCACAATTATCAAGGAAGAAAAGTTGACGATTTTCCACGGAAAACCTATTTTTCCGGTGTTTGGTGCGGAACAATTCTGCGGAAATGCTTTCCTGCCTCGTCAGCATTTTCCTTGATAATTGTGGAAATGGGTTTCCCATGGGGGGGTATGGGAAATGGTTTTCCTCGGAAAACTTCTTCCTCTTTTCCTCACTCTTGTCCATTTCAACCCAAAAACCCTATAACTCTTTCATTTTTTATTTCTTTATATAAATTATTATTTAATGTTAAATAAATAATATACATGTTATGTTATTTTTCTTCAAAAAATTATATCACCAAATAAGAAATTTTGATTTTCTATAAGGAATCCACAGCCGCACCAAACAACATCTGCACCAATTCAATAAGGAAACTCTTTTTGCACCAAACATGAATTTCTAAATTTTATGGAAATCTTTTTTCGAGGTTTTCATTTCTATGGAATTTGCTGACGTGGCAATTTCCTCTTTCCGTAAAAAGAGTGTGTATACAAACGTGCCCTAAAAGTGTTTGCTTTTGTTTCCACTCCAAGATACATGGTTCCAGCCGTCATCTGGTTCAATGAATGCAGGCCAAGCCATACCTACTCTTCTTTCTTTCTTGTCCTTTTGACTTGGCCACAATCTGGGGTTCAAGTTGAAAATTCAAACCAGAAAGACCATCATTTTTAAAGGACTATATCGGGTGGGTCACCACGGAAAGGTCCCAGTGACACACTAGTGGAGTAACGTGGCCTGTTTGAGGCTTTACTTGTAGAGTTGAGTAGAGTAAAGGTTATTTTGAAAAAATAATAAAATATAAGTGGATAATAATGACATTTTATTTTTAATTGTTTTTAATTGACTTTTTTATTGGAAAGTAGAGTTTTTTTGTCTTTTAGTGAGTAAATGAGGTTACTTTTTTGAAAAAAATATGGTGGGAAATTTAATGTAAAGTGCTTTTGGCGGAATTTTTTTCTTGAGAATGGGGCTTCACCTTACTTGACTCTACAAGTAAGGTGCCCAAACAGGCCCTGGCATCTAACAGGCTTTTGGTAGACTAGTCGGTTTATTTGGTATCTCTAATTTTTTATTTTTTTTATAGGTCCATCTAAAATAGAGTCATTAGAAAAAGAATCTTAATAAAAAAAGGCTAGAATAAAATAAAATAAAATAAAAACGTGTTTGGTAACGCACGGATCTATTTTAAATATCATTCGCCTCTATATTTTTAAGACTCAAAAACTCTATTTCTCATCTGTCCACTTTTGGAGTATTTGAATTTTAGAGGATTTACCTCTAAATGTCTAAAACAGACGAAGTGTAGAATCTTGTGCCAAACGCTCTAATTGTCTGAACCTCTATTCGATTTAGACTTTTAGAAAAATAGAGGCATGAAATAGAGATGTCAAACATGGACTTAAGCCACTTCTGAAGGATTTGATGTCCTTCAAGTTGAGTCCACTAATCTTAGTCAAAATGAATGGCTACCCTATACATGGGTAGTTGTTGATTATGATTGGTCCATCCACTCTCATTGTAATTAAAAAATATTCGATCATTAAAGCAAAGAGATGGAATTCATCTTGAACAGTAGAGATTATTCGCCACGTGCGCCTTATGTGTTGGGAGTTCATGCATGCATGTGTCCCCGTTTATATCGGATGAGTCCTCCAATGCAGCAAACGTGTGACTGACTAGGATGGTCAGATTATACTCTCCTAAACAGAATCCAAAACCAACTTCTCTTCTCTCTCCATCCAATGCCACGCCATTAAAGTTGCAGAAGAAACTTCCTAAACCCTAACCCTAACCATCTTGTATAAACAATCAACTAAAAGACAACGAACACAAGGAAAGCAGATAGATTCATGAACAAATCTGATTTGCAGTCTCAGATACACGTCCTTTTCTCATTTCTTTTTTTTTTTTTTTCTGCCCATTCTCCTGTGACAGAGAAAGAGCGTCGAAGATTCTAGGGTTAGTGTTCCAAATAGAATCTCTATTCAATGCCACACATTTGTTCTGAATCCGTAGAATCTTGTCCTCATCTTCTCTGTATTTTTTTGTCTTCATCTTCTGATCTCTCTTGATAAATGTTCGAGAAAGCAATCAGAGATCTGAAACAGGATTCCCTGAGTAAAATACGTGATTTCGCGTAGGTGAAGGAATCCGGTTGAGTTTCTTGCTTGATTTGGTTTTGTGATTTCAGAATCCGGGGTTTTTAGAGCTCTGATTTCGTGGTTTTTGATGGTTTCGACGTGAAAAAGATTTGATTTTTCCTCTTTTTGAGCTCCTTTTCAGATTCGGACCAAGCGTAGAATCCAATTTAAGTGGATTTGAGCGATGTTTGTGTAACGCTGGAATTACACGTTGCAAGGATTTCCATTTCCGCTAGGAATTCTCGGCGTTACATGAAGTGGCGTTAGGGTTTTTTTTATGTCATTTTGATGGAAATCTGAACGAGTTTTTCGAGGAAAACAGAGGATTTTTTTTGTGTAAAAACTTAAGCTTTTGATTTCTGTTGAAGATTCGAAGATTAATGATGTAAAAAGAAAGAGTACCGACTGAGTAGAAAGTAAGATTCGAAGCTTTTGATTGTATATTTTGACAGTCGAACTGACACAATGTCATGTCTTTCTTCCTTTGGTTTTTTGTATGTAGGATTTGGAGTGCAGGAATTCGAAATCGCCAGTTATTCGATTGAAGCTAGGGTAAAAAAAGACCGTAGCTTTGATCAAAGGTAAAAAAAAAGTACTGGATCTGTTCTGTTATCTCTGTAAATGTTGGAAAGAAGCTAGAAATCTGCAACTTACAGCTTCTGTTGCCTGTCTCTGTTTTTCGTAGCAGAACAAGTAGCAGTAAGATTAAAGCTATTCACTATAGATTGTAGTTGGATTCAAAATTCAGTGAGTAATCTGAAGACTCGGTTGAGGCGACTCAGATTCATTCATTTGAGTTACTGAAATGCAGAAACTACAATGGAGATAATCAAATCGCCTCCTAACACACCCATTAAGAGGCGTATTATCTCTACTAAAAGTTTTAACTCAGCAGAGTTAAACCAGATATGGATGTGAGTACTCAATTCAGATTCAGTGATCAAAGTTATGCTTTGATCAAGCTTTCTTATCAAAATTATAAGTTGTATATCTTCTGATTTGATTGAGTGCTAGTTTTTAGCTGGAAGTTTGAATGGAAACTCCTTAATTGGTTTTTTTCTAGAGTTCTGCTACCAAGTAGGAGAGGGTAACATTTTCATTGCAATTCAAGAAAATGGTAGTCAGAAGGGTCGATCTCCGATCAGATACAGTCACCAAGCCCACCGATGTGATGCGGGCTGCAATGGCAACCGCGGAGGTGGATGACGATGTATTGGGTTATGATCCGACCGCCTTCCGGTTCGAAGCAGAAATGGCGAGGATCATGGGCAAGGAGGCGGCACTTTTCGTTCCTTCTGGGACCATGGGTAACCTTATAAGTGTTCTAGTGCATTGTGAGATTAGAGGGAGTGAAGTCATTCTTGGCGATAACAGCCACATCCATGTATATGAAAATGGAGGCATTTCTACTTTGGGAGGTGTACATCCCAGAACTGTGAAGAATAATGCAGATGGAACTATGGATATTGCTTTGATCGAAGCTGCTATTAGGAATCCACCAGATGCTATGTACTATCCGACTACTAGGCTTATCTGCTTGGAGAACACTCATGCTAAGTAAGTTTTCTTTGCTTTTAGGTGTTTACTGTAAATTGTGCTGCTGATTAGTTATTAGATTCATATTAGTTTTCATTGTTTTGTATGTTTGTAGATTGCCTATTTCATGTTTCTTGGGGAATGTTAATTATAAAAAAAGGTGAGGGACTGGGGACATTCCTTCCACCTTTTTTCTATTGGATATCCTGTTCCTACTGCTCTCCACATGATAGTGGGATCAGATCTTTTCTCTTTTTTTCCTTTTTCTATTTGGCAGGGACCTACTGGATGCAGTTTTATATTCTGCTTTGCAGATATTATAATGGACAATGTCCCAAAGAGTGAGAGAGTGCATTGCATTCAAACAAAAGATATATTATTCCTTTTGTCTTGTATTGTGATATTCTAAAAAGATATCTTATTCCTTTTGTCGTGTATTGAGATGTTCTAAAATAAATCCAGATCTGGATCTCTGGTAGCCCCCCTACGGGATAGTATTTTGATCACTATGGAGTTTTCTGAACCCCCTACTGAGGGTATGCACCATTTACTTTGGCTTTAAGTGTGTACGTCTGGGTCCATATTCGTTGATCCTGACCATTGATCCAATAGATCCAACCATGTATTAGTTCTTGTGGGAAATATTTTTAACTACTTGATCAATGACCCTTTAAAAGGCTAAGAGAAAGGAACAGCAATGTTCAGCCTAGATCTGAAATGGGGAAATATTGGATGGCTATGATCTTCCGATTTGATTTAGTTCGGGGGCATTGTCGGTCCGAGGTTGGTGCTGCCAGATTAGTGGTGTTGATGACAAAACCAATGTTCACATGTGTAGAAGGTCGAGGTCTGATGACATTATTTTTATCTTCTTCATATGTTCTGATCATGTGCTTCTCTGTAGATAATAAAATATGCATGCTACCTAGTCCCAGACATTCCAAAATTTGTATTGCACCATTGTTCTACACTTCAGTTACAGGTGTAAATGCCCTGGCCATAACAGTTACCTGGGTAAAATAGGAAAACACCATCAATGTGACAGTGAATTTTTTATTTTCATTTTTCCAGTTGTGACTTTGTGATTGTAATTAACTGCCACATCTAATCACTTCCGAAAGGAGGTGGCAAGAGTTACTTCCCTAGTGTGATTCTAGTTCCCACTAAAAAAATACTTACAGATGGATCCTATCACAAGGATTGTGTTGAGTTTAATATGTCTTCATTGGTTATTGGCTTTCCTTGATTAAAAAAGTAGAGTTAGGTGATTTCATTGTTTGGATGGTTTGTTTCTTCCTTTTAAATGCTTAAAAGTATTCCAAGTTGTTCAGATTGGTGTTTGACTACTCTTAGCCTTTCATCATGCAATTTGTTGAGAGAAATATTTGTATGAACGCTATTAGAGTCCAGAAAATAAAGGATACGTCACCAAAATCAAGAGATAACCTCATTAACTGCAATCCAGGGAGAAGAAATTTCGAAAAAATTCACATTTCCAGACCTTTTTCCACTGCTGGAAGATTAAAACTCTTTTCATTTCCAGACCTTTCTCCAGAACTTTCACTACAGCTGGAAGATTAGTATCTCATTGTGAGATCTTTCTTCATTTTCTATAAATACCTGTTATACCCTGAAGAGGGGATACTACAATAGTCCAGCGGTTATACAGAAGCTTTCTTGTCAAAGGCATTGAGTGTGAGTGATCCTCTCTAGTGGTGATTGATTCACAGTTGGTTTGAGTGTTCCCCAAACCAAATTTACCTTCTGCTGTTGTAATGACAAGTGTGTACTTGAAGTTCCTCTCTTGAAATAGAATGATTACAGTTCAATCTTCAGCATTGCTGTCTTAAATCAGTTCTTAATTTCCATCAAATATACTGTTGGTGGAATTGGTAATAGCCATTGTTAATAAGGACCTTTTGGAATATAATATGTGGTGCATTACATAGGTATTTCAGTATTAGCTAACAACTTTAGTCCTTATATTGTAGCTCCCCACTAGGGGCTTGCTTGGTTTAGCGATTTTGGATAGTTCTACTAGTTTAGAAGCTTTGTTATTGAATTTAAAGTGATTTCTAGCAATTGATTGTTGTGTTCATTTCTCTGAACTGAACACGCTAAAGTACTTATGATACTTTTAACATTCAAGTTTCAACTTCCAGCCAATCATTCTTTCCAGACTTAATGTTATTCCATTGTTGTTAATGATGCTTTGCTTTTATCTGCAGTTGTGGTGGTCGATGCATTTCTGCAGAATATACAGATAGAGTAGGGGAGATTGCTAAACAGCACGGGCTGAAGCTCCATATTGATGGAGCACGAATTTTCAATGCATCAGTTGTAAGTGATTTTTTCCTATTTTCTCTTTGAAAAAAATGACTTGAACCATGCTTGAATACTCAATATGTATATATATGTGTTGTGTGTTTTGTGTGTGCATGTGGGTACTGTTTCTATACCTGTAATTTAAATATATCTTATAAATGTGAATCTATGCATTGATAAGTGCATACTTGTTATTAAATGTATTACAATATGCCTGATTTCATCTTTGGACACAAGTGTACCAGTCCATAGAGGGAGGTGAATATGATTTGGAGTTTTTCTTGTCTGATTGCTTCTGCTTGAATTTAATCGCATCTTCATATTTATTTTTTATATGCCTTTTCATCAGAGAAAATGAATTCAATACTTATGCTTTTTATCTTGTTCCTGCCTTTAGTGTTTCTTTTCCTTCAATCTAATTGTGCACTGATTTTCTAGTCCTAAGAGTAACACCATCATATTTTATTTACAGGCTCTAGGTGTTCCTGTTCATAGGCTTGTCGAAGCTGCTGATTCTGTTTCGGTATGATTTGATAATCTTCCTACATCTATTTTCTTTGGTTATTTCAGGTCCAATGGATCATTGTTTTGTTCCACTTTATAATCCTATTTATTTAACCTTGTTCTTTGATCATGTACAATCATCTTGCAAGCCAACCTTCTATATATACATCTATGTTAGTTGCATTCCTAGTAATCATGTTTTCACAATGCTATATTATGCAACCTGACTGTTTGCATTTTTCTCACTTCAACAAATGCCTGAACCAGGTATGTCTCTCCAAAGGTTTGGGTGCTCCAGTTGGATCCGTAATTGTTGGCTCAAAAGGTTTCATTGCCAAGGTAATCATACTATACTTCACTTGGCGAGTGTATTTCTGCGGTAAATTAAAATAAATCAATCCTTTCCTGCTTTTTCAGGCCAAGAGGCTAAGGAAAACCTTAGGTGGTGCTATGAGACAGGTCGGTGTCTTATGTGCTGCAGCTTATGTGGCATTGCAAGATAACGTTGAAAAGCTTGCAGATGATCACAAGAAAACAAAAATGCTTGCAGGTAATCTTTTTACTATTTCCTTTTAATTAGGCTTGATCATTGTCAGGAGAGTTGCAATTTCTCCTGACACATTACTAATTCCCTTGGCGTAGATCTACTTGTTGTTAATGAATTGGTTAAGAGTATTGTTCCAATAGATAACTCTTCGGTAGAGCTCATAAATATCCGAACTCATTAGTTTACCCCCGTCTATCTAAATGATTGGCCTCAACTCGGGAGGAAGAACCGGTAATAGGCACAAAACCATCCGTTCTGGTTCTACATTTGTTCGAATAAAATGCTTAGCTAATTCCATGCGTCTAACCAAAAAATCCTTCCCTCTTCCAATTTTTCTATCTTCCCATTCATTCCCAGTGAACCCTTCTTCCCCTAATTCCTTCCATTCTACCGATGAATGATCTATAATAATTCGCAAATCCGGATTGGCTAATTGTTCTCTGATACCACCTACTCCAGTAGAGATTTCTCGATTTTGAAATGTATCGAAGTCTGGGGAAGTAAAAAAGAGTAGGATGCTGTATTTCTGGGATTGGATTTCAAATTCGAATGAACCTCGTAATCGCAGGAAAGTCAGTTTTTTTAGCTATGGGCCTGGCAAAAGAAAAATTGGGATAGGTTCCTATATGATCCCCCCTTCAAAATCGGATGTGATGGTTTCCTCTCATCCGGCTCAAGTAGTCAAGTTTTTAACTGCTTATGCCTTCATTCCCTGTTTTGTGTAATTGATAATGTTGTATGTGCCACTGATATAATTATACCAAACACAAGTTTGTTCTAAAACTTCAATGTGCTACGAGTCTACAACATTATCACATTCTTCCACAAATTCCATTTATAATCTTACTATGATTTTTTGACATTCTTCCACACATTTTGTGCAGATGGACTGAATCAAATCAAAGGACTAAAAGTGAATATGGCTTCGGTGGAGACCAATATAGTTAGTACCACTGGTTTAGATTATCTTTTTTCATTTTGAAACATGATCTATGAACTTGTTACTCAGGCCGCTAGGCTTTGACTTGGTGAGGGCCAAGTCCAAATCCACTTAATACTCAGTTTGCCACCTCAAAATTGATTTTTTAGTTGCAAAAAAAAAAAAAATATATATATATATATATATATATATATACTCTAGTCCGATTGGTCAAGTTTCTCCAATTATCAAATGAAGATTCTTTATTTTTTTTTTATAACTAAAAAGAGTTGCTTTGCCAATGTGTCAAATCAGCTAAGGGAGTTCCTTAACATTCAAGTAAGCTTTTAGTTATCACACGACTTATATGACAATCATAGCAAATGGTTAAATCACTGTTTTTTCTTGTGTGGGCAGATATTTTTTGATATCATGGAGGGTGTAAACATTCTGGCACGAAATCTGACCAAGGTTTTGGAAGAACACGGTGTACTTATTATGCCTGTAAGCAAATTAAGGTAGGTTTTGTATTTGAAACAGTGAAGGTTGTCATCTCAAGATTCTGCTTCATATTAGGTGTTACTTTTTATGTAATTTGAAATTGTTGCCCAAAATTCATGATCACACAAGATTAATATACTATTTGCATAAGTCACAAGATAGGATAACGTATGCTTCTTTTTTCCTTCTCAGAAAAAAAATAAATAAAAAAAAAATCAGACAGTTCTGGCTGTCTTCCATGTCTCACTGTGACCAATGATATTTAAGACTGAGTTATGATAGTCGATACATATACCTTCCGAAGGACGGGTATGATTTAGAAAAACTTATGTTTGAGAGGTAAAAGTCACTGACCACAAAACACCTGTGTTGCAATATGCATGTAACCTTTTGGATCTAGTATGAGGATACAAGGTCTGACATGATGGGACAGGTTTATATTTGTGAAGGCTTATGCAGGAAAGCTAAGAAAACTCAGACAACTCATTATTTGGTCTGTCCATTACTCACTTTGAATTGTCAGATTCAAATAATAGCATGCCAATTTGCTTACGTAAAGCTGTTTTCATGATTTTTAAACAAGTTCTTAAACTTCACCTCAAAGATGAATGTGAAGATCAAATCATACTTGTCTACTGGTGAAAAGAAGGATGACTACTTGAATGGATGGGTAGACTGTTATTTCCGAGGACTTCTTTTTGATGAACTGGAAGTCAACTCAAATCTGTAATCATTTCGGTTCATTGAGTTATCACTTTATGAGCTTTACTACTCTTTGCCCCTTTTGGAAGAGGAATAGATAAATGCTCCACACTGTCCTGATAAAATGTGAGCATGTCATCATTGATCATACATTTAAATAATCACATTTAACATACTTAATTCATCAGTTTACCTTGAAGAGACCCAAGAATGCAGATCTGCGCGCCTTGTTTTAACTTACAGCAGCATTACCTATCTCATCAGTCCTCTCTGAGAAGCTTTGTCCTTAGAATCTTGGAATTTGGGCTTCTATATGAGGCATATTCATCCTAAAGATGATTTTTTTACTTTCATCTTGGAATGTTAGAATTTGGCCTATACATGGACTGTTATTCCTTATTTTTCTTTGGATTTTTCAATGCAAGCTCATGGAGGAGAGATGCCTAGTCATGTGGTTTGCTCGTAATGGGCTTCCATAAGATGCATGATAGATTGATAGGTTTTTCAGACTTCTATCAATTGATGGATACCACTGGAAACCCATGGACCTGCAATGGTTCAACAATAGTTATAGATGTTAGGGTGATAGTGCTTCAAAATCTAATGATTCCTCGATATCTTATCACAAGAGAACTTCCTCTGCCTCCCTTGCATCTGCTTCCTGCCACTTAGGCTTAGTATCAGTCCTTTCCATAGTAAATGAAATGCTTGAAAGTATCTGCATAGTTCTCAAAGTGATCCAGTGTAAAAATCCTTGTGATTTTTTGGTTTAGAAGGATCATTTACCTTGTCATATCATTTAGAAGGATCATTTACCTTGCCGGATCTATCAAAATAGTGCTCTTAACTATGAAGGGCATAATTCCAGAGCAAGAAACAGATGATTATTTCAAATTAAAACATAACAAAAAGATTATGCATCGTAATTATTCCATTTTCCAATTTAATGAAACTGATCTTTGCTACTGATTTTTGTTGTTTCAGTATCAGGGTTGTCCTCCACCACCAAATCTCAGAGAGCGACGTGCACTATGCATTGACATGTATTCAGGTGACCATTAACCATTTGCAAACTCATTTACGTCACTAGAACTTTAAAATTTTTGAATTTTTCCTAATGTTTCAAATCTGAGATATAGTTGCTTGAATTTTGCAGCAAGCGATTCTTAAAGCCCAAGGGTTGAAGTGATTGAAAGTGAGATGTTGCTTGATACTTCAACTGGAAACCAGTTCCTTCGAAAATTAAAAGCATCTTTAACTGGAAAGGAAGCACCAAGATTTTTGAATGTCAGTTTCCAGAATGCTTACATAAACCATCATTTAGACTCCTTCCAAACTTGTAGCTTTATTTCCTTATTGTTTCCTTCTTACCTTTATCTGCTCAGTATTATTAGTGGTGTCTATATAATGCAATAGCTAGTGGTTTTGAGTCACTCATATCCACGCCGCTGTGGATCTGACCTTTCCTAGAATCAAATCTGCTAGCCATTCAAAACCAGCAGAAAAGCGCTGTCCAACTGGCCTCATCTTTTGGGTCAGATCGCATATATAATGTGGCCAGCGTGACTTGTCGCTCAGAACTGTACAAGTTTGAAGATTACATTCATCTTAGTGTATTCAAGGATGTGCAGGTGCGGTTAGTTAAAACCTGAAATAACTAACAAGAGGGGTTTACACTGTTGAATCTGACTGTCTGAAACAGATAGTTGATGTGCTAAAACATATATATACTTTATGGTTAGTTAAAACCCAAGGGCACTAATAGGAGGGGCTTACTGTTGAATTTGACTGTATTTGAGACAGATAGTTGATGTGTTAAAACATATGCATGCACTTTAGCAAATAGAAGATGCTGATTGCTGACAACAACATGAAGAGTGCCACCTGGAGTTCTTTTCAGACTAAGATCCCAACTGTAGAAATTTAATTGCTCTCCCATTGATGAGAAAAGCCATCATGAAGGTTACAAATGAATGGTATTGGTTGGGGACTGGAGTTACCAAGAGATGAATGGAAGAAATTAGGAAATGGCATACTCCTCCCATGAAACTTTATAAGACTGATTCTGCATTGTCAACAAATAAATACCTTGACATGTAGTCGACATTGTTCTTACAAATTATTCTTACCAGAGATAGGAGTGCATAATCTGATTTACTATTACCAAAATGAGGTCTATATTAGTAGTAGCATAGCAGAGGTGTAATGATTCTATATTTGAAGGGACAAATCTCTGTCTCCAACTTTATTTCCCTAGCTCCTCCGGCTGGATAAAGATGAGAGCAGCATAGATAAGTAGTCCTCCCTATCCTGGATGTTGTTAAAATCCTACACTGGGTGTTAGTCCTATATTTAAAGTTATGCATTCGTAATAACCAAAGCTCGAGCTGTTAGTCAATAACAAAACAATGAATCTCAAAGCTAGAGCTGTTAATGAACGACAAAACAATATATACGGACGTGGATTTGAATACACGACCCCCGGCTTGAGCTGTTAATGAACAACGGAACAATGTATATCAAAGTTCCTTACATACATTGCTGTTCGACCTGCCTGGGAGTGCGGTTTCAACCATTGAATAAGATGACTGTAACAGTAATCTCTATGCAAACCATGACTCATATTATGCAATTTCGGCGCACTTTCCTGACCAACTCAGATGTTCTCTGGATGTCATTCAGTTTTTTCACACCTTCTGTCCATTGGGCAGGCCCCAGGCCAGCTCATGTCAGCTGGCAAACTTAGGCCAAGTAATGACTGACTGGGAGCATAAACCAGGGGGGTTTGTTAATCAGGTGGGCCACGCAGGAACAGATAGATGGGTGGTTGGAAACAGCAATTCAACTGTCCTTGCTACACAAACACAAGATAGAGCTAACTCAAGCCTTAAGCTGAATCCGTGAGGTCATCCACCAAGCTTTGCCTACCTGTTGCAAAATTTTGTGATTTGGACATGGCACATTTTTGTGCAGCACACAACATTCTAAAATAAAGTATGAGTGTATTGAGTAAATATTCTATTCAGGCCATCCCTAGTCAAAATTTGGAGCTAGCTATTCCAAATGGCCCAAGTTCATGCCAGATCATAAAAATCCTTGCCATCTATTTCTACGTAACGATTGAGTATTCCCTATCAATTCTGTCCTGCACTCACTCTCCAATCATCAACCATGTAGACTCTCTCCTTCTCAGATAAAACAATACCCCGAAATTAAGAGCAACAAGCCCTTAAGTTACAATTGACATTCCACCAAACTAGATTGGTAAAAACCTTTTTTTTTTCTAAAATAACCATAAATACACATATGTAAATAACAATAGGCATCTATTTTTATTTCCATCACCTGTATCTTCTTTTTTTTTTTTTTTTTTTTTTTACTTCCATATTTTGGGAATCTATCATTTTTCTTTTAAGCTTTTAATTTTTATTTTATAAGTTAAAATTTTAAAGTTATATAACCCCCTATTAACATCACTAACTAATCTTTTATTTCTTTTTTATGCATATACATTGCCATGCTATAAGCATGAGTGGTCAAGCTAGTAATATGATGAAGACTAGTAAATTATGTTTTTCTGATGTATGCATGGAAGTTTTCCAATCCAAGTGACATAGGTGTTGCAATTGTATACTGAGACTTGGTTTCTTCACAAATCATTATCAATGATTTCATTTTCTTAAAAGGCCAAAAAAGAACATAATGCCCTTATAAATTACAAGGAGTCAAATGTCATCTTACTGCATTGGTAGATTTATAAAGAGCATATTCAAATGAAAATGTGAAATAGAGTGCAAACAGAATGAAAGAATTTGAATATTTCCTTGAAATAAAATGATCTTCATCTCTCCAGCATCTGTACTGACTGTGGATCCTCATTTAGCTTTATTGACCACAAGAAATAGCATCCTCTGCAAGACCTTTACAAGAATAGATAGTGGAATTCCTTCGTGTGCCAATCTTTTCTTCATATGTGATTTTACTCTAATCTAGGATGCTACGCGTTGGAAGATGACACAGCATCATCCATCCCTGGATAGCTGTATTTTTTAAGCACTCTTTGTTTGTTTTGCCTCCACCACTCTTCAGCCTGCTTCCCTTCAAATTTTCTTTTGCTGCACAAGCATTGGAAAAAATCAAAATATTGTAATCATCTTGTTTAATTTTGCTGTTGTATGAGGAGAGACATATTAAATGCAGTTGCAGGAAAAAAGCCTTCCTATGGCTAACTAATATATGTGTGAGGGAGAGAATTTCCAAGAGAAAATCGGTTCCTTATATTTTGAAATGAACCTACCTATATCCAAACTTCGAATCCACTTACCCTTCCATAAATTTGCACTCACCCAATTTTACAATCACCAAACCTATACTCACCATTAGATTTTAACTTAAAAGAACGCAAATTAATAAGCCTATGAATATTTGAGTTCCTTAAAATCAAGGGCTGGGATGATCCAATCGGGCTGATTTTTTGACGAATATATAATACACAATAAAACCTCTATATAACAACATATTCCCCCATGACTAGTAGACATCAAATTGGGTTGAAATAGTTTCCTCCCACATGAGCCATGAGACATACTTCTTGGAAAAAAAATTACAGCATATATAGTGTGTGGAGAGAGAAATCTCATGAGTAACAGTGTGAGACACCAGTGTGGAGCCTAATAGATCATTCCCTGGGGAGGATGAGGGATGAAAAGGTCTTTGCATGGTTGAGGATTGGATCAAAAATCAGTTCATGGGATTAACAAAAGCAATCAAGATTTTCAACATAAAATCAAGGAGTGAATACAGTCCAAATGAGTAACAAATTGGATTTGATGCCAATTCATAGGTAGGGGATTAGTTTGTGTTTAAGGGGGGAATGGGATATTAGGTAGGCCCCACGTGAGCCGTTGTTCATTTTAATCCCATCAGTGACATCTCTCATGGTATCAATTCTGTGGAAGTAATGTTATCCTACGTGAAAGTTATCGTGAGCGACAATGTGAGATTGTGATTGAGTTGAATGCTTTGAGATAGTGGGTCTAGCGCATCAATGCATTCAATAACAAGCAGCTGCCATGTAGTCAGTCATTCATAATATATTTCAATAATCAGAAGCAGCTGTTAAGTAGTCTCATCATCATCACCATTATCATCTAAGGTGAATTCTTATTGATCTAGGGTGCACTATAGGAGTTCTATCATTAGACTTTAAAAACAAGCTATGACAGAAATTCCTTTCTATCTAATTATGTAATGAATCCGCAGACTCTGCATGTGTTAGAGAGAATGAGAGACA
Source organism: Cinnamomum chago (assembly GCA_038049695.1). Lineage (NCBI taxonomy): Eukaryota > Viridiplantae > Streptophyta > Magnoliopsida > Laurales > Lauraceae > Cinnamomum > Cinnamomum chago. Next base: position 12,540,478 of record CP142462.1, read on the forward strand.
GATAGCACTTCAAAAATTAATTTCAGATGACCTATTACTCTTATCCCCTAGAAAAAATATGAGAAAATGGGTATTCTATCTGCTTTATGTTTTGAATAAACCACGCAGAGAGCCTAGTTATTGTTTAGGATAAATTTACAAGCAATGCGCCTTAAAAATTGATCAGGGAAAATGAAATCTTGAGAAAAATATAATTTTGTTATCTTGATCATTGCAATTTCAGACAGACAAATTTGGGTCTGAAAAAAGATCTCAACACCCAATAAGGATTAAATCTCCGACCTACTTGGCAGGAATAGTAAACTATATTTAATATCTTTCTTACATTGAAATTACAGTTTAAGGCAAGATAAAGTGGGAAATAAGAAGAAATTAAGATGCAGTTTAACTTTTTCTTGATGGTGAATTTAGCTCTGGTACCATGTAAACTTGCAGAAAATCAAGAAGAAAGGACCACCATCAAATCTAGGTACTGCAACAAAACTAGCAATACATGAATTATCCTGAGGGAGAGAATATGTTGATGTGTAAGCATCTATGTTTCAACAACTATGATCTTGCTTAATCTAAAAATAAATAAAAAATTGTGTGGGAAATTATGAGAAAATATTCAGATTTACAAAGAACAATATAGTTCAATTGAACAAATTTCCTACCTCAAATAGTATAACATCAATCTACACAATATAGGGCAATGGTCTCCTATGACCAGACTCCATGCTTCTCATATGCAGTCCATCTGGTGGGGTCACCATCAGATCATCCTAGCCCTTGATTTAATAGCCATAAAGCTTAGTAATCTTCTAACCATAATTTCTTAGAGATTCAATCCAATGGTGGATAAAAGGTTTGATGAGAGTGAAATAATGCCTAGTGCCAGATCATGGGGAAATGAGAGTATAAACAGTGAACTGGACAGCATAAATTTCATTAAAAAAAACAAAGGAGTAGATTGGTGATGCTACTAAAAGAAAGGAAGATAAATTCATTACTACCTGAATCTAACTCGTTTGAAGACTTTGGTCCCATTAGGAAGTTGAACAAGAGTTACAAAGACTCCTGGCTCAAATTGCTCAGTTAGATTTACTCCTCCCTCATCACTGAATCGAACTGCAGATGTTTTAGCCAATCTTGAGTCATTCTCTCTGATCTGGTTAGCTTCCCTGAAATCGCCATTATCATGTCGAACAATGCCTTTGTTTGCACCATCACTAAAATCATCCATCCGTTGATCTTGTATATTGGCTGTCCCTTCATTCATCAAAAAAGGCTTATCAAGTATCAAGTGAATTTTTCTAATCAAAGTCTGAAAAATCAGTAGGTAAAGTATGTACATTCTGATGCACGATTTCCACCGTTCTTCAGTAGAGCTTCCACTTGGGCATTCAATTCTCTTGAGTGGTTGACATCATAAACCTCAGGAGCTAACTTATCTGCCATATCATTCATCTGAATAACATGTAAACACAATTATCAAAAGCCAGTATCTTCAACTTAACTCAAATATAGCCTTACTATTTGCAATGGATTGGGTTTTGACCAAGGTTCTAATGGATTGACCTGCATTGGATGTGAATTATGCAGCTCAGGTCGCATTGACCCGCATCAGGTGTGGGCTGAAGTTACATGACCCGTTTTAAAAATGGGTCAGATATGGGTTGGACTTCAATCTGTAAATACCCATTCTCAACCCAACTCATTTTGACCCAACCCGACCCATTTGCCACCCGTGGAACTAGGAATGAGTATATAAAATGAAACCTTCATATGGCTTAATAGAATATAATATAAAGGAATGGTGATTCAATTGTTTGATATTTACAACAGTCCATTTTACATGGAATGAGCTGTAGGTTGTGTCGGGTTTTTTCTAGCCTGCAACTTAATTCAAATATAACCGTAATGTTTGAAATGGATTGGGTTTGAGCCAAGATTCTTAAGGTTGTGAAGGGTCAAACAGGCCCGCATCGAGTGCAAGGAGAAGTTACGTGACGCATTTTAAAAACGGATCAGATACGAGTTAGACTTCAACCCTAGATACCTGTTCTCAACCCAACCAGTTTTCACCCAACCCAACCAGTTTGCCACCCATGGTAGTAGGAGTGAGTATATAAAATGAAACCTATGGACGGCTCCGATAGAAGATAAAATAAAGGAATGTCATTGTTTAGATGGTTGGACATATGCACAAAAGATCAAAATTATGTCACAAACTCACGGTTTAAGATGTGCAATGGCGGGGTCCAAGGCTTATGGAGTCATAATGATTGTCCAAATGGTGGGACACGCATGTGATTGGATGGACAGACAGATCTTGTTGGACTCATGGAGATCTTGAAAGGTCCTAAAGATTCTGAAAGACTCTAGGATAGTATTGAATGGTGTAGAATACTAGAATTCCTCAGGGTATTCTTTAGAGTATGGTATGTGTAGAATTTGTATGGAGCCTTCCAAATATTGCAGATATGTGTAGGATTAGGTTAAGAGTTATGTGGAAGTTTATAGAGTAGAGTCCAAGGTTCCTCATCCATTGATGGATGACATGTGGATAGATCTTAGTCATTCATTGTATAAGGTAGAAGTATAAATAAAGGTCTTTGGATTCATTTGTAGCCAAACAAGTTTTTAGAAACAATTGAGAAAGTTCTCATCTCTTTGAGTGTTCTCTCTTCTTGGTGTGTAAGTGTGCAAGGCTTGATGTGTCTTGCCGTCTTGGTGCAAGGGCTAGACTGAAGTTGGGGATTCAGTCGGTCCATGACAATCAGTTGACAGTGTAATAACTTACAAGACCAAGGAACTAGAAAAAAGGGGAGGCCAATAAGACCTTGGGTGCAGTAAGAGAAGGCATGTTAGTGGGGTTAGCATGGCTTATAATATGTTAATTGAAAAAACAAAACCTACAAAATATAACCAGATTAGGTTGGACTAGGCTATGATGCCAATGTAGTGGCATGCCCTGCCTTCAGTCACACGCAAGTACAGAGTCTGAGATGCAGTCCCACCCATTTACCCTCACAAATGCAGCACATTCTCTCTCAAGGATAGAAATAGTCATAGGTGTTCACTTTTTGAAGAAGAAAAGGATAAGATAACTCCAAGGATAAGATAACTCCAAGCCCCTCGAAAATACGATGATGACAATGACAGATTATTTGAGAAACCGTGGTTAAAGAGTGTGTGAGGGAATAGGATTGTTTTGGTGATCAGATTATAACAACAATAATACAAGAAGTTCAATTAAATACCTCGCCTGTTAAAGACTTTAGGAGTTCCTTTGCAGTGTTACATTTAGACCATTCCTCCGAAGCCACTGAAGCAGCTTCTTTAGCTTTATTTTCTGATTTCTGCACCTCCACTCTCAAACTTTTGACCTGGTGGATGATTAGTACATAAAAGGAAACAATAAAATTACTTTGTTTATTGGTAAGAAAAAATTATATTAAAGGGAGAGCGACAAAACAACCAGCCCTGTAACAAGAATTAAAGGGCCACGAGAGCTGTATGCCCTTCACCTAAAAATCAATACGAATGTATGACCGAGCATAAAATTATGAAAAGAAATTCTTGTACTTGCCTGGGCTTGTAACTTTAAAACTTCTTGGTTCAAAAGATCATTTGTCTTCTTTAGGCTGTCAACAATACCTTTAGAGAATACAGGACTTGTAGAGCGTGTAGGGCTTGACCTCCTTGAGTATGGTGATGCAGGCTTTGGAGTCAATGTTGGCAGTGATGGTGGTGGTGATGTAACAATTGGTTTTAAAGCATGTTGAAGTACATTCAGCGAACTCTCTTTCAGATGTGACAATGTTGGAACTTGGGGCCGAATCGAAAACGAGTCAGGCGTCGCGCCTTGCTTACCTGTTTTGACTTCAAGATACTTGGAAGCCTCTATTTTTTGAGGATGTAATAGAACCTTTGAAGACCTTATTTCTCCCCTGTCAAACTTCTCCCTGTGATCAATTGAGCGGCGTGGAGCCACTGTTTTCTTAACACTAGGGGCGGAAATAGACTCTGATGCTTTTAGTTTTGCATAGCACGAGTCACACACGCGATGTGGTTTGCCTGTAGTTGGAGCCAACGCAGCTTTGAGAACTTTCTTTGAGCTGCAACCATGACAGTGCACCAGTCCACAGTTATAGCAATTGTGACGTTTTCGAGTAAATCCAAATGCTTGTCTACAACCTGAGCAAACTGATTGATCTGCACCAGAAACCCATTTATGGATGCATATACTTGCTGTGAAATTTGAACCACAGGATATACCTTTAACATGTCTATCTCTTAAAGCTTCCACAAGGGTAGGTATTTTCCGGTCTTCAACGTCCCCATGTCCCAACCTTCCATTAGCACCTTTACCCCAAGTGAAAACTTCACTTTTTGCCGTCAAAACAGCAACATGGTATGCTCCACAAGAGATTTCATCAACAAATTCATCGGCCAATTTACCTTGTATAATGCAAGGTACCTTACCATCAGACCGTGGATTGCCCAGTTGGCCATGAGTAGTACTTCCCATCGTAACTACACGCCCAGTTGTTGTGAGGGCCACAGTAATACTATGCCCACAGGCCAGCTGGTGGAAGTTGTAGTCAATAAGTGATGAGACACAAGTGGGAAGAAACCGCGGTTCCTTATCCCCATGGCCCAAACAATTTTTGTTAGCATCACCCCAGGTGAATAATTTCCTAGAAAAATTGTTTCCACCCTGTTGCCCAATAACCTCCACAATTGCAGCTGTATGCCATACTCCACATGCAACTTTAATGGTCTTTAATCCCCTCAGAGATTCAACTTCCCGTGGATATGCAACGTTTTCTCGATTGCCATGGCCCAAAACACCAAATGTTCCATCACCAAATGTAAACAATTTCCCATTAGAAGTTACCAATGCTGAATGCCATGTACCACATGCAACAGACACTATTTGAAGTCCTTCCAGAGAACCAGAGACTCTTGTCGGTATCCAGTGACTGACATCAGTTCCATGACCAAGAAATCCAGCATTATATGAACCATCTCCCCAAGAATATAAGTCACCAGTGGTAGATAAAGCACATGTATGATGCTCACCACAAGCAACAAAATCCATATTACGTAGTGCCAAAAAGTCCACAAGTTGAGGCCGACTAAAAACTCTGTCAATTCCATGACCAAGCCGCCCTCCAGATTCCTCTCCCCAAGTAAATATCTCACCCTGCCTTGTAACAAGAGCAGCATGCCGAACACCACAAGCTATCTGATGAACATCTAAAACTACATTTGACTCTATGGCCTTAGGAAGTAGTGCATCTGATTTTGAACTGAACAAGTTCACAGATCCATCAGCCAGAGTCCCATCACACCAAACCTCTCCCCAGACATAAACATCACCTAAAGATTCACAGTCATCAGCTCCAGACCCAAGGCCTGAAAAACTAGGGGCGATACTTGAAACACTAATTCTGGAACCATCTGATATACTACTTCTTGGGTGCATATTTTCCCAATCTGAACCTACATCTGACCTTGCCAAATTTAAAGGATGGTCGATTCGACCATGAGAAATACTTGATCTGATCTCTGGTGTTGAATTTAAAGGACAAACATCTTGAATCAAGCCTCCTCCTTCCTGATAAACGTTAATGATAATAATAATAATCAGATGTGTATATATCAGCAAAAGTTATTAGTATAATTGCTAAAAACTATTGTACACAAAAACACAAAAGAAATGTAGCTTGGCAGTGTGCTATCTCAACAATAGAACTTCAATGTCATAGACAAGTTATAAAAATTGATTAAGAACATGCAATCAAAAAAAGAAAATTTAACCAAGAAAACAGAACACTTGCCCATAGCAGTTATTGTACACAGAAATTTAAGGAAATGTAGCTTGACAGTGTGCTATCTGAACAATACAACTTCAATGTCATGGACAGGTTTTTAAGATTAAGAACTTGCAATCAAAAGAAGATTTAAGCAAGAAAACAGAACACTTGCCCATCCCCCACCCACACATGGTAACTGAAAAAATGAAGTCAATTTCTATAAGCAAGGGGGTTCTTTGAGTTAGAAGGGCGCAATTGAATCATTACTGATTTTTTTTATTCAGGTCAGGGTTCTGGTCCACTGAATGGATCTGAATGAATTCCAATTCTGGTCCGGCTCGTAGGGTTCATACACGCAGACTCCAATACCCTAATGACATTACTGTATAATATGAGTTGGAAGTTACTGCTTTATCTAAATGACATGTTAAGAAAGTTTTTTATTTATTTATTTATTTTGGAAAGCATCGAAGCATTAAAATGTAGTTACTAATGTAGATTACAGGACCTGCAATTATTGCCTTTTGACATTTGTATTCTACAATGTTTCATTTTCCATTTTGGCATTTCATATTCTCTTCTTACTTTTTTATTTTGCTTCTTCTTTCCCTTAGCTTGGGTATATCAGTCCTATGCCATCTGTGTAAGTAAGGCCTTTTTCACACCTAAATTGGTGTGAAACTCTTTTACATCCCCCACTTGTAAAAAGACGCCAATATATGCTTCACACGGTGATTGCATTTGATTTTGCAATTGGTCGCTGGATCAACTCCTATTAACCACTTCTTCTTTTTTCGTTCCTATGGACCCCATATTTGTAATTCCAATTGTTCAATTTGTTTATTGAAATAATAAACCCCAAGATCTTTAAGATGATTATCTTAAATCTTCATAGATTTTTTCGTAATTTGTGAAAAAATCTTTTTAAAAAATCCAAACCTATAGATTAATTTTCTATACTTTTGTGGGCCACCAATTCATGATCCGATAAATTCAATATTCTCATATTAATGATAAGCATTAAAATGTTTAGTTCCATATCTTCAAGTCTTCATGGATTTTGAGAAATTTATGAAAAATGTCCAAAACATCCAAACACATCTAAAACTGTTAGATTCACTCATTTGAAAATGGTGATTTTTACAAACATGGTAATGTGTTTCACTTTCACGTGACATTTTCATATATAAGTACAGATGGAATTCAACATGTTTATTTTAATTAATAGTGTGATCTGTAGGTTTACTAGAGATAGAATTAAAGCTTTCCTAATTCAGGGATATGAATGTGAAGAACTTCATATTAGATGATGTATTTAAAATAGTCAGTGGACAGAAATGCTGAATCTCTATTCTAGTTGCCTACGCTTTTGACATTTTTCTTTCTTTCTTTTTTATTGGTAACGTGACTCGAACCCAAAACCCACGGGTTGCAATAGAGAGCACCTTCTACTGTGCGTAAGGCAAGACGGTAAGTAACAAAATTAAAATACTATTAAAGGCATGGAGAGTGCAAAGTAGTAAAGAAGAATAATTGTTATAAGGATAAAGACCTACATCAGAACCCCCATCAAATTTAAGATTTTTGCATTGACCTGGAGAAATTAATGCCTTAAGGCCCGCAAACCACAAGTCTGCCTCAGTTTTGTCCTTGCAAATCTACAAAGACAAAGAAGAGAAGGGTAAATTGTAATCTGAGATTATCATCCAAAGTTTACTTTCCATATTAGCATATGAAAAGTGATACTAATGTATAAAATTTCACTAACCAGATCAAGAGACCTATAGCCATTATTATAGATCAGAGAAAATGACAAGTAGTCTTTTTCAGGGCATAAATATCTCCTAAAAACAACCTGTAGACAACAGTGAACAAGGGACAGAATAATTTTCTTGTTATTGTTGATTGTAATAACAATTGATATGATATATAACACAAGATAAGAGAGGACAACAGGAGAATCCAGGTGAAATCACATCTTCTCACAACACAGTCCAATAAACCTGACAGGATTAAACTCACTGTTCTCTGTCCAGGGACAATCCTTAAGACAGAAGCTAACTTCAGATTTCTTTCCTCACCATGTGAATACCATATCAATGTTGTTTCATCCTGTGAATAGAATAATGATTTCAGGACTGATTTAACCACATGCTACCAAAAAAGAAGAAGGGAATTAAGAAAGTCCTGTCAAATATGAAAGATGAGACCATGCTTCACAATATTAAACAAAAGTATAAAGAACAACTGAATAAATGGCTAACTAATAATTTCAAATAGTTCTTTATTCATGAATAAGAAGAATAAATTTCAAGTGTTCCACCTATTATACCAAAAGAAACATGTAACAGTTAAATCTTTTGGTGGTCCTAGATTCTAGAGCCAATATAAGATAATAAAAACAAGTGTCTACCAAAGGAATCAAACCCACAGCTACCCTTTCTAAGATGAGAATTTGATTTCAAACACTATTACACTTTTAAGTTAGACAGTCAGATACTCAGATTCATATATAATTGATCATGCCAAGTTACCAACCCACCTGAACTTTGATGTATTAGCTTCATGTGTAACTCCAATGATCTATAATTCATCGTCGTCGTCGTCATCACCATTATAGAAGCATTGTCCCATTTATTTAAGGTCGAATTTCTTAGTTCTACCTTTCCACGTACCCCTCTTTTAATGGCATTCTCATAGTAAAACTTGTATTAAAGTATGATAAGGTTTTTCTTTTCTTTTTTTTATGGCAAGCTGACAATCTGACATAACCCTCCTACATTACCCAGGCTTGAGACCATCAGTGTCCATCACACAATGAAATACGAAACACAAAAATATATGTTAATTGCTTCAATATGTGTCAAAATTTGATGGATTGTGTTTCTTTAGTGGTGAATAAATTCAGTAATTAAAACCAACAAAGGATACCGAATATTTCGTAGTCTTAGAATTTACAAAGTTCAAAATGTACATAGTTTAACACAGTATTCACATAATTGGGTGTACTTTGTAGGCATTTGTTCTTTCTGTATCACAGTATCAGCATCATCAACATTCTTAGGCATCATTCATTGGAGATGTTTGGTTGTCCTTTATTCCTCCTCAAGCAAGATGGGCAAGAACATTGATATAACATAATATGAAACATAACAATTAAAATCTACAAAGTACTAACCCAGAATTAGTAAGAGGTAACTCACAGCAGAAACTCTGAATGGGCGAAATTTGGGCCTTCCTTTCCGACTATACTTGATTAATTGAGTACCTTTCTTCAAAGCAATAAGTGCCTTCAACAGAGTCAAATGGAAACAATCTTAAGTAAAAGGGAAGAACCATTTGATGTTTCTCAGAAATTGCCAAAATGATTCAAAACTAGAATGCAAGTACTCCAACTACTTTTGAGATCCTCTGAGTGAGAAGGGCATTAAGGTGCATTTACCTTTAAATAAGCATTTTAAGGCTGTGATAAAACCATCTAGCCATAAAATTATGAGTTATCTACACCTAGATTTTGATTGGTGCTACATTTTGTTTCTAAACATAAATAAGTTATAATACCCCTTCCAACCCTAGGCTTAATGCTATTTTGCCAATACTTTTATTTGAAGACCTGGAGGCATTTGGATCTGTCACATTTCACAAATGCCTCCACCTTTTTGTTTGCATTAAGTACATAGGAATTGAATAAGTAGGATTTATACCATAAATAGTAAAAAAAAATAAAGACCAAATGTCAATTTCCAAAAATGAGTATCAAATAACCTTTCCTTTTATGAAAATAAAATAAAATAAAGATGGAAAATGAATAACCAGCATGAGCCTTAGTTATTCATTTCTCATCTTCATTTGATTCTACTTTCACAAAAGGAAAGATTATTTGATGCTTTTCTTTTATTTTTGAATTCACCTCTGATCTCTTAATGCTCAACCATTTGTGACATAAATCCTATGTATTCAATTCCCACGTATTATAATACAAACAAATAGACCCCTAGCAAAAAAAAGTTATATTCCTAAAATCATTGATAGCCCATTAATACCAAGAGAATTTGAAAATACTATCTTGATAATATTTCATAGTATTTTTCAAAAACGTCTACATTTTATAAAATTATAAACATCCATTATTCTAAATATCCGACCTCCCACTATAATGGGGCCCATTTCGAAGGTCTGCCTATGTTCTACCTGTGCATAGAAATTGAAGACATGTGGGTTACTAGTTTGAGGCCCTCAAATTTGTCCAATCCAAACCATTTAATTAATAAGGCCCCATTTTCGCTAAATTTTGCATGATCAATTAAGAAGCCTACAAAATTGGATAATTGTCATATATGGACCAGAGGCAATTTAAGGGGTAAAACAGCATATTACAAGCTACATTTCCAAAATAAGAGTTTTTCATTTCCTCGTGGGTATCGACATATTTGCGCTCATTTACATATGTAATTGATTCACATGCATAAACAATCTCGAGTTTCAATAATTCATTCATTCTAAGAAAGAAAAGAAAAAAGAGAGTAGGTTCAAAAAACATGAACAGAACCTGCTCGATGACACGCTCAGGATTCCCAGCCATTCCATCTCAAAACAAATCTTACAAAACGGTCGCAGTAACCGCATCAGGTGTGAAAAGGATGACCAACTCAGCACTTCAGCCTTCTTCATAGATGATGATTTCAAATTGCAAGATTATGTTCCTTCTTCTTTGAATACCTTCAATCAAACAGTTCTTAAGAAATTCATCTAATCAGGTAAAAGATTGAATCTTTACAGATTCTGATGGGGGAAGACAAAGATTGAATCTTTACAGAAAAGGAAAATTTGAGATTGGGAAAATTGAAGCTGCATTCATTGGTCATAATCATATGTCCATGTGCATGTGCATGGGTGGGTGGGAATTGATTTACCACACTGTTTTTCAGATCTGAGATGTAGGAAAGGAAAAGAAGGAAATGAGGAGAATTTTTCTTTTTGTCTTTTTGTGTGTTTTGAGGGAATGTTTGTTTTCTTTTTGTCATTGTCATTGTCAGGTGAAAAGTGGTGATGGTTAGGAGCACACGTGGAGGGCTTGTTCCCGAAGAGGAAGCAATGGAAGTCCGGGCCCTAGTGTGTAGGACCCATGGAATTGTATGAAGACAATCCATATTGATAATCTAGGCAGTTCAAAATGAATCATATAGAGATAATTTAGGCCGCTCAAAAGAGGAATCATTTACCCTCTAGGGATATATCCTACAATTTCAAAAACAATACCCTTCACTTGAATGGCCCGGATTAATCCCATGTGGGCCCCACAATGGAGTTCACGGTTCCTATATAACAGCTGCAACTAATGATATAAATTATGGATTGAAAGAGTGAAACTCTACAGTGGTGATGCCCACCTACTAAATTTGGACCGTTTAAAATAAGCACTCTCTAAATCTATATGGGATATCATTCAACTTTTAGCAGCGCATCAAGTTTACTATCTCTGAGATTAAACATATAAATGTCCAACTAAAGTTAGAGTTTGCAATAATAAAGACTCATGTGCCTGATCCAAGGTCCATATATTGGAACCTATATGGACACAGAATATGACTCATTTATAAATTAGAACCTAAATTAGGTTTTGGACCTAGACCTATTTATAAATCGAAATCTAAAATAAGTTCAAAACTTATTTTTCTTAGGTTGAAATAAGTGGATCGAAAGGTCTCCATATTTGTGTGCAAAAAAGGGCTCTATTTTCTAGTTTCGCCCATGGTTGCCAATGCCATCCCATTAAGGAAGGTATTATTTGAAGACCTCAAAATTAAATCCTAATAATTAGACAAGGTTAGCATGCATGACCAATTGGGGGCTCTAAAAAACTTGGATAAGTGTAAAGTTTGGGATGGTGTTACTTTAGAGGGTTAGTTTGTGTAAAGGACGTACATTGATTGTGATCATTGACTTCAGGATTGCAGGGCTATTTCCTTAAATTACTCAATTCAAGAGTGCATGGCTATTTCCAAAAATTGATTGCAGGGCTATTTCCTTTAATTACTCAATTCAAGAGTGCATGGCTATTTCCAAAAATTGTCATTAGATCATCACAGCCATTTATCCCTCAAAGTTTTAATGATTTCTCCGTTTAAATTCTTAGTAAAATTCAATTCAATCTAATAGTAAGTATAATTCAGACCTTTATCAAATTAGGATGAGTGTCATTTCAAGGACTTATCAAGTGTAAAGAGGTCAGAATGAGGTAAGTAGTTCCCACGAGAAGATATAATCAACACCTCACATAAAAATAGAGGGCCTTTTTGTTTGCATTATAATATATAGAAATTGAATATTTAGATTTAGGAAAATAAAATGAAAAGAAGATGGGACATGAACGTGCCAACCATTATTCTAGTAGTTTATTTCTTATCTTCTTTTCATTCTATTTTCCTAAAAGAAGAAAATATATGATTCTCATTTTGGAAATTAATCTTTAATCTTATTTTAAACTACAAATGATATGAATCATATGTATTCAAATTCCGATAATATTCAGGTGAGAATTAGTTCTCACATATTATATGAGTATTACATGAGAACTTTTTGTGGGGCCCATTTCGGGATGAAAAGATCTATGTAAGACCACTCCAAGTACCAAATTTGACCACAAACTCATACCCCTAACCCTTTCACCCATAGCCCACAAGTTTAATGACTTCATATTCAAAAAAAATATTACACATTCGATCCAACGGTTCAGTCCATTCGGATGTGTGTCAATAATTGGAATTAGTGACTATCAGGGGTTTCCTATTGGTTGCTAGGTTTGGATAGATTGCTAATTGGGCTCCGTAAAAAAAATTCTCGTATAATAGATGAGAATTAGTTTTTACTTGAAATGTATTTTAATGTAAACAAACGGGATGTGAGAGATGAGTCATAATTTGAATAAATAAAATATGAAGGAAAAATACAAATAAAATGACATGCAAGCTGATATTCAAATTCTAGATTGGAAGCCTCCACTTTTGTGAATGTCTCTTCCCATCTAGAATCAAAAGCCCAGCAGTTTTTTTTTTTTTTACTCTCTCTCTCTCTCTCTCATCCCACCAAATCATCAACTGTCAAAGTTCAGCCGTCCTTCTCTCACCTCACCAACGGTTAGAGCAGTTGAATTCTTCAACGACTTTTCTACCACAAATCCTCGTTACATGACTTCCCCACCAACATACGGCTGTAATTCAAAATCCCAGTTGACCGTTGACTCCCCCCCATTGTAAGTTGTAACAGGAACACACAGGAATCTCAATCCATTTCTCTATCATCAACCCAACCTCCTCCGGGTTCGGTTTTCCACCAAAAACCCCTTCTGGGTTCCCTGAAATCTGACCCAAAAATCTCCACCACAGCCCCATTATCATCCCTACAATCAATTCAACCATGACTGCGTCTGACGAATTCGAATTCGTAGATGCAGAGGAACAGCAATACGAAGAAAGTACCCCTCCTGCAGAGCTCAGGGAAAATGAGAAGAAGGCATTTCTCGAGTTCAAGAACAAAGTCCAAGAAGCCATTCTCAACAATCACATATTTCAACCCTCAAATGCAGAGGAATTGCCAAATACAAGCCCTCAAAACGAGACCCAGATGCCAGAATCCGATTCAGGTGAGAGAGCAACCGATATTTCCATCTGGGGTGTTCCACTTGTGCCAAGCAGAGGCTTTGAGGAAACAGACACAGTCCTATTGAAGTTCTTGAGAGCCAGGGATTTTCGGGTTTTCGACGCTTTCGACATGCTCTGCAGGACATTGAGATGGAGGAAGGAATACAAGATTGATGGGATATTGGATGAGGAGCTGGGGTCCGATCTGCAGAGTGTTGTATATATGAATGGAGCAGATAAGAAAGGGCACCCTTTGTATTACAACATTTATGGGGCATTCAAAGACAAGGATCTCTACCAACAGGCTTTTGGGACAGAGGAGAAATGTGACAAGTTCATGAGGTGGAGGATTCAGATCATGGAGAAGGGTGTCAGGAACCTGAGTTTCATGCCTGGTGGGGTGTGTTCAATGGTTCAGATTACTGACTTGAAGAACGTGCCAGGCCCTGCAATGAAGGAGTGGCAGAGTGCAACCAAGAAGGCTGTGACCATCCTTCAGGACAATTATCCTGAATTTCTTGACAAAAATGTTGGTGTTCTGCTAATCCATCTAAGGATGATCTTAGTTTGCTCTTTAATAGTATCCAATTATCTATGCCATCATTTTTGGCGGTTTTAGATTGAATTGTAAATCTCAACCGGAGTGGACCTGAGAGTTAAAAGGGTCAACCGAACGGTTTCGCAGGCCAAAGTTCAATGAGTTTAATTGTATTAGGTTTGCATGAGTTTGAACTATCAACACTAATGACCCTGAAAGTAAACAAGGGTCAATATGAAACCCAAATTATGGAGTCAAGTTTGGATTGGAATTGGATAAGCTGAAAGTTCTTTGTCAAATCCTCTGTGATACAATGATTGGATTTCTTTTTCATGCAGATATTCATAAATGTCCCATTTTGGTACTATGCCTACCATACTGTGTTTTCAAGGGTCTTAACTCAAAGAACTAAAAACAAACTCATCTTTGCTCGGCCAGCCAAAGTCACAGAAACTCTTCTCAAGTAAAATCCTCTCCTCCCATTCTCCAGAGTTCATTATAAATTTCATATGTTTTGTAGTGCTCATTATATTTATCTTCTTCTAGTAAAGCTTTTTTTTTTGTTCTTAAAACAAAGGTACATAGCCCCTGAAAACATTCCTATTCAATATGGTGGCCTTAAAAGAGAGGATGATGTTGAGTTCCCAGAAGAGGGTGATAAAGCTTCAGAGATGACCATCAGAGGTGGAGGGATAGGAACCATTGGAATCCCAGTTACTGAGGTATTGGCAAATTTCCATTCATTATGATAACCTAGATTTTCCACTAGAGTAGAAATCTAGAGGTGGAGGGTTTCCTTGGGAAATTGCCCCTTCTTACTAATTTACTACTCTCAATTGGTTTTTATTTGATATGTTGGGGAATGCCATGTAGAGGAGAAAAATATTTTAAATAAATTAAAACAGTAAAGATGTGTTTTAATGGTTAAATTATATTGACTCATAATTTAAAAAAAAAAAATCATTTCATTAGAGAAATTGGATTTTTCAGTACTCTATCGAGAATTCTCGTTTATTTATTTTTTATTTGTAACATGACTTGAATCCACAACTTCAACCTTACAATAATAAGCACTTTCAACTCTGCCATGGGTTTTGTTGGAGTTCTCATTCATTTTGCCAAAAGCATGTCAAAGGATAATTACTTTCCTCTTCTCAAAGCATATCGAAATGGGAGAAAACAACTTTTTCTAGAGAAGGGTGATTCTCTTCATGCTTTTAATCACAATCTAGGCTTGCTAACAGGGCTGGTTTGATGAACATCTGGTTGTAGATTTAGTAATGAACTGCATCTAGATTTCTAGGGTTTAAATTCTTAGTAGGCCATAATCTAAATTTCTCAATATGCCAAAGTTAAATCCTGGTTCTTGAACCCATTGGGTCCAATTAGAAGTGTCACGACCCGGGCCCGAATCACGATAACCACGGGCCGTGAATCCATACTTATTCCCGTAAACCCCGAATTAACCGAAGTTAAAACGGAATCCACAAGGGATATCAATCTCAATAACCTGTCAAACACACACAATTTTTTGCGGAAACATATACATTGACAATATCCATTCACTTTACATGTATACAAAAAGAATCGAGTCCTTATACATGTATCATTTCCAACATGGTCCGTCAATTGGTGTATACCCAACACAATACGATAACAATTGCTTACATTCCAAAAATGAATGTACAAAATGACTATTCAAAACGTTTCACAAAATGTTACAATCCTTTTCGCACTCGAATACCCATCAAACGGTATTCCGGCCATTCCACTCGTTCAATCCTCCTGGAGGAACCGGAGCGGTCTCCTCCGCTGGCGCCGGGGGCGCTGCCGCATCGGCAATGGCAAACGGGCCTGTGATGTCATCAATAACACTAATGAACACGACGGTTCAACAATGTATAAACAATTATGGTAATAGCACATGTTAATACATATACTGAATTCATTAAATCCATTTGGCAATAACTACCATTCTAGACAATTCTAGATAATTCATGAAATAACAATAAGTAAACCTAAGAGTTAACCAATAGACATTCACTATCATAGCTTTCATTCATTTCATTTCGTTCGTTTCATTTCATTTTATCTCATTTCGTTTCATTTACCATCTTCCCTCAAGGGAATGATTCATTCAATTTACCATCTTCTCTCAAGGAAGGATTCATCTTCCAAACGGAAGGCATCAATCAATACCCATAGATATGATTGGAATATGTGGGACTTACTAGTGTCCTGGCCATGGACAACTAGCATCACCACGGAGCTCCGGAACGCCCCCAAACCCATCTGCTGAGCAAGATTGTTCATTCATTTCATTTATTAATTCATTGAACTCATTTAGAGTTCTAGTACAATGGTTATGTTTAGGGATCAATCATCAATTCAGTGTGAGTTTAATGCCAATTCAGTGTGGCTCAATAGTGAGCTTGAGGGACCGCTATATAATGCCCTCTAAGACCATCATCTAAACCAAACAATAAGTGAAATGTTAGTTATCAATGCACGTGTTATTATGGACGACATTACTTAATTTAGTTGTGCATTAGATCACCTTAGCTAACACCTATGATGGTTTAGACATCACCTATATTAGCCTAAACGAATAGGCTTTCAATGTAAACCAGTCACCATTTACCACACGACTCGTCCTCACGAGGTGGGGAGTTTCCATGATCGCATAAGCGATCTTAGTCCATACAAAATCCAAAACTCACTGGAATTTTCACTCAAAATCGATGTATGTTCCTGTATCATGTTCGCTCGAGCGAGTAAAGTTCGTTCGAGCGGACACCTCACAGAACCTTGGTCGCTCGACCGCATTTTTATGTTCGTTCGAGCGAACTGTCTAGGACGATTTTACTCTGAAACAGAACCTTGGTCGCTCGAGCGAACTGTCCAGAGTTCCAACTCGAAAATCTGATACACTCTCTCTTCCTCTACACTCCTTTCTCCACTATTCATACACAACATATAATAGCAATGGGACCTCTTGTCCCCTCCTCACACATCATCCATTCACCAACCACACTTCTAATCATTTATTAACCATTCACACAACCACAACAACTCCACAATTAATGGGAAGTGCACAACCCATAAAATTAAATGCATTTCTACCACAATTAATGCTAATCACAAGGGATGTTTATACTTGCCTCTTATGAAGTTTAATAGCAAAAGCCCTATTTCCTTGGCTTGGCTTTGAGATGAAAATCCCCAAATGAAACCCTAATTCCATGAAAATGTAAAATACACAAACCCATAAGCTATTGGTGCTAGAAATCATGCCTAAGCACTCATTAAAACTTCAAGCACTTACTTGTAGTTCAACTAGAGAAACCTTGAGATCTTTCCCCAAGCTCTACACTTCAACAATGGAGGAAAAGGCTTGAAGAAGAAGATGAAGTTGAGGCTACAATCCTCAAAATCTACTTGAATCACCCTTAATCTCACGCTTGATGGAGAAAATGAAAGAGAAGGGAGAGGATGAAGACTCTAGGGTTTGTTTGAGAGTGAAATGAATGCTAAGGTTCATTTCATTCTAATATAAGCATGTCTCACACTAAAGCCCCCTCCCATTTACCTTTATTACATTTTGAGTCAAATGAAACCTCATTTGCCCCATTTGAGGTCAAATGGGATCGCGTCTATTATGAAAGTTGATGTACTACTCGAGATATACACGTTGGTATCAAGGGTTTTCGTTTTTGACGAAATATGCGAAAACTCGTATTTACGGAAAAGTCCTTAGCCTAACATGTTTGAGCCTAAACTCACTTTAACCAATTCAATTTCATTTCATTATACTTAATGCATCATTTGAGACTAATTTGTCTCTCGTTGGTCATTAATCTTCATTAACACAATTATTCAGGCTTAATTAGCATTAATCCTGATTAATTAGCCTTAATCGTGATTAGTTTGGGTCGGGGTGTAACAAGAAGTCATAGTTAAACTCTAATTTACCGAATCAATGTAATTAATGGATTGCAGATTTGGAATTGGATTGTAATAGGACTATTTAGAATTTGGATTTTATCTCGAGTACAGATCCAAATATGAATATGTCATAGCCCCGCCCAACTCAGCACGCGCGCAAAGCAGACAATTTCATATTGAGTTAGGTATGGCTCTGACAGTTGATATCAAAGTTGAGGACGGCTATATTCCCAGGGGGAGATTATAACACCCCACGATTGTGACCCCCCTGAAAAAGGGCAATTAGAATGGTCCGCCATATGAGCTGATTTTGTAGTGTAAGGAATACATGAGTCCTATACCAGAAATGAGTTGTCCAGATCTTTGGGGGCTCATAAGTCAAACTCTGTATTAACTTAACATGACGCGTTTTAAAACCATGCGGCTCAGAACCCATAAAAGCTATGGAGTTAAGCATACTCGGACAATTCATGAACCTACATCTATTCTACTGAGAGCCATAAGAATCCTCAAATAGCGTTTTCCTCTAAAAATAGTTAAACTTTTTTCGTTCCATTTAGCCATTATGTACAGTCAATGCTATTGCTTTTAAAGCTGCAGCTTTTTTTCCTATTGTTTTAACGAGTTTCAAAGCTGTGATGTAAAGCCATAAAATCAAATTCTTGCTACACAAAATACATTGACCATTTCATAAAAATGACTTCTAGAATCATTTTCAATATTTTTTATGGATTAATTGTTAAGATTTTTAAAAATATTTTTGTAATTGATTTTCTTAAAGATTTCATGGAACCTTTACCACCTAGTTTTCTATGTTTCAGAAATATTTTTTCCCTTGGTTCTTTAGATGCTGATTGTCACAACCACAAGTTGTAGATTCATGTGAGTTCAACTTTCAAAAAAAATATTATTATTATTATTATTATTATTTTGAGGAGCACCACACATGGCTTGTTACCAGATGCGCTAGATAGTAGGCGTTACGCATATTATTGTCTTATCATAAAGGGGGGAACTGGCCAATTAAACTGAATACACAGGGATTGTCCAATTTGTTAGATATTTCCTTTTTATCCAACTGTACAGAGTTCGATCACTACAACATATCTAGGTGGGTTTTCTCCCCATGGCTGGGGTTCTCACTCCCATGTCTGTCGGGTCTATCATGGTCTAGTGCAAAAAATAATTTATGGCAACAAAGTTCGGCAG
The DNA here is from genome assembly GCA_038049695.1 of Cinnamomum chago. Classification (NCBI taxonomy): domain Eukaryota; kingdom Viridiplantae; phylum Streptophyta; class Magnoliopsida; order Laurales; family Lauraceae; genus Cinnamomum; species Cinnamomum chago. The sequence goes on from CP142462.1 coordinate 12,559,617, forward strand.
CTGGATAAAAAAGGAAAATGATCAATCAACTGTTTGCAATAACATCTAATGAAGTTGATTTTCTTAATGTTCCTCCGTTTGCTGTCATGAAATTGTAACAAATAAAAAAGATTCCTTCACAAAACCTTGTACTGCCTCTCATAGAACATGCTCGTGAAGATTATACATATATTACTAATTACTATCACCATGTCTTGAGATATGATCTTCTGTAAGTTGTCTTTATATCCTCATCTAATCATTCTCATCTTTTTTTTTCTTCCATGAACAGCAAGGAGTTAGAGTGGTATGGGACGTGACAGTGGTGGGATGGGATGTGACTTACATGGAGGAGTTCATCCCAGATGATGATTGCTCATACAAAATCCTAATCAGGAAGGAAAAGAAAATAGAGGAGTGTGTTAGAAATTCCTTCTACATCAATGAACCAGGGAAGATAGTTTTGACAATCGAAAACCGTACCTACAAGAGGAAGAAAGTTTTCTACAGATCAAAAATCAAGCCTGCTACCCCCTTGTCAAATTTCTATAGATGATTACATGTAGCTAGTTTGTATAAATACTAATTTTCCTTGTTATATATATTTCTATATATGTAGCTATAACTATATAGCATTGAACTTTTCATTTCTTCTTCCAATACAATATTTCAAAGATTATTTTTAGTTCTTCCAAGTTACAACTATGTTTTGAAATTAGAAACTTAATTTCTCTAGGAAGAAAAAGAAGAAAAATTTGTGTACACGCACACAATCTGGCCATGTCCTCAACATGTCCATCAAGATAACCTTTTGGTCTCTCTTCTCCATTCCTTCTGCTTTCTCAACATGCCCAAATGGACTAGTTTTTAGGTTGTAATTAAGCAAGGCACATTTAATAATTAATGTGGAGGCCTAAGCCTCATAAAGTTATATAGTAGGCATGTCTAGTATTATTAAATACATGTAATATATATATATGCATATATTTATTATATTTCTCTCGATAACATATAGATATGATTTTTTGCACTTTTGTGGGCTCTCATTTTATGATATAAACCCTTCAATATTCACATATTAATAATAAGCATAAAAACGTTCACTTTAATGTCATAAATCTTCATGAATTTTGAAAAATATGTGAAAAACACAACCACATCTAAACATGTATATCTAAGTCATTCAATATATTTATTTACTCATGTGAAAAATGATGCTTCAAAATAAGCATCGTAATTTGTTTCACATGTATGGCATTTATAGATGAAATTTTTTTATTTTACATATGTAAACCTCATTTTCATATCGAATGCACAAAAGACAAACGACCTCATATATTATTTACCCTTAACTCTGGCATCTTCCCGCTCTTGTTCGGAAACGCCGACTACGGAAAATGTAGACATGTAATATTTATGGAAACTCAAATTCCACTACATTCGAGGTATTTCTTCCACCGTAAAATATGGAAAAAATTGCACCGCATCAACTTAAAGAGTTGCTTTTACAGCTATACCCCCTATCGAAACCACCTATGTAACCATTTTACAAACTTCCACCTTCTCCAATTCCCCGCACCACACAAACAAGCCTTAACTACCATTTAACACGCAGATCATGGTAATTAATTAAATCCTCTTAATACTGTATTCTTAACCGAACTTCAACTTCGGGCTTGATCTAGGCCCATAAGAACCGCCCCACTCCTGGTAATTATATGGGGCTAGGCCCATTTATCAGCTTTTAGGGTTTTAGCCTCGTTCCACTTTGGGCCGAGCCAAGGGCGAGTCAGGTCGAGTCAGACCCAATCCCATCACCAATCACCCCACCCTTTTATTTGTTTATTCCCTTCGAAGCTTATCCACCACCTCCTATTTCTCGGAACATTAGCCACGTGTCACCATCGCATTTTACTCCAAACCGACGGTTCAGATTGCTCCAAAAAGGTGGACCCACTTCCAGTTTGCTTGGACGAGGAGCCACGCAAAACCAAAACCCCGGTCCCCTTCGCTAAAACCCTAGGAGAGGGCATTCTCGTCATTTCAACCCAAACCAGCGGCACTTCCGTAAATACAAAACCTTGGATACTGGTATCAGTATATATAGAGGTTGTTGGTTTTTATTTCCTCCAGTGCTGAATGCTGATAGCTTCTCTCCGAATCTTTCTGGTGTTGTTTTGAGAATTCGTGGCAATGGGAAGCAGAAAACTCGTTCGTGATTTTTTTCTTTCGCGGCAAATCTCATTTCGTCATCTTCAATCGCATTCACAATCACATCAGGTATAGAATCGAAGAACAGAAGATTGGTATTGCATTTTGATTGTTTTAATTTAGGGTTTTGGTGTTTTATGTATTTGATTTTAGAGCGTGTTAAGTCGAGGTAGGAGATGGTTCGTTAGGGTTTTAGTCGCTAGTGTTGCTTTAGGGTTTTGATGATTGATGTGAAAGATTGAATCTTTGAACTGTTTCGTTTTGGATTGTGTTTCGCGAAGGCAGTGGGTTAGGATTGATAAAAAAAAAAAAGGAATTTTTTGTGGAATGGTTTGGAATGGGAGGGATGTTAGCTGTAGGGTTAAGAGGAGTTCGTGTTTGTAGAAGTTGCAGGCTGAGATTGAACAATGAAGCAGCAAAGTTCCAGCTTTTTTGATATATCATGCCCTAAACCGACTTTAGGCACCCTGAAGACGTCAAAACGTGTTCTGTTTTTTTTTTTTAGATTTGTGGCTAAAGCTGAAGTTCGGAGTTAGATTTGTGGCTAAAATACTGAAACTCTGGAGTTAGATTTGTGGACAATGGTCAATTGAAAAGGTCAAAATCAACCCCGACTAGCAATCATGTCAACTTATTGCATGATTTAAACACATGATTCTTTATTTATTATTTTTTTTTGGCAAATTAAGTATAAATAACTCGTATGCAACGACTTTACTAGAATGGGGCATGGTCCATAGGCCGTTTTGGATCAGACGTGGGGCGACCACCATAATAGTCGAAAGAAGAAAATAAAATGAGGCTGGGGCATATGCCATTTTGGATCAGACCTGGGGGCTCGTCCCAGGTTTGTATCATGTAGGTCCGCTCCTGTTTGTGGCTACTTCCTTTAAGTTTACATTGTAGAGTTTATAATGGAAACAAACATAGAAGGGTTGCCCAAGAGGAAGTCTGGGTATTATTATATTGAAGCTGAGTGTTCTGCATCTAATTTTGATGGACTTTTTTGTCAATCGAGCATGCATTCTCCTTAAGAATAACCTTCTCATGTATAAGATAAGAATAGGACTGTATGAAGGGAATTAAGTCAGGTGTTATCAAATAGGAAACCAAGAAGGATAGAAAATCGATACTTGCCATAATCTTGTCATACAAAAGATGAGGATACGAGTTTGAGAACTTAAATTACGAGTTATAAAATAGGAAACTAAAATATCAATGAGATTATATAAATGCAACGGACTCGGAGTCAGGTATGGGGCCCATAATTGGAACCTCTACAAATATCCTTTCACTTAGACTTATCTTGTATAGTTTATCAATAAAATTGATATGTGATTGATTGCTTACTAATGCTTATCATGGATACTTCTTGCTGGTAATGGTAGTAAGATAAGAACTCAATAAAAATAAAAGACGAAGTTCTAAATCCATCTTTGATTGTCAATTACTGCTAAAACTAGGAAGTTACAAAATCTTGATAACTTTATTGGAAATGACCATGCATCTTGCTGACCTGGACTTGGGTCTGAGTCTTTGGCCTATAGTGTGCTTGTGAATAGGCATTCGGTGGGTGCCTGCATATGCATTAGCAAATCAAATCATAGTCCACCTGAATGTTTAGGCGGTGTTGATGGTTATATGCTCCTTCATGCATTTAAGGTGGTTCAAAAATGCAAAGATTCCATTTTTCTGCTTTCCCCACCACAATTTCTTTGTCATCCCAACATTTTCTGTGAATTTTGGGGCAAAAACTTGGAATAAAGATATCCCACGGATCTTGGTAACTGGAGAGCTCGGCGGAAGCTGAATTTTACATGTGACCATGTTTGAACAACTTTTGGATGTATGATTTCTTGAAAAAATTGGTTTCCAGGAATGTCCATTTTTAATGAATCTGAATTCTAAAAATTCAGTGGATCCATGCTCTGTGAGAATCCAGAAAATTCTTTTTTTTTTTTTTTATAAATATACTGATTGGTTTAGTTAGAACTAAACTGGACACATTGTTTTTGGGGAACATGAGAAGGCACCAAGCAAGTTTGGATGTATTCTAGTTTAGACTTTAAAAACCAAATTACGAAACAATTTATTTTTTCTTCTGTGAATTTGTTTTAGGCCAAAATCAAATCATGGTTCTTGCAACAGTTATGTTCCTTGCCCCTCCAAAACATAGTGGAATGGATACTTTTAAACATGTCCTAAAAGAATCATGAGAATCTAATAACATTAGCCATTGTTGTCAGAATCCTACGATTCGTACCGAATCATGAGGAAAAAGTTTGTATTTATTCAATGAATCCCATTTATAAGTGAATCTTAGGATTCAATACTTTCTTAAATGAATCTTATGATTCAATCGATTCATCTAAGCTGGAATACTTATAGCTGAGAGGTTGATAGTAGTATTATAATATATTTCGTTCTTTTCTCTTTTTCTTTTGTTATCATTTTTATTTTTAAAAGGTTATTTAGTGATTAATGAAACCTTTTGAGAACTATCACAGTTATGGAAAGTTTTGAGATATGAACAAGGAACAAGCATGTGACTAGAGCGTTCGACTATATATATATATGACTTTATCTTGCATTTATTTTTTTATCTTTTTTGTTTTTGGTTTTTATTCATGGACACTTTTAGACTTCAAGAGACATCCTAACCATGTATTTGGATTTTATTATTATTTAATTAAAGAGAAAAAAAATCAAATTAACTTGTTTATTTTTCCTAGTAATGTTGATATCTTAAAAATATTTAATTATTTGCATATCATTTATGACATATGTATGGCTTTCTTACATATGATTGCATGCCAGTCTTATTTGTCATTATAACTATGCTTCTATAGGTTGAAAATTGATGGATTATGAATATATACTTTTTTTTTTTTTTTTTTTTTTTTTAAGAAAAATTAAAAAAATCCTACGATTCATGATTCGGTTTGATTAATTCTCTGAAATGATTTACAATACGATTTCCATTTTCAAAACAATGATATAAGCTTCTAATAAATGTTATTTGTTTTCTTGTGCTTTGTTGTTTAGGCTTTGAATGCACGGCTGCGTCCAGTTCTGGCAAATGGAATACCAGGTTCTCGACAGTTTAGTGTCTTCAATGAGTTCTCTAAGAAGGTGAAAGGAGAAGTTAAAAGGTGTGACAAATTCTTCACATTTTTTTTTTCTTGTTATTGGATATTCTTATGATAGTAAGCACCTTATGGGAGAAATGACTGGTTTTGAATCTAGTCATGCTTCAATGATTATCATATCATGGCTCATTTGCTGTTCCTATTAGATTGAATGCTCCATAAAATTATCATTGACTAAAGACGAGCTTATGGAAAAATTGGAAGGCGCCCATTGTCACAACCACGAGGCTTTTGGGTTCTAGTCATGTAACCTGTACTACACGTCCACATGAGGTGTGAGTGGGTCAGATCCAGACAAAACCATAGGGTAGTCAGATCCAGATCTGTTTTTACAGGATAGATTTGGATCTGGATCCGTCATCAAGTGAAAACAGATATCTGGTATGGGATCCAAGACAAGAAGTGCGTCTAATAAGAATATACATGTATTGATGGACACCAAAATAGATCTATGAAGCATACAAGTGGGGCTCTAGGAAAGGGAAATGTGATCTTATTATGCAGACTATCAAACAACAATATGATCTTAAATTTGTCAACTCTTAAAATATATCTTCTTAATACAAGTCTATAGAAAGTTCGAGATATGGATCCTTTGGTTGAAACTTGTCAGATATATTGATCCAGATATGGATCTGAAAAGTTTTGGATTCTGTATGCTTGGATCTGGGTTTAAATCTGAAATTATTCCAGCTACAAGAATGGGTCCATGTCACTATCCTTGACCAGAGACTTCGTGTATTTGAAAATTGGATATCCATTGACATCCCTAATATTCGCACATAAGCACTCATGATCAGCTGCTTGCCTTGCACTAGAAGGAAGTTGCATTATTTTGGGGATTTATGTGCAGCACTCCCTCACACTCGTTACCTGCCATGAATCAGCCCCACATCCTAATGTGGGGATTTATGTGCAGCACTCCCTCACACTCGTTACTTGCCATGAATCAGCCCCACATCCTAATGTGACACTCATCTTATTGTTGCTCACCGTTATAAGGGGTTAGGATGATTTAATGGGGATGATTATTTCCATTGAACCTTGGGGTAATGAGATCTTTCCATCCCCTACTCCCATTATTGCCAATGCATGTAGTTGGGCTGCTGCACATGGGGTTAAATTGATGGGATCAATTAATGATGATTATGATGGAATATAATAGTGTTATTTTGGTGAGAATCGTTTGGACATGGTACCTTGCAAACTCGCCTATGTGGCCCAACCTAGGGCGATGGTCCAATGGATAATGGAGAGATCTCACAAAATATTATTCACATTAGATCATCCTAGCCCCTTGTTTTTATTCGCCCTCAAGTTCAGTGATTTCAGAAGGCATCATTTTTTTATTTCAATCCAACAGTAAGGGAGTAACTTAGTCATAAGGTGTCCAGGTGGCCCAGAAAATTGGGTGGAATACACATAAGGACCATGTGAATGGCTCTCACCTCTCTCTCTCTCTCTCTCTCTCTCTCTCTCACACACACACACACACACACATGGGGCTCCTTTGCATGTGTGGAGCCCATTTGCCCGTGTGTATTGGATACGTCCCAACTTTGATTCCAATTAAAGTGAAACTCACTGTAAGAGGAAAGCCAGGGCTCACTGTATAACTGTATTGGGGGACTTTTCTTCTAATGATATAAGGGGAAGCATTTGGCAGTTACCTCCATCTGGTGAGCATTAAGGAGAAGGACATATGGAATGGAACATTCTGGTGCTCTAGCTGTGGTGTTCTGTTTTCAAAAGAAAAAAAAGAAAAAAAAAAAAACCCACAGAACAGAAAAAGAAGAAAATATGTGGAAAAATAGAAAAATTCTAAAACAACACTAAAAATGCATATTTACCATAGTTGTCAAGTACGTTTCGGTTCGGACGAAATGTCCGATTTTCCTCGGTTTGGAGCCTAAACCGAACCTAACCGAACATCTTGCTTGAAGATGTTCGGTTTAGGTTTTGTCTGATTTTGCCCGAACTAGAAGGTTTCAGTCAAAAACCCCAAATCTCGGACGAACAGTAACTGAATCTATTGATTCGGACAAATCCAGAGGGGAACCTGTAAGTGCAAAAAATATACTCACAAGTTTAAAGAGGTGCCTCAAGGGACTTATCCAAAAGACCAGGAGAAGAACTGCTCAATCTGGGAACCTGAAAGGGAAGAATAAGGAGAAGGCGTCAAAGGACCCTGGCTGTGGGCAGCGCAGGGCTCTCCGACGCCTGAGTGAGTGCAGGTTGGAGAAGAGAAGAAGAGGAACGTTCAGAGAGTGCTTTGCATGTAAGTGTGCATACCTCTTTTCGGGTGGTTCTTTCCCTTATATGAGAGAGTTCCTCAATGCCTGTGCCAATGGGCCCAGTGATCTGACTACTGGGGTCTTATCGGCCCATAGAGTCATCAATGAGGATCCATCATAGCCTACATTGCATTTAATGAGAGTCCGATCAGTCCATACAGTATTGAATGCTAGTAACATTGGGCCAGACCTCCCCCTGATTTGATGGCGGCTGAGATCCTATCGGATCCTGTCTCGGGCCCTGTCCCAATATGGCTGCAGCCGTTGGATATGGCTTTGCCAGGGATTTGGTGGGGATGGACGGCTGGGACGACATATCTGTCCTGTCAGCGCGTGCTTGCATCCCGCCACGTGTCCCGCAAGTGACGTGGCTGTCAGGCCCTGCCTTGGTTGGGGGGTTTGTGGGGCCTCTACTGGCGCACAGCCGAGACCGAAGTGGTCATGGTAGTAGTATAGCCGAAGTGAGATCAACTGATAATAACCGGAACCAACAGCAGAGTCGCCGAAGCCGAAGTAAATCGGTCCGTGGCCATGGCCGAGACCCTGGCGGACGTTCTTGCCGAGATCGCGCTGGACCTTTCTATTGTTCGGGGACGTCCCCACACAGAACCATTGAAAGAAGTGAAATCAAATGAAAATAATTTGGGGATTTGGATGAATCTAAAGAGAAATATATGAAATTATCCTACGCACCTTTTCTAATCGAGGAGAAAGCTTTGAGAAAGCCAACGAGCCCTCGTTTCATCTTCTAGAGCATGCAACGTTCAAAATCCCAATCGATCTATAAAATGGATTCCAAAGGGCAAATATCATCCATATCATCTCCAAGATCTTCTCTGCCGAAGAGATTGCGGCATTTTCTCCCTCGCCGAGAGTCTTGGATGCATTGCTGAAGGTCGTCGTTGCTGCGATGCTTTGATTTCTTGCAAACCAGCTCGCCAGAGAACCACCAATGTAGAATCTTTCCAGTTCTTCTTCGTTTCCCTTCCTTTTATGGTCGATTTGAGGAAAGGGTTTGAAGCTTCGAGACCTCCTTTCTTCTATTTTTTTGATGACGAGAGCCCCTTTTAAAAGGGTCTTGCTTTCACAGGTGGGTTTTGAATCGTGATGAGTACTAGAAAGTGGTGGCCACCCATTTGTAATCTTTGATGTTCATCAGAGGGCCACCCACTTAATTGGTAACTGCTCATGTCATCAGTGGGCCCCTCATCTGTAATAGCTGCTGTTTATCCGAGGGTCACATGTCAAGGGTTATTTGTAGTTGCTGATGTCATCAGAGGGCCACCCACTTTATTTGTAAACACTGATGCCATCAAAGGGTCAATTATTTGTAATCGCTGTTGTTCATCAAAGGTCTTTTTATTTGTAAATGTTGGTGAAGACTTAAATTGATGCTACCGTTCAGTATTTAAGAAATACCAAAGCCCATTATGTGAGTTGCATACAATGATATTTGAAGTTATTAGCAAATTTTATGAAACCATTTTTAAAATATCAATCTGAAATGGGCCATTTAAATGATTTTGATATTTTTATGTGTCCCACTGAAAATTTTGATTAACAAATTGAGCAGTGCTATATGTTTTTAATATATACATATATAATATTTATATTTTCCGAAATAAATTTCCGAATTGAAAAGCGAAATGTCCGAATGGACCGAAATATTTTATTTTGGAGCCAAGCTGAAACAGCGTCCGAAACGAACTTGACAACTATGATATTTACGTAGTTTAACATAACCTACACTATACAGCAGGCCTTTTAACATAAAAAAAAGCTACTCAAGTCTTTGTTAAAACGAACTTGATATTTTGGGCGAACAAGGGATTTTGTGAATCTCATATGAAAGGTGGTTTTTGAAAGAAAATCATCTCATTGGTTTGTGGGAGGTGGATACCCTGTATCCTCTATGATGCTCAGATACAGGATGGATATGGAAGGGACATACAATGGTTAGGGCAGAGATACATGTTCTACAAAAAAAAAAAAAAAAGAAAGAAAGAAAGAAAGAAAGAAATATTGGATATGATATATTAGTGTCCTGGTATCAAAGTATACCTTCAGTTTTACGTTTTCTAAAAGGTTCACCGGGATTAAAAAAATATTTGAAAATAGTTCTCTCCTAACCTTGCAGGTCATTTCCGGCTGGTACGGGTCCATTCTGCTGTTCTGACTGAAACACTATTCTGGATGGTTTTGACCGGAACTTATTGGGGGTTGTTTCATTCTGGGTTCCTTCCCGTACAGAATGTTCCAGGAATTTTGACCTAAGTGGAATGGAATGACTACTATGGCTAAGGAATCAAACCAGATAGATTTTCTCGGGTATTAGGAAGGCCCCAAGGCCATTTTCAACTTCTTTCTAGTGATATCGTGGTGGAGAGTGATCCCTTTAGCTTGATTTTGTGGCAGTCCTGTGGCTCGCCTTACTAGTGGGGGATCCATTTTGTTGTTAGAGAGATCCAGTTTCTTTGCTACTGCATGGGCGTCTCTTCCTGCCATGTTAACAAGAGAGGCCAATGCTGTGGCAGATTCCTTAGCCAAATTTTGTGTTGGCAGAAGCTACTGTTTTTATTTTTAAATTTTTTGTTTCCTTTGAAATCTATATTTTGTTTATTTATTTATTTATTTTTGGTAATTGGCTTAGATCTTCTGTACTTTGTGCTATACTTCTAATATACCAATCTCTACCATTACCTTTCAAAAAGAAAAATGACGCCCATATTAGATGAATGCCTTTGAATCTTTTGGGCCTTCAAATTGATGGCTATGACCATCCAACCGGGATCTGAACTTTCTGCCAATTTTTTTTATTAAGCAGATTTTTGGATCCTACTTGCCCGTACACACACAAAAGAAAACTACACTATCCAAGTGAACATGTCAGATTGTCACCTTGTCTTGAGTGCTCTATTAAATGGTAAATATCATGTGAATCTTAGTGTCTTTTTTGCCAGCCACAATTCTGGTTGTGGTGTGTTGAACTCTTGATCCAATTGTTATCCACATTGGCGATAACTGGGTGTGTGCAGTAATATTTTTGCTTATGTGTATCACCACTTATGTTATTGTCCCCTGCATCTAGTCATCTCTTTCCTAAATCATCCATATACAATCTGAGATTTGCATACTGTAATGTTTTTCAACATCATTATCTATCAACATTGAAGTGTCAAAGCATTAGGTTTTCTGGGATTTTTGTTTGATCCCAACTCATATGTGTCGCATCGTGTGTCCGTGCTAAATTTTGGATAGCCACCTTTTTTTTCCTTCTTGTGCATGTTTGATCATGTTGAGATACTTATCAATGTTCCTTTTAACTAGAAAAAAGTTAATTGCTTTCTGTTAATTGCAGCAATGAAGATTTTCAACAATCTATTAAGGAATTAAAGGAGAAAGCTGATGAACTGAAAGAGGTGAAAGAAGGCTTGAAAGCAAGGTAATCTGATGATATAATTGCATTATGGCTTCAGCCTTTTTCGCTTTACTAGTGATAGGTTGAGACATACTTTGTATGTCAAGGCTCAGAGACACTTCAAAAGGAGGCCCTGATTTAGAAGAGATAGTGAACTGGCGAATGCAGAACAAAGCAAACAACGGAGCAGCTGTACAAGAGCATGGATGGCGTTTGGACAGAAGCTGAAGCTACAGTGAAGAAGGTCAGATCACTTGTCTCCAAGTACAATTCCTACCATTTGAAGGATGTTCATGAAGTTTGCCAATTTTTATTCATTTCCCTCAAACAAATTTTAGAGTTATACAACATTTTCTTTGTGGGGTTTATGATGTTGTTCTGTTATTGTGACCATTGTTTCCATTACATTTATGGTTTGTATTGCTTCTGCGTCATACATTCCTATAAAGATATGTAACAAAATTGTTGATTGTATCCACATGGCACTATATATACATACTATGATCAATGTGTTTATCTTATCAAGCTAGTTGCACAATTCTTTATTAAATGAGTGAATGCTTTAGAACCAGTGAATAATGTGCAGATTTAGCAGAAGGTTGGCTGGTGTTGCAACAATATTAGTTCTGAGGGCAAAACTTTCTGTTGAATCCTGTCTAATTCAAGCAAGAGCTTCTAGATGTAGAGACGTGTTTATATTCTTAGATTTTATTTAGTGTTATGCATACTGGTGACTCAAAATATTGGCAAGATTGGAGATGCCTAATGAATATTGCAAAAATTGGGATGAAAACTAAAAAACATTGGCAGAAATGTTTTATTTTTTTACCAGTTCTATATTTGTTTTCTTCATTTTTTATCTTTATTTATAATAATTTATTTTTCAAAAAAATTCTAAATAATGGTATAAACAAGAGAAATTTCTCTATACCAGCATGAGAACTCTGAAAAATTGAAAATATCCAAATATTATCCCAAGGCAATAAAACCCTGAGAGCAAGATTTGTGACACTGATCCATGCTTGTGAATTTGGCATGATATCTTCCGGGTGCGCTTTCTTCAACAGCATAAGAAAATAGGATACTTTTCTTTTTAAAAGTTAATTTTGAGTTTGCATCCACACGGTATGGGGGATGTCGTGGATGGAGAAGTGAAGCTAAGTGTGCCCCTTAATGAGCATGATATAACAATGTTGTAAAGTTGAGAGCACTTCTCATTAAGTGATGTATAACCTAGAAACTTACGTATTTAAAAAAAGTACCTTACTTGAATTTAACTAATTGAGCACTATTAGGAGATGTGTTCTATAACCATTAAAAAAATATGTGTTCTATATGTCGTGTAACAAGTTCATACTTGCATATTTCACAATGCTGCATATTTACAATGCCTGTGTCGTAGATCTTGTAGCTAATTATGCACACTTTGTCATTGTAAGAGAATGGAAGCAGTTGTGAGAGAATGCTCAATGCAGTGCCCTTTGAGGGTCGACTGTTTTACATGTAAATAGGGACTGAATGCCCTAATCAATTTACAGAATCTAATCAATCTAGATCCTAACAATTAGCTAACAACTTTAGTATGTACATGTGGCTTTGACTAAAGATAAATATAATGAATGGGCCTGCGAGTTTGGGCTTGGAACTCCAACATTAACACCCCCCCCTCAAATTGATGCCGATGAATCAACAAGCAACAATTTGTCAGTCAAGAATTGATGACGTGGTCGAGGAAGTGCTTTGGTAAAGATATCAGCAGTCTGGAGGCTTGAGGAGATGAACGGGAGGGAAATAACATCGCATAGATATTCATCCCTGATAAAATGGCAAGCCACCTCGATGTGTTTCGTTCTCTCATGAAAGACTGGATTCTCAGTAATCCGAATGGCACTGGTGTTATCCGCATGTAATGGTGTGGGAGATTTCTGTGAGAAGCCAAGTTCCTCAAGAAGACCACGAAGCCATATAATTTCTGAGCATGCGGCAGACATGGCCCGGTATTCTGCCTCAGTTGATGATTTTGAAACTTTGTCCTGTTTCTTCACTTTCCAAGAAATAAGAGCATCACCTAAGAACATGCACCAGCCCGTGGTGGACCTACGAGTATCAGGACAACCTGCCCAATCAGCATCAGAAAAGGCAGACAAAGTCATCTGAGAGCCAACAGGAAAAAACAAGCCTCTGTGAGAAGTGCCAAGAAGATAACGAATAATACGTCGAACAGCTGCTAAATGAAGATGATGGGGCTTGGTCATATACTGACTCATCAAGTTGACTACATAACTGATGTCAGGCCGAGTAGTGTCAAATATATAAGACTACCGACAAGCTGGCGATAATATGTCGGATCAGAAAGGGGATCACCACTGTCACTATGGAGTTTAATATTCAATTCCAGAGGAGTATCCACTGGTGTGGAGTTTGACAAACCTGCGGATTCAATTAAATCCATAGTATACTTATGTTGATGCAAAATCAACCCCTTCTCAGAGATGAACTTTCAATCCCAAAAAATATTGCAGAGGGCCCAGATCCTTCATATGAAAAGATTGATGCAGAGAAAATTGGAGATCCTGAATCGTGGCTGTATCTGTGCCAGTGATGATGATATCGTCTACATAGACGAGAAGAATGGTGATTCCTGTTGATGTGTGACGCAAAAACAAAGATGGATCATAAGGACTCTGCTAAAACTGTAGCTTGAGTAAAGCATCTTTGAATTTGTCAAACCATGCCCTTGGTACTTGTTTTAGCCCATACAATGATCGTTTCAGAAGAGCAACGTGATCTTCTGATGGTTTTGGGAAACCTTGAGGCAATCGCATGTAAACTTCCTCTTTAAGATCACCATGAAGAAATGCGTTTTTCACATCAAATTGAAAAAGAGGCCAGGATTGAGATGCAGCTATGGCAAGAATGGTGCGAACAGTGGTCATCTTTGCAACAGGCGCAAAAGTTTCTTCGTAGTCAATGCCATATTCTTGTCGGTACCAAGGGCCACAAGCCGTGCCTTGTATCTATCCAAAGTACCATCTGCCTTTAATTTGATAGAGTAAACCCTTTTACTCCCAATAGGTTTAACCGAAGCTGGGCAGTGAACAGTAACCCATGTTTGGTTCTACTTTAGAGCACTAAGTTCTTCTTCCATAGCCTGTCTCCAGCATTCCTGTTTTGCTGCTTGTGAATAAGAAGTTGGAATGGATACAGAGGATAAAGTAGCAAAATATGAAGAATGAGAAAAACCGTATCGATCCGGTGGACGAGATATGCGAGCGGAACGACGAATAGCAAGTTGAGGGGAAGTTGATGCTGGAGCAGGATTCGGGACCGGGTCTTGCAAAAGAGGCAAAGTAGTGGCATTTGTTCCTTGTCGACGAGCATACACCTTGTCCAGATGAAATTGCAAAGGTGAAGGAAGACATTCATCATCAAAGGATGGTACTTTAGAAAAGGAGATTTCTGGAGATGAATCAGAATAAGACTGAAAAAGGTACTGATGTTAAAAAAAAAACAACATTCCTAAAAATGCGAATACGCTTGGAGGTGGGGTCATAACAAACAAAACCTTTTTGGTGGGAAGCATAACCAAGGAAGGCACATTTTACAGATTGTGCGGATAACTTGGAACGTTCATGTGTGGGAAGATGAACAAAACAAACACAACCAAAAGTGTGGAAATTTGTGTATTTTGGTTCCGTTTTGAAAAGACGAAAATGTGGAGATGTGTTTTGAAGTTTTGGAGAAGGAAGTCGGTTGATGATATGAGTAGCAGTGATTAAAGCTTCTGGCCAAAATCTAGGTGGAACGGAGGATTCTAATAATAAACACCTGACCATGTCTAGAAGATGACGATCTAGGAAGCACGGACACCTCTCCGGGGCCGGAGTGTCGGTGTCGGACACGGACACGCTCCGGACACGCTCGGACACGTGTCCGACACGCCAAAAAGAGTGTCCGATTTATTTATTATTATTTTTTATTTCGGACACGCTGGGGACACGCCCGGACACGTGTCTGACACGTTGGGCCTCTTTTTAATTGAAAAAAAAAAAACAATAAAAGGGTCATCTTTAAAAAAAGAAAACTAAAAGGGGGCTATTTGTAAAACATCATAACTTAAAAAGCAAAGTGGCTGCCCTAATAGCATTCATCGTCCAGCGAAAGTGAAAAACGAGAAGGAAAAAAACGATCTGGAAGGAGAAGGAGAAGGAGAAGGAGAAGGAGAAGGAGAAGGGAGAAGGGAGAAGGGAGAAGGGAGAAGGGAGAAGGAGAAGGAGAAGGAGAAGGAGAAGGAGAAGGAGAAGGAGAAGGAGAAGGAGAAGGAGAAGGAGAAGATCTTCCAGCCCAGGTACTGCTTCTTTTTTTTTTTTTTCACTTTCTTCCCCTGATACAGACGGTATCTGTCAACTGGGGTTGTGGGACCCCATGGCCCACTTGATGAAGGATCGGGACCATGGATCTGAAGGAGGACCCATGGTCGACCACTGTAGCACTGGACCCATGTGCAGTGGGTCCCGGTTGTCTCACCAATCTGTGGCATCAAATCTGAGAGGCGGAAGGAGGACCACTGTCGACTGTTTTGGCTTGATGCCTTCCTGAACAGTTAGAACATGCACCAGTTAGAAAAATCAGGCCGATTAAAAATCAGTGGGCCTCACCTCACTGTTTCGGCCTGATGCCTTCCTTCTCTTGTAATTGTTTGCACATTTCTTAATCTGATCTTACAGTTCCAATGGGTTTTTGCTGTTTGCATGAATCTGTTTTTGCTGTTTATATATCAAATCTGTTCTTTATATCAAATTATTATTATTTTTATTTATCAGCTCTGCTTCTTCACCTCTGGGTGACAATGAGTTCCATTCCTGGCTCTGGTTCCAATGAAGAAGATATAAATAAGCCTATGTGGAAATATGTAACCAAGTTTGCGAAAATTAATGAAGGAGGGGGAAATATTACTTGGCAGTGTAATTTTTGCAATCAGATAAAAAAGAGCTCATACACAAGGGTTAAGGCTCACTTGTTAAAATTGCCTGGCTGTGGGATTGCTGCATGTTCACGCGTTACGACAAAAGATATTTCAGAAATGCAAAAATTAGAGGAAGAAGTAATATTAAGGATGAAGGCCAGTGCACCAAAAAATGTACCTTTGCCTGTTCTTAATGTTTCAGTGAGTTCTAATTCTCTGAGTGTGAATAGTATTATCCACGGAGGGTTTGACGCAAAGAAGAGAAAGGCAAGTGGAAGTGGGAGTTCAAATCCAATTGAGAAGGCATTTAAGAATGGAGCTCGTGATCAATTACATGCCGAGATTGCTAGGATGTTTTATTCTGCTGGTTTACCATTTCACTTAGCACGAAACCCACATTTTGTGAATGCCTTCTCTTTCGCTGCCAACAGTCCACTTACTGGTTATGTGCCTCCGGGGTACAATATGTTGAGGACGAGTTTACTCCAAAGAGAGAAGGCAAACATTGAAAGATTATTGCAACCTATTAAAGGCACGTGGAGGGAAAAGGGTGTAAGCATTGTGAGTGATGGGTGGAGTGACTCACAAAGGAGGCCATTAATCAATTTCATGGCTGTTACAGAAGGTGGGCCCATGTTTCTTAAAGCTGTTGATTGTTCCGGTGAAACAAAAGACAAACATTACATTGCTAATTTGATGAAGGAGGTCATTAATGATGTTGGGCATGAAAATGTAGTTCAAGTGATTACTGACAATGCTCCAAATTGTAAGGGTGCGGGGCAAATCATTGAATCACAATTTCCTAACATTATTTGGACACCATGTGTGGTCCACACCCTCAATCTTGCTTTGAAGAACATTTGTGCAGCAAAAAATGTTGAGAACAACCAATTGACATATAGTGAATGTAGTTGGATATCAGACATTGTTGGTGATGTTATGCACATAAAGCATTTTATCATGAATCACTCTATGAGGTTGGCCATGTTTAATGAGTTTGTTACTTTGAAATTGCTTTCTGTGGCAGACACCCGCTTTGCTTCAGCGATTATCATGCTTAAGAGATTCAAACTTATAAAGCGGGGTCTCCAAGCTATGGTTATAAGTGACAAATGGTCTTGTTATCGAGAAGATGATGTGGGGACAGCAAGATTCGTAAAAGAAAAGTTGTTAGATGACATTTGGTGGGATTCCATTGATTACATTCTTTCCTTCACATCGCCTATTTATGATATGCTTAGAATCTGTGATACGGACAAACCTTGTCTTCACTTGGTGTATGACATGTGGGATACAATGATTGAAAAAGTGAAGACCGCAATATTTAGGCATGAAGGGAAACGGCATGATGAGTCATGTGGATTTTATGATGTGGTACACCAAATACTTATTGATCGTTGGAACAAAAACAATACCCCACTCCATTGCTTGGCACATTCTTTGAATCCCAGGTGAATTACTTTCTTTTATTCTTACATGTTACATCCTAATACACATTTTTTTATTATCAAGTAATTTTGAAATCCTTCTTTCTTTTGTCAAAGGTATTATAGCGATGAATGGCTTCACGAGGACCCAAGTCGAGTTCCTCCACATAAAGATGTGGAGGTTTCTAGAGAGAGAAAGAAATGTCTTGTAAAATACTTCCCCACTTCCGAGGAGCGCACAATGGTTAATATGGAGTTTGCCAATTTCTCACTTAGAATGGGGGAATTTGGGGAGCATGATTCTTTACATGATCGATATCATATGGATCCAACGAGTTGGTGGGCCATCCATGGCGCATGTGCACCCATGCTTCAAAGCTTAGCTTTTAAGCTACTTATGCAGCCTTCTTCTTCATCATGTTGTGAGAGGAATTGGAGTACTTACTCCTTTGTGCACTCAGTGAGACGGAACAAGATGACGCCAAAACGTGCTGAAGACTTGGTTTTTATTCATTGCAATCTACGTCTTTTATCAAGAAAAACCCCACAATATATGCAAGGTGAGACTAAGATGTGGGATATTGCAGGAGATACACATGATTCCTTCGAGGATGTTGGAGTGCTTGAGGTTGCTAATCTTTCGCTTGATGAGCCAGAGTTGGAGGCCGTGGTCTTTACTGATGATGTTGATCATGATCAAATTGATGGCAATGATGAGGCAATTGAAGTTGCATCAATTGAGTAAACTTTAGATGGAAATTGACTTCTTTTTGTATTTTTGGAATGGAGGGGAAATTGATGATGCTCTCTTTTTCTTTGTATGAATTTTATGGAACTACGGATATTTCATGTTTAATGATTATTGATTATGTTTCAATTTTGTATTGCTATTTAATAATTTGATTTGTTTGTTAGTTGGTACAGTGGTACTTGATTTTTTATTTATTTGATTGCTAAATTGATTACAAAGTTAAAATGATAGTATCTTTTAGTATATTATTAGATATATTATTATTATTATTATTATTATTAACGTGTCCCCGACGTGTCCGTGTCCTACTTTTTTGAGAAATGCCGTGTCGGCGTGTCCGTGTCGTGTCGTGTCCGTGTCCCGTGTCCGTGTCCGTGCTTCTTAGATGACGATTTTTCCGTTCTGCAACACCATTCTGTTGGGGAGTATAGGGACAAGTCCGTTGGGATATAATCCCTTTGTCTTGTAAAAACTCCTAAAATTGTTTGGACACATATTCCCCCCCTGAGTCGGTCCGAAGAGCCTTAATACATGTTGATAATTGATTTTGAACATAATTCAAGAAATTTTTAAACACATCAAAGACTTCAGATTTGGCATGTAGAAAATAAATCCATGTAAAACGGCTATAATCATCAATAAAGGTTACGAAATACTTATACTGTGAATGAGAAATAATTGGTGCAACACCCTAAACATCACTATGTATTAAATCAAAACTTTTGGTAGCAGAAGAAACATGTAATGGAAAAGGCAAAGTTTTACTCTTTCCCAGCTTACAAGTGGTGCAATCAAGAGCAACATCTGATGATAAAAACTTCATTTTATTAATATGACCAGAATTTAACAAAGATAACAAAATGGTTGAATTGGGATGGCCTAATCTATTGTGCCACAACTGCACATTATTCCTAGAGACAACTGATAAAGCAAACAAAGACATATCTGGATTTGGTGTTACTATGTGAAGAGGAAACAAACGCTCACACTTAGGCCCCTTCACTATTACCTTCCCCGTCTCCTGATCCTGCACCACACAACCAGAGGAGGAAAAAGAAACATTGCAGTTATTATCAACCAATTGACCAACAGAGATTAAATTGGTAGAAAGATGTTTGGAACAAAAAACATCATGTAAAGGTAGAGAATGAGAAATATCACCAACAGAGGTAATTGGTATTGTGGTACCATTAGCAGCATGGACCTGAATCTGTCCATCATATGGTTTAATTGTGGAGAAGTTTTTGGAGGATGATGTCATATGATTGGAGGCACCAGAATCAAAATACCAGTGAGAGGGAGATTGAATTTTACCAGAGATACCAAGAGTGGAAAGAGCCTGGAGAATCATATGTTGGATCATTTCAGGAGATACTGGAGCAGCAGAAGCAGGTGCCGAAGAAGATGTGGAAGATGAATCAATAGTGTCAGTAGCAGTAATCACCTGGTAAGCTTTTCGGATTTCTGTTTTGAGGACGTTTGCGGCATTCATTGATTGAATGTCTAGATGCTTTGCAATAATTGCAGATCCGCTGCTTGCACTGATTTGCATAATGGCCAAAAGTTTGACACTTGAAGCACTGCACTTTACTCATATCTCTGTTTGGTTGCTTCCCTTTGGAAGAATAAGCAACATTTACGGATGAGTTTGGTGATTGAAAGGCAGTGGGTACACTATAGGCAACATCAATAGCACCTGGACTAGCTTGGTGGAGCACACCAAATTGCGTCAATTGTCTCTGTTCCTCTCGTAGTAATTCATTTAGACAGTCATCCAGTGATGGAGAAGGGACCCTACTCATGAGATTAGATCTGACCGATTCATACTGAGGCCTTAATTTCATAAGAAATTGATCCCGATGACTAGTTGCTAGTATTACTTGCAATTCGGGAAGAGCTTGTGCAGAAATATTGGCATATTTGATTTCATTTAATTCTGTCCTCAAATTCTGAAAACCAGAATAATATTCCTGAATGGAAGAAGTCCCTTGCATATAATTCGCAATTTCAAATTCTAACTGATACTGTCGAGCAGAATTCCCCTGATGATACACAGTTTTCAGATATTCCCACATATCTTTGGCAGTTTTGTAAGGTCTCAAATTCATGAAGAATTGTGGTTCCATGGAACTGAGAATCCAAGTTTTGACCTTAGCATCTTTTGTGTTCCATGACAGAATTTTTTTTTCATCCTCTGTTGGTTTTGGATCAGTGCCAGAGATATGGCCCCATAACTCTTTACCCTCTAGGTAAAGTTCAAATTGAAAAGCCCAAGAGGGATAATTTTTGCCATTAAACTTGATTAAGGTGATTTCCGATTTCTCCATAATGATGCAGATGAACCAGCAGAATGATTATCAAGATAGTAACAGCAATAACAGAAGAAATGTGAACAGCAACCACAAGAACCAAACCACAACAGAGGACTGTTCCCAGAACAGTCAATAGACTTTGCCAGTACTGCTCCCAGAACAGTTACTAATGGCAGAGAGGAGCGCTGATGGGTGCTAGCAGAGATGCAGAGATCCACAGAATGCAAGATGATATCACAAATAATGAAGAATCTGCACAAATATGGACTGTGCAATCAAAACAGTGCACAGAACTGCATCAAAAGTGACTGATGACCCTCTCGTCAGTGTGATTTCATGCACGTGGGCCCCACCAGATCATCAGAGGACAGATCAGAGGTTGGGGATGAAGGCACAAAATATTTTCGCAAGTGATGGAAGAAGTTTCAGCCAAAAACAATCAAGATCCTTGATTTTGGACGGCCGAGATGAAATCAGAGGGAGAAAATTGAATTTCCACAAATTGTGATGGAAGACCTACCTTGGATGGGAAAAAAATTCCTGAAAAATCACCACAAATACCAGTAATTCCAGGCGACCAACATGGGCTGGTTCTGCAGAGTTTGTTGAAAAAGATCTCAGGTGGGCCACACCTGATGTGAGATGATCGGAGACACACCAAGGGCTTCCAGACGTGGAAGATGTCTTGGAGGATCTACAGATCCTTGTAACTTGAGGAAATTACAGCACTAGGGCATGTACAGAAGGCTCTGATACCATGTCATTGTAAGAGAATGGAAGCAGTTGTGAGAGAATGCTCAATGCAGTGCCCTTTGAGGGTCGACTATTTTACATATAAATAGAATGCCCTAATCAATTTACAGAATCTAATCAATCTAGATCCTAACAATTAGCTAACAACTTTAGTATGTACATGTGGCTTTGTCTAAAGATAAATATAATGAATGGGCCTGCGAGTTTGGGCTTGGAACTCCAACATTAACACACTTGAGCACCAGCATCATCACATGCATGTTGCACTTTCTAAATGCTTAATCATTAGTATTTACCTGTTGGATAACATTTGTGCTTGGTACACATTAATGCCCATTGCCACCATGTAGTCTGGTTGTTTGACACATTAGAAATAAACTGTTGTGTAATTTTTTTTCTCATAGCCTTCTGTAAGTTGGCTTTCACTAATCTGACCTTTTGAAGCTCCTCTTTGTTGATTATACCCTCATGTCATTACAGGTCTCTGCTGATGTTAAAGAGAAGATCTCTGCAGCTACTGAGGAGGTGCATTTAATATCCTTTAGACCATCATATTCTCGAAGATGGTCCACATTTGATGCAATCCTAACCATTCATATTTTCTGTTGCTTCCAAATTTAGGTTAAAGAGACATTACGACTTGGAAAGGAAGAATCTTCAGAATCAACCCATACTACTAACTCTGGCGCTGACATTAATGACAGAAGCCATACCACCTCCGGATCAGAAAGTTCTCAGAAATCTGAGTCCAATGATACTAAAGGAACGCCTGATGCTTCAGACACATTGTTTGGCAGATTTAGGTCAAGTGTTTCTTCTTCTTCTCCTAAAGTTTCCTTGGCCTTTCAGAAATTGAAGGATGCAAAAGTTGTGGACTTAGCAAAGAAGGGATACGATATTGTGAAAGATGAGTTGAGTAGTAGCCCAAGTAGGAGGAGGCGTATGAGGTATGCAGCAGCCTCTTCACCAAAAGAAGCTAGAAGTACAAAAACTGATATCGTAGTTATACCAACGAAGGAGTCAATTTGGAAAAAGAAGTGGGACGCATTCAAAGAGAAGGTAACTGGAACTTAAGATCTCTATAAGTGAAACTTTAAATCTCTATCTGTTGCGGGTATAGACTGTAGAATCTCTTCTGTTTGACTGAGATATCTCATTTTGCTAATTTCTGTTTTTTGCTTTTCCCCCTAGATGCAAGGTCATCCTGCTTTTAAGCGTATAAGTGGGATCAGTGAACCTGTTGTAACGAAGGGTCAGGAGGTGAGAAATTTTTTTTTTCTCGTTTTGAACTTAAATGCAATAATTCAGTACATTGACACAAGTCATTTTATACAAATCTGACATTCTGTCAAGCTGTTCTTGAACCACTTGAGTAGCGTGATGATTAATGCAATCTCCTACTTGGGCAGAGGGCTGCCACTGTAACAACAAAGGAAAATTTTATTGACTAGTTGTTCATGTGGCTGCCACATTTTGGTGGCAAAAATTATTCATGTGTGGCCTCATATTGGATGAACATATTTTCAATTCCCCATCATATGGTCATAATTGTTTGAGTGCCCCCTAACAAATAAGATCTTCTTGATGTATTTTACATTTTCGTTACATGACTAAGATCACCTGCCAATTAAGATGTTAGTGCATCT
Organism: Cinnamomum chago; assembly: GCA_038049695.1. Taxonomy (NCBI): domain Eukaryota; kingdom Viridiplantae; phylum Streptophyta; class Magnoliopsida; order Laurales; family Lauraceae; genus Cinnamomum; species Cinnamomum chago. Next base: position 12,582,523 of record CP142462.1, read on the forward strand.
TGAGTGACTCAGTCAAATGTATAGTTCTGAAAGGTTGGTCAAAACTGTGCCATTGATGGGTTTAACCATAAATCACATTATTTCATTCGAGCATCATATAATTATAACCTCGCTTATTTTATTAATTGCATGTCACTATGTTGTTATTCACAGTTAGCTGAGGACATGCGGGAGCGGTGGGAGACAAGTGATCATCCTGTGGTTCACAAAATTCAAGAGTAATCTTCTTATTCTTCCTAGCGTGTATTTGTCCAGTTCAATTTGGATCTTTATTTTTTCATAGTTTTTCTTTCGGGCTTTTTGGAAATTAAACCATATACTCGTTAGTGTTGCAATTTGCTAATGGGTATATGATTATGGGCCTGTTTGGTTGCAAGCATTCCAAGATTTCTTTGTCTTGGAGCGTTTGGAGAATTCCAAATGTTGCACACCACACACACACACACCCCCCAACAACAAAACACATAGGGCTGATTAGCATCCCAAAAAGTGGGTATATGTGAATTCTACATGGCAAAAGTGTTATTTGGAATGCTAGTTTAAAGAATTCTCCTCAATCAAACAAGTCATTTGGAATTCCAAGGAGACAACAGTGAATTTTACACAGAAATCCTGTCAGAAATGCTTGCAGCCTACAAGGCTCCGTATGAGTATCTGTAGTCTCCGGTTCGGAATAAAATGGGCATGAATCTATTTTTGGATCAGGGAGAACTTCAGATTTGGATCTAGATCCAGATCCTTGCATATAGGATCCGGAACATTTGGATTTGGATCCGGGTCCATATATGTTCTAACCTGAGGATTTGGATCCAGGACGATTACATCCACATTAAAAATATATCTTGGTTTTAAGGGCTTACATAGCTTTAATCATATAGATATTTGAGAGTATGCTTAACTTTGATCATATACTGTTTGGTAGCTCCACATGTATATTTTGAATGCCTTCTATACAATTATACTCCTGCACTGCATATCTTATTTCGGATATGGACTCGGACTGAATCTGTTTTTCCATTTGATGCCGGATCCAGATACAATACATAGGTTCCATGTTGAATCCAAATCCGGATTCGGATCTAGTAAATGATGGATCAGGGTTCGGAACCACTATTTCACCTTAAATCCAACCCATTTTCTCTCTAATACTTGTACACATTTTTCATTCATTGATATTAATATATGATGATTTATTATACACAAACAATAAGAGAGTTTATGAGAGCACATACTACATGTGCCCTTTTCAATGAAATTTGGTTTTCAGCATATGATAAACCCTTACCCTTTTTCTTATTTCGAAGACCCCCAACAGTTCTACTATTTACTGGAAAGTAGAAACCCCATTAATTACCACAACATGTTCAAATGCCCTCTTCAACTGTCAACCAGACCTTTCCTGTTTACTTCTACGGGGATCCTATTATTTTTTAAATGTTTTTCTCCTTTCAAAGCTGCAGATGAATGGCTAATATTAATGGCTTTTTACTTTTTTTATAAGCATGATTATTTTTACAGAGGTTATCTACTTATTGATGAAACCTCTTAAGAATTTAGGGATTTTGTGTTTGAGGAGGTCTTAGAGATAAATAAGCTAGTGACTGAAGTGTTCTACCGTATGTATGGGAATTTGTCCTACGTTCTTTATATATATGGGAAATATATATATATATATATTATTAGGGATCCTCCTGATAGTCACTGATCCCAAGGATTGGCACACATCCGAATGGACTGAACCATTGGGTCAATGGTTAAATCTTTGTTTTTAATATGAAGTCATTAAACTTGTGGGCCACGGAAGAAGGGGTTAGAGGCATGTATTTGGGTCAAACTTGATACTTGGGGTGGTCTCACATGGATCTTTCCATCCTCCCTGGTCCCATCGCCAAATGGGACCCACAGTTGGGCCCCACTGAAAGTTCTCACCTGAATAAATCCGATATATATATGAGAAATTCTAAAAAATGCACCCCCCCTCTTTTTTGTCATGGGGCCCATGTTGAGCCAATCTGATCTTTTCACACACTACCCTGCCATTGATAGTCACAAGTCCAAGTTTGACGCTCATCCAACTTTTCCACACCATTGGATTGAAATCATGATAAATGATGCGTCGAAACCATTAAATTTGAGGGCCATGGATCAAAAGGTTAGGATGATCTTATGGACTCAAGATTTTGCATAAAAGTAGGCCTCATATAAATCTTTCCATCCAATGGACTTCCATAATCATCATGCATCCCAGTGGGCTCAACTAGAAGGGGCGTTTTCTCCTGGGCGCTGTGTAGCGCTCCCCTATATATATAATTTTTTTTTCATATTCACTTTTTTAACTTAAAAGAGTAACATTAATAATTTGGATTTTATTTTTTATTTCCGACTCAAAGAAAAAAAAAAAGGAAACAAAAAAGAGTGCAACCTGTTCATTTTCCTAGTAACATTGATATCTTAAATATAACTACTCACATGTCATTTATAATATATTAATACACATCGATAAAGCTCTTTATAATACCCTTATTTTTCAGTAGATTGATGCTGCTATAAATAGTAATCAATTGATTATGAATAACTACTTTTTTTTTTTTTTAATTAATTTTTTTTATTTTTATAAGAAAAATAAAAGATCCTACAATTTGCGATATGATTCATGATACGATTTAATTTAAACGCTTGAACGGTTTGCGAGTTGATTCTAATTTTCTAAACAATGATCATGTCATATATAGGGTTGCAAACGGGACGGTTCCGGGTCAGAACCAAATTGGACCCGGACCCATACCAGTTTCTAAATAATGGTTCCGGTTCCAACTAAGAGCCTGTTGCGTCGGTTCTAGAGCCAATTCCGATAGGAGTACCCGGATCTGGTTCCAGAACCGAGGCTTAACTAGAGGACCGGGACCTAGTTCCAAAACAAGTTCCAACTTATTTTCATTTTCATTATTTTTATATTTTGTTTTTCTTAAAATAAGGATAACATTCAACTTATAACATTGCATCAAGTCTACTACCTCTAGGATTAAACATAAAAATGTCCAACAAAAGTTTATTTTGATCTACTATTTGCAACATTAAAGACTCGTATGTTGGGTCTCAAGTCCACGAGCCGTAAGCTGTATGGACCCAGAACCGGACCCATTTATTAATCAGAACCTATGATGCCTTGATACGGATATGGATATGGACACGGGGATCGGGGATACAACTCCTCACTTTTGAAAATATAGGACACGGATACGTATACGGGTATCCTAATTTTTTCCTCAGATCACTTTTGAATAAATGAAATTATCATTGTTTTTGTCCCTTTCTAGCATTTTTTTTAGGACCAAAAGTAAAAATATTAAAAGAACTATATGAAATAAAGGACTTTATAAGTAGGATATGTTAAACTTGTTCCCTAGAAGTATCGGTGCAGTATCAGGTACCAATACAAGTATTGTATCAGTACGATACAGATACGTAGGGCTTGTACAAGTATCTATGTATCATAGATCGAAACCTAAATTGGGTTCTGGACCCGGACCCGTTTATGAATTAGAACCTAAAACAAGTTCAAAACCTGGTTTTTTTCGGGTTAGAATCTCCGGATAAGTGAAGAATTTGATACTCTTTTGCATCTCTAGTGATATATCACATTTTTTGTTGGCTCGGACTTGTTCTTTTTTCCCCTTTCTTTCCTTTCCTTAACTTTTATTTTATTTGAATGGTAACATGACATGAAGTTGCAACCTCGTAGTTGTGACAGAACACCATCCAGGTGCTGCTCGTCATGTTTGACTTGCTGTTTAGTTTATAATTATATGAATCTAATCACATTGATTACTACAATCATTACTGCTACAAATATTCAATTGGTACTTTTGTTATATTCAATAGAAGTTGTTTTGCTTCAGTGTATATTTGAACTGCTACCAATACTAATGTGGCATGGCCTGCATTTACAGTCTAAATGAAACTGTTTTTGGAGAAACAGACACTGCACTATCTTTTAAGGAAATACGTCGTCGAGACCCGTAAGATACTGATTTTGCACTATGTTTTAGTTTCCTAATGTTCATTATTTGCTATTTTTTTTTTCTTTCTTCCTCAGTTTTCACTATCCATTGTATTCAATGTCTTAACTTTCTATGGAATTCTGCATGCAAAGGTCCTTTTCTTTACCAGAGTTTGTAGCGGAAGTTCAGGAAATGATCAGGCCTACCCTTAATGCTTACCTCAAGGTAAGTGTGTGAATTTCGTTGTTAGTATTTGGAAAATGTGTCGTGCTATTTTCCCCTAATCTTATGCGGCTATTCTTCATTTGATGGTTGTTAATTATGAATTATGATATCCCAGACACCATGGAGTGAATATACTGACACACATACATATTTCAAGTTTCATATCTGTTATGGATATTTATGCCTTATTATTTGGGCAACAAGGTCATAAATATTAAGGTTTTTCTAGTACCTAACTAGCATGGAAAGAGCTTATACCAAAGTGGCACTGATGGCCTGGAGTTGAGCTACCCTTGTGGTTGGCCCCTCCAGTTGTCTGCTCATGTCCAAGTCTGTTCAGATTGCTTATCGGCAAGCCAAAGTCCATGGAAGCAAACCTACAGTCGGAAAAGACTTGGCTGATGACAAGAGCCCATAGCACCATTGGAAGCTGCCCATTGTCGTGGCCATGGGTTTAGTCATTCATGTATATATATGCAGTGGCAACTGATGTATGGTTTAATGTTGTAAAATTATGCCACATCTAGGCTGTTTAGATTTGTGGAAATTTGCATGGAAAAAACCCATATTTGATATTAACATTCCCCATAAAAATTGCATGTCGGCACCTTTTTTTTACTAGGTATCCTGTGAGTCCCACACTGTTTGGATCCAAAATATTTACAAATGTATAACTATGCACAGGGTGATGTTGAAGCATTGAAGAAAAACTGTAGCCCTGAAGTGATTGAGCGGTGTAGAGCAGAGCACAGAGCATATGAGAGCCAGGGTATCTTCTTTGATAACAAGGTATGTAGGACCACTTTCTTCGATTGGATCTTATCCGGTTTCATTCAAAGTTTAATGAACTCGTCATTCAGTTTCTATTTTGACTCCATCTTTGGTGACCAGATGAAATGGCTCCATTGACATCAGTGACTGATGTTTGTTGAATTCATTGACTAGATATCAATGACAAGGAAAAAGTTAAGTGAATAGGAGGGTATTAAAGATAGAATGTGGTGATCATTTTTTATTTGTTTCATTACCTTTCACTATACTGAATCTTGGAACAGAATTTGGCTGTAAAATATCTGGTTACAGAAAACACCCTAGCCTTCTTTTTCGAAAGGATGTGCTTTGCAAAAAGTCTGTTTTGCCAAAGATGTGATTTTTTTTTTTTTTTATAACAACTAAAGATGTAAATATTTCAGAAATCTGGAGAAATTTGATGCCCTTTAAAATAGAATCCCTAGAAACCATTCTTCATTCTTAACAGTTGTCACCTACACCTTCCCTTCTATGTTGGAACAAAGGATTTGGCCTTGGCCGTCCCATGCTTTCTATGCAAAATCTGTTTTGTTCTCAATTTCTTTTACTTTAATTGTGCATATCTCTTCCCTTCTATGTTGGAACAAAGGATTAGGCCTTGGCCATCCCATGCTTTCTCTACAAAGTCTGTTTCGTTATCAATTTCTTCTACTTTAATTGTGCATATCTCAGCTCGCATGTTTTGGAAATTCCTGGGCCCTCAAGAGTGCCAAGTTTTGTTTGAAATTTGGACAGAAACAGCCAACAGAATCTTGACACTAAACTATTTTAAATGTCCACAATATGTTCCCACCAAACACATGATGTGTTGGTAAAAATAAAACTCAGGAGTCAGGATCAACTTTCCATACATTATTTGGTGAACCAACTTTTCATCCCTTATGTAGTGCTACATCAAATTCTTTATTACTCTACTAGATACCTCATGGATGTCTGCTTGATGAAACCTTTTCGCAAGAGGTAAAGTTCTGTTGGTAGTGTATTTGCTTTCACTTTGTGGGGAGTATGGAAGAAGTGAAACTAAAGAATTTTTATGGAAAATTCTCCTTCGTCACATTTGTGGCAGGACAAATATACAGCACCTTCATAGTTTTCTCCACTTCGGTGGATGTTGCAAACTTTTTTGTTAAAAACTATTTTAATGTAATACTTCATTCCTTTGGTACTTGTTCTCTCTCAGAAAAGACAGGTGGGTTTTCCTAAAAGAAGTATTTATGTGCCCGTCTTTCTTTCCTTGAAAGAGACTGTTTCATGTGCTTTTCGCTTTTTAAAAATGTGTTAGTTTCTTTAACAAAAATTGCTTTAAGTGTATTAGAAAGTCAAGTAAAATGTCACTAACTGAAAAAATAAAGGTTACTCTGAGAAATCTGGAAACGCCGCTAAGACAGATGGAAATAGGGACCATGCTTGAGATGGCAGGTCCTTTTTTCATACCCTGATGAAACATCTTGGCCAAAACAGAACAAATTGACCATCACCAGAGTGCTTTCTGGCATCTAGGTTTTGACCACAATAGAGTGAATTTTTTTTTTCCCATTTTGAATAGAAATTCGTTTGCTTTTATGGAAGGGCTCATCCAAAAGCTAAAAGCCAATCTAAGGTGTGGATTGAACTACCACATGATCATGAATCATGATACAAGGATACTTCTAAGTTCTAAATCCTTATCGTATCTGGTACCTCATTTCTGGCTAAAATTTGTGTTGTAGTTGTTTCCATGCTGTGTCTGGGAAGTGGGAATCATGGTCCCCAGATTCTGAAACCTGAATGTGTATGCCAGCTCTTTGGATAATCTGGGGCTGGGGCCATCAAACATTTTTGCTTTCGGAAATGATATGGGAGAGCCTTTTTTTATGTTTTCTGGTTAGGCAGATTATGGGGGCTGGGGACAAAAATACCATAATTGCAGGTTTTGTCACATTATCATAGAGGGAGGGGGGAAGGGAGGGAGGGTAGGAGGGGAACAGTTAAGAAACAAGTGCCTTTCTAGACGCTTAAGGCCCTCTGGAAAGCTCCTGGGGACCCTACCAGTCATAGCCAATTCTTACAATGTGATGTCTTGGGCAAAAAGGATATCTGAGGCCCCTTGAAAAGTGACTTTTTGGAAAGTGAAATAGAACTAAAAGCCCATTAGAGAATGAGGCAGCAGTGTACTTAGAGATGCTAATTACTTGGCTTATTGGTTGGCAAAAAAAATGGGTAGGGTACCATTGAAGTATTTATATACCGGTTATCATGATGGAAAAACAGTGTACATCTATTTCTGCATGATGGGGATGGGTTGGGGTTGAAGACAATGGTTGCATAATTTGGATAAACTACAATATTAACAACGTTTTGTTAGGTCTAAAACTGGCTCATCATTTTGGGAGTGGAGAAACATCCCGTCTGATTTACGGAATTTTGGCCGGGTTCCAAGTATCATGCCCACGCATTCATACGCTCAAATATTTCCATACGACATATAGGTATCACTTGTATGCAATACCTTCCATGTAGAATAAATACACTTTGCATCCAATAATGGATGCCATTGCTTTTCTCTTATGCTGAAATTCTATGTAGCACTACTGCATGGATGTAGATTGCAAATTGGATACCTGCTGTTCGAGATAGAACTTTTGGCTTCTTTGATATGTTGTACTTTTACAACCATTGTTTTCTTTAAATCATTTCCAGTCAGAAGCATTTATTTCTATCAAGATAAATTATGTTTTTATCGGTGATCCACTGAAAATGATTTTCTTTATCTAACAGCACCTCAAGTTTGCACTGTTTTTGTACCATGCTGCAGATTCTACATATATCAGAGGTGGAAGTCAGAGAAACCAAAATGATGGGAACCTCTCCTATAATCATTGTGGCTGTAAGCTTGTTCATCCATCCTTTCATTTAGCTGCGAACATGAAAAATACAGCATTGGAAACCAAGCTGATCTATCTTTCCATTTTATATTGTTGCAGTTCCAAACACAACAGGTCTACTGTGTACGTGATAGACACGGTTCAGTAACAGAGGGTGGAAAGGTAAAACTGCCGGGTTGTACACAAGTTCATGCATGATGTATACACATAAAATGGAAGGCATGTCAGAAACAGACCAGATTTTTTTTTCGTACTTTTTGAATGGTACAGATCAGATACACTGAGGTTTACATTCATATTTGTGAATGCATATAACCATTAACATGCTCAGATACAGAGAGAGAGAGATAAAATGATCTACAGGCATGCCTTCAGTACAGAAACATTCTCATCCATGTGTGCCCATATTAATGTGTATCTTTACATGGGCAGGCATGCAAGACACAGCATGTTATATGGACGCGCGTCCAGTTGCATTATATATGACAGTACTAGACTGGACCATGCCTGACTGGACAAATACCCTCTCTTATCCAATCCATTAAAAAACATTCAAGGAGGTCAATACCATTGAATCCATGAGATAGTTTTGCTTATGTTTTTTTTTTTCACCATATATATTTTTTATTATGGTTGAAGCTGTTTGCATCAAATGGTCCACTCTGGTGGCCTGAGCTTATTTAGGATACAAGTTATTTTGCAATTTTGAGGTCATGGGTCAAGGAATTTTTAAACATTTCTTTGGGAAGATAAATGCATATTTAGAAAAAAAGAAAAGAAAAGATAACTTCATATCCATGCATGTATTTTGTATTTGCATATGTTTGTATGAATATGCTCTAGTTTCTTTTATTGTTGAAATTGGGCGATTATAATAAGAGGATGAAAATATTTTCTCATTTGTAGCGGCTTCTTTCTTCAGGACACAATCCACACTGTATATTATGCATGGGCCATGCAACAAGTGGAAGATGAAGAGTTGGGTGGAGAAGAAGTTTCCCTCTACCCAATATGGAGGCTAAGAGAAATGCAGCAACTTGGTATCAAAGCCCTCATTTAGTTTCTGTTACCGCTGCTGCTCTGCTGATGAATCAATCGCCAGCTTCTCACCACCAGGTCAGAGTTGAACTGGTTTTCATTCCATTTTTGTTCTCATGACAAAGAAAGGATAATTGTATGCTCCCGATGAAGGAAAACTAGATGAATAACAATTTATTTATTTTGGGGATTTTTTGTTGAATAAAACCCCCCATCATTGCGGGATATTATTATTATTATTTTTTTTAAAAGAGTGGCTGGACGTTACTGTGTAAAAAAAATAGATTGTGTGAAGGGGCGACTGATCCTCATGCAAGGGAAGTTTAAGTTGGGCTAATGGGTGAACTGCTGGCATGCAGACCGAGAATGGAGTATGCAGTTCGTATTGTCCAGAAGGCGGCGGCAATAGTTTTTTTTTCTTCTTTGTTTTAAACTTATACATCCTTTGAACACATCATGAAATTATACATCCTTTTCTTTCCTAAATGTTACTGTGTAAAGATAAAATAATTTGTTTGTGTGAAGGGGTACTGGTCTCCATGCAAGGGAAATTTAAAGTGGTCTAGTTTTACCGCTGTCATGCTGGCCAAACTGGCCAAATAACAGAACTATCAGTTCATTTGTCCAGAAGGCGTGGCTTCTTTTTTGTTCAAATTATACATCCTTTGATCCCATATTATAGTTATACGTTCCCTTAAAAAAAAAAAAATTTGTGGATTTCCATCAGCCCAAATATTTGAAGATTAAAAATGCCAAATGTTGATTTTTCAAATCCTCGTCGAAAACCGGGGAAATTTTCGAGAATTTGGTTGCCAAACTGGCTTAAGCCATAGCTCCTAACTTCCCCTTTTGTTTAGGAGTTGAACCATTCGGTCGATGTTCTGTCAAATCAAAATCCAAATTTCATGGGAGCAAGTGATCTTGATCAATGGAACATCTACAGATGGATGTGAAGGATCAACTGATTCCAACTTGCAGCTGGTAAGATTTCTGCACCTTTCCCTCTGTCGAAATCCTAGGAAAGGGGAAGATCCTCAAATCTTCATCAAATTGGCTCTCCTTTGATTGGAAATGATTACTCAGCTATCACCTTAATAGATGGAATCCAAGGAAGCCTGGCTTGGCAGAATGACTGAGTCTTAACAGATTAACTTGAACCTAGCCATAGTTTGTTTAAGGACCGGTTCTCTCACTCAATCTTCTTCCTGGTTGGGTAACTTAACCGACTTTTATGGAGTCCAACTTCATTTTAGAACCAGCGAGTTGAATCGGTAACCAAACATGGAATCCTGAACAAAATCGTGAAAAGTCTTTTCCTGGATCATGACAGCCAAGAAGGATATTTGCTTCATCTGTCAGTCAAATGTCTTTATTTTTTACATGTTAACTTAGGTGTAAAGACAATTTAAGGTTTATAATATGCGAAGGAATATTACGTGACATAAGGTACAGGTGCTCCCTAAAATTAAGTAGATACAATTTTTCTTCTTGGTCTCGTAATCTTTAAGCCACCTTTTTGGAAGGAGAGCTCCTAACATTGCCACCCACAAATTCAAGAAAAAAGTTGAAAAAGAAGAGGCATTTCTCAAGTGAGATGCTTAGCCTGCAAGTAGTGATTTGTGACCATGCTTTTATCAAAAGGGGAAAGTCCAAAGTTGGTGCTTCATTTCTTCCTTTCATATAAAGGTCAATGCGCAAGGCTCTCTCAGAAACAGTAGAAAATTGGCCTTGAGAAACATGAAAACGTCACACGTGCCCTTCTTATGGATGTGGTTAATTTGTATGTGTAACATCCCACCCTTCACACATGCATGATATTGTCCGTTTTGGCCCACTGGCCTTACGGTTTTGCTTCTGATGAGCCTCAACCCATCAAAAGGCCTCATGCAATGTAAGGGTGTAAATTTTACATATAACCCAATTCACTTTCCTCTCTATAGTCGATGTGGGACTCCGGGCGTCACATTCCACCCCCCTTAACTGCCAGTCTTTGTAGCCTACCAGCTCTCTTGGCCCGCCCACATGGAGACCCGCCCACGGCAGGGGACCCACACTCGAACTAGTCGAGAGTCAGCTCTGATACCATTTGTAACGCCCCACCCTTCACACATGCATGATATTGTCCGCTTTGGCCCACGGACCTCACGGTTTTGCTTCTGATGGGCCTCAACCCATCAAAAGGCCTCATGCAATGTAAGGGTGTAAATTTTACATATAACCCCATTCACTTTCCTCTCTATAGTCGATGTGGGACTCCGGGCGTCATAGTATGCATGTATGATTACAATAAGTTGATCTTATCAATAAGCTCAAGCAATCTTTGATGGTGACCGTCGCTCCAATGGAAGTCACTAGGGTGGAATTGAGTTCAGCATATCACATGAACAACGTAGACTTTGAAAGGTAGTTAAATGAATGCATGTCAATCGGCTAATCCTCTGTTAGCTTGTAGTTAGGCTTCTCCCTCTCTACAAAAATACAGTTATTGAGCAAACGGTAAAGTAAAGAGAAAGGTAGGTCAAATATTCTCTCTTTACCATGTTTTGGTGTAAAAAAACAAAAAATAAAAAAGAGAGAGAAAGTAAAGTCCAACTACCGCTTTGTTTTTACCATAAAATTTGCCCCAAGCCACTTTTTATTTACCTCATTAAACATAAGTAAAGTACGGTAAAGTAAACCCAATAGAAAAATCAAATACTTAACCACTCTCTCTGTCACTTTACTTCACCATATAATTTACGCCAGCCACATTTATTATGATATGACATTTACTTCACCACACATGTAAACAAACACACCCATGATCATTTCCTATTTGTGTTGGTGAGGGTTATATGGGTAGGTGATGATAGGGGTACAATGTGAATTAGGGGTAATCCAAATATCACTCTAATTAGATCAACCTAACCTTTTATTTTTGACCTCCTGGTTTTTTTTTTCTTCTTCATTTCAATCCACATAGTAATAGGTCAAGATATGAAAGCTATGAAAGGTAGCAGAAATTGGAGGCATTCCAGCAAAAAGGGCCACAAAGAAGTCTTTTCCAGGTCAAGCTTCTTTTGCTCCAACGGTAGGCGTCGGTCCCACGCTAGCCGAAAGGAATCATGCTTTTTTCCGCTAGAAGTAGTCGAGAAATTACAGCTGCACCCATACTTCCTCCTGTGTATGCTTTTTTTCTTGTTTTGCTTTGCAAATTACATTTATTCTTTGAAAAACTAACCAAATCCCATTACCACAATTTATAATAGGATCCATTGAAAAGTAATTGGAACCATCTAACATACACTTACCCCATAAATTTGGACTTGTACCAATTTATCACTGATTTAACTATTACCCATCATTGGATTGAACTATCCCAGAAACATGCATTACATTTAACAAACTGATTGCTTTGTACTGCCTAAAATTAAGGGTTAAGATGATCAGAATAGAGTGTTATTTGGCTCGTCTGCTACTCTTTTGACTTTGATGTATCTAGGTGGGCTCAATGCAATTACGGACAAAAAAAATAGCTAAGACTTATATATTTTTTTGGTAGAAGTCAGAGATTTTTCTTACCTAATGAAGACAGATTGCTGTGTTTATCATTTATTTTTCAAACTTCTTAGTCGGTGACAAGCAAAATAGTTGTGGCAGTAATGTAGTTACTTGAGAAAACAGGGGCATTTCTCACCACCCAAAGTTAAAAATACTAAAATATTAAAGTGGAGAGTGCAAGGTTTCAAATCAGAAGCAAAGAAGGTTTTAGATTTCAGTTATTAGTCCCATCTCCAACAATAATATACAGAAGCCTCATTCTCCTCTACCTTACCTAAAACAATCTTTCTTTCTCAGTTCATGTCTTGTTTCAACCTTCAAAAGAAGCTTCCACCCCCTAGAAGGGGATGGAAGTGCTTCACCTCCACACTCCAATCCAACCTACACAAGCTCAAACAATCCAAACCCATCAAAAACACCAAGAAACAGCTCAACACCCTTTCTTCATTCCTCCGCCGCTTACGCCGGCCACCGCTCCATCTTCGCCGTGAGAAACCAGCCGCAACCATACTGACCCCCGCACCTCATGTGAACCGAAGCCAACACCACCTCCATCAGCCCGTATACATCGACGAGCTCTTCACCGAGCCCGTCTTGGCTCCGGTCAAGCTCCTGGAGCCAACTACAAGCAAGAAGGGTGCACCAAGTGCCACAACTTCCAAAGGAACAGTGTCTTCCAAGGCAGTGCAGCTGCCCCTTTGGGGAGTAGATGAGAGAGCTGAAAAGTTCATCTCCATGTTCCATGAAGACATGAGGCTGCAACGTGAGAAATCCCTTGGAGAGTACCAGGAAATGCTTGCTCGTGGAGCCATGTAAATATTCATGCAAAGCTTTTTTTTTTTTTTTTTTCATGTTCTTGCATGGGTTTTGTCTCACCATTTCATTCATTACTTCTTCTTCTTCTTCTTCTTTCATTTAAGTGGGTTTGGGATTTGTATTTGGTTGCCAGTTTTTGGGTTTTATCATGTATACCGGTTTGGTGCTTGGTGATCTTTTGGACTGCTATGAAGCACAGTCCATTTTGCCTACTGGACCCTTTTTCTGGCTCAGAAGCATTGGGCCTAGCCTATTTAGCAATATAGGTCCATATTTGGAAGTATATATGTTTTTGTTGAATAGAAGTGACCATATAGATGTGCCTTTAGGATAAAGGCCCTGTCCTAGCCCTTTTAACCATTGCTCCAAAAAAAGGGCTTGGGCGTTGATGGTTGTAAAAGCTGATTCCAATCAGGCCCAAAGAGGAGTGGGCTGTAGCCAGGGGTGTTGTGTGTTTTGGCTATGGCTGTCAGTGAACATATATGTAATTGTCTTGTAAGGGATTTGTATTGATGGGGTTTTCAGCTGCGTGTTTCAATTGTGCTTGGGCTTGTATGTGAAAAGTACTCTTGTAAGAGTGTGATCAGTGATGGTTTGTAAATTGTAATAATTTATACTGCAATGAAAGTTGTACAATAATACCATACTCCATTTTGAGTGTTAGTAAATTTTCTTAATACAAAAGAAGTAGTTTTTTTTTTTTTTTTTCAATACTAACAAAGCTCTTTAGAATGCCAATAAGAATGCTTACCACTGAAGGTAAGCCTTCTACCTTCTAGTTATGTAGAACTCCAACAGAATTAACGAACCCTAAGGTAGATGCTCCTATAAAATCTGAAGCTTTTTTTGGTAACGAAGCAAAGGGAGATGGGACCCAATTGAGAGGCCCGCACACAAAGAGGGAAGACAGCCCACTCAAGTTATATAAGATCTGAAGATATATTATAAGTGATAGGCCTAAACTGTGAAAACAAATGATCTCAAGGGGATTATTAAGTTTCATTAGATAACCATTACTACCAAAACCTTGAGATATTAGTAGAAGCAGCATAAATACTTTTCAATACTACATCTCGGGTAGAGCCCCACTCCTCAACACTATCTCTCATGTGGAACTCGGTCGGCGCACTTTTGGTGACACATATAAATATATATTTGCGCCGAGTCGTTCCTCTTGGGATTCGAACTCAGGACCAATTGGCTTTGATACCATATTAGATTTCCTTCACTAATCATTCCCACCAAAACCTTGAGATATTAGTAGAGGCAACATAAATACTTTTCAATACTCCTCCTCGGGTGGAGCCCTATAAAGAATACAAAATCCATCAAAAATTCAAAGAACTAATTCAAAGGATTAATTCAAGGGATGTGATATATTCCATCAAGAGTCAAAGGCATCATTCAAGGGATTGAGATTTCTGTACCGGAAACTAATCCCCCTGATTGTGTATCTTGTAATTCATGGGAAGCTAATCCCTACAATCATGTAAATTGGACCCTATATAATGGGCAATACAATCATACAAACCTCACCTCGAATTTGGTGAGATCACACAAATTAATATTGAATTTGGTTTTTCGTTTAAGCCCCACTCCTCATTAGGGATTTTGAGGCACTCTACCTAACCAAATATATAAGACACCTTTAGATATGACAATATTAGAAAAACAATCAAGCCTAAGCATTTCCATTTTCTCATCTAACTCCATGAATGCAATGTCCATTTCATGGCTGAAAGCATTATTTTTATCTCCTTAGATTGTGCATATCTGGTAATGTTTGATGGATCCGGATTTTTTTTTAACGTTGTTGACAACATATTTGAAAGGTAAGAGTAGAGGATCTTCATACAATGGGAGTTTTCCTTACAAGTTACAACACAAACTACCTCTAGCATGATTAAACTATTACAAGATGAATATCTCAGTGGGAGTAACTGGAATTGAAGTCTTGAGAAGAGAAATCAAGAAGGTTGAAAAGACATTAAGCGTTCGAGTGGACCCCATTCAGAAGCTCACGCGCTCAAGTTGTTCTCTCTTCCACTCAAGCCCAACACACGAAGCGCAAAACAACCGGAAAGAGAATGTCACAAGCTCGAGTGGACATCGCCCTGCGTTCGAGCGCCTAATGCGCGATTTCAAAGTTTCATTTGAAAATATCTTTCTAATTTGTTTCAACTTATCAGTTTGAGTCCTTCCATCTTTAGAAACCCTATGCACGTCCCATGGCCTATAAATTGAACACCTTAGCAACCCTAAAGGTGTCTTTTGAACCTCTTTCATATTCTAAACCCGTAGAAACTATTGAGAGATCCATCTTCTTCTCAAAGATTAATCAAAGTTGCGGTGTTGAAGTTTTCAAGACTTTGGAGTTCTTTTCATCTACTCTTCATTCACCTTTAAGAGACGTTCAAGGTGATTGGTTCGATCATGATGAAAGCATACTGATCTTCGCAATCCTTTGGTTGAGTTGCAACTTGGAAGGGATCTGTGAGTTTTTGTAACTTTCTATTCCATAGTGCTTGGCTATCTGTTGGTCTAAACGGTAAGACCCATGGTTTTCCCAAGTAGGGTTTTCCACGTAAAAAATCATGTGCCTCCTTCTCTGTGGTTGATTTCCTAGATTTAGTTTAATTAACCCTAGATTAATTAATTGGATTTGGAATCTCAAAGAGAAATTGACCTAGGACCTTAGCCTATGTTAGGCTTAAACACGCCCCTTCAGTTCTTAAATTGCAAATCTATTAACAGGATAAAATTAGGGACCATAGCATCATGGTATAACTGGAAAGCCCGTAACAGCCTTGTATTTAATTGCCTAGCCCCTCATCCAAATTAGATTAAATCTAAGACTATCTCTCAAATTATGCAATGGAACTTGTCTGATCATTTGTATGCATGACCAGGGCCCTATGTTGGCTCATCTATAGATCAATGGCTCCCACCACCTCCTGGGTGGTTTAACTTGAATTTTGATGGTTCTTTAAATCAAGGCTCAAACTAAGCTGGTATTGGTGGCATTATTAGAGATCCTTTTGGCATCATGTTCTCTGCTTATGCTGGGAAAGTTAAGGCTGCTAGTGCTCACCCATTAGAGGCTAGAGTTATTAGCTCTTAAAAAAATGGTTGGAAGCCTGCAAGGGATTGCAAATTACAGCTCTTCAAATTGAAGGACACAGTCTTGTTCTAGTCTCCTCAATCCAACAACCAACCACCATGGCATGGGATATTATGTCAATCTGGAAACAAACAATGGATCTGCTGCCAGCTATTGTTTAAAGGGTTCAGGATGTGAGTTTAAGTTTTGGGCTCCTTTTGACTGTCTGTCTTTCTAACTTTGTATCTCTGATTTGCTGTTTTGTTCTATTGTTCTGAACTCTGTTTCCCTTTAATATAATTCCTATTTTGTGCCAAAAAAAAAAAAAAAGGAGTTCAAGTCCTCATCAAAATGTAGATAGCAATTTGTTTTCATTCATGGACGATGCATGACCTACCTTTTCTGTAAATCTTGTGATTATGCACCACTTCACATGAAAAATCACATATCTTCAGAAACACTGAGATGTTGATGGGAGATGCTACACTTAAATTGTCACATATCTTGTGATTTTGAAGTTTTAAAAAGTTTACACTTAAATTTTTGGATGACATGGTGGACTGTAATTAGTCCACTCACGATAAAAAATATAACAAATGCGATAGGTGATCCGGACTCTTCCTCATCCACCACCATCAGATTTCAGTTTGCTCAAGAAAATCTCATATAAAAAGCAGGTGACTTTTCTTTTCAAAAGTATTTCACACTTTGCACTAGAACTTGTAAGGATCCTCAAAAAAAAAAAAAGAGTCATGCTAGTCGGCCCGACTGGGGAGACTGACTCATGGCCCGGTCCCCCAGGAGGGCCATTGGATCCCAGGGCCATTTAGACAAAAAAGAAAAAAAAAAAAAAGGGACAGATTTGCACAGATTCTACTGCACAAAGGAACCCTTGATTCCAACCACAAACAGCCTTCTCAAACAAGAAGCCCTCCTCCACATTTTGAAACAGCACATTAATTTGTAGAGCCCACTGAATTCTTTCCAATACTTTGAGAACTACTAATGCATGACAAATGATTTCATTGTCTCTGATCAAAGGCCATTGAATGATTAAAATAAAAACTACACTCATTGACAATTTCATATTTTAGATGAGAAGGCTAGCACTATTTAATTGATCTAACTTTTTTAATGGTTAATCATTAAGAGCTCGTTTGTTTTTAAGAATTTGTAGATTTTTCTTATTGGGAAAGAAGTACAAATTCTCTAAACACTTATCCAAAAGGATTTCTTGAATCATCAAGTGCAACATTGCACTTAGGAAGCTGAAATTTGCACAAAAGCAATGCAATTATACTGATTTTTCTCACAAGTGAGGAAACATAGTCCAACCAAGTAGGAAAATAATTTCTATGATGTTCCCTCTTCTGTGGTATTACACAAATGTCAAACATCCTATTTTTTTTCTTTATTTTCAGTAAAAAAATAACAAATTCCAATTATTCCATATGCAATAACTACATTTTTGTCGCAAATCTTAGACAGATGAGATTTATGTAAGAAATTCCTCCAAACAAACATGCCATTAGGGTTGCAAACGGATATTCAAACCTCCAATTACTAGGAAGTTCCGACCCGCAAAAAATCGGATCTCGAACATATTTTAGGTTCCGATTCATAAACGGGTCCAGATCCGAAACCCAATTTAGGTTCCGATTGATAAACGGGTCCAGTTCATGGTCCATATAGATTCTGCCCCGTAGATCCAAGACCCGACATATGAGCCTTTGATATTGCAAACTATACCTCAAAATCAACTCTTTTTTTTTTTGACATTTTCATGTATAATACCGGAGGTAGTAGACATTTACTAATATAAGTTGAATGATATATTTATTTTAAAGAAAAAAAAAGAGAAATTAGAATTGATTTTTGAAACTAGATTCCAGTCCCCTAGGTGAACCTGGTTCCGAAACTGGATACGGATTTTCCTATCAGAACTAGGTCTGGAACCAACAAAACAGGTTCCGAGTCAAAATCGGATCCGAAACCAGTTTTCTTATTTAGAAACGGGTCCAGGTCCACTATGGTCCCGAGCCAGAACCTTCCCGTTTGCAATCTTACATGCCATGTTGAGAACAACTTCCACTTCTTACCCTAGTAGTAAGATACGTACCCTATCCTCCCCCACTTCTTGCATGTGCGAGCTATATCACTCCTTGTGTTTGCGGGTTCTCTCCTCTCCGAATATACGAGTCTCCAACAAGTAGGGGTGTTTATAGGCCAGGTTAGGCTAGGCCCACTCTGAGTTTTAAATGATAGGCCTCAAGCCCGGCCCTAGCCCAACTCGGCCCATAATTGCCTGTCCCGAGCCCAGCCCACTTGGAAAAGGATAAATAGACCTGGCATGTCTTACCAGTGTTTACTCATTTTCATCGCAGCTGCTCTCATCTGATCGATCAAATGGCGAAAGAACCTGTTCGAGTTCTCGTTACTGGAGCCGCAGGTCCTTCAAATTTCTCTCTCTCTGCACGTAGATCGAACACCTGATAGCATTGTAATTGATACAGAAAACAAATCTTTCGTTTTCATCCAGAAAACTAGTTTACTTTGATCGTTTCTTTTCTATACAACATTTGCAATGATTGTAAATATGTATAGGGTTTGAATCTTGTTATTTTGTAGATTTTTGCATATGATTGTCTGAAATGGATCAGATTCTGTTTTCTACGTTTCTGCACATGATCTTCTGGATGTGAGTGTTTGAAGCATGTTTGTTTTGTAGATGGTGGTGTAGTTGGTGGAAGTTATGGTTAGAAAGTTTGGTTGTTTTAGATGGACTGCCAGCAGACATTTTGAAATTGATTGAATCCAGTAATATCCTCAAAAGGATTGTTCTTATTAGTATCAATCTACTTCATATCCATTTTTATTTTTATTTTTTTGGTGCTGGGATTTTATTTTAAAAAAAGAACTTTTGGTTTTGGTTGGATCTTCTACTTGACAAGATTGAATGAATCAGGATGTTAAATCTAAGGTGACCCCAAATCTCAATCAGATTGGGTTATTTTGGCAGAATGGATGTAATTGAGTAGTTGGGGAGGTTTGGGAATGGGGGAATCACAAGAAGTGGGTTACTGTTTTCCAGTATTTTTAAATCCTGATCCAAATGAATATCATCAGTGATCTGCACTGATGCTGACATTTGTGGTGGAAATTGTAAACTTTAGGTATATATATTCATCTAGGATTAATCTCAAGAAAAGAAAATAAAAGATTGCATAGACAAGATTTTCACCAGGATTTTCGCTTGAGGGGTGCCAACGTTAATAGGTAGTTTGGTTTTGGAGGTAAATCGATGATTTTCATGTGGATTTTGAGAGTGGACCCACAATTTTTACTGAAATTCTCAAGTGTACCTAGAATTTTCATAAAGAGTTTGGAAGTGCACCGCGGTTTGATGGGTAAAACCGCACCTACATGCTTGTATCTGGGTCCGCCCCTGAGTTTGGACATACTCAATTTATGGTTCCAGCACCCATTCTTTCTGTTTTTTGACCTTTTCATGTTTTACCTGTACAAAATATTGCCAAGGAGATCTAATGGTTGAAGTCATGAAAACATATGTATTTGTAACTTCCCTTTTTGTTTTATCACACAATATTTTGAGCAAAGTTAATCTGAGTGCAGGACAAATAGGATATGCTCTTGTTCCTATGATTGCCAGAGGAGTAATGCTGGGTCCCGATCAACATGTCATTTTGCACATGCTTGATATTCCACCCGCTGCAGAGTCTTTGAATGGAGTGAAAATGGAGTTGGTTGATGCTGCATTTCCTCTTCTAAAAGGTGTCTTTCTTTCCATTCTATAAGATGTAACACCCAATTTACAGAAACTGATTCTAGCGCAACGTACAACATCAGTGATCAATTATGATTTTAGCGAACAACTTGTAATCTTTCAGGTGTTGTGGCTACAACTGATGTTGTTGAGGCATGCACTGGTGTGAACATAGCTGTTATGGTCGGTGGGTTCCCAAGGAAAGAAGGAATGGAGAGGAAAGATGTGATGTCAAAAAATGTTTCCATTTACAAGTCTCAGGCTTCTGCTTTAGAAAAGCATGCAGCTGCAAATTGCAAGGTAAAAACACCACTCAGCCTTAAGCCAATAGAAAGTGGGGAATTTATACCCTTATTTATGTTATTACTTATTACTAAATGACCTTGCTTTTATTCAAAGTATGGCAAATTATTGACATTTGATTTACTGCAAAATTATTGACCTTTGATTTACTGCTAATCTCACAGGTGCTGGTAGTAGCTAATCCAGCAAATACAAATGCTTTGATTCTGAAAGAATTTGCTCCATCCATACCTGAGAAAAACATCACATGCCTAACACGACTGGACCACAACAGGGCATTGGGTCAGATTTCAGAGAGGCTGAATGTTCAAGTCAGTGATGTTAAGAATGTTATCATATGGGGGAATCACTCATCAACTCAATATCCTGATGTTAATCATGCCACCGTTAAAACCCAAGGTGGAGAAAAGCCTGTTAAGGATCTTGTTTCTGACGACAAATGGTATAAAACAATGAAATATCGTTTGAAAATATTTTTTTTCTTCTTATATAATTTCATAAGTCCACTTAATTATTATTATCTATTTTTCTTAAAAAAGGTTGAAGGGAGAATTCATCACCACTGTCCAGCAACGTGGTGCTGCTATCATCAAAGCACGGAAGCTCTCGAGCGCATTATCAGCTGCAAGCGCTGCTTGTGATCACATAAGTGACTGGGTGCTTGGAACCCCCGAGGTATTTTTCTTAAGATTGTCGTACAATGTGAATTGTTTTTTAACATATCGATAATGAACATATTTTTGTCTTTGGAACTTAGGGTACTTGGGTTTCCATGGGCGTTTACTCTGATGGAAGTTACAATGTTCCGGCGGGCCTTATCTATTCTTTCCCGGTTACTTGTTGCAATGGGGAATGGACTATTGTACAAGGTATTCATGTTGACCAGGAAACTTTTCATTCCTCGTGGATTTGAGTCATTTCGGAAAATTTTGCTGGTCATTGTTAGAGTAAATCATCGGCTACAATAATTTCATGACATGAATATTGACATTTTTGCAAGTTAGTGAAACCATCATTATCAGTTCATCATCAAACTCTCATCCCAACTATGTTGGGGTTGGCTACATCAATTTCATGACATGAATATTGACATTTCTGCAAGTTAGTGAACTTTTGTTGAAGTTTCTTTATTGTCTTTATTATGTGTTTCTTATTATCATTACTCCATGTATTTCATTATTTCATCTCTTAACATGCAAATTGAAGCAGCAAACTCTTTCTAAATCTAAGTCTTGAAAAGCATAACCAAGAAAAAGTAAATGCCCAACTAAGCAAACTATTCATTTTATAACACAAATTTGCCATTTCTGCAAAGCTGGAGAACATTTGTTAAGGTTTCTGTATTCTCTTCTAGTATATATTAACCTTTTCTTTATTTCCAACAATGTATTACTTTCTTAACATGTGAATTTGAAGTAGCAGGCAATCTCTACATTAGCAAGAGTTCAACATTTTGCTGAGCCCTTGGGATGCGTTGATATTCATGAACCATAGGCCTGCAGTCTGTAATGCCATGGGCTTTGGTTTTATAGGCAAAGTGAACTTCATTTTTTTTTTTTTTTGAAGGGCTGTGCTCATTCTTTGATGGACCATGGTTGACGAACTCGAAGTTTGGCCTTTTTTCTAGGCCATAAGCTGATTGTATCTGATGGACCGTACCACTTTTTTTTTTTTTTTTTTATGGGCCATAGCTTACAGAGACAGTGATGTCTATTCAACGAGCCTTGAATGATGATGGACCATGGGGCCTTGAGTTAGACAAAGCTTTGGAGCTTGAGAAAGATATATAGGTTTTGGGATTTGAGTAGAAGTGAAAGAATTTTTCCGACTTAAGAACTTCAAAATTTTGAGGATTTGCAAATTTTTGGAAATGTGGAACTGAAATTTGGGGAAGTGAAGGGACTTCATTTAAAACTATGGAACTTGGAGAATTCAGACTTTTGAATGTCTTGTGGGTTTGTAAGTATGGTTTTTCAGTAAAATATTACAGGAACTTTGTTTGTTTTTGAAGTTTGGAGTTTTTAATGAGCAATCCTTTTCTTTTCATTTTTTTCCACCAGTTAAAAAAAGCCTTTTCTTTCTTTCTTTTTTTAAAATGTAGATACATCTTCCCCAAATAAGTGTTCTTTTGTGATCATTTTATGCAATTTTCCTATCATTTTTTAAATGTTGTTGAATGATAAATAAATATTACATTTAAACTTTATGTAGATCTGAATGTAAAAGACTAGCAAGCTGCTATTTTGTTACTCACAACCCAGAGTATAAATTAGGGTTTCTTCTAGTGACAGCTAATTGTAACCAACTAGTACATAATTTTAAAAGCGAATTGGCTCTGTTGGTTTCTCTATTTCTTCCACACAGGGCTCCAAATAGATGAATTCTCAAGGAAGAAACTGGATGCCACAGCAGCGGAGCTGAGTGAGGAGAAGGCTCTCGCATACTCATGCCTCTCTTGAAGCATTTTCTCTACAGTGGTCCTGAGTACCTGATTTCATATTTTACATTTGGAAAGTAGCTATGGTTTTGAATAATGAACCTGTGAGTATGTAGAAACAATTGATGCAGAAGCATTTTCTACTCATCTAGTGTTTTATTGAGTTTTGAAACTGTAGTAAAACGGGGCTCTGATTTATCTCTTATCCATCCTCCATAAATTTATTTGTGAATGTGAACAGAAATGCTGGGAAGATATAGTTTGTAGCTTTATCTTGGATTGTAATAGTTGATTTGTATAGCTAACCTCAGATTGATTGGATAAGGCTCAGTGATGATTATGATGATACAACCACCCACCATGATGATATATTTCTGGTTGTGAGCTTTACCAATTCTGATTAGATGACAAAAATAATGTGCATGAGAAACATCTTCTTTTTTTTTTTTCATTTGGAGGACTATTTTTTGCAACAATTAGGAGATTTAACATCCTCTTCTCAAGTAAAATCATTTTTATTTTATTTTTCAAATATGGTATGTAGCTATGTAATAACTCATTGTGTTCAAAAGGTTTGAAGTTGGTTTCTCCTGCCTAGGCACCTAGCTTACTTCATTCAAATCTTGACAGTGGAGAATCAGTACTAGAAAGAATTGGTGAATCTCCACAAAGGATTCCTCACCTCTAGAATTCTGTTCTCTCCATCTATTGGAATTTCCCCCTTGTCATTTACTCATCCAAAAGCTGGAGTGAATGAATCTCGCAGAATTCTTGCTAATTTGGGCTACATATAATGCCTGTATTGGGGATTGAATCACTTGGGTTGCCAAGAAAGGAGTCTTTGGAATAGCCTCTTTTCTAATGGCTCCCTAATTACTTATATGTTGATGTAGTCTGTGATCCAGATTCATATTATTTCATCACATAGCCAGCCATTGGAGGCCTTGACTCACTTGAGTTTCCAAGAATGAGGCATCTATTATGCACACACACTACTTTTTGGCAGGGCTCATACCAACAGGCCAAATAACCCTTGCTGAACCCTGTGACCTAACAGGATTGATATTTTTGACTGACCCATCAGTAATTACAGAAAACAAATCCCAATCATGTCCTGATCTAGTCCATCAATCTATATTTACTTGCTATCAATCACCTACCATGGACCCAATCTGGCCTGTTCATTGCATAGAGGAAGGTGCCTAAGATTCCGATGGAAAAAAAATTTCCTCCAATCTGATGGCACAGTCCACACAATTGACTCTACCTTTGGCTAACACCTAATCTCCACCATTAAAGAAAAGTGTCACTCTGCTTCTCACATCCCCTGATAAATCAGCACCAATTTGGAGTGAAACACACATGAAATTTCATATCCCATTTTAAGGTGGATTAGTGGCTAATCCCCCAAGCCACTTTAAGTCTAGAACTTTTGAGGACCGTATGTTTACAGTACAATACATAGGAATTGAATACTCAGGAATTCATAGTCAAACAGGTTTCACTAAAGGATACTCCACCATTAAAGTCGTGACTTGTGAATGATATAAGATGAGGGTGAAGGATATAAGGTAGCAATAGATGGATCCATAACTTTCTTAGGAATTGAACTACTAAGGTGAAGGCTGAGTTTTTATTTCCTTTCTTTCCCTTGTTGTACTTGTATTAAAGTGGAGGTTATTTGATGATTATTTTTACATATTCACCTTAGGTCTTCATTTTTATGGTGTGAATTCTTCCTATGTATTATATGCAAAACATGCAGACATATGCTCAGTGTCTTTATCCCTTAGAAAAAGAACCTCTGCTCACTAAAGTTTGGGTAGGCTACAGGGTGAGTGGTGCTACATTACAAGAGTTATGTATTGCCTATTTTATAGTTTTAATTATTTTATATTATAAGATTTGTTAAGTGAAGGTCTTTATTAATTTTTATGGCTCTCTTTAGGTTGAAAACAATGCTTAAGAAAGTGTTAATGTATTGATGAAGTACTTATTTGGAATAAATTTGTGAGATTATCTATCTTAAAAAAATTTGCTTCTCAAAGACTTGTGAGCTTGGGTCCTAATCTTGTAGAGGATTCGCAAGAGGTTTAACCTTGTTAGAAGGCTTAATTCTCGCAGGATTTTGCAACAACGTGAAGAACTTGACAATTATATGTTATAGCTACATTGTAATTTCTTCCTTGATGTTGGTGCAGAACTTGACAAGTATATGTTAATTTCTTTCTTTAAACCAATAGAGTAATGCATTGGTCCCTCGCTCACGGCATCTGCATCTTGTTGTCTCATTCCTATAGGTTTTATCATACTGGTTCACAGAGGTTTGATATAATAAATTATTAAAATATATTATAATTTTGTAAGAGATTTTTACCAAAAATATATATATATATATATATATATAGAGGAGCATTTCTCTCGAATTTTTGGAGACCTTTTTTATTCATATATAGATGGGTGATGAAGTTTTACGAGATGAGGAGAGACTCAAAACATTCAGTTCAATACAATTCCTCTTTACTTTCTTTATATTTCAAATAATAAGGTTCTTTATCGAGCTTTGAATAACACAAACTTAAATTCGTGATGATATCACCTTCTTTTCTATTAGCCATTCTAATTAGTTGTAGATTAGATCCTGAGTTGGATGAACTAAATACAATAAAATGTCAATCCTCAATCATTATGACACCGCATTACTCACATACAAAAGGAGGAGAGAATATTTAAGAGAATTTAAAAAAAAAATTGGTAGAAGAGAATTGGGACTTTTAATGCTTGAATAATTCTTTTTAGAAATGAACAAGGACTACCCTATTTATAGTCCTGTAATATAGAATCACTTCCCTATTCATGTACTCATTGGTATATAGCATTATAGAATTCGCATTGTAGAAGGGCACCCCAAGCAGTACTACATAATTTAAGATTACTTGGTTATCAATTAACTTGGGTCCTTATATCCATGTGTTTGAATGCACGTCCCACCACTTGATGGTCATCATGCACATTTGTTGAAAAGAAGTTTTGCTATACCTCTATTAACGCCTCAAGGTTTTGGTAAAATTGGTTACGGAAGTTCCACCCGCAACAAGTTTGAATTGAGAGTCATTGCGAAATGTGTCGAGGTGGAGTGTTAAAAGGTATTTATATTGCCGGAATGGGGTCACCTCTTAGTCATCTCCCATGTCTTGCTTGAGAGACAAAATATGAACTCTTTCGGGACTCATTTGGATACTTGTTAATCATGTGAGGATAGAGTGATGAAAAGGTCTCATTGTGGATATGATTTTGGACAAGAATCATCTCAATCATTTCATCACAAACATTGATTCAGGGGCTTTAAAACTTAACAATTTCTTAAGTAAAATCCTTTTCTGAAATTCTAATCAAGCATAATTTTGTCTTGTTTTTTTTTTTTTTTAACCCAACCAAAGGAGAAGGAACTCAAGAGAGAGCCCGCAAACACACGGGAAGACAACTCACTCAAGTGAGAAAGAAGCCCGCACAAACAGAAAGAAAACTCACAAAAGTGGGAAAGGAGCCTGTACAAACAGGAAGAGGTGACACACCTGGAGTTCAAACCCGAGCAATCAAGTAAGTACTTATGCCCCTTACCACTCAGGTAAGGAGCCGTTCTTCGGTATAGTTCCGATTAGTGTCAAATTAGGGTGAGTGTCAATTCTAATTAAAGTCGGCGATTATAAGAGTATTAGATTAATCTTAGGTGTCCCATACAGCTAGTGATTAAAATATCATCTCACATGAAAGCTACAAGAGATATCTCTCGGGAGAGAGTTCTACTGAATAAGCACCTAGTTCACATACGGGAGTCCTGCACAAGGGCAATATGGGATTTTCAATCTCCGCCAACCGCCCAACTTACCATTTTTACCATTTGGGAGACTTTTGTAGGAGCCCTTCATGGCAACCCATGCATGAAATCCCATCTCTTCCATTAATGTAGATGGCCCCTCCTGCATTAAAAGGCAGATATTGAATTTAATGCATGGTTGCCACAAGGATGGCCGAAAGAGGAGTTTCTCAAGGCATCTGTATTTGACTATTTTCAGTCAAATCTTGTAGTGTTCAATGGGTTAGATAGTGCTCCACCGCATCCCACATCTTTAAGCAATCCCATTTCTCAAGCTGGCATCATTTCAATATGGTGGACTATTTAAAGGGCCAAAGAAGGACTTGATTTGCAAGGGAAAATCTTTGAATACAATCATAGTAATTTCAATGGCAAGAAATGTTGGTTTTGCTCCAAATGTTAGGGGTATCTCCTCCTTGCCTAATACTCCATCCAAAGTTACATGGAATGGCATTGAGATGAGTGATGGGATAGCTTATGTTCTTTCTGATGCAGCTTCGAATCTGCTTATGACTATGCTATCTTCTTAATTTGATAGGCATCTCAGGGATGCAAAGGATCGAGAATCGAGTTTCTTCAAAGTCTTTTTATGTTTGGACATCTTAGAAGTTGTTAAAGGCTATTCTGTTGGAGATTTTCAAAAATTAGAAATCCAATGTTTGGATTTTGGGTTTTCTTAAAAATGCTTTTTCAATATCATGCATTCCATGTAGAAAATCTCAAAGAAACCAATTTTTATAAGAACCTATTTTTTCACTTATAAACTTGCCTATGATTTCTTTTATATAGAATCCTACATCGGATAAATTCAAAAAGGAAATAAGAATTTATAAGAGATCCCTTTATTAACCATGTTAAGTGTACTAGAGATGAAATAACCTTCACCTCACCTTCAAGCCAGTTTTTGAATGAGAAAAAATACACTTGTCTTAAATTCAAAAAACCCACTAACTCAACTCAAGTTCCCCTAATCAAATGACCAAAAACAGAAGGACAAAAATTCCCTCAACTAGACCCTGACTTGGGAAAAAATTGCACTCAATATTCAAAAATGGCCTTTGCCAACTCAAGAAGAAGAAGGGAACCAGGGGTTATGTTCAGTTACCATCAACTTTTCCTTTTTGAAAAATGACAATAATGTTTTCATATGCTTTTTTTATTGTGGGTTTTTATATGCCAACTTTACACCTCTCCCTCCTTCCAAACAAGGATTAAGGTGGACCCACCTTACATAATCATGGAGAGATTATATAAATATATTGTAATGATGCCAATCACATCTTCCTATCTAACTAATCTATCCATCTGCATGGACCCACTAGATGAGACATCTGACCATCTTCCCATTCAATATCCCATGTGAGGGTGGATGGGTTGGATGTGGCTGCAGGTTCCATGAAGATGGCACAAAAGGGTGTATGGGTTGTTTATAGTGGATCCCATTTGGATAAGGTATGATGTGTAGGATCTTCATCTAGTGGGTCCTGCAAAAGATGAATATATGGGCGGATGTGCAGGATATTTCATGTAGTGGGTCCTACATAGACAGATGAACGGGTGAGATTCAGTGGGCGCATGTGGGTAAGTACAATAGGCAGGATGGAGTGGATTGTCAGATCTTTCACCTAGTTAGCCCCAGTGGACGGTTGGATTTAGTTGGCTCAAGTAGATAATGTGAGACGGGTATGATATCTAATCTAACAAGTCCTCCATATATAGATGGGTGTATGATAGTGGTCGGTCTGGTCTTTATCTAAGTTGGCCCCATGCAAATAGGCATACTGGTGGATCTTTCATGTTGTGGGTCCAATGTATATAGATGGATGGGCTTGGAGTTCTCTAGGCCTTAGGATTGAGGGGATGGGTATTAACCAAAAGAATAGCACTCATTTAGGGATGATAATGGAATGGGTTTAAATAGGACCTCTCCTTACCTGTTCTTATTAGGAGTAGGTTTGGTAGTGTGTTAGCAGAGTTCGAATCGAGTATGATTTTCCATACACGAACTCGAGTCGAGTTCAAGGCGCCTTTGAGTTTTAGGTGTCTAATCCTTCCCACTCCGAGGAGTGACATTTACAATCCCCCCGCCCCCCCCCAAAAAAAAAAAAAAATTGCCATCCCCTCCCCCCAAAAAAAAATTGCCATCCCAACTCCATTCCATTAAACCATGGTTTGAATATGGTGAAGCCATTGTTCAAACCATATTGGCCATAGCTGTAGAAGAAAAAATACTAATGTTTTTCATTTTTACATAAAAAATAGTGGAGAAAAAAAAAGTCAACACATTTACAATTTGCAATTTGAAGGGGTGCTTTTATGTCGGTCAGAGAAATAGAGGGGTTATTCGTTAATAAATGTCAAGGAGGTGGATTGTTGTTATTGTAAAAATAAGGGTTTGTTTCTAAACTTCCCTTTTGACTCGGTCTTGGAGAAGATTAGTCAAAGATGCTACCTTTTCAACTTTACAAAGTGTTGTTGAAACGAAAGCATTTACAAAATGAAAGCTAGCTTGAGTGTGACACTTTCGGTCTAGGATCATATCATGCCAGTTGATTTGATTGGCTCTGTTTGCTTGCTTGGACTTCCTAAGAATGTTTTAGGTATAATTTCATACAAAAATGCCTTTTACTGTAGCCTGAAAAAAATAAAGAAGGCAAATACAAAGAGCCCCATGCAAGTGTTGATGGATGGATTAGATAAGACAAAACACAATCAAATTTCTATTTGACAACCCTCTAGAAAGAAACTTGGACTCAACACACCATCCAAACTAGTCATTTGAATAATTGATTTCTTTCATTATGATTATTGGTAAATGATCAGGTTAGTAAGATCACAACATTAACATACAAATAACACAATCCCTTTTACAATGTTAGTACATTCCACTGGCAATTTTTAGCCCCCTCTCCCCCTCCTATAGATCTTCCCCAAATGTGATTACATTTCTTATCTAGATCTGTCCAATGATTCCATCCTTGAGGATTTGGATACTTCGAGCTTACCCAAACCTATTTAACTCATAAAATTATGACAAACAACCAAAGCCAAAACACCATGAATTACTATTTGATGATCATTGTGGGTGTAATTGTAGATTCCGGGACTAAAGTTACCGTTCTCTCTTTTTAACAGGAGGATTACCATCAAAATTCAGGCAATTCAGGCCACACCTCAGCTCCCATGTAGATGTTTAACCAGAAGTCCATGTCATCATCACTGTTCAACCCCAAAGGGGAGCAGATTCCACCCAAGGAGTTGGGTGAGAAGGGAATTTGTAGTTGTGGGTCACCTGCATTTGCTGCAAAATACTCAACCATGGAATCTTCTGATTTCTCTATAGACAATGCCTCGGACCATAGATTCTCTTCCTCTCTCATGCCAGAGTTCAAGTGATCAATCGTTCTGTTCGACAATGAATCGGTCACTGAGGAGGAATCATCACTAGATGATTGTTGTTGGGGTGATAAGGGTATGTAGAGACCAGAATTTTGGAATGTGTGATGGGTAGAGAGATCTGTGGGTTTGGAGTCAATTTCCACATGAACATTGGATTCTGCTGTTTCCATGGAGGATCTTGTGCTGGTTTCTGGGGTTGCAGGATTTTGCTTTACGCGTTTCTTCAAGTGAGTGTGCCAAACATTTTTAATCTCATTGTCTGTTCTCCCTGGTAATCTTGCAGCAATTGCAGACCATCTGGTAAAAATAAATGAAGAGTATGTATAAGAAAATTTGTACTAAATCAATTCTTAATCTCATGCAAGAGGCTAAAAAAATGAACTGTTTCATTCTTCCTTTTTAGGCCGACATATACAAGCAGATGAGAGAAGAGTCTTTATCTGGGGCGGTGAGAGGTTTGGGGTCCTCCTGAGCTGGCACTAGTTCTGGAGGATAGTGGGATGTGAAGGGAACTTTGAGTTGGTCAAGTTTCACCTAATCCAACTATGGATGTGATTTTTAAGGCCTTAAAAAGTTTGATCATGTAAAATCATAGATATTTTTCAATGGTCAAATTACAGCCTTAGTATTATTGGATAGGGTGAAATCTGAACCACCCTCATTTGACCACCCAGTCCCATGTGGGCCTCAGAACTGCACTGCACCAGTTTATCATCTTACCATAGAAATATCCTCTAATATGAAAATGACCAAGTGGACAAAGATGACTGTACTAATGAATGCATGCTTAAATCAGTATTTGCCTTGCATGTCTTGTCATTTCTGATAGATAATCAGAGGTGATATAGTAAATAATGACAGTATGCATAAAGAGAATATTTCGGGGGTTCTGATTGCTATGTCATTAAATAATGCCATTTTTTTTTTTGTCAAAGTCTACAATTTGCACAAGTGGGGTTTCTTTGGATGTGAGGAGGAAGAGGCTGAGAAAACTGTCCACAACTCACATGGTGCAGTTTTCCCCACCACTATCTTCTTTACATTTCCTCATCCAAACAACCCTTATTATGGATGGAGAATTTGATTGGAAGGTTTTGGGTTGAGGGTTCTGTAAATCTCTGTAAGTTAGCCAAGGTATACCAGCTTCTAATTTCTGTAAAAGTGACACTGCAAATCTAATTGCTAAAAAAAAAAACAAAATCAGATTCTAAAAACCACAACTAAATGAACTTTTACCTATTTCCAAGCAATTCATGTAATTTGATTATGGTTTCCTCTTCTTCTCTGCTGAAATTGCCTCGTTTGATATCTGGGCGCAAATAGTTTGTCCATCGAAGTCTGCAGCTCTTCCCACACCTTAACAGACCTGAAAATAGGACACAGGAACAGCATTAGAATCTGGGGGTTTTCTTAAATGTGAATAGTTTCTTCAGTCTTCATGAGGACTTCACTATTTTTAAAAAAAAATTGTGAGAACTTGCTCCTATTTTTCAGGGGAACACTTTCAGAAAAATCCAACTAAAGAATATTTGAATCCATACCATCTTCCTCAGAAAAAATTTTGGAAAAAGGAAAAAAAAACCCAACTTTTGCTTCATCTTTGAAATGGCTCTCTTTTTCTTTATGCATTGATTGGTTGATAAAAAAGAATCTGTATCTTTTAGATCTTTACAAGTAGCTAGAGAGGAACCCATTTGGGATTTAGTGATTACCAGCTTGTTTTGGAAGTGCACGCCAATTCTCATGGCCATATCTTAGAATGTAAGATATCAATATCTGGTCTTCTTCTTGAGTCCATGGCCCCTTCTTCAAACCAATCTTATCACAGCAAGGAGCTCTCCCCATCTTTCTTCTGGCCTATGGGATATTCTCAGATCACACAAGTTCAAACTACAGCAATGTCACAGGTATTTATACAAAGAATCCTAATAAAAAAACGTGTTACAAACAGAACCCAAACAAAAGAAAGAAAAAAGAGTTACTATTCAAAAGACACGCTAGCAATTAGCAAAGCAGTTTCCAGGAAGGAGGGCCTATTGATTGGGGCGCCTCAGCGATTTTTCAATTCATTGTTTCAGGAACTAGGATGTTTCATCATCAATCATTTAGCACTAAAGAAAGCGACCCATCCAATGGATGTGAATAAACAAAGCAGGGAGTCTGATAATACGATCCCTTGAAAATCTCTTTCACATGGGTTATAAGATGATTCATGGTTACAAGATGAAAGTCTTTTCACTTGATTACAGGATCAACAATAGTTTATTTTCACCAACTAATGTAATAGATTCACATACATATATACTAATTACGCATCATAACTTTTGCTTGCGCTCACAGCAACTACGGATAGCGATTGAGGTCATGTAGAAGTTGTTGCGGTTGCTGATGCTTAGAAGCTGTTGTTGAAGCTGGGGGGCCGAAACTACGGAAAATCAGCGATTTGAGGCTCTTCAAATCGCTGATTTTCCATAATCTCTGTTCCCCCAGCTTCAGCAACAGCAACAGCTTCTAAGCATCAGTAACAGCAACAACTTCTACATAACCTCAATCGCTATCAGTAGTTGTTGTAACCAAACGCAGCCTGGTCACGAAATTAGATCTCATCAACCACTTTCATTTTTTCTCGATCACTAAAATCTGGGCGCTACTATCACAAACTCAAGATCAAGGATACAATCATGCTTCATTCCTCTTTATCCATGGCAATTCTCTCTTACAATTTCAGTGAGCGCCTTCGATTAAAAAGGTTTTACAATTTATTTTTTTTATAACCCAAGGTATCCCTCGTCAGCCCAGTCTTCGGACCTTCGGAAGGCCAAGATTGAAAACCCCGCATCTCATGCTGTGCATAATATCCAATTTCTTCTTTCCTCACTTTGAACCATCAGACCAAACGATCATCCTAAGAATGAAACTATGGTTGATTAGACATAAATTGTACTCACCATTGGATCTAAACAGTTGGATGATGTGATTAAACCACTCATCTAATCATAATAACCGCACCCTTTTAAATCCGGGCTCGTTTGGCACTTTACTAGAATAGTAAAAGTCAACTAAACCCTCAATTTCCCGTATAAGAAGTCACATCAAAAGCATTTTAATTTAAAATTTCCTCCATTTTTTTCAGAAAAAAATCAAAAGGCAATCATCTTTATCCACTAAAACACAAAAAAACATCCATTCACCTATACAAAAAGTCAAAAATATTTCATACCAAACAACTAAAAATAAAATATCATCACGATCTATTTATATTTTATTTACTTTACTTCATTTCACTTTAATTTTAAAAATAAAATTACCAAAAAAAGGCATGAAGTCTACTTTGATGTCCTAGTAGCATCTATACATTGGTCCCCCACCACAAGAGTAAGAAGAACTGATCCAACAGTTTTGCTCTAGGAAAGCAGACCGCCAAATTAGAAATCCCCACGTGGGAACTTTTTTGGACATGTCAAGTCAACATAGCTGGACCTTTTGGCAACTTGGGTTGCTTAGATTGTATCGACAAGTGTGGTCCAAGTGTCAAAGAAACAAAAATATGAATAGAAGAGCAAATGAAAACACTGAACATAAAAAAAAAATGGAGCTTTCAGTGTCATAGAAACCATAGGTTTCTATGATGACATGTGTGAAAGGGAGGAAATCAACAAGAAGGTAGCAAAGGAGATTATGATGACCTATTCCTGTTAGAATTGCAAGTGACTGGAGCCTTGTATTGCTTGGTCAAACAAAGAGGCCTACGCCCCCACCCTTGAAATTTGCCAAATCATTCATAACACTCTAAACCTGCATCATTAGAATCTAAGAATAAATAAATAGATTTCTATTTACAATATTCCTATTAGTCAACTCATAGTCTGGTCAATGATATTTGTTCCCCATGTGGTTTTGTTTTGTCCTACGCGTTGATAGACATGTAATGTGTGTGCATTGTAACTTGACAAATTAAGAGTGATTTATAATGAAGAGCTGTGGGGTAATGATATGAGAGAAGGGGTTCTACTGTTATAATTCTCTTAAACCGGATATAATCAAATTTAGTGAAGTGGGTTTGCTTTATACTTGAGATTAGGTGTCTAATTTATTGAAAAGTATTTTAGCTAAATCTGCTAAGGTCGTTTCGAGGTTTAGACAAGATTCGTTAGTGAAAGAAATTTAATATAATATCAGAGCAATTGGTTCGTGAGTTCGAATTCTAAGAGGAACAATTTGGAGTCGATTAAATGTGTGTTTCATGAAATATATACAGATCGGGTTCCACTCAAATGTGAGTATTAGAAAAAATTGAGATCTACATGAAGGGGAGTATTGAAAAGTGTTTATACCATCTCTAACTCCACTAAGGCCTTAAGGTTTTGATAGGATTAGTCAACAGAGGGAGCTTAATATAATGAACTTTGTTATGTTCATAATGTTGCGGTTTCTTTGTACAATGAGATGATTTTATGTTTGGTGAAAATCTATTTACATGGGATAGTGTCCATAGGGAATACTAAATTAAAAAAAAATAAAAACAAAATCCTCTTTATCAAGATAAATCAATTCATTTTTTTTTCTTTTCCACGAGAAAAATACATTGCACCAAATAAGAAAACTGTGGGCTACACGAAAAGTCAAAAAAATTGTACTCACTTATTGAGGAATTTTCTCATTATACGAATGCACACTAAGAGAAATCAAATTCCTTAATGAGGTTGAGCAACTAAACTCGCCAAATTAGGATTACCAAAAAAAAAAAAAAATCCTCCAATTAATTGTTTTAATTTGTACACCCCTTTTCCCCGGAACCTCGATAAATGTATTTGATTTAGATTAGGGTTGACCAAAGATCACTTTAATCAGAGGAGCAAGGGCCTCAAAAATTAAGTATAGTTTATCCATGACTCTGTCCTTGGTGAGTTATAGTCAAATCATCAAATGTATGTTAAATTGGGTAGTTGAGTAATAGTCAAATGTATTAGGCACGAATAGTACTTAATGGGGTTTAGATGTGTGGGAGTTTGAATTAAATAAAGTTAGACAGCATTGCTAAGAATTATTGAAAAGTATTTCTACTGCCTCTATTAATGCTTTGAGGTTTTGGTAAGAATGGTTACTTAAAGAAATTTAATATGGTGTCAGAGCCAATCAATCGTGAGTTCGAATCCCAGGAGGACCGACTCGGCGCAAAAAAAAAAATGCGTGTTCTCCAAAAGTAGAACAAGTAGTGACATACTTTATTTCTTAAAATTAAAATCTCTTTGAAGTTATTCCGATTGCTATGATTCAGTTTTTATTGTACTTTTAACTCACATTAATTGGGAGGCATAGTAATGAAAAAGCTGAAAGTGTATTAAGAGAACATGGGATATTAAGGCTGATCAATTTATCCTAATCTAAGTTTGTAGTCTTCAAAGTCTATCGGTTATGCATCACGTAAATTTATTGTAATAAAATTCAGTAGTGACCAACTAATGTCCTCAATCGTGTAAAATTTGGATCAGTGCCAATTCAAAGGGTGCTCCTACATGCGATAGGATTGAGTTGATCAGATGTGGTCCCAAGACCAAAACAAAGGAATAGGAAAAACCAATTCTGCTCTATGCAAGTTCGATCAAAACCATCACTTTGAATTGCCTCCAAACCATTAGAACTAGTCTTTTTTCATCTGATAGCTTTCTTATTTCACTAATATCTTCCTATTGCTAATATTTAGGGCTTAATCCTAGCAACCAAGAGATGGTCTCCGGGTCATTGTCATCTGCATAAACTGCCTTTCCATAGTCCATCCACGTTCTCATTTCACTTGACTTTTGAGAGAGAGTGGTTAAATAGTGCAAGACCTTTTCCTAGAAAAGTAAAAAAGAAACAAAATCCATGACTTCACCGACATGCCATTTGGCCAATCAAAAATTGTTTAGGCTTTTTCCTAGAAAAGAAAAAAGAAACAAAATCCATGACTTCACCGACATGCCATTTGGCCAATCAAAAATTGTTTAGGCATGCGTGGTTTGCATGCAATAAACTAAAATATTCACCCCAATACAAGGTCATGTGATGTAAATATTGAAAAACGTTAAAACCATGGAGATTCCAAGACCCCTCTCTCTCTCTCTCTCTCTCTAGTGCCTTCTTTTATAGTTTTCTAATTGCATGCCTTTTGAGAGCTTCCCCAGCTGAAAGACAAGAAAAGCATTGATAAATCACTGAACTTCTTTTATAGTTTTCCAATTGAGAGCTTCCCCAGCTGAGAGATAAGAAATGCATTGTTAAATCACTGAACTCCCACGATGACCAGCACCACAAAAATATTCTCTCTTCCATATCTTGGATACATAAATCTAATGTAAGAAAAGATGGATGATATTATATGAGAGAGAGAGAGAGAGAGAGAGAGAGAGAGATATGGTCTATTGGGAGCCGGCGATTTTGAAAATGTTGCCGGTTGAAATGGTGCTCTTTCTTGAATCTTACTTGTTCAATCAAACCTTTTTAATTGAGCATGATTTGACAGCAAAACCAAGGAGGCTTTAACATTAAAAAAAAAAAGTCATTGAATGGGGGTGTTGTGAAAAAAAAAATTTTGGGTGGCCATTTTCTTTAAATGTCCATTTAGCTAAAGGGTTTTTTTGAAATTTAGGAGGGTTCTGCCCGTGAACACAAGATTAAAACGTAGCTTTGTTAAAAGCCTACAAGTTCACATAATCATGAACAACTTTCTCCTTATAAATACCTTAATAAAGCATTAATGATTTAAAAAGTTATAAATACAAAGCGGATGACCGGAAATATAGACCTCCTTAGATAAAGATAATATGATCACCTTGATATTTTTCAGGGTATGGTACGTACCTTTGTAAGAAATATCGGATTGAACTATTGAAGTATCTTATTTTGTTGGACCACTTATACCATAGTTTTGAAAATGGCCAAAATTAGATCATGTTATTCAATATATAAAAGCTTCAGTTATGACTGGGCATGTTTGTGTAAAGTTGTGGAATAGGGAAAAGGGCCCGTATTTCAGACGAGGGGTGATTGGAATTTGAATTACATGTGCAAGTTCTTATTACCTCCCATATGCACGTCTAGCTGGAATATTATTATAGGACCAACACATCGCCATCCAGTTACATTTGTCAAAATCATGGTTTAGAACCATGGTATAGAATCATCATGTTGCCCAAACGCCTAGCATTATTTAAATAAAAATATATTTTTCTTCAGAATTCATCTCTTCTTAGAATGCCAAGAATAGAGGAGAAGAAAAAAAGTTACTGATTGATATTCTTATCTTGTTCGTAAGATTTATGTACAATTCCATCTACACACTTCCAAAAGATGACCAAAAAAAAAAAAAAAAAAAGTTTACATAAAGTCACATTACAATTACAAATGACAAGCCATTTCCTTACTTCTACAAATACCTACTTCTAGTTCTTGAAGTTTCAATCAACACCCTGACAGTCAGCCCACTGAAGAAATTCTCTATGTTTTCTCCTAAAAGAAGAATCTCAGACCACATTCAAATTAGATTTGGGATGATAATGCAAAAACTCATTAAATCTAAGTCCATTCACACCCTAAGTTTAATTCTAATCAAGTTAGGCTTTCATCTTTTACAATAAAATTTAGTGCATATCAACATTAAGTCAAGAACTAGCTTCTCATTATGATTTCCCTGGTTGACAGAACTAACAGAGGTGGTTGTTTTTAAAAAGAGAAAACACCAACAGTAATTGTGATTTTTTTTTTTTCATAAGCACAGACCGTTGGACAAAAATTTTCTTCTTTCACGATATGGGTGTCCCTGAAATCTTTAACCCAATAGGACTAATCTCCTGAGAATACTCACTTAACCCACACAAATACAAACCGGACAACTCTAGTACATACACCTTAGGGTCGGTGTGTTTTTGCCCCTTAAGTCCAACTTAGTCCTGGTCCATAGTGGTTCTGCTTCTCTCTATAGAGTCCTATGTTGATTCTATTTCTTTGTTTCATTCTTGGTGTTCTTTCTTTTGGTAATTATATATTTTTTTCAAGCAAACAAGAAAAAAAAAGGAGAAGAAGAAGAAGAAAGAAAACTCCAAGACACCAGATAGCAAACCCACATTTTTTTATTATGATCTTACAACTGCCTTTAGATTTAACATTTGCCTCAGAATAATCGAAATATAAATATTTCTCACAAAGTTGTTTATACAATTGTAGTGTGATATGGCGCAGACGATGATATCACACGGCGATATGTACAATATTGTATGATGCTATATTATCGCAAGGCCTTGAAATATCGCACGAACAATTATATAGAATATACTTAAACTTGAGCCGAGCCAATTTGAGGTCTAACAGCAGCTGCAGGGACAAAATCCTTTGTTTTTAATAATCCAAAAGGGCAGTCAATTACATGGCTAATGAGACTGACTGTGTCCTATTCAGTAACTTATGGCAAGTACATTACGCAAGTCTCAACAACGTGGCGGTGGCGGTTGCTGCTGTGGCTTAAAAGGGTATCAATCGCCCAACTATTTATATTTCGTCTCAGAAGTGGGTCCCAATTATGAGTGTGCCAAAGAACAATTGGACGATCTGGAGCGTTCGTCACAGCATCACATTAGTAACATGTGATGCAGAGACCATCTGATCAATCGCCTTCCTAATCCAAAAGTCCGTTAGCATGATGTAGGTAAAATTCATCCCACTTTGTCTTATCAGGACAACATGAGGCACGAGAGAGTCCAGTCCATCTTGGGTTCCCTACCTGTGACTTGTGCCCCGAAAAATCCCCATTAGAGGACAAGCAACAAGTTGGGTTGCATTGATTCAGTGAGGACAGCTATTGAACATAGGCTATCTGTATCAAGACTAAAGATTTATTTAGAAAACGTGATTACATAGTATGGGCTGTACAAGTCAATGCTTCAGTTCAAAGATGACTTTTAGCCTATTTCCGCGAAAAAGGTTGCAGTTTTATGCGGAAATATTTTTTCGCCATGTCAGCTTTTTGCTTCCTAGGTATGGAAATAGACTTCCTATGGGGGTATGAGAAGTTCATTTCTACGGAAAACGGACCCCCCCCCCCCCCCCCCCCCAATTTCCTCTCTCTCACCCTCACTCCACCCAGCCATCCTCTTTCTTCCTCTTCCCCCACCCCACACACGTACCCACTCACTCATCCAATAGTTTTCACTAAAGAAATTCATAGTTGCACCAAACAACATTAGCACTGATTCATCGATGAAAACTTTTTTGCACCAAACATAAAATTTGATTTCCGCGGAAAAACTTTTCCAAAGAATTTGAAACTCATGGATTTTGCTGATGTGGCAATTTTTAATTTCCACGGAAATTACATGTACACAAACGTGCCCACAGACAGTGGGGGGATCGACCCAAAGGTTTTGGGGCTTGTCCCAGGATTTCTCATGCTAGTTTTTGGATCAAACCCAAAAAATTTACATCAGTTTTGAAAGCGGAACTAGGTTTAAGGGCAGCAACTGCTCCCAAGTAGAGATGCAAATGGATATCCGATTCTTCAATTATCAATAAGGAGGTTTTGATCCGCAAAAAAACAAAATTGGAACCTGTTTTAGGTTTCGATTAAAAAAAAGGGGCCTGAATCTGGGTCTGGAACGCAATTTAGTTTTCGATTGATAACCGAGTCTGGGTGCACACAGGTTCCGACCTGGAACCCAGCATACAATTCTTTAATGTTCCAAACTTTAGCTTAAAATAAACTTTTGTTTGACATTTTTTTATGTTAATTCTGAAGTTAATAGACTTGATGAGTTGTTACAAGTTGAATGCTATCATTATTTAATGAAAAAAATAAAAAGAAGTCAAAACTAGTTTTGGTACTAGATTCTAGTCCTCTAGTAGGACCCGGTTCGAAAATCGGATCTAGACCCTCTCATCGAAACCGAGTCTGAAACCAACAACATAGGTTCCAGATTAGAATCAATTCCAGAATCAAAACCGTTATTTAGAAATGGGTCTAAATCCATATCCACTATGACACCGATACGAAACTGTCATGTTTGCAACCCTGCTCCCAAGATCATATATATAGGTCCGCCGTTAGTGGCAGGCATCTCCCATTCCAAATAGATCAATCCTCGGCCAACCTATTAATTAAGGACTTGTATTGCGTATGTAAATGTATAACCGGGGGGGTTTTCATAAAACTCCTTAATGAGCTTTTTTGCTGCTTCTGTTTTCTAGACAGTGGCCCCCTAAAGAAGAGTTCCTGAGTATATGCATAAGTATTCTATCAAGTGAAAAAAAAAAGCGAATACCCATATGTTGTTGCCTTGTTGGTATCATCTAAATTAGTGAATCTGTAATGAGCTTTTGGCACTAGTACATAGTCCTAAACCAATCAAATTGCATAAGCACACCATTACCAAACATGTATTATTTGATTAGGCCTATTAGGCTGGATTTGTTTAATGTATCATTTCCTGTGAGTAAAGAAAAAACTTAAAATTGCCTTGAGTTAAGATTGTTATCTTAACAATCTTTAATATTAATGGTTCTTACTAGGTGTTTGACAAACTCCAAGGGGTGGCTCGGTTGGTTTAGGATCACTATTTGTACCCGAAAATTATAGGTTCGAAACTGTTTTATCCGGCTTCTCTTCGGCCCAAAAGGTTAGGACCTTCCCGGGGAAAACAAAATGCTTTTGAGACCGAATGAAAGCATTGTTTAGAATATGACCAAATCACATTAGACTCGGGTTCCATTCAATTTTTTCGGAATTGCCAACAAAGGTAAGATAGTGATATGTTGGTCAAAGTCAAACTAATACACCATAGTGAAGCCATGCTAAAGACTTTTTGCTCGCTCCATAGACATTGACACACACGTGCGCACGAGCATGTATCAAATTCTCGGACTTCTTTATTTTATTTTTATTATTATTATTATTCTTTTTCTTCTTTATCACGATCATCATCATCATCATCATCATCTTCTTCTTTTGTTGTAAGCTTTTTTGTCCTTTCTGGTTTTTCTCACAAAAGTCATCTTTTCATCGAGGAAAAAAAAATGACCTACATATATGATTAAATTAGCGCACACGAAATTTTTCTTGATTTGATGTGGACATTCGCATCTTATGGTTAAAATAGGAAGAGGGCCCACCTCAAAGTCAGGGAGCCCCCCAAATACGGCCTATCATACATCCACTTGCAAAGGTCTCGTAGATGAAAATTCCCCATTGACACAAATTCTAATTTCAGTCAAACTAGGATGATGCTCATTGTTGATTTTTGTTTCAATAAGTTTGTATGATATACGGCTATAAAGTTTTGGTGACCTCATAGGTGTCAATTTGATCAAACTGATATTTTAATATAAAATTATTATATTTGTCGAATAGATCAAGGGATTAGGATCATCAAAATGACTTGAAGTTTGATATTTGGAAAGTCCCACGCAAATCTTTCAATCCTCCCTAGTCTCCTCATCTATACGGTCCTAGATGGAACAAGTAGTATCTACCTTGATCGGTACCTCACAAGGTAGATGCACGGGAGGAGCAAAGGCCTACATGCCAATGGGATTAGTGTAAAGGGGGATCCTATGTAGGGAGCCCTTGGATTGATCATTAGGTGGGCTCATGATCAACTGATTATTTGTATACATGAATCTAGATTCAATCCACACCTCGCTGCTGGGCCCACTTGGGGATGAGGCTAGGTCGGTTTGAAAGATCTCGATAGGCCCCTACCTCCCTACTAAATTTAGGGTTCAATAAATCATCCTAAGCCCTTGATCAACAGCCTCCAAGCTCAATGGCTTTATTATTTGAAAAAAAAAGGAGTCAATCGGCCTATCCACTCATATGGGTGCAAGCCCATGGGACTATTGTAATTCATGGGGTCCTATTCTCTTAAATTGATCATCAAGTGGGCCCATGATTAGATGCACACCTGATCATTTGTGTGTATCAATAATGCTCATGTATAACCCAAAGGAGTAGCTCAGTTAACCTAAGACAACGATTTGCACCCAAAGGTTGTAGGTTCGAAACTGCACTACCACACTGGGGCACAGGAAAATTTCACCCGGCTTTCTCTCTTGGGCTTGTAGGAATTATTGTGGCCCAAAGGGCTGGGACACCCAAAAAAAATATATATATTTATTTATATATATTTTTTCTTACCGTCTAACGATGCAAGCCACCTAATCGAGCCCATTTGAGATCCCACAAATCATGGAATGGGGGGAATTGGAAGATCCAAGAGGGGTCAATTTAAATATCAAATTTGATGTCAATCTAATACTTCAAGCCCATTCATCCATAGTAATATTTTACGGAAGACGCAACATAATTTTGTGGAGAGGTAACTATTTTAATTCCTTATGAAAGGTCTCTACCCTTTTCAAACTCACTATGGAGGACCCCAAACAACACAGACACAGACACGAATAGGCACTCTTCAGAGTTTCACACCTTTTGGAATTATATTTACAGTGATAGAATTTGATAAAAAAAAAAAAAAAGATATAGCTTAATAGGCCCTTGAGATTTAAGGCTCTTAAATTAAGGTTGGCATGATCCACTGGGTTGTTTTTTTTTTTTTTCCTCTTACATAACCTAATTCACAATGAGACTTTTCCATCACCCTAGTTTGCCATTATTGACAATTATTGACATTAGTGGCAGAGGCAGGACTTTCTTCCAAAAGGGACATGCGATGGCCGCTGATGACAAAGAGAAGAAAATCTGACAGTGGGCCTAAATTATATTGGAGCAAAATTTCTCATGGTCCACTAACGATTTCAAGGTCATCTACATAGTTGACAAAAGGGAAGGGAAGGGAAGGGAAAGCCAGAGAGAGAGAGAGAGAGTACAAAATCAAGTAAGAACAGCACCAAAATTTCAGGAGACCACTAAATGGGCCCACTCATGAAAAGTCTAAATCATTGAGAAAATAGACTCCTTGCGTAGTGTATAGTCCTCATCAAATTTCATTAAAAAAAAACTCACTGTGATTCTTAACTTTTAAAATACTCGAACAAGATATTATAAATAATTAATATTTTGTATAAAACATATCGAGTGTTGGACCTAAGTCATTTTAAAGTTAAAATTTTCATAGAATGGGGGTATTTTTTTTATGGGATTTTAATTTTTCTTAAGTGTAGAATGTTCTCATATTTTTTTCTCTTCTCTTGTTGGGACCGGTCGACTCAAGAGCATCGAGAAATTCTCATGACTGAAAACCCTATAGGGTAAGAATTCGGGGCTTATTTCTATTTTTCGTAGGTGGACCCCACTCATGACCCTTGCGAAATTCTGTCTAGACTCCACTAAAGTTGTTCCTATCATAAAACTGAGCATATGGATAACAAAGTTTATATAATTAATTCTATACAATATGCATTAATCATGTTAATAGTTATATGCTTGATTTTAATGTGGGACTAGCTTGTATTGGAGTAAGACTTGGAAAGGCCCATTGAGAGGATATTCATTAAGCACAATTCGATTTTTCCACTGAGTTTCCATCCGGAGGGGCTACACAGTGGAGTTCCTTTCTTTTGATTCGGTTTCATGAGAATGACAAATCGAGATAATTCAAGGAGAGAATTAAATCATAGATATGTTGAGCTCATTATATCTTTTAGAGATAAGAGCAGGGGCGGACCTACATGTCGGCCTAGTGGGCCCCCCCTTAAGTTTTCAAAATTTTATATTTTACCACTAAGTTTTTTTGTAATTTTTTGTTTTGACCCCAAAATTGTTAAAGTTTTCTTTTAATAATTTTTATTTGGCCGCTCCAGTTCCATTTTCTGGGTCCGCCCCTGGATGAGAGAGCGATTAAAATACCACTAATCTTTGAGAATTTGCACATCTCTTATGAATTAAAATAAGAAGAAAAAAAATGAGAAGGGGCAAAAGTAAAAACATATGTACACCCTATATTTTTATCCTCATATATATATATATATATTTTATTTTATCTTTTGCTAACGGCGGATTCCCAATCCTTTGAATTGGACTATTTCCTCCGAGCCCAAAGAGAAGCCGGATAAAACCCCTGTTGCCCTTAGGTGGTAGCGCAAGTGAGCTCAATCTTAGCAAAGGAAAAGAGGGCAGAGGGACACAAAAAGAGGTTGATACCTCTCACTAAAATCATATTCACATAAAGTTGGCCATTCAGTAGAATCAAGTGAGGTCAAACCATATATACACACTCATGTGATCGAGATTCACATTTTAAAGATCCAAAACCGAAAAGCTTGTGGGCCCCTC
The DNA here is from genome assembly GCA_038049695.1 of Cinnamomum chago. Taxonomy (NCBI): domain Eukaryota; kingdom Viridiplantae; phylum Streptophyta; class Magnoliopsida; order Laurales; family Lauraceae; genus Cinnamomum; species Cinnamomum chago. The sequence goes on from CP142462.1 coordinate 12,626,974, forward strand.
CCATTTCACCCATAAACTTTAGGCCTTCTACAAAGAAAGCAATATTATCTGTTGGATTAAGGAAGAAACATGATTAAAGTACAAACTAATACGTTTCATCAATAAAATTATTTTTCACTCTCAATGAATTTTAGAATATAGAGATCCGAACTATACTATGACTTTCACAGGTTTTCAATTCAATCGGAGTCACAATTACAATGGGATTAGACAACAAGCACAATTTACACATATTTCACTTGTTTTCAATCCAGCAATCAATTTTATACCAATTGGGTACTGATTCCACGAGGAAGAATGGAGCTGAAAGTTTGGATCATGATTTCTAAGTGGTTCTGTAGAAAAATTAATTTTATTTTGAAAACCTAATCAAATGTCTGATTTAACCAGTTTGTTGGAAAAGGTACAGACCAAATGGTTAGGGTTACAGTGAATTATTGACCTACATTAATAAGGGTGTTTACATCTTTTAGATGATCTTCGTAAAAGGACCTCGCATGTACAAATTTGATCGAGTCTTTACTTCACCACTAGATCAACCTTTTATAATCACTAACATATAAATAAGGGGATTTGACATATCAATCCCCCTTAAACCCTGCATCCCCAATTTCATGACTGAAAGTCTACTAATGTTATCAGAGTCGTTTGAGTCCCGTCGACAATTTTTTTTTTTAACATTTTTGCCCTATTTCCCATGATATCATGGAAGTTTAAAAACCTATGATATTATGGGATCCAAATGTTAAAAGTTGAAATAGAATTGGATCTCAATCGGACTTGATTCCCATGATATTATGGGTTCCCATGATATCATGCGATTTAGGGTCGAAAAGTAAAAATAAAAGAATTTGTGGAACAGAGTCAAACAACTCTCGTGACATTAATAGGTTTTTATTATTATTATTCTTCGTCCCGATCACCATCATCATCATCTTCTTTTGTTGTAAGCTTTTTGTCCTTTCTCATTTTTCTCACGAAAGTCATCTTTTCATCGTGGAAAAAAAAATGACATACATATATGATTGAATTAGTGCACACGAAATTTTTCTTGATTAGATGTGGACGTTCCCAACTTACGGTTAAAATAGGAAGAGGGCCCACCTCAAAGTCGGGAGCCCTCCAAATACAGGGCCTACCATACATCCACTTGCGAACATCCCGTAGGTGAAATTTCCGCATTGACACAAATTCTAATTTCAGTCAAACTAGGATGTTGCTCATTGTTGATTTTTGTCACAATAAGTTTGTATGATATAGAGCTATAAAGTTTTGGTGACCTCATAGGTGTCAATTTGATCAAACTGATATTTTAATATAAAATTGTTATATTTGTCGACTAGATCAAGGAGTTAAGATTATCAAAATGACTTGAAGTTTGATATTTGGGAAGTCCCGCACAAACCTTGCAATCCTCACTAGTCTCCTAATCTATAGGGTCCTACATGCCAATGGGATTAGTGTAAAGGGGGGTCTTATATAAGGAGCCCTTTGATTGATCATTAGGTGCGCTCATGATCAACTGATTATTTTTACACATAAATCTGGATTCAATCCACACCTCACTGCTGGGCCCACTTGGGGATGAGGCTAGGTCGGTTTGAAAGATCTCGATGGGCCCTACCTCCGTACTAAATTTAGGGCTCAATAAATCATCCTAAGCCCTTGATCAACAACCTCCAAGATCAATGGCTTTATTATTTAAAAAAAAAAAAAAAAAGAGTCAATCAACCTGTCCACTCAGATGGGTGACTCCTTGTGTAGTGTATAGTCATCATCAAATTTCATTCAAATAACTCACTGTGATTCTTAACTTTTAAAATACTCGAACAAGATATTATAAAAAATTAATATTTTGTATAAAACATATCGAGTGTTTGACCTATGTCATTTTAAAGTTAAAATTCTCATAGAAAATGATGGTATTTTTTATGGGATTTTAATTTTTCTTAAGTGTAGAATGTTCTTGTTTTTTTTTTCTCCTCTCTTAATGGGACCGGCTTACTCAAAAACATTGAGAAATTCTCATGACTGGAAACCCTACAAGATAAGAATTCTGGGCTTATTTCTATTTTTCGTAGGTTGACCCCAGTCATTACCCTTGCGAAATTCTGTCTGTACTCCACTAAAGTTGTTCCTATCATAAAACTGAGCATATGGTTAACATTGTTTAGATTATTAATTATATGCAATATGCATTACAAAGGCTTATCCAAGAGTGTTTGAATTTCGTCGGAGCTCGTTGTTCCCCCCCTTTTCGTCAACCCAACCTCCATCAGCTTCTCCGGCCACAGCTCCGGCAGATCCTAGCAGTGATGGGCAGATTCTTCCCTCTTGTCTCCAACCTCATCATTTCCCCCCTCTCTCTACTTCTTCATCCGTTTCGTCGTCAGTTCCCTCACTGGTCCCCCACATCCCCTTTTCCAGTCAACCCTCATTCTCCCAACCTGTTCCCCAACCCTCATTCCCCCAACCTATTCCCCTCCCTCATAACTTCCTCCTCCCCCCCCCCCCCCCCCCCCCCCCTTTCCCTGCCTACCGACCCACCTCCCTCATAACTTTTCCCCCTTGCACAGTCAACCCTTACTTCCTCAATCTGCTCCCCACGCTCTCAACCTTTCTCCAGCTTTCCCACCTATCCCCACGTTAGCTAGTTCCCCCTCCCAACTCAGGCCATCTTTTGCTAACCTGTTCGCCTCTAACCCTCCCCTGCAACCCCTTATCCCCTGTCTGCCTCCTGCTTCCTACCCTACTTCTTCATGGAAAAATGGTAAGCCGTCTCTTACTATCTCCCAATCCATGATTTCTTCTAGCAAAGAGTCCTTCACTAATGCTGTTATAGGTAGATTTGTAGGTAGACGCCCCTCTCTTGAATGGGTAGAAGAGAGAGCCAAGCGATGGCCTCTCTCTAGGCCCTGGATGGTTTCCCTTACCGACAAAGGCTACTTCCTCTTTCGTTTCAACTCACCTGAAGATAAAGCTTTCATCCTAGGTCTTTCCCCCCTTTCAATGGATAAGCTAAAAGTCTTCTTCCTGCCCTGGTCCCCAGGTCAAGAGGAATCACCTTGGCCTTCTATAGCTCCAGTCTGGATAAGATTTAAAGGGCTGCCCTACCATTGTTGGAGCCAAAACATCATCCTTTCTATAGCAAACACAATAGGTCAACCAATCAAGCTTGATAATGTCACGTCCCCCGAACCCGATTAGAGAATAAACCGAATCCGGGGAGTGAAATTTAGGGCTAATTAAAATTTTTGCCCTTTAGGCCCAAGGACCGTAAGTCCGCTGTGAGGATATAATATTTCAAGCCTCAAATATAATAAGAATATGCGGAACTCATACAATTCTAGGCATATTTGGATATCAACAATGAATAATGAATCTCAATATATATTAAAGTTGAACAAGGAATAAAAATAAAATTTAAACAATGAAGTTAATTTATTACAATGGCCTTCCCACTAATCAAGGCCATTTAAAATAAATAAGAAGTCAATGATATGAAAGTTTCAACGAGATATAAATAAAGAATAAAGAATCTTATGAAGTCCTCATGAATCTCTCCCATGCCAGGATCAATGACGCTACTCTACGTCATCGGCACGCCACTCCCGTTCCTCCTCAACCGGTTGGAGATCCTCTGGGATCTCCTCACCTGATTGCTCCTCGTAGTAGTACTCACCTGAGGAGTCTGCACACCAAAGAATAGGGTCAACGACATGTTGAGCAATAGATAAGCAATATATAAATAATCATGACATGCATCAAATATAAGAGTAATGACAGGCATAGTAATCAAGTGAATACAATGAATCGAATCTAGGCATAAAGCATGAGTAAATAACCATCAGGATCATAAATAGAAATCCTAGCAATACTAACAATCACCACTACCAATATAATGCAATGCACAAGAGGGAGACTCCGTGGATGTCCTAGCCACCTCACGGGGTACCAGTAACAATCTTATCCAGACTACTGATACCAAAGTCCGACTCCAGGGGGATCCCAGCTCCCGGTCCTGGGAATAGTAGCACGGTCCCAGCCCGCTCCCAACTATTCAACGCCATGGACGCCGTCCAAAGCCGACTGCCCACCCCGATGTCCGAGTAACCGGCCCATCAATAAACCCCAAACTGCTGCTGGCCATGATATACAAATAATAATAATAATAATGTGGTGTTGACACGAGAATAGACCAAGACAAGCAAGTCTGGCTAGCTCAATATACAAGACACGTTCATAGGGATTATCTCATTCAAGTCAATACAAGACAAATCCAATCCCATGATAATCCCTTCAGTCTAGCCAGTCATGTTCATCAATTACATAACACGGGGTCCTAAGGTACACTCTAAGTCAGGTCCAAATCCTAATTCTACAAGGGATTATGTTTCATAATTAGTTAGGTGTTTTATGCCAAGAGAGTGTACAAGGATACAAAATCAACGGATACGATTAACAAATCAAGGAGAGATTACAATCCAATCCTAGGTAAGTGTTGTCATCCATGTACCATACGTGGTGTAACGGAGTGCGTGGGGAATTCGAATCATCAATGCTTATAAAGAATTTCCTTGGTGTACAATCATGTTGAGCATTGATTGATTCAATTCCGTACGTATTCGGTTAAACCCTACACAATACACGAATACCTAGACAACCCATCGAAGCACACCAAGCCACGTGCTACGATTTCAAAACCCCATTAATGGTCACGTGAGAGTGGTTTCATGGTTTCCAATGTCTAAGGCCCAAACATAGGCTAACAATCTCGTTACTAACAAGAAAGTGGTCTAATAATTAATCTCCTAACTACTTCCCTACTTGATCCCCAATCATCACGAGACATGTATCATTGGATTCTACGCTCAAAGAGCTTTCCAACGGTATATGGCTCCCCAAAATTCCGACGTATGGTTCAGAAGTTATGGCCCATAGAAGTTTAACCCTTTATATATATATAAATATATCTAAATATATATATATATATAAATATAAAAAGCGCAACGCACCATCCATCGGTCCGATTCATCAGTTGGGACAATCCAACAATACCCATATGCATGTCAGTCACCAGCCCATTCAACGTTTCTGAGTTTACTTTCTTTTTTTTATATATATATATTATTCCCATGCACTTATGCCATGGCCAAACGTCCATCAGTCAACATCTTAAGTTCCCTTTTCAAAGTTGTCAGAATTCATGCCCTCCGATCGATCGGATAATAGGTCTGACCGATCGGTCTGAGATTTGTCTCAGTTAACTGAGAGCAATTTCAGTCCGATCGATCGGTCTGAAGGCCCGATCGATCGGCATTGTAGCTGAGCCCGAAAATGGGTTTTTCTTCTTCCTTTTTCCTGCATAAAACGAGCCTCCATGCTCCCCAATCATTTCAATCATTCTTTCCATCCATTCTATTAAATTAAAAACTTCCAAAGCTACCATTATAATATTAATCCAATCCAAACCACAAATTAACCTAACATGTCAATCCCAATGAAATACCCACAATAAGCTTGGAATTTGGGTAATCTAACAATAGTATCATTGCAATCAAAAGAAGACAATACAGACATGATTAAAGATAATTGCATATCTACTTGCCTCAACCAAGAAGATTAGAAATTCGAAAAGCTTGAGGAGAAGCTTTCTACCACAAAGATCACAATCTACCCCGCTCAAAAGTAATCTAGAACACCGAGAAGAAGAAAGAAATGAAAAAGATCATGATCCAACCTATTCTAAACAAAAGAGAAATGAATGGAAAAGTTGATGATGGGAAAATGCTTACCAACTAGTATCAATGGAGAGAGGAGATCGAAAGGAAGAAGATGTGCGGTCCGGATCGCGGAGATGGTCTCTTCCGGAGGGAGATCTGGGTTTGAGAAGATGAAGAGGGAGAATGAGGGCTGCTGTAACTCTCATTGCAGAAGTGATAATGATATTAGGGTTAATCCCTGTTTAAGAAGAAGAGAGGGAGGAAAAGACCGAATTGCCCTTTAAGTGGGTCCAGTGAAAGAATGGACTATTTGAAGGGTTTCTGATCGTCGGATCGCGACGAGCCAAAAGACAAAAATGATCAGTGCGACGAGACCTTTCCAACAAACCCAAAATCACGGTGATAGGAATTTTCTGGAAAAACATTCAATTTTCCCCTAATTTGCAAACTACCCCCCTGCTAGGATCAAACGAACTCGGAATCGAACGAAACTTCGCAGACACTACCCTAACACTAAAAGAAACTCACTCAAAGCCTAAACCCACTTAAATATCTAAAATACAAATAATAATAATAATAATAATAAAAATAAATGGGTCAACGGGCCTGCTATTGGGCCCAATTGACCCAGTAAGGTCGCGGACCTTACAGATAACATCACTCTGGGCCAGAAAATTCTATCTTTTGCTAGAGTCTTGGTTAACATTGATCTCTCAAAACCTAAGCCAAATTCTATTTTGGTGGAGCTTCAAGGAGAAAAAGAACTGGAGATAGACATCGAATATGAAAATCATCCTTGTCCTTATTGTCTTTCAGCTGGTCACAAGCACTCTTCATGCCCTTTCTCTCAATTAGGCAAAACCAGTACAGCTTCAAACTCTCCAGCAACAGTTTCCTCTACTACCATACCTTCTACCATCAAGCCCTCTGGCCAAGTCCTTCCAGGTCTTTTAATCAACTCCTCTTCTTCCAGCCTTGCTAACTCAAATCAGCTCACCATTCCTATCTTTTCCTCCCCTGCCCCTTCTCCATAAGCTCTGCACCCTATCCCTCTCTCTTCTTTCCCTGCTTTACTCCAAACTCTCTCAGGACCTCAGACAAGGCCATCCCCATCCTCCCAACTTGTCGCACATAACCACCATCCATCTAGCAGCAAGCAGACTCTAAAACCTTCTTCCTTCAAATCTGCAGCAAATAGTCTCCAATTTCTCCCTCCTAAGCCTTCTTCTAAAAAGACCACCTCCTCCAACCCAACCTCCTCTAACCCAAAAGCTTCTTCCCTATCCTTCATAGACCTGCCTTATGATGCAATCACTGAGATCCTCCAAAGAATTCCCATTGAACCTATAGACACTTCCAACCCCTTCGACATCCTTGATAAATGCTCCTTAATAGATCCAGTTCTCAATCCTTCTACATTTGGCTGCAACCTTCAGGCTCTATCAGAAGATAACTCCTCCTCCTCCTCAGATCCTCCTCCAGGTTTTGAGCCTTCAATTCCACCTCCTGAACTCCAGTCACTTGACCAACACTCACCTTCTGAAGTAGTTCATCCCCCAGCAAAGCATATTGGCCAATCTCCCCCTCCTGCTCCTTCAGCTCTGGGAAATAAGTCCCCCTCAGAGACCACCAGTTCCCCCTCAGAAGCTGCTGACACCAATCCTAGAAACCGAAAAACAAGCAAAGATTTAGGGAGATCCAAATTCTCTAAAGATTCTTCCACTGGTCCAATCACTAGGAGAACTAGAGGCAGAGTCTCCTGCCCAAACCTTTCACCATGTTAAAAGTCCTCTACTGGAATTGTAGGGGCATTGCCAATAACCCTACCAAAAGATCTTTGGAAACCTGGTCCAAAAGCATTCTCCTGATCTCATCTTCATCTCAGAACCTATGACTCTTTTCTCTTCGGTTGAGTAGCTTTGGTTTTGATACCTTCCATTCCAATGCCTCCCAAGATACTGTCACCAATCTTTGGTGTATCTCCAAGTCTTCCCACCACCTCTCCATCTCCATTTTAGACTTCTCTACCCAACACCTTTCAATGCTCCTTCAAAATCCCATTTCTGGCCTTTCTAGCCTCATTATAGGTGTCTATGGCTCCAACAACCCCACCTAAAGAAAGGAGCTCTGGAAAGTGCTCATTGACTCCACCTCTACAACCTTCCCCTGGTGCGTCCTAGGGGACTTCAATGTAACTCTCTCCCATACAGATAAACTTAGTCTTCGTCAATCTAACCCTTCTAATCTCAGAGACTTCCAAGATACAATTCTTCAAGCTGGTCTGATTGAAGTTCTTTTCTCAGGTAACAAATTCACTTGGTCCAATAATAGACAAGGCCTCTCCTATGTTGCAGCTAGACTTGACAGAGCCTTAGTTAACCCCCAATGGCTGGATCACTTTCTAGACCCTACTCTTCTTCATCTCCCTAGGATTTCCTCTGACCATAGTCCAATCCTCCTAGACTACCAAAACCAAACCTCATCATCCAATGCTCCTTTTAGATTTGAAAATAAATGGCTGTTACACTCTTCTTTCCTTGAGGTAGTCAAAACTAGTTGGGAAACTCCTATCCTTGGTAACCCTCAGTTTATTCTTGCTCAAAAACTTAAGGCCCTGAAGATCTCTCTCAAGCAATGGAGTAAGGTAACATTTGGCAACATCCATCAGAAAATCCTTACAGCTGAAGCGCGAGTGCTTCGTTGTCAACATCAGTTAGATTCTTCTCCTTCGGAGACTTCCTGTGAAGAGCTCCTCTCAGCCAGATCAGAGCTTCATGATGCTTTCAAAGCTCAAGAGATACATTGGCTTCAGAGATCCATAATTGCTTGGCTGAAAGATGGTGATCAAAACACTAAATTATTTCACCATTCAGCTAGAGCTAGGAGTTCTGTCAACAAAATCAATCACATCTCAGTTAATGGTAGGACCTTTGAAGATCTAGCTACTATTCAAGCTCTGGCAGTTGAACATTTCTCAAACCTCTTCCAACCTCAGGATTGCCATCCCAGTCCCTCCTTGTTCCAGGTTGATAGTCACAAAGTCTCAGACAATGAGAATTCGATCTTAATTTCTATCCCCTCTGCAAAAGAAATCAAAGATGTGGTTTTTGGTCTCAAGCAGCATAGTAGCCCAGGCCCGGATGGTTTCAATGGAGTTTTCTTCACTTCAGCTTGGAGCATTATTGGTCATTCAGTTACTAAGGCGGTGCAACACTTTCTTCTTGGCCCTCATTCCTAAAATAAAATCTCCTACTAATTTTGCTGAATTCAGACCCATCAGCCTGCTGAATTTCTCTTACAAAATTATTTCTAAAATCCTAGCCTGCAGACTTACCAAAATTCTTCCTAATTTGATATCCCATCATCAAGCTGCCTTTATCAAAGGTAGGAGCATTCAACACCATTCAGGCTTGGCTTTTGAGTTATTCCAGAAGCTGAACTTCCAGCAATCTAAAGGTAGTTTTTGCCTTAAGCTAGACATTACCAAAGCATTTGACAAACTAAACTGGTCCTTTGTTTTCTCTGCCCTCCAATTTTTCAACTTCTATGACACTTGGATCAACCTTATCAAAGAATGTGTTTGTACTTCTAAATGCTCAGTGCTTGTTAACCGGACTCCTCATGGTTTCTTCAGCTCTTCCTGTGGGTTAAGACAAGGAGATCCTCTGTCTCCTTACCTTTTCATATTAGCAGAGGAAATCTTGAGCCTTCATTTGCAAAGTCTTTTAAACCAAGGTATTTTTCACCAGATCTCAATTGTTCCCTCCACCCCTTGTCACTTGTTATATGCAGATGATATTCTCATCTTCATGAAAGGGGCAACTTCCAGCATCCTAGTTCTGCAAGACTTGCTGGAGACTTACCAGGCAGCAACAGGTCATTTCTTCAATCTCCAAAAGAGCCAACTTCACATAAAAAAATGTGGCATTAGAAGGAAAAATAGAATTAGCTCCATTATTGGTATCAAAGAGTCTTTGACCCAGCTCAGATTCTTAGGTATTCCAATATGCTTTAGAACCCCTAAAAGGCACAACTTCTTCACTCTTCTGGATACTGTCAATGCTAAGCTCAGTGTATGGAAAGCAAAATCTCTTTCTTTTGCAGGTCGTCTTGTTCTGATTAAGCACATTGTTACTATTTTTATTGGCTAATTCATGGGTTGGACAAAACTCTGGGTCCATTGAGTTGTATTTTCTAATTTATTTTAGAATGGACTGTGGTTGTGTCGCCGGAAGAGTTGAAGTGAAGAATAGAAGAAAAGAGCAGACCGGGAAAAATTCCCAAAGCGATCGGATGCACAGTCCAATCGATCGGACAGTGTGCGCAGATTTGGGAAAGTCTCCAGTTTCTATACGAATTTGTTTCCTTTTGAGATACTGTTTCCCAGTTTGAGTCCTACTTGTGCACTAAGTCTAAGGCACGAATTTGGGGCTATTTATAGGGTGTTTCTCTCAACCCTAGTAGGTATCACCACCATCACAACTCTCATTGATCTGAGTCAGAGATATCTTAAAAAGAGTTATTCTCTAGAGTCATTGAGAGACTATTCTGAAGGGCTGCTCTAGAAGGTTGTTGCTGCTTCTACTTTTCTTGTAGAAGATTGATCATCTTGGTTGACAAGGTGCAAAGAGATCAAGTAAGGAGAACGGAACACGGTGGATGTCGTGTCAGTGGATTCTTTGAAAGAATAACTACAGTCCTTAGGTCGAGGTACAGACTGAGGTAAAGGAGCTTGTGAGTATATCTTGTAACTGTTCATGAACTCTTGATTTCTGGTTCGTGGTTTTTCTCCCTAGATAGGGTTTCCACGTTAAATATTGTGTCTGCCTTCTTGTGGTGTGTGATTGGTAGATAGCTAGTTCTATATTGTCTGATTTATTTATTTCCGCTGCATTGATTGGTTAAATAGAACTAGTAATCCATTCTGGTAGCACCCCATAGAAATTTTCACACGTGATTTCCAGCATGCCAATTCACATAGCAGCCACTTTACCTCTTCCTGCTTCTATCTGTAAAGAGATTGAGAGACTGATGACACAATTCCTGTGGTCAGGTAATGCTTCACACGCCAAGCCCAACTATGTTAATTGGGCTACTGTTACTCTTCCAAAGGATGAAGGAGGTCTTGGCATTAGGAAAATAGCTGAAGTTAATACTGCCTCTTTTCTCAAGCTTGGTTGGCATGCGTCTACTGCTTCTTCTCTTTGGTCTACCTGGTTCAAGGATAGATACTTCAAATACAAGCCAATCTAGCACCATCTGAACTCGATCTATGGTTCATGTATATGGGAAAAAATTAGACGTCTAGCACCTCTTCTTCACAGTGGTACAACTTGGGACTTTGGCAATGGTCAAGACATAAACCTTTGGTCGGATTCTTGGAATGGTGGAGTACCTCTCTCTGAAAAATTTCCTCTAATGCAATTTCCCCAGGATCAATCTCTTTCTTCTCTTTTCCATTTGGGTTCCTGGTCTATCCCAGATGGAATCCTGCCTGCTGTCCACTTCCAGCTCTCTAGTCAGCTCTCAGATCTCTCTCCTAGGCAGGATGTTAGAGATTGTCTCAGATGGAGAGACTCTCCAGACGGCCAGCTTTCCATGCAATCAGCTTGGAATTCAGTCAAACATAGAGCTAATTCTCTCCCTTGGCCGAAGTACATCTGGAATAACATCTCCCTTCCCAAAATGAAGTGCTTTGGTTAGCGCCTGTTGCATAACAAAACTCCAACAGATTCTCTCTTGAAGCGCTTGGGTTTTTCTCTTGCTTCTAGATGCAGTGGCTGCCACCAAGAAGAAGAATCAGTTCCTCACCTCTTCTTCTCCTGTGCTCAAGCTAGATCGATCTGGCGTTGGCTTTTTAGAGCTACTGATTTGAGGCCTCCCAGGATCTTCTCTGCTGCAGATATTTGGCTATCTCTCTCACAAGGAAATGACTTACTAGGAAGGAAGTTCATGGCTGCTGTTTTTATTGAAGTAATTTATACTCTCTGGAAGGTTAGAAACAAGTCAATTTTTGAAGATCACAATCTCCCACTCAATCTCATTATTTTGCAGCTGCAAGAAGATATCACCCTTTCTCTGAAGAACATTAGTAAGTCCTTTTGTAGTTCCCAGCTAAAGTCTATTTGCCTTTATTTGAAAGTGTAAGTTGCTAGCTTGTCTTCTTTCTGTTCTGGCTCCTCTTCTTTGAGCTTTCTCTTCCTTTTGGGGGTCCTATTTGACCTTTGTATATTCCTTCCCCTGTTTCATTCTTCTTCTTTTTAATACAATTACCCTTAAAGCAAAAAAAAAAAATGCAATATGCATTAATCATGTTAATAGTTATATGCTTGACCTTAATGTGGGACTAGCTTGCATTGGAGTAAGACTTGGAAAGGCCCACTTATAGGATGTTCATTAAAGCAAAATTCAGTTTTTCAACTAAGTTTCCAACCGGAGGGGCTTCACAGTGGAGTTCCTTTCTTTCGATTCGGTTTCATGAGAATGACAAATCGAGATAATTCAAGGAGAGAATTGAATGATAGATATGTTGAGCTCATTATTTTTTTTAGAGATAAGAGAGAGATGAAAATACTACTAATCTTTGAGAATTTGCACATCTCTTATGAATAAAAATAAGAAGAGAAAAAATGAGAAGGGGCAAACGTAAAAATATATGTACACCCTATATTTTTTTTCCTCTTGTATGAAAGGAAAGGAGAGGGTCACAAAAAGAGGTTGATACCTCTCACTAAAATCATATTCACATAAAATTGGCCATTCGGTAAAGTCAAGTGAGGTCAAACCATATATACACACTCATGTATAAGGACCTCGCATGTACCAATTTGATTGAGTCTTCGCTTCACCACAAGATCAACCTTTTATAATCATTCCCATATAAATAGGGGGATTTGACATATCAATCCCCCTTAAATCCTACATCCCCAATTTCATGACCGAAAATCTAATAATGTTACTAGAGTCGTTTGACTCCGGTACACTTTTTTTTTTTACTTTTCTGCCCTGGATCCCATGATATCATGGGAGTTTAAAAACCCATGATATCATGGGATCCAAATGTTAAAAGTTGAAATGAGCGATTCAAGGCAAAAAAGTTATAAAAAAAAATAAAAATTGTAGACCAGAGTCAAATGACTCTGGTGACATTAATAGGTTTTTAGTCATGAAATTGGGGGAATAGAGTTTAAGGGGAACTAAATAATAGAGTTGGTGTGAGCCAAATGTCACAGTATACCACAGTAGTTATAGGACATTAAACTCTCTTTTTTTCGCCTTAATTTAAACTCTTAATTTTAGCCCATCAAATTATATATATTAAAGCAAAGGGGGGAGGTGAGCTGTGAGGGGTACCATCTCAACACCCATTATTTCTCCTTTCAAATAAATATGGAGAAAAAACATAGAGTGCTTTAAGGTGTCATGTCATCACATGCCACAATTTTTTCTCCAAACAAATCTCTTTATCCAAATCATCTATCTCATAAAGTCTCTCAATCAATATCCCATAAAATCTCTCTATTTTGCTACATTTATTCCCTCTCTCAACACCATCTATTTTCCATCATCTCAAGATTGTCATCTTCTTATTTTAATATTTGGAGCCCACCTTTTTGTAATTCATACTGATAAATTTTTCATTAAAAATACCATTTTCTTTTAGTTTCCAAATACAGCTCTACTCTATTTAGAGATTGTTATATGTGAATGAAAATCAGACCCGATCTTTTGATAGATTACCTCTTGGATGGGCTTGTGATAAAAATGTTTTGAGATTAGAGTTTTTTTGTTGAATCTTATAGGCATCATTTTTTTGATCTGATTATATAGACATATGACCCTAAGTTTGCCTCACCATAAATTACACTTTCGTGGACCCACATGGACTCATAATTAAGAGATATATACATTGACTCATAAATTGCACTTTCATGGGCCTACATGGACTAACCCTAGAATTCTCTTGTTGCACAAACAAATCCAAATGGAGTGGCTATGTTTTATTTGGCTTTGAAATTATCATTGGATAACAAAAACTTGAATGCATTTCTTATTACTAATATTATTTTCTATATCTTCTTTAGTAATTATTGCTGTTATTATTATTTTTATGTTGTTGTTGAATGGATTTTTTTTAGCTTTATCTTTGTATTAGTTTATTGTTGATGTTGATCACTTGTATTTATGATTGAAGATGTGTTGACTATTTTTATATAAATATGCATGAATATATGCTTATATTTTATAATTAATTTTAATATCTCATAAATTCAAAATGTAATATCTTACTTTTTGCCATGCGCTAAGCACGAGGCGTTGTTGCTAGTCTCAATTATAATATATGAAAGCAGTTGTCTTTATAATTCAATCTAATTGTTAATAGTAATATCAATGTCAATAGGGTCAAGTGCCAGCCCAATGGAGAGAGACGGCAGAACTTATCATATAGTGAATTTGAGGAAGATGAACATAAAATAAATATTAACCCCAGTTGACATAAATTCAAACACCCTTAATTTATTCTTTATAATGGGGACCATTGGTGACCCATCCATGCCTTCAAATCACACCTACTACCTTTGACAAGCATTCAAAATTAACAGCCATGCATTTCCACTACTATTGTTTACAGCAAGCATGCATAAGCACAAAAGCAGACAATACTCAAGTGCTACTACATTATCATTTGAACTGGATTCTGTTGTCATTTAGATATATAAGACAAAACAAATGGTAATAATACATTTCTAGTAAACCCAGTTCATATCTATGCATATGCTCTGAGATATTTCAGAAAACCATAAACAATAAATGGGACTAGGATTAAGATAATTCCAAATACAATCATGTCATTAGCATATCCTTTTCAGCACTGGTGGGACCAGAGGGGGTCTAGGGATGGCCCTGGCCCCCAAAAATTGTATAAAATCCCTCCAAGGAAATTCTGTGCAGATATTACATGTGCACGTAACCGCCCCTTCAAGGAAAATTTCCTGGGTCTGCCCTTACTTCTCATAATCGCATTCTTACGAGTCAAAGATTACTTCATTAAACCATATACTTAATTTGTTGTCTTGTTAGAAGAAAAAAATTGTTATCTTGAATAGTAGAAAGGTCGGCAACTGAGAGGATGACAGGCAAACACAACTTTTGTTTTTCATCTACAATCTCTGAGACCATCTGTCCAACATTTCTTTATCCCCCACCCCTGTTTACAGTTTTGCATTTGTTTATTTAACTAAACAAATGCAAATTGCAGTTTAAGCACATATTCAAATTTCTCATCATGTTGTAATCTTATCATCACTAGCAAATCCAAACCCGTCAGTTGATCCTCTCAAGCACATTTAAAAATAGCACAAGTCAAAGGCAAATGGATCGTCAGATGCTGACTATATGAAAAGCAGTTCATGTTTGTTAGGTTGCTAGAAATAATGGGATTATAGATATATATATAAGGATTACTTATCCTTACAGAGAAGGCTTTATCTGTATTCGATTAGAAATTCTATATTGTATCAGAGCCATCATCTAGTGGTGATCTTGGGATATTCAAGCCGGCCATGGTCTAGTTTCTTATATTTCCACGCAGTGGCGGACCCAGAATTTTTACTTAGGTGGGGCTAAACTTTTACTTGACTTTGCTAAATTTTTTTCACATTAACAATACGAAAAATGTATTGCATTTAAATAGACACAAAACTTTTTCCATGCTTAGATCTCCTGTCCTATTGAAGTGCCTTCTAACTCCCTCTTCCATGCTTAGATATCCTACCCAATTGAAATTAGGATTTGAAAATTAAGGGTTCAAATTTAGGTATAGAGTAATTAGGATTATACTACATTTGAAGAGAGAGGAAGATTGCTTTATTTAGGGTTATTTGGTGAGAGAGAGACTAACTATGAGAGAACCGACAATGAGAACTCGATCGATGTGAGGATCTTAGACTCTTCGTAGAAAGAGATCCATGCAAAGAGGATATGATGCTCTCGGTTGGAAGAAGATGTCCGAAGAGAAGATGAGTGTTTTCACCAAGATTTTGTGACGTGGGGCGATCACAATATTTAGACGTGGGGCAACTATTTACTAAACATATATGGGAGAGGTTCAGACCCAACCAAATATCATTTGATTTCAAATTTGACCTAGGGCCGCCGCCCCAGGTCATAAAAGGGTAGGTCCGCCCCTGTTTCCACTCTCCTTACAATCTTGCATGCATGCGGAAGCACTAAACCTGCGATGGAAGAACCAAGCTATAGATTCAATCTATGATTACCAGCATTTGTTATTATAGGAGGATTAAAGATGACTGAAGTAGTTGGATGTCTAACCAAAAGGCCATTAAACGGCTTCTCATTCATCCTATGACCTTAGATGATCTAGATTTAGATACTTGCACATACCCCCATTTGTTTTAATTTTTAAATCTACTGAAGGGAACCAGATATCACAACAATCACCTTTTTGTGCTATCTCATTTTAGGCTGCGTACTTGTGCATGAGGTTTGTCTGAAGTTTGCTTTGGCTTTTATATATTCAACCACCCACAATCCCACATGCATTCACGCTGTAACTATCAAAGAACTAAAGGAAGAAAGCACTTTTAATCTGAATGAATAACTAAAATGCTTTTGGAAATCGCCTTCCCAGACAAAGTTCTGCCATATCAAGCAAAGAAGATCTACATTTATTAACATATATATGTGAGGAACCCAAACTTTCAAATGTGACACAAAGAACCCAAAATTAATAATAGGCTGGAACAGGAAAAAAAACCTCTAAGTACATATAAGGAAACAACACTGTATAAGTGGAATATTGTTTAATGAAAGAAGAAAGTGTAATAAACCATATACCAACCCAAAAGCTTAAGCTGATAGGTGGAAGGCCCATACAGGTATATTAAAACATGACAAGCATATTACTTAAGTGATGTAGGATGTGGGACTTTCCAACAGAAAGAGGATGATGTGCAGCTAAGACTGAAGCGCATTTGCAATTGGATATAATTTACCCCAACAAATTGCAGTGTGACATAGTTTTACTATAGGCAACATTCCTGTTCAGCTTTGTGAAGTTAGAAATGCACTCATTGAAGTCAAAAAAGAACAAAATAAAAGGGGTATTTGTATTGCTTAGACCAGGTTCTTCTTTGAGGAGAGTCTCTCTTTGGAGTCTAGATTAGAAAATCTAAGGGTGTTTATGGCCGGGTCGGGCAGGGTTAAGGCATATACAGGCGAGGCGTGACCCTATTTTAGAAACAAAGGCCAGTATCCAGCCGACATTAGACAAAACTTTCGGGCCCGGCCTACCCATTTAGTTAATCAAAGCGGGCAAGGTCGAATCGGGCTTTTCATTAGTTGTTTGCACTTTCTAGCTAAATTACAAGCAATTCTTACTAGGGCCGGGCTTTGGGCTTTTATAACTGTATTCAAGCCTGGCTCGTATATTACACTATCCCAGATTATATATCCAGGCCCAGCGCAAAGCGGGCTGGCTGGCTCCATCACTCTTCCACAATGCTTGTGATAGTTGTAGAAGCCAAATATGTTCGGAGTAAGATTTGTTCGAAAAAAGCTTGCAAAGTGGTTTGTAGTGAGGGAATGAGTTGGTGAAGGGTTGTTGTGTACTAGCTAGAGTGTTGGATTTAACTCTCTCTTCTTAATAGATCTTTTCAGGATTTATTTTTGTGATTTCCCCTTCTCATTGCAGGACTTTTCACATATCATGTGTTATGGTTTCATATTTTGGTTTGTGGCCTTGATTTTTCTTGGTTTGTATGGAAAACAGCCTCTGGGTTTTTTTTATTTATTTATTCTCCATAGACAGACGTTTTGACTTCTCAATAGTGGTGCAGATAGATGGAGAGATAATCCACTAGGCAGACAATGAATGTATAACAATGAAGGAGACATTATACTCTGGGCATATACAAGGAAAAGATGCAAATGAGATCACATGACTGCTTTCTATGAAGCACAGACCACGAAAGAAAAGTTGCTAGAAAGGATCTTGCAAATTTCAATGCAAAAATTAAGAAGTCGAGCTCCATACAACCAGCAAAGAATGATGCTGACACAGAACTAGGCAGGCCGAAATCTGTGCCCATTCAATATGAGCCCCAGTTTAGGATCTGTCCCAAGCCCAGATTTGAATCCAGGGTCAACTAGACCAAGCCCAGATCCAGATCCAAGTTAAGCCTCGACGAGGCCTAGTCTCGGCTTAATAAAGAGCCCACAAGTCTGGTATAGATCCAAAGAGAGACTCATTGTGCAAATGGCATCAAAATAGTCTCTTTGGAAGATTTACAATTTGCTACAAGAGGGCATGTTAGTACTGCTTTTATCATCTAATTCACTTATTTACTTAAAACACATTTAGAGGTATTGTTTTTAGTAGGACTTGGGTAGTTATCTTTAATAAAAGGTTTCTAGTAACTAGATTGTCTTACTCTTTTTTTCTTTTCAATCTTAATATACAGATTTAGGGTTATCACTTGTTCTGCCTTTATAATTGGTTGCAATGGTAATTTGTAATAAGCAAGAGAGCATGATATCAAAGTCCATACATCAGTTTGAGTTGAGAATTAAACCATTTGAAATTATTCTATCTTGTAACCATTGAGTAGCCATGAACTTTGATAAATTACAGGCCTGTGGATCCTTTCTACCCAAAGTCATTAATCCTCTTCATGTTTGTGTTGTGTTGTGTGTGTGGTTGAAGCACTGGTCCCAGTTGTTGAATTTAATTTTTCACCATAAATTTAGTATTGTAATCAATGGGTTCAATCGGATTTAAGTCAGGTTGGAACTGGGACTGACCGGACTTTAGCAGGATGTCAATCTGATTTACATCATTCTCAATCAAGCCCATTTTCTGTTAGATTATATATTGAAGTAAAGTACCACTCAGCTCCAGTTAGGTTGCTGGAATCCTTTGTGAACAATCTGAAGCTATGATTGTGTGACATTAAAGCCTTGAATTCCTAGGTATTCTAAGACTATTTCTAGAAGTGTTTGAAAAGGAAGAAACAAATGTAATATCCAAAAATTACAATCAAATAATCTCTCTTCAATCTAAAATGAATCAAGAGGAGATTGAAAATGAATACCCAACCATCACTCCAGTAATTTAAGTCCTAGGAAAGTCAAGGTCTCATCTTCATCTCTACCTCGCATCCTTCATCCCTCACCTTAATCCTTTTGTTGGAGACTTGGAGCCCATTAGACAATGAATTCCAATGTGTTCAATTACCATGCAAACAAACGGGCCCTAAGGTCCAAGTGATGCCACAGGTGGCATTCTCGATATTTTTCGTACACACAAATCTTTCATGGTCTAGTGAGGCGCTTTTATGCACGTTAGAGATTTTTTTTAACTAATTTCTTTTAATTCTGTAGAAGAATAACTGTAGTACCCTGCAATGGTTAACAACTTACGGATGCTAATTGAAAAGCAGTGATCTAATAGCAGCAAAAATCTTAGGAATAAAACAGCCCACATTGCTGTTGTCCCTTCAAACACATGCTGCAATATAACTAGCAAAGATCAACTTACAACTAAGTAAATATTTCACTCACTTGTTTAAAATCAATGCAGATTCTTTAAGGTCTGAATAGTTGACAACTCTAGAAGCTACCACAGCAACTATACACTTTTAATTGTAACTTCAATAAGTACCTTTTGAATCCAAAACCAAAGAAGCACAGCTACAAACAAAAGAAGCCAATCCTCTCACCAAAGAATCCCCTACAAACGTCACAGGCATTATCTTGTGTCCCAATCAGAACATTGAAAGTTGGAACTGTTAGAAATCATCTTGTTTCTCAAATATACTAACAGAAACAACTCTATCCAGTATATAAATCATTACTACATAGGATTGAGCAAGCCCAGCATTGATAAAAGCACTTGCTGTTTGTTAAACCAATTGAATCCTTTGAGACCAGAAGCAGGTGAACTCTTTTTCTTTTCTTTTTTTCGAATCACGTGACATTGGTAGGCATCAAAAACTAATTTTCATATATAGACATGCACATACAAATGAAAACATATGTTTTTTATTTTAGAAATCATCTTTATACATTTTACTTAACCATTGTATCTTGAACAAACTGAACAACTAAGCTGGAGTGAGTTTACAAACATCGTTTGTTTAGGGCCTGTTCATTTGCCTTGGAATTCATGGTCAAATGGGATCCAAAAAGGATTATGAATGGGTTGAGAAGTGAAGGAGATAAGGTGGAATGTAGATCCAACCGTCACTTTCCTATGATTTAAATTACTTGGGTATTCATTACACATCTCCACTAGATTCATTTTCGATTAAAGGGGAGAGAATTTGACTTTGTTTTTTGGAAATTTACTTTTGTTTCTTCAATTTTAACCACTTCTAGAAATACAAAATCTTACAATCCTATGTTTTCAATAACATGGAAGAAACAGGTTCACGAACAAACCATGTGAGTGTTGTCCAAAATTTCACATTGAAAAAATAGTCAATCGAACCATGGCAAGCATGTGACTGAGTCTACAGAAAGGCTATGCTTGGATGATGGGTCTGTCCTTATTCAGGTTTCCACATTGAATTCTCTGCAAAGACTCCATGTCATTTCCAAAAAAAAAGTGGTTCCCAAAAACTCTGGATTTATGGACTCATACAAATATAATTGGCAGGCCCAGCATCAGTTGTTTTGTCTATCTCCCCTTTCCCCTGCAACTCCTCTTGAACCACATGTGTATGAAATCAGTTAGGTGGTGCATTGGTCTTCAATTAGTCACTGGCTTACGAAAATAGGAGGGAACCCTTCCATCATGTTGCTTTTCACCCCCTCAATTCATTGTACTGCTCCGATCCAGGAAGATCGACAGAGTCACTCTGTATTCAATCCTTTCTAGAATAGCAGCTAAGATTGTTAAAATGTTGCATCCAAATGGTTAAGAAGAAAGGCTTTTGCATTAATGATGTTTATACAGTAATGAAATAACTCACTGGGTTACACTGTCTCAAAAATAATAAGAAGAAGAAGAAATAACATCAACAACGATCACACTGAATTGATATTATTGGTGACATGATTCGAACTCACAACTTCAAAGTTGCAATGGTGAGCATCTCCTACTATGCCATGTGTTTTCCCACAAATCATCATTCAAATTCAAGAATCTTAAATACAAAGAACTCACGCGGAAGAACAAACCTTAATATTCAGAGAATGATTCTGTCTCAAACCATCAAATAAAACAAGGGTCTGTTTTGATAAGGAGAAAAGGTGGAGGAAATGAACTTACTTACGTCAAACAGTTTAGTCCACATCAAAACAGGCCTGCCTAATGGTAACTGGACAAGCATAGATTGCAATTTCATTACATTAATTAGCACAACCTTTTAGTACTGTTCTCCTGTGACTGTTCCTAAGCGAAGGAAAATTACATTTTGCACGACTGAAAATATCCAAATCATCAACAAAATGTTTATATAATTCAACATATATAACACAGGAAAAGCAGACATGCAATTAATAGAAATAATCATCAAGAGTTTTTATTTCTTTCATAATTCTCTGAGAAGAAAATGCTCAGACTGAACAAAGCTAGTCCCTGTAATGATCATGTTCAAAGTAGACATTGCCAGGGGTTTTGAGTTCTCACAAAGTGAAGGGAGAAGAAAACGGTGTGTGTGACAAGATGATTCTACGATGGAGAAGATAATTGCTCTGGTTTTCATGCAGCCCACTATTTCTTTATTTGGTGCGGTGCATTTTCTTCACAAAAAAGGTAAAAAAAAAGAAGTGATTTCCCTCCATAGAAAGGATATAGATTTCTCATGATAGGGGTTTGAATGCAGGATTTCTCAACCCCGTGAAAACGGAAATCCATGGAGCACAAAATAAAACACTCTTGCAACTCTAAACTTCACCTCTCTCACAATTCTAAACCCTAGAAATCGTTAGAGAGATTTATCTTCTCCAGCTATCCATCATTGTAGCTATGCTGAAGCTTTCATCTTCTAGAGTCCTTCTGCTCTTGAAGTAGATTTGTCTTTAGCGGCATCAGCACGAAGATTCAATCATGGGAAAAGGTGAAGGGCGTGGTTATCAACAACTTTAAGTACAGTCTTTTAGGTTGTGTCCAACTGCATAAGGGTAGTGAGTACTTCCTGTAATCTTTAATTTAGTGCTTGGTTTCCATTGGTCCCCGTGATCGGACTCATAGTTTTTTCTCGTGTTTGGGTTTTCACGTAAAAGTCGTGTGCCACTCTTTCTTGTGGTTGATTTTTTTTAATTTAGATTAATTCTTCATAATCTAATTAATTGGAATTGAAATCCATAAGAAATCTGAGTCGGACCTAGCCTGTCTTTAGGCTTAAATTCCTTGGGATAATTCCTAAGAAAAAAGTACAGCATGGGTTCGGCAATCATTGATTTCGTGGAAGAAACATAAAAGAGACAAGCTGACATATTTGAAACAGAATACTATTTCCTTTTCTCATCTTTGCATATGTTTGTCAAGGGTTTTTTTTATAAATAGGCCCCTAATTTTCATATAACTTTAAAAAAAATCTATCTTTTATTTTTTACTAAAACCCGCCTTGACTTACAGTCAAATGATACAAAAGGTAATTATATATGATCTCTTATTTTTTTTAATCAATCTATCGGTGAGAAAACCTCGACTCAAAATAATGTTTTTGTCAAGATGATCTTTTCACAAATGCTCTCTTTCACACAAGGGGGATCAAATTTGACCAATTCAACCCATTCATACACATTATAACCATTAGGACCCTTGATTGCAACAGATCTCATTTCTCACTATTTTGGATATTATTCACTTTTGAATGTTTTTTCACAAGAAGTTTACACTAGGATCTAAAACTAGATTTAATATATAACCATTAAATTTGAGAATCTAAACCTGAGGGCTAGGATCTTTATAACCTGCATCTTATCCTTTCCAGTGACATGTCTCCCTGTCAAAATGCATGCTGGTGGGTCCCACCTGAGTTGATGTAGTGATATTGGCTTCTATTTTTCATAAAAATAAAAATAGAGGGAATCCATTCAATAAAAAAGGAATACAAGGCATACAAGGCCTGGCGTGGCCTATGAATCCATCAGTAGTGGCAACCTTTGACCCCCAGCCCCTTAAAATCACTACCCTCCATAAATAGAATGAGGTCCGAACCCTTTAAAATCACTACGTACCCTCCATAATAGAATGAGGTTCAGCCAAATTTCACTCTATTTTTAGTTGGGCACTTCGTCAGTGGATCATATGTAAAAACTCTTGTTTCACTTTCATTGTTCAAATTTTAATCACCTGTTTCACACATGATTAAGCTTGCAAAGAGCCCAACTTATGGAGTTGAGTCTTGCCCAACACCAATATAATAGGTGAAGGCTATGAATAGTGGCGTGGGAAGGTATCTTTCTAATTTTTTTTATCAAAATAAAAGACATAATTTTTAAAATATGATAGTTTTTTATTTGGCCCATCTTCTTTTCTTTTCTTTTAAAGTGACCATTCGCTTTATTTGACTTCGCATCACTTCCCTTCACTTCACCGGACAAATGAATTACCCAAACAGCTAATATAGTGTTGACAAAAAAAAAAAAAAAAAGGAACCCTTTTTTCTAAATTGCCAATTCTAGGGGGGTTTCGCTCCTATCATATTCAAAACATAGGGTCCTTTTTGTAAAATCAAAAGATCCAACATGACTGCGAGCGAGACGACGATGCTTTCCAAGCCGTCTCTTTTTAACGGCGAAGAAGAAAAGTCCATCAGATTCAGAGACAGAGCTTCTTCTTCCTTGGGTTCTTGAAAGCATTTCTAGGGTTTTTCTTCTTCTTCTTCTTTTGATTCTCACAAAAGAAGGCCTTCAAATCAAAGGTCCCAGCTTCACTTTTCATGGATTTCATGTAAAATAACTCAATTTCTCTGTTTTCTTTACAAATTCCACATCTCTAATTCGTTCTTTCGTTTGAATTCTGTTTAGGGTTTTAATCCAATAGCCTTTTTTTTTCATTTCCTTCATCAATCCTCATGAACAATCTATAAAGTTCCCCCCTTTTGCTGAAATTTGTATTTGAAGTCGGATAAGGATGAGATCAGCTGCTTCGAAGTTGTTGTTGTTCTTGTTTGCAATCGTGTTTTTGGTGTTTGGGGGGAGTCAGAATCGAGTTTTGGGATCTGGGTCGGAGGCTTATGTGACTCTGCTTTATGGGGACGAATTTCTTCTGGGAGTTCGGGTTTTGGGCAAGTCGATTCGGGATACAGGATCGACGAAAGATATGGTCGTCCTCGTCTCGGATGGGGTGTCTGATGATGCGAAGAAGCTGCTTCAGGTAATTGGGTTTCACTTTGTTCAAAAATGGAATTTAGGGTTTAGTGTGTCTTGTATGGATGATTTGCAGGGGATGAGCTGCTGTTAAAATTCTTGCTGCTCCATGTTATCCAATTTGAAAGATATGTAGTTAGCTTACTTTGTTTTTTTAGACAGTGGGTCACATCAATCATCTTCATATTCAACTTAGCCTTATCTTATTGATA
Organism: Cinnamomum chago; assembly: GCA_038049695.1. NCBI lineage: Eukaryota > Viridiplantae > Streptophyta > Magnoliopsida > Laurales > Lauraceae > Cinnamomum > Cinnamomum chago. The sequence continues at coordinate 12,651,251 of CP142462.1, forward strand.
TGGGGTTGCGTTAATGAGTTCTACTTATGTGAAATTAAAGAAGAAAACAGACCAACTCTTATCATATTTTCCATCTTTCAAACCTATGTTGTCTGAAAGAGAGATTTCTCTATCTCCTCTCTCTCTCTCTCTCTCTCTCTCTCTCTCTCTCTCTCTCTCTCTCTCTCTCTCTCTCTCTCTCTCTCTCTGTGTAATATGTAATCATATGTTTGGTGGAGAGCATGCAAATTGCCATTTATTTATGATCACTTGTGTGAATTCTACTTTTCCACTAAACATTAATAGGACCATTGCTGGCTAACAGGCAAACTGCTGCAACCAAGAACTTAATTGGTCTGCCCCTTCGACAAGTTCGATGAACTTGTAACAGTTCGATGGGTCTTATATGAGTCAATTCTTGCCTTTTGTGAACTTGCCGGAACCATCTTAAATGGCATTGTTGATATTTTCTTGCATTGGACATACACTTGGGTGCTTTTTGGCAAGTCTGAAATAGTGTCTATTTAACTTAAAATTGATCCAAACAGATGTGTGAGTGCTATTGACCATTCGGGAAGTTGATTGAATGAACATTAAAACCATTTTTTTTCTTTTTTCAAAAAGTAATAAAGTGGATGAGACTCCAGTGAGACAGAAATTCTCCCTTGCACTATGTGCTCCATGGGAGCACTCATCTGGAAGGCAGGACCCTCCCAATTTTTGCGGGTCCTCCCGTGATGACGGCACCGATCCAAATGGAGTGCAGGACCATGGGTGAAAATCTTCTCTATGTCTAAAGCAATCATACAACTTTTGATTATTTTTTTTTATAAGGTTGCTCATGTTACTTTTACTATCTGACAAGTTTGTATGTACTACTTTTACTTTGTGACAAGTTTGCATACACTACTTTTACCATATGACAAGTTTGCCAATAATCCGTATTACTTTTACTATACTAGAGCAATCATGTTATCATACAATGAGTTAGTTTGTACTACTATTAGATTTGATTTGTTGGCTCCAGGTGTCATTTATGTTCTTTTTTTGTATCTATGTTCTTTTATGTATGCCTTTCTTTATGATCTTATTAATTTCCATACTTAATTTTAATTTTGGACTACTGTGTAGGCTGATGGTTGGATTGTAAAGCTTATAAGTCTACTGGCCAACCCAAATCAGGTACGGCCAAAGAGATTTTGGGGAGTCTACACCAAACTAAAAATATTCAATATGACAAACTATAAAAAAGGTAACTGTTTTCCTTCTCTTTTTGAAACTGTAGAGAATATTCCTTTCATTTGTTGGCTTATGTCTATGTGCATCAACAACCCAATACAGTCATATGATGATAATGAAAGCTGTGTTACGATATAAACTGTTTGTTAAATCTGAATTATACCATTTTTTAAGGGGGAAAAGGATAAATTCTCGAGTATTATAGTGTCCTTATTATGTAGCATATGGATATTTGGGCAAGTTTCTATGTACTGAGCGAATTGTTTTCTACAGTTGTATATCTTGATGCTGATACAATTGTGGTAAAGAATATTGAGGATCTGTTTAAATGTCAAAAGTTCTGTGCAAACTTGAAACATTCTGAAAGGATGAATTCTGGAGTCATGGTAGTGGAGCCATCTGAAGCTGTTTTTAAAGATATGATGAGCAAAGTTAACACCTTACATTCTTACACTGGAGGTATTTGTCTCCCTTATCCGTGTGTTTTTCTTGGGGCATTCATTTCCAGTTATCAATACGTCTCTATGGTTGTTTTGAAAGTAATTAACTGTGCAAGTTTGCAGTGACTAATTCTTAATTCCATGTATGGAAGATTAAACTGATATTAGTGCAACATATAAATTAGCATTACTTTGACATTCTCTTAACCTTGCATGCCTGTCTATGTGATCCACTGAACATTATCATTCAGCATATACATTAGCATTACTTTGACGTTCTCTTAACCCTTCACACCTATCTATGTGATCCACTGAATTTTATCATCTCAAGCTTCAATGACAATCAATGATGATATCTGGTCACAAGGAGGACCACAGTCAATTAAATAATCTAACGGTTAGTGTATTTGATTTTGTAATTTCTTTAGTGCATCCCACGTGACCGAACTATGGGTATTTCAATTTTATATTTTAGTTGGCTTAGTTCTTCAATATAATCTGTGGATCAATTATCCCCAGCTAATTCAAGGTTGTTTGCTTCTTCTAACAGGAGATCAGGGTTTTCTGAATTCATATTATAGTGAATTTGCCAACGCACATGTTTTTGATCCAACCCTGTCACCAGATGTGAGAAAGTCTAGGCCAGCTCCTGAAATGGAACGACTCTCTACTTTATATAATGCAGATGTTGGTCTGTACATGCTAGCCAACAAGGTAATTGTTTGTGCTCGTATTTCATGTTGTACTTGTTATGTGATTAAAATATGTGATTCGACTATTATAATGACATAATAAAGTAAGAAACCCATCCATAATCAATGTCAAATCTTATTCTTGTTCTCCCATACAGTAGTTTGGACTTTGGAGTAGCATGGCAGGAAAAAAATAATTAATTTTAATTGGTAACTGAGATTTTATTGTAGAACAGAGGCAAGAATGGCAACAGGAGGGGGTAAAAGGGAAAGCTACAATGGAATGCAAATTTCCTAAAGAAAAGGAGAAAAAAGCTAACCAAAATTAAGGAAGTGAATTCCCAAAAACAAGGAATTCCACTTTGAAATTTCACAATATGCCATAGGGTAAACTAGCTACAAAGGGGGAAACTTCTCACACCCAAGCTCTTCACAGAGAACTGAGAACAAACAAATATCACAAAGAAGACTTATTCGAAATTCATTGAACTCAAAAAATGCCCTGGCCGATCATATTTATTGATTCTAAAGGTCCTTTTGTTTTGGTCTTTAAATTCTAAAAGTCCTTTTGCTTTGGACAGTATAGAGCTCTTATTCTTTTATCTTATGTATCTATTTTATGCTTTATGATGACATCACTCACCATTTCCAATAAAAAAAGTTGTTTCTGAAAGCAAAATTACCCAATCGCTGATGTTGACCCTTTATTTAATTAAGCTTAATCTCTGCCCCCTCACGAATATTAGTGTATTTTTCAAATAGATTCCTAATAAGACTAAGTAAAGCACTTCATACTCTTAATTAATGGAAAGACTGCATGAAGGGACTTGCACAAGTGTGGACCTTGATATTCAGTCCATTCGACTGCAACACATGTTTTGATAGATATCAAGATACGGGAGCTACTAGAAAACAAAATTGAGGGCTTGGGGATATCACAAACAGAATCATGACAAGATGGGTAGAGTAGAAACAAGATGGCAGACCGCCATTATATATTATATAATCGCAGTCGAGCCTGCATTTTATTTTTTATGAAGCCGAGTTTTGGGCAACAAAGAAACACCAGAAAAATGTGGTGAATGTGTTTGACATGCATATGTTAAGGGAGATATCATCCTGTTCTTGGAGAGAAAAAAAAAAAAAAAACAGAGAGGCATATATGAGATATCATCATCTCAGCTTACCACAATGATCTGCGGTTATGGCAGACATGCAAGGCGACGAGAGTGAATTAGGTTAGAATTAGGAGTATTTATGTCACAGCCCCGCCCAACTCCGCTTGATATTGTCTGCTTTGGCCCACGTGCACGCGAGAGGACTTCCCAGTCAGTCACCTATCCCGGTACTGCTCTCGCCCAAGTACGCTTAACTTCAGAGTTCTTACGAGATCCAGAGCCGCACGGCTTCAAAACGTATCATGTTGAGTTAAGACAGAGTTTGACTTATAAGCCCAAGGTCAGGACTTGGATATTTCCGATGTGGGACTTGGACAAAGCCTCATAGTGCTAACCGAAGCACTCCACCCTTACCTCTCTGGATTCCCCTTTCTTGCCTCACAGGATCACTTGACCTGAGATAAGAGGATCTGTGGTTTGGGTTCTCGATCAGATGCTTGATGCTCCAGTGGCCCACGGTAGCTTCCGCCTTAGAAAAATAAATGGAGCTAATGCCATGAAGATAAGAGGATCTGCGGTTTGGATTCTTGATGGTTGATGCTTTAATGGCCCACGGTAGCTTCCAACTCTATTCCTCTTGTGACCAGTGATGGAAATCTCCTTTTGTTTTTCGTAAGAGGCTAGAGGCGGGGATCGCAAAAACTTAACGATACCCTTTATGTACTAGATGGATATCCCATAAACTTAACGATACCTTGAAACTAGTGAGAGAGGTTATCCTCAAGTAACCAAAAATACAAAATATGGGATACAGAACCAAGGATGGGGATAGATTTGTTTTAAAACAAATGTAGTTGTTGGGACCACATATGGTGAATTCCAAAATTCTCCTACTTGGTCCAAACAACACCACTGGGGGGGGGGGGGGGGGGGTAGGCGTGTTCATGGAAACCAGAAATAATCCTTGTACAAAGAAGTGACAAAAAGGATCTAAGAGAAGGGGGACACCTAGAAGGATTTGAAATGAAATCACATGCTAATTCATTGATATGGATCTTGTTATTGGTTCATTGAGCGAGGGAGCAAGGAGAGGGAGGAGGGGAGGGCAGAGAGATTTTTCATGATGTGGCCAAAGAATTGGCAAATGGCCCAAGCCCAATCCTATAGGCCCACCTTATTTACCCTTTTCGCTTTGTTAGCCGTGGGAGTACCTCTATTGAGGATGTATATATGCAATCTTTGGAAAGTTAATGGTCAGGGAGTTGGAATTCAGTTCTAAGGATCCGAATTTGAATATAGAAGAGGCCATTTATTTTGAATGGACTAGATTTTTTTTAATGTGGGCCACTAGCAGCCTCACAAAATTCATATCCATGGGAGCTTTAAAGGATCGGGTCTCAACTGTAGAGAAGATCGTTGGGCCACAAGACAGAAAATTGAAATCCAGTGGCCACATGTATGAAAACAGGTGCCCACTTATGGATCTTTGATAATGTGGGCTTTGTGGCACTTTGATTTAACATTTTTTAAATCCATCAGTGGGTCACAGTTTTGACTTTTGACTCTTATTAAATAATTTAAAATATTTTTAAAAAAATCATCAGCAGATATATGATTTGATAAATGGATAATGAGCTGATAACTGGATGATGAATTAATAACTGGATAATTGAGTTGATAACTGTATGATGAATTAATGACTGGATAATTGAATAGTGCTATCATCAGAAGATATATGAGTTGATAATTGGATATATATGGGTTGATAAATGGATAATGAGTTAATAACTGGATAATTGAATGGTGCTTCTTATAATTTCACATCATCACTAACACTTGACTTATAATTTCTTCATTTGGCATGTAGAAATATGACGTATTGCATTATTGATTTAATAGAATGTCTTAAATATATGTAGTTTATATGTTATTTCACTTTTTAGTATTTTATATATTTTTAAATTTTATATTATTTTTTTTCCAAAATGAAACTCAGAATTGAAAGTTCAAAATGCCAAATTGGCTGAAATATTTCAGTTTGGAGTCTAACCAAAATGAGGTCCTGAAACGAAATTGACAACTATGCCCTATTCACATTTCTTTTGGGGCAGTCTTGGGTATTGTCAATACCTGGCCCTGCCTGACCAAGCTCCAGTCCTAAAACAATGAGTAAATAGGTATTTGAATATGGGCCTAACTTGGCACAGACATGAACTCAATTATCAACTGAGTCCAAATGAGGGTCCATATCCATATTTGTCAGGCTTGGTCCTTTGGGTAACAGGGTAATTGGAGGCCCGTTGACATCCTTACTGATTTTGTTAATTAAAATGTTCCAATCTAGTGCTCAAATGATTGAGCTCAGTATTTTATTTGCATTACTGATGTTTTCTCTATGTGTATTGTATATGCAGTGGATGGTTGATGAGAAAGAACTAAAAGTTATTCACTACACCCTTGGGCCTCTTAAACCATGGGACTGGTGGACAGCTTGGCTCCTGAAACCTGTGGATGTCTGGCAGGTGTTTTTCGAACATTATTGGCTATATTTACAACTCCTTTTTATCTTCCCTCTCTTTGCCCAACATGTGGTTATTGTTTATGTCTTTATACACGTTTGGCCTTTATACACATGTTTGTGGAGGATATACCGATACAGTTTTCAATCAGACAGTGAAGGGTTGATGATAGATGTCTATGTTTTTGGTTGATTCTATAGAATGTTCGGGAACGTCTCGAGGAAACTTTGCCAGGAACTGGAGGAGGCAGGAACCCTTATGATCAGCTTATAGTCAAATTTCTCTTTCTGCTACCTATATGTACGCTGTTTCTTTGTTACTATCAGTCTTTCCTTCAGGTAAGAACCTTCTTGGTCAGCATATTTTCCTCGAAGTCCAAGCATGTTAAAGATTTATGGTTTGATTACTTTGAACAACAGTCAAAATATGACACTCTTATTTATTGTTGCAGCACAAGGGTATGTTTGCTGCAATTTGTAGAAGCTCGTTATTAGATCAAGCAAGACATCTTTTCTACAAATTCAAATCTGGTGGGCTTACGGCTTATTCTGCCACCAGTGTTGGTGCGTCATCTATCATAAATTCAAATCAACAGGTCAGCATATTTCTTATTACCTCTCTCAGTGGTTTATCGTTTATTGAATTTTGCAAGCTCAGTACATCATCAAAATGTGGTAGAATTTATGAACTTTGCCCTCATGGTCATCAATGCCTTCAAGTTGTTGTGAAGTAAATAACAGTATCCTGTGGCACTCTCTAAATTTTCATTTTTGATGTCCTGGAAACAATCAAGTATGGCGTACCAGTTGCTGTGATTTTGATCTTCTAATTTTCTTAAACCTTGTTTAGTCACCCCAAGAATCACTACCTGCAAGATATATGCTTGAAATAACTACATAGACCTGTGGCACCAATTAACGTGCTCAGTAATGCAACCTTGAGGTTGTGGCCTGTGGGTTTGAGTCATGTTACCAATCAGGAAACTATAATTCAAAATAAATATAATAACAACAACAACAACAAAAACAGCAACAACAACGAAAACAACGACAACGACTACTACCTCCACCACTACAACATAGGTCCCTTAAAATTGTTGCTCTGAATATCAACCAGACATTGGATATTTCAGGACTTTGTAATGTGTAGGATATGTAAATCTATGCCTTATTTCCGAAACTGTAGGTAGACAGCTAGATTTACTAAAAGTTTGGTAATGGGGAAGATTCGATTCCATATAACAACTACTGAAAACTTTATGTTGGTAGCAAGATTAGCTTTGTCGAGTCAGTTCTGTCGCTCAAAAACGTATTTGTCTTGGCCAGTACTTTCGAAATGAAAAATTTAGTAAAAGTTTGGTACTGGGGAAGATTCCATTCCATAGAACTCCTACTCAAAACTTTATGTTTGTAGTAAGATTCAGGAACCGAGAAGCCAACCAAAATAAAATAAACGACCCTCAGCTCCCCTCAAGAATTCCCTCATCTCTCTCTTTTACTGAAACAATTTCGCTACTTTTTAAGTTCTTTGTGGAAAGCGATCCAAGGCAATTCTGATGCTAATGCATAGAAAATTTTGATTCTCCACAGTTTCTCTTAAGAATTTCCTTATGTATCTCTATTATATGTTTTTTTTTTTTATCGGTAAGATGGCTCGAACCCACAAACTCATGGTTGCAACAATGAGTGCCTTCTAACTGTGCTATGGGCGCTATTATATGGAATGATTGTGCGCTTTTTTCTCTGACTTTCCTTTGTTAGCTCTATTGAACTTGGAATTATACATTGATATACAATGTGACTCTGTTTTGTGTTAGCAGTTTGCAAATGGCTTTCCTGCGTATTTGGGTGGTATCTCTGTTTTTGTTTGCTTTGTTACTGCTGCAGTGTCTCTCGCAATTGCATTTGCAGTTGTCCCTCGGCAGGTGATGCCTTGGACAGGTTTGCTGCTAATGTATGAGTGGACATTTGCAACCTTTTTTTTATTGTTCGGAAAGTTTCTACATTTGGTCTATGAATGGGGAAAAGCAAGTCAAGCTGGAGCCTTTTCCACTCATGTTGAGTCCTCTGGCTATAATTCTAGCAAAGGTTTGTTGAGCTGTTGATCTTTTTTTTTTATTCTGATATTTCCTGGTCATTTTCTCAGTTAATTTATTTTATTGGTGCTGCAGATCATCTACGACAGGTATCTAATTGTGATGCTGCCCCTTGGTTCTATGGAATAGGGATGGCATTTCTGGCTGTTGCCACTCCTTCACTGCCATTGCTTTTCGGGATAACTGCACTGTTTGCAAGGTTAGTTTACGGACATATTTGTTTTGTTTCTATGTTTACACATCATCTCAACATTTTCATTTCCACACAACACAGGAAAAGAAAAAAGAAAAAAATTGCATTATATTATTGTATAATTATTTTTAGCTCTTATCTGCTTTGTCAAGAATAACTGATGAAGTGAGTAGTCTTTCCTCACAGGACCCATTGGTTGCACCTGAAAATAGAATGCATAAAACATTTTCATGACACAGGACCCACTTCCCTCCACCCATCTTTCCCCTTTTTTTCCCTTTTGGATCATGAATGTTTTCCTTTACATTATAGACTAAGAAATGAACATTGTTCTAATCAGTTGGAGATGCTGAAATGCCCCTTTTACGATTTGTATGACTACTATCTCAAGTCTTATAAACAGAGTGAAGAAACAGGATTCAAGAAACCTTTATATTTTTTAGGGAAAAGAGGCTTTGCAATTACTATGGTTTCTCCCTTCAAAACCTTTATCATAATTATACCTGCACGAAGCAAGTGATTCTCTCATGACGCCACACTTTGTGATAGCAAGTGATGCATTCACCCTTTTTTTTTTATCATGGCACAGATTTAGATGAAAACACATTATGCTGATGCAGACTTGCCTTTTGAGATTTGGAACTTGAACTAAGTGTACATATATGCCCAAATGTCATGCTTGAAGGTGGTTTTTCAATACAAGGGACTAGCATATCTTGTTTGGGTAGATATGTATTCCAGGTTTCACATTGAACCTAAGATAGTTTTTCCACCCATTCCCTAGTCTACCGCGAAACTCAAGCCATGACATTTTAGCTTTTGGGTTAGACCTAAAAAAAATTAACTTTTGGGTTAGACCTAAAAGGGGAAGCCGTTTCAAATTGATGTTTGGAATGTCATGATCATTGCCTACTGATCGAAAGTAGAAAAAAAGTCATGACCATTGCCTAGATGTGTTGGGCATCTAAAACCATGGTCTGGTGGGAGTTTGATTTCATCGTGTGAAAATAATTTTATAAACTCAACTTTTTAGAAATTCTAGCTTCATTGTATTCTGGGGTAGAACCTCAATTTTGCACTTCTGCCAATCCTCGCCAACTGGTTTTTACTATTATTTCTTAGCTATAATTTGCTGGTTGTAAAAAAAGAGAGTGCATTCAGCACTGGGAATATGCTCTAAATACTTGTGTCACACTGCCACTTTGCAAGAGAACCATAATTCAACACTGAACTGCCTTTAAATGTTGAGTGCTGTCAATTTTACAGGTTAGGCCTAATGGTTGCGGGAGGCCTAGTTTTGGCATCATTCATGACATATGCTTCAGAGCATCTTGCAATCAGAGCCTACTGTAGAGGCCGTGAAGATCGTGATCGGAGTAGAAACATTTGTTCATTGTGCTGATCTGAGTGTGGCTCACACAAGCTGTTTTGTAATTCTATTGATTTTTCTACATTTGTAATCTATCCCACATTCTGCAATTCATGTGCATTTGCGTCATCGAAGGACTCCCTCTCACATTCTGCAATTCATGTGCTTTTGTGTATTTGCATTATATTGTGGCCCATATTCCTTAGAGAAATATTCACCTAAAAGCAGACTGCATACTGTTATCATCCAGCTGCACAGGGCTCACCCTTGATCAGTCTACTCCTTCACTACCCGCCACCTCTTAACTTGGCACTAGGCCTAATTTGAACTCATCTAATAGCGACTGGATTGAATCTCAAAGAAATGCGTAGTTACTCCACTGTTGAACTTTGATGCCATTAAATCAAAGGTTATGATACTCTTAATGGGTAAAGGTATGCATCTAGGTGAGCCCCATGAACTGTTTGTATGCATTATGCTCGCAGGTGAATAATAATCCCCCACCTGGGGATTTAAGAGGAAATGTCTTTTTTATTCTGTTTTTGTGCTAAGATAGGTCATTACTCCCGCATAACCAAACCCACCCAACGATCGATCCATGGGCAGTTGTGTGAGAGGGGACACTTGTGCCACTGTCGTCTGTATCCCAGAGGAAATCTATTTTTAGTTTTTCAAAGGTATACCTTCTTAATTAAGAGATTTTTTAATGCACCCCACCCATCGCTTGGATTGAGGAACTGGCTCACAATAGGTGATCCCTTTTTGGGATCCATGTCCTCTGGTGCTTCCTTCCTTTTGTACTGTAATTTGCTCTTTTACGCATACAAGTAGAGGTAACACTGCCCACATTAATCCACCTACCATATCCAAACGCGACCTGGTAATTCAGGGTTTGGAACTTTGGATTGAAATTTCTGGCCCAATTAATAGTTGGGTTTCTCGTATGACCCATCAACCCGATCCAATCCAACTATTACACTAGGGTGTCAATGGGTCAGGTTTAAATGGGGACCCACCCTGACCCTCTCCTATTAGGGGCAAGTTTTGGTTTTGCTGCTATACCGTCCCGCCCTGTATATATAATTTATATTTGTTTTTTTTATTAAAGTTATAAACAAAACTCGTGTGGTTTAAGTGATGCTGGGCATTAACTAAGCGCATGTGGGGAAAAAAAAAAGTCGCATTCCAATTTCCATCTCTACCAAATCAGTCACATACATTTATATATTTATGGGGATTTGACCGGAAAAATCCCATTAGACTTAGTGTAGAGCAAAAATGCCTTAAAATATATGAAATGACTGTAGTAGTCCCGGGAGCCCTTTTCGATTCTCTTTTTTTTTTTTTTTGTTGCCAAGCGGCGATATCCCCGCTCACCTGTATATACGAGCGGGGATATCCCCGCTCGTTCTTTCTTCTTTTTCACAATTAAGCGGCGACATCCCTGCTCACTCGTTTACTCTTCTTCTTCCTCTTCCTTCTCCTCCTCCTTCCTCCAACTCCTTCTATCCCTTATATCCAACTTTGATGGCAACGCTCTCGTCGGATCTGAGGTGGTTGTCATAGTAGACCTGCTGCAAGGAATCGCCCAACTCTCTCCAAAACCATGGACCCCTCCAACTTGGAATGAACTGTGCTTGACACTACTGGAATTGATTGAGAATTGCTGACTTATGAGATGGAGAGAAGACAGAAGCAGCAACATGGCCTGAGAAACATGGGGATGAAGAAATCTCAGCGGTGAGCAAGTGTCAATTCTCATAGACATCCCAAGTGTTTTGTTCGTTCCACCGTGGTGAGCGAGTGTCAGGCACATTTCGGATGAGAACCCATTTCGATCCACACTTGGCAACAAATATTAGCGATCTGCTCTTTTTATGTAAATCAAGTATTAGAGATCTGCTCTCTTACTGTGTTACCAAGATAACAAAGAGAATCTTAGCACACATGGCAAGTAATTCAAGCCCATCTTAAAAACAAACATGCAACCAACTGGTTTTTTCAAATCTACAAGGGCCCAAATCAGCATTCAAGTCTATCCAAGTGCATATTACTAGAAACAGAAATCCACCTTCTCTATATGTGAATTGGAAAAAACCAAATGTATAGCTATCATAGATTTCCATCCAAATCACCAAGGCACCTGAATTCCTTGAATTTCTAAGCAATGTGTTTCTATAAGGACTAAAGTGAAGGGTTGAAGGTGAAAATCCACAAGAAACCATCAAATATTCTACCCATTGATACGAAATCGAATACCCCGAACCATCACACTAGTACATAAAAATCCTATAAAAGTGATGGCCCCAGCTGCATCTCCAACTTAGACCCTTCACTCCTCGTCTCCTTACTACTCATTCGATAAAACCCTTTCTACTAAGAATTATTAGGAATTCAAAACGAAGTAGCCAAACACTACAGCCCCCAAGCAACATTTAATTACATTCAAACTAACCTCAACAGATACATATGGCAGGTAAAATCAGTTATAAAGATTGAAACTTTCCCTCAATGGAACAGAAATAAAAACAATAGCTCATAAAAAGAAAACCCAAATTATAAACAATCTCTCAAAATCAATTCCCTTCATCAAATCTCATCATTTAAAAGACAGTTTAAAGTCAGCAACTTGGTATTAGGCCATCACACATCAATTTGGACGAACCCAATCCCAATCCAAGCAAACAAAGAGTGAATTCGGATCATATGAATGCAGAGGAAGAGAGATTGAATACCAAGACCAGGTGGGGCATTTGGAGATGAGATTGTCGCCCGCGATGACGAACTCAGAGATGCTGAGAACGCCCTTTTCCTTGAAGGCGGAGACCGTACGAGGGCCTGTGATCCTTTCTACTGTGCCTTTGAATGCCTCGTGGAGCTTCTGAGACAGAACCATGGCTTCCGTGGATTGGATCGAACAATAGAATAACACCCTAACCCTAGATTTTTGGAAGAGGAGAGAATACAGAAATCCCCAAATTCCAATTCCTTCCCTCTTTCTCTCTTTTATTGAGAAAGGGCAAAGCAAGGAAGGAGGAGGAGAAGGAAGAGGAAGAAGAAGAGTAAACGAGTGAGCGAGGATATCGCCACTTAATTGTGAAAAAGAAGAAAGAACGAGCGGGGATATCCCTGCTCGTATATACAGGTGAGCGGGGATATCGCCGCTCGGCAAAAAAAAAAAAGAATCGAAAAGGGCTCCCGGGACTACTACAGTCATTTCATATATTTTAAGGCATTTTTGCTCTACACTAAGTCTAATGGGATTTTTCCGGTCAAATCCCCTATATTTATTTTAAAAAAACCTATCCTTTAAATTTGACCTGACCTTAACCCAAACAGGGTGTGTTAATATTATATACTAGTGACCCATCACGGGATGGGTCGGGTTTGGATGAGATAAAATTAAAGAGAAGGGGTTAGGGTTTACCCAACCTGTACCAAATCCGTCCCATTGCCATCCTTAAATTACATAGTAGCCATTAACCTAACCCGTACTTGACCTTTGAATTCTGACTGCCGCCCATCCCGTGAACCAAGGGCACTTTTGTGTACAGGCAGTTTTTATGGAAAGATGAAATTGTCACATTAGAAAAAGTCTATGGTTTTTAAATATCTCGGAAAAGGTTTTCTGCGGAAGTTAGAAATTCATGTTTTGTACAAAAAAAAAAAATCTCGATGAATTGATGCTAATATTGTTTAGTGCGGCTACGGATTCTTTATTGAAAACTAGTATTAAAGAGGGGACTAAGGAAATAAAGTAATAAAGAGAAGAAATGTTTTATGTAAAAATGGACTTCCCATCACCCTCCCTAGGAACTCTATTTTCAGGTTATTTAAGAAAAATGCTGACATGGCAAAAAAAAAGAAAAAAAAAAACATTTCCACAAAAAATTGCCGCACCAAATGCCATGATAAAACAGTTTTTCATAGAAAAATAGTATCTTTTACTGCGGAAATGAGTTATACAAACGTGTTCTCAAGATTTATGTGCGACTCTATTCTAATATTTCCCCATATAGGATGCTCTTCTATCAACAGAAACAAGTTAATCTTTATCCAAAATCTCTATTTTTCTAGAGAGAATTCATGTCATCCCACTTTACCCTATAAATTTCTCACCAACCCATATCAAGTTAAGAATCATCTCATCAGTCCAACCCCAGTGCAGGAGCATGGATAAGAAGAGAACCTTTCTACCTTCCAACAAGCTGCTGCTCTCCCTTTCTTCTCTATGCATTTGTTCTCATCATTGATCAATCTTACGCATTGCGGATAATAGAGAAGGATGCTGATCTGATCAAAGTCTGTTGCAGTTTCACCGGATCACGATGATCTCTGTGTTTCCTCTCTAAATTCCAATCCTCGAAGCCCCAGATCCAACGCCAATGTCGGCGAGCTTGACAGTATTGCAATGGAACTGGCAATTGCCAATGCTTCAAAGGAACTAGCTGATGTTAATCAGCTGAAAGAAAACACTACTGATACATCACTGAAGCAATGCTTTGTTGAGTGCTCTGGATTGTATGGAAGGATGATTGTACTTCTACGTTCTTCCATCTCTTGCTTGAGAAGAAATGACTCTTGACTGTGCCCATTTATGTTTTCTTTGGATGCTGGTGATAGAACTGAGAAATGCGAAGATGAACTAAATCGGTGCTTAATTTTCTTTCTTTGCTTGCGGATAGCTGATCACCAGATGGTCATGGCAGCCAATTGCCATCCCTTAGATTTTATGGATTTCTGGTTCCCCAGTTTTAACATCTCTTCTGGATTTTATGGCCGCTATGCTTGAGTTAATAAGAATTGTCATATTTGAATTAATTGTCTTGTATCCCCCTTTTGGGCTGCAGTTTTATGTTTTTGTTCTACATATCTGGCTTGAATGAGTATTTTTAGTTGAGAATATATACATCTACCTGGGTCATATCCTGATTCGCCATTTTGGTATGCTTCAACTTTTAGGCCAAATCATGTCCACAGTGGACTACACCATATGAACAGTCCAGATCAAATCATCTGAGCTTTTTGTTGTGTGGTAACTGGTAAGTGAACCTGGCAAATTAATGATGTAGCCCTCAGGCTCAAAGTCCACAAATAACTGAATCTTGGTTCAATCTATTTAATGGCAGTAATGGCCAATCTCAAGCTTCAATAGTTTATAAAGGGCAGTTTAAGCAGTTGTGTTTAGTTTTTTGGTACGAGTTTGAAGTTGATGGCAATGGGAACGTGAAAAACCCTGCCTGTCCCATCAGCAACATTACTGAGAGCTACAGAGAAAAGGACTAGAATGGCCTACTGACGTCTATTATCCAATTTTCATCAAAACTAGTAGTACCCACTTTGGGAATCCCGGTACCAAAGTAAATTAACTGGAAAGTCACCCTAAAAATTAGTCATTAACTGGAAGGTCACCAAATCCAATCCCTAAATTAGACAAAAAAACGACATCCAGATTTGAGGCATCTCACTTTCTCTATTATTTCAACAAATGCAAGCACTTCTTCTTATTTGAAGCTGCTGGTATTTTGCAAGCATACTGTCATAACAATATAGACGCCAATCAGAACGATAGGGCTGGAAGAGAAACAAAGTTAAGATTATATTGAGGAAGTTCTTGAAACTAAATCTGACCAATTAAGCTCACATAAGCTCCTCATAAGCTGATTCTGGCTAGTAAATGGAGAATTTTTTTTTATTGTGGACCAAAGCTTCTTTGCAGTTCTCAGCTCTTCCACCAGCATCCAAAGAAAACAGATGGGCGCAGTCAACAGTAACTCACGTGGATGTATTATATATTTTCAACTAAAAATACTCATTCAAGCCAAATATATAGAATAAAAACATAAAACTGCAGCCCAAAAGGGAATAGATGACAATTAACTCAAATATGGCAATTCTTAACTCAAGCATAACAGAGATAAGATCCGGATGATATGATAAAACTGAGGAACCAGAAATGGGTAAAGGGGGAATTTGGCTGCCATGACCCTCGGGTGAGATATCCGCAAAGAATGAAACATACGCGCCTATTTGAAATCAGGCTTATCTGGGTAGGTGCAGCCAGACCTCTGGATGACAACATTTGCAGCATAACACGCAGCTTTTACACAGTCCTCAATGGGCTTCTCCTCAACCAATTGAGACAAAAATCCCCCAACAAATGCATCTCCTGCATACAAAACAGAAATAAGAAAATTGTTTAGGACATTAAAAAAAAATTACGGAACTACATATAATTGTGAAATGATGTCCTTTTTTTAATTATTTTGGAGTTTTTTGTAAACAGCCACACTCATTGCAAAGACAAGCATCGTGGGTGTCAATTATGCAGGTCAACATTTGTGTGATAGCCCTCACAGAAGCAACACTTGTGCTAATGAGCAGACACTAGCATGAACTACGATTTTGTAAGGCTTTCTGTAGAAAGTAAAAAAAGTACTCGCCGTTCATCAAGAAAAAAAAACAGAAGCCACCTCTTTTTTCCTCCAGGTTTTGCTTGATTAATCCAACAAGACATTTGATATTTGGATATCAGTTATGGAGGGAGAGGTCTTGAACTCCCCCATTGGACTCTATAAATAAATGGTCCATTTAGTTATAGTTGTTCGATGTATAAATAAATAAATAAAAAGGAGAAAGTAAATGCTGCAATCAAAATTTCAGAGCTCTACTCAGATACCAGACCACAGTTGGTGCAATACAGCCCATCCTAAATGCAGCTTCTACACATCCAATCAATCATTATAGACACCTAGTTAACTTATTCCTTCAGAACCCACGATGGTGGATGATCCATGAAATTCAAGAAACAAAGTGAATAAAATATAAAAAATGTAAAGATGCTTGGTGAAATTCAAAAAAGAAGACAAAAGTATAATGTGACTTGGTGTTTATACTGCAATGATGTCATTCCCCAAATATCCTTTTCTTAATTTCTATCAAAAGATCACTATTCGTAATAACAAAATACAAGAATGTTCAACAGCCATTCTGCTCTCCTAGCTAGAAGCCACAGCAAAGGCATAGTGTTTAATAAACTGGATGTTCTCCTAGTAGGAATTCAATTTAATGATGGTTACAGTAGAAAATAAAATAAAAGAACAGGTCATTCTGCAACATAGTCCAGTGTTACAAGAGAGAGAGGAGAATGCAGCTGTATTATTTTCATATAGCAGCACTTCTACAAATTCACAAGAGTTTTCAGAAGGCTTCAATTGTATAGTAACCATATCAACAATGAGATGGCTGGCAACATTAGGTGATACTCGAACATACCTGCACCATTGGTATCAACAAGCTTTTCCTTGGGTAACAAGATCACAGGGAACAACCTCACCTGTTGCCACAATTTCACAACAAAATCATCGTCCATTCAAGTCCCCTATATTATCAAATGAAAACCTTGACAAATCTAACCTTTCCATCCTCAGCAACAACAACAGGATCAGCGCCTTGAGTGATGACAGTGATCCTCTTGTGAGCTCCTGAAGCCTTTGGCAGTGCTGAGATCTTCAATGCAATCTCCTCAACATTCTCAGTCTAAATGAAAATGAATACCAATCAGCATAATTTTTTTAACACAAGATCTAGAATTATAAAATCAAGAGACTGTTACCTCCCAACCATGAACCCGAGAGAATGTTCTTGCTTCAGTCTCATTCCCAAATACATAGTCCATGTACCTAGTAGATGTTAACAACTAACATTAGCACTTGTGATAGTTCAAAAATACCAGTAACAAAAAAAAAAGCTTAGGTTAGTAGTGTACGGTAAGGCTTTGTCCTGCACATCCTTGAAGAATTCGCAGATAAAAGGAGCAGAAAGGTTCATCATAAAAACCTGCACATGGAATCAGCAGATGTTTTAGAGTGGTGAATTAAAGGAGATTCCAAGTTCAAAATATATTGATCTTACCTTGTTTGTTGCAGCTGCATGTTCAGCCACAAGCATAATGGATTCAGGGGATACAGTAAGAAAAAATCCAGCAATGTAGAAGTATTTGGCTTTTTCAACTGTGCATTAGGAAAAATCCAGCAATGTAACAGTCTGTTAGTTGATCAGACTAAAACCAAAAACCAAACAGAACCAATGGAAGTGATGGTTCAAAACCAAAAACAGGGTCACATTTAAACTGAGCTCTAAATTGATCAGACTCGGTCATAATTCAGTGATGCAGGTGCATTAGGCTTGAGGTCCACTCCTCTTCATGATAGTTTCCTATGTGAATGAAAATCTTAATTAATTTCTATTTTGTTTTATAACAAGTCTAAATTAGCATAGTTCTTTCTTAATTGGCACGATTAAGCTTGGTAATGGATCAATGGATAGGATTAGTTGTAGGGTCTACTTCTGTTTGGGAATGCCCAAATTTGACACTATTCCAGACATTACTCGATATATATACTGGGGAAAAAAAATTCACATGGTGTATGGCCATTAACCTTTGTAGACTTAAAACTAAAGGCTGGGCTCATTTAATGAGCCTGATATCTCATATTTGATATTCCTCTTATCTAGGTCCAAACCTTCCCACTGTTGTGCCTCCCTTGACTACCATGCATCCAAGTGCGCCCCACTGAAAAGGCATTTTCATTTTGTAGTCAAGCCCTTCATAAAGAGCTATATTTATTGAGCTGCTTCAGTTCACTTACAAAGAGCACCCTAGCTACCCCTTGCTCACTTGACACTACAACTACATGACAGCGCATTGCTTTTGACATGGTGAGGAATACATATGGAAGTACCAATATTGTAAAATTTTGTTGTACTTAACCTCTTTAGGTTTCTTACCGTCAAACCAAATTTACCATTAAATTATATCTTAACTCAAGTAGCTCAAATATAAGATTTAAATGAAGCTTTTATTCATTCAATACTTTTGTTTTCATTTTGAAAGTTTTCAAGAACTTTTACAACTCAAAGAAAAGGTATGAACATCTAAACCATTCCATAAGAACATAGAGGGTGTGTATCACTAGTGTCTGGCAGAAGTATGAAAAAATAAAATCTTTTTTAACAACTGTCTTGAAAAATTAGTCGACAGAACAGGAAATGAGAGGAAGGTACCAAGTGCCCAGTTTTCTGGCCTCTTCAAATGCTCGACTTTGTAACAGTTGGCTGCGGATAGGTTGGCAATTAAGGACCTGTTAACCATTTCAATTGTAGAAAAAATCATTATAAAATGCAAATGGCAAGCAATATGCCAATCAGATGTCACTGTCATGGAAAATGAATACAAGTCATCAATGCTGTAGACTTCTAGTGACCAGAATGATAGTTCTTCTGCAGCATGAGCAAGATAAAAATGAAAACAATAAGATGCCCAATGCAGGTGTTAAAATGTTAAAACACATGTTTCAGAGTTTTTTTTTTTTAATGTTACATGTTTCAGAGTTATGATATGAAGTCATTGCATGGTAAAAATGTGAAACTTTATATCTACAAAATGTATAAAACATGCCATCCTCTGTCTCACATATATTCCTCCATGTCAAGGAGCTTGTATTTGCAAAAGATAAAAGCATCACCATGTTGGAACTAAACAAATTTGCTGAAACTAAAAGGGCTGTAAAAAGTGTTGCCAAGGCAATACGCTGAGAAAACTTGGGTACTCAGATTATCAGAACAAGGCATATTGTGCAGTCTAAGTCAATCTCAGTTTTCACAGGCTTAGTTTAAACTTCAAAAAAAATACAACAGAGAAGGATTAATCTGCCTGGAACTGTCAAAATAAGAGCATAAAGACTCTTAATTTATCATTTAGCAATAATGATTTATGATGTTTCGGTTTGTATAAAAATTTAGAATACAACATATAGGGGCAATTGTTGAGGCACCCAGAGGTAGTGGCTTAGGCTATTTAGAAGTGACTGCCAGCGGCAGTACCTGGCTCTTATGTGAGTTTGTGTGAACCACACCAAATAACTAGCAAGGGACATTAATATTTCATTAGTGTGACTGTTAGAACAGCATGCAACTTAAAAAAAGAAGGCATGGTCAAACCAACCACATTCTTAAATCAATACCAAAATGAAGGTAAAATCTCAGAAAATAAATTGCCTGGGAGGGATTCGGTATGGCGCCTTCTTTCTGATAGGCATCTTACTGAGTTCAAGTTTGTCCAGTATGTCTGCTTGTTCGATGTTCATAACGATGTTTTCATGGATAGAAGGTTGAAAGCAGACAGCTTTAGGGACTTCTCTTCCAAGTGCTTCAAGCATATTGTCCATCTTCTTCAGGGAATCCACCATAAGACCACAGCACTAGTTTGGTACATCCTGTCTTTGCATGAGGCATTCTATTGATCTGCTACTTCGGAAGGCACTCACAAAGGATAATCTGGTCAGAAGGGTGGTGGTTTTGTCAAATTCATCCGCTCTTTCCCCCTTTGCAGCAACTGAAATGAATTGCTTGACCATCTGTTTGGGTTGTGTTATTATCTAGTATCTATATGGCATGCTTTCTTCGGGTTCTTCAATTTGATGGGACTGCAGCGGCATCTCTTTCGGACATGATGTGGAATTAGGGGTACGGCCCTTTTGAGACTGGAGGAAGGCTCATGTGGATAGTAGTGCCCAGTTGTTTTGTTGCTCATCAGTTAGAAGGACAGAAACAATAGAGTTTTCAGGCTTGAACAACAACCAGTGGAAGAGGTTCGTATTTTGATGAGGAAAGAGTTTGAAGGCTTTACCATACAGATATACTAAATAACCGGGGAGGACTTATGATTCGGAGGGATAGTAGTCCAATTGTCACAGTAAAGTGACCAGCACCTCCTCCCAGTTTCAATGCTGAGGGAGCTGCCAGGAGAAAGGCTTGAGAATCCCAGAATTGGAGGGTGCTACCTGATCATTTGGTCATATTCTCAGGATTGTATTGGGACCGATGAGTATGAAAATGCTACTGGGCTTCAAGCAACTCACTAGGCGCTGCAGATTTTTGTAATGTTGAACTGCAGATTTTGTAACGATGAACAATTTTCTGGGCCTCTCTCTGCAGGGAGCCAGGGAGCATTGAGGCTATGGTCTGGGTTACTCTTTCAGGGTACAACAGTTATACTGTACAGTTTTTGCTACTTTCTAAAAAAGAAAAGCTCATGAACTAATATTGCCACTTGTAAACGAGTTTTCATTGTCATATATTAAAAGAAAAGGCTCAGACAGTAATAGAAGACCAGCATAACTAATTTGTAAATCAAAATATGCATACACTATTACACATACATGTTTAAGCAGGGAATGATGTTCCATTGAAAAAGGTTGACTTCAGAAAATTCAACTAGAGTTTTTTGGAATATTCATTAGCATTAGGGTTATCATAACCAACAACCACTAAAAGGATGAGTGTCCACAGTTATCAAGGAAAAAAAAAAAAAAAGGATGAGTGTCCAGCTAAAACTAAAAAGAGCATATTGGCTTCTTCACCCTATGGAAAACTTCACTTGGACCAAAAATTGATATAATAGGCTGATCAGTGATCACTAAATGAGCAGCATTTCATCTTATAAGATCTACAGATATAACTCTTGTTTAAGAGAAGTAGAGGGCACACATGTAGAAACCAACCTTTCACCACCCACAACGCAAACAGCACATGTGCCTGTTGGGGCAGACTCATCTTCATAGTAAGGAACCTAAATGAAAAGAAACATAGGATGTTGACCACCATCATCGGATGACTAAATCAGGGCAGGAAAATCTAATTAGAAAATAAAACGATAAAATGAGCAAACACCGCACGCTTACATTAACACCTGCAAGTTTTGAGCTTTTCTTCATCTCCTCCCCAAACTTATCCTTTCCGATGGAACCTATATAACTGGTTGCTCCGGGAGTTTGAAGCATCCACTTTTTATATTACATGAAAAGGCTCAACCTACTTAGATAAAAAAGACACCCACCCATGCACATGTGTACACGCACACAAGGGAAATGATGAAAACTATACCTGCGCAACTCTGATTGAATTTTGAGTTGCACCTGGGCACATCAATGACATAAAACTCATACTTCAGTCAAAATGCACCTATATTGATAAAAAAGTTGGAGATATATAATTGCTCCACGGAATCCAACAAGTCGTCACATTACCTCCGGCGGTGTACTCTACACTGTATTTTGTAGACAATTCGTCATACCTGACAACCCAGAGAACAATCTCATCCTTAGTATTATAGAAAGCAACTAAAGTGAAATCAACTCATGAGCATTTATTGTGCCCAAAAATCTAGGAGAAAGCAATACCACACCTGGCTCAAAGCCAGTTAAACTGGAACATATCTCTTTGTTTAGTTTGGTGGATAACAAATAATCTTCTCATTATTGAGATTTATGGATTATAGATATTCCCGTCGTTCATTTTAAAACTTCTCCTTCCATGAGAAATTCTAAGGTTTCGTGATCTATATTCTTTAAAAACCCACAAAGAATATCGGAATGAAACAAAGATAGACTAGTATATCAATTAACAGGATAAACAGCTTAAAGATTAACATATATCTGTGGGACAAAGCCGCAATAATCCAGATCAATGAACCTAGATCCAAGTACTTACATCGGAATATGCTTGTCCTCTGCAAGAATAGCATTGTTCAATTTAATGTCGTACCTGCCATAAAAAAACAGGCATTTAAAACATATGAACCACGACAATTAATTACACCTCCATAATCAAAGGAAACATCTAGAACAATGGGACATCGCTACCTACTTCCCAAAACCATGGAAAACACCAAAACACAGGCACACAAAATTATAGGCACATCAAAATCATGATGAATCTTAGCCAACTTACAGCATCCCCCAGTGAAATAGCAATTACATCAGCAGCGCACTTTATGTCGATACTAAAAGCATAACGATCACAAAATACCTAAACTATGCTATTACAGTTGTGAACCTGCAATTATATATGTTGTTACTTCAAAATGCTAAAACAAGAACAATTGAATGTACAGGGATCTGCAAAAACATGTTCTATCTCCCTCTGAACAGATGGATCGTAAGAACACATAAATATCAACATACGGAGAGATGAGAAAAATCAATAGATCTGCCATGGACGTTGAAAATCATGGAATTACATAACTTGACTGCAAAAATCAGCATTTTCAAAACAAGGAATCTCAGATCTGAGCATTAAACCACAGCATGAAAAGTTAAAACCAACATGACCATGTAAAACCAAAAGCAACAATCAAAACCATAACTTTCCAACTCTTTAATGTCCAAACCACAAAAACCAATCGTCAAGTAATCAGATCTAAGTATAAACAAGCTGAGAACACTAGATCTCTTGTCTTAACACCAAAATCCAGCTCAGAAGCATCAAATCCACATCGATTGACGTGAATACGAGAGAGATCTAGAAATCCAGTTCTGTAAAAGACAAGGAGAAGAGCACAAGATGATTCGAAATCCAGTGCTAGAATCCATGAAAAACGGAGTGGATTTGGAGGAGGAGGAGATCTAGGGTTCCGCTTGGGTTAGATCTATGGAAATGAGAAGAGATGGAGATTGAAAGAGAAGGGGAAGTGGGTTTACTTGGTGAGGAACTCTTCGTCTACGACTGCGGTGATATCGAGAAGGGGATTTCCCATTCCCAGAAGAATCCGTTCCAGACCCATTTCTAGAAAGATATTGAAAGAGAGGAGTTGGTGAGAAGGAGATGTTGGAGAGGAGAAGAAGAAGTGTGAGGGGGATGTGTTGCAGGGGAGAGAATGGTATGGTATTTATAATTTGGTTGGTAGGTTTTGCCAGTCTCTGTCTCAACAACCCCACCTTGATTTTGGTACGAAGACGTGAGAGTGGTGTTTTATTATTGGATTTTTTATTTTTACTTTTTTAAGGATTTTTTTTTATTTTTAATTTTTAAGGATTTTACGGAAAAAAATTTCGATAATTTGTCGTTTCTCGGGAAGGAACCCCATAGTTAGGGCCTTACATCCTGATTTCGGTTTTTTTTTTTTTATTCTTTTTGAAACTTTGAGAGGAGCAAGTCTCTCTAATGTATGGGTAATGCTAGCATCGCTCTTCGTCCCCGATTTTTGCGAGGGAAAACGCCTCGACTTCTTTAAGCGCTTCTCTGAAACAAAAATTGATAGAGTTAAGATCGTCCATTCCTTCATCGACCACAACACTTCGGCAACGGTCTTTTGTGTTTCTTCTCTGACGATGAGACAACGGTAAGCATGCCTATCTTCTCCGAGGGTGACGCCATTGTCGCTCAAGAAAAATACAAAAAATAAATAAAAATTTGGTGAGAGGACCGAATTTGTGTTGCATAGACTATGAAGTCTGTTCCCGAGCAATAGCCAACTACCGATATTTCTCCTATAAATCCTATATATTTTTTTTCTATCCTATTAACAATTGCAGAGATGATAGACTCTCTAGCCTTTGATTTGTTGAGATTCACATCACAGCATGTTTGGGTGATATCCTCGTATAGGAATCTTTTTTGTTTCTCAAAAAAGATCTAGTTTGAGAGTAGAAAGAAAAAGGCGATAAAGCGTTTTCCAAATCCTCCCGTCTCATAAAAAATCTGCTCTTACAGTAACTCCACCTCCTCCATCGAATTTTGCAAATCCCATAGAGAAATAAAAGCTCCTAAGTTACAAGGAGTAGTTCCTCTTAGGTGTTTTTCAAATATAGAATGGTTCCAAAGGAATGGATAGAGGATTCCTCCCTATTTATCAAACGCATCCTTAAGAAGTTGAAAAATGTGGACTATTGATAGGGCCATTGAGCTATGGCTTGCAAGGCATTTCTCGTGAATATACATTTTCTTTATTGCCATTTAAAAAGGTAAAACTAAATAATGCCATCTTATCTACCCATTGGCTGGGGTGCTCAAGGGCAGAGCCACTCGGTGGTCAACTTGGGCCTTAGATCTAAGTTTGTAGCCTACTTAATATATGAGATGGGCTTAGATTAAGTGATGGGAAGCCCAAAACCTGGCTCGACATGGCTCTAATAATTAATACAATTAACATGATTGATAAATATAAGTAATAAAACATAAATTTCTTACAATTGATTTGGCGGATGTAACAAGTTAGGTCTATTTGGGTTATGCATGTGTCAAAGTTGATCCCACACTTGACCCTTTTTTTAAATTAATCAAATAACTTCAACACACCCAATGTTGGTCAACTTTACTCGACCCTGATGACCCACATTCAATCCAAGTCAAGCCAATTAACTGGACCCAACTTGTACAAGCTGGACTCACATCCACTCCATCTTAAATACTAGGCTAGTATTTGATTTAAGTTATAGTAGGAAAAACAAAGAGGATTTAACAGGAAAAATCCCCTTGGACTTGTTAAATGCCCAAAACACCATCAATGTGTTATATAGACCATAGCGATCACATGAGCTCTATTTGGTATATTTTTTTTATTTTCCCTATGAGCGAGGATATCCCTGCTCCTTTTACTTTAAAAAGTTTAAAAACTTTTTTTTTCCTTTTCGTTCTTCTCCCATCTTGTTCTCCCTTCCACGGCGTTCAAGCTCGACATCGCTTGGATCAAAACCTTAATCTTTCTTCTGCCATTACCAACACTAATGAAGGAGAAGAGGCGGAAATTTGTCTAACTTCATCAGGAAAGGGCAGCGAACCTTCTCCCTAAGCAAACCTCAACACTAAAACAGAGTGCCCAACTAAAAAGATGGTCCAGATCCATGTTCCAAGTGCAACGATCAGCAATTTGTACTCCATGGGGGGTCGATTTTTATACACCACCCTTGCCATTTTTCCCTCTTTCTTCTCTACGATGTATATGTACTATTAAAATAGATGAGGGTGATTCTATTAGAGAGAGAGAATTGGACAATGGAAGGGAGAAGGGGTAAGTTGTAACTACGACAGTAGCATTATCCTTCTGATCTGGTCTTTTGGTGTTCTTTTTTTTTTAAGGATCCCACCTTCAATGTCATGGAAGGGAGAAGAAGATGGAGAAGAACGAAAGGAGAAAAAGGATTTTGCGACCCCGGTCTTTGTGTATCCCCGCCTCCCTGAGTGTTGTCTCTCAGAGTGGTATCAATTGAGCCAGAAATATCCCCGCCTAAATAAATGTTGTGAACGGGGATATCCCTGCCTATGTTAGTGCTGTGAGCGGGGATATCCCCGCCCATCCGAGCCCAAATAGAGTTTCGTAAGTATAAATACAGCCAGCTCGGCGAAGATAGTGCTATAGCAGACACATTAAACAATTCACATTCACACATAACTTCCAACTTCACGTATATTTCCATGCGAGCAAATGCCGATGCCCAATTCTATCATCTTCTATTACAGTCAACGAATGCCCATTTGTGTTACTCTTTTAAGTATGAAGGTTTGGGTTCCATTAAATAGGTTGGTAATCTAGATTTACTATTTTTACATTTTAGTAAACCTACAAGCATAATCTCCACATGTGTTTCTGTTTTGCCTAAAAAGTTGATGTTTGAAACTACTTATTAAAGCTTCCAACTCCTTGATGGATAATTAATATTTACTCCATTAAAAAGCAGCCCACATTAACTTTCTTATGATAAAAGACCTTATTTCAATAAAACAAATGAGCATTGGCTTTGGCCGTAAGAGAAGATGATAGAATTGGGCATCAACTTTTGTTCACATAGAAATGGTTGCATATGGGGATGGGCATGGGTATTGACTAACATAGAAATAGATAAACTTTGAAAATAGTTATGGGATTCTATCAATTGCATATACATAAGCACTAGCTCAATAAGGAATGGACATTTGGTCATAATTCCTCAAATGAGATATACAATTCTGAGAGACAACACCCACAATATTCTAGTGGGCAGGATATCCCCGCTCACAGCACTAACATAGGCAAGGATATCCCCGTTCACAGCATTAATTTGGGCGGGAATATCTCCGGCTAGAGATGTCAAATGGGCCGGGCCGGCCCAGCCCACTAGTCAATGGGTCGTGGCCCGGCACGGCCCGTGACACAGGGCGAGGAGGCTGGGCCCGTTTGGCCTGCGCCCGCCAGGCCCGCCTGGCACGTGGGCTGCCCTCTGTAGCCCGCCAGGATGGGCCCGCTAGGCACGGCCCGCCTGGCTCGCCCAAAAGTGACTTTTTAAAAAAAATTATCCATTTAACCCCCCCCCCCAACAGCAATAAAACGATCATATAAGGGGTATTTTGTGTCCTTTTCAATTTTACAAAGTCTATAATACTCTAACCCTCCTATTCTTTTTCTAAATTTATTAGTGTTATTTATACTACTCTAAGTTTCTAACCCTTAAATATTTCTACGTAAGAAGTGTATATCGTGACAACTTGCCAATAGGCTCAACTTTGCTAAAAATTGGATTAAGAAAGAAAGAAAGAAAGAAAAAAAAAAACAAAGAAAAAAACAAAGAAAAAAAGAAAAAAAAAGAAAGAAAGAATAAAAACAAAGAAAGAAAGAAAAAAAGAAAAAAAAAGAAAGAAAGAAAGAAAGGAAAAAAACAAAGAAAGAAAGAAAGAAAGAATAAAAACAAAGAACGAAAAAAAGAAAAAACAAACAGAGCGGGGCGGGCCGTGCCGTGCCAGGGGTTTTCCCTGGCGGGTCGTGCCGACCCGGCCCGTGGCACGGGTGGGCCGACCGTGGCCCATTTGACATCTCTATCTCCGGCGCAACTGATATCACTCTGAGAGACAACACTCATGGAGGCGGAGATGGAGACGGGGATATCCCCACCCACACAAAGACCAAGGTCGCAAAACCCTTTCTCCCCTTTTCGTTCTTCTCCCATCTTCTTCTCCCTTCCACGACATTGAAGTTGGGATCCTTCAAAGAAAAATAATACCAAAAGACCAAATCAGAAGGAGACTGCGACCGTTGCAGTTACAACTTATCCCTTCTCCCTTCCATTATCCACTTTTCTCTCCCTTTCTCTCATAGAGCCACTCTCATATATTTCAATAGTGCATATACATCGCAGAGAAGAAAGAGGAAAAAATGATGGGGGTGGTGTACAAATTGACCCCCCATGGAGTACAAATTTCTGACCGGTGTACTTGGATGATAGATCTGGACCATCTTTTTAGTTGGGCACTTTAATTTACTGTTGAGGTTTGCTTAGGAAGAAGGTTCGCCGCCTTTTACTGATGAACCTAAAAAAAATTTCCACATCTTCTTCTTCATTAGTGTTGGTAATGACAAAAGAATGATTAGGGTTTTGATCAAAGGAATGATCAAGCTTGAACGTCGTGAAAGGGAGAAGAAAATGGGAGAAGAACGAAAAGGGAAAAAAGGGTTTTGGAACTTTTTAAAGTAAAATGAGCAAGGATATCCCTGCTCAGAGGGAAAATAAAGAAAATACCAAACAGAGATCTATGATCACTATGGCCTATATAACACATTGATGGTGTTTTTGGCCTTTAACAAGCCTAAGGGGATTTTTCCAGTTAAATCCTCAAAAACAAAACATGCTTGCCTCATTTAATGTAAAATAAACTATTATAAGTACCAAAATACTAAACTATTTAAATGGATTTAGAGATGGAGAACGACCTTAATTAAGCCCATCCGAACAGTTTAGGTGGGCTATGTGAGTTGAGTCGGTTAACCCTTATCCGACCCGTTTAACTACATACAAAGTTTTATTGTGACATAACTGACTTGTATATATTGCAGGTCGAGTTAGCGGGTCGAGCCAGATGTTTCCGCTGGTGAATTAGGATATTAACGACAAGATGAAAAAAAAAAGCACTTAAGTAATTAAATGCTTAAATTAAGCCCATTTAAACAGCTAAAGGCGGGTTAACCCTTATTCGGCCCTTTTAACTACATGTGAGGTTTTAATGTGCCATGTCCGACTTGTATATATTGCGGGTCGAGACAAATGTTGCCACTGCCGAATCAAGCGTGCGCATTGATCATAATATTAACCAGATGAGCCCCAAGGATAGGTGGTTGCAGGGGCGGACCCACATACATCTATGTGGGAGTGGACACACCCGTTGGACATCGGTCCGCTTCTAAAACCAAAATGAAAATTATAGCTCTATTTCAAAATTTTACATAAAAATCATTCGTCTGCCGCCAAAACCCACATAAAAGTCTTGGGTTTGTTCCAAGATCCCAATTGCCCATTTGGACCCGCACCCCTTAAATGAATATCCTCGGTCTGCCACTGGCCGTTGGATGCTTTAAGGAGTCCATTATCCCTGAAAATTCCTCTTTATAGCAAGCAGGGGCGGACTTATGCTTTCATGACCTGGGGCGGTCGCCCTAGGTCGGAGCTTGAAACTTCCTAAATGTCTGATGGGCCCTACATCATGAAATGTTATTGTATTCAATTTTTTTCTCATGCCTATTCATTCACCTTGCATTTGCAGCAATCTTTAATAGGTATTGATTTTGAGTGAAACTGGATCATATAAATTTGAGTTGATTTTTTAAGAGAGAAATCAATGTTAGTAGATGCAGTTAAGTATTTTGTGTTTATATGTTTAAATGTAATATATTTTCTCTTCTGCCATTATTTAGGTGAAATATGTCTAGCAAAAAAAAAAGTTGACATTTTCAATTGACCATTATTTGTCAAACCCAAATAAAAATCTTGAATCCGCCACTGTAAGCCGCCACTATAAGCAAGGATCGAATGTTGCAATTAGAAGTAAGGTATTGAGGCTGTTTCCTACAAGTGTTCCCTAATCATGCTTGTATCGGGAATTATGCTTGTATCGGGAATTAGGACGTTAACAACATGATAAGAGCATAATATCTAATATTTTGAATTCCTTTATATTTAGTTTTATCAAATATTTTGTGTTTAAGTGTGTTGATTAATATATTTATTGAATTAGGGAAGCATTGAAGGTAAAAGAATGGATATGGAATTTATTGTGCAGGTTTCCAGCTTTTAGGCAGATTTGATCCCTGGAGCTTCAATTGAGGTTTGAATGGTGTTGGAGTTTCAGAACGAGAAAGTGGTCTTCATGAAGTTCTTAGAGGACGTCTTAAGCTTTTCAAAAAGGTCTGGTTCGCAAAAATCCGAGTTCGTTTGGGCCTCCAAACGTTGCTTTAAAGTTAGGCCTGGAAAACTGATCCGAGATTCCTGTCCGAACCAGTAAACTTAAATGGGCCATAACTTGAGTTTCCAAAGTCCAAATCGGGTGATTCAAAACCCTAGAATCATCTACACATCCAGGGATACAACTTTCATGAAGATACCAAGTCAAGATTCCGCCGTCATATGATAGAAAAACTCCTCACAAGCTGCGGCATAATTTCTGGGATTTCTGTCAATCCGTTTTGAATTACCTATAATGTAGGGATTTGAGTTTTACACGTTTTGGGAAGCTATCATATATTTTGTATATCTATTTAAGGCTTCTTAAAGGGGGTTGGAGAGGAGGATGGAGAGAGAAAAAAATATTCTGCAGTTTTCATATTCAAGCATGTCAGGCTAGGGTTTTCAATTCAGTTCAAGGGGATTTCGAACCTTCATTGCATTTTGATAGTTGAATCAATTCAGTAACATTATTTCTCCCTTCTCTTATGAGTCTCTTCATGATAATCTGTTTTAATTGTTTTTATTGATATTTGGTTTGGTCGATTTAATCAGGGTCCATTAGATTGATCAAATTATTGTTAATTGCTAGCTTCGGGAATTATATTACGTAATTGATATTGTTCCTAATCAGTTGTAGTAAATGGTAATATATGATTGCTGAGAAGCTTTCGTTTATTGCTATGATTATCATGAGTTAGGTTAAACAATCCGAACTTGCGTGACTGTTGCTTAAAATAATCTATTTCCCTCGATGTTAATGCTGCCATTATATTGAATTTAGAGAACTTGTTTTAAATTGTATAATGGTTAGAATCTAATGGAGAGTTTGTTTCATTAGTGAGGAATTAAGAGGAATTTCGGGTAGCAGAGCTTGTTGTTACCTAGGATTATTAGTTTCATTAAAGGGTAGAACAATGTTACAATTGATTGATTGTTCCATCAATTGTGAGGGTAAGATTGAACCGAAGAACTGAAGCTTTGATCCATTGATTTCTGTTATTAATTTAGTTTTATTTTAATCAATCATAATCAAACCATAATCAGTTTGATCACAATCCCAATACCTCCCATTTAGTGTTTTGTCAGAATCGGTCGGAATAAAAATATATACATTAAAAGAGAAGAAATAGTGAACACTCTCTGTGGGATCGACCTTTACTCACCTAGCTACTGTGTTTGTTTTCATTTTATTTTTGTGTCGTATCTAGAAGTAAGGTTGTATATTTTGGAGTGTTGAGGACGCGCTTCCACAACACGATGAAAAAACAGCATTTAAGCAAGTAAACATAAGTATCTGGTAACTGTTTTTATTTTTTGGGTAGAAGAGTATCTGGTAACTGTTGACAGACAAGATGTCAACAAATGTATAGGATACACAAAAGTGGTCATTAAACTACTAGTGATTGTTTTTTGTTCAACAAAATACTACAGCACCTACCGACAGCATCGGAGAGAGAGATTCCTGGAAAAGTAAAGGTAATGTTGACAATGGTGGGGACCCTGGGCATATGAATGGAATGAAGTTATAAATTCGAACCTATAAGAGCTTCATTCCCAAACTGACACGCTTCATGGTACAGCCGAGATAGGATGCAATCATGCAAATGGGTATTGGATTCCCCCGTTGTCTTGAGACTGATCTATAAAAAGAATCGGGTCTGAAAGTTATTTTAAACTTTTATTCAAAAAGGGGGACGGATCTTGAACACAATTTAGATTTGATAGATCAACGAGATCGATATTGGAGTCCATGCCCACACCCATGAACCTAAAAACTAAAATACAGGTCTTTAATGTTACAAATTATAGTTCAAAATCAGCTTTTATTGAAAAATTTTATATTTAATTGTTGAGACAGTAGACTTAATTTACTAGCATAAGTGTTGAATGATATTTTTTTTACTTTTTTTGAAAGGTAAGTAAGTGAATCTATTTTTTGAAAGTTAAGGGGTTTTTGAAAGGTAAATGATATTCTTATTTTAAGAAACAATAAAAAAAAAGTCATAATCGGTTTTGAAACTAAATTATGG
Organism: Cinnamomum chago; assembly: GCA_038049695.1. Lineage (NCBI taxonomy): Eukaryota > Viridiplantae > Streptophyta > Magnoliopsida > Laurales > Lauraceae > Cinnamomum > Cinnamomum chago. The sequence goes on from CP142462.1 coordinate 12,682,952, forward strand.
TCTTTTAGTTGAACTCAGTTTCGGAACTTAATTCGGATCCTCCTATCAGAACTGGGTGTGGAACTAACAAAACTAGAATTGAATTCATAACCAAAATTTTTATTTAGAAACAAGTCTGAGTCCGGAACTAATATGGTTCTGACTAAGAATCATCCAATTTACAATCCTAAGTTGATACCTACGATTTTCGCTCAAGGGGGACGGGTCCAAACAGGTAGTTGAATTGGGGGGCACACCTATAATTTTTATATAAATTTTGGAGGCAAACCCAATTCCAAGAGGGTGACTGCCCTAGGGAAAAAAAAAAAAAAAAAACATAGACCCCTACTCACGTGTAGCATGCAGGGGTTATGTTTGTATCGCCACTTGCAACCGTGCATTGTGTGGGAAGAAATTCCACTGGTGGCTTTTCTGTTCATGATCTCTTTTTTTCATATCACTCTGTTTTTTAGGGGGAAGAAGACAAAGGCAAGGATATAAAAAAAAAAGACTGCAATTAGCAAGAAATAACAGTCAAATTCAAGTTAGGTGAGGCAAATTGTCCACTTCAGCAGTAGAGAGGTGGGTGGTTGGAGACACCAACCCTCAAAGAGACTTTTAGATCCATTTAGAGCTGCAGAAATAACTAAACATTTTATGACAGAAGACATTGGAAGAGAAAATACTGATGATGATCTTGATAGTGAAGAACTGGGTCTGGGTCTAATGGGGGGAGTCAGCCCAATTTTAGAAACACAAGCTCGTATCCAGACCAAGCCTGGCATGGACCATAAGTGCTTGGCCGGTCCAGTCTTTCTATTACTCATTCAGTATTTTTATCACTCGTTTGGACATGCACTACTTTTTAGATCCAAACCCAGCCAAAATAGTTAACGGCCCAGATTTTAGATCTATGCCCAGCCCAAGTAATACTGAGGCCTGAATCTGGTCCATAGTAGCTGGCCCTGCACATAAGCATCCCTAATTCAAGGACTGACTCTCATATTTTTGGTATCTGCTGTGTATATATATATAACCTTATGCAATATATATCACACAAACAGATGTGTTTTAACTTCATTACCCATGAGAGAGAACGGCTCCTTACCTGAGTGGTGAGGAGTGACAGTTTTCGTCTAACTGTTCGGGATTTGAATTTTGGATACGTTATCTCTTCTCGTGTGTGCGAATTCCCTTCTTATTTGTGTGGGCTTTCTTCCCGCACATATAGGCTCATTTTTCACTTGTGTGAGCTGTCTTTCCATATGAGTAAGGGCTCTCACTCGTCTGTGTGATAGCTAATCTCATGTGTGCGGGTTCCCTTCTTACTTGTGGAAGCTTTCTTCTTGGGTTCATTTTCCACTTATGTGGGGTGTCTTTCCGTATAAGCGTGGGCTCTCACTTGCAGGGCCGGATCCAGGACTTCTAATATGGGGGGGCTACACTTAAGTTACACTAAAAAAATAGCAACAATGTCTCACCAAAAACTAGGGATGGCAAGCGGGTGAATCAGCCCGGATTTTAAGCATACCATATCCGATCCCCGAAATTCTTTATTTCCCCGAACCCGCCCCGAAACCCGTCGGGGGTTATTTTGATTGTACCAAAACCGAACCCTATGGGTTTCGGTTTTTACCCGATCCCAACCGCACCCGCACAATAATTCGAGTTTTACCCGAATCCGCACCGACCCGCCCAACCTCAATTTAGTTTTTGCAATTTTTTTTTTTTTTTGTGTGTGTGTGTGTGTGTGTGTGTGTGTGTGAATAAGATAGTAAAAATCCTTCCAAAATTTGAAAGCATATCAAGCAAGGATACAATTCAGGATTGTGAGACTAAAAAATATGTCAAATACGTGTATATATGTATAAATATAAATAGTTATATATATATTTCGGGTTCGGGTATGGGTTTGGGTCGGGGTTCGGGGCAGGGAGTAATATATACCAAATCCGAACCAAATCCGGCCGGGGATTTTAAAATTAATACCAAACCCGCCCCACGGGTGAAAAAAAGGGATAAAAACCGTCCCCAAAAGGTCGGTTCAGGTCGGGTATCCATCGGTTTAGGGGAAAATTGCCATCCCTACCAAAAACTATAAAAAATAGCAACAATGTCCCACCAAAGATAGCAACCATGAGCGCTTGATAATGCGACATTATAACCTAAGATAGTAAATAATCATCAATATACAATACATAAGACCGGTTTTAAATTTTTTTTCCTAAGTTTTTTTTTTCTTTTCATTTTCAACTCACAATGAAGTGATGAACAGAGTTACAGAGGTACTGTAAATGAGAAACCCAATCCCATAACGTGGCAGGCTGACAGCTTCTAGTAACACAAAGAGCAAATCTTTTTCCACAACCACAAAGAATCAAGATGAAGAATAGAAAAAAATTACAAAACCTCCATTTCAGAAAACCATAAAAAAAGAAAAAAAAAATCAAAAAATGAACAAACCCATGTAATAAAAACACCACAAATTCGTACTTGAAATCCGGAGGGCACAACCACAAAGAATCAAGATGAAAAATAGAAAGAAACTACAAAACCTCCATTTCAGAAAACCATAAAAGAAGAAAAAAAAACCAGAAAATGAACACACATGTAATAAAAACACCCTAAATTCGTACCTGAGATCCGGAGGGCACAACCGCAAAGAATCAAGATGAAGAATAGAAAGAAACTACAAAATCTTCATTTCAAAAAACCATAAATGAAGAACAAAAAACCAGAAAATGTGAAAAACTAGTTGTTGTTTTTTTTGCTGAAAGCTTGGGTGGGCTGCAGCCACCCCCGGCCCCCCCTTGATCCGCCCCTGCTCACTTGAATCCCAGCCCCCTAGGCTGGCTGGATTACCAAAAGAATCTTCATTGGCTATAGGACTGTGAATGGGTTAGGTCAGGTTGGGACCCAGCCTAAAAAGTAATGAGTCTTTTTTCTGGTAAAAAGGTATTGAGTGTAGGTCCAAGTTTAGACCTGATCGGTCAAGTCTGTACTCTTGCCCAACGCTCATATAGTACTTTAGGCAACATGCTTTTCTTTACTCTTGAACTCTACCCGCATGGAGTTTCTGTATGCAACTTTTTCTCTATATATGAATCTCTGTTTAGTAGCAAAACAGAGAAAAGAGAAAAGAGACACAAATTCAATAGTATGGACCAGATTTGCATATGATCACAATAATGATGGTAATGGTATATGATAATTATTTGTTGAAATAGGTCACTGATAATCATTTAACTATTAATTATAATTGACAAATCACTTCAGTTTGATGTTCATCTGGTCTAATATTTATGGTTGCATTGATCATCTTTATGAACATTGTAGGCGTGTTTGGATGAATGGTGAATTTAATTGAGGTGAGGTAAACAAGACGAAGGGTCATATCAAAAGTGCATAAATTCAAAATTCCTTTTTTTAAATAAAAAAAGTAACTTCATTTCCCTACTAAATGACAAAAAAAATATCTTTTTACACAAAAGTAAAAAAGATTTTCTATCGGGCCACTAAAAACAAAAAATCATTGTAACTTCTTTATATTTTATTCTCTCCTGAGTTGATCTTTCACCTTATTTTACTTCGATTCACCATTCATCCAAACACGCTTGTATAATCTTGAGGCCATTAATTCAAGCGCTATAATTGTTGGACCGATTTTATCCTATGCACTTTGCACTGCATATCAGTGTAGCCCATCAAGTGGGACTCGGTTAAATTTCGGGGGTTATTGAATATAACGGCAATGAAGATGCACACTCCTTCAAAAGCACGTGCGCATGAGAAAATTTTCCATAATTATGGTACATATAACTTTACTCATGCACTCCACTGAGCTAAAGGTAGGTCTTTCCCCTTGCTTGAAGATTTATGTTCTTCTAAGCAAACTCTATAAGCCACGCTGATAATAGCATATAAAAGATTTCGCCTAGTTGGTAACACCCTCTAGTTATTTTTATTTGATTTTATTTTTTTCATTCTATAGCCATGGATCGGATCAAGATCAAATGGACTACAACCCACATATGCAGGGGCGGACCTACATTTTTATGACCTGGGGCGGGATCTTAAAACTCCCCAAGAGTTAAATGAGTCGCATACCATGCCCCGCATATGTCTAACCAATGGCCACACGTATGCGAATGTCTAAACCTTTGTTGGTGGAAACGAAGATAAAAAGCTTCATCTTCTTTGATGGAGATCTTTTCGTGCTGATTAAGTTCCTCATCGTCGGTCCCTATGGAAGACAACTTCTCCTCGAAAGTTTTCGATAACCAAGTCGTGCTGTTGTCACTTTGAAGCATTTCTCCAATACTTTGTATTGTAAAGAAGGTTGAGGCTGAGCGCTCGAGGGTTGCGTATCTATAAAAGTAGATCACGTGTGATTTAAAAAAACAATGTGATTTTTTTTTTTAGTTTGGCTATTGTAAAATCCCAGATTTTGGATTTTGATTTTTCTTGGTTTGAGAAGGCGCATCGATTGAATCTAGGTCAATCAAATGAGGAGTTGGTGGGTTCAGGACTACGCTTCTTCACCATCTCACCCTCCAAATAACCCTAAATAATTGAACTTTATTTCTCTCTCACAGTCTCCATATCTAGTATAATCCTAATCATTCAACCCCTAAAGCTAAACCCCTTAATCTCCATATCCTAATTTCAAATCCTAAATCCCCAAATTCTAATACAGTCTGTGAGCCCTGAATCACCAAATACGAGCATATTTATAAATCCAAAGATTACCAAATCCACTTTTGTTGTCATGACTTCTTACCCCCACTATGATATAAATATCCACCAGTCATTCAAAACACAAAAAAAAAACAAAAAATGAAAGCCTCACATAACTAAATTTTGTATTAGATAGGCTTAGTAAAACATGTTTTATTTAGGCTTTGTACTCATCTTGACAAAATCGTTAGAGTCAGTTTACTTAGAATATGATGATTCCTCACTTCAAATCCATGTGCAGCTGCTGGAATGCTATATACCAATATACCTTTATTGGCAACACTTATTCTAGATCGTCAATAAACTACTCGAGGACCACCTCTACAAGTCTATCAACTGGACAAATCATCATGCCACTGGGATTTATGCCTTGGGCGCATTGATCAAACTAAATGGTTCATAGAGATGATGAGTACATGCATTGATTACGAAGCTTGACCCAACTCAAAAAATGAAAAACTCAAGTTGGGCTTGTTCGGGTTTGAGTGAAATCAGTATTTATAACCCAGGTAGAAAGTTGTGAGAGTTGATTATGGGCTTTGAAAAATGTTCTTGTATCTTGTTTTTCTCACACACATACTCTCTTTGAATTTGCAATGATATCCCATAGACATTGATTTTGACAAGTGAATTTGAGTGAAATAGAATAATGTAGGTTTGAGATGATTTTTTTATGAGATAAATCTATGTCAGCCGATGCAGTTAAATATTTTGTTATTGTTAATGTGAAATTTTTCTAGCAAAATAAAAAGGCTGACCTTTTCAACTACCATTATCTGCCCCATTCAAATGAAAATTCTGAGTCCGCCACTGCACATATATTTGGTCCCTTCAAACCAACAAACGGCTTTTAAATTTTGTAGATTCTCACGGGCTTGCCCTCTTTCTAGTGGGAAAGTTTAGTGCAGCCTGTCATATGCTAACTGCCCGTGGTCCGCACAAGGCCAATGTTTACAGCTATTTATTCATCCACCCTTGGTTGAATCAACTGAGAAACTCCATCAAGTCCAATAAAAAAAGGTCAACCAACCTCCATCAAAGTAAGTTGTTCTTCAACTATTTGGGCCATCTTCATATTGCATTAGCAACCTGAGCACAAGACCAAACTCAAATGTTCTAGTAGTACTGGTGTTGTAAGGCTAACCTTATGTGGCACATTTGATTTTAAAAAAAGGTTCATTACAATAGATTTTTTTTTTTCAGCTGGGTCTGTAAATCTGTATCTCCTCCTTGAAGGATCTTTTTAATGAATTTGTCTTTCTATTTTTATAGGAATGTTTTTTGTTATCACATATGGATTTGCATCTTCCTTGTTACTAATCCTTTTAGTGTCATATTCAATGAAAAAGTTCTCTCTCTCTCTCTCTCTCTCTCTCTCTCTCTCTCTATATATATATATATATATATAGGGGTGCTACTTGGACCGAAATGGGGGACCGAACCATGGCCCGGTCCCCCATCCGGACCACAGGATCCCAGGGCAGTTCGGTCCCCCATTTGGTCCAAGTAGACTTAATGATATATATATACACACACATTAATAAGAATGATAATTAGTATTATTATTTAATTTTTGTTGACTTTACTAAAATTTGAATTTGTTGTTTTTGGATTTTTTTTCTTCTCTTGGTTTGAATTAGATATTGATATCTTAATTGGATTTTGATCTCTACATATCTTTTTTATTTTGATGCACATTCTCATGGGATGGTTGCTCTTTCATGTCATCTAAGCATGCCTTACCCTCTCCACTCGCATGATCTTAATAAGTAAAATAAAATAGGTCTAAATATCTAATCCAAAGACAAGTGATCCTCATCCAACCCCATCAGTAAGGGATTTACTCAAGTCACTGTTGGAATTATTACTTTTAATTTTCTACTGTGAAATAAAAAAGAATCTTTGCGTGAATCAATAAGAGTCGTGAGAACGGCTCCTTATCCGAGTGGTAGGAGCGACAATCCCCATCTAGTTGTCTAGGGTTTGAACTATGGGTATTCCACATTTTTCCCCTTTCCACTTGTATCGACTTTCTTCCTAAGTGTACGAGCTCCTTTCCCATTCGAGTGGTTGTCTTCCCATATGTGTGCGGATACTCTCTTGGGTCCCAACTCCCTTAGCTGGGGTACCAAAAAAGATATGTAAGAGTCGCGTCGGTTGGAAAGTCTAAAGTAAGAAAGTTAAACATCATTATGAGTCTTAATTATTGTCTTCAAATATGTAAAGTCGTGTCTTTTGAATTGTCGTAGGTGATCTTATATGAGAGTCTCTTGTGGGTTTTTTTTATCAAGTAAGTTTGTTGAGGTCCTGAATAAAGTTTGTGAAGTTGTTGAGATTTTGAAGATTGTCAAGTGCATGGAGTGAAAAATGGTCTTCTTATTCCTGTGAATTGAAGGATAATTTAGCTATCTTTGTCATTTTACTTTTCATTGATCAGAGTAGGGGCTATACACAACCCATTAGATAGAGGGAGAGAGTTGAAATCCCAAAAAACCCCTTTATTTTTAGTAGGAGATCTCCAAATATTGCAATTTGCTCCCCACCAAAATTTTATTTTTTCAAGTGCCCCCGGGTTCCGGCCCTGCTTTAGATGTACATTTCCGCACACGCACTCGCCATACGTTCGATCAAGATTTATATATTATTGTCAAATGATGTTATTTTTTCAAAGCACATGTAACATTATATTTTTGAGGTGGCATCATATTTCTTCAAAGTGTTATCTAAACATTTGAAATATTATGTCTATTGCTTTCGCACACATCATATGATTTTAGTTTTTACGAATATTTGGACGAAGAGTTAGAAGAGGAATTCAACTCTTTTTACAATTTTATATGTACATTATCATATGTTTTTTTTTTTTTTAAATCTAACGGTCAATCTTATAATAGAACCAAGTTATATTATCTTGAAATTTGGGGATCCTCGTACATGGGGAGAACATTATTTTGACCCATCCAGATTTTAGATAAGTCGGCCCCACCATAGAATCCACTCCATTTCTCCATATCAAAATAGGATTATGACTCAAACAGCTTAAAAGCAATAAAGATAGTTTTTTCCCATTGGGGTGAATTGCATGCAGCAAGTTTGGCCTCTTAAGAAAGAAAAAAAAGAAAAGGAAAGAAGATACTTTATGAAACATGGGCACGGGCGACACCATGTTGTTCACAGTGGGATCAATTGACCCCACTAAGATCTGAAAACATATTCATAAAATCTTTGTAAACTTTTGAGTGGGAAGCTTTTGACCAAATGAGATTTAAAAAAAAAACTAAGGAAAGTTTTGACCCCACTGAAATCTAAAAACAATTTTATGGGAAAATTTTGAACCAACTTAATTTAAGAGTTTGACCTGAATGAGAAAAAGTGGCTTATAAAATTTTGACCTTTTTTGTAACATCCAATTAAAATAAATCGTGTACTTTGTATCATGGGTAACCAAATAATTTTGAATGGCTTATAAATTTAAATGAATATGCCTTAACTCATAGGAAGCTCAAATAGTATTTTTATCTCAAGTCCTTTTATTTTTATAAATTTTTTCTCAATTTTCTAATATTAAATATTTGAAGGTAGGGTAAGGGCTTAAAAATTACAGCCCCCCATGTGAAAGTCGAAGGTTTTTGCTCGGTTAAGCCCAGTCCGCAAATGAGATGGTAGGATAAGAACTTAAACTCGGCTCGGCCTAGGTTCGACCCGTTGATAGCCCTAGTGGTAGGGTTACGGGAGATAAATATTTCTTGACCCCATTACCTTGAATTCCTGGAGCCGTCCCTGAACATGGGATCCAGACTCTTATATTGGACACTACGTAAAGAAACCAAATCAAAAACAATTTTATGTGGATAGATGCAATCTCATCAAAGATCCTATCAAGATCAAATAACTATTTCGAGACTTGGGTGATAAGAAGGTTAGATCAATGCAAGACAATTTACTAAAAAGAGATAAGCACAAGACAATCCATTACTACATCCAACATAAATATAATTTATATAAATCTTTAACATTTAATGTCCAAAAATAAAGACAAAACAATTATTGTCTAAACATAATAAATAAATAAATAAATAAATTTATAGAAATTGAGGAACATAAAATGCATCATAAGGGGGGATGACAACATCATAATGTGAAGATGACAATATATAAATGCCGCGGATAAGAAAGGATGCTCGAAGGCATGCTTCAAAATCCATTCAAATAATTCAAATAAAAGCCACCTTCCTATCATCTCTCTGACTTTCCAAATATCTCTCTCCACTTCCAAGTATCAAGACTCTCTAGTACACACTGATGACTTCCTAGCATCTCCAACAATAAAATAACATGCTCTAGCTTTGCATTATTACAAGTGGCCTAAAATCACACATGTTGCAAGTGGTAAGAGTTCACTGCACAGGTGCCAAAAGTTGCAACTCTGGCACATTGCACATTCGATCTAACCTGTACTTTGCTGCATTGCGTGTTGGATCTAATTTATATACATTTAATAAATGCCATTAAGAACATGTTTGTGTACCTCCATTTACATGGGGAAAAAATTTTCAATTTGTAGAAGCAGAGTATTTTATGGAATATATTAAAGATGGTGGGAATGATAAATATTCACATGTGAACAGTGCATGCACACTGTCCCGCCTTTGGACAGGTTAGGGTGAAAGAATTAGAATTAGAGATAGCAAGAAGAATTAGAATTCCTTGTCCTTATTGATAGGACTTAGTTTAAATTTTAAAATTAGTGTTTTTAATTATATAAATTAGGATCTCATCTATAAATCAAGCTAGGTGATTTTTGTGTGAATGCAATGCCTTTTTTTTTTTTTTTTTTTATATAGAGAGATGTGGTTCATGCCGTACAAATGTGTACTAAAGATTTGTTTTGTTTATTTATTATTAATTTTCTTTTATGAAGTGCCATTTAGCGATTCATGTAAAACCAAAAACTTACAGTTAAACTCTTCCCCTCATAAAAGTAAGAATTAAGGGCTTATTTCTTTACTAGAAATCATAGAATTATTAATTGATTTTTTTTTAAATTCTCATACATGGTGGAATTTCTCAATCCTCTCTTGTGCTCGAGCACCAAAAATTTCAGGAATTTCAAATGTCATTTGAGACATTTTAAGTGGCTATAATTTTAAAATGTCTGTGAAGAAATATGACATTTACAAATTTCAGGCAGTAATATGTCATATAATGTCCAAGCTCTATGTGATCTGGGATAAATGTATCTCCTAGCATGTTTGTTAGTCAGTGCAACAAAGGATTTGTGCAACGGGAAAGGCTTCTTATTATTCTTCTTCTTTACTTTAAAATACCACTTCCTTATTTGCTTGCTGCTTGGTGTGCCATATTTTGATTCATCATTATCATAAAAAACACTTTGCCCCAACTATTTATTTTCATGGGAAAGGAAGGGGAATTACTAAACCGAAAAGGCAAAACCCATTTTCTAAGAACAAGTTTAGAATTATTATTTTACAAGGAACAAAGATTTTCCAATGCACACATAAATGTTTGAGCATGTGTTTATGAAACTAGAGGATTTTGAGGTCGAGAGGAAAATCGTTCTAATTTTGTATGCATGCCCTCGTTCAATATGGAGTACAACACTTTTTCATCTATAAAAAGAAAACAAAATGAGTTAATTTTCCTAAACATCGAGGAATTTAATTTCATATGTGAGGGGTAAGAACATAAAATTCCTCTCCATCGGGTGATGAAAATCTACATAAAGTGAAATCTTCTCACTACACAAACATACCATAAAAGGACATATTTATGTGTCCACTTTTCCCGCGTAAAAAGTGCCTTTCCATCGTATTGAAAATTTAACATTGGAGCGGTCACATTTTCTTCAAAATAAAAACAAAAATAAATAAATAAATCAACTTTTCCATGAAACTGATTTCCCACAGGCCCTAATCCGTTTCATTAATTACCATTGTATCCATCGTTCTTTTCTATTTTACGTGCCACAAATAAACAAAAAAGCCTTACACGGAAAAACTTTACTATGGGAAAAGCCCAACACACAAACACTGCATGAGAATATCACTCCTAAATATAACAAAAAATGTAACAATCCACTAGCTAATATCATCCTGATCACATTAGTTTTTATCTCCATAGACGTCAAATGGTGCCTATATTGATCCAAAGTTCTCCCTCAATTTTATCCTGGGCATGCCACATTCCCTCACCCAATAACTTCTTCACTCATTATGAGGGCCCCTTAAATCACCCGAGATCTCTTTTCCTTGCCCTGGGCGCTAGGGCTCTCCCACTAGCGCGGACTCAATGGGCCCACCTCTTATTATATATATATATATATATATATATATATATATTAAAGCAGCAGTCATTTCGTGGGAGAGCCACACGTGGCGGTAGAGGGCTTCATGGAAGAGGAACACGTAGTGCATCATTAAACTTTTTGCAATCCTACCGGAATTACCATTCTAATATAATCTTATCACCTAAAATATCTCAATTGCAAATTTAAAATATTATTGAAATAAGATACTTATCCATTTCCTAAAATATAGCATACAATAATAACTTTTCTTTAGTTATAAAATCTAAGTCTTCTTTATTTCCAAATTAAAAAATTACGGAGTCCGCATTTTTTTTTTTACACCAACACAATAAGATCTTTTTTTATACTAGAATGCGGGTCACTTTCATAATTTATATTCTACTACTTTTTTCTCCTTATTTTCCTTTCAATATTTAGTAAGATTAATCTATGGGGCCCATTATGGATATTTTTCTCTTTACATTTAAAAAAAAATATTTGGTAAGATTAATTAATCTGCGAGGGTCCATTGTGGAAGCCAATTAATTTCAGAATCTACATTTAATTATGAAATCGCACTTAATTTATCGCTAAGCACAAATAAAATCAAATAAACGTCCTAAGGGGTCGTTTGTTTCTTGTGAAAGTGATTCACATGTGTAAATGACCCACATATGAGTCATTTGCATATGTAAATGACTCACATGTGGATCAGATTCCATCGTGTGTTACTAACATAACATTTCACATGTGAATCTATGAATAAGTTGTAGATTGTTTGTTGATATCTCAACATCCAAGCATCATCAATGGTTGAAAATTGGACACATGACCGTGTTTGAGCTTTTGAAGAATATGAACGGTCCTGATTTTACAGGTGGGGCCCAGAACATTAAGAAAATTATAAAAGGCGGACTGGGTATGTTAGTAACAATAGGTTGTATATTGTTTGATGATATCTCAACCTCCATACATCATCAATGGTTGAAAATTGGACACATGGCCGTGGTTGAGCTTCTGAAGAATATGAACGGTCCTGATTTTACAGGTGGGTCCCAGAAAAATAAAAAAATCATAAAAGGCGGACTGCTATATGTTAGTAACAGTAGATTAATCGAACGACTGTGATTATGTTGATCATATCTCAACCTCCATGCATCATCAACGGTTGAAAATTGGACACATGGTCGTGTTTGAGCTTCTTAAGAGAATGAACGGTTCGGATGTTACAAGTGGGGCCCAAAAAAAAAAAAAAAAAAAAAGGCGGACTGCTCAGTGAGGCACTGTAGCAGTCCGCCTAGTAACAGTAACGTGTGTAAGTTTTTCACACCTCTTGAGGAGTGAAAATGCAATGCATAAAAATGGCCATCTTTCACACCATTTACACAACTATTTTACACATGTGAATCAGAATCACACCAAACAAACATGATTTTTGTGTATCCATTACCATGTGATTCAATTACATATGTAAATGGAAAAAACAAATGTCCCCTAAAGTATTTACTATTTACTTGATATTTCCCTAAATATTTCCACCTACTTAAAGTTTCTCTAATGAGTTTTCATATTTATTATGAATTATATATTAATATTCATTTATTATTTATTTAAATATTTTGATATATTCATAATAATTTCCTACAACTACAACTTTAGACCTTGATTAACTCGCTGATGTGGGGCCCACTCATCCATGAGCAAAGCATTTTCCATTTTCCAAACCTCGGTCAACTACAACTAGACAGTGGGGTACACCACTTTCCCAATCAACCATATTCCTCTCGCTCTCTCTCCCCCTCGTATTTCTTTTTCCCACCCCACCAAAGCTTTCTCCCGGGAGAAGAAAGAGCAAACAAAAAAGAGAAGCGGAAAGAGAAGAGGCAGCGAAAAACACTGTAAAGAAGTTGCTCTAGAAACCGCTTTCCCTCACCATCTTTCCTAAAAATACACGCAAAATCAACATCTCTGAATCTGTTTTCACTCCTGAAATGGCGATTCATCGCATGCAAATCCGCCCATTCTCGCACTCCTCTTTCCTCGTTTTTTAAAACCTAGGGCTAGTTTTTTCTTCCAAAACCATCTCCATCGATCCATGCAGTAACGAGGAAGGTACTCTCTCTTCTTCTCTTTCCAGCAAGTTCTTACTAGGCTTCTTCTGCTTCTTCTTCTCTAGATTTCCATGAAAAACGGTTTTCCCTACAAGCGATTCTACATAGAGAATGCCGAGTTTCGGTGTTTTTCTCTGTGATTGGTATGGTTTTGTTTCTGGGAACACGCGCGTGGAGGTTTTCGAGGTTTCCGCGATGTCGTTATTTGGTGCATTTTCCTTTTGGAATCTCATTTTGATGCCGTTGTTGTGTTGATGGTTTTTGTGGATTTAGGGTTTTGATATTACGTTTGAGATCGACCGAGGTCTTGAACTTGGTGAAGTGATTTTGTATTGTGTGAAGAAACAGCTGCATGTTTGTGTTTTTGATGTTTCAGTTGTTTTTTTTAGCAATTGATGGGTGCAACAAACGATTTATGGGGTTATATGTTCTCATTTGTGTTTTTTTTTTTGCAAGTTTTTCTTATTCAGTAGATGAAGCTATAGCTATTGTTGGGCTTTGATGATTCCATTTATACTGTTGTTTGGATTTTTATTGAGTTTTCGTTCACATTGATTGCTATTTGGGATTGTTTTGAAGAAGGGAGCAGTCGCGTAACCGGGTTCTCTCTATGTTTTGCATTTACAGATTGATAGGGAAGGTTTGAATTGCTACATGAAACCGGCGAGAAAATGAGAAATTCTACTAGTGTAAGTAGAAAATTTAAGGAGGATGACATAAACACTTCCAACACACGGAAATCTGAGAGAATTGGCATTAGACTTGGCAGTCGGACGCCTGTGGTTGGTTTAGTGAAGAGGAAGCGAGAAGAGAAGGAAAGGATGGCAAGTCCTCTTAGAAAATCGGAGAGAGGTGACAAGCAGAGGAAGTGCCAGAGTTCGAGTTCACCGGATTCAAGAAAGAAAAAGGCGAACGAAGAGAGGAGTGGAAGGAAAGAAGGAATGGAAAACAGAGGACACAGCAATAAAGAGAAACCCAAAGAGGAGGGTGCTGGCATGGTATTAAGAACCAAGAGACTGGATGCGCGCACTTATAGGGCATCCTTTAAACCACAACCAAGGAAGGTTAAGCGGTCAGGTATCTGGGTTTGTTTATTATATTATATATATATTGTTTTAATCACATTTATTGAGTTTGTCAGCACTCCAGTTATGTTCTCTGGTGCACTACAATCAAATTACTAGTTTGGTTTGATGATGCGTGGTCTTTGCTGCATCATTAATCATGTGGCTCACTGTGGATGGATCACTAGGGACATTTCATATATTGGATTGCTTAGTCCTTTGATCTGACTGATGGGCCTTCATTGTTAAATAGATAAGATGATTTTTATGAATACCCTGTATTTTTTTTTTTGCAAAATGCAAATGCGTCTTTCATCTTTGACTAAAGTGGATTCCAATAATTAATGTCTTTACAGGAAGGTTTGCATTTGAGCAAGGAGCCTAATTATACTATTGTCATTGTTAATATTGTTATCATTATTGCTATGGTTTTCATGAAGTGTGATAGTTTTCATGTTGGATACTTGGATCAAATATTGAAAAACCTGTATGATCCATGAATTTTCGTCGGATACTTTGTCATTATTGTCGGATACTCATATCCAGTCCCATTTCTATGCATTGCATGCTAGTTCTACTTTGATCTAAGTGTATATTGTGAACGGTAAGGCATATGCTGGCTGGCGTTCCTTCTAGTTGGCCATTTATATCTTATTGTATTTGGAATCCAGGTCTTGCTGAGAAGCAAAGAAGAGTGGCATCCCTGGAGGACAATGGTAATTTTTCTCAGAAGCACAATAAGGAAGATGAGCTTAGAGAAAAATATATTGGGGAAGGAGTTGAGAAGTCTGTAGGAAGATCTGGTTCTGGTTTGAGGGCTTCAGAAGGTGATAATTCATCTCGTTTTAGCAGAAAGCGCAAATTTTGTGCAGGGGAGGCTTCTGATTCACAAATTCCAAAACTTGGCGACAGTCTAATCCAATCTTCTCCTGATGGATCAGTAGCTAGAACCCTTGATGATGATGGCGATTCGGAAATAAAGCAAGGTTTGCAAAACAATATTAAGGATTCTGCAAAGACAGAAGTGGGTTGCTGTAGAAGGGGAGAGTTTCAGAGCCCAGAATTGGCACCATCTACTTCTTCAGGAGGAAGGGCACTAGCTTTTGAAGTTGATTCGGAAACAACTGGCAGAGTTGGATATCTTAAAAGCAATTATCTAGTTCTGGAATCTGATGTTTCTCTTACAGTAAAGGAAGCATCCTGCTCTCCAGAGACTTCATCGGCAGATGACATTTCGATTTCACCTTCTATTCGCAAGAGTCATGAACTTACAAAGATATGTGATTCGTGTTTTAATCAGCAAAGGTGCGTTTTGTCTTATTTTCCTTATTATTTATTATGTTTTTCATTTCTCCATATTCATAGAAACCATTAAATACTGGAATCCTGCTTTTGAAATATGACAGGGATGACACAAAACTTACATAATATTATGGACTTCGTATTGCGGTTGCTTGGAGGGTGGTTTAATTTTCAAGAATATGATTTCTTAAGGACCTTCCTGTTGAAGTGATCCAGTGGTTGGGTTCTTTTGGTGGCTATCATCACTTTCCCAACTTTCTTCTGATATTATCTTCCTTAGTCACCATAAACAGTTTCTTTCTTTATCATGCGGTACATATAATTCAAAGCAAGCTATATACAATGAATATATATTCTCGTACATAGTTACGGTACATCCCAGCTGTTGGGGCCCACCTGGGACACCACGGATCATTGGGGAGGGGGATCAAAAGATCCAAGTGGGGACCTCTCTAGACATCAAATTTGAAGTCAATCTAAGTTGCTAACCCCTTTCTCCGTGGCCCACATGTCTAAATGGATTTATATAAGCATAAAACTTGACCCTCGCTCCAATAGTCCAGTACATTCAGATCCGTCCAAGCCCATGGGATCGGTGACTATCTGGGAGTTGATCCATTAAACCTCAAAAGGTTTAGTTTTATGTCCTAAACATTCATGAAGATTTTACATATGTAAATCTGAATCCTTCGGCGCTTACTCATGTGAAATGGGTGCTTCCAAGACAGTTTAAAATCACAGTTGCGGTCGCCATCACGGTCAACCTTAAAACCCGTTATGATGCGGCATTGTGTTGCGGTTTGTGGTCACCGCGGACCATCACGATGTGGATTTTTATTTTACCTAAAAAAATCCAAAAATCCAGAATATTATAAAGTGCTAGAAAACAATGTTTTTTTTTTTTCCATTAGCAAATAATTTAAAGCAAAATATCAGCCCCCTAAGTCACAACATTCTGTATTGCTGTCTTATATGAAACTCGTAAAGTCTATTTTGAATTAAATAGATTTACATGTATATATTAAAATAAGTTGAAATATCACAAATTTTATAGTATGCATTGCAACCATAATGTTGAACTCACCATTGTGTTAAACACTTAAAGTCAAGCACCTAGTAGTTGTAGTAGTACAATACTCAATTACTTGATCACCAAATAAGTTGAGAGTGAATTTCAACTTTCAAGTAACATTTACTACTACATTAAGATGAATTAATTAATTAACTAAAACAGCGGATTATAGATATAGGGACGTTGTGGTTGAGTAGGGAAGAAGCCTTCATATGAGAATCCACCAAAACCTGCAAATCACTTGAGTTTTGATGAAAAAGAGGCTTGAGAAGCTCTAGCACAATCTCATGAAAGCTCCACAAATTGTTCGGGAAAGAAATAAGTGAAAGAAAGTAGGGGATAGAAAATTTTAAAAAAATCATTGTTGTTATTTTGTCCTCTATTTTCAAAACAACGGCTGTTACGACCGTTATATTCAAAATAATGGTCATAATGACCGTTATGCACCGTTATTTTCAAAATCACGGCTGTAATGACCGTTATGCACCGTTATTTTCACTTTTTTTTTTTACCGTGACCATGATTTGAAAGTAATGTAATGACATAGGCCATTACCATTTCATAACAGCCGTCGTGAAGTGGTAACAACCATTATTTTAAACCATGGGTGTGTTCCATTCGGATGGGTCACAAGGTGGGTCGCACTGGTGATATGTACTGTAAGATGGTACATAACGTATGTACAAGATCATTTGACATTTCTTTGAGGGACATGTGGTGGGGCCCCCATCGAGCAACGGTTTTGTGGGGGATTATTATTATTATTATTATTATATTTTCACGTGGATATGCCTTACTTGATTGTAAAATTTGAAAACCATCAAAGCATCCTAACCCATTGATTTGTTGCCATCAAATTCGATGATTTTAAAATCAGTTGTTTTTTGACCACTTGAAATCAAGTATCCAACAGTCAATTTCCAACGGATGAGTGAAAAAATTGGCGGGCCGGTGACATACGTGAGAGAGAGAAAAGCAGGAGAGGTGTTTTTTTTTTTGGGGGAGGGGGGAGGGGGGTGGTTTGGGTGTTGTTGGTGACTGGATTTGATGGATAATTGTGGGTCCCACAAAAGAAGAAAATGCATGAATAGTAAAACCTTTCAGTCGAATCAGTCATGTTACTTTATAAACCATAAAAACTATGGTTGTTAATTCCATTATCAGTTGTTTATTTTCTTAGGAAGTTGATCCTTTAGGCATTTCACATATTATCCATTTTAGAGAAGTTGCTAAAAAAATCATTAGTCGGAAAACGAGTTTTGAAAAAATGGGTTGAACGGTCTTATAATCTGGAGATGACTAAAGGGTGAGGAAATTTCCTTAGATGTGGATAAATAATACTTAAGGGGGTGTTTGGAAACCATATTTTTCTAAAGATTTTGCTATATTATCTCCTAATTTAGAATATAATCTACGCACCTAAAAACTAGGTGTTTGGATAATTTAGAAGGTATCCTACAATATCTCACTTTCTATGAAAAACCTTCATATAAAAATATTCAAGTATATGCTGTATAAAACAATATTCTTTCATTAAGAAAACTATCCAAAATAACGGTCAAAGCTTTGTATCCACTCAAAACAAGAATCTCTTTTATAAGAGTTTTACTAGGACTCGATGTTAGATGGGCCCTTCAATGTTTATAAATTTTATATGGATCCCATAGCCCTATCAAAATTACATGGGTCCCTTGTTGATTACTTATATTGGTGGGTCCTACAAGTATCACATTAGGTGACTTCTACCATGATTGCCAACATTAAGCGGGTCCCGTAGTATCAACATTAGGTTGTGTGACTAATTATTAGTTTGTCATCATTAAATTAGTCTCTTTGTTTAATGGTCCTCTAGTGATTACTATAATTAGCATGGTTAATATGAGTACTAGCGTTAAATGGGTGCCACATTGGTTTTTCATAAATGGATTCCTCAATGTTGTCTATCACTCGATAGGGCCCTGTCAATCACCATTGGATGTATTATATTGTAGTTACCGATATTTGGTGGGCCCACATTGATTAAACAACATTGCTTGTGGTTTTTAACATTTAGTCTAATGATTTTTTAATTAGATTTGAACATCGTTGATAAAAGAAAAACCAACAACAGTGAAAGAGGGAAAGAACCTTGAGTTGCTGAAGAATTTGAAAGCTTTCATGATCTTAATATTAGAGAGGCTCTTGCTAAATCAGATAGAGGTGCCGAGCCTAAAGGTCTAAATGTTCGCGTAGAACTCGATTCCGATTGTCGTAGTCCCAGTTCACAAATTGGACTGTTGTTACATAGTTGTGAAAATTTGTTTCGTCTCAAATGAAATTTCTCATCGACATATCTAAACGAAACAAGGTCATCGCTTTGGTGCAATGGTAAAAGTCTCGGGTGCCATGTGTGATAACGTAGGTTCGAGACCCGTGAACAACCTTTTTGTGCAAAATTGCCAAATGTTAAGTTTGTCTCCATTCTGGACCTAGGAAGCACGAACACCTCTTCGGGGCCGGCGTGTCTGTGTCCGACACGCTAAAAATGGTGTCCTACTTATTTTTTTATATTTTATTTCCTGGAAACGCTAGGGACACAACTGTCTGTTTTAGTTGGAGAAAAGCATTAAAATTATAATAAAAAAAAGAGAAGGGGGCCGTTTGTAAAAAAATCTCTTTTAGTTGGAGGAAAGAAAGGAAGATAAGGCAGAAGCTAGGGCTTTAAATTAGAGGTGCTTGAGGTTGCTAATTTCTCGCTTGATGAGCCAGAGTTGGAGACTGTGGTCTTTATAGGTGATATTGATCCATATCAAATTGATGGTGATGATGAGGCAATTGAAGTTGCATCAATTGAGTAAAACTTTAGACGGAAATTGATTTCTTTTTTGCTTTTCGTATTTTTTGAATGGAGGGGAAATTGATGATCCTCCCTTTTCTTTGTATGGATTTTATGTAACTATGGATATTTCATGTTTAATGATTATGAATTATGTTTTAGTTTTGTATTGCTATTTGATAATTTGATGTGTTTGTTAGTTGGTACAGTGGTACACTAGTGCTTGAATTTTTATTTATTTGATTGCTAAATTGATTACAAAGTGAAAATGATATTATCTTTTAGTATATGATTAGATATATTATTATTTTTATTATTAAATATTAACGTGTCCACGACGTTTCCGTGTCCTACTTTTTTGAGAAATGCTGTGTTGGTGTGTCCGTGTCGTGTCCGTGTCCCGTGTCTGTGCTTCTTTGTTCTGGACCCTCCCAAGACCCAGGTTCGGCGGGGCTTGCACTGGGTAATGAGCTTTTTAAATATATTGAAATGAAACTGCCCTTTCAACTTTTCAACTGATGTTTCGGTCAATTTTGGTTGGAATTTTCCTTTTAAGTTGATTTCGGAAATTTTGGCCAAAATGATTTAAAAAAAAAGAGGACTTGCTACATTTTTTTCCCCTTAAAAGCCCCAACCTCTACCCTAAGTCCTCTTTCGAATGATTGAAAAAGAGAAGAACGATTGAATAGGGGCATGATCCACTGGCTTAGTGGCGTGCAAAATATCAACCCCATCGAATCATCCTGTCCCCTTGATCTATGGCCCTCGAGTTTAATGGTTTTAGAGTTTATTTTTTATTTTATTTTTTGTGTGGATTTGAATCTAGGTTGTGGAGAGGACTGTACATAAGAACTATGTGTAAGGCTTTCTCTTGAACATTTCTTTGTGCATTTCATGGTGGGGTCCATAGAATCTCTCCCAATGGCCAAGAAGAGCTAGGTGATTGAGAAGCTACCATCTGTTGTTTCCATCCATACTCCTCTCTGTAGCATTTCTGAAATATAGACATCTTTACTGGAACTGGCTTTCCTCACCTCTGTTAAATTCCTCCAAAAACTGGGCTCCAAACCACTTTGCCACCAACTGTAGTCACATAGCTGCTGACCAGGCTTGACTGCCCTAAGTGCACCAAAAAAGATTTGGAACTGCGAAGCTAGTGGTTCAAAAATGAATCTGCTCATCACATTTTCTGAAATATAGACAGCTACACTGGAACTGGCTTTCCTACCTCTTTTAAATTCCTCCAAAAAATGGGCCCAAACCACTCCGCCATGAAAAGTGGTCAAACGGCTGCTGACCAGGGCTCAATTGTCATAGGTGCACCAAACAGATCTGGAAACTGCCAAGCTAGAGGTTTATCTTTGACCCATGTATCTATCAAAAAATGAATCTGCTCATTCAGGCCAATCCTGTATCCAACCTTGCTATCAAAAACTTCCTTCAGACATTCCAAAGATGTGATTATCTATAATGCTTTAACTTTTGCTTATCTCTGACCATGGAAGATAGTTTGCATGCCCAAAGAGGAAAGGAGGTCTTCATTTTAGACCGATGAAGATAATAATGGATCAATCTCTTTTGGGAATGTGGTTATATAAGATTCAGTTGGTGATGGAGAACAGTATTGTTAATAGAACTGAGAAAGACATAGCTAGAATTCCTTTAAATTGATACTACAGTTAAGCAAAAGTGCTGTTTGGTGAATTGGAAAAAGGTATATACTGTGAAGGGATGGAGGTTTGGGACCCCTTCCATTAAAGATATTTGTGCAAGGAGGAAAAGGGGTTTTTGTGGTAAATTATTTTTGAGAAACTCCTTTCATTGATTTTATTTTTTGGGAATTGAGATGGCAATTTTGAGTGTTAAAGACTCTTAAGGAGACTTCAAGTTGGGTTCGAACTTGTGATTGGAACAAGAGCCCACTGCAACAATTGGGAGGTGATCATATTGCAAAGATGATGATGTGAATTAGAGTCATGTTACCCAGAAAAAAGAAGATTTGGTGGGATGTCAAGAGGATCAATGTTGTCAAAACTGAGTCTTGCTTGAACTGTTTTCTTTGCATTAGTAGCAGTTGAATCTAATTCACTAACCTGTTTATGGAGTGTGCCGATAATTTTGGTGGTGTTTCGAATAGTCACTTACCTTCTATTGGAATCTTAGCAACACCAAGGTGGCTGCCCTTATTGATCTACTGATTATTGTTTTGGGAACTTCTATTTTAAGCATAGGGGTGCTGTTGAACCCCCTTTTTGGTTCATTTTCAGGTAGGTGCTGGATATTCATTGAGTCTCTCAGTGAAATTTCCCAAATCTATCTAAGAGCCTATTTATTATCTTAGGATTAGCATGTTATGTGCTTATTAGATAGTGAGATGTGAATTGCCGTCTAGACATTGCCCTTTAGTGAAGAGAGTTTGGAGGACTTTTTCTACTCCTTTTCACTAATTACTTGGTGATGCTTGTTTCAGTCAGGAAGCTCATTAAAGTGTGGCTATTTGGTTTTTGATTCTGTCCAGTGTATGTTATGGAATTCTTTGTGGATAGAAATGAACAAAAAAATATATTGGTGGTTATTTAGTATTGCTAAAGGTCTACTTGGTTGAGGAATTACAGGGATTCTTATTGTCGATAAAAGATGACGTGGAAGATTCTTTCTCGAGATTCTGAGTTTGGTTGTCGGAACCCTATTCCCAGAATTTCTTTCATTCCTCTAATGCCCTTATGTATTCGCTGCAGCAGTGGAGCAAAATCGGTCACAATATTTTGTTGTGGTGGAATTTGTTCCTCTTGGTATTTCTAATACGTCACTTGCTGTGCAGTTATGTTCCATTTCATTTTCTAAAATCCCTCAACTGAGCAGACCCTCAGTGTGGTCGGGGGGGGGGGGGGGGGGGTTGTTTGGAGGCTGGTCGTGTGCCATGGAGATGGAGGTGCCATACAATTGGGTAATCTTCTCCTTTGGTTTTAGTAAGCTGAAGTTGGATGTCTGTGGTAGCCCATACTGTAAGAAACCATATACCAACCCAAAAGCTTAAGCTGATAGGTAGAAGGCCCAAATAGGCATATGAAGCCATGTCCAACTCAGGACTTAGGCGATGTGGGGCTTCCCAACACTCCCCTTCACGTGCAGAGTGCAGACCCAACAGATTTCATGGACAGGCGTGTCACGTGGGCTAGACAAGAACACCAAGAGCCACGTGGGCTATACAAGAACGATGGGATCGGACCCGCTATTATACCATGTAAGAAATCATATATCAACACAAAAGCTTAAGCTGATAGGTGGAAGGCCCAAATAGGTGTATGAAGCCTTGCCCAACTCTTAATTGAAACAACCAGGTGTTGATCCCTGGTCCTCTTGGTTGGGGATTTGGGCAGTGTGTGTGTTAAGTGTGAGCGTTTTTTTATTTTTTATTTTATAACAATAAATTTTATTGCTTAGAAAAAAGAGCTGGACTGAAAAAGAAGCCCATACCAGCTCTAAAACAAACAACCAAGACCGGAAACAAAAAATCAAACAACATTAGACATCAAAAGAAATAGAATCAAGGGACACTCCTTGTGTAGCGAGACCATTAGCCATTTCGTTAGCCTCTTGGAAAATATGGTGAAAAGAAACTTCGAGCTGAGAAGAATTATCCTGCACCTCCTCCTCCCAATCTGCCAATCTCCAACGACATGAAGTCTTCCTTGAACCCCACTGAATCGCTAAGAAAGAATCTCCTTCAACGATTGCCGCAAGAACACCCAACTTAAGTAATTCCTGACAGCCAATCAATAAAGCATACATTTCAGCTGCATTTGCGTCTGAAGCGTCCATTGGCCCGCAAAACCTTCGAACAACATTACCAAAAGAATCCCTTATAACACCACATTTACCACCTCTCCTAATAGACTTTTGATAACTACCATCAAAATTAAGCGTAAGAATGCCATGAGGAGGAGGCATCCAAAAACTTTGGCGAGCCGATGTAGCCCTCCATCCCCCATCTAGGACAGCCGCCCAAGACCTATTAAGGTCATCTAATAAAATTCCATCAAACTCTATCCGCTTCATAGCCCATTCCGAAACTGTCTTGATTATAATATCAGCAACCTCCTCCACTGACCAAACCTTATTGTTGAAAATTCTGTTATTCCTCTCTAACCATATCTTCCAACAAGCCGCATACAACATAAACTTCCATAAGATCCTTCCACGAGTAAAATGGCAGCAAAATAACCATTGTTGGAACAATTCTGCCATAGACCAAGGCGTAACCCATTGCATATCAAACCTATCAAAAAGAGCCACCCAAACATTATAAGCAAAATTACAAGAATGAGTAGATGATTAACCGTTTCCTCATCCCTTAAGCACATAGGACAGCCATTAACATTGAAGTGATTTCGCCACCTCAAATTGTCTGTCGTCAAAATTTTTCCTCTCCTAGCCAACCAACAGAACACCAGAACTCTAGGCAGAATGTAGCGGTCCCAAAAACGACGCCATCTGAAACACTAGAATTGTCAATCAGGACATTATAAAGAAATTTAACCGAGAACTTTCCCTTAACATCAGGTTTCCATATTCTGACATCAGGCTTGCCCAACGATCCAAACATTCTACAAAGATCTGTCGTTTCGATATCCGTCAAATTCCTTCTTAAACAAAAGTTCCAAACTACAGAACCACCCGTAAATTCAAATTGATCAGCTATAAAAGCATGTTGCCGCCTGTCTAAAAGATAAGAGATTAGGAAATTGCTGACTCAAAACTTGCTGTCCACACCATTCATCATGCCAGAATTTGAAATGCTGCCCATCATGAGCTTTGTATCTAAACCATTGATCAAAAACACCCATCACAGAGAGAATCGACCTCCAAATACCTGAAACTTTATAATCTCTTCCTGGTACAAACCAGCCATCCCTTTCTAGTTTGTATTTGTGGATTAAAATATGCCGCCATAAACATTTTCCATCCTCCCCCACCCTCCAGAGCCACTTCCCCAATAAAGCCTTATTAACCTTTTCAATGGAACGAAGTCCCAACCCAAGATTAGCAATAGGTTGACAAACAAGGTCCCACTTCACTAAATGGTATTTTTTATGCTCCACAGAATCATTCCAAAGAAAATCTCATTGTAGTTCCTCAATCTTTCGGACCACACTTTTAGGACATCTGAAGCATGACAACAAATTGATGGGGAGACTTGACAACAAAGATTTAATAAGAGTAAGACGGCCTCCCAAAGATAAATATCTACTCTTCCAAAAGCTCAGTCTAATTTCAATCTGTTCCACTACTGGATCCCATAAAGATTTTTTAGGCTAACCCAAACACAGAGGCAACCCCAAATATTTAGTCGGAAACTTCCTGATTTTACAACCAAACTTTGTAGCCAAAGACACAAGCAGACGATACTCTAGATGAATACCACCAGCTCACACTTTTCATAATTAATCTTTAGGCCCGAGAGTAACTCAAACCATTTCAAATTGTCCACCTGCACCAGTCACCATCACAAAAAATGACAGTATCATCTGCGAACTGTAGTCTGTAAATGAGTTACCTCAATAGCAGCATTATCGTAACAGAAGCCCTTAATTAATCTCAATTGATTGGCTCTCTCCAGCAAGGCATGCAAAGCTTCAGCCATAATGACTAAGAGCAACGGAGATAAAGGATCCCCTTGCCGAATTCCTATAGAACTCTTAAAGTAACCTTTCGGAGACCCATTCACCAAAACGGAGAAGTGAGCTGAAGAATCACGACTATTTATCCACTGACACCATGGAGGAAAATAGTTACGTAGCGGCCGCTACATCGTTACGCTACGGCCGCTACGGGGTGAGAAAAATTCCTACTTTCCATTTTTTTTAAATGCATAATAAGACTTATTTCTTTTCTTCTTCTCTCCAAATAACATTTTTACACAACTCTTCTACCCTTTTATGTTTAAAAGAACACCAAAAAACATATGATCTCGCCGAATTACAGTCGATATAGAGAGTTCTTCTCAATGATTCTTCTCTAAGTACATCCTATTAGACACCCCCTTTGGTAGATGTATTTTTTTCTCTAGGTACTCTTAAGTCTTGACTTCATGACATAGTTTTTTCTTTTGTAAGCCTTTCATTAGTTTCTAAGTCAGTATAACTAAGCAACATGAACACATGTGAAAAAAATGATCATTACTATTATTTTCTATTTATACAGCGATACAAGACCTCATACAGTGAGAGGACCGCTACACCCCCTTACCTTAGTTACTTTTGCAAAAAAAAAAAAAACATTTTCTTTCATTTTACAATTTCTGGATTTTCTGGATTTTTTTCAGATTTTTTTTGGCGATTTTTTCAAATCGCACCGCTACGCTGCTACGTATCTCCGCTAAGCTACGTATCGCCCACTTCGTAGCGCCTTCGTAGCGTTTTGGCGGCGGGCCGCTACGCTTGCCGCTACCGCTATTTTCATCATTGACGATACCATTTCTGCCCACACCCACTCTACTCATCATATGCTGAAGAAAACCCCAGTCCACCATGTCATAGGCCTTTTCAAAATCTAGCTTACATAATAATCCAGGGCATTTCTGCCGATTCCTTGAATCTAAACATTCATGGGCTACCTGCACACTATCCAATATTTGACGTCCATCTACAAAAGCACCTTGAATATCAGAGATGATGTATGAAAGAACTTTCCTTAGTCGATTAGCTAACACTTTAGCTAAAATCTTATAAAGAGTTCCAATCAAACTTATTGGTCGAAAATCTTTAATAGAGATTGCACCACGTTTTTTAGGGATCTATGCAATAAAAGAAGCTCCCAACTCCTTTGTAATAACACCATTAGCATGAAATTCATTGAAGAAAACAACCAAATCATCTTCTAATAAATCTCAGAAATGTTGAAAAAAGATTATGGGAAATCCATTAGGACCTGGGCTCGATCACCGGCAAGACCAAAAACTGCAATTCTTATCTCCTTAGAAAACCTCTCTTCTAAACTTGAGGCTTGAGACAAAGAAAGCTTCTTAAAAGTAATCCCAACCATAACATTAAAAAAAAAGTAATCCCATCCATAGTAGGCTTAAATCTATTCTCCCCTTTGTACAAACGCTGAAAATAGTGAACAATCTCCTTCTCAATATCTTCTCTTTTTTCCCATACCATACCTCTAGCATCAATAGTAGTTATCTGATTCACACCTCAGCGAGCACTAGCTATAGCATGAAAATATTTTGTATTATGATCCCCTGCTTCTAGCCATTTGTTTCGAGAACGTTGCTTCCATTTAAGTTCTTCTTGAACAAGCAGTCTATGATTTTTTTTTTTTTTTTAAATATTAAGCAGTCTACGAAATTGGTCCTGAAGATCCTTTCGATGTTCCTTATCTTCGCATTTAGACTTCCAAGCTCTTCCTTCTCCTCAAATCCCTGGATAGCAGCAAGCAACTGATTTTTTTTCTCCGTGAACATTCCAACATTCTCTTTTTTCCACTCTTATCATCTTTTATTTTATTATTATTTTTTATTTATTTATGGAATTTCAAATTCTGAGCGAATTGAAAACCCATCCAACCCCTACCTGGTTTTTCAGCCCACCATTTTTTAACAGACTCTGTGAATCCCTTCTCCAGAAGCCACATAATTTCAAACCGGAAAGGCGGTGGGTTCCAGTCTTCCAATCCTGTTTCGATCAATACTGGACAATGATAAGAAATTGGTCAAGGCAAAGCTCTCTGAATACAATCTGGAAACAAATCCATCCAAGTCGGAGAAACTAAGAATCGATCCAACCTACACATCACCAGATCTTTTGATTGTTTGACCAGGTATAATCTGCTCCTCTTATTGGCAAATCAACAAGGTCATGTTGTCGTATCCAATCATTAAAAGTCCACATTGAAGGACCAATGACACAAGCCCCTCTTTTCTCATTTGGAAACTGGAGCGAAAAAGGACAAATTGGATGGTGGCTACTTTGAAGGATGCTATGATGACACCACATAGGTGTTATTTGAAGTCATGATGATTTGTTGCAAGACTTAGTATCCTTAATCATGTGCTTCTAAGCTTTCCCTTTCCTTCATTTTGTTTCCCACTTTTGATTACTTGTTGGCTGTATTACAGTTGTTAATTCTGTTTATGGAGACATTGAAAAAAGTGGATTTTGAGTTGAGTGATTAAAGAGTTATTATTTTTTCTCCCACTGGGAGGAAGAAATGGTATTTATTTATTGAATGTTTTGGATTAAAAATTGTTTTAGGTTGTTGGTGGTGGAGCGCTCTCTATATCTTTGGATGTATAAGAATTCATGCCTTTTTATTATATGTCACTTCAGCAAACATAGTCAGTAGTCAGTACGTAGTTGCTAATGAACTAACTATGCTTGCTCTTAAATATGGCAGGGTGAGCTGTGATTCACAGAAACAGGAGGTTTGCTCTTGCATTGCTAGAGAAAGTCCTGACTTGTGTGAGAGAGCACCATCTAAGGTCTACAGCTCATTCTTTCTAATTTGTTTCCATGCATACTTCTTATTTTTTCTTCTTTTTTAAATTGGTAACAGTTTACTTTTATCATAAGAAAACCAAAAGACATATGTTTACAAGTCTAAGAGGCCAACCACTTAAGCAACAAATATATACTAAAAAATAAAGATTTGGCTTTCTTCTTCTTTATTTTCCCCCCATTTTCTAATTGCTGAGTGGGTGCTTCTCCTTCATATTGGGCTTAGTGTTCTACTTCTATGAAAAATTATAACGCATTTAATATCCACATGATTGTCCACTCTTCATTATTGAGGCGCCCCTCTTAAGATAATAAAAGAAGAGATGATGATGATTCATTGAAGTTGTCCATCAATCATAAATCTGGAGTTGGCTTTGTGAATTCTTCTGCACTCATCCCTTCTTGAGGTGATGCAGGCCAGACCAATGGGCCCCGTTTGAAGGTTTATTCCAGAAGGCCTAAAGCCCAAGCCCATAAGCAATGAAATTGAAAGATTTCTATCGGCAGTTTCCTATTTTAATAGAGTTCTAGAATTAGTAGATTTCTTTAATTGCTTTGATTTGGTAGTTTCTAATTTCCAAGATTCTTAGAATTAATAAGTTTCTTAGTAGAGATTGATTACTAAAATTATGCTGAAACTCTATTATATATAGGATGTAAACCCTTCTCTTGGGATATACATAAATTAATTGATAATTTGACTTCTCTCAAACGTGTTTCTCTCTTCTCTTGTCCGTGGTGTGAGACCAAGACACCCTGTTTAAGCCGTTTGGCTTGAAGAAAAACCCGTTGGTTTTCCTTATTTTTCCCTGCGCTGCTTCTTGAGGCCAAGTCTGTGTCACCCCCCACAACGTAGTATGTTTCTTCCAATCAACTCCATCTTTAAATGGTCTCACACATCTCCCTGTACCTCACTACCTTGTACTTTCAACCTTTAATTTCTTTAGTTAGGTGGTGACTCCCGTCATCTCGACACATGCTTAGACAATCTTAATCAACAGCATTTCTGGTTTTTTTTTTTAATTTCTTTTTTCAATTTTTTGTTTTTTGGGCATCACAGCCACCATAGATTTCACTGGTTCCCAATTCTAACCCTTCCCTTCTTACTTGACAAATTATCTATCCTCCACATCTTGGCTGCATGTAAGTTGTTTTCCTGTCATTGTTTCCTAGCATTCATCTTCACATTGCAATGAAATTGTTACTGCTTTCTTATAAGAATCTCTAAACACTGAAAGTGTCACTTGACAATCACATATTTCTCCATTACTTTGTCTTCGCTTTACCCAAGTTGACCTAATCCTATTACAATATTAGCATCAATCCTTCCTTTATGTTCCATAATTATTTCCAAGTATTGGAAAGGCACACATTGTTTAAAGTGTTTAGAGGATAAGGAGTGAGCCAACAATCTTCACAGGGCTTCGATGCTTTAAGGTCAGCATGGTAGAGGATTCAATGGAGCTTACACTTGAGGAGGGGGGAAGGGTTCATCATCAAAGTCATGTAGATAAGAGAACTGGAGAATTGAAGTGTATTAAATGTGGTAATAACATGTATTACATGTCCTTGCTGATACTTCTAGCCCTATGGTCCATTAGTTGGACAGGAACTTGATCACATTCCCTCTTTGCAGTCAATGACCAAATAAGGTTTACAAAGACATCTAGAGTGTGAAGAAAGTATTGATTCCGGTAAAGATAGGATGTGCACAAGGGTACATTAGATTAGGAAGAACTGATTTACAAGTAGTTGTCTCCATGGTTCTCTTTCTTTCAATCAAACTTGTAGATGTATCATGTTCTGCAGATGTAGTGGAATTGGTACTCTCTTCACATAGAGATCAGTGACATAACTATGACTCTTATACAACCACAACAAACTCTACAAAACTCATAAGATGTTTGAACAAATGAAACTGAAATTAGAAAGCTTCTATACTAATCCAAGGATGCCTTGGAGGCATGGCACTATCCATTCCTAACAGTCCATGTTGGTGTTGTCCTCATTACATGGGCCCATATCTTGCTTGAGTGGATCATTGGCCCTTCTTTTGTACCTTTGTAAGCTTTGATATTCAAATGTGGCATGAATATGGCAAGAACATGCCATGAATACATATTTTACGCATTGATAGTCCATTTTGAAGTATCGAGGCGTCAAATTTTTTTATTTATAGGTTACATAATACATTCATCACTATGGCGATATTTTTGGGTATCAAAACTGAAACCGATAAGTATACACTAATTGGTTGGGTCAAGGCTTGTACTGGTACACATTGGCTGGTATGAAACAGTATCAGGCAATATTTTAAACCATGGTGGCAAACCTTTAGCTATTCAGTTTTTTGATTATTTCAGTTGTGCTAGGGACCGTCAGGCAAAGGCGAGTGACTACATGGATAGGTCTTCTAACCAAGTTCTTTTGGGTCTGGTTTAGGAGGAACCATTTTTTTTTTTTTGTTGGAAAAGCTTTGGAGGAACTTATTGGAGTCAGAAGAGAGACATTTTCTTTACCTTCTGGAGGAGTTGCATCAGATGTTCAATACATAAGGGGGCCAGGACTATAGGGTTTAGATCCCTGCTCAGGATGATGTTTTCTGTGTCATCTTTCTTTTTCTCCTTCTTGCATGCTTTTACTACAACTAGAAAGTGAGATTTCTCTGGAAGACAAAGGCTCCTCTGAGGGTGCTACTGTTTGGATGGCCTGTTCTTAGAGGGCAATTTTGTTACTATGGACAATCTCTGTTGCTGAAATATGAGCGCTGTCAATACTTTCCCTTGTGCCTCTTGTCTAAGGTCATGATCTACTCATCTGTAAAGTGGCTAATGGGCTTTGAAATTTAGTGCTATCCGAGTTGAATGCAGCTGGATTCTCCCTCAAATCATTAGTGATCTGTATGATGCATGGAAACCCACGGTTGCATAGTGCAAGATTTTGTGGTGCTCATCCATTGTTGCATCTATTTGGACCATTTGGAAGGAAAGAAACCAAGAATGTTTTGAAGGAATTGTTTCCTCTTACGAAGATATCTTTGCTTGGGCAAGATTTTAGTGTTGCATCTTAGGTCTCTACTCTTCCTGCTTTTTGGGGTCTAGTTGATGCTGGATCGACCCACCTTTGGGCCTAGCCCACCTGTCAGTTATAAATGTAGACTTTTAATTATGTTTTAAGTTCTTTAAGTGGATGTTTTAATCTTGTCCATCGATGTGTTTGGGGGGTCCAGGTTTGATCTTGGTTTAGCTTTCTCTTATATAAAGTATTGTAATGCCTCTTTGGCAGGCAGATTTGATTAATGAAATTTTTTTTTTTGAGTGTTTTTGCTCTCTTCCTCTTCCTCCTGCGATGGGAGAAGTTTGCCTCTGGTGATTGGAGTTTGGCGTGATGCCAAGATTTTAAGGTGTGAAGCTTGACCTACCCCCTCCCCCCTCCATCTCTACACGCCCCGCATCTGCTACCCTGCTCTGCATCATTTGGTATCAGAGCCGAAGATTGATCCAGATTCGATAATCGGCACTCCATCATCCTTGTTGAACCATCACCATATCCCATTCCACACTCAAAAGCCATCTCCACTGTACCAGCCATCCATCGCAGATCCTTTGTACCCTTTTCCACATCAGATATGCTGGTCGACACCTACACAACCCAGTCACATCGTCTCTCAATCTCTCGAAACCCTAGGCCGACAGTTTCCAAAAAACCCTAACAGAACCCTCAGATCCCTTAACACAACCCCGTCATAATCCCTACATCCAACCGAACCCCTCTTCTTCCAGACCCCTTCTGGCAGTAAAAAAAAAAGACCCAAAATGGCCGAATATCCGAACCCTTCTATGCATCCTTAATACCCAAGTCCCCAAATTTCCCAAAATATCCTAAAACCCTAAACCGAGATAATGAAAAGCTAGAACCCCTTTGTTCATACACCCATAACCCAAACTCTCTCAACTGAATGTCAGTAAGCCTCACACCTAAAAGCCGAACATCTCTAAACCCCAAACCCCAAACTCCATTGTCGAACACCACGCGAACCCCAACAACCCATTTCCCTTCAATCATACCCCCTAATCCTAACCCTAAATCCCCAAATCCAAAAATCCCCAACATTGTCCAACCCCAGTCGTGCCCCCCAAACGCAGCCAAGATCTAGTTGGCCGAACCCATCCTGCCTGAGCCTTCACTCCCAAACCCATCAGTCGACCACCCTTCCCACCAATCCCTTTGGTCGATACCATAAAAAAAAGGGAAGAGAGAAATCGAAGAGCAGAAAAAAAAAACATAGTGGGCAGAAAGAGGAAGAGAACAGAGGGTGAGGAAAAAAAAAAAAACTGTGTACCTGGAAACCAAACTCCTGCAGCCCAACCACCAACCAGCACTCAGCGTCACATTGCACCATCGCAGGCAGCTGTTGCCTTCGTTCCTCTTGATTGTCCAGATGCAGAGAAGATGAGAACCCCATCTTCTTCAAAAAGGGCAGATAGTCAAAGGAGCTCTCAGCCCCAGCCTCCTTTTTTTCTCTTCGTGCATGCAAGTCAAGAAAAAAAGGCTCAAACACGTGCTGGGTCCAAATCCTTTTGGGCCTTTGACTGGGTTAGGCCAACTTGACAAATCAAGGAGAGAGTCTAAAAGCCCAGTCGAGACATGCCAACTGATGCCAGCACTGATCTCATGTGTTTGTGGGCCACACTAAAGCTAACAATTGAAGACGGCAACAACTATGCAGTGATATATTGCTGACATTAGCAATAGGAACATTTCTTCACGACATCCTAGCCAACAAAAAATGTTAATATCAGCATCTAGCTGGTGTATGACATCAGCAGCTTCAATTTCAGCCACTGATATGTAAACAGTGATATCTTGATCATCTAAAGTTTGATCGGCGATTCGAGCCAGGCCCAAGTCCAATGGGCCCAACCCATGAATTATTGGGTCAATCTGACCCGACCCATTAGAATGGCCCACAAATCCTAATGGGAAGATCGAACAGTAATCTGTTGTGGGAAGTTGCCATATTTCCTAAAGATTGTTAATTTCTTATTCATGCTAGATTGTTTGATTAGTTTCCTTATTTGATTATAAGTCTTTAGAAAGAGAATTATAGTAGGAAAGAGTTGTTATTATAAATATATGAATCCCCTTTAGGGATCATGATCTTCTGATTATTAAATTGAATTGAGTTCCAGTGTTTTTGCTTGATTGATTCTGCGCGTAAGTTTTTTGGCTGTTGAATCCATCTTGGATTCGACCAAATCCCTGCTGTGAATTTGGTCCTCTTCCCTGGCTGCATCAGTTTGGTATCAGAGCACAGATTTGATCTCTGGATCTGTATTCTGATGATCAATTCAAAGCAACCCCACCGTCCATTCATCCACCTTCTCCACCAAGCTACACTCTCTGCCGAACCAAATTCCCCTGCCGAAACCCTAATCCATCTTCCATTGCCCAACCTTCCTTTTCCTATCTCCATCTCATCAACTGTGCCAGCCTCTGCTAAACCCTAATCCTCCCAAAACCCAGAAAAAAAATAACCCCTCCGCCCATCTTCTGTTTCCAAATCCATCTTCTGCAACTCCCCCCCACAGAAACCCATCCCAGATAAAAAAAAAATAAAAAAAAATCTTCATTCGCTCAAGCCCCATCCCAGACAGAAAGAAGAAAGAAGGAGAACTCGAGCTCTGAGTTTCGGAGACGTACCGTGCACACACTGCCAAGATTCGTTGTTGCCGCCATCTCCATCCTCGAAATAGATTGCCGTCGCCGTGCTCCCTACCTCATCGCTACAGCATCTCGTCGTCACCATGCTCCCTCCATCGTCGCTGCGGCAGATCGCCATTGAAGTCGCCAATGCCCATCGACTTCCTTCCTCTTCAAACAACAACGAAAAGGGTTTGAGAAAACCCCTTTTTTTCCTTTCTACGTGCGCCAATTTCGAGGCAGGCCTCTCTTTAAGACAGCCCACAGGCCCTCTTCCCCTTTCGGGCCCTAGTTCAGGTCAAGTCCGACCCAACATACAACAAGTAGCAAAAAAAAAAAAAAAAAAAAAAAACCAAGAATGTCTACTCGCAGCGGTTAGACCTTTCGGGGAAAGCTTTCTGACAATCAACAAGATGCTCTGCTATCTGAATTGTTGCAACGGGTTCTTGCATTGGAGACCGGACTTACTGACCGGGTACTTGCATTGGAGACCGGATTTGCAGCCTTGCAAAAACTAGCAACTGACGCATCGTCCAGTACAGATATTCCACAAATTATACCTCACCAAGGTGATGCCAATAGACGTGAGTCTATTCATGATTTTATTGAGCGTCTTTATTGAAAAAGACCATGAAGATGCACCACTGGCACCCAAAGTTGATGATATCACCAAACGCGTCAAAGTCGAAGTAGCTGATTTCTTTGGACGCTTGAACCCACATGCTTTTATTGATTGGCTCAATTCTCTTGAAGATTATTTCAACTGGTATCGCATGGATGATGCACAGCGTGTGGCCTTTGTCAAAGTCAAGCTTAAGGGTTCGGCAAGAGCATGGTGGCACGGTGTTGATCATACCAATTTCGTCATGGGACGTCCCGCTATCACCAGGTGGGATGACATGCGCGAAAAGCTTGAAGGTAAGTATCTGCCCTCTAATTATTTGGATATACTTCAACAAGAATTTCTTGTCTTCGACATGGCGCTTTTTTATTAGATGAGTACATAGAGAAATTCAATGATTACGTCATTCGATGCAAAAGTCGAGAAGATGACCGAGAACTTGTCAACCGTTATCGCACTGGTTTGCGCCAAGAAATTAAGCGCGAAGTCCTCATGCATGATTTTGATACAGTTGATGAGATCTATAACAAGTCAAAAAGAGTTGAACTGGAATTACGGTTGCCAAATATGCGACGCTTTGGTGCTCCATCCGGAGATCCCATGCCTCGTAGAGCTCCAGAATTTCAGAATAGCCGTGCTCCACCACAAGGTTATCGTCCAGCTACAGAATTTTAGAATAGTCGTGCTCCACCCCAAGGTTATCGTCCCCCACAGAGGCAACAACAGCCCAACCAGTCTAATCAGCGTACTTTTGTACCAAATCAACAGGGCGCCATACCACAGGGACGTGGACCTCCAAGGCCGGATCGACGGAATGACGGTTGTTGGCGTTGTGGTCAACTAGGCCACTTTGCCAATGATTGCCCACATGTTCAGAATCTGTACTATTGTGAAGAGGAAGCCCATATGATGATGAGCAATATGATGAGCATATTGAGATGGAGCCACCAACCCTTGAAGATCAACAAGTGGCAGCACAACATATCACTCAGCAAGAAGAACAGTCGGATCCTCTTCATAGAACCACCACCACTGCAGAAGAAGGTGGACCTTTGCTTGTCATATGCCGGCTACTCAATACCAATGAACAAGAAGAAGAAGATTGGCGGAGAACTTCTATCTTCCGAACGCGCGTAAGATGCAACGGTAAGTTGAGTAATTTAATCATTGATGGCGGAAGTGCTATGAATATTGTTGCGTAGGAAGTGATTGATAAACTAAAATTGCCAACTGAAAAGCACCCGAAACCTTACAAAGTTGCATGGGTAAATGATCATTCAATTCCTGTGACTCGCCGATGTTTGGTTACTTTCAAAATTGGCGTTTATGAAGATGACATATGGTGTGACATAATCCCTATGGACATTGCTCATATACTTCTTGGTCGACCTTGGCTCTTCGATCGAGAGGTAATTACAGATCAAAAGAAGCACATGCATTCTTTTAAGTGAAAAGGACAAATGGTGGACCTTCTTCCCATGCCACCAATTGCATTTTCTCCAGTAACTCGCACCACCTCATCCAATCCACATGTTCTCACAATGCAAAAATTTGAGGAAGAAACCAAAGAGCAAAATGTGATGTTTGCACTAGTCACTAAACAAGTGCAGGAGCCTCCTAAAATTCATATTCCCACAGAAGCGCGGGCCCTCCTTCATGAATACTCTGATTTGACTCCTGAAGAATTGCCAAAAGAGCTGCCTCCTATGCGAGATATACAGCATGCTATAGACTTAGTTTCTGGAGCATCTCTGCCAAATCTGCCTGCTTATCGGATGAGCCCAAGTGAACATGCCGAATTGAAGCGCCAAGTTGATGACTTGTTGCAAAGAGGGTATATCAAGGAAAGCTTGAGTCCTTGTGCTGTTCCAGCCCTCCTAACACCAAAGAAGGATGGCAACTGGCAAATGTGTGTGGACAGTCGCACCATTAACAAAATTACGGTCAAATATCGTTTTCCTATTCCTCGGATAGACGATATGTTGGATACAATGCATGGCTCTACTATTTTTTCCAAAATTGATCTACGCAGT
Organism: Cinnamomum chago; assembly: GCA_038049695.1. NCBI lineage: Eukaryota > Viridiplantae > Streptophyta > Magnoliopsida > Laurales > Lauraceae > Cinnamomum > Cinnamomum chago. The sequence goes on from CP142462.1 coordinate 12,719,198, forward strand.
GGCTACCACCAGATTTGCGTCAGACCAGGTGATGAATGGAAAACAACATTCAAAACTAAAGATGGTCTTTATGAGTGGTTAGTGATGCCATTTGGTCTTTTTAACGCATCGAGTACTTTCATGCGTGTGATGACCCAGCTATTGTGCCCTTTTTTTGGCAAATTTGTTGTGGTTTATTTTGATGATATCTTGATATACAACAAGTCCAAGAAAGAACATCTTGATCATTTGAGGTGTGTGTTTAGCACCCTGCGACGTGACAAATTTTATATCAACCTTAAGAAATGCTCTTTCATGACTGATTCTGTGCTTTTCTTAGGTTATTTCATTACTGCTCGAGGTGTTGAGGCGGACCCCGCCAAGGTGAATGCTATATTTGATTGGCCTACTCCAACATTCATATCTGAAGCTTGAAGTTTCCATGGGCTAGCAACCTTTTACAGGCATTTCATCAGAAACTTCAGTAGCATCATGGCTCCTATTACGGATTGTCTGAAACAAGGGACATTCAAATGGACAAGTGCAGCCGCCCGTGCATTTGAGCAGATAAAACGGAAGATGACAGAAGCTCCAGTTTTGCGCCTCCCAAATTTCAATCAGGTATTTGGAGTTCATTGCGATGCATCTAATGTTGGTATTGGGGGGTGTGCTTAGTTAGGAAGGTCATCCTATCGCCTTCTACAGTGAAAAGCTAAATGATTCTCGGAAAACATATTCTCCCTGTGATCTCGAATTATATGCCGTGGTACAGACTCTACGTCACTGGCGCCATTATCTAATTGGTAGAGAGTTTGTCTTATTCTCTGATCATGAAGCCCTTAAGCATTTACATTCTCAGCAGAAATTGAGTGCACACTGTGCAAGGTGGAACTCCTATCTTTAGGAATTCACTTTTGTCATTCGCCAGAAGGCTGACAAAGAGAATCAAGTTGCCGATGCTTTGAGCCGCCGCAAGCATTTATTGATAAAACATGTCCATCACTGTTCCGGGCTTCAAAGAAATTCACCAGGAGTACCCTGCAGATAAAGACTTTGGCCATATCTATACCGCTCTTCCCAATGGCGATCCAGCTCAACACCCGCACTTCAGTATTCATGATGGATATTTGTTTCGCGGCACACAATTATGTCTCCCGGCTACCTCCATCTGTGAACATATTGTGTGAGAATTACATGGTGGCAGATGTAGCGGACGCTTAGGCCGTGACAAGACCCTTGATCTTGTTAGTGACAAGTATTTTTGGCCTAAGATGAAATCATATATCATTAAAACTTGTGATCTATGCAGGGCTTGTCAGCTTGCGAAGGGTAATAAAAAGAATACAGGACTCTACCAGCCCTTTCCTGTCCCACATGCTCCGTGGGAAGATATTAGTATGGACTTTGTTCTGGGTCTACCGCGCACAGCACGGAAAGTTGATTCTATATTTGTTGTGGTAGATCGATTTTCAAAGATGGCTCATTTTATACCATGCTCCAAGTCTTCTGATGCATCCAGAGTTGCGTAGTTATTTTTCCGGAAGTCGTACGTCTTCATGGACTTCCTAAGACAATTGTGTCTGATCGAGATACAAAGTTTATGAGCTATTTTTGGAAGACACTCTGGCTGGCCACTAGGATAAAGTTGTAATTTTCCAGTGCCTATCATCCGCAAACTGTCGGTCAAACAGAAGTGGTCAATCGCAGTTTGGGCAAATTGTTGAGATGCTTGGTTCGAGATCACATTACATCTTGGGATCTGGTCTTACCCATGGCTGAATTTGCTTACAATAATTCAGTTAACAAATCTACTAGAATGTCAGCATTCCAAGCTGTGACTGGAGTACGACCGCACTTACCTGCTGATTTGGTTCCATTACCACTCGAAGCGCGACCAAGTGGAGAAGCTGAAGATTTTATCCGACATATGCAGCATGTACATGATGAGGTTCAATGTAACATCGGCCTTAGTAATGACAATTACAAGTAGCATGCTGATGCACGTCGCCGTTTTGTTGAGTTTGCAAAAGGTGACATGCTCATGGTCAGAATACGTCCCGAGCACCTTCCTCCCAATGCAAATAAGAAGCTGCATCCTCGAAATTCAGGTCCTTTTAAGATCTTGAAGAAAAGTTCCAATGCATATGTTCTTGACCTGCCCACAGACTTAGGGAGCAGTTCCACTTTTAATGTAGAAGACTTGACTCTCTACTGTGGACAACACACAGATGAAGGCATTGAAGAACACATCTTATCTCTACCGCCTACTCCTCCGTCCGATCAAATTGTGGATGTACTTGATGATCAACTCGTGTCTACACGTCGTGGAGGTTTTCAGAAGTTTCTTGTTCAGTGGAAGGATCGCCCCATCTCCGATGCATCATGGATCACTGCTACTGATTTCTAGCGACTCAACCCGGACTTGTATGAACGTTATCAAGCTATACACTCGCCGGAGTCGAGTTTTTCTAAGGCGGGGAGAACTGTTGCAATTCGAGCCAGGCCCAAGTCCAATGGGCCCAACCCATGAATTTTTGGGTCAATCTGACCCGACCCATTAGAATGGCCCACAAATCCTAATGGGAAGATCGAACAGTATTATGTTGTGGGAAGTTGCCATATTTCCTAAAGATTGTTAATTTCTTATTCATGCTAGATTGTTTGATTAGTTTCCTTATTTGATTATAAGTCTTTAGAAAGAGAATTATAGTAGGAAAGAGATGTTATTATAAATATATGAATCTCCTTTAGGGATCAGGATCTTCTGATTATTAAATTGAATTGAGTTCCAGTGTTTTTGCTTGATTGGTTTTGTGCGTAAGTTTTTTGGCTGTTGAATCCATCTTGGATTCGACCAAATCCCTGCTTTGGATTTGGTCCTCTTGCCTGGCTGCATCACAGCAACAACTATGCAGTGATATATTGCTGACATTAGCAATAGGAACATTTCTTCACGGCATCCTAGCCAACAAAAAAATGTTAATATCAGCATCTAGCTGGTGTATGACATCAGCAGCTTCAATTTCAGCCACTGATCTGTAAACAGTGATATCTTGATCATCTAAAGTCTGATTGACGATCCGTCTTCACCTGCATGCTCCAGGCAATCAGATCTTCACATCAGGTTAGGTTGATTTATTTTAAAGAGCATTAAATTTTCGTTCTTCACATCCATGTTAACATGGAATTGCAAGCCAATACGAAGTTGCAAATCTGTGAATTACACAATACAACTCAGAGAACGATATATACATGTAAGTATGGAGATTGGTATTATGCGAGTAAGGTCTACTTTGAACAATTTCTTAATCTAAGGCACGGAGACTTGACTGTTGATGAATATCTTGATGAATTCTCAAGGTTGCAGTGTTTATGTAAGCTAAAAAGCGAGAATCATGATTTCGATAATTTTCTTTGAGGTTTGCAACTAGACATATTAGAGAATATGAAAGAGTGCAAAGATATTTTTGAAGGATATAGGGAAGCCATTTGTGTTGAGTACAGACTCAAACGGTCTCTAATTCGAAAATCAACATCTCCTGAAGGAAAGTCCTGAAAATTAACAAAAACAAATGTTGAGGAACCCATGGCAGAAAATGTAAAAGACGACGTTGAGAAGATAGAACACGAAGCAAAAGATTCCATCATCACCTCTGATGAAGTAACATGCACGACTCATGAACATCATATTTCAGGTGCATTGGAACTTGGAAGACATAGAAATCGAGTCTCTTTCTATTGACAACATGGATAAAAAAGTGCAAGAAGAAAAGGATGGTGAAGAAAAGGTCATTGAAGTTCCCCACATTGATTTCATCTTTGGGGATAGGCTATCATTGTTAGAAGATTGTGTGTAGTTCAGTCAAGTTCAAGAGCTGAATCATTAGTTTGTTCAAGCACGCATCCAAATCAGATCAGGAAATCAAGAGATCAGGAAATTAAGAGACGCAACGTCTAAAGTGTACTAGGGAAAAGATTTTGAGTGACTCGTCAAACCCATCCGAAGAGCATGTAGATCAAGAAATGCAAGGGAAGCTATACGGTTGACTTTTGACCCTAGCAGACATCTCTAGAACTCGAGGTCGAGTTTTCTCCAAGTCTCAAGTTCTCTCCAAGTCGTGGAGAGTTGATGCAGGACAAACCCATGGTCACATGAGTCGACCCACCTTTAGGCCCGGCCCACCCATCAGTTATAAATTTTATTTTATTTGGACTTTTAATCATGTTTAAGTTTTTTTAGTCGATGTTTCAGTCCCGACCTTCAATGTGTTTGGATGGTCCATATTTGATCTAGGTTTAGCTTTCTCTTATATGTAATGCTTCTTTGGCAGACATATTTGATTAATGAGAAAAAAAAAGAGTGCTTTTGCGCTCTTCCTCTTCCTTCTGCGAAGGGAGAAGTTTGCCTCTAGTGATTGGATTTTGGCATGAGGCCAAGATTTTCAGGTGCGGAACCTAACCTTACCCCTCCACCCTCCATCTCTATTCTCTAGTCTCTCCATCTCTACCCGCCCTGCATCTGGTACCCCGCTCCGCATCACTAACCATTGACATCATCTTCCTCAATTGGAGGGAGGTGACTTTCCTAATTCGATTCTTTTGGCCCATTTTTTGGTTTTCTTTTGGGTTTGCCATTGTTTCGTGTCTTTTGGGTGGTAGCTGTTATTTCTTTTCGGGTGCTTCCCTCTTTGTTTTCCAATATAATTCTGTTGTACTGTTAAGCTTTGTTAATACTAGGTACCATTAAAAAAAAAAAACCTTTCTGGGTCTTGGTCAGATGGAGAATTTCTTCGGGATTTTATTGTATTCTTTATTAGCATCTAGTACAATTTTCTTGTCATGTTCTTGAAGTGGCAAAGTTAAGAGGTAAGTTGTCTTGGCAAAGGAGGTTACATCTTACAGCTTAGTTTCACATTGAGTAGACGTGGTGATAAAAGAAATCCATTATTGTTTTTACAAAATTTATTGCATTTTTTATTATAATAAAATTTTGGGCATATGAATATCGTTTTTTTACATTTTGTAAGTCAATTATGTCTATGTTATAAGGTCTCACCAGTTCATCTTTTGGTTGTTCTAGTCTCCACATTCGTAGTGGCTTCATTCCTTGTCATTATATCCTGACATTTTCTCTGCATTATGAGAAACATTTATTTCATGATATTTTTTGTTTGCTTATTTAGGATGCTTCAACGGAAGTGGACATGTTAGGTACTACTGAAAATGATGTGATCGTAGGCAGTTGCTTCTTGAAGGATACACATGAAGAAAACTTAGGCCTAAATGTTACACAGCAATCAACTGAAGCTCAAAAGTTCTGTGATCTCTTTTATCTGTCTACTACATTTTTTATGTTCTTCACGATTGCATGACTAAGTTGGTAGCTTGGAACTTTGTTGTACAAGTTTGTATTTTACTTCTAGTCATTGCTTGGTTCCGTGATCCTTCTCAATGTTTTAATTATTTTTAGGGCGAGTGTGCATGGCATAACTCTTTCATCTTCAACAAGTCACATTCTAGTTCCTGTGGAAGAGGCAAGTGTTTGATCTGCTTTACTTCCTCTGTTAATTTGAGATTGTCTGATTGGTGTTTTTGTCCTTTTTTAATGGGTGTTTATTGTTTCTTCTTTTTCTGATATTTTACTTGGACTGGGTATAAAAATTGAAGTTGCTATTTATTTCTTTTCTTTCATGCTTCACATTAGGATAGAGGGAAACTTGACGTCAACGATACTGAAGGAGTCAATGAAGAGTATGCCAAGGGTACAAAGACAAAGATGTCTTCGTTGGACATTGATACTGATAATGACCTTAAATTTTGTATCATTTGCAAGCTCGGTGGAGAACTCTTGTAAGTTGTTGTGCTATATGATGTTTTTGGACCTTTTCTTCTTTTTTTTTGAAAACGTTTCCAATGGAACATGAAAGAACAAAGTATATTGATGCAGAAGGGCAGTGAGTTTTTGATATCTTTTTAATTTTTTATGACCAATGCCCCCAACTCCACAGCAGAAAGACCTGTTTCCTATGCCCACTCACTGCCACCCCTGAAAACAAGAAACAAATAAACCGCCACGCAACAGCAATTTTTTTTTTGCTGCGCCATATGCTTAGGGTTCATTTATGCACTCAGTTACATATGTAAATTATAAACATGCGCAATGATTGCCCGTCATCATGTTTGTTTGCAGTCATTTACACTTATGATGTGTTAATGAGGATATGAAATGTGAAAATGGTATGTAAATGAGGCCATATTCAGCGTCTCATTTACATAACGGAGGAGGTGGTAAATGGTTACATATGTAACTATAGCTAAGCTGTGGTACTGGAGGTAATGCCCAGACAGATTGAACCCCTTCAACAATTTCCTTTGTTCACTTTTGTGGTCCCCAAATTCATGATCTGAGTGTTCCACCTTCTTTATTGATCTCATATGTGGGCCCCCATATTATGATCCAAACCGTTTAATATTTTCATTTTAATGATAAGCATCGATATGTTTAGTTTATTTCTTAAATCTTCATGGATTTTGAGAAATTTGTGAAAAACATCCAAAAAATCTGAACACATCTAAAACTGTTGGATGTTTTCAATTCTCATTTACTTGTGAAAATGGTGATTTTGACAAACTAGGTAATGTGTTTCAGATATGTAACATTTTCATATGCAACCTTTGTATATGTAACATTAATAAATGTAAAATCCATTTTCCCATCCCATGCATAAAAGGTCTATGGCTTAAAGTCGCAGGTTTTTTCCCCTTCTCATGTGTCTCTTTTCTATCTCTTGAAAGAGAATCTGGTTTTCCATAAACATGTGTCTATATCCATTTACTGTTCATACATTTTATAATGCAAATGAGGATTTTGACAATTGAAATTGGAAAATTTTCTTTGACAATAATTTTAGGTGTTGTAATGGAAAAGGCTGCAGAAGGAGCTATCATCTCTCTTGTCTTGATCCACCTCTAAGTAACGTCCCCTATGGAGTCTGGCATTGTCTGCACTGTGTTAAGAAGAAGATAGAGTTTGGTGTCCATTCAGTGTGCAAAGGACTGGAATCGATTTGGGATGCTAGAGAGGTTGAGGTTTCAGGTTCTTTTGGTAGGGATGCATCCACCCCCAGCCACCTACACCCACTCCCACACACCTACACATAGCCACACAAACACACCTGCATTGTAAGAGGAGAGAGAAAGAGTAGGGTTACAAATTGGCCTGGTAGGTTGGGTATTAGTTTATCCAAGCCTAATAATTTATTAACCAGGCCCAACATTAGGGCCTGTTTTGAGCCCCTAGCTTGCATAGTCATGGCCAGCCCCATCCCTTCAAGAGGTGTTGGCTTTGCTTCAATCCATTTAATACTGTGCCAGAAATTAAATTGCCAGGCCCTGGCCCATGATCTAAAAAAGCGGAGTGCAAATATATCCCAACCCTCCCACGTGGCCATCTTGCAACCTACTTTCTCAGGAAATATTCCAACCCTAGCAACGGACATCTTCTCTTAATCATATTTGTGTATGACATTTCTTGCTGATTGATAAGATTGTGATTCTAGGCAGGTTTTCTAATGATTATTGGTTATGTGTTCGTAGGGATTAGGAAGGAGAAGCAGTATTTGGTTAAGTATAAAGGGCTTGCTCATGTTCATAACCACTGGATCTTGGAAAAAAAGCTTCTCCAAGAAGATGCCTTGCTTGTCTCCAAGTTCAATAGGAAACATCAGAAAGAAAAGGTCTTGTACCTCTGTATATGATGTCGCCTTACATGATTGTTCTATGTTTTTTTTTTTTTTTCCATTGATCTTTGTTTATTAATTCTGATAAATGTGCCGATTATGATTTCCTGCGCCACCGTGGGGCCCACCTAGATGCATGACAATCATTTCACGTTATCCTAACCTTTTCGTCTTTGCCCAAAGTATAATTTTTTATTTTATTATTATTATTATTTTGTTTGGGGTTGGTGGGGCTTGTGTTGTGTGTTTGATTGAGCACAGGAAGGCCAGGTTGAAACAAAATGGAATGTTTGCACCACTGGATCAAAGCTATGTATTTATATATATATATATATGTATCAGTTAACCAGGGTAAAAACTAAAGACACCCGTTCAGGTTGCTGCGACAGTTTTAAACCTTCAGCAAACACATCCTTTGAGTAATGTTTCCATATAAATGGTTTTTCTGACTTCTATAAGTTCTTTCAGGTTGTAAGATGGAAATCGGAGTGGATTGTGCCACAACGTCTCTTGCAGAAAAGATTATTGATGTCTGAAAGGCCGGATGATGAAAAGTTTGGTAGGCATTCCAGTGATTCTCCAAGTTGCCTTTATGAGTGGTTTGTGAAATGGAATGGTCTTGGTTATGATCATGCTACATGGGAATTAGAGAATGCACCGTTTCTAAGCTCACCTGAAGGCAAGGTTCTTATAAGAGAGTATGAGAATCGACACGAGAAGGCTTGGAAAGCATCTGATCCACACAGAGCAGATAAGGTTGTTCCGAAACTCCTGTGGAACTATATAACTCCCTTCTAAAATGATATCTTATTCAGAGTTCTGGGTATATGCACATGACACTATTCTCACTGATAAAACGAAGCATTACATTTATCTCGTATCTTGATTTTATTTTGTATGAACATGCTTGTCTATGATTCTTAATGTTTGAAATGACACTTTTCTCTTTACCATTTTTTTTATTTAATCAAACATACTTGTCGCTGTTTTGATTTTTGGGAAGTTGCAGTTATGCTCCTAGGACAGATTGGTTCTTGAAATAACAGTCACTAGCAATGCTGCCTTAAGAAAGTGAAACGATGAGGAAGATTTTACCAAGAACTGACCCTTAATTGCATCTAATCCCCAATAAAAGAAGTCTGTACTCTGTAGTCAGTGCGAAGGAAATTCTGGGCACAAACTATCATGAAACTCTGGAACTTGGCTCAATACGGCCTTTTCAAGGGGAAATCTGCCAATACATCCTGGTCTGTAACTCATCATTTGCTAAGAAACCAGTCAATATGATATTCAGTTGAGGGATTTTTTACTGCTCATATATATATATATATGTTGTCCCTTACCATAATATGGTGAGGGATGGATGCACATGAATGTTTTCCTACGCACACATGTTTGACTGCATGATCTGGATGGTACATGAAGCAAAAGTCTGATTGCGAAATCAGCCCTACGCATGATCTGGATGGTACATGAAGCAAAAGTCTGATTCTAAACATAAACAAATAAAGTACCATAGTACTTCACTGAAGTGTCTCTCAAGGTAGACATAAAAGTATGCAGAAATTCAGGTTCCTTTGGTCGACCAGCCATGTGGTCTTGGTTGCAGCACATGGTCTAATGATATTACTGCATGTGGACCATTGGTTCTTGCATGGATCCACTCTTTATGTCATAATTTATTTCCCTTTTGCTTGTCAAACTTGATCATGTAGCCTTCGACACATTCTGCTTAAATTTGATCTTCATCGTCCTTTCCAAGCAATCTTCTGACTCCTGGACCCAATGTTACCTTGGGTCTAATGAAAGTTGACCTCCACCATTAAATAACAGACAATCACCAGATTCAAATTTAAGCCATGTACCCCAATCAAGATGATCAGTGATCAAAATAGCCTTCATGATGGTATGATCTTTGCACATGCAGCCTGTCGACATATTGGATTATCTGAAATTTCTTAGAGAAGGTAGTAAATTATATTACCTTCCACTGAAACTGTCGATAAAAAAGGGTGAATCATGTGCGTGCATGAGTGTGTGTGTATTTGTTAAATAAGATTGAAGACAAACACTGAAATTGGAATACATTTTAACAATTTAAGTATTAAAATAACCAGCAACAAGAGTAGCTGACAGTGGTCTGAGTGATCATCACGTATGTCAATCAAGTCTTAGAACTAGCAGCAGCGGATGGCTACTTGGAGTGATTGGATTTTTCAAATAAAGGTAAGAAGGGTGGACCTACCATCGATCTTGATAGCTGACAGCTCTATTGAGCACATGGTCCAGATGGGACTGTGTCACAAGACTCACAACCAGCTCATTAGAATTATGGTCCATAATCCATATTGAATGGTCTTACCTTAGACATCCATGCCTGCTTGCTTTCATTCGTTGCTTATTTGATTTTGAGTTATTATTAGGGAAGTTCTGACTTTTTTTATTTAATATTATTTCCCAAAGGTTGTCACTAATCTCACTTTTCTATCTTACATGAAAATGTTGTGAGTGAATAAGTGGTTCCGCACCTGGAGAAGCACTTGTGAATGGTCTTGTACTAGTAGTGGCCTATAACTAGAGTTAAGTGAGCAGTCACCAGAGGATTGTGAGAGAGCAATACCCAAAAATGGCAAAAGTGATCATAGAATACTACAGTCACAATTATTGTGTGATAACAAAAAAATAAGGTAAACCCTTAGGAGACCTAAATGACACACTACAGTCCATAAAGTGTTCTTGGCCTGTGCACCTGCCTGAACGCAAGTCAGAAATGCCATGAAACACCTTTAAAACAATATTTAGTGCATGGAAATCACTTTTGTGTATTGCCCGTATTTGAGGGACTAGCAAGGATGGGTTACATGCACTGGCTCTTCTTGGAGGGAAGTTAAAGACTCACCCTACTATTATCATGCTTCTATAGTGATGTGAAGATCTACACCTCCAACGGTGAGATCGAGTCCTGAGACTCAAATTCCCTAATATCCTGAGGAGAAACTTACGTGAAAGAAGAACTGAACTCTTATTAAAGATTATAGCATGATCATTACAATGACATACTACTCTATATATAGAGTAATAAGATGGTTCTATACTAACGAGGACTTTCTAAAGCAGTATACTACTAATCTTAATCAGTATTAGAATTTAGGAAATAACATACTAAGTAACTTGATTAAATTAGCAATTTCTAAACTAAGATAGGGATCTCTAATTAGAGATCATGTGGACCCCATCAAGCGGGCCATCAGGTCTTGCGGGCCTTGGTCCTTGATCGGCCTGCATCAACTCTCCCCGGCTTGGAAAAACTCGACTCCGGCGAGTGAATGGCCTGATACCGCTCGTACAGATTGGGATTAAGACGCTGGAAATCGGTTGCTGTAATCCATGTGGCATTCGAGAGAGGACGACCTTTCCAGCGAACAAGAAATTTCTGAAATCCCCCGTGTCTAGTGGAAACAATCTGATCATCAAGCACATCAGCAATCTGATCCGTAGGGGCCTGTGAAAGTGGTAGCTGAATTTCATGTGCTTCAGGCGGGCTGTATTGGTCATGGCCCTTATAGAGAGTAAGATCTTCAACATTGAAGGTAGCATTGAAACCAAGATCTGGTGGTAAATCCAACACATATGCATTAGGACCAATTTTCTTGAGAATCTTAAACGGTCCGGAATTGCAGGAGTGTACCTTTTTGTTGGCTCCTGGTGGAAGGCGCTCGAGACGATTACGAAGCATAACCATATCACCTTCCTCAAACTGAACTAATCGACGGCACGTATCTGCAAGTTCTTTATAAGAATCATTGCTTGCTGCAATATGACGCCGAACTTCCTCATGAACCTGTTGCATATGACGAATAAAATTATCTGCATCAGTACTTGGTCTTGCTTCGACCGGAAGGGAAATAAGATCAACTGGTAGACATGGTCTGGTGCCAGTGACTGCTTCAAAAGGAGAAATGCCGGTGGATCGGTTGACCGAGTTATTATAGGTGAACTCAGCCATAGGCAGAACCTGATCCCGTGTAGTGAGATGGTCGTGCACCAAGCAACGTAGCAGATTACCAAGGCTACGGTTGACGACTTCTGTCTGACCCTCGATCGTAATTTTACATGAAATTAGGATTTTACTAGTTTTGCATAACACTGCATCCCAACTTTCTGTAGAGTGAGATCAGTCCTTTGCAAATGAATTCATTTTTCAACATGCAAGAGCCTTTTGCTTGACATCGTCGTCCAAGGGAAAAAGGGATGATGAATCAGAAACCCAACCCTAATCTCAAGTCCAGACATCGTACATCAACACGTTTTTTTACGGCGAACATAAAAGAAGAATTTAGAAAAGAAAAGAATGGACAGAAGAGGGCAAGGAGAAGCAAACTTCAATCTTGAGCTTGAAACGCAATTATGCACAATGGAAACAGGTGCAAGACGAATACTGCCACAGATGATCCTTGCAACCTGATGTCCTCCATATGGTTCTGCCGCTTCGTCGGAGTGATCGGAGAAGACACAGTCAATGTGGTATGGTATTTGGGCAGCAGAAGGGTTTCCTGCGTCCATGGGGGCGAAAAATAGATTTCCCCTGTTGTGCGAGATCGGTACTCTTTTGTCGCCCAGGATTTTTTATGGGTGGGGCACCGTTTAGCTTAAACAGTAGCTTGGTGTTTGTGGGGCCACGATCCACACTTTGGCAAATCTCCATTGTTGGTTCGCTGGGATGCCCAATTTGCAACTTATTTGGGCCCACCTACCATGGTGCCTGGTTTGGGATGCTCCATGATGCACAACATGCTAGAACAGTTATTAAAAACTTTTCTGGGCTTCCCAAACGTTGTTAAGTAGGGCATGTACGTCAACTTACTTTTTCCAAGTATCACCCTTTTACTATAAAGTATGTCGGTGTACTCAACTGTACTCCACTAGTTAATTGCCAAATTGGCCCTAAAGAAGAGTTGGGCAACTTTGTAGGCATTGGGTGTGTTGGAACAAGGAATAAAATGAGCCATTTTTTGAGAAACGATCCACAACCACATAGATAGAGTCGAATTTTCTGCGGGTCATAGGTAACCCAAGTACAATATCCATGTTGATATCTTCCCAGGGACCCTGTGGAACTGGCAACGGCTGATATAATCCTGCATTCTTCTTGCTTCCTTTGGCCAATTGGCAAGTACGACACCTCTCACAAATATGAGAAACATAGGGTGTCATGTGTGGCCAATAATATCTATCTCCGACAAGCGCTAAGGTCTTATCATGACCCAAATGTCCGCTGCATCCTCCAGAATGGAGTTCCCTGATAACATGCTCGCGGATAGAAGTATTTGGGAGACAGAGGCGACTACCATAGAATAAATATCCATCATGAATGCTGAAATATGGATGTTTGAGATGTTCACCCTGAAGGATCTCATTATAGATGGTACCGAGGTCTTTGTCTGTCGCATAGGCCTCTTTGAGTTGCTCAAAACCCGATATAGAAATTGCCATGGTAGTTAGGAGATGTTTCCTACGACTGAGAGCATCCGCGATCACATTTTCCTTGCCAGATTTATGGCGGATGGTAAAGGTAAATTCCTGAATATAAGCGCTCCACTTGGCAAAATTAGTGCCCATTTTATGTTGTGAATGAAGGTGCTTGAGAGACTCATGATCAGAGTAAAGTACAAATTCTTTACCTATCAGATAATGTCACCAATGGTGAAGTGATTGAACAAGAGCATAGAACTCCAAGGCCTAAGGAGAGTACTTGCGCTTTGAATTTGAAAGTTTCTCACTATGGAAAGCAATTGGATGTCCCTCTTGGCTAAGGACACTCCTAATGCCAACATTGGATGCATCGCACGCAACTTCAAACACCTTGTCAAAATCTGGAAGGTGGAGAACAGGAGCTTCTGTGATTTTCTGTTTGAGTTGCGCAAAAGCTCGAGTTGCGGCATTGGTCCATTTGAACTCGCCCTTCTTTAAACACTCTGTAATAGGAGCAGTGATACTGCTGGAATTCCTGATGAATCTCCTATAGAAGGTAGCAAGTCCATGAAAACTCCGGACTTCAGATACTGTGGTGGGGAGTGGCTAGTCCAGAATTGCTTTGACCTTTGCTGGGTCCATTTTAATTCCATTCGACGATATGATGAATCCCAAGAATATAACATAACTGCTCATGAATGTGCACTTCTTGAGATTGATGTAGAAACTTTCTCTACGAAGGAGATTGCAAATAGTGTGGAGATGAGTGAGATGCTCCTCCCTGGTTTTGCTGTAAATAAGAATGTCGTCGAAATAAACAGCGACGAATTTCCCGATGTAAGGTTGCAAGAGATGGGTCATAACCTGCATGAAGGTATTGGGAGCATTTGTTAACCCGAATGGCATGACTAACCATTCATAAAGACCATCTCTGGTTTTGAATGCTGTTTTCCACTCATCACCGGGACGGATACGAATCTGATGGTAACCACTGCGCAGATCAATCTTGGAGAAGATGGCTGAACCTGTTATCATATCAAACATATCATCTAATTGAGGAATAGGAAATCTGTATTTTACCGTGATTTTGTTGATAGCTCGACTGTCGATACACATGCGCCAACTTCCATCCTTCTTGGGAGTAAGAAGGGCTGGTACCCCGCAAGGACTGAGACTTTCCTGAATGTACCCTTTTTGTAATAGGGCATCCACCTGTTTCTTGAGTTCTGCGTGCTCTGCGGGGCTCATCCGATATGCAGGTAAATTCGGAAGTGAAGAGCCAGGGACGAGATCAATGGCATGCTGTATGTCTCTCATGGGTGGAAGAGTATTTGGTAGGTCTTCCGGGATAAGATCGGAGAAACGTTGCAGTAGTGGCTTCACTGCTTCCGGAATGGACTCATGGGGAGAATCATCTGGCACTTGGTGGATAACGAGGGCATACATCAGATCCTGATCTCTGCTTTACTGTTCAAATTTACTCATGGTTAACATCTGAGGAGTGGCCGCTTCTTTTGAGGCCTTAGCAGCATGCTGGGGTCGCAGTGGCCATAACCGAGTTTTATTACCTTTCCACATGAAAGTATGGGTGTTTTTGTCATTATCGGTGAAAACCTTCAACTTCTTTAGCCATGGGCGACCAAAGAGTATGTGCGTGACTTTCATTGGTATGACATCACACTCGATTGTATCTTCATAAGAACCCAGTTTGAAAGGAACCATGCACCGCTTGTCAACCGGGATAGTGGAATCATTTACCCATGCAATTTTGTATGGGCTTGGATGCTTTGTAGTAGGTAGCTTTAGTTTTTCCACAACATCTTTAGCAATAACATTCATTGCACTACCGCCATCAATAATCATATTGCAAGTTTTGCCCATGCAGTGAACGCGAGAGCGAAAAATAGGTGCATGATTAGAATCATATTCCTCCTGTTGATTTTCAGTGATCAAAAGATGACGCTCAAGATATACAAGTGGTAAACCATCGGCAGGAAATTCGTCAAGACAAACGCTCTGAGTGTCAGTTGGTTTTTCCATTTCAATGTGCTCATCATACTCTTCGCTGTCATTAGCTTCATCTTTTGCATAGAGATTCCGATGAGGACATTCTTTAGCATAATGCCCTTTTTGTTGGCAGGAATGGCAAATTACTTCTCTTTTGTGAGCACGTCCTTGCGCACGAGGATCATTTTGTGGTGCCCGTTGCCGCTGATTTTGGGGAGGAGGTGGCCGTTGTTGTACCCCTTGGGGTGGCTTTTACAATGCCTGTGGTGGCCTCGGTCGATTAACCGACTGTTGGCTGTTATTGGGAGTTGGAAACTGTGCCCCTCGAGTGGAAAACTCCCCGGCTTGGGATCTTTCTCGCCTCCTCAACTGGATTTCATGTTGTGCTTTGTGGGCTTTACAATAGGCTCTGATACCAATTGATGTGAAGATCTACACCTCCAATGGTGAGATCGAGTCCTGGGACTCAAATACCCTAATATCCTGAGGAGAAACTCACGTGAAAGAAAAACTGAACTCTTATCAAAGATTGTAGCATGATCATTACAATGGCATACTACTCTATATATAGAGTAATAAGATGGTTCTATACTAACGAGGACTTTCTAAAACGGTAAACTACTAATCTTAATCAGTATTAGAATTTAGGAAATAACATACTAAGTAACTTGATTAAATTAGCAATATCTAAACTAAGATAGGGATATCTAATTAGAGATCATGTGGACCCCATCAAGCGGGCCATCAGGTCTTGCGGGCCTTGGTCCTTGATCAGCCTGCATCATATAGAAGCACTGTAATAATAGGTATGCACAAGGACTGACTGGGCCGTTCTACCCCTCATAGCTCCTCTGAAGTTTTCCTTTCTGCTGACATGATTAGTTCTTTAGATTAAAACATTTATGCCAAATTCTTGTTGTATGGAACATTACCAACGTCCAATAAGGGCTGGTTAACAAATGCCCTCTCTGCCACATCTGTGGTTTTATCATATTTGCTCTGAAGATCGTTGTTTTTGGAAGTTTAATTGTTAATCTAAGACGTAGACATTGCATTACGTTTCATCATAAAATTTCGATTTTAGAAGATAGACAAGTGAAATATTTTTCTACTCAAAAGGCTCTATGAGATGGGTTTGGACATATATATTTAATGTATAATTACAGGTGTTTTTAGGTGCGGCTGGTGTCTCTATGGGTCCCCACCTAAGGATGAAAAGGGGTAGAGTTTTTTTTTGTGGGGGCGGGGGGGGGGGCGGGTCTACGGTCATGGGGGCTCACATGATAATCCTAACCACTTGATCAATAGACTAGGGGAGAGAGAGAGAGAGAGAGAGAGAGAGAGAGAGAGAGAGAGAGAGAGATGGTCCATTCAGATTGATATATCGACTCGACTCGGCGAAATCAGATCCTCGAGCTCTAATAAGCCTTACGATTGGTGAAGAACAATAAAGAATCTTAAAAAAAAATGAATATAGTTTGTAAAAAATCTATAATTTTAAAATGTACGTACTTTAATCCTGAAGAAATGAATTTAAGTAGTACTAGGTGGCCGCAGCTGTTTTTACCCAAGTCGATTGAATAGTACCTCAAATCTTTGAATGCTAAACTACTTTATAAAATGCGATTCTGATCTTCCAAAGTCAGTGCAGAAGGAACCTAAAGGCCTCTCACATCTTCTGACCTCATGAAATTGGGGGAAGTATTTATTTTTGGTCTTTTTTTAAAAATATGAATGGTTCAAGCAGTGATGGAATTTGTTGATGCCATGTCTTGAGTCTTCTCGGACTCGGCTGATTTTAAAAACCATGCCCGGGATACACTGCCTCTTGATGTTTTATGCTGCATGAACTCGATGGTTCATTGGTGGATGATGTGAACATACTACAATTATGTCTTTCTGCTTGTTATCAACATATTTTATTTAGTTTGTAATGCTTGTTGCTGACCATGTGCTGATTTTTTTTTGCTTTCAAGTATTTAATTCTACATGATGGAGGTGTTTGGACCTTTATATTTTATATTTTAATTTTTTAGTCTTTCATTACTGATACTCATGTTTTATAGTCAGTAAAGGATGCTGCAGTTCTGTTTATTCAGCATCGTATTGTGTTGGTTCCTTTAAAAATCTATAAACATTTATTTGTGGGTACTCCAGGAAAGAGAAACTTCTTTTCTTAAGTTGCAAAAGTTGCCAAGTGGCTTCCATCCAGGAGCAAATAATGATACTCTAAATTCTGTGAATAAGCTTTGTGACTATTGGTACAAGCGCCAGAGTATAGTTGTCATTGATTACCAGGTAATGCTTTCTGTTGCAAGATTACTCATTTTACCTTTTGGTTCATTCATGCCCTTGCAAGTTGCAACCCATAGTTTTATAATGTCATTGCACTGTTCATATGATTGTTGTGGTTTGCTTTATAGATGAAATGCAGGCATGAATGGATACATAATATTTATGGGGAGTCATTTTCCTTACAGATTTGGCCCTTTTCAAAGAGAAAAAAAGGATAGGATCCCTTTGTGTGCCTCGCCTGGATGCATGCCTATCAATAGGGGAGGTGGCTGAGAAGATTTTAAGTGGGTTTAAAATTGGGCAAAATATCAGCCCCTTTGGATATTTGTGAGCATCCATTTTTTTCTATGCCGGGCGGGGTTTTAAATCTTAGACCATTGGATTTAGAGTTTTTCAATGAAAATCCAACAATGGGCATTTCTCATCAGTGTTAAAACTGGATGAGCATGAGGGAGAGTGCCCTTTTACTGTGCACGTATTAATAGGGTTTGGAATTTAGATCTATTATAAGTTGCCCCCTCACTTTGAGGTTTTTCTTTTGTTGAAGAGTTACTTTGACCCTTTGGAAAACTGTCGTGCTGTGGCTGTTGATGTTGGTGATGCTAAAATTATCGCAATGAATTTTGTCCGGATTTTTGGGATTCTGAGATTTGAGTCTCAGGAAGATGCTTTTCTGTTATTCTAATTGTGGCTATGGAGTTGTTTATGGATCGTGGATGAATAATTAAAGTCCTATTGCAAATGAAGTTGAGTTTCCAGCAATATGGACCTATTGGTGAACCCTTATTTGAGGAAGTTGGGGGGAGATTAGCCAAGCCACCCCTTCCCCCCCTCCCTCTCATGAGGCTCCTGCCACTGCAGGGTCTAGGGAGGGTCAATGTACGCAGCCTTACCCACGCAAGGGGAGAGGATGTTTATGTTGGAAGTAGGCGAGCCTCGTGGATATGTTTTCAAAAAGTTTTGACTCACTTGACTTAGGGATCAAGTACCCATAAGGCCATAAACCACATCTAGGATCCAAGAACCTCAAACTCATAATCAAGATCAATAAAACATTATCTCTAAGATAGCAAATAGCATCACCATGCAACCAAAATAAATCCACAACCAATAGGGAAGTAGATTATACCTTTGGAGCTCGGTAGTGCTCTAATGGAGAAGAAGACAATTAGCTTGAACAAGAACTCTTCTTGTAGCGAATTAGGATCTCCATGACTTTGTTGTCTTCCACACTATGACCCGTTTCGTATTTCTTTTCTCAAGAAGAATGGTGAGATCTCTAAGAGAAAACCAACTAGAAGCCCTAAGGAATACCTGGAAGAGAAACTAGAAGAGAAAGAGGAGAAGAAGTTGTGAAACTCTTGCACTTTTTAGGGGTTGGGCATGGACTCCCAGGTTATGGACATCCAAGGGGGTTGGTTCCCCTATATATAGCCCCATGACCCCTCCTCTTACTAATAATCAATAGAATTCACACTTCTATAAGAATTAGTAACCTTCTCTTCTTACTAATACCACTATTAGAAGTCTCACTTTCAATTGAAATAGTAACTTTCTATTTCCTTTCCTTTTGAGTTCAAGTAGAAGTAGTAATGATCTAACCTTGGGCTAGCGCGGGGACTACTAGAGATTCCATAGAAAGCTGGCTCCAACTAGGACACCGCGCCCCCACATCTCATGTGCAAACTCTAGTTTTAGGAATAAATTACATGAAGACCCTAAACTTCCATATCACCACAAGTAGGTCCCTTTATTAATATCCATGGATCAATTGGATAAAATCTGTCCCACTAATTTAGATCCATATCTTATTGTCCTTGAGACCCAATTAATCACAGTAATCAGCAGTATCATCCAGTTAACTCTTAATTGAGATGGATGGGCACTTACTAATGATAAATCCATTAATTGACACAAGGGGGTAATAAAGATAGATTTGATCTTGACCATTGAATGTTCCTACAGTCCTACTATCACGTACTCAAGACACCGAGGTGTTGACCTACAGTTGGCCTCACTCATTGGTGACTAAAAGCAAATGAATAGGTAGATACTTGAGTTCATTAATGTCTCAGGATTGAGAGCTTATTGCTAGGGAATTATGAGAGCAGACCTTTAAGTATAGACAGTGTTTCGTAGGGTGCTTCTCATGGTCATTCAATACATCTAATGTACCAGTAAAATGATCCAGAATCTTATATTTTGATGATCGGACAAATCACACTATCTCATAGTGATTATAATACTTGCAACCTTATCAGATGAGATGCCCAATCTCATCACCAGTTGTGAATCAATTTAAGTATAAGATTTGTGACATTTCTTCTGCATGTGGATCTCATCCACACACATGTATCACATTTAATATACTCGTGGGCCCTGGTTCATCTTATGAACCATCATGTCATATGTATTAGTTATGTGCAAGAAGTAATAAAATATCATTCATTTCATGAATAGAAAGCATGATTATATTGATAAATAAATCAATTTATTACATCATCTACTGGATTGAGAACACATAATCTAACAGTTTCCGCGTTTCGAACCCATGACGCCTAGATCGCAATGGAGCAACCTTACCCTCTCTCTCTCTCTCTCTCTCCAAAATGGACTAGTTTCTTAGTAGATAGAGTGGATTCAGTGAGAGGCTAGTTTGCTAACGTAGCTCTAAAAAGTATTTAGTATTTCATACAATTCTCTGGGTTTGGATTCATTTGAATCTTAATTTTAATAAGCTGTGTAAATGTTGCAGAAAGAACTAGTTTTGGTCGATCAGTTTTATCGTTTGATTTTTTGTTTTGTTTTGTTTTTTTTGCGTTGAGTTTTTTATTTAATTAAGTTACCAGCTTAAGAAAAGAGAAATGGTCGTGTTTCAGTTGGAGAACCTGGGACACAGAATTATTAATCTGTTTCAGTATCAATCAGCTATCATAGGAAAAAAAAATGTAGGAATGAGGCTTTTATGACAAGTTGTTGTTGTTATTATTATTTAATGTTTTAATTAAAAGCCAGATAATTAACAAGAAAGTGATGGGCCGGTTAGGAATTTAAGTTGGTAGAACTTTTGACGTGAAATGTTGATGTTCTTGCAACCAGATGGAAAGGATAAAACAGCCATTCTTCATATGCGTCTTCTTCAAGAATAGAAGTGTTTTTTTTCTTTTTTCTTTTTTATATATGCCATTTGAGGATTTGGTTAGTGTTTATGTTGGAAAATTCTGACATGGTTTAGAAAGTTTCTGCATAGTCATTTTTCAACTCTTGTGTTATTTGTAGTTTGATTCCGTCTTGGTCTGCCGAAGTTCCTTTGAAAACTTTCTCACCAAGTTCTCTTCTGTGGGTTGAGGTCAAGTTATTAATAATAAATGTATAAATAAGAAAAGTCTTTTGCTCTGTTAGGAAGAGACTGTGTTTGTGGGTGTTTTTTTTTTTTTTTTTGGGGGGGGGGGGGGGGGGTGGGGGGAGAGGATGGGGGATATGCTGATTTATTGATGGCTTAAAAAGTTGCTGGTTGTTCTTAGCTCCTGTCTGTCAGGACTAATTTTTTGCTGTTCAGTTGCACTCTCCTAAAACCTGGTGCTTTTCAACATTGATTTTTTTATGACTTGGATGTTAATTCGTATTTGTTTGATGTTTTTTTTTATTTCCACTTCTAAATTGTTATGTAAATATCTTGTGTGCAGGAGCGCATCATGAAAGTGATCCTTTTCATATTATCCCTGCAACGTTATGCACGCCTTCCATTCCTTGTTGTCTCAACTCCCTCTGCTCTTCCTGTATGGGAAAATGAGCTGTCGCATCTAGCACCGTCTGTGAATGTTGTAGTTTACAGTGGGAAGAAGGATGTTCGGAAATGTATCCGAACACTTGACTTTTATGAAGAACATGGTCGTGTAATGTTTGAACTGCTTGTATCATCTCCTGAAGATGTTGTTGAGGTAACTTCCACCACCTATATTTTTCCTTTTTCATTATATTGGTTTAAGAAATTTAGTAGAATATGGAGAATTTGCCTGGCGAATGAGGTAATTTTCTTGCTCCACAAAGTGGTCCCAGCTGGGCGAGTAATGCCATGATAAAGCTTAATTATGGATATGGCAGGGATATAGACTCTTGACGCAGCGCAGGGATGGGGAAGAGCAGCCAACGGGTTACTCTCCAAGCCAATGGCGTAGGGATACGGATTCATGGGATCCAAAACGTCTTGGTCTCACACCGCAAACAAATAATTGAGAAAAAATCCCAATTAAGAAAATATATTAATCACTGAACTTGTCCCTAAAGAGGGATTACAATCCTTTATATATATAGTTTAACAACCTAATCTATTCATGGAAACAAATCTAATTAAAATAAACTCTAAATCAAATAAGATAAACTTTCTAATTTATCTCATAATTATCCGTAAAATTCAGCTCCCTAAAGAGTAAATAGAATCCTTTATATAGTCTCATAACCTAATCTATTCTTACAAACAAATTTAATTAAAATAAACTCTAAATCAAATAAGGTAAACTTTCTAATTAATCTCATAATTATCCCTAAAATTCATCTAACACTAAAAATAAGAAAAGTCTTGTACGATCTTAGTAGCTTGAGCCCAGTGGGTTGGCCAAGCACGGATCTGGCCCGCATCAACTCTGCAGTAAGAAAATGTATCATGTTACAACTTACAACATGATATGGAAGCTACCTGCACTTTTTGAAGAATGACTTGATGCAGTCTGGATTTCATATAATGCAGTTCATATTATCTTGATTCTCTCTGACTACTTAACTAATGTATAATTTCCAGCATATGATGAGCAGAAATCACCAGTTAGGGTAAAAATCCAGCAAGCAGTTAATAGGTGTAAATTAGTTCTCTGTGAATCCCAACTGTCAATTCCAAATGGATCATTTGGTGGATAAGTAATTGCTGGTATATTTCTGTCCCAATCAAGCAATTCAAGCAAGTTGAAGCTATGACAGTGAATGGTAGAACAACCCAAGTTTCTGACAGAATGCTTCCATTAGTACTATCAGATTCAATATGAGCTTCGAAGATATCGTAGAACTGAATTTGTTGGAGACAGAATTCAGTTTGCTGCACTTATACAAATTTGGTACTTTCACTTTACATTCTTATGTGATAATATATTCCAACTAAGCTTTGTCCTTTTTGAAATCGTTTCCTGATCCATTAGGAAGATAAATGACTGTAGTAGTAAACAAAAAAAAAAAAAAAAAAAAAAAAAAGAAGAAGAAAAAGAACAAGAAAAAGAAAAAAAAGAGCAGCAACCATAAGTCTGCATTAGGAAGCGGATAAGTTCGCCAAAGAGGGAGTTCTAAAAACTGCCTTGATTGTTGCTATGTAACATTTGCTTTCTAGCTCTTTTTAAGGTGATCCCAGTTTTGGGTTTGAGTGTCACTAACTGTCTCTCTTTTTGCTTGTTGCTTCCCCTTTGTTTTGGGTTTTTTTCGTGTTAGTATATATCTCTTATACTGTATGGTTTCTTTGAGAATCAAACACAGCCGTCATTTAAAAAAAAAAAAAAAAAAGGCTTGCAGCAGCAGCAATCTTCAAGAATAGATGGGTCTCGCTCGCACCTTGCTTGCACAAAATATGGGTCTCTGCAACTTTCATATGGAGCCTCATATGAAATCCAGTCTTCACATCTTACTCACTGATCTGCATGTGCCCTATAGTGTTCTATACTTGTTTAAACAAGTAAAACCTTGTTTCTACCATTTGCTTTTATCTGATGACAAAATAAACCTGTCCCTTTACATGTTTCCTCAATTAAGAGTCCTAATCCCAGCAAATAAAGAAAAACAAAGAGTATAATTGTGAACAGAAAATATCTTGAATCTCTCA
The DNA here is from genome assembly GCA_038049695.1 of Cinnamomum chago. Classification (NCBI taxonomy): domain Eukaryota; kingdom Viridiplantae; phylum Streptophyta; class Magnoliopsida; order Laurales; family Lauraceae; genus Cinnamomum; species Cinnamomum chago. The sequence goes on from CP142462.1 coordinate 12,742,550, forward strand.
TGCATAAGTATTTGCTTATTTGGGTCACGCACGCACATGCAGCCTCAAGGTGGGTACATTATGGATACCTCTCCACATGACTGCATCAAAGGCGCATACATTTTTGCTATGGTGGTTCTGTATTTAGTAGTTAACATGCCATTTTTATTTTATATCCGTATATTGTTATTGAGTGATCAATTAGTTGGACTTTATTTCATTAGCCTGACATGCTGCCATGCAGGATTTTGAACAACTGAGATGCATAGGATGGGATGCAATAATAATTGATGAATGCCAACAGTCTAGGGTGTCAAGACACTTGAATCAAATCCGAAAGCTTACATCTGAATTTAGGTTGCTTCTTCACAATGGTCCAATAAAGGTATCTTATTTGTCATATGGCTTAAATATTTGATGATCCTGTTCATTATCCACTGACTAGTTTTGGGAATTTCCAGGATAATGTAGCCGAATACCTGAACCTGCTGAACTTACTTGATTCAGTGGGCGATGGTACTTGTGTCGATAGTTTAAATCTTGACTTCAGTGATAATGTTGAAGCACTTCCTGTGCTCAAGCAAAGGCTAGCAAAGTTCATTGCATATGAGAGGAAGTCGGACTCGAAGTTTGTTGAATACTGGGTTCCTGTCCAGCTTTCCAAAGTGCAGCTTGAGCAGTATTGTGCTTCTCTTCTTTCAAATTTTGTATCCCTTCGCTCTTGTGCAAAGAACGATTCTATTGGAGATCTTCGTGATATTGTTATATCTCTCAGGAAGGTTGGACTTGACTGAACTCTGGCTATTTTGGAGCATATCTTGCAATTACATTACTATAAGATGCACCAGGAGTTTTAACTGAAATTGATTGCCCTTTATCTGTTCTTTTTCTTTCTTTCCTTATTTTTCCTCTGTATCTGTTTTTCTATATGCTCATTGCGTGGACCATTACTAGTGGCTGGTATCCCTAACATGTTCCATTTAAGTTGGCTCATCTAGTCTTTCTTGGCAGTGTTGTGACCATCCCTATCTTGTTGATATCTCTCTGCAAAATACACTTACGAAAGGTCTTCCAGAGACTGAATATTTGGATGTTGGAGTGAATGCAAGTGGAAAGCTACAACTACTTGACAAGATTCTCGTAGAGATGAAAAATCGAGGACTAAGAGTTCTGATCCTTTTTCAGGCATGTGACTTATTCATAATACCCAGTTGATTAGCTTTTGTCATTTTTTTCTTGGAATTTTCTAGTGTTCAATTTTGCTTTGCCACTTTTACTAGATAATTTCCAAAATTTATTTTGTTTAACCAGTGGCATTAGATGATATGATCTGTAAGACTGTAACACAGACCATTTCTGCTATCTGGTTTGCTTTTGTTTCGTGTAATGTTTAAGATCTTTAATCTATGATACCCATTGTAAGTGGCTTGGTAGGCAATGTATCCATGTATTTGGTCAGGTTTGTTCCTTACAGTTTTGTTCTCAGTGCTCTCATCCCTGGCACACATATTCTTTGAATATTAATCCTTGAAGAGCATACTGTTTAATTCAGTAACTTAAGATTAGGTGAACAATCTTTTTATTTATTTATTTATTGTGTTTTCAAGCTACTTTGTTTGCTTTCGGTCCTATTGCTTTTGTCTCGTTGCAGTATCACTTCCTTAAAGAGCAAGGAAGGCTCCATCCACGAATTGGTAACTTAAGTTCATGCAAACTTCTTTTCTGGATGTTCTCCAGCTGCTTTATTGGCTTTGGGTCCTATTCTTCTACTGCTCAAGGTGTTTTTTTTTTTGATAATGGATGGTGTCCTAGCCCTTTGAGCTGGACTAATCGCTATGAGTCACCGTGCTCAAGGTGTTAAGACTTAATTTAGGTGTTTTCAAGATCCTTTGTAGCACAACCACCCCACACAACCCACACCCCCAAACCAAAAAAAAACAACAACATGATTTTAGCAAAAGATAACGATATTAAAGAAAAGTGGAGAGAATATTTTAACAAACTTTTGAATGAAGATTCTATAGGAGGCAAAAGAATAAGAGGATATTTCATTAACAAAACATACATTTTCCGTCGATAGGGTGGTATAAGTGAAGACAACATTGACACAAATGAAGACAAGAAAGTCTACGAGGCCAGATGACGCTTCGATAAAAGCTTGGAAATGCTTAGGAGAAGTTGGGAGTATTTAGTTATGTAGGCACTTCAATAAGATATTAATGATAAGTAAAATGCCGGATGAATGGAGAGAAGTGTTGTAGACTTGTAGTACCTATATACAAGAACAAGGGAGATATACAAAATTATTCCATCTGTCATGGGGTTAAACTTATGAGTCACTCTGTGAAGCTATGGGAGAAAGTAATGGAGCAAAGGCTTAGACAAGACTAAGATACGTAAAAACCAATTTGGTTTCATGCCAAGGAGGTCATCTATCAAAGCTATCTTCTCACTTAGAGGCATTTTTTTTTTTTTTTTTTTGGAATAGTTCTCACTAAGGGGTCGTTTGTTTCTTGTGAAAGTGATTCACATGTGTAAATGACCCACATGTGAGTCATTTGCATATGTAAATGACACATGTGGATCAGATTCCACTGTTTGTTACTAGCATAACATTTCACATGTGAATCTATGAATAGGTTGTATATTGTTTGATGATATCTCAACATCCAAGCAACATCAATGGTTGCAAATTGGACACATGACTGTGTTTAAGCTTTTGAAGAATATGAATGGTCCTGATTTTACAGGTGGAGCCTAGAAAAATAAAAAAAATCATAAAAGGCGGACTGGGTATGTTAGTAACAATGGTTGTATATTGTTTGATGATATCTCAACATCCAAGCAACATCATGGTTGAAAATTGGACACATGACCGTGTTTGAGCTTTTGAAGAATATGAACAGTCCTGATTTTACAGGTGGGGCCCAGAATAGTAAAAAAAATCATAAAAGGCAGACTGGGTATGTTAGTCACAATAGATTAATCCAACGGCTGTAATTATGTTGATGATATCTCAACCTCCATGCATCAACGGTTGAAAATTGGACACATGGCCGTATTTGAGCTTCTTAAGAGAATGATTGGTCCGGATGTTACAAGTGGGGCCCAAAAAAATAAAAATAAAATAAAAGGTGGACTGCTCATTGAGGCACTGTAGCACTCCGCCTACCATGTGAAACTGTTTCACACCTCTTGAAGTGTGAAAATGTGCTGCCTCTTTTGCACATACTTTACACAGCAAAAGCACATGTGATTTATACACCTAGTGTGTAAATGTTGTAAACAAACATAAATGATATGAATCTCTTGCACATGTGGGATGTTTACATGTGTAAATTGGGAGAAACAAACGACCCCTTAAGCATTCAATGGAATAATACCGAGTGAAGAGGAAAAATCCGCATATGGTCTTCATTGATCTAGAAAAAGCTTACGACATGGTACCTAGATATTTAATTTGGCGGGTTTTAAATAAAAAGAGGTTACATTGAAATCATTAAAGATAGGCCAATGTAAGGCATCAATGACACCGGTAAGGAAAAGTTTTGCTATGTAGGTTGATGGCACCAAGTGGAAGGGGTTAGGCCAAAAAGGATGTCGATGGAAGTAGTAAAATTAGATCTAAAAAACTGCAAACCAGCTGAGGATTTGGTTCAAGATAGATCGGAGTAGGGACACAGACTCATGTAGCTGACCCCAACATAGTTGGAACAAGGCTTTGATAATGGGGTTTGAAAGGTCTCCTTTTAGCACTTAATTGGACAAACAATTGCGGCTTATTTGGAGGTGTATGATCGAGCATATGGGGTTTAGACCCTTTGAGGTGGCTCTAGTAAATTTGAACTCAGACAGTCCCAAAATGCAAAATTGCTTAAATCACATCATTTAGGGATTGTTTGAATTTCCGAACTTCAATTCAGAATACAACTAGAAACAGTGAAGTTCATCACTTCCTTTTGGGATTCTAATTAGTGGACTTAATTGGGCCAAACTCACTTGGGTCCATGATGCAGACAATGGAGGTAGAAAGATGTGGGGTGGATGGAGGTGGGGGAATATTGGGCTCACACCGAACTCCAATATGGAGGTGTTAGAAAGTTGAGCGGAGGTAGAAAGTTGCGGGGTGGATGGAGATAGGGGAATGTTGGGCTCACACCAAACTCCGATCCGGAGGCATTTAGAGATCTCCAAGGGGAGAAGGAAAGTAAAACTCAATTTTCATTAATCATCAGCCATTCTTCTTAGCCATAGAGGCTTTACATCATTATATATGAAAAGAAATAGCCCTAAGACTAATCTAGACCATCCAAACACATTGATGGCCAGGATAAAAAAATCCTCTTAAAATAACTTAAACACAAATAAAGCTCTAAATAATTGAAAATAGCATAAAAATAAATAGATTGGGCCCAAAGGCTTGGTCAAGGCAGATAGGCTGGGCCCATTGGCGGGTTGACCCATGGGGGACCATGGGTCTGTCCTGCATCAGTCCAAGACCCTTGGGTCCAAAGGTTTACTTCAATCTAGCAGGGCCCGCCATGATAATTACTGGACAATGCGGGCCCCATGGATAGAATTGTCCAGATTACTGTGGACATCCCATGGATTAAAATCGCAGTTGTGGTCACCATCGCGTCGCATCGTGATTCACGGTCATCGTGTTCCATTGCCGTGCAAATTTTTATTTTATCCCAAAAAAATTCTGAAAATTATCCAAAAAAAATTCAAAATATTATAAAATGCTAGAAAACAATATTTTTTTCATTAGCTAAACACATTAAAGAAAACTATCGGTCCATCTTAAGTCATAACATCCTTTGTTACTGTCTTATCTGAAACTCTTTAAGACTGTGCTAAATTAAATAGATTTACATGTATTTATTAAAATAAGTTGAAATTTCACAAATTTAATAACATTCATTGTAACCGTAATTTTGAACTAACCATTAGTATTAAACACTTAAAGTCAAGAAACTAGTACTAGTAGTGCAGACGTACAATATTCATACTGAATTGCCAAGTAAATTGAGAGTGAATCTCAACTTTCATGTAACATTTACTACTGCTTCAAGGTTAATTAATTAATTAAAGCAGCGAAGCATGAACATAGGGGTATTGTGGTTTAAGAGGGAAGAAGCCATCATATTGGAATCTATAAAATGCTTGCAAATCACTTGAGTTTTGGTGAAAAAAAGAATCTTGGGAAGCTCTAGCACAACCTTAGAAAGCTCCACAAATGATTTGGGAAAGAAATAAATGAAAAAAAAAAAGGGGAAAGAAAGTTTAAAAAAAAATCACTATCGACCGATATTTTCAAAATATCGGCCATCATGGACCCTTATGACCGTTATATTGGCCATTATGACCGTTTTTTCCACTGTTTATTTATTTATTTTATACCGTGGCCATTATGACCGTTATATGGTAAATTACGTAACGGTATAGGCCGCTACTACATAACGGCCGTTTTTTAAACCATCCGACATCCTCATGCAGAAAAATCTTGTTGAAACCATTTACTTTCCTCTTAATTAGCTGTTAATTTTTGCCAACTAGGATCTTAGATTACGACAATGAGTAATTAGTGAGAAGGATTATTGGTGTAATAAGATTTGATTGAGTTATTGCCAAGCTATAGCATGTTTATGCACAAGTCAATATTTTCATATTGACCAAAAGTTATAAGCCAACAGTTTCATGTTTGACTAAAAGTTATTTCTAAGCACCTTTTCCACCACAGTTTACTTCTCCCATTGTTTCCCTTTTATCTGTGGTGTTCATGCTTCTGATCTGGTTTATTTGAGTAAATCGATGATCTGGTTTATTTGAGTAAAATGATCCTACCTTTTCCTTGTCTAATTTCAAGTCTGAGATCCAGCAGTCACTGTATACTGCTGTGCAGCAATATTTTGACAGATTAAGAAAACTCCCTTTGGATTCTGTTTGAATCCTCAACTGTATCATTCTTTTGAGTGGCTTGCAATATTTTGATGACTAAATACCAGGCATTTGAATATATTTGATTTTGCTGCAAATTGTGAACTGCTTGAGGTTGATCTGGGTCTTGGTCTATTAAGCTCTAATTCTGACTAGGAATAATAATACTGGCAACATGGTTTAGGATGAATTCCTGATTAAAGCTTTTTTCAATTTTTTGTGTAGACTTATAAATTCACCCTTAATAAGTTGCACATTGGTTTTTTTCTAAATATTTCATCTTTAAGTTTGTTTTAAACTGTTATTTGAATATTTTTATTTTATTTTTTATTTTGGGCACATTCTTAAATGTTTTTTCCTTGATGGAATAAATCTTGTTTAAATGTTTTTTGATGTAACAGTCAATCGCTGGGTCTGGGCGAATTTCTATCGGGGATATTTTGGATGACTTTTTGCGTCAACGATTTGGTCCTGATTGCTATGAACGTGTTGATGTTGGATTGGTCGCATCAAAGAGGCAAGCTGCCTTGAACATGTTTAATGATAAAGAGAGAGGGAGGTTTGTGTTTCTAATTGAAAATCGTGCCTGTCATCCCAGCATTAAGCTTTCATCAGTGGATACTATCATTATATTTGGTAGCGATTGGAATCCGTTCATTGATTTGAGATCTTTGCAGAGGATCTACATCGATTCACAGTTTCAACAGTTAAAAGTATTTCGGTTTTACTCTTCTTTTACAGTGGAAGAAAAGGTTCTAATTTTGGCAAAGCAAGATGCGACTCTTGAGAGTAATATACGGAATACAAACCGTATCACCAGCCATATGCTGCTAATGTGGGGTGCTTCCTATCTTTTTAATAAGCTTGACGAGTTCCATGGTTTTGCTAGCCCAACCACAGGTTCAAGTACTTCTGATCTGTCACTTTTTGACGATGTAGTGTCAGAATTGTTGACGCAATTACCTCCCGGTGCTGATACCAATAATAAAAACATCTGTTCAGTCATTTTAGATGTTCAGACTGGAACAATCTATCCCAAAAATGTTTCTTTGCTTGGTGAACTGGAAATGCAGTCGACAGATGAAGAGCTACCTCATGTTTTTTGGTCAAAACTACTTGACCGGAGGTATCCCTTGTGGAAATACTTGTCTGGATCATCTCAGAGGGCCCGGAAGAAGGTTCAACATTTTGATGAAATTATAAAGGCACCAGAGGGCCAAAATAATGAGGCTAGAAGAAAGCGCAAGAAAGTTTCCAATACCACAGTAGATCCTGTTTCTACCAAAACTTGGCTAGAAGATAAAAGAAAAGTTGTTGCCTCGGAATGTGGAGCTAAAATGCCTGACTCCGCTATGATAGCACAGGGTTCGACTGGATCATCTTTGTTCTGTTCAAAAGAATCTCCAATTTTTTCTGTTGAAGAGAAAAAAGATTCAGGTGTTGTTTGGATTGATTTTAACTGTCTTGTACCTTTGAAATTCTTTATCTAGCATGTTGGAATTACTCGTCTACCTGCTAACATATATGATTGGCATGGTTTTATCATGCATCCAATTTGCGATCTTTCAGGATTACCTGGAACTCAAATGATTCAATCTGATGGAAGAAGAAAATTATTTGATGCCCAGAAGAGCCTTCATCTCCTGTTGAAGCCAGCGATATCACGTCTGTGCGAAACTCTGCAACTTCCAGTATGTTCCTCACAAATTTGTCATTTACTCCCTTTTGTTTCTATCCTATTAAATCTCATCCATATTGATAAGATCCTTTTTTTTTTTTTTTTGTTGGTAAGATCTTTTTTGTCCTCCCCCTTTTCTATGTATATCTTGACTATGTTTTTTTTTTTTTTTTCTATTATGTTTGTAAACGGATTCCTTGCAAACATTTGAACTTTTTCTCTGAAAGTAGTTTCTATTGAGTAGGTTGATTTTGAATTGTTGATTGAATTTGCCTTCATTTTCTTCTGTTTTCCTTTTCTTTCCTTGGATGCTTTGTGGTAGCAACAAGCATTAGTTGCTTTCCAACATGACTTACAAATTGCAATATGAAAATAAAAAACCATCTATAAAGCGGGAACATAAAATAGGCCCTGCATCTCAGAACACCCAGTTCATAGTTCAGCAGCCTCCAGTTTGGTTATCCAGATCATTTATCTGAGATGGCTTCATTGCTTTTTTTAATCAGTAACGATAAATTATATTAAAAGAGAAAGGCAGACACAAGAAGCCCTCCAAACAAACAAAAAAGAGCATGGTGGTATAAAAGAATTATACCATGAAAAGGAAAAAAAAAAAAAAAAAGAAACATCACACAGTGAAAGTCACCAAATTAGAAGACCTATCCACCCCTTGCTTAGCTAACGAATCAGCAAAACCATTTGCCGACCTCCCAACATGTTGAAACTTCACATGAATTGTGGACGCTAAGGCTCTAATCGAGATGGCTTCATTGTGAATGGTGATACTCCAAAAATCCTTCCAAGTAGGTTCTATGCTTTATAGCACGGTTCCAAGTCGCTGTCGCAGTTGCTGACGTGGTCGGCCCTGAAAAACAGCATTATGCAGCGTCATGTCATGATTCGCATCTGCTGCGGTCTGTTGACATATTGGGAACTGCTAGAAAGTATTTTTCCCATTGGTGTGTGTGTGCGCGCGCGCGTGCGTGCGTGCGGGTGCGTGTGGGTGCGTGCGTGCGTGCGTGCCAGACTAATCCCTACGGGCCCAGGGGGAGTTGGGTAAATCCCCTGTGGCTCTAGTGTGGTAGTACAGTTCAAACCCTCAACCTCCGGGAGCAAACCGTGGTTTTGGGCCAACTGAGCTAAGTAAAATATTGGTCCCATAAGTCATAACATCCTTTATTGCTGTCTCATCAAAGACTGTTCAAAGTTAGTTTTAGTTTAATGACAGATTTACGTGTATATGTTAAAAATTACTTAAAATATCATAAAATAGTAATATTAAACTTAAGTAATAAGTAGTCAAGTACTTAAATATCAAGTAAGTTATGACTTACAAACATGTTATAACTTAGTAGTTACAACAATGAAGTTCATAGAAAATTAAATAACATTAACATTAAGAGTGAGCATTGAGAGAAACTACATCTAAGAGACAACTCAGATTTGAGCTCAAAATCACTGGATCTATAAGGCTTCAAAATTTTGAAACCAAAATTTCTAGAGCTAGGCATAAAATAACTAGATCTAAGAGAAACTAAGAGTCTACAACCAAACTAGCTGAATTTGAGGCCTTGGTTGCATTTATTTCACCTTTTTTTTTTGTAAATCGGTAAAAATTATGAAAAATTTGAAAAAACAAGGTGCTCAAAACTTTGAAGATTTTCCCAAAAACTGTAAACCCAACACGTTCCCATCATTTTAAGGCATTTTGAGACAGAAACTTGGAAGAAATATGAAAAATAGATTCAAAATGCTCACCTAATGTTACTTCGTTGAGTTCTTCATTTTTGTCACTACAAAATCCACTCAAATCTTGAGATTTTAATGAGAAATGGTGAAAAAGAAAGCTGGGGAAGATGAAACGGGGTCTCTTGCTGCTTAGACTAGAGTGAAAGAGAATGCAAGAAAAGAAGGAAAGGAAGGATTTTAATATCCTTGACCACTAGATTACGATATGATTGATATTTTGAAAATATTGGCGATGATATCGTTCTCAAACCTTGTGTTGATGAGTAAGGTCATGGATTTAGCTTAGCTCCAGAAAAATTTCTTGTGCCATCCATATGCAAATACGAGACAAGCCTAACAAGACATTGTTGGTGAATGCTATGAGTGATGGGCATGGGAGCATATGCAAGGGTTTTTAAGAGATAGGAAGAGCATCAATGATGCCTGATGAGATCATCTTTGTTGGGGTCCTAAGCCGATGCTGCCATGCCGATCTTCTTGATCATGTAGGGAGTCTCTCTGAGGCCAAGAAGCCTATGAAAGGTTGTGCAAGTAAAAAGTGAATGTTCAATCTTTGGTGCCATACTCAATGCTTGGTGAGCCGTGGTAATAACAAGATGTTGATGTATGTGGGTTGAAGTTGAACGGAGTTTATATTTATCACTCTCACCTACATGACTACACACAACATGTTCATGCATTAGGCTATCATCTACATTAGGGCCCCAATTGGTGGGCCATATCCCATAATATGCAGAAATGAGCTATACAGCTAGCCAGACAATTATTCCAAATTCTAAGCACAGATGGTTGCCCATTTCAACACTATAGCCATCCATTTTGGTCCTGCACCAATGACCAATATACTCTGCCCATTATGGCCCATTTGGCACTTTACTAGATTAGTAAAAGTCAAGTAAAGCCTCCATTTTTAAGACAATGGGTCATATCAATAGCACTTTAATTCAAAATTCTTTCTTATCTTTTTCAAAAAAAGCAACCTCCCTTTTCCACTAAAAGACAAAAAAGCCCCACTTTTCTATACAAAAAAGTAAAAAAAAGATTTCATACCAAACAACTACAAACAAAATACCATCATAACCCCGTTATATTTTATTTCTCTTGATTTGATGCTTTATTACACTTTATTTTACATTTAAAATTACCAAATGGGCCCTTAGGATTTTAGGCTGTGGTCCATCCACAAGAAGGCCCATAGACGAACAGTTGGAGTCCAAAGAATCAACCATTGTACTCCTTACATTTGACAACAATGGTAATAATATTAACAAAAATAATCAACATTTCAGATTTATCATCACTTTCTGCTAATACTAATCAAGACCCACTTTCAATAAAGTGATTACTTTCTACCTCATGCTGAATATATTTTTAGATTTTGATAATTCTCTAGGACTTGTGATATGTCGTTCTTTTTTTGAGTTTGTATATACCATTTATTTATAGGTAGTTTATTGAATCATAACTTCATCCATCAATATGCAATAATTGACACCTTGGTTTTTTTTACCAAAAATAAATAAAAAAATAAAGAAATAAATAATTGACACCTTGTTTGATGAATATGACAATGTGAATGATGTGAATGATTATTATGAGTTTGATACCATGTTTTTTAAAGGAAAAAAAAAAAAAAATCAGCGACGCAGATATAACTTATGGTGATCTAAACTGATGTGGAAAATAAGGGTTGTCATTGCTAATGCATTATTTATTGTACATACTTAGATCCTGGAGTTTCGTGTTATTAGGTTTGAAATTTAATTCATTTGATACTTTATTATTGTTTTAGTAAAATATATATTTTTTATATTATTAACTTTATTGGAGTGCATGTGTATATCATATAGTATTATAATATATGTTTACATTATTGTACAACATGTGGTGTTACTGATGTTAAGACCGCCAATATATTAATTGTTCTTCATAATTTTAAAATTTGGGGAAACTAATTATTTTAAAAAATTAAGAATAAATAAATTTGAGAAATTACACATGAATTTGTTTACCTACACGACTCCTGCTTATAATGTAATTTATTTTTATAAAAAATATATTTTATTTATTATTTTGTGATAAAAAGTTGTCTCGTGTATTTCTAACCAAACAACTTAGGTCTCTTTTACTATTAAAGAAGTTGGTGTAAAAGTTGAGCTAACCAAACAACCATTTCTCTTAAAAAGTTGCTCTAGCGCATGGTTATCAGAATCCTACGATCCGTATCCCAAATTCCGATTCGTATCCCGAATCTTAAGGAAAATGATTTGTATCTATGTAATGAATCCCATTTACAAATGAATCTTAGGATTCATGTATGAATCCTACTATTCGATACTCGTTTCATTGAATCTTACGATTCAAGTAATTCGACTAAGCGAGAATGGCTATAGCCAATAAGCTAATATTAATAATCTTTTACCTTTTTTCTTTCTTTATTCTTTTGCTTTTGCATTTTTAAAAGGTTATTTAGTAGTTAACGAAACTTCGTAAGAATTTTTTACGGCTTTGATAAGGTTTTAAAGATGAATAAAGAACATGCATTTAACTAAAGCATTCGGCTGTCCGTATGGTGCTTTTTATCTCTTCTTCTTTTTTTAATCTATTTTTTTTTTCATGAACACCTTATTAACTTTAAGAGATATCCTACGGTGTAAGATTGATGGTTTGAATTTTATTTTATTTTTATATTCTGTTTTAAAGATAATATAAAATCTATATTGATACTTTAAACTTATTCAACTATATGTAATAATATATGTCATGATGTTCTTGATATGATTGTATGATAGACTTAATAGACTTGTTATTATATTTATACTACTATAAATGGAAAAATGGATGGTTATGAATAGTTACTTTTATCCTTTCTTTTAATTTTTAATTATTTTTCATTTTTATTAGAAAAATAAAAATTCCTACGATTCACAATTCGATTCGATTCATGGGTACGAACGATTTACGATACGATTTCGATTTTGAAAACTATGCTCTAGAGCCAAGAAGCATGGACACGGACACGGCACAGACATGCCGGCACGACATTTCTCAAAAAAGTAGGACACGGACACGTCGGGGACACGTTAATATTTATTAATAATAATAATAATAATAATAATAATAATAAATCTACTCATATACTAAAAGATAATATCATTTTAACTTTGTAATCGATTTAGCAATCAAATAAATAAAAATCCAAGTACCAATGTACCACTGTAATATTTCCACAAACTTGGTTACATATTTCCACCGAGGCTTATTGATATCTTCTTCATTGGAGGGGTATGAGCTAGAGCCAGGAATGGAACTCATATTCCTAAATTCTAGAGGTGAAGGAGCAACTGATAAATAAAAAAGAATTATTTGATATAAAGAACAACAACAAAAATTAAAAAACATCAGCAGCAAGGACATTTGCAGATTTGCATATTCGTAGTGAAAAGAAAACATCATCAAGGAGGTTTGAAACAACAAAACAGCAAAAACGGAATATCTAATGATCAGAAAAACAACAGATTACAAAAAAATAGTACAGAAACAACAAACAGATTTGATGAGCAAAAAAAAAAAAAAAAAGGCAGCAGATTACAAAAAATTAGTACCGAAACAACAAACAGCAAAAACAGATTTGATAAGCCAAAAAAAAAAAAAAAGCAGCATGAGCAAAAAAACTAAACACAAAAGAAAAAAAAAGTAGTAGCAGCAGAGAGAAAAAGAAAGAGCATTATCTAAAAAAAAAGTGTACCTGATGAACAGAAGCAGTACCATGGGCAAAAAAAGGAATCAGAAGCAGTACCGCAGCAGATCTTCTTCTTTTCTTTTCTTCTTCCTTTTCTTTCTTCTTCTTCTTCCTCCTTTTCTTCTTTCGTTAGGGCTGGATGGGCGAATGGGGTTTTTTCTCTTTCGTTTATGGCTGGATGGACGAATTAAAAGAGCCTCCTTTTCCTCTTAAGTTATAACGTTTTACCAACAACCCCCTTTTCTCTTTTTTTTTTTACTCTAATTTTAATTTTTTCTCCAGTTAAAAGAGGCCAGCATGCCCCCCAGCGTGTCCCAAATGTGTCTCAGCGTGTCCGGAATATAAAATATAAAAAAACAAATAGGATACTCTTTTTGGTGTGCTCGACACGTGTCCGGTGCGTGTCCGTGCTTCCCAGCTCCAGAGTAGTAATTGTTTCAAAGTTACTTTTAGAAAAGTACATTTGACTTTAGACGAGCCGAACCAAACACACCCTTATTGGTCCAAAGATTGTGTTACTTATTTATATGCTTCTTCATTCATATACAGCGAACTATTTTGTTACATTAGCAAGTTGGCATTCATTTTTTCACTATCAGATAGATTTTCGACTGTATTTTTTTGGCTTCAATTGCAGGAGAATGTCAGGCATATGGTTGGAAAGTTTCTTGAGTATATAATGCATAATCACCGTGTTAGTCGAGAACCGGAGACCATATTACAGGCGTTTCAGTTATCTTTGGTAAGAATCTGGTTCTCTATTTCTATTTTTCAACATTCATCTTACTGGGAGTGTATCTGATGTAATTAATTTTTTAATGGTTACAGAATTAAAGTAATGTGATGAAAAGCACAAAAGTTTATAGATTGCAAAAGATGTCCTGTAAAGAGAAAAAGAAGAAGAAGAAGAAAATACAGAAAAATTTACATTAAAAATAGGTCAGTACATGAAGTGCGTACTGTTTAAAAAATGCACAAAAGAGATGCACAAAGTACCTGAACCCTCCACATAAAATGACTTACTCTAGAATGGTAACATCAATCTCAAAAGCATCTTATGCCTACCTAGATCCAAATTGGTTGAATAACTGCCCATATTATTCTTAGATATTTTTAGTATGTTCAATAATATAATAGGAACCACTCGACTCAGATGCTTGATTTGCTGGCCAGTCCCCAGCTCTTTGCCCATCGTGCCACATTCAAAGAATCCTCTTTAATGGGCAAGTTCACAAGAAAACTGAAGAAAGCCCTTGACACTTCCCTGATGGTAGGATAAGTATAGGAGTCGTAACCTATGATTCCTGGATACAGCAGGGACATGCCATGAGTATGGGTTTTCCACATAAAAATGAAGTGTTAGATACAATGCAATGGAAATACTTTGCCCATTTTGAAGTATGCAGGTGTTGTAGGTCACAACCTAGAGCTCTTGGAGTCATGTCAAAAGAGTCATCCAAATTGTAATAGCGTTTTATATTGTTAGTGTTTTTTTCTTAATCTTTTAATTTTTTGCAACCTATTTCCTTTTGAAGACCTTATGCCTTTTCCCTCATCTAGAGAGATTTGGGAAAGAAAAGAGTGGTTTTGTGTTTTCTTAGCTTTGAACCTTGTTAGTAGAGTTAACATATCTTTTAATTTTTTTTAAATGGATGGACAGTGATGTTTATTCCAATGTGATTCTGCATCCAAATAGGAGCTGTAGATTCATTTTGCTCGAGGTGTGGCCTTTTGAAGTGGAAAAGATAAATTATTTTTGGCGTGAGAATCTGTGCAGTGTATACTTTATACACTCTGTTGGTTCCAATTCTATTATGATTTGAGAATCACAGAACATAAAATTCATCGATTCAGTTGGTGTGAGAATCTGTGTAGTGTACACTTTATACACTATTGGTTCCAATTCTGTTATGATTTGAGAATCCCAGAACATAAAATTCATCAATTTAGCATAATATTTAAATAATTTTAAACCAAAATTTACTGAAAAAGATAAAAATAAAACCAACAAAAATAATATGCAAACATTTTATCTAAAGCGAATAATTAACACAAATTTTAATACCCTAAATTTCTGAACAAGGCATAATAATAATGTCAATTCAAAATGAAGCTTGAAGTTGTGCTTGAAAATTCCATGAAGAATTTGCTTTATGTTGTGCGCAACATGTATGTGTAGTACATTGTGAAGAATCCATGCGACATTAACCATTATGCAAGTTTTAAATAAGTAGTCTCGATTTTACCTATATGTCATACTATTTGTCTTCATACCGATGTCATGGATAATAAAGATTTAGATTGGATATTTATTCTCTCTTATGTTTATTTATTTTTGGATTTTGCTACTTTTAAAAGGTAAGTCTCGTGATTTGTGATTGTATGTGATCCAACACCTAGAACAATTTGGTATATGATTTTGGTTTTCTGAACATTGCACCTTAGCATATAATCCAGAAACCCTCACCAACATTATTGTAATCGTTGGCCTTCATGTCGAGTTTAAGTAGCACCCTTACTTCTTTACCTGTTTTCTGGAATAAATAAAACAAGAAGCTCTTTAAGATTGACCTTATGACAAAGGACTCCATTTTCCCAATTTTGTTTGTCAGCCCAGTGAAGTGATCATTCTGAATTGTTTAGTTTGGCTTGGACCTCTCTCTTTACAAACTAAGGAAATGAAAGAGGTATTCAATCCCTTGTTATCCATGCTTTTATGATAATTTTCTGGGCTTGCTGCTGCTGTCACGGGCCCAAACATAACCCACAGCATTGCTCACTCTACCAAAGTACGACTATAATAGCAGTACACAGTGATTGCTGAGCCTCTTTGGAATTGAATATACAAGAGAATAGAGTCGATCCACTCAAAGAAGGCTAAATCGCAAGCATACTTGTATACAACAGCGGAGGGACCAAACATTTCATATTAACATGTAAAGGCTTCCCGCCGGTTTCTATATATTTTTTTTCTTGACTTTTTTTGCAGTTATCCAGCGATATCGGCTGATGTTCGTCTTATTTAGCGATTTTGCTGGATGTCAGACATAAATTCCTCGCAGAAAACACCTTTCTACCCTACTTTTTCCACATGTTTTCCCCAGTCATTTAGCTGATTTCTCATTGCCCAAACTGGCGTTAGGATTTATAAAACAAGAATTACTATGAAAACTTTAAAGCGTCTAAATCAAAACTTACGATAATTGGTTGGGAGTTGGGACCTCTGTAAACGTTTTTTATGTTACCCCTAGGCTTTAATCAATGTATTCCTCTGAAACTTTACTCGAGTTTGGGACTAAGGACCCATTTGGATGTTTACAGAATAAAATATTTACAGATTTAAATATTACAAGAATAAAATAATATAAAATAGAATAATGCAATATTATGATTTATAATATTTTTGTTGTTTGGCAATTTTTGAAGAATATTACATATTTTAAAATGAGCTGTTTGGAAGGTGTTATGATTAAGTAAATTACATTATTAGAATAATTTTTATTAAATATTTTAATTTAACATGTATAGATAAAAAAGTATTCTGGTAAAGTAAAGTTCAACCGCTATATTTTTTTACCATAAGTTACTTTCCTTTTATCACATAAAACCATGGTAAAGTATAGTAAAGTAAAGTCAATAAAAAAAAAAACTACTTTACAACTTTCTCTCCCACTTTGCTTTAATACGTACTTCATTTCACCTTACTTTACCTCTTACTCCATTTCACCTTAAGGAATGATATGACATTAATCTTTATTTTACTTTACCACACCTATGAATAAGTCACTTTTTATTTACCATATAATACTATAATAAAATGTTATAAAATAAAGTCAAACAAAAAGTAAGGTGGGTGGGGGTGTGTGAAACAAAAGGGGAGTTTCAGGTGTGTGTGTGTGTGTGTGTGTATATATATATATATATATATATATATATGGACACTTTTTATTTGCCCCTTATGAAACAAGAGCCTAACACAAGAACATAACGTATGATACAAGAGTGATGCAGGCCAGACCCATGGTTTGCCAACTAATTGGGCCTAGTCCACAAGCCCAATAGATCATTCATTTAGTTAGAGTTTTAATTAGTTAAGAGTCTTATTTAGAGAGTTGTTATTTATTTAGAAGTCATTAAAATTAGGAGTTTTATTTATTTGGATTATGACCAAGTTTAGTTTCCTTTATTGTTTAGGAAAGCAAAGTCTTATTAGGAAAGAGGATGTCCAACCCTTCCTATAAATATGTAATCCCTCCATTAGGAGAATAGTTCATCATTATTCAATAATAAAGATTGGTTTGTTTGGTTTTCTTTTTATCTTCAATGGAAGATTGTTATCGAGTTCCAAGAGGAATTCGGCTAATTCCCTTTTGCGGAATTGGTCCTCACTGGAATCCGTCTAGGATTTGGCAAACTCTCTCGTAGGGCTTGTCTACACCCGTTTCATCACCGCTGACGGATCCAGGCTGCTTCAATTGGTAGTATCAGAGAGAAGATCCAAACTCGGATCGCCGTCCAGATCGCCGATTTGAGGTAACCCATAAAACCCGTTCCTTCCATTTATTGCATCATCATCCTCCATTCATCTAGTCAGTCCCAAACCCATTCATCACCCATATCCAAAGCCAGCCCAAAACCCATTCTCGGCCCACCCTGGCCAATCTCAACCTAGAAACGAAACCCTGCGCCGAATACCATCCAGCCACCCAAACCAAACCGACACCCACCCCTGCTCGACACACCCCTTCCGAAACTACCAGTCCCTTCTCATTCCAATCCCACGCCAAAAAAAAAAAAAAAAAACAGAGAAAGAAACAGCAGCAGAAGACGGAAAAAAAAAGGAGTCTAGCGGCAGTAGTAGAAAGGAGAAAAAGGAAGAAGAAAGAGTCAACAGAGAAAAAAAAAAACCACATAGAGAGCAGAAAACAGCGCAGAAGAAACTGAGAGAGAGAGAGAGCAGCAAAAAAAAAAAAAAAAAAAAAAACAGATGACAGAAGAGTAGAAGAAAGAAGCAGAAGAGAAGACAGAGATCGAGAAGGACATACCTGGCATCGTCGTCTTGTCGAGAGGATCGTCAACTCCACTGCAACGGACAGCACTGCACTCCCCTTGCTCTTTGTTTTTGTTCTCCAAGTAGAGAAGGTTAAGAGGCCAAGTTCTATTTTTTAATTTCTTCCGGCACGAAACCTAAAGCAGAAACAGGAGCAGAGCTCCTTCCTCTTACACGTGCTGTCCCCAGTCTTGACCAAGCCCAGCAATCTGATCGGGCCTGACCCGAGTTCAGGTCTGATCAGAGAACAGACCCGACCCAGCCAACTAGCAGCAGGATTGAAAAAAAAGAAAAGTGCAGAAATCTACAGCCTGGAAGTGCAGAAATTTGTAGTCTTTGTCAGGTGAGCCTACTTCCAATCCAACTCATTTAGAACGTCCAAAGCCCAGCCCAATTGCTGCCATAGTCCAGACATTAGCAGAGTTCAATTTCAGCCATTGATCTGTGATCAACAATATCTGGGCCATTTGGAATCTGATCCACAATCTATTTCAACCTGTATACTTCTGAAAATAAAATCAATACAGCAGGTCAGCCTACTCTTTCGAAGCATTAAAGTTTTATGTTCATCTTGCATCAAAATCAGTATGAGAAACATTGGTCCCTCGGATGAAGTTCAAAGTTATTTATATCAATACAAATATGGAAATTGTTATTTTGAGAATGAGGTCTACTTTCATGAATTCCTCAATTTGAAGCAAAAGGAGTTATCAGTTGATGAATATACTCTCCGATTTCGAAAACTACAACATCTATGTGCATTGCATGAAAGTGAGTCACATGATGTCACTCGTTTTATGAGAGGGTTAAACTCTGATCTAGAGGAAAAAATGAAGTTTTGTCAAACTGTTCAAGAAGCATACAAAGAAGCTATCAATGTTGAGCACATGCTTCAACAATCTCTCAACAATCTCACATACAGCAATGTAACCTCAAGAAAGAAGGTTCCAACAAAGAAGAAGAGCTCATATTGTTGAAAGATACTTTTCCAGAGAGGATAATCCCAAGCTTGTCATACGCCGACTTCTCACTACAAATAATATGGAAGTAGAAGAATGGACACAACATGCAAAATTCCAAATACGTGTTAGGTGTGAAGGCAAGCTAGCTAATCTGGTTATTGATCGCAGCAGTGTGATAAACTTCGTTGCTCAAGAAGTGATTGACAAGCTTCATTGGCCAACCAAGAAGCTCCTGAAGCCATATAGAGTTACATGGGCCAATGATGTAATCATTCTAGTAACTCATCGATGTTTGGTATCTTTCAAGATTGGCAATTATGCAGATAATATTTGGTGTGATGTTATCAATATGAATGTCACTCATATTCTTCTTGGAAGACCATGGCTTTTGGATATGAATGTGCATACTGACGAAGAGAATAACAGACATTCTTTTCTTTGGAAAGGACAACGGATCAAGCTCATTCCATTGCCATCACAAACACCTTCTTCATCTACATCTTCACCTCCAATTGAAGAATCAAAGAGTGAGCAGAAGGAAGAAACAGATGTTGTGCTTCTGCCACAAGAGCTACAAACCATGATCAAAGACATCAAGGATGACATTGAATAGCAAGATCAAGAAACTGATGATGTCAAGACACTGTCAGATGAAATAGCATGCAAAACTTTTGACAGTTTGAGAGATAGAAATACAATAGTATTGTGCTGAAATGTCCTACCCTCTGAGGGTCGACCATCTTACATATAAATAGGGACTGAATGCCCTAATCAATTTACAGAATCTAATCAATCTAGATCCTAACAAATAGCTAACAATCTAATCAATCTAGATCCTAACAATTAGCTAACAACTTTAGTATGTACATGTGGCTTTGACTAATGATAAATATAATGAATGGGCCTGCGAGTTTGGGCTTGGAACTCCAACATTAACACCCCCCCTCAAATTGATGCCGATGAATCAACAAGCATCAATTTGTCAGTCAAGAATTGATGACGTGGTCGAGGAAGTGCTTTGGTAAAGATATCAGCAGTCTGGAGGCTGGAGGAGATGAACGGAAGGGAAATAATATCGCGCAGATATTCATCCCTGATAAAAGGGCAAGCCACCTCGATGTGTTTAGTTCTCTCATGAAAGACTGGATTCTCAGTAATCCGAATGGCACTGGTGTTATCCGCATGTAATGGTGTGAGAGATTTCTGTGAGAAGCCAAGTTCCTCAAGAAGACCACGAAGCCATATAATTTCTGAGCATGCGGCAGACATGACCCGGTATTCTGCCTCAGTTGATGATTTTGAAACTTTGTCCTGTTTCTTCACTTTCCAAGAAATAAGAGCATCACTTAAGAACATGCACCAGCCCGTGGTGGACCTACGAGTATCAGGACAACCTGCCTAATCAACATCAGAATAGGCAGACAAAGTCATCTGAGAGCCAACAGGAAAAAACAAGCCTCTGTGAGAAGTGCCAAGAAGATAACGAATAATATGTCGAACAACTGCTAAATGAAGATGATGGGGCTTGGTCATATACTGACTCATCAAGTTGACTGCATAACTGATGTCAGGCCGAGTAGTAGTCAAATATATAAGACTACTGACAAGCTGGCGATAATATGTCGGATTAGAAAGGGGATCACCACTGTCACTATGGAGTTTAATATTCAATTCCAGAGGAGTATCCACTGGTGTGGAGTTTGACAAACCTGCGGATTCAATTAAATCCATAGTATACTTATGTTGATGCAAAATCAACCCCTTCTCAGAGTGATGAACTTCCAATCCCAAAAAATATTGCATAGGGCCCAGATCCTTCATATGAAAAGATTGATGCAGAGAAAATTGGAGATCCTGAATCGTGGCTGTATCTGTGCCAGTGATGATGATATCGTCTACATAGACGAGAAGAATGGTGATTCCTGTTGATGTGTGATGCAAAAACAAAGATGGATCATAAGGACTCTGCTGAAACTGTAGCTTGAGTAAAGCATCTTTGAATTTGTCAAACCATGCCCTTGGTGCTTGTTTTAGCCCATACAATGATCGTTTCAGAAGTGCAACGTGATCTTCTGATGGTTTTGGGAAACCTTGAGGCAATCACATGTAAACTTCCTCTTTAAGATCACCATGAAGAAATGCGTTTTTCACATCAAATTGAAAAAGAGGCCAAGATTGAGATGCAGCTATGCCAAGAATGGTGCGAACAGTGGTTATCTCTGCAACAGGCGCAAAAGTTTCTCCGCAGTCAATGCCATATTCCTGTCGGTTGCCAAGGGCCACAAGCCTTGTCTTGTATCTATCCAAAGTACCATCTGCCTTTAATTTGATTGAGTAAACCCATTTACTCCCAATAGGTTTAACCGAAGCTGGGTAGGGAACAGTAACCCATGTTTGGTTCTGCTTTAGAGCACTAAGTTCTTCTTCCATAGCCTGTCTCTAGCATTCCTGGTTTGCTACTTGTGAATAAGAAGTTGGAATGGATATAGAGGATAAAGTAGCAAAATATGAAGAATGAGAAAAACCGTATCGATCCGGTGGACGAGATATACGAGCAGAACGACGAATAGCAAGTTGAGGGGAAGTTGATGCTGGAGCAGGATTCGGGACCGGTTCTTGCAAAAGAGGCAAAGTAGTGGTATTTGTTCCTTGTCGACGAGCATACACCTTGTCCGGATGAAATCGCAAAGGTGAAGGAAGACATTCATCATCAAAGGATGGTACTTTAGAAAAGGAGATTTCTGGAGATGAATCAGGATAAGACTGAAAAAGGTACTGATGTTAAAAAAAACAACATTCCTAGAAATGCGAATACGCTTGGAGGTGGGGTCATAACAAACAAAACCTTTTTGGTGGGAAGCATAACCAAGGAAGGCACATTTTACAGATTGTGCGGATAACTTGGAACGTTCATGTGTGGGAAGATGAACAAAACAAACACAACCAAAAGTGTGGAAATTTGTGTATTTTGGTTCCGTTTTGAAAAGATGAAAATGTGGAGATGTGTTTTGAAGTTTTGGAGAAGGAAGTCGGTTGATGATATGAGTAGCAGTGGTTAAAGCTTCTGGCCAAAATCTAGGTGGAACGGAGGATTCTAATAATAAACACCTGACCATGTCTAGAAGATGACGATTTTTCCGTTCTGCAACACCATTCTGTTGGGGAGTATAGGGACAAGTCCGTTGGGATATAATCCCTTTGTCTTGTAAAAACTCCTGAAATTGTTTGGATACATATTCCCCCCGAGTCGGTCCGAAGAGCCTTAATACATGTTGAAAATTGATTTTGAACATAATTCAAGAATTTTTTAAACACATTAAAGACTTCAGATTTGGCATGTAGAAAATAAATCCATGTAAAACGGCTATAATCATCAATAAAAGTTACGAAATACTTATACTGTGAATGAGAAATAATTGGTGCAACACCCCAAACATCACTATGTATTAAATCAAAACTTTTACAGGTATATTAAGATATGTCAAGCCTATTACTTAGGCGATGTGGGATGTGGGATTTCCCAACACTCCCCCTCACGTGCAGGCCCAACAGATTTCATGGACGGGCTTGTCACGTGGGCTACACAAGAACACCGGGATCGAAACCCGCTCTGATACCATGTTAGAAACCATATACCAACCCAAAAGCTTAAGCTGATAGGTGGAAGGCCAATACATGTATATTAAGATATGTCCAGATCCAGGATTTTGAACAGCCGAGATGAAAACAAACCCAAAAAATTGAATTGCCACAAAAATAGGTAGAAGGCCTACCTCGGATGACCAATAAATGTTGAAAAAATCTTCACAAATAAGAGGTGATTCAGACGATCAAGAGGATGAAATCCGCTGAGATGGTGATGATGATGATCACAGGTGGGCCACGCCTGATCTGAGATGATCAGGGATGATCAGAGTGGATCCGACTGAAGAAGATGATCACAGAGGATTACAAATTGGCTTCCAAGGCTTGGAAGATGACGAAGGCAATCACAGATGGTTGATTGATATGGCTGAAGAGAAAAAATGTTTTCCTTGCTCTGATACCATGACAGTTTGAGAGATAGAAATACAATAGTATTGTGCTGAAATGTCCTACCCTCTGAGGGTCGACCATCTTACATATAAATAGGGACTGAATGCCCTAATCAATTTACATAATCTAATCAATCTAGATCCTAACAATTAGCTAACAATCTAATCAATCTAGATCCTTACAATTAGCTAACAACTTTAGTATGTACATGTGGCTTTGACTAGTGATAAATATAATGAATGGGCCTGAATGGGCCTGCGAGTTTGGGCTTGGAACTCCAACATTAACAACTTTTGCTATGGAGCATATTTTAGACAAGCCAGAAAACACGGACTACAATCATTGGTATGGATAGTGCTGATCAAAAGAGGCAAGAGGCAAATGAAGAAGGTCAAGTGCATGTTGCAGACATAGATCTAATGTGCAACAAGCCTAATCATTCAGTGGATCTACTAGTTGTTCAGGAGACATCAATAGCATAACAAATTGTTGATATCCTCCACATTGACTTCATCTTTGGGAATCTACGATGGATATTCAAAGATCAAGATCTGTTGGTACACATGCAACAATTGAAATATCTAATGGTTCGATCACATATTCAAGAAAAATGCAAACATCAAAAGAAGCAATACCTCCAATCTGCTTCTAATTGGAGGAAGAAATCATGTCGAGTTCCCAAGCTTTTTGACGAATATAAAGGTCAAGAGCTTCGAAAGTTTGTACGCTTGATTTTTGACCCAAGTGGACATTTACAGAACTTGAGGTCGAGTTCTCTCCAATGTGGGGGGAAACTGATGCAAGCCAGACCCATGGTCTACCAACTAATTGGGCCCCGTCCACAAGCCCAATAGATCTTGCATTTAGTTAGAGTTTTAATTAGTTAAGAGTCTTATTAGAGAGTTGTTATTTATTTAGAAGTCATTAAAATTAGGAGTTTTATTTATTTGAATTATGACCAAGTTTAGTTTCCTTTATTGTTTAGGAAAGTGAAGTCCTATTAGGAAAGGGGATGTCCAACCCTTCCTATAAATATGTAATCCCTCCATTAGGAGAGTAGTTCATCGTTATTCAATAATAAAGGTTGGTTTGTTTGGTTTTCTTTTTATCTTCAATGGAAGATTGTTATTGAGTTCCAAGAGGAATTTGGCTAATTCCCTCTTGCGGAACTGGTCTTCACTGGAATCCGTCCAGGATTTGGCAAACTCTCTCGTAGGGCTTGTCTACACCCGTTTGATCACTGCTGATGGATCCAGGCTGCTTCAAAGAGCCCCTGCGCATCCTAGCATCTTCCTAAACCCTTCTCTTCTTCAAATCATGCTTGCTACTACTCAATAGTAGATTGGTAATCGTCTTCCTCTCCCATTAAAAGAAAATAAGTAGATGGTAAAATAGGGAGAATCGAGGGCTAGGACCATTGAGGAGGAAGCATGAAAAGGCTGGGAAAATAAGTGGAAAAGGTAAGGAGGAAAGGGATTTTCTGCTAGAATTTTATGTTTGACATCTGGTTATATTGACGGATTAGGTGAACATCCGGCGACCTGTTAAGTGCAATAAAGTCACCAAAAAAAAGAGAGGAAAACTGGCGGGAGGCCCTCACTCGTTAATATGAAAAGTTTGGCCCCTCTGCCGTTGAACATAAGTGTAAGGTGTTTTTTCCCTGTAAAAACCCCTATTTTCATTATTGGGATTTGGGAGGGCACCTTAAACTTGGTGAAATACATCAATTTGGTGATTTCAGAAAATTTACGTTGCTTGGTAATTTTAGAAAAAAAGATATGAATCATGTATTGATGTTATTGTTTCCTACAAGTCCTTGTAGTTTGTGTAATTTTTTTGCGTTTGTTGTCATCTCCTATATTCATGAACTAAAGTTTATGGATGGTCTCATCGCACGTTTCATTAAGAACTCTGCATCTTTCACAACTGTTATAACCTGTGTTCACATAAGAGCTTTTAATGATGATCTTTTGGTCAATATGCATAGATGGCTACTTAATGGTGCGTTTTGCTATCCTCAGTGTTGGATGGCAGCTTCTCTCTTGAAACATCAGTTGGACCGCAAGAGCTCTCTTGTGCTAGCAACGCAGTATTTAAATTTCATGTGCAAGGAGGAGGAGGTAGCATCTGTTTATTCAAGGTTAAAAGTTCTGAAGAAAAGGTTCTCACCCGCAACAGGTGCATTACAGAATACATCGCAAGGACAATCAACAATACCTAGAGATGACGATGTTGCAAGACACTTGATTGAGGAAAGAGCATTAAAAACTTCTTCATCTAATCAGGTACCTGACCTAATGCAAGCGAGGACATTCAAATCTTTCTCATATAACCAGCAAGAACTGGAAGGAGACAAAAGAGAGTACTCTCATAGTCTTAACTTGTCTGACAGTCAACACTCTGTGGAGCAGCAGGCACCCGACGGCAAAGCAGAAAATTCTAGGGTAGTCGAGTGTGATGCGGTTGTGACCCCTCTTTCTCATGCTAATGAGAATGTCTCTCAAAATGTGGAAGCTTATAATAGGAGCATTAAGCGAATTCATAAAGTTTGTGCCAAAAGGAGAAGAATGATCCTTATGAAGCAACATGAAGAACTTGAGGAATTTATGAACTTTTGGGACAGGGAAAAGGAGAAGCTAAAAAAAGCACAGAGGCTGGAAGCTGATCTTATTTCCACTATACATGATAATGCTTTGGTTAAGTCAGATAAGCTGAAGAAGAATGATGAGTACTTTGCAAGGAAAATGGATGAACTTGAAACGCGTATGGAGACTATCCAGAGTGAGATAGTGGCAAAGCAGAATGATGCAAGAAACAAGGAGAAGAGAATAAAGAAAGGTTGGTTTGATGCAGCAAAAAATGGGAGACTTCCTCAGTCATTTTGTGATCTTCCTTTCACTGAGTCAGCTTTCAAACTTGATAGCATGATGACCGGTGAACAGAACAGAGTTCGCGATGTTTCAGAAAATGCAAAGGTGCTGCCTGAGCCTTCTTCAGATCCCGAGAATGCTGATGCAACCATTCCAAAGCTGGTGGAATTGACAGTCCAGGCTGACATGTCTACTGAAGCTGCAGTAATGATTCCAAATAAAGTGTCGGATGGTATTTACACAGACACTGTATCGCCTATGACTCACTCCATTGCCAGGAACAGAATAAACTGTGAAAATGAAGGGATGATGGGCAATGTAGCCTTGAAAAAAGGAGCCGACGCCCAAGTTGATAAGCACGGAAAGGTCAGCAATTTTGATGGTTTGTTGTCAACTTCTGCCCCAACTCAGAGTTGGATTGATTTACATTCCTCCAGCCCTAGTCATGATAAGACTATCTCCTTGCAGCAGGTACATTTTTATCTTGACTTTTATATTCTGATGCATCTTTTTTCTATAGATGAAAAATTCGTGTGACCATATCACCGAAGTTATTTGAAAGTGTGAAGGCTTGAATCTTGAAACCAGACTCGTTGGATGGTTTGATTTTGTCTCTTCTTCGGATTTCGATATGACAGGCTTTTGTAATTGTTACTAAAACCAATGGAGTACATATTCCATCAAGTCAATGGAGAAGATGGGAAGATGAACTTGTAGACCATTATTACTACCTCAGGCCCAATAGTAGCAACTACAATTCTTTTCTTGTCCTTATCCTTTATCTTCCTCTCTTCTTATTTCATCTTCTTGTTGTAATAGGATCACGACAAACTATCTGTATGTATATCTACCATGTACTCTGTACTTAAGGATATTATAACTAAATACATTGAGGATCATTTGAAAACCCAAGACTCTGTCCATTCTCAGTTCCTCCCGATTTGATATTGTTTCATGGTTTCGGAGCTGAAGTTTCTCTTCTCTAGTTTAGTATTGTCTTAAGATTTCTCCAACAATCTTAGATGTTTCATCATCTTCCTTGTGGGTTCCACTTCTGGTGATCTGCAGTTGCAGGGTCTTCGACAGTACGAGCTCACCTGCCTCTTCTGCCATAACTATTTTTCTTCACCCCTCAATTGTAGTTCTCAGCCAATCTTAGCTCAGCAGTTTGGCTTCAATTCTGTGCCTTTTTTTTGTTATCTCGTCTCAGTTCTCTAGGATTTACATCTGTTGTGGGGCCCACATAATTGAAAGTTGTATCTGGCAGAACCTATGCAGGGGAAGCATGGTTCAAAATTGTGGTTGCAGACGCCCTGAAAAGCGATATGAAGGGTGTCACATGGCGATTTGCAGCCACCATGGTCTGTGGTGGAGTGAATACAGCTATATGCATTTGAAAAAAAATCCAAAAAATCTGTAATATTGGAAAATGCAAGAAAACAATGTTTTTATTATTATTATTATTATTATTATTATTATTATTATTATTATTTCATTAATGCATACTATAAACTAAAAATCGGTCTCCCTAAGTTATAACATCATATATCGTTGTTTAATCATTATTAATTATTAAATATGTTAAGTTTCAGTGTTTAATAATTACATCTTGTATCACTATTTAGTCGTTAATTATAAAATATGTGAAAGTTTTAGTGTTTAATCTTTGGCCCATCTTTATAACCTACAAATCCATCAATGTAATCTTAAAACCAAACAATTCAAAATAATTATCACCACCTTTATTAGCAATGTGAAAAGTGTAAATGCAATTGGATTTGGGCCCGCCGTCAAATTGACCATGCCATGTGATTAGAATCATTAGCTTATCAAATAGGAGATTTCAGTTTTACCCATAAAAAATACAGGTTTTCCTGACTTAGCTATTTATTGACTTTAGATTAACAGTTGGCAAGATCCAAGTTCACTCCAATAGGACTTGGGCCCACAGTCGAATTGACTACTATAGAACACTTGGGATTTTCTCAAGACATTATGATGCAGGACAAACCATGGTCTCCATGGGTCGACCCGCCAATGGGCCCAGCCCACCTATCTCGAGTTCTCGACCAGTTCTTGTGTGATTTTGGGATTTCCTAAGTTCTCTCTTCTTCCTCGCCCGTGATGGGGAGCTTGGCGTGATGCCAATTTCCAGGCAAAGACTGACCTATCCCTTCCACCTCCATCTCTAATCCTTCCATCCAGTGTTGAGAAATTTGTTTCGGACAAGATTTTGGTTTGGTCTCCAAACTGAAATGTTTTGGTCGATTTGGAAATTAGGCGAAACGTTTTGGAGTTACATTTTGGAAACATATAAATGTGTATATATTATAGATATATGTAAAAAAAAATATAAAACATGTACCAGAATTAAATTTGGATAGGGCCCATGTAAGTAGTAGTAGAACATTTAATTTATCTTAATTCAAGGCTCAAATGTGGCTAGGGTCCATGCAATTATTAATGGGACATTTAATTTATTTCAATTTAGGTCTCAAATGTGGCTAGGGCCCATGCAATTATTAGTGGGACATTTAGGTTATTTAAATTTAGGTATCAAATGTAGCTAAGGCCCACACAATTATTAGTGGGACATTTAGTTTATTTCAACTTATGTCTCAAATGTGGCCATGGCCCATGCAATTATTAGATGTACGTTTAGTTTATTTCAATTTAGGGCTCAAATCTGGTATTGCCCGTGTAATTATTAGTGGGACATTTAATTTATCTTATGGATCAAATGTGACTAGGGCCCATGTTATTATTACTGGGATATTCAGTTTTTCTTAATTTAGGGATAAAATGTGAGTAGGGCCCATGTAATTATTTGTGAGATATTTAATTTTACCTCAAATTAGGCCTAATACGAATAGGGCCCATTTATCTTATATTAAATGCAGCTTGGATTTTTAATAAGATGCCCCCACTGTAAGTCTTTCAGCCATGAGTATATTATAGGGGCGAAAGGGATATTTTGAGCCTTTAACCCTTTCGCCCCAAATCCCTCACGCAGAAAGATCTGGAGAGTGGAGAAATAATAATGGAAGAAGAAAAATGGGGGGGAAGATGGGGAAGAGGAGGAGAAGTTCATCGTGGCTGCTTGTCTTCTTCCAGGTCGACAAATAGTGATGGAGGTGTAGCCGGTCTTCTTCCAGGTCGCCATGGCTGGTCTTCTATTAGGTTGTTGTGGCTGGTCTTCTTCTAGGTGCGCTCGATTCCCTCTATCTCTTTTGCTATTCTCCTGTTTGGCTGGTCTCTGTTTTTTTTTAGCCATGATCGATTTTTTTATCAAAAAAAAAGCCAAACAGGACCTGTTCGGCCGAAATCTTCGATTTTGGACTGAATCGGAGGAACAGTTCCGAATTTTTGAACAAAACCTTTTAGGGTGCCTATTTGGTTCGGTTTTGTGAATGAACCAAATTATTTCGGAAAATTCGTCTGAAACAAAACGTAATTCGTAACACTGCCTCTATCTCTACCCGCCCCGCGTCTGGTACCCCACTCTGCTTCAGTCTGGATACTTGGGACTCGGGGAGAGATTTCGAGGCTCCACAACCATTCCCTCTTATTAAAAAGTTTCTGAACGGTGGTTTAGGATTTTTTAATAGGCGAGCCCCACTTTGGAGCTCACACAATTTTGTATGATCAAAGGGTCAGCTGTTCAGATGAAATGGAAAAAAAGGGGAAAAAGGAGCTTTAGGGCATTCAGACCCCTTCTTGTGCGAGGAAACAGAGATGCGGAAGGAAATTGGAAGAAGTGAATTGGGAGAAGGGGGAAGAGGAAGGGGAGGAAGTAGAACTGTAGAAGAGGAGAATAGAAGGAACAACAGCAGTGACAATGAGGAGGAAGATGACCTGCAGAAGATATGCCCTCTCCCTCCTCGCTCTCTCTTTTTACCTGTTTTCTTTTCTTTCTTTCTTTAAAAAAAAAAAAAATCTAACGTGCTGCTCTTAAGTGTGTATACACTTCTGCTTCTTCTCCCTCTATTTTCCCCCTTATGATCTGCAAGTTTCATTCTAGAAGATTAGGTGCATATCAACCAATACAGTCATTATAAGTTTATAACCAGTTGTTTCAAAATGTCAAGCCATTACAGCCAATGTTTTCAATATGTCTCCACTGTGGCTGATATTTTCATGGCATTTTGGTGATACAAACCACGACCAATATCATAAAAATATCTGTGCACTCCTGATTGATACCGGTATGTTTTGGCTGATAAATTTCGGTGTTGACCAAGTTTTTAAACCATCGGTGGAAGTGGCTATTTTGGGATTTTTTAGCATATTCCCAGATCATAGGCAAATCCAAAGATCTGATTGTGGGGCCCACTCATACATATATATTCAGAATCTCCTGTCTTTTATTTGATTGGTTTTTAGTATTTTCTTTGGATAATTGATTTCATGGGGCATTTTTCATCACTACCATCCATCCTGTTTTCTTCTAAAATCTATCCAGAAGTACAACATTAGCAGACTTACAAGTCTCTACCTTATGGTTATTCATTAGAAGACTTTGGGTGTTTTTTTTTTGTTGAAATTCCAGTGGCTAAATAGCTGCTTACAAATCTCTCAACATCATCAAACAAAATAGCTGCTTGCCCATGTCCAAATTTTTGGATAAAAGTTTGTTTTTTTTTTAATCCCTAGTATTTCAGTATGGCTGCTAGGGACTCGTGATCTTATTTAAATCAGACTAAATGGAAAGAACTATTTGCTATGGTCATTCCACTTTTACCACTCTATGGCGTGCCATGGGCTCATAAACTACTTAGATGGACCTATACCCATTCCTACCAAAGAAAAGGCCTAAGCTAATTGAAATCAAAATTATTCCAATTCTGTTGAGCCTAACATTAGACTGTCTCTTCAATCCTTCAAACGAACTCTGACATGTGGACCCATGTGAAGAAATTATATCATTAAGTGAATATCATCATCATCAAAGCCTTGTTCCAACTATATCATCCAGTGAATAAATCCACTAATTTTATCTTGATACTGAACTCTCCAAATATACTATTGTCCAAGAATACTACGATGGGTTCCTAACTTGAACTGAATGGGATTGTATGATTCTTCACTCGAACCCACAACATTCTGACTGGTGTGCTTCTCGTAAAAAAGAATCCCATATAAGTCAGTTTCTTATGAATATTCACTTGGAATTTGAATCTGTTTGTGCAACACTCTAGAATTGAAAAACTGTCCTGATCTTAATACATGTTGGGGGAAGTATTAAAAGAGAAATTAAGGCTGCAGTCACAATCCTCCCTCAATTATGATCCATTGCTCCCATTGTCTATCACAGATGCATCTGCCCTCCTGATTATCAGCTAAGGTAAAGATCTTTGCACTATTCAGTGGCACGAGTGTAAGGGCTTTGAGTACATCGCTCGAAATTACAAAATGCGAGTACTTGCTCCTATTTCAAAAGACGTGGTCATATCATCTCTAAGTGTACTTGCTGACCTCTGTGCAAGAACGCTCAGTCTCCTCATATGACTGATTCAAGCCCTACAACATTACATCCCTACACTAGTACTGGTCCTGTTTCTGCCTCAGGATTCCCGTCCTTGACTCTAGATCAGATCAAAGAAATGGTTGGAAGCTCTTATAGCTTCTATGTGAAGTACTTTCTCTACTCTGCTCTGGATTGTATGGTAGCTCTTCCTAACCGTGTTTTTGTTATTTACATTTCATCCCACTTCATGGTGCATCGATTTAGGAGCGTCCATCCATGTGACTTCCATCAAATATACTTTTCTCCGCCCTTTACTCTAAATAAATCCATTATTTTTACAAAAAAAAAAAAAAAAAAAAACAATTCTCCACACACATACTAATATACTGGGAAAAGGGTACATTATATTTGCCAATTATAACAGTGTACCTATTCTGGTGTTGGTATGATTGTGTTATCCAATCCTAAGAACCAGCCTTTGCATCTCTCTAGTACCTCCTCTTATGTTCCTGATTTATCTGCCAATATTATCTCAGTTGGTCAACTTGTGGACAATGATTACAATGTTACCTCCTTTGTTGTGCATGATCAGATTGTGAAGGTACTAGGGACAGTGCATAAACAAGGCTGGCTCTTCATATTGGACACACTGCATCTTGTAATTCCTTCATTCCTTCGTTGCTAGTTCAAATTTAGTTTACAGTATAAACATTGGGGTTTCTGGCATCCTAAATTAGATCACCTGCATAATGGCTAGTTGTTGTTGTTGTTGCTTTTTCACCCAATAAGTTCTTTCTTACACGCCAAATGTGTCGTGTCCAGAATCCGATCGGTACCTGACCGCATCCTTAGGGCGTGAGAATTTGGGGCCAATTAAATTTTTTTTTTCCATCTAAGTACATTTGTTACCCCAATTCTGGGTGGATTGAAGTCCGTGGTGAGGTTATGAATGATGATCAATCACCATAATAAAATCACGGAAACATCAATGGTCACTAATATAACATATGACAATGTCAGAGATGATACTAGTAACAGAAAAGCATTACTTAAGATTTAATTACAAAATGCATTAAAGCTTTAATGAAGGCTTAACACTACCATAGTGACATGTAAAAGATAAACCTATGCTCATATACCTAGAAGTAATGTGAGGCTCTCGAGCACTAGCCCAACAATACCACACTTTGCCATGCTCCACTAGTGGTGATCCCTCAACCAGCGAATCCTCTGCGACCGCCCCCAGCCAACTATCCAATAGGGTTCCATTACCTAAGCACCAAATGTAGTATCATCAGATAAACTGGCAAGTAAATAAATGTGAATAACAATATAATATGCATCAAATAGATTAGAGAAGGTAAAAGATCAATCGAGTAACAATAAATGTAAAGCTAGGAATTAAAGCATGAGTACATACCAACCATACGAATCATAAGGGGACATTACCCTAGCTACACACTCTAGTAATATGGCAACCCGCGTAGGCTAAACATATCCAAACCCAGGCAAGCCTGGCAATCTATAAATGCAAAACTATGAATGCAAACAGCTCAGCCGCACATTATCTCACATAATGTACGTTGGCCTGATGGCGTACGATCACCTCCCGATCTGCAGACGTTAACCACACACATACCACAACTCTAATCTACGGGCAGGCGCCCTAAACCGTCGGAGCCCATATCCACCTAGGGTTGCCTAACTTGAAGAATCAAGGACTACATACTCGGGGTCTCAACCAACCCCTGGTTGGGTATCACCACCAAACACATAGCAAAGCCAAGCAAGGAGGACTACCCCAGAGGCATATTTCATACAACATACCCAGACCACAACCTGGTAGTCCTTGATACCCAACATCCCACAATCATCCTCCACACGCACACCAAATAATATAAAACATTAACAGATAGAGTGGATGCATGCTCGTATCATGTAATATACGAAGTTATTAACCTACTGGATGATGTGATTAAGGAACCAAGAGGGTAAGGTACTAGCCGACCTAGGTTTGGGGTTGTCCCTCACATATAGGGTCCATATGGTCCATCACAGTGGATCCACGTGTCATTGAATATACTAAGTTACTAACCTACCAGATAATATGATCAAGGAACTAAGAGGGTAAGGTACTAGCCTACCTAGGTTTGGGGTTGTCCCTCACTAAGAGGGTAAGGTACTAGCCTACCTAGGTTTGGGGTTGTCCCTCACATATGGGTCCCATACGCGAATCTGGACCACCCCGTGAGGGGACGTCAAGCTCCTACATTCCCTCACTATAGGATCAATCCTAATCTACTAATTACCTAGGCTAAGGATCATGATCCTAGGGGTATGGGTCCCAAATTTCCCAAATTCCAATTTCTGGAACTATGTCTCTGGTCGACCATGAACCCCTTCTCGGTCAACCGAGTAGTCTGGGTCTATTAGGCAGAGTCTCAGGTTCGACAGGAACCTAAGCCAGGTTAGTGGTCTTGGTCGACTGCGAGGCTTCAGAAACGAACCTAGTTGGGTTCGGGGTGGGTTCAAAGGGGGCAATTCCCCTTTCTTCTATGGGGGGTTTCTACTTCCTATTAGTGCCTTTCCATACTACCTAATCCACCTATTCATTTTCCAATTAAGGGCTATTAATACCAACATCATTAAAAATCCATTAATTACTAACTACCACCATTAATGCATACTAAGAGCTTGAAAAAGGAAATTTCTACCTAATAAATGCCACGAACCAACAAGCAAAATCATAAAATAGAGTTACAAACACCTATTCACTTGCCTTACTTCCATTGGCAAAAAATCCCCTTTCTTGGAGCCTAGGGTTTTCCAATGTTGCACGCCACACCATCTCACCAATCCAAGCTATATCCTTTTTCCTGCATGCCAAACAAGAAGAAAGAACCTATAAATCATGAATGGATGCTCCTAGTAAAGAAAACAAAAGAACTACATGAAAAATGGAAAATGAGAACTTACTAGGATGGAGGTGGAAGAGGGAGGTGGTAAAGAAGATGATGAGGAAGGTCTTGGATGCTTCGAGAGAGCCTTGGATGAGCTTGGGATCCTTAGGAACTTGAGCTTGTAGAGGGAACATGGTGAAGAGAAAGGGGAAAGTAGAGAGAAGAGAAGAGATGGGAAAATGGGGAAAAGAGGGTTGAGGAATATGGAGATGGTAGTGCTCTTGGATGCTTGGGCTTGGCTTGTGATGGGAAGGGGAAGAGGAAGTAGAGAGAATGGAGAGGGGAAAGTGATGGAAGAGTAGAGAAGAGAAGATGAAGTGTAGAGAAATGAAATTAGAGATAAATGAAATGAAATGTAATGAAAGAAAGATTAAATGTAATGAAATGAAAATGAAAGAGAGGGAAAGGGTTTTAGGACCATTTGAAGGTGGGCTTCTAAATGGGTTCTACGTTGGTTTTGGGCCGTTGGGTATGATGGGTCCAACATGGGAAATCATATGCATGATGAAGACTACTAATGCACCTATTTACAGTACCAAACTCAACTGATTAACCCTAATCTTAATTAATTAAGCCAAGCCCCTAATTAAGGCCAGTGGCCTTACAAAATGCATTTCTTGTTGCTTAAGCAAAAGCAAGTCAATTTTGTTTGTAATTTATTACTTTCATGCAACTTCTTCTTTTGATATTATTTATTTTGATGTATGGGGACATGCATCATTGCTGAGTCGATTAGGCTTTTGGTGTTATGTTGATTCATTGATGGTTACACATGACATCCTTTGCCTTCCTTTCTTAAAGTTATAGCGAAGAATTGTTTCATCACCGTCATCATCATTCAATAATGGAAACCACTCGTGCCTTACCCCTGGTATCCAGTCTTCTCACCTGTCTTTTGTGTGCAGTTACCCCTAGAATCCAGTCTTCTCTCCAGTCTTTTGTGTGCAGTGTGAATATCATCCATATTACAGGAAATAGGCATGGATGCATCTGTCTCGAGCCGTGTGTGGTCCTGCCTACTACACATTCTTATTAGTTTTGTTTGTGTGACCAGCCGCCCTCTGAACAAGATCAACTTCTAATGTCCTGTGGAGAGGGTATTGAATGCATGCTAAATTGTGGTCGAAAGCCAATTGCCACATCATTGCCATTCGAGCAATCAAATGAAGATCTGACTTTTAATTCCATTGTGCAGCCGCAACTTCACCCATCAACCGATGTATTTTCTGGTGAACATAATCAACCACATGCATCTGCCGCTGCCCGAAGCAACCCTGAGTCTGACCTGCAGTTGCAGGTGTCCCCATTGACAGATGATCCCCCAGTCAAATGCAATCAGCTGGTCAAATCTGCTGCCACGGAAAGTGAATCTGAGTCTGCCCTGCAGTTACAGCTGACCTCCGGTGTTCCCTCTGTCAAATGTACTCTACCTGTTATATCTACTGCTACAGTAACTGAACCTGTACCTGTTATCCACTTGCAGCTGCCCTCATCTATAGATATACCATCTGTGAGACCTAACCAACCTGACACATCTACAGTGACAGGTGGCAGTACCGATCCTGTTATCCAGTTGGAAGTGGAACTGCCATTATCCACAGATGCAGAGTCTGCTGAGTTTAATCAGCTGGACACATCTTCCATTGGTTCCAGAAGCGAACCAGAGGCAAGGAGTGGAAGGCATAATTCCTCCCAGCAAACAGTTGTGACCCAACAAAATATACAGCCAAAAGTTGTGACAGAGAAAAATGTAGAAGCTATACCTCTGCCACCTTCCACAGATGCGCTGCGTGCTGAGTTTAATCAGCTGGACAGATCTTCCATTGGATCCAGAAGCGAATCAGAGTCAAGGAGTGAGAGGCATAATTCCTCACAGACGGCAGTTGTGACCCTGCAAAATATAGGGGCCATACCTCTGCCACCACCCATAGATGCACTGCCTGTCGAGTGTAATCAGCTGGACACCTCTTCCATTGGATCCAGAAGCGAACCAGAGTCAAGGAGTGAGCATAATTTCTCCCAGCCAACAGTTGTGACCCAGCAAAATATAGAGGCTACACCTCCGCTACCATCCACAGATGCACTGTCTGCCGAGTGTAATCAGCTGGACACATCTTCCATTGGAACCAGAAGTGAACCGGAGTCAAGGAGTGAAACGCATAATTCTTCCCAGCCAACAGTTGTGACACAGCAAAATATAGAAGCCATACCTCTGCCACCATCCACAGATGCACTGCCTGTCGAGTGTAATCAGCTGAAGTTGAACACTTCTTCCATTGGATCCAGAAGGGAACCAGAGTCAAGGAGTGAAATGCATAATTGCTCCCAGCCAACAGTTGTGACCCAACAAAATACAGAAGACATACCTCTGCCACCATCCATAGATGCACTGTCTGAGTGTAATCAGCTGGACACATCTTCCATTGGATCCAGAAGGGAACCAGAGTCAAGGAGTGAAAGGCATAATTCCTCCCAGCTAACAGTTGCGATGCAGCAAAATATAGAAGACATATCCCTCCAGCAATGTAATAATTTGGACCCGGAATCCAATATACAGTTAACATTGCATGCGTCTACAGACATGCCTTCAGGAGGAATACCCATGGGAGACCCTGGAAGAACTAGAATGCCATCAGAGTTGAATAATCTTGCACCTATGACCACCCATCAGTTCCCACCACGCTACCTTGACCCCTTTCAAAATGAATTGGCAAAATTACGCTTCCAAGAGGAGCAGCTCATTAGGATGCGTGAAGATGTGGTTTGTGTTCAATATTCAGTTTTTCTCTCTCAGTTTCTTTTCTTCTAAAAAAACAATAAACATTTGCATATCAATAATGTTTTGCTTTATTTATTTATTTATTTATTTTCATTTCAATGTGTAGAAAGCCAGGTTTTCATCAGAATGTGAAAAGGAGGTTGAAGAGGTGCGTCAAAAATACGACAGCTTAATTCAGAATGAGGAGAAAACATTTAAGGAGACAAAGCAGATGCTCGAGGTTTATTGTAGCAAAGTTCATCTGAATATGATTCTGGGGGAGGCATTCAAGATCAAATGTATTGATGCTAGACCTGGTGGGCAACCATCAAGACCAGGTACATAGCACTTTAAGATTCTTTCTCAAACTGCTGCTTTTGTATGTTCCACCTGTGTAAAAGGTGCCTCTCAATGGATCATTGCCTAGAGAATAAGGCTTCTGTATAATATTATCATCTTACCATCGTCCTGTCCAACTCTTCTCGGCCTGTTGTCTAATTTGCTTCATGAAAAAAATGAAACAAAATTTTGTGCTTTTCATCGAATTCTCACACAAATGGTTATATCACACATACCTACTTATAGTCTTGCATTATTTTTATTATTTAGGGCCTTTCACGTACCTTACAATTCTGAACTTAAATAGGGTTTTGTATAAGCTATTAATATAAATTAAAGGTATTAATATAAATATTAAATTGGATTTGTCGGAAAAGAAAAACATTTTTCTCTTTGCTTTCATCTGATCTATAAGTTTCTTTGTAGGAGCCTGCATATGCAAATCTCCTTAAGCTTAATGCCAAGAATCTTACCTTACGTATTGTCTCCTTCCAGGTCTTTCTTCCGCCACTATGCAGCGGTTTCCTGTGCCGCCACTTCCACAAAATGCATGGAGGTCTCCTCGTCCCCCAGCCCCACCCGTTCAGGTCGTCCACCACTCATCCGCTCTTTTCTCAAGCAACCTACTGGCTCCCCCCTCCAATGCAGTCATCCCTACCAGCACGGTCATTCCCCGTGTAAACCTTCAAAGTGGCTCTGGACTGAGGGCCACACCACCACATCTCCATCCCTTCAGGCCCTCCATGTCAGCACCTAGTCATTCACCTCCATTTAGTGGGATTACAAGTCAGGCATCCCTCAATCATCCCACCGCAGCACAACCTTTGCCTTCGTTGCATCAGCCTCAAGTTCCTTCCTACCATCCAGGGGCTTTTGCTGGGACCCAGTCGCAAGTTAGTTCAGGCACATTCCCAGCTGTCTATAATCCCTCTAATCTTGAGCTACTGATGGATGTTGTTGGCAACCGCTCTGGAGCAAACCTACTACGGCCCTTGGCTGAATCTAACTTCGACACATGGCTCTCATCTGGCCAAACAATAGTTGGCACGGGACGAGGCAGCACTCGTACGGATAATGTGGCCCCTGTTCCTGCGATGGATGTTGTGTGCTTATCAGACGATGACTAATAGGCCTGGATAATGTTTTGAGGAGGGAAAACAGTTTTGTACGTATGGTTCACATGTTTCATTCACAATTCTTTTTGTTTGGTTGGTTGGGAAGGAGAGAGGAGCGTCGGGGGGATTGGGAATGCTTCTGTAATATCATGTAATGTTTTGCAAATATAGCTCTTTTGGCTTTTCACCATGGTGGCTCTCTTGGTTCAGAGCCTGAGATTTTGTCTGAATGGCCATGGACACTTCACTGCTGGATATACTACGAGAACAACGAAGTTAGCTGACTCGGATCCCTCTTCAGATTCCATGATGCCGGCTCTGTATTGGTTGTGGGGACACCCTAGAAGTTTTGGTTTTGATGATGATCTTGGAAACATTGCTGGAGAAACTACATTCTATTGGGTGGGAACATGAAAGGTGAAGTTACACAATTTGCCTGCCCAGTTTTCCACAGTGGCTCCTCATTGGGTGCAGAAAACCCTAATTACCTTGATGGAACCTTAGAGAAGGTACAAGTGATTGTTCGCCTGGAACATTCAAAGCTAATTTTGCAATCAAGGCAGATCCCAACAGGATATTAATGTTGTACCTGGTCATAGATCCAATGGTTCAAAAATCCAATGGTTCAAAAACAAGGTAACTTGATGTCTTCATTTCATTAACTTCCAAAAGATATATATATATATATATATATATATATATATATATATATCATGTCTTCATAGCATATGTAATATATATAGCAAGGTTTTTGTTCATAGAGATTGGGCAGTTTGTATTTCAGAAAGATCAGTGACTACTTTTATACATCCAGTCCATGTGTACTTAATACCAGATGATTTCCCAGTGGGTGCGGTGTTGGTTGTGCAATATGCAAAAACTTGCAGTCAGGACAAACATATGGGCTGTGGCCGTTTCAAGGCTGGCTGTCTAGTGCCTTTAAAAAAAAGATGGTAAAAGGAATAGAATGTAGAAAATCATATAATGTTTTGATTGGATTTACAGGAATTAACAATGACATTTCTGTTTTGGAACGAAGGAATTAGAAGAATTAGAAGGGTAGTGAATTGGACAGAGATGGGGAGGAAGGGAAGAGAAGGGTGAGCGAACTTGAGAAGAGAAGTTGTAAACCATTTCAATTATCAAAATGACAGTATGGTTTGAAAATCTAGAGCATCTATTAGGTAACATTTAGTCCCAAGTCATTGAATATGTGTGTGTGGGGTTTTGGGGGGTTTGAAAATCTAGAGCATCTATTAGGTAACATTTAGTCCCAAGTCATTGAATATGTGTGTGTGGGGTTTTGGGGTGGGGGGGGGGGGGGGGGGGGGGGGGGGGGGGGGGGGAGGGGGGTGTGGTGAGGGGGGTGCGGGGTTTGTGTGGGAAATGGATCATAAGAATGGGATGAGAATTCATGCAAAATTGTTTTCACAGTACATTTTATATTATTGAAAATGATGGCCCCTTACATTTGATGTAGGTGATTGGATGTGGTTAAAAAAATAAAAATTGGGGGAGACCATAGTTTGCTTTGGTGTAAATTTCTCACTTACAATTTGCCATCAGCTAGTGTTCTCTTTTTTGTGGAAATTGATTAGCCCACCGGGAGCCTCCATCTTGATGACTAGGTCTCCACCTCTTTATCCCACTCCTCATCATCTTCTAAGTTTATTCCTCCATAACATTATAGTAAATTCCTAGGAATTCACAGAGAGACTTTCTTTATTTATTTTCTTTCTGAGAGGCTCCAAAGAGAAATGTGGGTCTAATCATGCACATTGCCAGTCTCTTCAACAAAGGTTCCTATAAAATTAATTATAGGATAGGGAAAAATAATAAAAAAAGAAAAAGAAACACAGAGGGTCCTTAAAAAAGATTTTTTTTTCAAAAAAAGAAAAGAAATAGTGGATGCACTCTTTTTCTTCTTTTTAGAAATGACTCCACATCTTTCAGTCAGTAAACTATACATCTGCATTACTTGGCAACAAATAATAATAATAATAATAAGCTATCTTGACCTCAATTTTGGCCTCATGGTCTTGACTATCAATTTAGTTTCAACAACTTCCCCATTTTATCTTTTTATCTCATTTTTATGATTTTTATGAGATCAAATTTATGGGGTTCTCTAGGAAACCGATCTACAGTTTAGACATGGGATCACTCTCAATGAGGCATGGCTTCCAGATATCTATAAATAGGCTTTAAATGCCATCGTTTTCAATAAGCAGGGCTTCTCCCCATAACAAAATAGAAGCTTGTTTATGTTCTAGTGCATAAAGCAAATCATTCTATAGATTTAAAGAAGAGAATGGTGAAAAGATGCTTATATACACATTTCATTTCACCCTTGCATGGGTACAAACATGAGAGAGAGAGAGAGAGAGAGAGAGAGAGATAACAAAACAAACAAAAACAGGACCCAGAATCCCGGGATACAAGTCACAAGAAATCATCTGAATGCAAAGACACGAAGGAAAGGTGGTGGTAAACAACAGAAGAAGCAAACATAGAAGATTACATGGTTGTACTCTCTAGTTCTAGCAAATGGGAATGGGAGCACCATTCCACTCTCTGAGACACTCTAGAAGGGGGTCAATTACCTTCCCTTGGCAAATCGCTGAGAACACCTTGTCGAACTCCTCACCTGGCGACCGGACTTTCTCACCAGTCAGAAGGCTTGTCTTGAGCTCCTCCCTCACAAACTTGTACAAAGGATAGGACCTACATTCCTTGATCCTATTTGGGATAGCTGAATTACCACTCTCAAAATCGATCCTTGCGCTTTCTACTTCTTTCGGCAGATGGGTCTTCAGCTCTTCTTCGAAAGCACCGATCTTTTGGAAGATTGATGTGCTTGAATCCTTCTCCTTCTCTCCATTGATCAGCGCGTGTTCGACCAGCACTTGCCTTAGCTTCTGCATCAGAGGGTAGGTAGAGCTGCATGGGTCATCAATGTAAGCAAATAGATGCTCGTGATCAACAACCTTGATCAAGTCCTTCTCGCAGAACCTCGATGGGTGGAGCTCTCCGTTAACTCCAATTGTTAGAACTCTCTTGGCCACTTGACTGACAGTGTTCTTGACTGTGCTTTTCAAATTCTCCTCCAAATGCCTCAAATCAATTGCCTGGCAAAGCCCAACAACAAAAGTAGATGACATGAGCTTCAAGATCTCAACAGCTTCAGCTGTTTTCCTTGAAGAGATCAACCCCAGGGAGTTGACATCTTGGTTGTGCTGCTCTGCGCTTTGAACATGATTGGTCACTGGATTAGCCAGGAATTGGAGCTCTGAGCAATAGGCTGCCATTGCAATCTCAGCTCCCTTGAACCCGTAATCCAAGCTCGGGTTCCGTCCCCCTGAGAGATTTGAAGGCAACCCATTGTTGTAGAAATCATTGACAAGCTCAGAGAACTGTGCAAACATAAGCTTCCCAATCGCAGCGATCGCCAATCTGGTGTTGTCCATTGACACCCCAATTGGGGTCCCTTGGAAGTTGCCCCCATGGAGCGCCTTGTTCCTCGAAACGTCTATCAATGGGTTGTCATTGACTGAGTTGATCTCCCTCTCAATTGAGAGTGTGGCATTCCTGATCACCTCTATTTGGGGACCAAGCCATTGGGGAGAAGTTCGGAGGGCATAGCGGTCTTGCTTTGGCTTCTGGAGGGGGTCAAGCTCATGAAGCTTCTTCGCAACCTTCATGTAAGAGCTCCCATCTAAGATGTGTTCCATGATGGCTGCAGCCTCAATTTGGCCTGGATGATGCTTCAACTTGTGAGTAAGATGGTCTGTGAACTCTGGCTTCCCCTGCATTACCTCACAGAAGACGGCAGAGATAACTTCCGATAGGACCGAGAGAACATTCGCTTCGAACAACACCATCGAAGCTAGCCCGGACCCGACTGCAGTGCCATTGACAAGTGCAAGGCCTTCTTTAGGCTGCAGTTCAAAGAATCCACTGGGAATTCCCGCTAGACGGAAGGCCTCTCCTGCATCAATCTCTTTCCCATCAGGGCCAATCGCTTTGCTATTTGGCCGACCGGTCAACATTCCAGCAATGTAGGATAAGGGGACTAGATCACCAGATGCAGTTATTGTTCCCCTGAGTGGCAAACATGGGGTGATGCTGTGGTTGAGGAGGCTTGTGATTGCTTCCAAGATTTCAAATCGGATTCCAGAGTAGCCTTGGAGGAGAGTGTTGATTCGCACCAGCATGGCGGCCCTGGTGGCAGAGGGTGGCAATGTGTGGCCGGATTCTCCATTGGTGCCAAAGATTCCAGCATTGAGGAATCTGCACAAACCAATCAATAAAATATTGTAAGCTAAGAGTTAGTCTCAAATGACTTGATTCATGTGACAAGTAGTAACTGTCAAGTGTCAATGCTGTGTCCATTCTCTCAACCGCATAAATGGAAAAAGGTAGGTGTCTCACAAGACCCCCCAATGGCAGAAAGTGATTGAAACCCCATACATGAAGTTTGTATAGGGCCTTTCGCTGGAATAATTACTCTCTCCAACTGTGCAAGCAATGGGAGTCATAAGGTCTGTTTGTCCATGGAGGACTAGACACTTTAAACCTACTATATCAGTGAAAGAACTGACTTCTAATATTTGTAACCCCCCTCCCCTAATCTCTCTCTCTCTCTCTCTCTAATATATATATATATATATATAAACAAAAGATTGGATTTGACAAATGATGCTGGCCATTGCCACACAAAACTACGGCAGGTACAAGAAAAGATTTGAGTAATTTGGAGATATAATGAGGGTTATGGGAAAACATACCCAAAATTTTTTCGATTATATAAATATAGAACTGAATACCAAATTTGAATCAAGCATGTAAATAGGAGGAAACTTAGTTTACATGCCCTGTGATCAGTCACTTAAAACAGATCACTTCATAAGAAAAAGGAACTGCATTAGTTCTATTTGTGGACCCTGCTCTGCCTTGTGTTTTAGCTAAAATCAAATATATTTGAATCATCTGATAGATTGTCCCACTCCCAGATATATTTGAATCATCTGATAGATTGTCCCACTCCCAGATATGACCCATTAGATGGCCTTTACAATTTTTTTCTTTTTCTCAGCAAGAACACTTGTGAAAGAAAAAAAAAGGACTAAAGAGCATGTGGTTTTGACCATGGCCACACAATACTGCAACATCAACTACCACCACCAAACATCATTTAAGTATTGGTTTCAAATTCATGTGAGACAAGGCATTTTCACATCCACACAATTAAACTGGTGGGGCTTTTATTAGAGTGGAAAAAAATGGGGCCCACCAGAGTATTGCTCATCAACCTAAAGATGGTGGGCCCCATCAACTCCATCAATGAGGGATGGAGCAGCAGATCCAGTAAAGTGACAGCTACCAAGAAAAGCCCTTATTAATTTCGTATGCACATCATCAGAAATACAAATAATATGGGTAGGTTGCTTACAGAGTTCTTTTATCTTATCTTCCATTCCTTGAAATGCTTGAATATTGACTCTGGTTGGAAATCTTAACCTAACATTATAACTTAAATCCTACTTGTAATTATTTTAGCTGAATCAAGTTGATCCTTTCAGGAGGGTTCCAAGTCCCTAGCTAACATGTTGACTCTCATGACATGAACAACTAGCTTTTATAATACTGGAGGTGCTCATGGGCCACTCAGGGTCTAGATGGACCCAATCCCGGCCCATTCAAAGTGGATTGGCCTAATTAAACCTATGCTCAAATTATGTGCTATCAACTGTTAAATGGACTGGACTACCCAGGACCAACATCTTCAGTATAAAGTGACAAGTACTAGTACTAGTATTTCTACATATATACT
Organism: Cinnamomum chago; assembly: GCA_038049695.1. Classification (NCBI taxonomy): domain Eukaryota; kingdom Viridiplantae; phylum Streptophyta; class Magnoliopsida; order Laurales; family Lauraceae; genus Cinnamomum; species Cinnamomum chago. The sequence goes on from CP142462.1 coordinate 12,787,027, forward strand.
ATCTCAAACTCTAGTTACCCTAAAGTACAATTAAAAGGCTCACAAATCTTAATTTGATTCCAAATATTGCTTATCACTAAAAGTGGTTGTAAGTATTATTTTGTTATAGTGTCTCTAACAACTAAAAAGTCCATGAAAACTTCAAACAGATACTAGAAAGAAGAAACACAAGAAGGAAGAACAGTATGAGTTATCATGACTCATCACATTTATTTCCAAGTTCTTAAAAATAGGTAGGTGAAGGTGAGGTCCATCTGAAAGCAACCACTATATTTCTACCCACCATTTATAAATCTAATAAAAGAGATTCAAGACTCTAATAAATCATGATTAAATTTTAATTATGGTCCTCACCTTATAAGCTCCTTCTGGAGGGCTCCTCCTTGCTTGGTTCTCCTGTGGGAAGTTGCACCAAACCCTGTTGTGACTCCATAGCTGTCTGTCCCCTTGTTCATGCTCTCCATCACCCAATCACTGCTTGCCTTGACCCCGGCGCGCGCTGACTCAGACAGCTCCACCCTGACCTCAGGCTCATAGGCGACGGCGGCCACCTGAGATATTGTCAGCGATGCGCCGCCAAGCCGGATTAGCGGATTCCGGTACTCGTCGACCATGCGCTTCACTTGGTCTAGATGGCTTCCCATAAGAGGCTCTGCTGCAATTCCCCAATTCAAGGGGTCTTCTTTGATGCAGAAGCTCTGGGTTGAGACATGGACATGGCCATTGCCATTGCCATTCTCATGGACATGGTTTGTAGCTTGTTGCATGGTTTCCATGGCCTATATATATATATATGAATAATAAAAACTACTGAATTATGGGGTCAAATGGGAGAAATAATTAAAGAAAACCCAATAAGGACTTGATGATAAAGATTGGATTTAGACAAAGATTAAGATCAGAAACAAGAAAAAGGTGAAAGTGAGGAGACAAATTTAAGATGACCCAGATGAGTAAGGCTAAAAAAAATGCAGTTTGGATGAAGAAAGATTGATCTTTTTTTTGTTTGTTTGTTTTGGGTTCTGTTGGAGATGAAAGAAGAAGGGAAGAAGAGGTGATAAATGCAATACAAGGTGGATGACAAGAGGTGATAAATGCAATACAAGGTGGATGAGAAGAGAGAGAGAGAGAAAGAGAGAGAGAGGAGGAGAATTCAGGCAAGTAATGAGAATTTCCTGAGTTTTAGTGCATCTGCTCTTGGATCTTTAAATAGAGGGCCTGGTACCAAACACCAGGCAAGGTGTTAGTTGAGAAGTGCTTCTGACCGTTGGATCTTCATGAAATCCGACGGTCCAGTCAACAACACGTGTCTCCCATTTGGTGCAACAGAAACATGAAGCCCAAAACGCGGCTTGTTCCCACTACTACCATCTAACACACTGTAGAGATAGAGAGAGAAAGTGAGCGGGGTTGGTAGGATGAACGGATTCGGATCCTACCATCAAACACACTGTAGAGATAGAGAGAGAAAGTGAGAGGGGTTGGTAGGATGAACGGATTCGACCATCAAACACACTGTAGAGATAGAGAGAGAAAGTGAGAGGGGTTGGTAGGATGAACGGATTCGGATCCGGATCCGAATCCGTTCATCCTACCAACCAGATGGGCACCAAATCTTCTTACATCTCTAGTGGGGTCCACTTTAAATTGACTTAAAAGACTTAATTATAGACGGTCATGATCATCCAGTTAAAGATCCATTTTTCCTCTTTTTAAAGTAAGAGCCCAGATTGAACGGCTGGTGTTGCATGTCTAGTCGGTGGGGTTATGATGAAGCAACAAGCCACCTATGGTGGGGCCAGATGTGAATGAGAATAAAACGGATCCTAGTCGGGTCTAGTGGGCTATATCGGGTTTGGGTGCCTAGCCGGCAGTGGATCGGATTGTTTTCGGGCAACAGAGATCTCACCAATCACCACCATTTCATCTGCTTGGATGCATCGCAAAAGAACAAATTGAAAGGTTTTAGTTATATACAAGGATTCTTATTTTACAATGAAAAGGTTAAGTTCCAATTATTTCTTCACGTAAGAACGGGGAATCATGAATCTATCATGGCCTAGACACGGTAAGAATATCGATTTTGCACATAAAAAGTGAAATATCGGATACGATATGATTAGTGGCAAGCTCAATATTTTTATTTGAGGGGTGCAGATCTTATTAGATAATTTGGTTTTGGGGCAAACAGAGGATTTTCAGGTGGATTTTAAGGGTCGACGCATGATTTTTATTAAATTTTTTGAAGTGCACCGCAGTTTAACAGGTGCGACTCACCCACGTGATTGTGGGTGGGTCTAGCCTTGGATATGATACGTTGTTCATTTTGAAACATCCATGCACCATAGTCGTGAGTTAATGTATAGAGTTTGAAACTTTCTTAATTTTAAAATCAGGGCACACGACATGTGGTGTGATGCTTTTAGAAAAAGCTTTCCATTAGGTAAAATGAACTTTTCTTCCTCAAAATATAAGAAATTAACGTGGCTTAATCAGGGTGAAAACTGAAAACAAAAGAAGATATCACCTGTACAGCTGTACTTATTGGCTAATTTCAAGTGCTGGACAGTTTTGTTTTTTAATTTTTAAGGCAAACTAAGCCATCTCTCTGGATGAAACAGCTTGGCTTATGGCCCCCACCCATCTCAAACTATATAAAATATCAAAACTTTTTAATCAAGGTTTGACAATTGGATAGAATATTTTAGACATAAGATGGTATATTTCACATGATAAAATAGTTTTTAATTAACATTTCCACACAAGAGTAAATTATAAGAGGGACTTTTTAAACCATCTATTTATACATTCATGATTGTCTTGCTTTCAGGCGTGCGCTTCATTAAAACTAGCTAGCGTTTCATTAAAAAAGTATATATATATATATCTTACATTTGTAACATAGAATCATATATCCTTCTTTTCTATAGACTATAAGATGTCTTAGAGTGGAGTTGCAATATATTTTAGGTTTTAGACAACTAAAGGAAGAAATATAGTATAGAATAGGCCAAGAACATATAGAGATGACAAAAATAGTGTGGATCAATCAGGCCAGAACATACAGAGAACATGACTTGGCTGTGGCTGAGTCAAAGTGACCTTTAACAGACGTGTGGCACGAGAATAAGGACCCTTGGCACTTACCTTTGAATTTGGCAGTATCTCTGGTTAGTTGGTAGAGTCAATGGATTTGACCACCAGCTTGAGGTGCTCCCACGAATGGCAAATGAAATCAGCTGCTAGAGTAAAACAAGAGAAGTTGCATTTTAATTCCCACCAAGCTTTCAAGAATATTTTTTTTCAATGACTGCTGCTTAGTAGTTTTACTGTGTTTAAATTGAATGTAATCGAATTCATATTCTTTTTTTTTTTTTTTAAGAATTAAGTACTTTCTATGTATAATATAAAACAAGCACTGGGGGAGCAATTTTCTGAAGTGTAAAGTTCATAAGTAGTCAAAGGATAATATAAACTTCAAATGACTATAACTTTTGATCTATCTGAGAGTATACGAGTACTTGTTTTGAAGCTATTGACCAATTCCATGACGCGCAAAAATGAGGTGGCTGTCATTTTTAAAGGAAATTGAATCGTTTGGAAGGTCAAAATAAACTTATTATTTATGATAATGATTTATTTTGCTTATGTTAGGGTTTTTGAGTTTATTTGAGTCTGGATTTTCTTGAATGGTCTTGAAAAGTAAGAGTTTTGGAGCAAGTGTTTTTATGCAACTAGAACCATTTTACTATTTTTGATAATTTTTTAAATTTCAGGAAGGTTAGGGTTTTGTGGTTATATATAAGACATTTTGTATCTTGTTATTGGGAAGAGACACAAAATTAAATTATTTTGGGGGTTTTCCTTCTCTTTTCTTAAACTTGGGGTTTTATTATTAGGTTGAGGACGAGAATCTTCTTCCTTGCTCTTTTTGTATTTCTTGTTATACCAGTTAGCATTTGATTGTGAGTGAATCAATCACGGTCCGTCATAATGGACAGCTTGCCATATATTTAGATATGGGTTGTCCGCGATAATATGGCAGTGATTATTTTACTCAAAATCTCTGTATGAAAATTCTAAGATGATCCCGATTCTCATCTTAGGTTTTTCAAGTCAGCCTCATATGATCCGGACTCTACTTGCCATTTTAAAACCCCCACTTTCTTGGTCAAGAATCAAATACCTCTTCCTCCCCAAAGTCATGGATAAATGAGGTGATCTTGTTGTCATCTTGTTGTCAGTGCGTTTCCACCAACCATGATCTACCAGCTTTACATGGCTTCTCCCGTTAGTCTTCCGCACAGCAAAAACTTAAGAGGCAATTCTTTTGAATCATTGTCATCCATAGGGTTGTAAACGGGTCGGTTCCGGTCCGGATCCAGGGTGGAACCGGAACCGATAATATTAATGAGAACCAGAACCGGAACCGGAACCATTTGTGAGGCGGGTCTGGTTCCGGTTCCGGGTATGAGATATAGAAAAGTAGAAACCCTAATGTAGAAAAGTAGAAAAGTAAGAAGGATTCTTTTTTCACATACTAAAGTTACCTTATGTTAATGTATATTGGGTCGGGTCCCGGGTCCATGGGTCTGAGCCATTGTGGATCCGGAACCGGAACCGTTTAAGTATCGGTTCCAAAAAAAGGATTTAGAACTGGAACCATTTGCTTATCGGGACCAAAATAAGGACACAGACCCGGAACCTAACGGGTCGGGACTTTCGAGTAATCAGAGAATTGGGGACCCATTTACAAGCCTAGCAATTTATGAGGATTAGGATTGTAAACGGGTCGGTTTCGGTCCGGATCCATGGTAGACCTAAAATTAAAACCATTAAGGAAAAGGTGGAACCGGACCCGGAACCGTTTCAGAACCGATTTCTTGACTCCAGAACCGGAACCAGAACCACATATGGGACGGGTCCGGATCTAGGTAGAGAATGATATTAAAAATAATATAGCTTTTATGAGAGATTTTTGAAAATTTAGGTAATATGTCGGGTCTTGGGTCTAAAACAAGGTAGAACTGAACCCAGACCCATGTACTTATCAGGGCCTAAATAAGGATCCAGACTCGGTTTTTAACGGTTCTGAACCTTCTGGTAATCAGCATGGGCGGCTCCACATATATCACAATGGGGTCGATTGACCCCACTGAGATCCCAAAAAGTATTTAAAAATAAAAAATTTTATTTCATGAATTGAACTTATATAAAGCTTTTGACCCCACTCAATTTAAGAGTTTCACCCCATATTAGCTAACTTTACGGTTTTTCTTTGTTGCTGTGGTAGTGAACAAAAGTCACCATAAAATACCCACCGCCTAAGTTAATGGGCCAACTGGCTACCAGGAATTAAATAAAATTAATGGGCCCACATTACTGATATGCGCTCTAACAACAAGTTTTTAGAAATTAAATGAATTTATGACATTGCTAGAAAATTAGTGGAAACAAAGAAGGATATCGTATATCAATTGGTTTATTTGCTTTTAAAATTGGCGTTGATTTTACTAGCAGTGACTGCCACGGCAGAAAGTTTTTTCAACATTAAAGTACGTAAATAACAGGTTGCGTAACCGAATAGGAGATCAATGGATGAATGACCGTTTGGTTATATATATTGAAAAATATGTGGTTGCTAGTGTTAATAATGAACCTATTATGCAACGATTTCAACACATGAAAAATTGTTGAGGGCAGTTGTAGGAGTTTATGTATTTGGATTTTGTTTTTGGATTAAGAACTATTTCTAACAATGTATTAAAATTTCTTTTTTTTTTAGAACTCAATATTATCTTTGTCGGATTATCGAAAATAGATTATTTGAGAATTTATACTATACTTGTCGATTTATCGAAAATAAATGACAAATATTGATAAAGGGAAAAATAAATTTATTCAATTCGCAGAAAATAAGTCTTTTGTTGACCCCACTTATTCAAATTTCTAGAGCCGCCACCGGTAATCAGAGAATCGGTGACCCATTTACATCCCTAATAAGGATGCTTAAACCATTGCCATTTTGTTAATTACATCATCAGCATCACCATTAAAGTTTTGTTTCAACTATGTTAGAGTATATTTCTTTGTAAATCGCCCCCTATGGATAAAAAATCACCTAGATTGGGATTGTATTATTATATAATTTTGAATCCCCAACCATTTAGTTTTAGTTGTCCATTTACCGGCCACCACTTGGAAGATTATGAATGTCTTATCTATATTTCACTTCATATGCATGGATGATGGTTTATCATGACATGTTGATGGTGAATGAGTTGCCACAAGATTTTGGTTGTTGGTGCCTAACATCCCAACAAATAACCCACTACTGAACAGATTTAAATATATTATAGACAGGCTCCAAATCCCTTGAGTTGATGACGCTAGCCACCATTATAATATCCATAATAAAGTGGCATTGAAATCTTCCTCGTTCTAGGATCTTAGTCTTTAGTTTTGACTTTTGCCTGGCCAACAAAAAAATTACAATGTGTAGATGCGGTCCACCTCATTTATTTAGACCTTTTTTACCGACTGTCTCGTGTCAGAACCGACTATTCTTCCAGGCACGTGAAGTCATTGCATCTCCACATTTGTGTAAATCGATGGATGGACATGTGACTGAGACAAAGAAAGCACGAGTTTGAAGTCATAACCTCTGGATCTGAACCGTGATCATAATAAATCCCTCCTTTTGATACATTTACTCCTTTTGACACATGTATTGTGTATTTGGCCGTGTCGTACCCTCGGAGTGGAATCCAACGAGGTCCCTCTCAGAGTCCTTGCTTATTTTGTCTTCTATATCACTGTGCACAGTCTGCTCCACCTTATTTTATCTCAATGGGTTCCAAGTAAACAAAGAGATACTACAATTTCAAGGTCTTTGATGAACAAATAAATGAAGGAGCTAAATTTGTTACTTCAATTTTAGAGATGGCAATAAAGAGATACTTACAGTTGACTCTCAGGCTTTCTCTAATGATCAATTAATAGGGATGGTCCATAAGTCAGGTAAATTATGATACCTATTAAATTTATTGACTAGACATTATCGTACAAAGTTTGGGGCATTCAATTTCACAACATTACTCCAATTAGGGTTCACATTTGAATGCATGACACACGAGTGGTACAGGTGGATGAGGGGTTTGATTGACCTCTAGTAGGAACTACAAAATGTTAGAAAGTGCTGTGAATGAAGCAATGGAAACTTCTGGGATAGGCCATAAGATGTTATTTCTGGGACACACTTTGTTTTCATGGGGATATACCAAATGTGAAAGGGACCATGTAGAGGAAGCTGATGATGGGTTTCATTCACCAAAGATATTGGATAGGGTCCTTGATTTATTCTTTTCAAATGTTGACAACTGCAGGGCAAGAATCACATAGGTAGTAGGTGGGCATGTAACTTCACACACCTATGAATGTGGGCCCCTTCGTTTGCTAATTCCCCTGTACCAGCTGAGTCCCACAAGAAACTTTTTTGTGGGCCCATTTGAACAAGGAGAAGAACTTGTGTATAATCATCTTATTTCAGAAGCTACATATTGAGAAACGCTTGTTACGAGTGAAGATTTTAATAACCCGTATCTCCCGCCTGCCAACCCAGAAGCCTTTGACCCCTAAGCCCGAGGGACATTCGATTGAGAGAAAAGATTTTCACCTACAAGCAAATGAATATTATGCTAATGCAGTCCAACTCATGAGGCCCACTAGGATGCTTTTCTATCATTGGAATATGATGGATGGAAAGGGTTACATATAAAATCACTAGCACTTGATTTAACCACCTTAAATTTTAACGGTCCTTTAATCTTAGATTCTTTTGAAAATTAGTCAAACAACGAGTAAAAGTTTAATGAGAATAAAACTGGGCATGGTGCCAAATCACTGGGGATAAGAGTGTGGGTCCATGTGGACCCATGTGTAGGAGAAAACTCTCCTTGTGTAGAGGTAGGGTTGTAAATGGGTCCCCAATTCTCCGATTACCCGAAGGTTCCGACCCGTTAGGTTCCGAGTCTGGGTCCTTATTTTGGTCCCGATAAGCAAATGGTTCCGGTTCCGGATCCTTTTTTTGGAACCGATACCTAAACGGGTCCGGTTCCGGATTCACAGTGGCTCAGACCCGTGGACCCGAGACCCGACCTAATATACACTAACATAAGGTAACTTTTATATATGAAAATAGATTCATTTTTATTTTTCTACTTTTTGAGTTTTTTGGTTAAAAGTGCATGTTATTGATAGACAAAAGTCACATTAGTGTTTGCAGGTAATCCAATTGAAATATGGAAAAAGCATAAATTTTTTAAAAAGAAAAACACATGTATTAGTTTAGACTCGGAACCATATCCGGAACCGGAACCAAACCCGCCTCACAAATGGTTCCGGTTCCCATTAAAATTATCGGAACCGGTTCCGGAACTAGTTTCTTGGTTCCGATCCGGGTCCGGGTCCGGTTCCCCTTCTTACTAAACGGTTCCGGGTCCGGGTCCACCCTGGACCTAGACCGGAACCGACTCGTTTACAACCCTATATAGAGGGCATTGGTTAGTGAGGACTTGTTAGGCACAAATTATTTGTAGGGTCCATTTAATATTGTTTTCAAAATAAAGATACTAGGCATGGGCATCTGTCTTTATTGTTATAGGTAATATATAGGCTATGCATCAACTGCTTTGTATTGGGCACTTTTTGTGCAACCGTTTTAGTATGGACCACTTCAATTTTTAGTGTTTTTTTTTTCTGCATTGGTACTGTCCCTTTTATTGTATTCAGATTCCAATTCATAATTACATTGAGAGAAAGTGGAATTTTGTCCACTGATAACACATTGGCCTTAGCAATATTTCGATGATATTATTTACGAGAAGCGACTCTAAATGAGATTGTATCCGTGGATGCAATCTTTTTATGTAAATACTGAAAGATTAAAGTAGAATAATTGAGTTGTTATATGTAGTGAGAATAAGAAAGGACAGTCGGGTTTCTTTGGATATAATGTCATCTTTCCACTCGTGCAGGCTCTCTTTTCACGTATGCGGCCCTCTCATTTGTCCCAGCACCTCCTTGATAGGGGTTAGAAAAAATGTCAAGACTAAAAGAAATCGAATCAGATGGTATAGTAGCCATTTAACTAAGGGCCTTTTTGTTTAAGTTTAACGTAATTGATTACCTATGGTTGTATTTTTATAGGTGGTTAGAAATGAAGAGTCAAGCGAACACACTCATGATTGAGTGGTGTTGGTACCTTAGTTTCACACACATTATTAGAGATTGATCCATGGGTCCTCAAGTTAAAAGTATAACTCTTTACCGGTAATTAATCCAATATAGTTAAAAGTAATGAAGAACGAAAGGTGAATGTCTAAAAATGATCATAAAAAATCCCGTACCTTAATAAAAGAAAAAAAAAAAAAAAACATAACCATCACCCTAGTCATTCAATACTTTGGAAAGGCAAGGTGCGTCTACATCTCTACCTATATCGTTCACATCTCACCTTTTTAATAACTTTTCATTGGAGCTCACCTCGCCAAGAATTCCTATATATATATTCAAGTGCTATGTATTTTAATATAAAAAAATCTCTTAGAAAAAACTCCTATGTATTTTATTCAAACAAATTAACAGGCCATAGGTAGGCATAACACATTGGACAGTTACTAATGAGCAGATCGAAATGAAAAATCGAATTTCATCCATTTGATTATTTTATCAAAGTGAAATTTCATTGTTTAAGTGGTCATGTCTCATTTTGTTGTCCCATTGAAACTTATATGTTAATAGAGTAGGTAAAAAGTTTTATTTAGGTGTTTAATGTATTGGTGATATAGCACGTTTTTAGAGGCTCTAAAACTAACTAACTTTGAATTAGGACTTGATATGGGTTTGACTTAGAATTTGAAATATATCTCAATTAGATTAATGATTATAAAAAGTCTCATATATATTTATATTATTCACTTATAGGTGCTTTTAGCTTTAAATCCATCAACTATCATGGATAAGATTGAAATCCAAGTTTGTTAACATGTTTTTGCCTGAACAAGTTTGTTGCCTTCAGTTTTTTTTTTTTTTTTTTTTTTTTTTGGCTGAAGTAGGAAATTTTACTTAGCCAACAAGTTTGTTGACTTAACTTGTGGCCCATTGTACTAATTTTTGTAACCTTATCCAACAAATGATGATAAAGTCAGGGTATACACTCTCCTCTGATACCCTTCCTTCTCTTTTGACTGGACTAAACAAGCTAAAGTTGTTGAAGTAGATAGAACTCTTAAACACGAGGCTTCGACATCATCTAATAACAGAGAGAATAAGAAATCAAATATTAAAAGGTCTAAATGTTGTTGAGCTAATACAAGTCACGCTCACCACCTACCCTACACGCCCAACCCTTCAATGGTAGGTGAGAAATTGCCCACAACTAAAAGAAATGACTTAGAAGTGATTATGTATCATGATAAATTGATAAAAAAAAATGAAAAATATTAGTGTTAAATCATATAAAAGAATAAAAGGGGCAGCCAGTGGTTGAGTGTCCCCGTTCTCAATGATCGACTTTCCAATTATAAATTAGTGGATCGGTTTTTTTTAACATATGCAAAAAGTCCTCTCCGTATGTACAAATAGTCTTTTTCTCTTAAGAATATACTAAAGTTCAATCTCATGTCAGTTGGGTCTCTCAAGGTCCACCCACCTTGTATTGAGAAATGAGTGAGCTCTATCTCCATCGAGGGAAAGTTTTAAAAAGTATTTATGGTGCTTCTACTAACACTCAGTGTTTCGGTACGAATGGTTAAGTAAGGAAATTTAATATATTATCAGGGTCACAATACTTGATGAGGTGTGTATTAAAAAGTCCAAAAAGAAAATCATATGGTACTGCATGCAACCTTTATCATAAATGACAGATAGAATGACAAATTATTAACTGTATCATGCATTTTTATTGTAAATTATCATGAGATGATATGATGAGCAGGCGAGAACTAGGGAGGGTGGTAGATATGGGGTCGTGCATTCATGCTACCCAGTACCAAGTTGTAGCTGGCCTTTAATTAGAAGTGTTCAACTAGACCAGAAGTTCAAGCACTCTTCTCACCAACCCACCTATAAAAACTTTTCAAAGTCTCATTCAAAATAAAATTAGAAGGGGTTCTTATCTTCTCCACATTAATATATGGTCATGTACTGCTTTTCATCTATTAATTATCAAACGTACAGGATGGTAAGCCGGCATAAGAAAAACTAAAAGGTGATTATGATGGTTTTATATGTTGATCAATTCAAGCTCTCCATATTGTGAGCCCCACTATGGGTGGACCAGCCACTGGACAATCTGTTGGCTTAGTGGGTCCAGGCCAAGTGAGTTCATGGTCATGGGTATTTTAGTAATTGTACTAGAACTTTCTTATTGACTAAGATAAGGTTTTTTGGGGGATAAGAAAGAGAGCATTATATATATGATGTAATGTGTAACTCATGATGTAACAGAACAAATCATACAGAGAGTGAATCCAAGGAGAGTTGAGTTTCTTTCCCGTGGACATAGGCAAGATTGCCGAACCACGTAAATTTCTTTTGTGTGATTACTTGTTCTTATGTAGTTGATTGTTTCCTTGATCGCATTGATTCACGTTTCTGCATACACGTGCACAACACAAACTCCACCGTAATTAAGATTCAGGGTCATCAAATTGAAAGTTGCAGAAGGAAAAATGGCCAAATTAGGTTAAAATAGCTTCAACCAAACGGTTAAGCTTGACTAGAGATGGTTAAGATTGCCTCATATTTGTGGGACAATAGTAGTAAAATTAAGAGAAAGGACAAAAATCTAACTTGTGGGTCTTGTGTGGGAGGAGCCAAAAAGATAAGAGAGAGTGAGGTTGGTAATCAAAGTCTTAATTAGGTTTAGTGTATAAGAAGACAAAGGTGTGGACTGAGTCTTGCATTCAAAAATACAAGTTGTGAATTCGTTTCAAGGAAGGTTAGGTTTGGGTTTGGCATCTCATGACTCCTTGTAGCAGTTGGTTGCTTGTGTCACGTGTCACACGGACCCAACAAACTCCTCTCCAAACTATGTACAAATAAATGGAAGAATACAAGGAATGTGGGTCTCATCAAGGTAAGTTATCAACCCATTTTGCTTGATTACCCATAGAAAGAAATTAAAGACAAACTAAAGCAATGAAAAGGCCGGACTCCCATTGCATTATAGTGCCTGGCTTTGTGTCATATGTTGTTGACAACTTCCTTCTCATCTAGCTCTCTATTGCATCTGTACTTAAACCACCAGCTCAAACCTCTCTCTCTCTCTCTCTCTCTCTCTCTCTCTCTCATATTCTACCTTTAAAGTTTAAATTGTGCTCTCAATGGCAAGTAAGTTATTGATGAACTATCTATTTTGCAAGCTTCTTAATGTAACTGTACAGGGACTGTAGCATTTTGCAAAATGGAAAGGTAGGTGTGGAGGCGACGTTGAGTTGTAGCTCTAGACCCAATCACATGGATCATGTGGTCACAATTGAAATGGATGAAGCTATGAATTGATATGGTTTTGGACCTTTAGGTTCGGACAAAGTATATATATACTCTGCATTATAAAAGACTAGGTGGCAGTGGCACCCACGAAACCAAAATCATCTATAGGTTAAATGGTTTTTTTTCTTGGTAGAAAAGGTTAAATGGTTAGGACTGTTCTTGGATTATTCTCCATCTGCTGTGGGCCACCAGCTAGGAAACTTCCTTGTAAGTAACAGGTGAAGAATCCATGAGGAATTTGGAGATTTTAGGATTCCACACAGCCTCTAGAGCTAGGGGTTTTCATGGATCGGGCTAGCCCGAGCCCGGCTTGGGCCCAGACCACCTTGTGCAGGGCTTGGGCCAAAGGTTTTCATACTTGGGCCGGGCTTGGACGTTTTATTTACGCATGTTTACTAGATGGGTCAGGCCTGGGTTTAGTGGTAGAGAGCCTAAGCCCGACCCGGCCCAAATATAAAAAATGTTAGAGAGAGTGTTGGAGAGGGGACTCAAAACATTCCATCTCAAATGCATATATGTGTCACCACCACTTGAGCTGTCACTTTGAAAAATACAAAAAGACCCTATTTTATTTTTTGGGAAAAAAGGAGTATACCTATCTGGACTTTGGTCTTTTTGCAGAGTACCCTTTATACTTTAGTATTTTGTACTAAACCAATTTGTAGTTTTAATTAACATGCAAAATGAACGGATTCTGTTAGTATTAACGGCGTAATTCGTATAAATGGTGTTTGGGGCATACTGGTGCCAAATTACTCACCCAAAAAGACTTATTTGCCCTTGGGGAGAAAAAAATCCCAGAGCCCATTTTTTTTTCCCCTCATTTCCCTCCTTTCTAAATTTCTGAACCTATTCGATCTGCAACTCTCCCTCTCTCATCTGCACTCCCTCTCTCTGACCTGCAGATCTAGAAAATCTCCAATCTACACTTCCGTCTCCGGCGATCTCCTCTTTCCCCATATCTCCTTAATTGATTTGGAGGTTTCCCCATCTCTCCTTTATTTTCTCTGTTTCTCATGTTGTGTGCAGAAAAGCTTCATGTGCTTATCTTCATGCCCAGTTGAGTGAGTTCAGAGCTAATGCAGAAAACCCTAAACAAGGGGTGAAAAGAACATTTGAAAAATAGACCCAAAAGAGGATTCTCCCTCATCTCTCCTTCTAGATCCAGCATTTCTGTTTAGCCTACTTACTCGCCAACACACAACAATGTGTTGCATGCAGATCGATGTCCCCGCCATTAGGGCTAGCTGGCTTAATTTCCAAGCCTAGAATCTAGCAAGTGTAGTAGCATACAAATCAGGCAAAGTATATGCGAATTGTTGACTTTTTCCCTTGTAACTGCCTGTTTACCATGTGCAGACCTGACTCAAGTAATAATTTCATAGGCCATTTTTTTGTCCAAGAAACTCCTATAGGACCTACAGATGAGTTCCTTCAACCTATAACACGTGACAAAATAAACTGAACTCAATTTCAGCTTGACATAAAGCAGTTGCCATCTCTTCGTAGCCTGTTTGCCACCCATCATCATCTAGTAGCTTCTCCCAGTTGCGCTGGGCGGCGACGGCGCTGGGAAAAACGCGCTGGAGAGAGACATTTTCTCAATCCTCTCTTGCAACGCGGTCATAGTGAAGAAAAACCCTATCGCATTTGGGCTTTCCTTGGTGGTGATGATGATGGGTGGCGAAGAGGAACCCTAGCAGCAAGTGAAAAAAGGGGAAAATGAACAAAAAATGCCAAGGGACATCTTATATAGGGAGGGGTAAATTCATCATTTCCTATTTTCCGTTACGGCCATTTCTATTTGCATTGTGATTTAAAATACAAATAGGTTTAGTACAAAATACCATAATACATGGGGTACTTTGCAAAATGACCAAAGTACAGGTATGTATTCTGCTATTTACCCTTATTTTTATAAAGTAAACTCGGGTTGGGCCCGTGCTTACTCATTTTCAGACGGGCCAGGCCTGGATAGAACTTAGCCCTGCCCAACCCAGGCCATGAACACCCCTACCTACAACATGGATTCCTCATTAATAATAGGGAAAAAAGCACTATACCTACTTGTACTTTGGCCGTTTTGCAGAGTGACCCCTGTACTTTGGTATTTGTGACTAAACCTACCTGTAGTTTTAGTTGACATGCAAATACAAACGCCCGTGACGGAATCAATAAAATGGCGAATTTACCCCTCCATATATCAGTTTTACTCTTTACGATTTTTGCTCATTTCCCCCTTTTTCACTTGCGGTTAGGGTTCCTGGCGATTTTGGGTGAAACCGCCATCCTTCCTTGCGATCGATAGATCCCTCAAGATTGTGGATAGATCCACTACGAAGGTGACCCGATGATGGCAGAAGCTGCCAATCTGCAGCCTAAGTTGATGATGAGTGATGGGGCTCGAGAGTTGATAAGGCATGAGGCATCTACAAGAGAGGAGGTAGATGGGTAGAAAAAATAGGAAGAAGCTCTTGTTTTCCAATATCCCTCGATTAGGTTGTTATCTAGCATCTACGGCGTCCCCAAAAACGTCGCCCATGGCCACCAGCTCCGAACCCCGCGCAGCCTCCGTCGCAAATACCGGCATCCTCATGGGCAAAGAGAACAGGCTTCAAAGCCAAGCTCTCCGGCGAGACGAACGCCAGCGATTCCGGTCAGATCGTCGCCGTCGCTCCGGCGAGACCGAAAGAGGCCGTGATGCAACCGGATCTGGAATCTGGTCGACCCTTGAATGGAGAGCACGCCAGCAATCGGATGCCGTTGGCGCGGGCGGATCGAGAGCCGGCTGCGAAGTATAGGAGGGAGTCGGATGGCGGTGCCGCTGCGGGGAAGACCGCCGGACAGAATGGACAGGTTCGGTTCGACCCAACACCACCACCGGCGGCGCCACCCCCGCCACAGCAGCAGCCGAAACCTAGCAGAGCAGGGGAATCCGACGTCTTGCCGCATTCGAATGACGATGAAGGGTTTGTAGGTCGGCATTCGCATATGAAGTATGAGCTCAGAGACACTCCAGGCCTCGGTGAGATTATGAGTTCTCTCATTTTTATGTAAGGGTTTGTTTGGATGTGACTTCAACAGACGAGCTGCATCCAAAAGCTCACCTTGCTAAATTGATTATCGCAGAAAAGTGTCTGTGCGTGTTTAAAGTTTAAGCAGTACAATGCTATGGCCTATGGGGAATCGATTCTCATTTTTAGGGCGAGTTTTTGGACATGGACTATTCAAATAGGCCCTCTATAAATGGTTAGTTTCAGTAAAAAAAGGTGACTTTTGTGGGTTTTGTAACTTTTCAGTGCCGATCGGGTTATATGGATTCCAGCATTATCTTTCCATTTTACAATCCTGCAGTTCTGTTTTGAGGAAAATTTGAAGCTGCAGTGGCATGTGATCTGTGCGAGTCTAGGGTTCGCGATTGGAAGTAATAAAAAACTATGTTGTTGAAGTTATTTCGATAATTTTCCATGTTATGTAATGACAAGAGTTCTTCAATGCAGAGGTGATTGATCATCAGACAAGAGAAGGAGTGTTACAAATTGATTAGGTTTAGAAATTTGGAAAGGGGGAAATGAGGAAAAAAAAAAGCGGGCCATGAGATTTTTTCTCCCCAGGGGCAAATAAGTCTTTTTTGGCGAGTAATTTGACGCCTAAATGCACCAGACACCATTTATACGACATACACCGTTAATACTAACAGAATCCGTCCATTTTGCATGCCAACTAGAACTACAGGTAGGTTTAGTCACAAATACCAAAGTTCAGGGATCACTCTGCAAAACGGCCAAAGTCCAGGTAGGTATAGTGCTTTTTTCCCTTAATAATATTTGTATGATTGAGAATTTCACATTGATGTGTTAATTGGTATGTAAAATGAGGACTTCCAAATCCTATAGGAGCGGTAGGACCTAAAAACCTTAAAGAATGAGGATATCCACCAGCTCAAATCGTCGATAATTTACAATTGTCAAACAAGGATTTTCCACAATTGTTCCGAAAAACCTATGATTGCTAAACATGACCTAAAGGGGATTTAGGTTCTTTGAGGGTAATAGAAAATCCAAGAGTGGCCCGTGTTTTGATTTAGACTACTCATAATACCTATCCCCTCTTACCTATGACCCATAACGTGGGAACTTTTTCTAGCATGCAATCAGCTCTATGGGGTCCACTTCACAGGGGCGGATCAAGGGGGGGCCGGGGGTGGCTACAGCCCGCCCAAGCTTTCAGCCAAAAAAAAAAAAAAATTAGATTTTGAATTTTGGGGCCCGGTCTCACAAGCCACAAGGCCCACAACTCACCGTCTTTGCCTTTGTTGTAACAAACAAGGGTGTTGGAAAGGTTGTTTCCGTCGTGCTGGAAAGGTTGTTTCCGTCGTGCCCATCATCTCAGGTTTGTTGTTTTTTAAGTTATACAACACCATTCGATTTCTATTTCTATGCTTTCTTCTTCTTCTTCTTCTTTGTTGTTCCCCCCATTTTTCAACTATTTTGTCTAATTACCTTTTTTGCTTTTGAATGTTGGGATGCTCTTCTAAAATAGATCAATCTCTGATAGATTTTGACTACACAGTTGATCTTGACCATTTGGCCCTTCTAGTTCTACTAACTATTTAAATTGTTTTTTGCTAACAGTGGTTGTTCATATTCCGCACTGATCCTCTCTTGTCACGTCTAACAATGGGCAATCCAAGGTAGGTTAGAGAGTCAGTTTCCTGGGTAGTGGATGTGGATGAGAAGAAAGGGAAGAATCTATTTTACTATGTTGCTGAAGTAGATGGGCATCCTGGAAAGAAGCTTCTTACTCGTTGGTTCATTGGAGGTTGGTTCTTTTTGTTCTTTTGCTTCCTTTTTGGGTGATGAGACTTTGTTCCATTTTTTTCGTTAATTTTGGGTCATGGGATGCTAGAGTTTCACTTTCACCTTTTGTTCATTTTTCTCTCCATCACATAATGTTTTAGTTAGTTCTATCTCAGCTGCAAAATGGTTGTTTTCTTTCTTCATTTTAGGGTTCTTACCGATGTTAGTTGTTTTCATAAGTTTTTTTCTAACTAATTGGATTTGGTTAGATTAACTCAGATTAAGCTTGATGTGCATCGTCATCCCCCTTTTCAGAAATTGTCTACCATTTTTGAGTTATGTCGAGCTTTAATTGAAACAGAAAAGCCAACTATTTATCATTTGATTGATAGATTGATTCGTCTTGTCTTGACTCCTCCTGTTTCCACGACGACTACCGAACGAGCATTCTCAGCTATGAAACTTGTCGAAATACGACTCCGTAACAAGATGGATGACGAGTTTCTCGCGGATTACATAGTTATTTACATCGAAAGAGAGTTTGCTAATGAAGTCGACATAGAGTTGGTAATAGATGAATTTGATAAGAAGCCACGCAAGTCAAGATTTCACTAGCGTCATGTTTTAACTTTTGTTTGTCTTTTGTCATACTTGTCAAGATCTATTGTGAAGACATTTTTTTGTTGATTTTGAGTAGTATAATAAAAATGATCACTCTTTTGGTATGATGCTTGTCGAAAATGAATTATGAAGATAGTACATAGATAGTTTTTGGTGAGACATTGTTGCTATTTTTTATAGTTTTTTGTGAGACATTGTTGCTATTTTTTTAGTGTAACTTAAGTGCAGCCCCCCCAGATTAGAAGTCCTGAATCCGCCCTTGCCACTTCGGCTCTCATTTGATAATTGCATCTCTTCTTTCGCTCTTATTCCCTCGTGATCTGGCATCATGCCCAATTTTATGCTCATCAAGCCTTTGCTCACCATTAGATGAAATCTCAAAAAAAAAAAAATGATTTAAAGACCATTAAAAATTGAGACCCTTAAAAAACAAAATTATGAACTTTTGTCTTTAGTGACTTAATAAGGAGGTCTTTTTTTTTTTTTAATGTTTTGTCAATTAGTGGCTTGAGAATGTTAATTTTTAACTATTTGAAAACGTGGAGGAATTTTGGATTTTTATACTTTTGATATGACCCCCACGTCTTTTCATGTCAATTAAATGGAGGCTTCACCTCACTTCATTTTAATAGTGAAGTTACCAAACAGACCACCTAAACCCATATTAATTTGGTTAATACTGTGGTTGAGATCTACATAGTCCGAATTGTGATTTTGTTGTGTACTTATTGTGGATACAGGATGGACAGGTTCACATAAGCTGGTGAGCACCTCCATCAATCATCAATGAGTCCCAGTGGCGGATCTAAGTAATGCTATGCGGGTGCACGCACACCCACGATATTCGAGAAACTCCTTAATAACATCTTAAAATAATTTTATTTTTTTATTTGGCTTCTTAATTTGACAATTGCTCTTGCACCACTCAAATGAAAATCCTGAATCCGCCATTGCATCAATCCTATGCGGTAGCGCCGATAGTGACCGTTTGTGGAGCAAGTGGGTGTGTGGGTACTTATCTTATAAAAAGCAGAAATGAAAGACCATTTCGCATTTCCATACTCTCTTTTTTTTTTGTTTTAATTATTTACTCATTAACTAGAGAGTTAATTTTGTTTGTAACTAACTATAAACTAATTTTGTGGGCTTTTCCTTCTCTTAATGCCTAGTATAGCACTTAAATGTCCTTGTAGATGTTTTCAATTTTGTAAGTATATATTCAAATTCAAGATGACCTTGTCCTCAAGCTATACACAACTGGTAAGGGATGTGAGTGTGCGAGTTAGTTGGCATGAGTTTGTCTTGTCCCCAATCTAGCAAAAATAGAATTTGAGCTAAACTCAAATTATGCCTCTTCATTTTGTTCTTTTATAACTTGATTGTACCTTTTATTTTTTTGTGCCCATGTCTATATCTAGCCTTACTTAATTTAGTTACTCAACATGTATACTTTTTTCCAATCATGTTTCCTTTGTTTATTTGAAGATTTATTTAACACCAATGATTAATGCAAGCCTAGAAATTATTAAGTAAATTATCTTTTGAAATAGTGTTTTTTCTTTTCTCTTGTATGACTCAAACCCACATACCATCCACCTTCTCTTCTAAACAACATTTGTGTAGTCACTTGCATTCAAGAGTTGGTCACTTTTCTATAATAAAGAGTTACTTACACAGTGCAACAAAGGAAATCGTATAAAAATGAGTCAGATTTTCTGCAATTCTAGAGATAATGATGGTAAAAAAAAGAGAAGAAATATGACGGTAGGAAAAGATTTTTTTTTTGAGAAAAAGTCAACGGTATTAATATTCCGCAGATGTTATATAAACGTGTGCGACTAATCTCACATTACGAAGTGAATTGATTGACAAAGACACCTTCCACTTGTCCACATTAGGAAGAGAATCAATCAACTTCTTTTTTTTTTAGTGGTATGCAACATTAGTATGACCCGTTACCGAAACAAGGCATGGGTCACAATCACAATCAATACCAGTTAAGCTCAAGGCCTTTTACACAAGACATGCTGAGCCAAATGCAAATGGCCCACAGTTAATCAGTTGTTCAGATGATTCTGGCCACATATCATCCATCAACGGCCATGGACTTATTCCACAATGAGTTTTAATTTTTAAAGGCTGAGTGTACATTGATTGGTTAGGTTTTCAAATGGATGATCTTCTCTACTTGAAAATGACCTGCACATTTTTTAGCACAATCAATGTGGCTGGGACCCAAGAGAGCACCCGCACAAGCTGTGAAAGAGCACATGGGACAAATAATTCAGGGCCACAAATAATTAAGGACAAGTCCCTGGCCGACACCGAGAGGGAGCACTCGTACACAATGAGAGAACGCCCACACATGCTAGGAGACACCTAGGTCGGATTAATTAATTTTCATTTGGGTGAGAAGCAGGGTTTCCAATCAACTGGGCAACCCCTCATTCTTGACCCATACATCTTTTTTTTTTGTTTTGTTTTGTTTTCTTTTTTTTGTACACAGCAAAGGGGACTAGGAGGCCTACTCACTGTGGGAAGGAAGTATGCACACAACAGAAAAGGAGCATGCTGATAGCAGAAAAGGAGCAAAGATTTGAACCTTGGGAAATAGGATGAACATCTTGGTATGGCAAAGAGATGGTCCGTCTAGCCTTGGATGTAATGGATGGGTTTTCATTTTACATTTTTCCTTCTTGTTTTTCCTTTTGTATTCTCTCCTTCTCTTAATGAAAGCTTCAGTTACTGATAAAAAAAAAATCCCATTAAAAGAGATGTTGTTTGATGGTTTTTCGTATACTCACCTTTCATTCTTCATTTTTAATCAATTATAGAAATACAATCCGAGGTATTCAGTTACATGAAACAAATAGGCCCTTTTAAGGATTTCAAAAGATTTCTGAAATTGTAAAAGATAAGTCTCTCAATTCTCCACTACTATCGACCCCATTACATGATCTGAAGTTCTGAGTTCATTGCATCAGAATCCCATACCATTCTGTTCTAACAAATTTTCGGGTCTGGAGAGACACTGAAATGCACGAAAAACTGTGAACAACCGGAACTGTCTATATGACATTAGCATTCAAGAACCAAGGAGCATTGCTGCATTGGCTACAGCTCCTGGGTGATGGTTATTTGGGCCAGTCTAGTCCTATTTGGCCCAGATTGTAATTTATTTGTAGTACTTATTGGGGCATAGTGAATTGTTATATGTTCCTTTCCCTCTGTTTGGGAAGGGGGTAAAATGAGGGGAAGGAAAAAAAAAGAGGGGAAAATGGAAATTTGAGGGTGTTTGGGAAGGGGGAAGGGAAAGTTGGGGTAAAATTCGTGTGGGGCTCACCTTAAAACTTTCCTTTCAAAAATGGGGGGAAAGTACAAAAGAAAGAGGTGAATTTTTGTCATTTTACTAAACCGCCATTTTCACTTTTTCACAAAGTAAGGATAAATTGGTAATTTATTCTTTGCTTCACAAACAAACAAAACCCTACTTTTTCACTTTTCTTTCCCCTACTTTTTGTCTATCCAAACAAGAGGAGGTAAAATTAATTTCCCCTCGCCTCCCCTCCCCTTCCCTTCATTTTCATTCCCCCTCAAATTTTCCCTCCCCTCCCCTCCCCTCTCAAACATAGAGTTAATATTTAGCTAATCCTCAACTTTTTTTGTAATTCTCTCCGGGCTCTCCTAAATATTCTAAGGTGTGCAGGGAAGAGCCAGACCCAATGTGATACGCTCAAGCCCATCATTTTTTGGAATCATCTTATAAAATTTCGAACTTTTGGAGCAGAGTTGTTCCAGTATCCTATGCTTTCTAAATGAATGACAGTCTCATCATCATTATCAAAGCCTTGTCCCAACTATATTGAGGTCGGTTATACGAATTATGTTTCTCCATTCCGATCTATCTTGAGCTAAATTCTCAAATAAGTTACGCTTCTTCATATCTATCTTTACTACCTCTATCCACGTCCTCTTGGGCCTACCTCTTCCTCTTGGTGGGCCATCAACTTTCATGGTCAAACTTTTCCTTACCAGCGCCATTACCGGTCTACATTGGACATTCCCAAACAAACGAATGACACTCTAAAATCAGAAATTTTCATGATTTTGGTGGGCCCTTTGCATGAAAGATTTGTTGTGGGCCACACTAGTGATTACTAAGACTCATTTGTAAATTTTCTTTCTTACTCCTTTAGCGACGTTACGATATTATTTGATCCTTAGAAATTTAGTACATGTAGGCCATTATAATGTTGATCTTTGTGTTTGCATTAAAATCCAAAGGAGTTGAATACACAAGGTGGTTAAAAATGAATATGCAAAGTGGAGTTCCAAAAAATGAGCATCAAATAGCACCTTCTGTATATTGATTTTATTTTCCTAAAAGAAAATGTTATTTGATGTTCATTTTTGAAAACTCACCTTTAATCTTCATTTTCAACCACCCCATATATTCAAATCCAATGCATTCTAATGCAATTAAACAAGCCCTATACAATATTCTTTCCTTTCATATTAAACCCATTAAAAAAGATATTAGTGATTGCCAAAACCTGATCCTACAACACTCCCAAACCTGATTAATATTAGTAAAGAAAAAGGAAGCCAGTTACTTTCATTTGGCATTTTACATGAGTCAGTAAAAGAAAACGGAGCATTGTTGCATTGGCTACAACTTGATGAGGCGCTTACCTATGTAACTGTGTTTGGTCACAGCAACTATTGATAGCGATTGAGGTTATGTAGAAGTTGTTGCTATTGCTGATGCTAAGAAGCTGTTGCTGATGCTGAAGTTGGGAGGACCAAGATTATGAAAAATCAGCAATTTTAAGCTCTAGAAGTTGTCGCTGTTGCTGTAGCTTGTTGCTGTCTTGTATTTGCGTTTGTCCAATCGTTGTACCAATCGCTACGAAGTTGCTGTGACCAAACACAGCAGAGTGGATCATACTCCATAATTGAAGTGTTTGGCTTTACACTTTTTCTTTGAATGTGTGTGTGCGTGTGTGATTTTTTATGCTGATGCCATTTTTTTTTATGGTTTGTCACTTGAGTACCTTGTGCACGTACACAACCATGAACTGTGGGACAAAAGGTGGTATATTCGTTAAATTGAAATCATGACTCTTTGTTTAAAATTGAAAGGATGTCATATGTTGAAAGCTGAAGAACAAAGTGTAGACAACAGATTGGCAACAAAGCAAATTTCAAAAGGATCTGATTCCTCCAGCAGAGGATCAAAACTCAAAAGGCACAAATGAGAAAGAAGAAAAATTCATGGGTTCCCTATTTTTCAAATTTCTAATGATGGAATTATCAGGCCCTCTCCTGATTCACCTTCCATTAAAGAAGTGATCGATAATTTGATGGTCATTTTTTAATGGGCTGCCCTCCTCAACCGTGCGGATCATGCTTGGATCGACCTCCTTGTGGGGGCTCCTCTGAAGATTGAAAGATCTCAAAGAGACCTACATGCATGTGTGCAAAATTTCATCCTAACCACTTGAATATTGCATCATTTTTTAAAGATACCAGTCCAACTGTGAGTAAGAGTTGAATGATTTTATCAATTATTTTTTTTAACTGCACCAAAAAGGCAAAAAGTGCCATATTAAACCACAAAAAAACTAAGGACTTGTTTGTTTTCATTAAAATGCATATGAATTAAATTACTACCATGATAGTTGGATATTCATTTCTCATCTTCTTTCTATTATACTTCCAAAAGTAGAGTTGCTTTGTTTCTATTTTCTATAAGGAAAAGTTGTTTGCTCATTTTAGGAAAGTCATCTTTGATCTTCTCTTTTAACCACTGATGGAATGAACTACATATTCAATTCCTATGTATCCTAATGTGAACAAACAGTCCCAAGCAAATTTTATCTTTATGCGGATTTCTCAAATTACAGAAATGGGCCCTAAGAGCTGAAAATTTTTCAGAAGTCTTGCAGGAGAAAAAGTGTATAAGATTCCTCTTTCTGCCCACTTCTGTTCATCTCCTCACATGATCCAGTCCATCTATTTTCATTGGTGGGTCATGTTCCAAAACATCAGTAGTTGTGGATGATTCAGACATATGAACACTTTAGAAGTAACTGCCAACTTAGAATTCTTGGACTGGACTCGGTCCATCTACCAGGAGCCCAGATCCTCAAGTCCCAGCCTCACAGAAATGTTTTAGGCCACCCCTATAAATCCATGAGTGGGGCCCCACAACTTATGTCTAAAACACTCAAAATCAGAATCCCCCATGTTTTGACACTCTACAAAATGTCACTTCCATGTGATGTGAGTGGGCTACTTTGGATGGGCTGAATTGTCAACAATAGCCCATTTATCTATGTGATCTCACAATCAGGATCAAAGGGGACTCTACTATGCTTACTGTTACAGAAAATTAAAACTTAAGAGATCATTTTCAACAGTTTCAATTTCTACTGTTTGATTGGACAAACATTTTCTACTGGAGATGAAAACGAGTCGGGTTCAGTTTAGATTCACATTTGTACCTGAACCTGCCCAAATTCTTTTTAGGAACTGGGCCAAGACCTGAACTTAAACAAAGGGTTAGACCTAGGCCCAAATAGATTTAGACTAATTTATATAGTTATATGAAGATGCATAGATAGGGTCTACCTTTGCCTTCAATATCAAGGGAATCTTGGATTTTTCCATAAATATGATCAAACAAGTTGGTTGTCAGCTCATTCTTAGTTAGGCCTCAAAATGTTATTATCAAACTTCAGTTTGGTTACAAATGAATTTTCTTAAGAAGAGATAATAAGATATTTGACTACATAAATTTTCATTTAAAACCCATCTATCTACTAATGGAGTTTCATAAGCTCATTCCATCCCTTCAATCTTTTTGATTTATAGGTTTGCAACTAGGGATGTCAAAAGGCTGGGCTCACTTGTGTCCAGGCCAGAGCCCATTTACAGTAGAGGAGTCCAAGTCCAGGTCTAACATGGGCCATAATGATCAGATCCAAATTCTGACCAGTTGGTGAATGGGAAGGCATACCCAAATGCATGCTCAGGTCTTGGCTGGACCGGGCCAAACACAGGCTGAACTCAAGCCCATTGATAGTGTAGGCACAATCAAGAAAAAAAATGCTAATGATGGAGGTGAAAAGGCAAATATATTTAAAGAGTGACTATCTACCAACTCTTGTAAGGCATACCAAAAAAAGGTCTTGTGGGGCCTGTTTTTGCTCAATCTAAGCCTCTCAAGACACCTACCATGGCACCTTAAATTTGAACATTTTTTTTTTTAAATTCTTCTGACCCTTTAATTCATGATTATGGTTATTTGATCAATGTGATGGGTCTGTTTTAATCATCTCTAAACCCATGGTGTGACATTTCAAAACAGCTGTAGCAGGGGTCTGAATTAAGTAGGTTTCTGGGGAGAAATCTCCCATTATTTAATAGGCCTTAGGTGCAGAATCACTAGCAAGAGAAAATGAAAGGTGATCAAAGAAGCAAAACCAAGAAAATATTAGTCTTTTGAGCTGTATGAGAAGGGTCCAAGAAATGTCATGCATGTGAGATCTCTCTCATATTTTTCAATCCTAACTTCTAACAAGTTCAAATTTTCTCATTCATACACGTCTCATCTTAGACAAGGACCTGATGAAGAATGCAAAACAAAAGAATCCATTGCTGGAGAAATATTAGAATCCTCCCCCAGATAATCCTCTTTTACTTATACATTGTGATGCTATCTCTTCTATTGCTTGTTGAAATAAGATATGTATCCAAAGTCCATGAGATGTGGATGGTTGTTCTATTTTAAGCTATGGAATAGGTGAACAGGGTATTAAATTTACCTTAATTTGATGATAATACATTTTTTTTTGGTAAAAGATGATAATACATTTGATGATCTTAAAAAGCGGACGAATCATTCCATTATAAACATAATATTTTGAATGATGTAGATTTCAAACCCTTTTTCATATTTAAGATGGTCAATATTACAAACTCTACCACATATCCTATATTAAATAAAAGTAGTAAAGAGCGTCACACTATAAATGTGAGGGCTATAGAGAGTTTAAATCATAATTTTAAAACTCATTTGTTTGCATGGAATTAAATTCCTAGAAAACTGTGGTAAAATGAATTCCAGTTGAGGAATATCAAAGAGGCAATGAGTGAATGATATCATGTCGAAATGAGGATCAAACCTCAGTTTCCTAGGATTTGATTTATTAGAGTGATGGCTTGAGATTCATTTTCAGCCAAAGGGGATCTTTACTTTGATAAGAATACATTTCTTAATATTGTAGAAATTCAATTCCACACAAACTAACTAGGGGTGGCAAAGTTAACTTGGCCTGACCTAACCTGACCCATGTATAATACTGATCAGCCATCAGTCAAGTTTTCCTGACCCCCAATAAAAAAGAAAAGTCAAGATCAACCTACCCAACCCACATGACCCGTATGTACTCCCATTAGGCTTACATTTATTTTCACAATGTATATAATATATATATATATATATATATATTAGAGGAGATACGATTTTGTTAGGATTAACTGGGTTGAACCACCCAACGGAGGGTTTTGTGGGTCAATAAGAGTCAGGTCGGATTGACCTGTCTCGGGTGTGGGTTCGGGAAACCTAGCCCGCTCTAAAAATACGTTGGATACGAGTTGTTGTCCAAACCGTGGACCCCCAACTAACGACCCATTTCATCTTTACCCAAACCCGACCCACTTGCCACCCCTAAAACTAATGGTCCATTAGATCATTTAAAAGAAATGGTTAAGACTTGGTGGCAAGTTTCGAATTTGCAATTCGGTCCTTCTTGAAAGTCAATCACCAAAATAGAGTGGATCACCTAATTTTAAGGACTCAATGTGAATCAGTGGTATATACAGGCATTTACGTACAAAAGCTTTATACTATGAAGCTTTAAAATCTATAGTTTTAATTCCATTTTTTACCTTTGTTAATTTGGGTCAGTGGTATAGTACATTAGTACATGTGGGACTACTTACGGCTCGCTGTGTGAGATGAGACGCCCTTTTTCCACTCAGTTTTCTCGTGTTTTACGCTTTAAAATACATAATTACCATCATAACAATATCCAATCCACCCTTAATCTTTGTAAGGACCTTTCAATACATTCCCAACCTCATGATTCTCATGACTCAAGGTGGGCTCCACAAATTGGTCCCCAAGTTTGAAACTTATTTGCAGCCTGCCGTAGCCAACATTTTCTCATTAGAAAAACAATTCCGTGTATTATAGGATGTTGAAACCTTTTCTTGGTGAAAGATAGGTGTTGAGACTTGAAGGAAAGATTAGGTTGAGAACAAAGATAGAGTTGGTTTACTGCTTTTGTCAACAACAAAGCCACAAAATATGTCTCTTTCATTACTCACGTACCTTTCGTGAAGGAGAGACCATCTTTTCTTATAACTATGCGTTATGATACAGAATCAACAGTTTATTAGTTGTTTATTACTTTACTTAGTGAGTAATCCATGTGGGAGTAAGGGTGCCAACAGATCGGGTCAGCGTAAGCCCAGGTCTAATTTTTGGCCCAATTATTAACTGGTTCGGGCCTTCGTCGGGTAACTTTCTGCAAAAAAAAAAAAAAAAAAGTTATGGTGCTGGATGGGGCTAATCATGGGTACAATGAGACAGAATCCAATCAGGGGGCCATCACATGATTACTAATTAGAAGATGATTGTTTCCATCACCTGTTTAAGTTGTTGCTTTTAGCAGTCCATCTGATAAAAGAACTACTAGTAGCTAACAAAATTAACATATATGTTCTACCTTCTCTCCTTGTGTGGCCCATGGCCCACCTGATTGGAATTCAATCAATGGTGGGAATGACTCACTGTGAATTGGGGTTGGGAAAAATTCATCCTTACACATACTGTCCTAACCCTAATTGGATTCAGTTCAATCTAAAGTGTAGGTTGGATGAGTGTGAAACTGAGGTCAGTGCAGGCCATTTCATGTGGGAGGGAGGTAGTAACCAGTGAGACCTGTTTGTGAAGAAGAATAAAAAAATAGGACGGTACTGACTAGAAAAAATAATAATAATCGAATGTGATTGATACCAATTTTAATAGTCAATGGTCCAAATTAGAAGAATAAGAATTTGGGAAATGGATCATTTGATTGATAGGCTGTTGAAATGTTGGCAGTCATCACCCATGCAATTATATGGGTGCATGACTGATGACTGATTGTATGTGAAAGGTTTTAGGCCTGGTTGTTGGGTATTGAATTCCGTTGGAGTTGTAATCAATTCTTATAAAATCAAAGTAGTAATAGTGAAGATCTATAAATGGCTATCAAAAAATTTATCATTGTGATAGGAAATGAATACACCGCTATCACCTAGTAAATCAATTTTCGAGGAAGTGGGATGTCCATCTACAGCATTATGTCATTTGAATCTGTTCCTTTTTTATGTCTTTTCTTCTATCAGACTTTCTTATGAGCTCATATGCAAGTAGTGCCCATCAAACATCTATGAAAAGAAAAGGTTTAAAAATTCTGCTTTTCTATGTAACACTCTGCCTTTCCTATAATCCTTACCCCCCTTGGTCATGCAATAATATGTTTTTATATGAAGCAAGGAAAATCAATTCCATATGTTTCTTATGATCACATGCAATACTATTTTCTGCACTTTTTCTTGAGAAATTCGGGCTACACTAAATGAAAGAAGAGAGCTCGATCATGTGCAAAATAAGAACACTTTTCCATTCCTCTTTCATGGAAAGAGGTTAATTAATTTATACAAACATGTGTCCTAAATGTGCTCAAGTATGATCCTCCATAAAATTGTGATAAGTCTTTTTTTTTTTTTTTTCCCATGATGGCAATATATTCAAGAGCTTGTCTGCGTACACTCTTCTTTTTTTTTACCTCAGCCAAGGGGGCTCGGACCCATTAGAGCACCTATAGACATGGAGAGAGAGCACTCCCACAAGAAAGGAGAAAACGCCCGCACATGTAGGAGAGACCTTGGGATTGATTCCTATTTATTTGGGTGAGTGGCGGGATTCTCAACCAACTAGGCAATCTCTCAAACTTTGAGTGAAATCTTGATGATGGGGTGCTTTGTGTCTTTTAGATCAGGGGAAATTCTCTTCTGTTTTTTGCAACAATATTCTAGCAATCCACTAATTAAGAAAGAACCAACATGGCAACTGGCAAGTCCTCAATCCATATATGAGGGAGGTGCCCAAACAAGCTCTAAAGAGATTAAGAGAATAAATACTTTATAGTACCGAGGGTGGGACGGAAATTCCCACTTTCCAAAATGTCATTTGTGAAGAAAGCAAGCTTCATTACACTTTACTAGGCACCTTTGCTGTCCCTTTATACACATTGCATGTGAGGATGACTCTCTTTCTTTAAAAATGAGAATCTCTATGCATGTTCTTACTGCCGAGCACAAAGTTCTGGATATTTACGTAAACGAAATGCACCAGAGACAATTACACCTTGTTCCTTTAATGTATTCATTTCATCTGTTTTCATCGTTTTTCACATCATCTTTCTTCGTCGTTCCAAATCCCAGAAAACATGTTTCCTTGGAAAGAATTGGGTGTGTCTTTTGAAGGGGCTAGCATGGCTTTTTTTTTTTTTTTTTTTTCTTTCTCACCATCCAGATCCTATATATATGAGGCTTCCATTCGCAATAACTTTGAGGCTCGCTATGTGAGTCTGCTTGTGAAAATCTGAACAGTTGAAATAAATGGCGTCTAAGTCTTTGAAAATTTTTACTTCAAGTTCACGTTTGACAGTTGTAAATTCTTGAGGATTTAAGAAAGTGCAAACCCTCATTTTTGAAGAATTTCAGATTAACTTCACCTTTCAGGATATGGAAATGATAAGTTGTTTCAGAATTACATATTAAAACCAGTTTTTCTTGATTAGAGACACTCCACCACCCATCCATATTGATGTGAAATCCTTAGTTGTACAAATCCTCGGTGACAAGCTCTCTAATCCGTAAGTTTTTCCTTGCTTTTTACCAACTAAATACGTACACTTGAATTTTTTTTAACACTTTATTCATGTGTTTTATAAGTGAAGTTTTCGAACTACAATAAGCCCGTTCGATAATTTTACCGTTACCGTAAAATAAAGATGAGACCCTCTACTACCTTATCGCTTTCAGACTGACTATTGGTCTATCTACTCAGTCATACTCACCAACCAATACCAAGGAAATCCATACAATTCACATCAAAGACCAATATGCTAAGTCAGACCATATGGACTTGAATTCCGAACTTAGGCACCCACATTCACCTTACATTCCACTACTCTCACACTAGAGATGCTCATCTATACAATTATTGAAGAGCCCTCATCGAAGAAAACCTCAAAATTCCCATTGGTACCTACAATCAGTCATGCTCACGAAGATGCTCCTACAAACCTTCGAAGAGGCTAGAAAAGGTCCTCCTCCTAGAAGAATTCAATGTGGTAGATGACCAATTCTACCTCACTGGACAGATAGAGACAGAGAAGACTTGCCAGTAGTGAATAAAAGAATCAAATCAATATAGAATAAAATATAAGTGGATTATTATGGTATTTTATTTTTAATTGTTTGGTATAAAATCTTTTTTACTTTTTGTATAGAAAAGTGAAGTTTTTTTGTATTTTAGTGGAGAAATGAGGTTGTTTTTTTACTTTTTTTTTTTTAAAGATGGAGTTTTGAAAAATGGTACTTTTGATGTGACCCATTGTCTGGAAAATGGAGACTTTACTTGATTTTTACAAAACTAGTAAAGTGCCAAACGGCCCTAGGGCTCCCGAAATGATCCAATTCTCTTTCTCTTATTTTCTTTCTTCTGCTAAAATAATCCTTTTTCTTTAAAGTAACATGCATTGAAACCAACGCATGTGATGAATGGATCCCGCTGCCTTTAAAATGTGCCACCCAAGCAATTGTGTGGAATGCCGGCACCCCCATATACAAGAACTCTCTCATGATCAACAATGTGGAAAATTCAGACTCGTTTGAAGGTTGACTAAGTTTATATTTTTGACATCCATTTTTTGAACTTAAATAGTATAATTTTACAATAAGGTAGGGCCCCCTTCCCCAGTTGAGCACAGAGACATGCTTTCATGTGAGGCCCACCTCCCCCAACCTACTTATCTATAGTGACAGAGACTCAAATAATCATCCTAACAACTTGATCAGCAATTGATAAAGTTTTCGCTATCCAAAAGTGTACACAATCGATCCAATAGTCCCATCCATTTAAATGGATTGATGTCATACTTCGGCCGGCTCGATGACTATCAATCGGGGGCTCTCTATTTCATGGTTCACTCGGATGGATCATAACGTGGATCCTAATATGTCTTTAGGTATACTACGCTCACCGGTTCTCGAGGTTTGTCCTATAAAATATGATAATAGTTAATTTTTTTATTACTAATCATGGTGGGATCAGATAGGCCAAAAGAAGAGGTTTATTTGTTTGTTTGAAAGGTGGAAGAGGTGGTGCCTGAACGAGATAAAAGCTGTGGAGGATCGGGCGTGAAATTCCCTAGTCGTCCTTTCTAGAAAGATTATTACATCATGGATGCATGGATTTCAAACTTTCAAAGGGAGGCTGAAGGAATATGGAAATTACAAATCTGCCACCACTTCTCCTCTCACCAATTCTGATCTACTTGATTATTAAAATCTCATAGTCCTGCTTTTATGATTAAGAACAAGAAAAAATGGAAAGTGTAGTTCTATTGAAGATCGTTTTGTTACCAATTGGCATTTGAAACAATCACTGGATTTAATATTAGATAAAATTTGATTCCTGCTGAGAGGTAAGTGTTTCAAACTTTAACAATACAACTCACCTTCTAATAAATATATATAAGTGTCTTTCTTTATTTACACTATTGGACATTTTATAATGTTTCTTCCAAAACAAAAAGGACCCATGGTGACAATTTTAAACTATTGCTACATGATCAGCATATTGCAAAATATTGCACTGTGCTATAGCCTAATTAGAACCAATAAAATCTTGATACAAATATATCAACATTAGTATTTGATTACAGGCATGAGGCATGGATTTGCTTTTTAAGGTGTGCGTTTGAATCCTGCTTGAGGCTAGCTCGGTGCACACATGTGTCGGTTTCTCGTATATACCCAGAGAATATTCTTGTTGAGTTAAATACCACAAGGAACCCTCATCATAATATATATATATATATGGAAAATATTCATGTGCATCCATCCCTCACTATGTTATGGTGAGGGACAACATAGTAGGGCTGACTTTTTAATACATCCGAACTATCCACACACATGGAATCCCATTAAGGACACTAGACCCATTGAATTTTTCACATATCCAAATGGATTGGACCATTGGATCGAGGGTCAAGTTTTTTTCTTTAATATAAAATCATTAAATTTGTAGGCCACGGATGAAGGGGTTAAAGGCATAGGATTTATCCCAAATTTGATATATGTTCTTATCCAAGATGTCCATTCTCATCCCTCATAAGTCCCATGATCATTGGGTATCTAGGTGAGCCCTATTAAGCTTGTCCCTCACCATATGGTGAGGGAATGATGCCCAGGAATATCTCCCTATATATATGTATATATATATATATCACCATAGGATGAGGGACATTTACATGGCTTTCCCTCTTTACACATGAACAATTTTTTTCTGCATATGACCATATATGGTTTTTTCTCTTTTGCATATAAATATTTCTAATTATGTAAGTGTCTTTCACCCTATGGTGAGGGACAGAAGCACACAAATATTCTCCTATATATCAGTGATTTACATATCCAATTCTCTCTCCTAAATATTCTCCTATAAAGATGGATCTCTTAAAATACTAACAAATCAAATTTTTCTATATATAAATATATATATATAGGGAGATGCTGCTATGAGAGATATTTCTCACCTTAAATGAGAGATTGTGTGAGGGCTACTTGTAGATCTTTGTTGCAAAGAAAAGTTCCCGTTCAAAATAATTACGGGCATTTCTTGTTATAAAGAGTGAGACAATTATGGACATTACAATATATATTAAGCTAGAAAGTTTTCGATTCTTCCCCCACTTACCACTAATAGACTTTCCCCACTTACCCTCGCCTCCCCCATTTTTAACATGTATATAATCCTACATTTTCATGCGTACCCGTGATTAGCACGGATTTTTGTGCTAGTATATTGTTACATAGAGTGACTATAAAATTAAAAAAAAAAAAAAAAAAAAAAAAAAAGGCAAGATAATTAAATGCATTTCTTGCTATGGAAACTGGAAAGTGACAATGAGGGGTATTTTAGTAATTTACTTAATAGGCTGGCACAAGAGCTGTCCCTTACCGGTTTCAGTTTAAAGCGAAACTCTGTTTTGGCGGTTCTGTTACGACTTCTCGACCAAATACCATTCATATAATCCTCTCTTTCTCTCTCATTTCTTCAATCTCACATGCATTTTGGGATTCTTTCTTGAGATGGGTTTTCTAAGCGTCCTGTTGGGTATCCTTGGTTTCGGATTTGGGCTTCCTCTTGGATTACTGGTGGGGTATTTCCTATTCATATACGTCGAGCCAACTGATGTTAAGGTAATCACTATCTTCTCTCTTTCTACTTCACATGCAATAGATTGATTGATAAAACTGAGATCTTTATGATATTTTCTGGGGTTGTGCAATAGATTGTATTTTTTTCCCCTTTTCAAATGAGTTGAAATGATTTGAAATTTTGAATTCTAGTTGGTAGTTTTGGGTGGAGTATTTGAGATTAGTAGCTGGATTTGGCTGTTCTTTGGTTCTTGGTTGGGTTTTTTTTTTCTGGGTTATTGATGTCAAGGTAGTATCTTTTCAATCATTTGATCACTGGGTTTCATTTGATGATATGAATCGTCAGGATTTCGGGTCTCTTTGATTTTGATTACTATTTAGCAGATATTGCAGTTGTCTTTCAATGCTTCAACTGATATTGTAATGTGTGTTTTCTTGCAATATGGTTGGTGGGTGTTTTGGGTTAGTGATTGAGTATTTATAGGACAGACTTCGATTGTTGGAAGGTTGACAGTTTTTTTGCTTCTACAATTCAGCTTGCAGTAGAATGGTGATGATGATCATCATCGTAAAGTGTTGTTTTAGATTAGTAGTAGATTTTATACTTTAATTTTATTTACCGGACTAAAGCAATAATATGCTCTCGATCAAGTCAGCTTTATCAGTACCTCTTCTTCTTCTTTTTTTTTCCCTTCCATGTTTTTCCAATTACCTACTAACAATTTTAACTTTGGTTCTAGTTTTCGACTGTGAATATGATCTAATAGCTGGAGTTTTAATTATCTTCTGTTGATACTGCTTATGCCTATTGGGTCACATATATGATATATCCAACATAGCTGAATCTAACATATCATGTGTAAGTTACATTTAATTTGCCCCTTAGGTGGATATGAATATGAGATGTTATCGTCATGCCATCAATATTCATTGTATTTTTATTATACTTTGAGAAATGTATGAACTTTTACCCTCTCCCTGTGTTGAGTGTGTGTTGCTTGGTATCTTGGCTTGGACAATTTCTGATGTATGGCAATAGTTGTTTCATTATCTGAACAGCTGCCTGCAAAACTGTCATTAGTAACCAAAATGAATGATCCACACTTTTTTTTTTTTCTTAACTATAGAAACAAAGGTAACAAATAACAATACCACAAGGTCATACAGGCCATCCTTTTTTTTTTTATGGAATATTATTTTGTTACTCTCTTGGTTGATGGCAACATTGACTTTAAGAGAAAACAGCTTAAACTATATTTCTACCTTGCCAAATCAGTTTGCAACTGGATTTATAGTGGATTTGGCAATGTCATGTGGCAAAGTGAAAGGTGCTCAGTATTTCAACCTTGAGGTTGTAGATTCCAAGTCACATTCCTGATCGGAAAAAAAAAAACTGTATATGAACTTTAGTTTATATAGGGTTTAGGTTTCTCTTGAAAATAATCCTATTTTCATCTTTCAGGGGTTCTAGTTTTTTCCACTTCCATGTGTAACTATTGCTCACATTAAACAGTTTCAATTGTGAATTAAGTAATCTGAAATCATTTAGCTTGAAAGTTTTCACAAGTAAGCTTCATTTCAGAATCATTCTGGCAGGATCCAATAATTAGACCTCTGCATGAACTAGATTCAAAGACATTGCGTGCTCTACGACATGAGATTCCTCACTGGGTGAAAAATCCGGACTATGATCGGGTGAGTAATTGAATTTTAATCTTAGCTTTTTTGTGCAACCTTCTCATATTTTATTTGGTATGTTCAGGTTCTTGATTGCTAAAGGTAACAATGAACGTTATGACTGTCATTTTGGCAATCAATCCCTTGCACTTGGACACCTAATATCGTTTTTTGATAGGTATTGGACAAATTTATAGTCAAAGAGGACAAAGCACATGAAACAGTTTTTGTAAGGCTCACCTGACATTGAGAGCTTGACATTTAATGGGTGGGGGTGGGATTTGTAGGGACCACTTAAATGAGGGGAAGGTGAAATTTTAACCCCATATAATCATACTAGCCTTGTTAGCTAGGCCATAAAAAGAAAAAGTCACGGCCTGAAAAAGTCAAATTTCGTAAGGTCTTGAAATGACAAGGCTAGAATGACAAGATGGGATTGAAATTACTCTTTCCTCCTATCCATATGGTCCTCTAATGCATCACTTCACTCCGTGTATTGGCATGCTCTCAGTAGGCCCCATGAAAATCTGCGCACCTACATGCTAGATCACACCTTTGTGGTGCAAGCAGCATTTCTTGGCTGGGTGTGTTGATGCAAACTAGTAGTTTTAGGGACATACAGAAACCTATATCATCATCATCATCATCACAAAAGCCT
This sequence comes from Cinnamomum chago, assembly GCA_038049695.1. Classification (NCBI taxonomy): domain Eukaryota; kingdom Viridiplantae; phylum Streptophyta; class Magnoliopsida; order Laurales; family Lauraceae; genus Cinnamomum; species Cinnamomum chago. The sequence goes on from CP142462.1 coordinate 12,822,907, forward strand.
TGTCCCAACTATATTGGGGTTTCCATATTAGAAGGAGGGAATACAATTTAATAGTCGATGTAACTTATATTCCTAAATATAATGGAAGCTGTAAAAAAAGAAGTCTGGATGGCAATTTCATGCAATCATTGTAGTAGCAAGAAAATTTAAAACAGACTACAGTTAGCTAACCTCAATCAAGATGTGCCCTTCTCTTATCTTATTTTAAATTATATTACTTTTAATTTTTCCCCAAGATATTGATCAGTTTTTTTTCCGGGGGCTAAATTTTACAGGTTGACTGGTTGAACAAGTTTGTTTTGGATTTGTGGCCTTTCTTGGACAAGGTGCTTAAAAAGTATAACATTTTCCATTCTTGGAAACATGAACTGAACTATGCTGGATTTGACCATTTTATTGAGATATGGGGAGAATTTTGATATAATAAAATTCTGTTTTATTTTTCCTTCTCTCTTCTTCGGGTCTTATATGTCATTTTAATGTACAGGCAATATGTGGTATAATAAGAAGCACGGCAAAACCTATATTTGACCAATACACTGGAAAGTTTTTCATAGAATCAATTGAATTTGACAGTCTGACTCTTGGGTCTCTCCCGCCTACCATTCATGGTGAGTGTACTTCCTGGTTAAAATTTCAGCAGCCTTTTTTATATATACTTATTCTTGTAAGGCTACTTTGTGCTCCCAAAATAAGAGTATGCAACTTCATCTTGAATTTCATTGACATTCTCGTCACAAAAGGTAACCTTTGGAATAGGAAGTTGACAACTTCTTTATTTAATCATTTCAATTTCAAAATGAGAGTCTATGCATGCATCATGCTCATTACCTGCAACTTGTATGATACAAAATAAGACTGGTATGAGTCTGCTTTGTGCATGAGGTTGGAGGGTATAACCTAGAAGACTACAGTGTAATCTAGAAAAAAGAAGGAAGATGTAAATATCCTTATATGACTAGCATTCAGTTTCTTGTTCAAAATTTGTCCATATATTGCATTTTCATTTATTACAAGCAGAAAGCTCAGACTAATTATTTGTTCACTATCACTCTTAGGCGTGAAAGTCTATGAGACTCAGGAAAGAGATCTAGTGATTGAGCCTGCAGTTAGATGGGCTGGAAATCCAAATATAACTGTAGTGGTTAATGTTTTCTCTCTGCAAATGACATTGCAGGTAAGCGATCACCTTAACTAGAAGCCAATGGAATTGGTTTTACAGCTGCTGTGCAAGTAACATTTTTTTTTCTTCTAAGAATTTGCCTTTGGTTTCAGCTGTTGGATTTACAAATATTCTTCTTACCACGTGTTACTTTGAAGCCTCTTGTGCCATCTTTTCCATGCTTTGCAAATGTTAGTGTCTCTTTAATGGAGAAGGTAACCAAAGCAATGCTCTTTTTGTCTTCCCTCATTGCCCAAACATCTTGTGAAGATTGCTGTGTCACTAAGTCACTATTGTGGTGATAATAATCTTTGTAATCTCTGTGCAGCCACATGTAGACTTTGGGCTTAAATTACTTGGAGTGGACATCATGGCCATCCCAGGTCTTTATAGATTTATTCAGGTGACAAACTTACAAAATTCTTCAGGTCAAATGGTAGAAATTAAATGATTTTGAGAAAAACTATAATTGCTTTGGTTGATGTTTCAAGTTGTTTTGATCATATGTTGCAGAATGTCATACTAGTAGAACTTCTCAATTGTAAAAATATCGCAGACTCTTTCAATTTCCAATTTTATGCCTCTTCTTTTAAATGTACAGTGTTTTTCTTAAACATTCATGCATAGTCACATGTTCCAAAATAGCAAATGGGTGCCAGACCTATGCTGTTAATAGGCATGTGACCTTAGCACTAGACCAAAAATTAGGTGTTATCAACATCTGTGTATTTCTGGCCAACATTTTAAGCTCACAATTTTTCTCCCTTGCATTGTGGCCCACTTGATAACTAGACTAACCTGATTTTAGGGCCAGGGCACCTACACAAATTGGCACAACTGAAAAGTGGCTTGAATATTAGTTGTGTTGCTTGATCATTGGCAGAGCCATATTCTCAGTTTCTCACATGTCAATATATGTATCCAGGTGGGATGATCTGCAAGTTGGTTTATCGAGCGCTCCTAACTTCCTATTTTGTCAATAAAGCACCAGTTTTACTTATTTGAAGTGCTCATAGTGTTACTCAATTTGATGCATGGCCTTTTCATTAATGAAAAGTGCCCAATTACCATCTTAAAGTGTTTTTTCCTTGTTGAGATTTTTTCATTCATCATTGCATTAAGTATTTTCTGTCTTACTCGATTTCTTTCATTTGTTTCATGATTTTACCTCTGTAATCCATGAATTACAGGTGATCAAAATGTATTCTCTGGGAATGGTGCATGCTTAAGAATTTTGTGTGTTCTTCAAGGGGAATTGTAGACCACTAGATCTAGTGAAAGCTTTGACTAGAAGCTATAGTTATTAGTTCCCTGAATAGCCATTTCGTAATAGTTTTATGTGTCATGCAGGAATTTGTAAAAGAACAAGTTGCAAGCTTCTACCATTGGCCAAATACCTTGGAAATACCCATTCTTGATGGTTCAAGGTAAGCTTCTAATAGATCATGTGATGCACAAATATTATGAGAATGCCTAGAATGATAGCATATGCCAAAAGAAAGTGTGATGCAATTGAAAAGAATCTTGAAGTGAGGAATCATATATCAGAAACTCTCTGAGGGATGCCAATTGCTGAGATCTTTGGAAGCAGTGTAAGAAATATTTGCGGTATTTTGAAAATATTGCAAGATTTTCAAATGATCTCAATATTTTAATTTCGTGGCATCTTATGAGATTTAAGTTGAACAAGCTTCTTTTAATATGTTTTTAAGCAGATATTTATATATATATGGGAGGTGCTCCTGTGAGAGACACTCTCACCTTACTATGAGAGATAAGGTGGAAGCCCTCACATTCATATCCAATGCCAACAACTTAAATGTGAGGGCCCCCACCTTTATCTCTCATAGTATGGTAAGAGATGCTCTCACAGGAGCATCTCCCTACACACACACATATATGAGCAAAGCTCTCATAAGCTCAAGCTTAGGATAAAATCTCGTAAGCTCATGCTTGTAGGGCCCACCTTTGGTCCATCCAACTGGACCAAACACATGACCCCTCTAAATTGCACATGTCCACCAACTTTCGGTTAGATCCGATTTTACTGGACCGTTGGATTGACTATGTATCGATCCGAATACACTATTGACCATTAAACTTTTGAGCCCATATGGAGATGATAGAAATCACGGTTGGGGCTGATTTTTTGCAGAGAGGAAGATTTCAGGGAGTCCTTGAAATCCCCCCCACCCCCATCCCCATGTGGGTCCCTAGGTGGGCCCCACCACACACTTGATCTTACCTTATCCTAAGCTTGAACGCGCGCACGCGCACACACACACACACACATATATATATATATATATATATATATAGAGAGAGAGAGAGAGAGGCTACAACTACAAAAATCTCTGATGTCTTTATGAAAATGCACCTACTTACCCCATCTTATTCTATACAAATAAGCTCACCTATGATTGATCCAATCCCATATAAATACCTACCCTTCACCCCACATGAAGTGCAAGGCACTCGGCAGCCAATTTGACAACGATCCCATCATTATAGACAGTTGATTTAAATCATCAAAATTGTCCAAATGGAGCGATAAATGGCCAACCCACGGTCCACATCAAACTTCCTATTTTCCATGAAACCAATGATTGGCATGCGTCTAGGTGGGCCCATGATAAGAAATGCACTTTGAAAAACTGAAAGTGTAGTTTTTTATTTTTCTTTTTTACTATTGTGTGTGGGTGTGTGCTAGGTGCCACCCTCCTAAGCTTCCCTATTTAACTAGTTTTTCTTAATGTGCTACCGGTTGATCCCAACTATTCCAAACAAGGCTTGAACCTAGCTACCCCACCTCTTCCTAGAGGACTTTGATATACCTTACCAGCTTACTTAGCAGCCTAAGACAAATCAAGTTCTTTATAACCTTTAATATATATATAATTTTTTAATCATCATCATCATCATCATTAAAGCCTTTTCCCAACTATGTTGGGGTTGGTTCCATGAATTTTGTTTCTCCACTCCGGTCTATCATGAACCAAATCCTCGGATAGGTTGCATTTCTTCAGATCTATCTTTACTACTTTCATCTATGTCATGTTTGGCCTACAACTTTTTACTTGGTGGTCCATCAATTTGCATTGGAAAACATTTCCTCAATAACATTATTGTTGGCCTACGTTGAACATGTCCAAATCATCTTAAATGAATCGAATCATATGTTCTATAGGAGAATCAGTAGGGAAGAAGTTAAAGAAGTATTGAAAGGGATGAAGAATGTGAAAGCGGTTGGGCCAGATGGTATCCCTATTGAGGTCTGGAGGTGCTTAGGGGATGATGGCATATGTTGGTTGACAAAGCTTTTTAATGTCGTGCTAAAGAGCAAGAAGATGCCTAATGCATGGAGGAAAAGTATTCTTATACCCATATACAAGAACAAAGGAGATATTCAGAACTGTGAGAACTACCGCGGGATTAAATTGATGAGCCATACGATAAAATTATGGGAGAGAGTTATTGAGAGAAGACTAAGAAGCACAATAAACATTTCAGATAACCAATTTGGTTTCATGCCTGGGAGATCAACCATGGAGGCTATCTTTCTCCTGAGAAGGTTAATGGAACAGTATAGAGAATGTCAGAGAGATTTACATATGGTGTTCATTGACTTGGAGAAGGCCTATGACCGGGTTCCTAAGGAGATTCTATGGAGAGTACTGGAAAAGAAAAGAGTGTGTGTCGCATATATTGAGGCGATAAAGGATATGTATGATAGAGTCGTGACATTTATAAGAATGACTGGCGGAAAGACTAAAGAGTTTCCTATCACGATTGGTCTACACCAAGGCTCAGCGTTAAGCCCGTACTTGTTTGCCCTAGTTATGGATGAGATTACAAGACATATTCAGGATGAGGTGCCGTGGTGTATGCTATTTACAAATGACATTGTTTTAGTGGATGAGACGAGAGAATGAGTGAATGCTAAGCTAGAATTATGGCAGAAAACGTTAGAGACGAAAGGGTTTAGGTTAAGTCGATGCAAGATGGAATATATGGAATGCAAGTTTAGTCAAAGTAAGACACCTGGTAACATAGAAGTAAGTTTGGGCACACAAAAGATTGTAGAGAAAGAAAACTTTAGGTACCTTGGATCTATGGTGCAACAGGATGGAGAGATTGATACTGATGTAAGTCACAGGATTCAGGCCGGGTGGACCAAATGGAGGAGTGCTTCGGGGGTCTTGTGTGATCGGAAAGTCCCCCTCAAGGTTAAAGGAAAGTATTATAAGGTGGCGGTACGTCCAGCGTTGTTATATGGATCAGAGTGTTGGGCGGTAAAGCATAATCATGTTAAGAAGATGGAAGTTGCGGAGATGAGAATGCTAAGATGGATGTGGGGGATCACGAGGAGAGATAGGATTAGGAATGAGGAGATTAGGGGCAAAGTAGGAATAACACCGATTGAAGATAAAATGAGAGAAAATCGACTGAGATGGTTAGATCATGTTAGAAGGTGCCCAACGGAGGCACCTGTTAAAAGGTGTGAAAGCATGGAGATTGCCAGGAGTAGGAGAGGGAGAGAGAGACCCAAGAGAAGTTGGAAAGAAACTATTAAACACGACATTGCCTACATGGATCTAACGGAGGACATGGCCCTAAACAGATTGGATTGGCGTCGTCAAATCCATATAGCCGACCCCACCTAGTGGGAAAAGGCTTGGTTTGGTTTGGTTTGGTTTTGTAAGCTACCCCTAAATGCTCCTGAAAACGCTTATTTCTAACTCTATTTTTTCTAGTTTTATCACACATCAATCTCAACATTCTCATATCTACTACATTCATTTTGTGCATGTGTTGCTTCTTGATTAGGTAACGTTATGCTCCAAATGTCATAGGTCTTATCATTGCCCTATAAATTTCTTCAACCAATCTTGTTAGTGTGTGTCAATCATAAAGCACTCCATAGGCAAGTCTCTACTTCAACTATCTCGCTTTCATCCTATGTTCAACATCCCCCTCAATCTCTCCACCCTCACTAATTATCGAGCCAAGGTATCGGAATCAATTTCTTTGTGGTTTCTCCTGGGCTTCAAATCTCATAGAAGTTTCAACTCGTTACACATCTCCACTAAAGTTGCAATTCATATATTCTGTCTTTGTACGACTTGTTTTAAAGCCCTTGGATTCTAAAGCCTCCTGTCATCTCTCAAGTTTCGCATTTACGCCATCTCTTGCATATGAGTAGTTATCTCGTCCATAGTGCATGAATATAGATTTTGTCACAGATATCCTGAGAGAACTACTATGACAACTTGTTCTCAAGATTTTATTAGAAAATTTCCTCCTGTTTGATGGGAGTGGGACAAGGCAAGGGTGGGAGCAAAAAACTTATCCTTGAGGGCGCCACTATGTGAAAAAAAAAAAAAAAAAAATTGTCCATGGAGGTACCCACCTGATTAGGTGAATATACACAAAGGGGATTTTTAATTTAATTGTAGGAGCCATGACCCCGTCCCACTTGGCTCCACCCCTAGGAGAATTCTAAGATGATGATGACAATGAGGAATTTTCTTACTTCTATTAAAGTAGCAAATGGACAGAGAGAATTGTAAAAAAAAAAAAAAAAATCCTTTCTATCACATTGAACCAAATATTAAAGAATGATGATTGCCTAAACCATCTTCCTTGACTACATCAATGTACCCCTTCTGTTTATTACTCTCTTTCCTTATTTGGTGTAATTTTAAGAAATGAACTCTATTTTTAAACATATAATGTATCCGTGAGGCCATATGGTTCTTTTTAGATTTTCAAGGATAATATATTTTCCATTCAAAAAAGAAAGAAAAAAGAAAAAGATGCTCAATATATTAAGCCTGTAACTAAGACCTTTTCTTTCTTTTACAGACATTTTCTTTCTTTTACACTGGATCATTAGCTTGATATCCAAAGATATTCGAAGACTCTAGATATCCTAAGCAAAGCATATGCCATGCAGATGGCGCTTCTACTGAACTATATTTTGCCTTTGTGTAGATACAGGAATGGGTCCATCTTAGTTGCATCAGATTGGTGAAACAACACTATTGTACACTTGTACTAGTTAGGTCAGTAATGCCGTTGAAAGTTATGTATATTTTCTAACAATTTATTGATAGTAGTTTTAAGTAGGAATCCATTCTTGTTGGAACTGGTAAAAAAATGATTCTTTTTGTCTAATTTTCGTTTGGAACGATTGCAATTTTCTCACTAAACATGTCCCCTTCTTTGTTGTCAATATTTTTCTATATAGACATTATCAATGACAGTGCTCAAAATAATATTTCAACTTGGAAATAAGAATCTGATTTCCTACTTCAAGTTTTGAACATCAACTTAATTGCCAGATGTGGCCTTTTGTGATTGAATCCACTGTACGCTGTTTCTTGGGTTTTGCCTCTGAGTTAATTATGTGATGCTTCATCAGCCTTGTTCAAACCAGAAGCTCAATAGGTCGGACTCACACCCACCTTTTTGCAACCCAGAAAATCTTGTTGACCCATCATACCTCAAACAGTTTAAATCCAAATAGCATGCCAATCATGTGCGCATTCAACAGAAAACAAATCTAAACGTAGGACGGTGATAGGAAGATTTCTGGGGCATGACCATTCCTGATGGACAGCAGGTGAATTGTCAGGATACTCCAGTTTATAGAGCCCATATCTTATTTTTTTAATGGACTGAAAGGCTTGTTTAAATTGTTTTGGCTAGCTGGGTGCTGTTTATTGCATTAATGCTTCTATCACTTCAAAAAAATCTTGCTTGATATCATAGTTATGTCTATTGTGCTGAACCTGGTATATCCTTGATAGTGGAGCCATGAAGAAGCCTGTTGGCATATTACATGTGAAGGTTGTCCGTGCACTTAACCTCTCGAAGATGGACTTATTTGGAAAATCCGATCCATATGTTAAGCTTAAGTTGAGTGGGGAGAGACTGCCAACAAAGAAAACCTCGATCAAGATGAAAAATTTGAATCCAGAATGGAATGAGGAGTTCAAGCTTATAGTCAAGGATCCACAGACCCAAGTCCTTGAGCTGCGTGTCTACGACTGGGAAAAGGTTAATCTCTTCGTACGCTTTTCCTACTTGAATCGCATGAATAAGAACTGAATTGCAGTCAAGATGATATGTATTTACATTTGAAATATTTACCAAAGGCATGCAATTTTTTTCTATAAATTTCGTCATTGAAACATATTAGATGGACAAGTTGCACGGTCATTATGATTTATCATAAGGCTATGTTTTTCTCTTCCTTGTTTTTTGGGTAATTATCATAAAGCTATGCTGCATCCAAAAAAAAAAAAAGTTGCCTATCATTTGATTTGGCCACATAAGCCCCTTTTTTTTAGATGATGTGAGGGCAAATGATTGTCTTCCTATATTTGGTTTTAGTGCTTACATGGATGCACCCAAGCATAGCATGCAGAAGCAGGAATGTTCTTGCAGTGTACCCTTCATTTAATTTAAATGTTTATACATAGTTGTAATCATACTTTCGTATTGCTTGTATGAAGTAATTTTCCTATTAGTACATTTTGCATTGTTATCATACTAGGGAATGGACATGCCATGATATCGGGTTTTCCAGGTTGCGGTCTTTTATTATTATTATTACGGATTGGTAACATGACATGTTCACATTTGTATATGATGAACTGATGATGATGCACATGTTTGCTTCAAAGTTACTACTCTGCCAAAAACTCAGAATTATCCTTTTACGATGTAAATATCTGGCATCTGTATTTTAGGTACAGTACACTTTAAACATGTCTATGTTGATAAACTATTGTAATTTATAAATAATTTTTTTCATCTCATGCAACTCCATAGGTTGGGATGCATGATAAGCTGGGAATGCAAGTAGTTCCACTGCGTTTGCTTACTCCACATGTAACAAAGGAATTCACACTGGATTTGCTCAAGAACATAAACCCAAATGATTCTCAGAACAAAATGAATAGAGGAAAGATTATGTTGGAGATGACCTTTGATCCTTTCAAAGATGACAATGACACGGTTTGTGGTGGTACTTCAGACGGAGATGGCAACAAAGATAATGGTGCTGAGGAAGGTTCTATAAATACACCCTCAAATGGAGGACTGCTCTCGGTTGCAGTCCAAGGGGCAGAGGATGTCGAGGGAAAGTATCACAACAATCCATATGCTGTGATTCTTTTTAGAGGAGAACAAAAGAAAACTAAGGTGAGTTTTCCTTAGATATGTATTGATCTTTGTTTCATTTATTACTTTACAAAACATGAACTCTTCTTAGAAACTGCTTGTTGCACTCTCCACTTTGACATGACCAAGTGAGAGATTGCCTATCGTATAAGCAATAATCATGGCAGATCGACTCTGATGTGTTGGAGTTTGAAGTTTGGTCCTCAGAATTGTGCAAACCTCAGTTGGCTTGATGAACCAATCGCCTTGATCTATGTCATGCAAAATGGATGGACTAGAGTGTATAAATAGTCCAGTCATACGTCTGAACCATCAATCCAATAGGCCCTACCTGGAGTTTCTTATTTTCTCAAGTATCACTTCAATAAGATGGCTTTAGTCTTTAATTATTCCATTTCTGTCTTGCGAAAGGGATGGATGTTTAAAAGATGTCAGTAACTATATATGTATAACCCGGATTTGCTTTTCAACAGTATGCCCCCATTTACATCCCCAGCTGAATGCATCCAGTCACAGGATTAGGGGGATGAAAGAGGAATGTTGTATAAGGGGTTGGTCAAATATCACTCTATTGCTATGATGCCAGGATACTTCAAAATACACAACATATTGTGTTGTATCATATCTGATACTTCACTTTTTACACAAATCCATGTCCCTGCTGTACCCATGTTGTATCTGGGCATCATGGCTTTAATGAGATGCATTCAGGTGGGCATGCAAATGGGGGCGTACTTTTGAAAATAAAATCTGCGTTGGTCAAATATCACTTTGATGAGATGTTCCCTAACACTTGATTTTAGGGCCTCAAAATTCCTATGGTTTTGTGAGAATATCTTTTGTCATGGTTCAATCCAATGGTGGATAGTGATGGGATCGGTGTCAAATTTGCTATTATATGTGCTAACTTGAGGGGGTAGATATATGAGGGTTTGGATTGATATAGGTAGGTCCCATTGAATGGAACAAAAAGCAAGCCAATTTTTTTTACTTGAGTTTTGGATATGTGTGTGTGGTGGTTTGGGGGGTGGGGGGGTGATGCTCCTATGAGAGATAAGGTGGGGCCCTCACATTTAAGTAGTTGGCATTGGATATGGATGTTTGTATATATATATATATATAGATATATATATATAGATATATATATATGGGGTACTTGTCAGTTGTGATGCAAAAGCTGGAGCACTGTGCAGCACGTGCACCTGGAAGTGAAAAGGCTAGCAAAGCTCATACATGATACATGTCAATGCATATTTAGATCTTCTAACGTGCTTGATAAATAGTCAACATTTCCTGTCTCATATAACTTGTTTTTCCAGGTGATCAAGAAAAGTAGGGATCCAAGATGGGATGAAGAGTTCCAGTTCATGCTAGAGGAGGCCCCAGTAGATGACAGAATCCACATCGAAGTGATGAGCAGGAGAAGGTTATCAATTTTCCATTCAAAGGTTAGAAACTTGACTATTCTTTCCATAGCTTGTTGCCATTTTTTTTTTTTTTTATCACTTTCATCTTAAATGTCCCTTGTATATGTTTGCAGGAATCATTGGGACACGTTGACATCAAGCTTATGGACGTAGTGAACAATGGTCGCATCAATGAGAAATACCATCTGATTAATTCAAAAAATGGACTGATACACATTGAGATAGGGTGGAAGACCATTTAAGAAATTGTGATGCAAGGTATTGTATAGTGGAAACAAAACAGAGATGGAAATTCACAATTCTTTTCACATACTTTTTTTTTTTTATAGTAAAAGCCATGAATGTATTCTTTTTCTACCATTTGTGGTTATACAAATAAATAAAATAACTTGACAGCTTCTTTCTGTTTTTTGGTAAGTTTGTAGATTGTTTATTGCCTGTTATTTTCCATATGGAGGTCCTTCTAGTTGGCAGTTTTGCTTAATGCCCTCGGGAGGCATTTCTTTTTCTTGGATGTATGGATTGTTTCAGTTTATTGTACATGAGTTAAAACAAAAAACTATTTCATCTTCTTTGTTCATTGATTTTCTTCATTTTCAGATCGGTATGGTTGCCAGCTTTGCATGTAATCCACTAACTGCTTTATTGGTTATTAGACCTCTTAGTTGTTGCTTTTGATGTTAGTATTTATGAATAAAAAAAAGGGTATAAATTAACATGGGCCCTTTATCATTATTCTTTGAACTTCACACCTTAGAAAACTAATCTGCATTATGACACCAAACCATGCCGTAAACCCGGTTGGGATATGTGCTGACATTGATGCCATCCTCTGGTCATGGCCTTGTTGATAACATCATCTAGTTATTATCTTGCAGAATTCTTGACTCTTCAATTTGAGTGATATTAGATTGGAGGAGCTTTTATTGGTGAAACAACTTAGTCAAATGTGCTTCTAATCCTAATGAGACAACTTAGATGTTGTCAGTACTGTTGGTACCTAGACACAGGGCAAGGGCATGTTTGAATTGAATATATAAGATTTCTGCCATAAGTGGTTAAAAATGAAGACCAAAGGTGAGTTTTCAAAAATGATCATCAAATAACCTTTCCTTTTACGGAAATAAAATCAAATGAAGATGGGAAATGAATAACTAAGGGTGATAGCTGGTTGTTCATTTCCCATTTTTCCTAGACTGTATTTCATAAAAGGAAATGTCATTTGATGCTCAATTTTGAAAATTGACTTATGATCTTCATTTTTAACTACTTATGGCATAAATCCTATGCATTCAGTTCCTATGTATTTTAAATTTTATTATAAACAAACAGGCCCAAAGGCTCTTAGGGCCTGTTTGTTTTCATTAGAAAACATACAATTTCATGGTCAAATGAGCTCCAATGAAGGATTATTAAAGAGGTGAGCTGAGAGGTGAAGGATACAAGGTGGCAATATGGATGGGACCTTGACTTTCTTATGAATTGGATTACTAGGGTGATCCATCTTCCCTTGATTCACTTTCCAATAGAGGGGAGGTTATTTGATTGTCATTTTCGTACATTCACCTTGTATCTTCATTTTAAACCACTTGTGGCATGAATTCCTATTATTTTATGCAAACAAACAGGCCTTTAGAGCTTCGGATTCCTCAGTAGTTTGATTTACCAGAACCTGCTTGTGCTCACAGATACGTATGATCTGTGCAATGGCTCAATGATGAAGCACTTCTGATATATCTGACCAGGATATGAGCCTTCAGCATTATATCATGTCAAGATTAAAACGGAGGAGACTTCTAGAGGCATTCATAACTGCACTATAAAGGAAGTAAAGGACCATTAGCTATTTTATGATCCAAAAACTTATATAATGTCAAAGTTCCAGGAGGGTGTTCATAGCATCTGAAGTTGAAGATCGACCATGCCTGAGAATGAGATACAACTACCCATTTAATCCTGGTGAGCTCAAAGAATTATAGAACAATCACTATACTGTTTAATTGTGCACAATCCATTTATTAGCAGTGTTTTGGATACTTGTACCATAGCAGCTATTCAGAGATACTGTCATTTATCTATTGCTTGTTCTAGTGCAGTTTCATCCATTTTGAAATGGTTTTCAGTATCCTATGCTTTGATGAATGGATATTTGGGGGGTATGTACACCATATCAATGTACGGCATTAACCTGTAAAGATTTAGTTTCAAAACAACTACAAACACATTACATTCAGTTATTAAAAAGGATAAACAACTACATACACATTACATTCAGTTAGTAAAAAGGATATCTATGAAAATTTACGAGAAACTTATGAAAAATAATTTGCTGCTGTTTTACATGAAAAGAGCTGTCGTCACCATCATGATCATTGACACCTTATCTCTTGGGGTCTACTTCCTTTAGTTATATTTTCCACTCATTGTGTCTTCAAGTTATGTTCTTTGTCACCACACAACCTAACACTTAACTCTACCTTCCAAGACTTAATTTGTACCCACCCTACCCCCGCCCCGCATCCTAGTACCTTGTACTTGCAACACTTTTGTTCTTCGCAGAAAAGTTGTTATGCTCTTCTAAGTGCATGGAAAAAGTTGTTATGCTCTTCTAAGTGCATGGAAAAACCATCTCAGATGACATTCCTTCTCTCTTTTCTCATATTGAAGCCATCTATATGTTTCCAATTATATACTATATCCTTCTCTTTAGTCCATAAATCAATCTTAACATCCACATCCTGGCCACATGTACATTTTCTTATGGTTTCTTCGTCGCCAGCAGCTTTGTATTGTTTCCAAAGATAACATTCAGCTCCTTACAATAGTGTAGGTATTATTGTTGCCTTACAAAAATGTCCCTGTAATTGATGCTGCACCAAACGATTACATAATCTTCATTAGCTTGTTCTGACTTTGTCCATTCTTCACTAACATATTCACAAAATTATCGTCAAGCCCTCCATTTAGACAATCTAATCAAGCCCAGATAAGTCATAACCAGGCCCCTGGTGGGCATCTAAAGCTGGGCCATATTCACACTCCATTACTAGTTCTACAAGTACAATACATGGGTCCACATCCTTCATAATGCAGCACACCCAATGACTTCCTGCAAGCAAGATGATAATTAAGAAGTCTCCAAAGGGAAATCTAAGTATGTTTGGCAACCAAATCCCAGGGGATTCCTCATCAATTTTCTTGTGGATTTTGCAAATCCATGTTTGGCAATTGTAAATCCTCGAGGATTTGGCTCCATGGAAATCCTCAATTTTCAGGATTCTCAATTCCGAACCCCTGCCATAGCATATGAAAATCCTTAGTTTTAGGGATTTACTCACCAATACCAATTTTTCTTAGCTATACACACCGATGCAACCCATATCAACGTGAAACCCTCAGCTATACAAATCCTCAATGAGATCTTCAAATCTACGGCTGTGAGGAATCCTTAAATCTTGTAAATTCCTCATGGAATCCTCATCTATTACAAAACATGTGTTGGGATAACTTTTGAAGATGTAAGAGGCAAGGATAAATGAAGCAAGTTAGGTCAAATCTCAATCCACATGGGACACTCAATTCAAATTTGAATCTCTTGAGAAACTTTTAGTGTCTACTTTCTTTTGTGTTAAGTAATTGAGTTGTGTAAGGACTTTTACTAAGTAATCTTTTTTATATTAGTTAGATAGGATAGATGGTTAGGATTAAAAATAGATTACTTAATGGCCCAACACCATGTGCACCGGATAAGACCTCAGGTTTGTATTTCTACATACACCCCAAAACTAGGATTCTTCAGTCAATGAAACCCTCTGTAGCACAGTTGATGGTGTTCATTGTCCTTGTCCCAACCTCACAAGGTTCCATATTCAAGTCATATTACCTATCCATAGAGAAAACCTTCTTGCATTCTCTCATTAGTGATGGCGTCCATCCCATCAGACAATAGATTCATAGTTACTTTGGCTGCAATCTTCCAATATTTTCAAAAGGTATAATGCTAAGAAAACTTTCTTCAAATGTTCATAATTTGAACAGCCCTAATAACAAACAGTATAGTTGTTATGACTTAGTTTAATACTGCTTTAAAAAAATTCTAACTATTTCTCTCACACCAAAACTTAAATTTGTCAAAATTTAAATAGAAGCTCCTAAAACACCTCCAAATATTACTCTGTTAGATGTTTGGATTGCAAAGTGTTCTTGCCCGACACCATTCAATCGGCAAGGCTTTAGTAGAGGCAGTATAAGTCGTCGTTGTTTTTGGGATTTGAACTCGCGACCAATTGGCTCTAATATCATATATTAAGTTTCCTTAACTATCCACTCCTGCCAAAACCTTGAGGCATTAGTAGAGGCAGCATAAATAATTTTCAATAAAGCACAAATATAACTCGTCAAGTCAAGCTTGGGATTGAGTTTTCCCAAGCTGAAACTATACCCTGGACCTAGGACTTTATGGAAGGGGTCAGGTCTAACATTTAGATTTGCAGGGTTAGTAAGCCCAGCAGTGCGGCAAGGCCCAAGGTTTTGGGCCCAACGAAGAAAAGCTGGGTGACTTGGTCAGGCCCAAGCCCTCCATATCTTGTCCATCCAATGCATCACAATTCACAAGACCACATGGCCTCATATGGCCTTATAGACATCTATTGCTAATCTTTTACATGGGTCATATCAATCTTCCTAACTTGAGGATTCAACTTTGAAAATTAACCAGTCTCAATCCAAGTCCAGACCCGATGGGTCAGCTGTAGATCCAAAGCCCAAAATCCATCAATGATCAACCTAAATACTATGATGGTGGAGATCAGGAGATGGACTAGACTCAACCCAGAATTGCATCAATAACACATTTGTGTCCTTTTTTTAGTGTACAATAAAGACTGGAACCAAACCCAGTTCAATATAATCAGGTTTGAGTTTGAGTATGGATCTAGGATTGGTACAACTACTGTGACCCAGATACAATTAAATGTATACAGCATTGTCAAATTCAAGTCTGGCTGGACAGTCTCATTTACAGCCCTATCTATTACATGTCATGGCTCTAGAAATTATCATATGGCAAGCATTGTGCTGGTGCTGACTGCTGACAGCTGAAATTATTCAAAGGAAGACAAAACAAACTTCATTAATTTAGAGTAGAGACTCCAGACTGTGATTAGCAACCTGTGTAAGCAAGTGCACCAATGCCGTCCACATAAAATGTTTGTTGAACATATTAAATAAGGATGTTGAGAGATTGGTCAAAACAAGGCATTGCTCAAATGCTGACAATAATAAATAAATAAAAGATTAATTCTCCAAAACACCCTCCTTAAAATCTATTTTTGTTTAGTCAGATGGCTGGCAACTTATCATCAATCCCACCCCTTCACACATACCTACTCGCATGGTCCCAAACTGATGTTAATCTATCCAGCATTCCCTTGTTGAATCAATCACCGGAACTTTAAAGCTTTTAAACTAAGGGCTCGGATCGTTTGATTGCTTATTTCGCATCTGAATACTCCCCTTGATGGCCAAGCATCTATGTTGGGCCCCATGTCAGGTAAGCAGTTGATAATTTGAGAAGGAAAAAAGATAAAATAGCATCCTTTATGGCATGCCTCAAGGTGGAATTAGGTCATGTGAAACCTTCTAGAGTGATTCAATCACTTCAAGTTTCATAAGTAGTTTTTTATGGAAAATGGAAAGGACAGTTTTTTTTTTCAATGAAACAAAGGATGTATGGCTGGAATATTATTTTGACCAAAAACCAAGCTGCAAACCAAAGCAATGACCCTTTCAATGCTTATGTTGGAGGAAGAAAGTAGTAATCCTTTCATGCCACTTGGGAAAATTCAATGCCTTTCATTGTAAGTGGATGGCACTACCAACCAACCCACCTATAGTGGATAAGCAGCCATGCCAATTTCCAAACCCCCTTTAAATTTCCAACCACATTCATTGAATACTCTCTACTGTTCCCAACTAGCATTGGTCATCTTAAGATCACTCTTTACACAAAACCACAAAGAATTAACATTTGGGTGGAGCTCTCTTTCCTCCCCACTTATTTTTACCCCATAAAGCTCCCTTTTTTAAAAAGAAAAAGGCTCAATCTTTTAGATGGAAAGTTATTCCCCCCCCACAAGAGAACATGTACGAGGGACCAAGACAATGAGTCTTTTTCTTCATTTCACTACTCCTTTTGAGAGCAAGTATGCTCCCAACTTGTTCCCCATGGCAAGAAGGTGAGGGAAGAAGGGTTCATTACATTACAATACATTGGGTTGGGAACCATTAACAAAGGAATCCCAGGGGCTCCTTTTCTACCCCTTTAGCTTGCCAGACTTTCTGTTGTAAGTCAACATAAAAGGATTCATGGCATTGGGCATACCTTTTTTTTTCATTGAATTGGAGCCTATCCTGGTAATGGATTGGTGACCCTACATTGGGAAGGAGAGAGTGATTGGGATCATGGCCATTGGCATTCATGAATGTGAAGTGTGCTCTCTTTATAATCTTCTTTTCAGGTCAGTAAGGTAGGATTAAGGTGGAAAATTGATGGTTTAGCACTTTAATTAAATGAGCTTCTTTTGATGAGTGAGGACATGCACTAATTGTGTCTGATGAAAAAGTTAGCATAGTACAAGCACAGGGTTATCCAGGCTAAGCCCAATCCTACACACATTAACCATTTTCTCTTAAGAAAAATAATTAATAAATAGTCAATGCTACATCAAAAAAATAAATAAATAAATTAGAATCATCATTCTCCAATGGAATATTTTCAGTGTTTCATTTTTCTCAGGTTGCATATGAAAAATAAATTGGATTTAGTAAAGAGCAGAAAATTAAGATTAATTTGTGTGGACTTCAGGTAAATATGTTCAAAATACCACATAATCATCATGAGATTAATGCAATCATTTTTTTTTATGGTATTTTGAATTTGGCTTGTTCATAAACCAGTAACGATGCTTGATGAAATACCATGAATATAATCTCAAAATACCTGCAGTATTTGTGGCAATGATAAAATCAAACATCAAAACAACTACTGTGTAAAATTGCCAATGCTGTATCACCCCCTTTGATTTTGATTTTGTAGAAGCCCTAGTAGTGGGCATTTTGTTTGGGTGCTCATGCTGGGCCGGCCTGTGATTAAAAAAAAAAAGAAGCGTGCAGCCCACATTGTAGGCTGGATCTGGGCTAATTTTTGCCCCCAAATGCGAGCCGGTCCATCTTAGATGTGCTTAAAGGCCTTGCCTGTCCAATGTATTTACATTCTTGAGCTAGATCTGGGTCTTAATATTAAGCCTAATGAATAAACAGGCCTAGGTCATGCAAGCTTCGGCCCGGCCCGGCCCGTCCTTCGGCCTGAACTGCCTTAGCCCTTTCTCATATTTTCTTTTCACTTTTGTAGATTTAAAAAAAAAAAAAAAAAAAGGCCCATCCTAATAGACATTAGGAACACCCATAATCTCTCTCCACTGTGCATGTAAGTGGGTCCCACACACAATGTGTGTATCACATTGTATTTTAAGCATTGAGATCATTGATCAGCTGTCACTGGTTTTCTTTAAGATAATTTAATGGTATAATAAGCAGGAACTGTATCTCTTTACTCTAACCATGTCTGGATGTCTCTGTAAGATGGATTTGTGCCTTTTCACAAGAAGAAAAAAAAAAAAAAAAAAGAACTTGTCACCAGTAACTCCAATTATTATTATTATTATTAAAAAAAACTAAACATGCTTTTTTGGGTAGGTCTTGCTTCATATGATTCTATTGCACAAACAATCCAAAGTCAAATTGTAGAAAATTAAAAGCTTATGTCAGGCATCCTTATCCTTGAGATGGAAGATGTGGACCTACAAAATATATTTTAATCCAGTGGTATATCATGGTCACATCAATGTAGAAATGGGCTGCCATTGTCTGATAGATATAATTAGATTGGTACCTCTATCCAAAACAATTAATATATATTATAGAAATATGATTTGATTTCGAAATTGGAGTCCGATTTGCTAATCGATTGTAAAATTGGACTCTAATCATAAATTAATTTGAGAAATTGGATCTCAAATCAATTTCAAGAGATAAGCTCTATCAATCAATTCAGAGTCCACTTTTATTAAGCTTTTGTTGAGTTCATGATTTTACACATTTACGCATCATTTTAGGATGAATTAAAGATTTAATTGGGTGAATTGCATCATTATTCATCTAATTTCATCATTTCATGCATTTTCACTTAGGAACCTGAATTTTCATATTTTTTATACATTTTCTGCATTAACTTAGATTGTTTTGCACATTTTCTCCGAAGAGTCCCAGTTGGAGTAAAACTCTGTCCGGATGGGTCCTGCTTCAATATGGGCTCTTAAGTATTTGATGTGTTGAATTAGAATGTGCAGAAAATGAATATTGCAGGCCTCTGTCATGAAGCTCACTTTCAAGCACACATAGTTATCATGGGCCCTGCATTGCTGAATTGAAGATTGAAAAGAAGAAAATTGAAGAATTCACCACGTGAACCCCACACATAAGTCATATGCAAATCAATCAAAGGAGGGGTCCACTCATCATGTCAGTTGAAGAATCCTAACTACAATAGAAGACTTCTCATAGGGCCCACTATTCAAACAGATGAAATGTCCCACATGGCAGGGTCCGCAGTATTTGCAAATTTGAAATTATTAATAGATAATCCAAAGAGTACCATTCTGATTGGAACAAAAGAAAAGAGTTTGAATCATTCACATCTAATGTCCTTTAAAAAATGGAAGTTGTGTAGAGATAGAATCCATTGCAAATCAAATTTTAAAAGCTAATCCCGTTTTTCTTAGGACAACTCATCTTTAAATGGCCATAACTTTCAATTCGACCGTCAGATCAATGGAATTTACCTACCGTTGGAAATCTTTTTTCAGAGTAGATACTCGTGGAGTCCAAGAATGTGCAAATCAGAGTTGTATTGACAGAGTTATGGGTTCGAGATTTTCATGTTTATTTTTAGACAGGATTGCAAATTAAATCCACACCGTTGATAATCAATTGTTGCACATCCCTTGTGGGACCCCATTTGAAAATTAGCCAACCCACCCAGAGGTTTCCAGAAGCTTCCACCTCATTCAAATTCAAAAAGGATAAGAGATATACCTTATCAATGAAGATAAATCAAATCTGCAAAGAAGTTGTCCAGATTCAATGTATCTGTAAGATAACCGGAGATATAAAAGGAACCAAAAAGTAGCATACAAAAAACACACTCCACCCCCTTGGTCGTTCCTAATATTTCTCTCTCATCTTTCTCTTCTTTCCCTAATTGATAAAATTTAAGAGTTATTTTTGGGTATTCTGGAGCCCTGTTCCAAAACTAGGTAAAAGAGTGTGAGAGAAAATTGTAATTGCCATGAAATTCTCAATGAAAATCATATATTTTGCAATGGAGGAGTAGATCCCTGGATCAGAGTGTCAGATTAATTTAAGTATTTCTCATCATTAATCTATGTGATAGTTTTGTCTCTTGCATATTGATTATAACAATGAATCTGCATTCTGTCATTGACAACCTATGTTATTCAATTTTTTTTTATTTGAACAATGCTTTAATCATGTATGTTTTCTTAATAGGTTATTCTTAGATCGAAATTCTTTGATAATCTATCTTTGATTAATATGTGATATTTAGTTAAGTTCGTAATTTCATTAGGTGAAGGAAATTTTTGCCTTAATTAAATTGTGAAAGATTATGCTCTTTGATAGACAAACTTAAGAGCGTACTTGGCTACCGTCAAATTTCCCTGCACCAAAGTTTCAAACTCTCTCTTCTTCTGAGCCCTAATATGATCTGGTATAAACTTCTTGATAAACTCCCGTTTGAAGAAGGCCTAAGTAATCTCTGTTTCTTGTCCATTGAATGACCTCTTGGCTGCCTTCCACCATTCCTTCGCATCACCTTCTAATATAAATGCTGCAAGTAAGGCCTTTTGATGCTCTGTACATCCCATAACTTCAAAGATGCCTTCCATGTGCTCAGCCCATTTATTTGCATCCCAATGATTAGTTGTTTCTTCAAAGCTCTTGGGGCGAAATTCATTGAATCTTTTATATAAGGTATCTCTTTCACGATTCCTACTCCCAATGATGCTACCTTCACCCGAACCATCTCTGTTATTACTCTGTCCCTCGCCATTCTCACTTTGATGGTGATAAATAGCGGAGATCTGCTCTTGAACTTGTGTATACGCTTTCATAAAGCTTTCAAACATTTGCCGAGCGTACTCCGGCATCTCCATAGTTCCACTGTTTGGTCGAACATTGTTGTTCGCATTCTCATTCCCAGTAACATTGTCCATCGTCTTATTCCTTCTGCAAAAGAAAGAATTTGTGAGCTAAAAGATCATTAACAGTGTACTTTAATTAATCTCTACCAATGACAACCCCAACGTCCTCACCACGTGACCTATGGGTTGCTAATTCTTTTAATTTCCCAAAACCTTATGCTCTGATACCACTTTGTCACGACCCAAATTCCGGGGCCCTGTTGGATATCCGGATCGTGATGACTTGGCAATGTATACCTATTTATCAAATTATTCGCATAAGAGATTTGGCATATAAATCAACTATAATTCCAATTAATTTAAATAAAGTCAAACAATATCAAAAATCTCTGAACAATCCAAATCCCTATATATTCTAATTCAAATGATAATGTACTAATCATTAAATCAATTGCTAAACAAAAGCTAAATCTTCTGTCACTCATATGAATAATTCTCGTTCTCTCTCTTCAGCCACGCATGCCAAAATCTACGTGCTGAGCGTCATCCTGATTTATCTCACCCGCAGTAAGATTACCTGAATGGGGCAACACAGCATCAGTATTACTGGTGAATGAATATTCCTAATTACATAAGCAGCATAAAACATAATATTACTTGGTTTAACATGTTTGAAACAATATATCAAATGCCATAAAATACATCTATATATATATATATATCCGTGTCCATGGACCTTACCACGCCTCAAAGGCCTATTGTATACATGTATACCGGTCGCTATGACCCTGTCTCATCGGACACATCCCCTATGGACCAGCCGCTATACGGCTCGGACACTAAGTCCAACATCCCATGTCTGGGACCTTACCATTTCATAACAACCACAACTCAATATTATTAATAATTTTCCTCATTTACGTATCAACAGTGTGGATCCAACCCTTACTAAATTCACTGGTTATTGCCCCACTCCAATTCATAATTGGTATTGATTGGTGAATGGTTGGCCCACACTTTTAAAACATCACATTAAGAATTAATTACAATTAATTGATCACAGCAACTTAATCACCATCCGTATAATTAATCATGGCCTAATTAATTCATATAATTAATCATAATACACATATTCTATGTTCTGGTAAGCCTCATGACTATTTATGTAATTGTATTATAAAGTCCAGGTATTATTTACCCTCTGTCTCTTCCCAGACTGTGATAAAACACCTGTGTAATATACATATATGGAACAGTGGGCCACACTTGCATGATACATGATCAAACCTAATTTATATGGTCACCTAGTGCCCTACATTAAGTCTCATGGTTCTGATTAATCATCCTCTATCATTACTGGGCTTGCAGTCTCAATAAATTAATAAATAACCCTTATGGTTAACAAAATTGAAGTTCCTGGATAACTGGTCAGATGGAGACCATGCCACATGGGACCACCACCATTGGGATCGTCTCTGAGTCTACTTCAAGACGTGAGGTCCTAATCCATGATCGGTTCATGGGTCCCACTACCATCATCGACCCACTGTCTGTTTCCCGTTTGTTTCACGCCTGTAATAGTCCAAATTTGGTATCCAGTGGGTCCCACTCAACTAAAACAAGATCAGCCATCTAGGTGATGGTCGACCACTGCTAGACCATCATCCTATTGGATCTGATCCATGATCAGATCATGTTCTGGGGTCCACAAGCCAGAAACGACTTTTACTGCTTTATGCTCAATGTCACGCCTGACTGTGATTGAATGCATTGATCAATGGGTCCTACTGATCCTAATCCAGGATGTTCAACTACACTATGGTCGCCCATCAATCCTCTTCCAGATGTGGGGTCCTGATTTTTTATCAAATCAATAGATGGGTCCCACAACTACAAACGACCATTAACCAACACCCCATCAGGCCTCTGTTTTCCATCGGTTTTGTAGAACAGTTCATATTCTTGCATTCAAATCTGTTAACACCATTCCCTTATCTACTAATATGAGATTCAACAATTCTTGCAACACAGAATATACACAACATATGATCCATCATCTTCTTAATGTCAATTACTCATAACATATGATTTCATAACCAGTAGATCTTCTCAATAGAGCTTATCCAAATCACATCACAATATCAATCATCTTAATTGATCAACTAGTTAACTAGGAAAATCCACTCACCTTTGATATACTATCGTTGCTTTTGCAATGTGTGGGCGCGAATAGGAAATCAATAGCCTTTCCTTCCTTCTCCTGATTAACAGTCACAAGACTTTCTCTCTCAGATTTGCTCTCCAACCAACAAGGAAAAAATTGAATAACACTCCATTGGCCGATGGTTGAATATAAATACTAAAAGGAATCAAAGTCCTATTCCTCTTCTCCTAGTTTCACTTAGAGTTGTTTCACAACTCTTTCCCTTTTCTAGTTACCATAAACGTGAGGCATCAATACAACAAGTAACCAACAGGGGTCCTACTAGGAGAGTTGCAAAACTTCCTAATTCCAATCTTTCCCTTATTTCCTCTATTAGAGTTGTTATACAACTCTAGTCCCAAAGCAAAACGTGGGACACCTTCCAATTTCTAATTCCTTAGTAAGTACTATTTCTAATTTCATAATAAGGAAACAATTCAAAGCAATACCTGGGCCAAAATGATCCTGGACCCATATACTACAGGATATTACAACTCCCTCTAGGATTTGACACGTACCTGCCACTGTCTCAAAAGGACAGTTGTGCACTTACAGTGTTAAAAGATTGAATTTAAATTCACATCAGCTTCTTTACGTGAATTAAAATTTAAATATATATCTATTTTGGATAGGCGATTAAAGAGTACAGATGAAAAAATTCACCTTGCTCAATGACTCTATCCAACCAAGTTAAAATGAGCATTTTTTAGGTGGATTTAGAATCTTAATATAGCTATTATGGTTAGAAACTCCTTAATGTTTGTGATTTTTTAAAAGTGGATCCTTGTTAGTGATTTCTACATATGGGCTCCACAAACAATAAACTTTTTTAAAGTAGGCATCATATTCTAATTCCCAAAGACGGGGTCGCATGCAATTTTGCAATTGATTGAAATTACTAAAATAAATACATAAACATTGATGTTAATTTACATAAGACTTGAAATTTCATACTCATTTATATAAAAAATAATATTTACTTTGTATAAATGTTGGGTTGGGCCATGCTTCGAACCGTAATAAATGGTATATTTATTTGTTTATATTTATTTTATCACTAATTAATATTTCATAAAATAGCCACAAATTGGACGTGCTTTTATTTATGGGCCCGGGCTTAGCGCGGGCATGCTTTGCTAGTTAATATATATAATAGAAGTATGATTCAATTTCGAAATTGAGCTGGGTTGGGCGGGACATACCCTGGGTTATAAAAAAAATGGAAAAACAAGGAGAAACCTATTTAAAGGGATTTGATATTCATATAAATATATCCATTTTTTAATCATTCAAAAACTAATTTATTTTCTTCAACATTTTTTTTCTATTTTATCTAGAGAAAGTCCGGAATTTGAAAACAACATTCTACTAAGACATGCCAAGATTAAATAAAATTTATTGAGTGAGGTTCATCAACAGTGTTTGCATCCAAAGTCTATTAGGGCTGCACAAAAAATCCAGTATCACCGCAAAACCGAACCGGGCGGTTCGGATCGGTTTATAGTAGATTCGTTCGGTTAACGATTTGAAAATCATAAAAACCGCTTACATCGGTCGATTATCGGTTTGAGCCCACAGTTAATCGGTTAAACCGAACTGACCGTATGTAGTAACTTAAGTGTTGCTTTTTTTTTATTATTTTAGCCTTAAGGTTTCGTTTTTTACCACTTTCAAAGTTACACTCCACAACTTCATTCTCACATGAACTCAATCGTCAACACTGCCTTAGTGCATCTCCTCTAATCTCTCAAATGCTTTTTGATACTTCATTGTAGATAGGGGGATTACTGTACATGGTGTTTTCCTTCTATCATAATTCCTACCTCGTTTCAATGAAGTTTTTATCAGAATGCTGCACTATTGATAATGCTAGAAAAGCCAGTAGAGCCTAGCTTTTTTATCGTTGGTTTTGGTCTGACCTAACCAATGTGTTAAGAAACCTTTATTTCTGAAAAATACAGTGGCTTCTGACACAGATTCCATTTGTGTGTGACTTTTCTTGACATGAACTATTATTATATTGTAATTCCAAATGGTATCATGTGGAATAAATGTTTCACTGCAAGCTGGTTATTATTATTTTTTTTTTTTGTGCGCTTGCATTTAATCCATACTTTCTTTTTGGAGTAGAATTATTTTTTATATGCGTTTAGTCCAGTCTGGAATGTTGGATTTTTATGTTTGTACTAAACATTGGAATAAATGTAAAGGACGGGGTATCATCATTTTGAAAATTTCAATATTTGATTTTTAAAAAAATAAAATAAAAAACAACGGTTTAACTGACCGAACCGAACCGAACCAAACGGCTTAAGCCCTCTCCATTGGTCGGATCAGATCGATTAATTAAAAAACCGACAGGTTCGGTTTGGTTGTTGGTTTTAGTGTTAAACCGATCCGAACCGCCCATATGCAGCCCTAAAGTATATGATGACCTTGCACCAGGTATGATCTAATCCTATGTGATCCACCATGCGTTTCCAACAGCCTGACATTTTGACAATTATGAGCTGCACAATTGGTAATGTTTTGCATCCAACTATTCAAGGATCGATTCCCTAGGTCCTTTATGGGAAGAGCAAACTTATCTCCCACGGCGGCTAGGTTTTCTCATGGTCCCAGCCCCCTTTCCTATACGTACCGACAAAACAAATAGACTTCTCAAGATTAGTCATCATCAGGGTGGCGCCCACCCAATTTAGCTGGTCTAGATCCACAGGCATAATGGTCATATGAGAATTGCTTGCAAATGGTGGATTGAGGGAAGATCCAAAACTGAGTAGTTGTCAAACTCTAATCCCATGTCAGGTGAGACTTGACCATTGAAAGTTGAGATGGTTAAAGGTTTAAAAACCTGAATTAAAGATCATGGGCGTGTAGCATTGGTTGCCACACATTTACTTACTACTAGAGACAGAGAGAGATTTGTGAGTTCTTTTCCATGGATAGGACACAGATGGAGCATCGTTTTCATGGAGAGTGAAGTGGAAGAGTTATTAGAGACAGTGCTTTCATGAAAATGGAAATGTACCTAAAAATCAGGGGAATCTCAACCCATTAGTCCCTTTCTAGCTCTCATAGTGGCTAATAAAAGTCAAAGCATGTATCCTTCGACAATCTCAGATTCTCAGTAAATGATGCATGGATCCCATGGTCCAAGGAAGAGTAGCTCAATCAAGATGTGGAGTTAGGACCTCTCCTTTGTTTTTTGTATTTTTTGTTTTTATTTTTATTTTACTTTTCAATGAATAGGAGAAATGACATGTTGAGAATCCTTATTAGGTAGTGAAATAAGAAGATTTGCAGATATTCTCCACTTTTCTTTTATGAAATTTTATTTTAGCCCTCCTTTATCTAGATTTGTATCGTAAATGCTACGCAACAATTAGATGAAAATCACACTTTACTACATTTTAATTAGCATGGGGTTAGGAACAACAGTTTATATTGAGAGGTTCAGGCTTCGAAAATCTTATCTTTTAACGCATCAATTTTAGGGTTTCGATAGAATGCATTTGCATTAACAAGGGATCCTATATATATATATATATATATATATATATATATATATATATATATAATACCTGTTAATTACTTCTACAACATGCGATTTTGATGTTGAGTACTTTTCTAGGTTGTGGCCCATCCAAGAGGTGGGCCATTCAAATTGAATTTAATACGAGTCTAAGCATTAAACTCAATAACTAAATAGATCAAAGTTATCCTATTAAGAACCAACGTAGGACTCATGATTGAGAACAGTCAGCCCTCCTTAACTTGATATTTTAGACACTACCGAATGCTCAATTTCTAATAAAATGAGAAATACAAGAGTCCGGATCTAATAAGATAAAATCCCACGGTAACCGTGAGTGGACCATTCATGATCCATCACGTCACTGCTGGCAGTCTACCATGCATCCGGGCAGGGGCTACCTACGGTGATGTGAGTGACGTGGCGAACCTTGAGTGATCCACTCACGATTCTCATGCATAGACCCACTCAGAAGATCCCGATCCGAAATACAATGGAACCTAAATCTTTAATGCATAAATATGCTCTAAATTAATCATGAAATAATAGCTTATATCTTTAGAGGTTTCCAAACGGCCCCTTAAAATATTAAACTTGAAATTATGGTGATGTGGTGATCAAAATAGACATGCAAAGAACCTATGTAAGATCAAGCAGGAGCCGTTAGATCTACATCTAAGGTCTGAATCCCATAGCTGTTATACCAGAGCCCACATCATATCCTTTTCAATTGATTACAGTGGGGGCATAGGCAAATTGGATGATGTGTGCACGTGTGGTCTGCTCATCTCCCTGACACAATATCATAAAATGGTAAGCATGAAGTAATCCCACCATGGCATCATACATCATCATGGGCCCAGAGCATGTTTCAATTAAAGTCATGTAACAACTCATGGCTAATTATTTTCAAGATCCTAATAATGTTTTGTGAATGTGAAAGGGGACCATGATGCAATCCTTATATATATATATATATATATATATATATATATATATATAATACTTAAAGTTCTTTGCCCACTATTTTCTGCTCCTCCACTTTGTTAGTGGATGGCTTCCACTTACCATAGCATTGAACTTTGTGGCCTTTTGGATAAGGAATTAGGGATGCAAATGAGTCCGATCCGGAGATTAGTCTTACGGTTCTAAATAATTATAAGATTTGATTTGATGCGTTCCATTAGTTCTGGGGTGTTTTGCGTATTGATTAGGTCAATAACAATTAGGGCTCGGATTTGTCTTCCTACGTTGAATCTAAATCTGACAAGGAACCTATTTTGTTGAATCCAAATTTGGCTTCAATTGGAAAAAGGTCAAATCTAATTCTAGATCCAGATCCAAACTAAGATATGAATAGCATTAGTATGATTAGATAAAAGAGCTTTAAAATAAATCTTTTAAATGTACAAATGGGCTACTAAATGGTATATGATCAAAGCTAACTCTCAAATATCAATATGAATCAAGCTATGTTTGCCCTTAAAGCCGGTGTATTTTTAACATACGAATGTAATCGTCTTGATCTGGATCCTCAGTCAAAATCTATGAATTTAGATTTGAATTTCTTTCCGCTCCAAAAATAAATTCCATGCCCAATTTTCTAAAGGAAGCGAAGACTTTAGTTACATCAAATTTTCTATTATAAATTACTAATTACTGGTAACCAGCCGACGTCTCCAAATAACAAGTAACTATCAACCCAAACGTGACTTTTTTTTTATAATAGAGGGTGTCCCAGCCCTTTGTGCTAGATTAATCCCTACGGGCCCATGGGGAGCTAGGTAAATTCCCTCTGGCCCCAGTATAAATAGTTGTGCAATTTCAAGCCCTTAATCCAAACGTGACTTATTCATTAACAGAGTTAAAAATATTAACTTGACTCCAACCCAAGAAGTTAAAAATGCGAACCCATACCTTTAATTTACATGTGGGGCTTGGCAAATCATAGTTCAATAAGATAGGCTGGGTTGGGCTAAGGCCAATTTTATTTTATTTTATTTTTTGGTAGAAGGGTTAAGGTCAAGTTGTGGGATCAATAGCAAATATGAACTTGAACCCTTCATATTAGAAATGTCACCTCAAATGCAACTTTAGTTATATAAGTAATTAGATCTATTGTTAAAACCAAGCAAATGCAACCAAGTTCTGAGGATTCAAACAGGGCCTTGGGTTTATGGAAAATTCAAATTGCTTATTATCTACAAAATCAAAATATTCATCATGCAAGGTTAAGGCCTGGTTGGCATAATTTTTAAGGTGAAATTTTTCTGGGATGACAACTTGTTGTTTTGGGATTCTTCTATTGTAAAAATGAAAAAAATAAAAACTTGTTTGGCAGCAAGGGTGAAGATTATTCTCCAATCGAGTTTTTCTTTTCTTTTTTTATGACGTAGGTATCGCTAATGTCTTTGACCCAACGGGAAACCCACATAATAATTTTCTATTAGAAACTCTCATAGAATAAATTCAAAAAAACTAGATTTCAGGGTTCTGAAATTCAAAATGCTTTTACATTTGAGAATTCCAATACTTGAAAACTAACAAGAATTTGAGGCATTTGAAATTCTCACAATAGGATTATTGAAATCCCAACTACCAATACCAAGGCTTTCTCTACATTGAAATAAAATGAGTTTTCTCAGACAAATTTTCATGATGCTTACATATAATACGAAATATTCACCTATGGGAACTACCACATGCAGATGTTCCATTCCACGGTCAACAAGACATGGTGCCCATCAGAAATGCAAAACTTCAGAATATAAGAGTCTGAATCCCCTGTCACATCTATTAACACATGCCTCAGACTCCTCAGACTCTCCTCTAATAGTATATTCTCGAATTTTACATCAAAAGGATTTTATTTCACCATCTGGTTGTGCGCATGATTGATAACAGAGTTGAGATATTTAATTAATAGTACATAAGATTGTGTTAATCGTGTTATTAGTCATTTGCGCAATCAAATGGTGAGACAAACTCCTACTAGAATGAGAATATGTCACTAAAGAGGATGTGATTTAAGATAAACACTTTGAATTATCAAGGCACCGACCCTAACAACATCGTTGTAATCCCAAGGGGTAGCTCAGTTGGCCTAGGACCACGTTTGCACCCGGAGATTGAGGGTTCGAAACTGCACTACCACACTGGAGTTACAGGAGAATTTTACCCGGCTTTCTCTCCTGGTCCCGTAGGGATTATTCTAGCCCAAAGGGCTAGGAACCCTGCATTATAAAAACAAAAAGAACATCACTGTAACCAATCAAAAACAAAAACAAAAAAATGAAAAAAAAAAAAAAAAAAAACACCACTTTATATAATCCACAGGAGAATAAAACCCTAAGTATAATAAATTATTTGGAAACAATGGCCCAATATTTTCTCCTTTCTCATTGTTAAAATCACATGGCAGGCGAGTGGATATCATAACTTTCTATTTCTTTCCCAAATTCAATCATTTCACTTCCATCTACTTCCTTTCAATTCCAAAGATCCAAACAAACCCTTATCAAATGGATTGCATAAAAACACTACTTGATGTAACTGATCATGGCCGGTGGGTTTGAGTTTGACATTTCAATTTCCATCTAGAAGTTCCAAGGTCACTTCCTCATTTTTCTCATTTCAATTTTTTTTAAACAGGTGACAGAGATAAAACCAAAGGAAAAAAGAAGATTTAGACCAGAAATAAAGTACGTAGCGTGCACCTCCAGAGCACAATGAATCATACTCCTAAGCATATGGGGTCCATTGTATTTGTACATAATCGGACCATATAAAAAGTGCCTAATTTAGATGACCCCATGATAAGTGGTGGACCCAAAATTTTCATTTATGAATTTCGGGGGAATGCAAAATTTTCATGTGGGTTTCAAGGGAGGATCCATTATTTTTCATATGGGCTTTAGAAACAAACCTAAATTTTCAATTGTATTTTGAAAGTGGGCCTAGGTAGGACGGTGGACTTCTTCCAAAAAAAGTATGTACGTAGGCGTCCCTATCCGTACAAAAAAAATGATGAATTTAAAGAAAGTAAGAAAGCAAGAAAGAAAAGGAGAGAGAAGAGAACAAATACTAACGTCGGTTGTTGATTACGAGTGGTACTTGTGACCTAGCTGTCTAAGATTCAAACCCTGGGTGCATCACCTCTTTCCGCATGTGCGGACTTCTCTTACTACTTGTGTGGGTTTTCTTCTCGTGTGTACATGCTCATTTTCCACTTGAGTGAACAATCTTTCCGTATATATGAGGACTCGGTCCCAACCCACTTTGCTGGGTTAAAAACAGAAAAAAAAAATCTCTATTCTCTATTCTCTATTCTCTATTCTCTCTATTCAATGATTAAAAATAAAAATTAAAAAATCTCTATTCAACTTAGAGGATAGTCTTTTGGTGTCCTTCTTCTTTATTTGTAACTTGGCCAATTGCTGTCGTGGTGGTCAAGTGGTTATTAAACGCATGTATACTTTGGACTTCCTTCGTGGAGGCGCCGCATGGCAGTTGAACTTTAAAAGCAGGACCATTGCCGTATGTTTGAATGGAAGAGGTTGGTGTTTTCGTGAAGTATCCAAATGCTCTCCTCCACGTGATTTCACAAAGTAGCATTTTAAAAATTATAAATACGAAGAATTTTCGGACTAAAATTGGCATTTCATTTGAACGATATATGAATTATCACCATTTAAATAAAAAAATCTAAATTCTAAAATATAGTAGCTCTCACTACTATTAGAACCCTAAAAAAATACCTCCAAACAAATGAGCTCTAGATGTTACCCCATGAAGAACGCCTTTGTGCAACGCCCATGATTCTCTTGTCTCGAAAAGTTAATGACGTTTTGCTCTTGTTTTCTTTTTTACTATTATTTTATGATGTAGGTAATTTTGTTGTATTTTTACTAGAGATGCAAATGAGTATCAGACTATCCAATTATTCAGAGGTTCTGACCGATAAAAAATCAGATTTCGAATCTATTTTAGGTTCTAATTGAGGTCTAGCTCTGGGTCCATACAGGTTCCGACATGTGGACCTGAGACATGGTATGCAAGTTTTTAATGTTGTAAGTTGTAGTTTAAAATCAACTTTTGTTGGACATTTTTATGTTTAATCGACTTGATGCACTATTAGAAGTTAAACAATATCTTTATTTTAAGAAAAGAAATTAAATGAATAAATGAAAAAAAAAGAGTTAAAACCGGTTTTAAAATTAGATTTTGGTCCTCTAGTAGGACCCAATTCCAAAACCAAATCCGGGTCCTCCTAATAGAATTAGGTCCGTAACAAACAAAATAAGTCCCGAGTTGGAACAGACTTTGAACCGGAACGATTGTTTAGAATCGGGTTTGGGGTAGTGTGGTTCCAATCTAAACTATCCCGTTTACAATCCTAATTTTTACCCAAGAGAACTATTCCCTCATACAATGCATGAACCCCAACACAAAATATATAACACTTTCATGCACAGGTTGAGAAAACATTGAACAATTTTATCTCAACTTTCAAAATCATTTCTTATTAAAAGTGGGTAAGAATTGTGTTTTTTTTTTCCCAGGCATCTTGAAGTAGAAATCCATCGTACTGCAGAATTCAAATATTGCACAGACACAACCTAAAGCACAGAATTGAGCTAAACTAGAAATGGGTCGAATCTAGTTTTGGATCAACCTGAATTTACTCCAACTAAATCCTGTTCCTTCCTACTGACCTGGGATGAAATTTTAAATTTGGCCCATCAAACATACATTTCAAGCTAGGAATGGCAATACATCATGATTTGATGGAGGTAGGAATAATTTCCAACTCTCTGTCCAACCCACAAATACTCATAACAAGTTTATGATATGTGATGTGAGACCTACTCCGAAATGAGTATAGGTTGGGTTGGATTTGAAGTCTCTTCATACATTAAAATATAAAAAGATATTTCAAACTCATACTTTAATATGGTATGGAAGAAATATATGTTATATCTTTTTGTACCTTTAGTAAAAAAAAGGAAAAATAATAACAACTTCCCTTTTCCAAATTTTCAATCATGCCCAAGGAAAGATATTTTAATACGCACGGTGCGCATGAAAACCATGCATCTACATCTAGTGCTGGTGAATTTTAGAGGTGGGTCCTGCCTCTACAATGGTCTAAACGTGTGTTGAATAAGAGAATGTGTTCCTTGAATATTAATTTTTTTAATTAGCAATACCTAAACTGATTAAGAAGGTGACAGCTGCCCAAAATCAAACCCATTTTTAACGCGTCGAGCCTTGTTTAGTAGCCGGTTGATTGGCAACCCTTCACCACACCTAGATGATTAGGATTGATCCTTGGTCTCCCCCACTCCTTGCATATGTGTGTTCTCGTTATCTACATGTGCGGTGCGGGTACTCACACCCTTTCTCGCCTCACGTGTGCAAGTCCCGCTATCCCCGCCCTCTTAGTTGGGCTTAAAAGCGAAAATGAAATTATCACTAAGTTAGAC
This sequence comes from Cinnamomum chago, assembly GCA_038049695.1. Taxonomy (NCBI): domain Eukaryota; kingdom Viridiplantae; phylum Streptophyta; class Magnoliopsida; order Laurales; family Lauraceae; genus Cinnamomum; species Cinnamomum chago. The sequence continues at coordinate 12,856,189 of CP142462.1, forward strand.
CAATGCCTTTTACATCTTCATTTATTTATTATTCTGCGTTCTCTGGAGTTTCAAATATTCATGAATCATGATTCATGGATCCTAATTTCTCACTCCTGCAACAAAATTCAACAATTATGTCTTGACATTGAGAGTCAAAAAGACAAAAGTTATTCACTGGAAGTCAAAATACCCAATTAAAAATTACAAGAAAACAGGAGCCGACGGCAGATTCATATCTACATAATATCATATTTAATTGGGTTAAGCTATAAGTAATCATAGTTAATTAATTTCAGAAAAAATATCGATCTAATTTTAATGCCTCTTTCATGGATGCCAATTGCCTAGGATTGAGAGTGATAAACATCATACTAAGGGGTCTTTTGTTAGTAATTATTTCCATATGTAAATGATTCACGTGTGTAATGGTTATGCAATTTATTTATACCCGTTGACACATGTGGTCCGTAAATGAGGTGTGAAAATAGTGTGTATATGAGGTCATCTCCACGCCCGAGTTAAAGGTTACAACTTATAAACTTATACAAATATTTGTTTTCTTGTTGGACCCATACTTGTAATTTAAACCGTGCAATTTTTTTAATGAGTTAATAAGCCTAAAGACCGTAAAGCTGATAATATTAAATATTTATAGATTTTGAGTAATTTTTGAAAATGTCTCACTTTCATGACTCTGATTTTTGGGCTTTCGTTAGCCCCGGTTCATAATCCAAACCATTCAATATTCTTATATTAACGATAAGCATTAATACGTTGAATTTAATGTCTTAATTCTTCATTGATTTTGAGAAATATATGAAAAACATTCAAAGAATTTAAATAAATCTAAAACTATTGAATATACTCACTCACTCGTGTAAAAATGATGATTTTGACAAACATGATAATTAGGGCTGCAAACGGGTATTCGATTATCCGATTATCTGGAAGTTCTGACCAGCGAAAAATTGGATTTGGTACTTATTTTATATTCCGATTCATAAATGGGTCTGGTTCTTGAATGTAATTTAGAGTCCGATTAATAAACGGGTCCATATAGGTCCCGACCCGGGGCTCTCTGTATACGAGTCTTTGATGTTGCAAACTATAGCTTAAAATCTTTTTTTTTTTACATTTTATGTATAATCCTAGAGGTAGCAGACTTGATGCACTGTTATAAGTTGAATGATATGCTTATTTAAAAAGTAAAAAAAAAAATATAACCAATTTTGGAATCAGAAACCATTCCTCTAGATGGGCCCGGTTCCAAAATCGGATTCAAATTTTTCTATCAAAATCGAGTTTGGAACCAATAAAATAGGTTTCGAGTCAAAATTGGATCCAAAATCAAAGTTGTTATTTAACTAGTCTGAGTCTAAGTCTAATATGATTTTGACCTGGAATCATCCCGTTTGAAACCCAAATGACAGCATATGTGACACTTGCAAACATTTGCATGGTTAAACCGATTTTTTTTATCACATGCATAGTAGGCAAGCAACCCCTTGAAAAACCAAAAATGGCAAGATGATGTCAAACATAATTTGATGTGACCAACTATTTAAATTTTGTAATTAGAGTCTTCAAATAAGAAAAGGGCAATACTATGACAACATAATATGATGTGACCGACACTTTAAATTTTATAATTTCTTTAGATAGATAGTCACCCTTATCGGGTCTTGTTGATTTTGCAGAGGCCTCTATTTCATGGTGAGAGCTCTCAATCTCATTTGAGCCCATGTTAACATTTATCGATGTGGGCCCTACAGGAAGGTTTATAGGTTTGAGAACAATAAATCCTTCTTTTTTTTTCTTGAACCGCTAAATCATTATACTAGCTTTCCCCAAAACTTAAATAGTACCTAAAGTTTTTTTTTTCCTTTCCTTAAAAAGTTATACATGTATAAAAACAGTTTGCAACATTTTGGTTACTAACATATGTCGATATTTAGACTTGGCCTCAATTTGTGGACTATAACACGGACACAAATACAATGCTCCCGTTTGGCAATTTACTATTTAAATAAAAATAATGTAAAACATCAAATCAAGAATATTGAGGGTTACTAGAATGGTAGATAATCTTTTTGACTTTCTCCGATTTTTTAGAATGATTAGTTTGTGGTGTCTGAACTAGTAGGAATTTTTCGTGCAACGACCACCTGTCGAGGATTTTCCCATAAAATCCTTTCTTTTTTTTCTTTTTTTGTCATTAGAGAAAGGATGTTGCATTTTGACTTTCTTTTAAGGGAAAAAGAGAATTTTGATGGTGTGTACTTTTGATGTAACTTATTGTCTAAAAAAATGGGAGCTCTACATTATTAAATGGGTTAGAGTCGGTCAACCCACATACTTAAACCCATTTAGCTATTTAATATTTTGATACTTTGAACGCACACGGGGAACCCCTCTGAATTTCACCAGGTCCCACGCGATAAATGACACCTATGCACAGTTCATATTAGAAAAATCATCATGCATGATAGTTTTTTTTTATATGGAATTATTTTGAACTTTGGATGTTAGAAGTTAGTGCTCCTTATTGGCTTTATTATAGGATTTTTCTCATTTCGAAACATCAAAGGATCTTAAAGGTCCTATTTTCTAAGGCACACAACAAGTTTTTATTGCTTTAAAGGAGAGATTCTTCTAAGATAAAATACCATTTTTTGTGCATAAATGAAATTAATCATTTATTGAAAATGGACGTGCCATATATAAAAATGGTATCTTTAAATCTTGATTTCATAACGGATAAAGATGTGAAGAATGAGAATATGAGAATTTGGAATTTCCTATTTAATTAGTGGAATTATAAAATTCTCATCCTGACGTTGTCACTTTTGACTTTAACCTTATGATGAAATCGTAGAATTTGTCATATTCTCCTAAACAAACAAATAGCAAGAGCATATTGTGAAGAATTTAAGGTTGTGTTTGTAGATAGGACTCTTCTCACCGTGCCACCTAGGAAGTGGATAAGTGATTAACTCTCCTTCACCACTAGATCAAGCAACAAAAGAAAGAGACAAAAAAACAATAATAATAATAATAACAAGAGCACGTCCTATTAAGGTTGCAAGCGAAACAGCTCCGGATAGGAATAAAATTGAACCCGGACCCATTTTTAGGTTTCGATTTTGGGTCTAGTTTTGATTTAAAACCTATTTTATTAGTTCCAAACCTGATTCTAATAGAAAAATCTGAATTTGGTTCCGAATCCACCTAGATGATTGGGATTTAGTTCCAAACTCGATTCAATTTTTCTTTATTTTATATATTTTTCAAGCATACTATTCAACTTATAAGAATGCATTCTTAAAATAAGTATATCATTCAACTTATAATAATGCAATAAGTTTACTACCTTCAGTATTACACATAAAAATGTCCAACAAAAGAATAATTTCGAGATACAGTATGCAATATTAAAGACTTATATATTGAGTCCCGGATCCATGAGTTAGAACCTATATGGACTCATAACTAGACCCGTCAATCAAAACCTAAATTGGGTTCTGGACCCGAACCCGCTTATAAATTGAAACCAACCTAAAATAGGTTCCAGACCTGGTATTTTATGAGTCGGAACTTCCGTGTAATTGGAGAATGGGAAACCCGTTTGCAACCCTAATCTTATTCACTCGGTCACAATTGGAAAACAAATCTTTTGGGATTCCTTAATAATTTATTTGATAATTTGAAAATGGTACATTTGGCAATTGCGAATCTTTTAGGATTTGGCCAAGTGGAAATCCATATCTTTGAGGATTCTCAAATTTGACACCTCCTAGCATTTAAGATTCTAAAGATTTGCGAATTTACTCACTCATACCAATTTTTCTCAGCTGTTCTTACTGCTACACCCCGATATCGATGTGAAATCCTAAATGGAGATTTCTCAAACCTATGAAGGTGAGAGAATCCTCAAGTCAGTCCTCACATTCTTCTTTTTACGCGACATGTGCATATATTTCTTTTTTGACAAAAAAGAAAAAAAAAGCAAACTTGAGTAAAATATCAAGTTTAAATATGTCACATTTAGGGTCCATTGTATTGACGTAGATAAAAAAAAACCATTATTCAAATGGCACATATGACTACAGTTTCCAAGAGAGATCTTTTTTATTTCTCTTTATTTTAAAAAACTCTCTATTTGATTGGTACTTCTTTTTAATATTTGAATATTTAGACATCACAACTTCAACACTTTGAATCTAAATGCCCAAAACTAGCTTCCAATGCATAAGTTCCATCTCAAAATATATATTATATATTTTATCAATCTACTTTATATAAATTCAAGAGTAACTCATAGGAAAAATAACCTTAGTTCTCCCTTGCATAAAAAAGGGCCCAATGGATCAGTTTGAACTTTTGTGGTCTATTGGTGTTTTCTTGTTTTTCATTGGTGTTGAAGGCGAGTGATGATACAGACACTAGTTTTTAATGTCGATCCCAATATCGTTGCTCTTTCGCTATGCATAATGTCCGAATCTGGCTTTTTGCAACCATTTTCCTCTACATTTATCTTTATGATAAATTGAAGTATGGTGAGGTGAAACATCAAATAAAGGGAGAGAAAAATATAATGTGTTATGATAGTGTTCTGTTTTTATTTGTTTTGTATGGAATTTTTTTGACTTTTTATTAAGAAAAACAGAGTTTTTTTGTCTTTTAGTGGAATTTTTTTTGAAAATTAGGATGAAAATTTAAAATTTTGTATTTTCAATATGACCCCTTGTCATTTATGGTATGAATTCACTTTACTTTACTTTATTTTAACTAGTTAATTGCCAAATGCAACTAGTTTCATACGAAACTTAACGGAAGTTCTTTTCTCTAGTTTTTATTTTTATTTTTATTTTTACTTCGATTTAGAGGTGGTTGGACTTCATTGAGCAACTTTAAATGTTCAATCTCACAGCGGGCCCAATTTATATTAGAGTAAAATTTTTCAAAAATTATAGTGATGAATAATATGTGAATAGGGCAAGAGGTAGGCCCAACGTTGAAAAGGTTTGGTAGAGAGAGAAACCTGCGGTGGCATCGTTGGAAAATACGTTAAAAAGGCAGGCGTATATTCGGGACTCCTCCCGCTATAAATAATAAGAAACTCCCCCACCCCCACAAAAGCTGTAGTACTAATTCAACGAAGAAGAACGGCTTCGCTCCATCTCATTTCCCAGTCGTAGAAACCCCCAAAAAGTAAAGTCTGCTCCGCCTGCCATCCAAAGGTCAAAACCAAAACCATCATCTTCTCTCTCTCTCGCGCGCGCGCACACACTCTCTCTCTCTCTCTTTCTCTCTAATGGCTTCGGGAGGAAGAGGAAGAAAACTCTTCCCTTCCTTGCTTTGATTTCCCCAAAACCCTCCAAATCCTTTCATTACAATCGCTTCTTCTTTGCAGATCTATCATCTGCTTCTCTCGTCTCAGATCTCCATTGAAATCTCTCCGGAAAGAAGAAGGTAAAGGAATCTGCAGGTGAACTTTCGTATGGTTTCTGATCTCAAAACCGTGGCAGGAAGAGATCTCATTTGAGCAATACCGAACCAAAAAAAAGGCTCTCGAGTCTTGTTTTTATGCTGTTTTTGATGTTAGAAACGCTAGGAAACTTCGTGAAAGCTGTTTGATTTGAAAATAGCAGAGAATGTGCTTTCTTTTTGTCTTAGATCTCTAAAGTGTAGCTGAAATCTCTCTGTTTCTGAGATATCTGCTTTAAGAAAGGGTTCTAATCTCAAAACCCTGGTGGAAAGCTGTTCCATTTGAAAAATACCGAACAAAACGCCTTTGAATCTGATTTTGATGTTGTTTTTGGAGTTTTTGACGTTAAAAACCCCAGAAAGCTCGAATCTGTTTGATTGAAGTGAAGGTTGCTTCAGAAAGTTCTTCGATCTGAAAATAGCAGAAGAATGTACTCTAGCTGCTGATTTTGATGCTGTTTTTTGGATTTTTTTTTTTTGATGTTGAAAGCCCTATGAGGATGTTGAATCTCTGTTAAGGAGATTTGAGCGAAGAAATCAGGAGAAGATCTCAGATCTGAGAAGAAGAATGGGGAGTAAATGGAGGAAAGCGAAGATCGCTCTAGGCTTGAATCTCTGTGTTTATGTTCCTGGATCTCACGACGATGCGTCGCCTTCAGTCATGGATGCCGCTGCGAGGTTTTCAGATGCGTCTTCTATTTCTCCTACGGTGGATCGGGACTTGGATTCTACTAGGCCAAAGACACCGACTACGCCGACGCCTTCGAGTTCCGGGCTTCGTCTGCCGAAGTCTGGAAGCAGATCATCGAAGGTATGTGATTCTTGTAGTGCTAGGAATCTATGTTCTTTTTGGTTTCTGGAAGTGGATTCTCCGTTGAGATTTGTTGCTTGATGTTTTCCCACAGATTTTAGCTGCTTGATTATCACCATGGGTGGATAGAGAGAGATTCCATTTATTTGATCTTGTTGCTTCTGGTTTTCTCACTGTTGTTGCTTTAATTAACGATAATCATGCATGACAATTTTGGAATAGAACTTTGTGGTAATCCATCGCCCATAAATTAATCGTGATCGAATGGTGTCGATAATGGCAAAGGGTTGGATTGGAATGGATTGGACAGGCAAGGTTGTATCCATCCTGTGGGGCCCACGATTTGACCATCCAGATTGGCATGCATGTGCATCACTGATTCCCTGCTCAGTTGTCATTTAGTAAGAGGGATAGTATGGTACCCCGCCTTGGTATTGGATTAGCTTTTTCTTGTTGACCCTATTGGTGGGAAGATGGGGGCCACTGTTTATTGATGGTTACTCTGATTAAAGGTGCCCCTTTTCTTTTCCTTTTTTCCTTGGATTGGAATTGTGCATCAAAAGGATATGGCAAGGGTCTTTGTGATGATTGTTATGTCAATTTGTGTGGGTTTTTCTATGTATATTGCTTGGAACAGTCGTCTGAAATTATGGGATTGGGTGATGCTCTTTTCTTTTTTATTGTTTTTTTATTTTGGTTTTCTCTTTTGTCTTTGGTTTTTTTTTCCTCCACTTGTCATTGTGGGGGATAAAGTAGAGTAGTCTATTTATGGACCAGTTTCATTTGGCTTATTATAAAAGGAAAAACTACAGAAGCGTTGTCTTTTTACCCTCCTTTGAAGGGAAAGTGGCTGCATTTGTCAGCAACTTGACCCTTCATGCGCAGTATTTCACAGGATTCTGTTGGCCATCAACAACAAGCTCTTTGAAAGCAAGTCTTGTCATCGTTAAACGTTAAACGGGTGTGTAAAAGGCCAACAGTAACTATTGAATTCACCCGAATTCACCCTTCTTTTTGGTGGGGTAAGATTAGGGCAATCTTTCTTCATTGACCTTTGATTTTATAGACATATGGATATGATATGTTACTTTACTAGTGGAATTTTCACCTGCGGGGGATCCCCGCACAAGGGCGGTGGGGGGTTTTCAAACCCTGAAAAGTCATGTGGGTAACTATTGAATTCACCCTTCCTTTTGGTGTGTGAGATTAGGGCAATCTTTCATCATTGACGACTTAAGTATACTGCATGGCTGCAGCTGGGACTCTCCCAGGAGACCAGAACCCTGCTTTATTAAGCAGCCACTTTAGGCCGATGTAAATCTTACTTGAGGATGTGTGAGCATCAAAGGTGTGTGGGGGACCTCAGCTGCTCATTCGGTGGTTCTGCCATGGGTGATGGGTATGACCTTGTGTAATGTAATGGATGGATGCATTGCTACTTTGCAATTTGCAGCACTATATGGATTTCCGATTTTCATCTGTAAGGTGAATCAATTTTATTTAATCCCAAAAGGAAGTGGAACAAATTGGGGATTGTGCTCATGGAGCTGCGGTGCCTGATGTGAAAGGCTGTGTTGGTGATGCCTGGGAACAATTAGGGATGTGCTCAACAGGAATCTTGCGGTCACAATGTTTGATGTATGATTAGCCATTCACCTAATGCAGTTAAATTATTTGCATTTAATAATTTGGATATTCAACCAAGTTAATTACCTCAAAACTGATGCGTTCAGCTTCACTAAATTTTACTTGGGTGATCTTGCTGGAGTCACAGGCATTTAAATATCCACAGTATTCAAATGGTTATGTATGCATATTGATATTTGAGACAGAAACACAAACAAATGGAGGGACTATTATCTTTTAATTTGCCAACGATTCATTGACAAAACTGTGTACATAATAAATCTGCAATGCATTAGCATTTTAGTTGTCATATTTTATTAGACATGCCTTTCTCTCTATTATATGATTTGTGATAATAATGCTTGTATAAAACATGCCTTATGGATATTGATGCTGGCCATGTACAAGTATCTAGGTATCATAGGTCTGGCCTGTATGTGTACATCTGTATCCAGTTAGATAGGTTCTAGTCCTCTAAATAGTGGTCCTAAATTTTTAACCTCAATTAGGATTACTGATTTTCACCTGGTTTTAAACTAGTTCATTTGTATGTTCATTGGCTAAGAATTTAGCCTTCGATAGCAGATGAAAAGGAATTGATTTCATGGTTTGGAATATATAAAATCTTTAGAACAGAATCTATTTGCAAGGTGAATCAAGGAATGCATTAGACATTGGTTGTAAACCCCCATGTGTAAATTTGTATCCAGTTAGATAGGTTCTGCTCCTCTGTATAGTAGTCTTATATACGTATTTTTAAGTCTTTGGATCACTGGTTTTCACCTAGTAGTGAACTAGTTCATTTGAATGTTAAGGGCTAGGAATTTAGCCTCTGATAATGGATAGAAGGAAATTGATTTGGTTTCTCTGGGATTGGGGAACACCTTGAGATCAGAATACATTTTCAAGATTAACCAAGGAATGCATTGGTGATCAGGTCATGAGTGAATTGCATCTTATGTTTTTTTTTTTTTGCCCTAAAACTGGCATAGTTCTGCTGAATTATTCTCCAGAGGCATTTAGGTAGCATGTGCCATGTCCTTTTGCTTGATGGCTAAAGTTTTTAGTTGATGGTGTGGGTGGCATTATTCGATCAAATACGTTTTGTTTTTTTTTTTTTTTTTGAAGCCTTTTTAACAAGATGCGATTGTGTATAAACAGTTCTGCTTAGCTTTTACACTAATGATTTACTAAGATCACTAGCCTTTGAAGATTCCTTGGGGCATACACATCCCACATGAGACAAATTTAGAGCAGTGGGTTTTATGGTTTGTGTAGTATTTTACTCTCTTTTTCTTAGGGATGGGCATGTTTCTTGTGTAAAAAGGTGTCCGATTGACACCTAATTACATGCATTTGATGAGCTATTTAATTGCCTTTCCAATGATCCTAGATTGTGCAATTCTTTAATGTATTTAAGAAGTTAAGGCCTATGACTGATAGGATATAGCTTAGTTATTAAATTAGGTGTCTAGTTGCTTTTAATGGTTAGAGTTTGTGTCTAGCCATAGCTCAGCTCAGCTGGTTAGGGATGTGATAGTGTGTGAGTGCTGGAGTTTGAGTTCCCAATGAAGCAGAAGGAAAACAAAAAGAACAAAGGAAAAAGGTTTTGAGTTCATGTGTCAAGTTTGTATTTGTTGAGTCTTAAGTGGTCAAATAAATAGAATATAACCTCTAGATAAAGTCCACAAGGAAGTTCCAGATATGTAAGTCTCAATCAACTTAATAAAATAGTTGAATATTATTTTGTGAAGGTTGTGGAGAGCAGAAGACTGAATTTTGAATATGAGGCCTACTTCCTGCATCAGTCCAATATAATTAGATAACCTACTACCAATAAAAAAAGGATAATGTACTATACCCTTGGCTGTTTATTTTCTTATTTTGTTAAAAGTTCTTGACACTTTAAGCATCCATGCTGTTTATTGTAGCCATCTTCTTCTTATTTTGATTCTAATTCTAATTTCTATAGATTGATTATTCAAGATACTTCTAAATTTTATGATACAAGAGATAACTTCTGTTCTTTTTTCCTTTTTTTTTTTTTTTTTTTTTTTTTTTTTTTTTTTTTGTTCCTCCAGCTCCCTAGTATAGTAGATCTTTGCATTCTAATATTTTCGTATTTTGTGGTTCAACTTTCAGAGGACCTGCGCCATATGCTTGGGCACCATGAAGCCTGGTCATGGACATGCTTTGTTTACAGCAGAATGCTCCCATACTTTTCATTTCCACTGCATTTCATCAAGTGTTAAATTTGGCAACCAGATTTGCCCTGTTTGCAGAGCAAAATGGAAGGAAATCCCCTTCCAAGGTCCCTCTTCTGATATCAATGTAAGAGCGAGAATTAACCCCGTGGATTGGCCCCAAGATGATGGTTGGATGACTGTTTTGCGTCGTCTTCCACCACCTCGAACGAATTCCAATAGGCAGATGGCATCTCTCCTTCATGCATCTGAGCCAAACATTTTCAGTGATGATGAACCTTTAGACCCCCAGACTGAATTGGGCCAATTGGCAGATAAAGCAGCTCTACCCATGGATGGTGAAACCAGCCAAGCTAAAACAGTAGAGATCAAAACATACCCAGAATTCTCTGCGATTTCACGGTCTGCCTCTCATGAAAACTTTAATGTGCTGATCCATCTCAAAGCTCCATTGGCGAGTTCGAAAAGGAATTCTGGCATGAATCACTCTGCCTCATCTGTCATGCATCAAACTTCCCGTGCACCTGTGGACCTTGTGACAGTGCTTGATGTCAGTGGTAGTATGGCAGGCACCAAGCTCGCCTTACTAAAACGAGCCATGGGTTTTGTGATACAGAACCTTGGGCCCTCTGATCGGCTCTCTGTCATTGCCTTTTCATCAACTGCACGACGGCTCTTCCCCCTTCGGCGGATGTCAGATTCTGGGAGACAGCAGGCACTGGAAGCTGTGAATGCTTTAATCTCGAGTGGTGGGACCAATATTGCTGAAGGTCTGAGGAAGGGTGTCAAGGTGATTGAAGACCGGAAGGAGAAAAACCCAGTTTGCAGCATCATATTGCTCTCTGATGGGCAGGACACTTACACAGTCCCGGGCGTTGGTGCAGCCAACCAGAGGCCTGATTACCAGTCCCTCCTTCCCTTCTCCATCCGTGGTGGTATGGGTTGTAAGATTCCAGTTCATGCATTTGGCTTTGGAATGGACCATGACGCCGCCTCAATGCACTCCATCTCAGAGACCTCAGGTGGTACGTTTTCATTCATTGAGGCTGAGGGAGCAATCCAGGATGCATTTGCACAGTGCATCGGTGGGCTTTTGAGCGTGGTGGTGCAGGAACTGCATGTGGGGATTGAGTGTCTGCAACCCGACATACTTATTGGTTCTATAAAAGCTGGCAGCTACACAAGGCGTCTGTCAAATGATTCGAGGATGGGCTATATTGAAGGTGGGGATTTGTATGCAGACGAAGTGAGGGATTTTCTAGTTTGTGTGAATGTCCCAGCTGGTGATGCTGGTATGACAAGCTTGATTAAGGTTTGTTGTGCTTACAAAGATCCAATCTCAAAAGAGAAGGTGGATTCAGAAAGCTGGGAAGTCAAGATCCAGAGACCAGAAAATATTCCTGAGTGTTCAGTGTCAATTGAAGTGGACAGGCAGAGGAATCGGCTTCAAGCAGCTGAGGCAATGGCCGAAGCACGGGCCTCGGCTGAGCGGGGTGATCTAGGCAGTGCCGTGGCTACCCTTGAGAGCTGCCGGAGAGCATTGTCAGAATCTGCAGCAGCACGGTCTGGTGACCAGCTTTGTGTCACACTGGATGCAGAGCTTAAGGAGATGCAGGAGAGGATGGCAAGTCGGCGTGTGTACGAATCATCTGGTAGGGCATATGTGCTTTCGGGCCTTAGCTCGCACTCCTGGCAGAGGGCAACTGCCCGTGGGGACTCAACTGACAGTACTAGCCTGGTGTGTGCATACCAGACTCCGTCCATGGTTGACATGCTTGCAATGTCACAGACGTTGAGTCCTGGTGTCGTACCCCAACGTCCACAACGTCCACCAATTCGGCCATCACGATCATTCCCAGCACATCCTCTACCAAGGTAATAATGGCAGCTACATATTTATGTCGTGCTAAATCCCATTCTTATATTTCCTCTCGGAGCATTACTTTCCTTTCCCTTTTTCTTCCTTAAAAATGGAAAAAAAAATTGTGTGGGGGGTTTAAATGGAGAAGATTAAAGGGGTGTTTTATATGAGTTTACATGGTGGGGTATATTATTGTTTTGTGAATGAAATAAGTTGAGAAGCTGGGGAAAGCTGGTTTTAAGCAAAGAATGTTAGGTCTTTCTAACTTATCATATACTTTTTTTTTTTTTTTTCTGATGATGTATATAAGTTGTTCTTTTCAGAGGGAGGGGTATAAGCTTTGTAATTGTGGGGGATTCTTATGGTGCATTTATATGCGTTTGCTCTTCATTCTTTTCAGGAGTTTGGAGGTAATTGTTGTAGGTACTGGACCTTAATTTCTTATTCTCAAGTTCAATGAAATGCCACTTCAGCATCTTTTTGTCTAGAAGTTGTACGATTTCCAGAAATTTTAAAACTATGCAACTTCTAGAATTTCTGAGCCCAATGATATCAAGGAGCAACCAATAGGTGCCACTTCCTTCCCCCCCCCCCCCCCCCCCCCCCCCCCCCCCTCATGTTCTTCCATCCTCAATTAACATTTGGATGAGAAAGGTGGAGATGATAGTTCAATTCTTACTGTACGCATTTTTTCTCAACACGTCCTATACCAGCAATGCATTGGTCGGGTATCCAGGGCGTTGAGTGTAGATAAAAGGTGAAGAGCTAGATTGGTTGTAATCATATTCCTGCTGATGGGGGGATTATTTTGATGGCCATTTGTGTTATTTGCATCTACTTCAATTTTGGTCCCTTAGACAAGAACGCGTTTGGTTGCGTTAAATTCCTAGAATTTCAATCTGAGCAAACAAACAGGTCCTCTAGCTTCATGGTTGTGATCCCACAAATTGAATGTGCAAAGCCTTGTACTAGTCTAAATATGAAATATGGTTTAACATTCCATACCACTCACGGTCTTTATCTCTGTTTCAGCCAGTCTTGCTCGTATGAGCTTTTGTAGTAATACTTATTTTTATGGTTTAATTTCGAAGAATCTAAAAATTTCTTGCAAAATCAGAGGAGAAAGCAGTTAAAGATTTGTTGAGTTAATATATAGAGGTTTTTTTTTTGTTTTTGTTTTCTGCAGAAAAATGTCACTGCACAATTTGACTCGATGATTTCAAATGAGATCCCTTGTGTGGGTAGTGGTGATAGAAACAGCTCAGGTCCAAATGTGTACTCAAATCCAGACCCATGTGGAATTCACACTGATCTGCGTGGTGGTTAAGAAAAATAATCGTATTTAGCAACTATACTTTTTCGGTCTATTCCACTTAAAACTATAACTCTTGACTTATTCATACAATACAATTTTGCCATATGACTTTTACTAGATGACTAGTTTGTTCATGTTGTTTTTAGGAATGACAAATTTCCCTATACTACTTTTACTATATGATAACTTTATTTAACTTTTACTATATGATAAGTTTGATCTTTTCAATTGAAATGTCAAACGGTGTATTTGTACACGGTAAAACTAAAACAACTCTCAACTCAAATGGACCTCTATTTCTACAGGTCATACTTGCCAAACAGACCCTGGTGTAGAAAACTAATCATATGTTTTAGCAAGTGACCACTCCAACATTGAACAAACTTAAGTCAAAGTGAGAATTGGCATGTTTTTCATTTTCACAGGAGGATCCTTTGATTTTACAGTTTAGGCCTCTAAGATTATGGGATGGGAGGGGCAGCCTATCCGAGTTAAACGGTTTCTCTGCAAACCATCATTTCTGCACTCCATCATCATCCTGTGATCTCAGAGATATATCTCTCCGATGCTCCAATAAAATCCTAACCGTTGATTGTGTCAGTTTCATGCTGTTCTTTGAAGTGTTCTTTTATGATGAATTCATGATTCAATTCAAGGGTGGATTAATGTAGGGTTTAAATTAATTTGAGATCTGGAACAATACATTGGGTTAAGGTGGATTGGAGGGTTTAAAAATTAGAGTAAGTGGATACATTGGGATAAGGTGCATTGGAGGGTTTAAAAATTAGAGCAAGTGGAAGTGGTCATTATAGAAAATAAAAATAGAGTGCAAAGTTTTTACTTGTTAACTTCTGCAATTCAGTTTAACAATGAAAATGGCAAAATCAAACGTTTGTATTTCTCAGTTATGGGAAAGAAATCATGGATCATCTTCAACATAAATGAGTCTACAATAAACTTTTAGGTCTTGTTTGCGCGCAGCCATTTTTCACAGTTTTTGTTACCACAATAATTTCATCTTATGCAAAAATGAAATTTGAAGTCTTAACAATCTAAGATGGGGCACACTCCCCTTACAGTAAGTCACACAAGGGGAAATCCTTTATTTTGAGCCGTTCAGATGCAATACGTGGGCCCCATATATTTATTGGATGACCATTATCAATAAAGAGACCTTTCCATCTATCCTACCTCCAATGATAGGAAAGCATAAAAGTGAACCCCATGAGCTAGACCACATAAGTACACTATGCAGTCTTACACCCAAAAAAAAAAAAAAAAAAAAAGATACATTGCGCAGTCTGCTTGTAAATGAAAATCTCAATCTACTACTGGTATCCCAAGCCAGCTGACTGAAAACAATTGATTGGATTGTTAGATTCATCAAACCAGTGAGAAACCTCTTCTGGTCCATTCACAACATTATATATATATATATAGGGGAAGTTTCAAGTGCATCCATCCCTCACCATAGGGTGAGGGATGCTTCCATAAATGGGAATTTTCAAGTACAAAAGTGAATTTTCAAGTACATAGGGTGATGTACACTTCCTTGTCTTCATGTGAAAAAAGGAAAAGTGCCCTCACCCTATGCTGAGGGATAGATGCACTTGAAACTTCCCTATATATATATATTCTCAAAAACTCCCCATGTCAACAAGGGGTGTTTACACGTATGGGAGATGCCCCATTTTGAGAGTTACTCTCATGGTACTATGAGAGTAAGGGCGTGGGACCCTCATAGCAAGGGGGCCCATTAGATCTATACTCAATGCCAATAATTTAAATATGAAGGTCCTCCCCTACTCTGATAATAGTGTGAGAGTTACTCTCATAAGAGCATTTCTCATATACATACCCTTATTCTCATTGTATCGTGAGAGTAATTCTCACAGGAGCAAATTCTTAAAAACTCCATACTTTAAAAACACCTCATTTTGCTCCCCTATGTTTTTAGGGTGTGGAGTCCACCTTTTGCCAATCCAGTCACTCCACATATGCTACTCCCATGAAATGCTATAAATCCCAAATTTAGCACTCATCCAATATTTGCTCATCGTTGGATTGAAATCATAAGAAAGTGATACCTCTAAAACCATTAAACTTTGAGGTCATTGATCAAGGGGTTAGGATAATCTAACGGAGTTGAAAATTTTCACATAAGTAGATCTTATCTAAATTATTCCATAGTTGTCATATACCATAGTGGGCCCAATTGGGAGGGGCGTCTTTTGAAAAAAACTCCCCAAGGAGTTTTCTAGTGCTCCCCATATTATATATATATATATATATATATATATATATATGAGAGTCACCTTATTATGAGAGATAATGTGGAGCTCTCACATCCATATGGACCATATCCAATACCAACAACTTAAATGTGAAGCCTTACCTTTATCTCTCATAGTAAGGTGAGAAATGCTCTCATAGGAGCATCTCCCTCTCCCTCCCTCCCTCTCTCTCTCTCTATATATATATATATGTGGAGAGAATGGCCATGGCATCAAGTTGCATCACAAAACAAAGAATTGGAGTGAGGAGATTTCATAAAATGTTCAAAAGGGAGTTCATAGACCCTTTTCTTCATAGTTTTATATGATTCCATTTCACTCGTCTCTGTGATCCTGGTGATCTGCCGCTGACAGGTTAGTTTTAACTTATCCTGCTCATATAAGTAAAACCTAAAACCTGGAAGACAGTTAAAGATTAGAGAAAGACATTCATTTACTGGGAAAACACAGATGACAATGTGTTACAAAAACAAAATAAATCATCAGAGATGGACTAGTTTTTCCTTGATTGCCCTTCATTTGGCCTAGGAATTTTCTTATACTCGTAGGTGTTTATGTCCACCTGCTGCTGCAGAGCCTACAATTAAACAAATTGCCAACAATCAGCAAAAAACTATACCAGTGTAAGGCATTGCCTACTTGCATCATGACATTTACAAGAGACACTACCTTCAGCTCCTCCTCCAATGAAATCTTCTTTGGCTTGTATGCTTCCAAGGGCCCTGTTCTCGATAGTGCTTTTGTAGTCTCAATGATCTCCCACTCGTGGTCATCTTTTACCTTCGCCACTTCTTTACTGAACCACAAAGATTAATTGCTGCTGTCAGAAGAAAGAAACTGCAGTGCATTTATATGTAAACTGCATCGCAGGTGAAACTTTTCTTTTGGGGGTGGGGTTGGTGGTGCAAGAATTGGTAAGTGTCATTATCATTTTGCATTGGGTAGAACCAAAAAACTGGAACTGCATAATGTAGAACTTAGTATTTCCAACCATTTTAGCTCCAGTGCAATGTGTTCAGGTCCAGCCTGAAAAGTCCTATACTGATCTTTTCCACCCAAGTTTGTTCCATGGATCACACAGTGTATTGTGATGGACTCTATAACAGGGTTTTGTGAAGGCAAGATGACCTCTATCACCATTTTTATTCTGCTTTAACAGAATCAATTCATGGTGATTTCGATGCTCTTAATTGCTACTACCCACTCAGCATAACATATTAGATGGATTGGAAGAATCTGGAGATATCTGCTCTAGATACCATTGGAGCAATCTATATATTCTAAGTGAATTGTTGTGCTCATTGAGACTAGAGACATGAACCTCTTGCAAGTACCAGAAAACACACTACACATATAGATCAGATATATCGCTGGCAAACTTCTTGATGAAGTCCAGCACCATTTGGCAGGTTGGAAATCAAATTTACATTCACTTGCTGACCGTTTTGAACTGGTCATTTCCACCTTTTTTCATTTCATGTTTTCTGGTGTAATGCCTTCCTTTTACCCAAGGTGTGCATTACTTGAATGGAGAGATGCATCAGAGTCCCTTTGGCAGTTGGCCTGATAAAAAAGCCTTTACATCCAGTTAGCTAGTAAAAGGCTTGTTTGCCAAAGAATTTTAGTGGTTTAGAAACTAAACAGATCCTAGATACAAAGGCAGCCCTTAAGCAACAAGTGTGGGATTTTGCCACTGGCTGAATTCCCATTTGGACATATTGGGCAGCTGGTAAGTATTTAAGGAAGTTTAATGGCAACACATGGGAAGAAGATCATCACTTGGATACATCTTGGATCCATGTAACATTTTTCTGGTAGAGATTGCAAAATGTTCTATAAAAACCTCACCCAAAATTGGAATCAAACCCGTCTAGGCCGTGAAACCAGGATACTTGTCGCATATCCATATCGTACCGATACAACACTCATTTGATATTGCACCAATACTTCCAGGGTATAGGTTTAGAATATTCGATTTGATCAAGTCAATTATTTCATATGGATTTTCCACTTTTCAACATAAAAAAATATTAGAAAAGAATGTAAGTTTAATTTCATTAAGGAAGCCAAATTCTTTTCAACAAAACTCATTTTAGATGATAAATTTCATGGTTTTATCACAGCTAGTGGATACCAATTACTTGCCTGCCATGTAGAAGGTGACCAAGGCCAAGTGTCCCTAGCACGGTAAGTGAGATGAATGGAAGCCCATAACTGATAAAGGGATACTTTCTAGCCCATCTTTTGGGTTTGGAAGCAGAGTATTGAACTCTTACACGAGAAACAGCTAGGTTGAGCTTCTTAGCAAACTCTGCCATTGTCATGTTCATCACCGTGACATATTATGTGAATCTGCATGTCAATCTCATATCTTTGTTAGCCAATCAGAGAATATTAGTACACAAACATAAATATATTGAACTTCCATAGAAAGAAAGTGAGAACAAAGGGGCTGTAGTTATTATTTATTTATTTTATTGGTAACAAATGGGCTGTATTGGGAACTTAGGAATGACCTAATGGTAAAGGCTCCCACTCCCATCCCACCCACCAGGGATTGATCCCTGGTGGGTGGCTTTACTCCTCTCCAACTTGGCCACTGAACCAAGTAAGCAACACAGAAAAAAAAAGGGGGGCCATTATTCATAAATCATAAGTGCCATCTCCCAAAGCTAGAATTGTGGGCAACTCATGTGCCAGAAATTGCTATATGCACATCAATCCATATGTACAAATTGTGGCCCCATTACTGACGGAGAATATCTCAAAATGCCTAAGTGTTAAAGGTGTGGCAAACTAACTACTTATCACCCCCTTGAGCAGGACACCGCCCGGACTCGAAGCACAAGCCCACACAAGATGTAGCATGGGGCCTTTTCGCCTTGCGCAGATACGTCCACACGCAAGATGCGGCATGAGGCCTTTTTTTCCTTGTGCAGATTCAAACTTGGACGTGTTGGCTCTGATTCCATAACAACTAAACTCAAATGGTCTTTTGTTTAAGTCTTTGCTCCATTACCCTCTCTCATAGCTTCATAGTATGACTCATAAGTTTAATCCCTACGATAGTTGGTATAGTTTTGTATATCTCCCTTGTTCTTATATATAGATACTCCAACATTTCTTCTCCATTCATCTAGCATTTTCTTTCTTAACCAAATTAGGGGGAGGGGATTAATGTGAAAAAAATTAAAATTTCCAATACACTTAGGTTTCTGATGCCCCCCACCCCCAACAGTTCCTTCATTGGTATTACAAAACCAAGAAATATATCTTAGGGGCTAGTATGAAGAAAAACTCTTAGGGGGAGAGGGGACTAATATGAAAATATTGAAATTTTCTAGTACATTTAGGTTTTTGATGCCCCCACCCCCAACAGTTCCACCATTGCATGCATGGTGCATGAGTTGTCACTTGTCACAGACATTTGCACTGCAAATAGAATACCTAAGAGCCTAACCGATAACTGACAAATTATCGACTAATCATGTCATTGGCATTACAGGACCTGTAACTTTGAGAAAATAGTCCCTTAAAAGTATAAAGGTTTACTAAATTAGGTTGGAAGTGGAACTCACCTAGTGGCGGAAATGTTCCTAGTTTGTTTTAGGAATCTCCCACCCACCCACCAAGAAAAAATGTAAAACAACTTGTTCACAATAAGATTTGAGCTTGCACCAACCATATGAACTATTACATCTCTCTCTCTCTCTCTCTATATATATATATATATATACATACTGTGACAGAAAGTATATTGATAAAAACAATGAAAATTCAATGCAAACAAGGAGTATAGGAGGCTTGTACTGCTACATTATGAGGATGAACCAGCAAATAAAGAAAACATATCAACAACCTGTTTAGCCTAAGAATTGGACAATTCATTAGCCTCCTTAGGGATATTAAAAAACTCTATCTCCAAAGACTCAAATAACTCTTTGTTTTTCGCTCAAAATGAAGTGAAGCATCAATGGAGAGATTCTTTTGTTAGAAACCCATTTGATTGGATTCTTTTGACTCGCTGATTGTCATATTTACTTATTTAGGTCTTCTTTTAAAGTGTTTCCAATATAATGTTTTAAAAAATTAAGCTTTCTGTAAATGCATTGCATCATTCACCAGAAAAAAAGAAGAAGAAAGAAAATCCATTTATTTGGGTAACTTTCACTAAATATTTATACCATTTAAAAGTATGAAATAGATCGTGAACCAGTTGTTTAAAACCCCAATCACAGCTCGACCTATTTTGGCAGATGGTTTGGTTTAATCTTTTGAAACCTACATGCCGGTTGAGCAGTGATGCCAACATAGATTCAAGTTTTAATGTATATATCTTTATTGAAAAAAAAAAATAAAGAAATCAGGAAAAAAACCATATAATGTCTAGATTCAAACTGTTTCGATTCAAACTTCTATTCACTCTTTACCTAGATTTAAAGCAATCAAATATGCAGCTCTCACTTAGTTCATAGGGAAGCCAACAGCACATGGAAAGCTAAGTAGCTAACTACCTATGCCAATCACTCCAAATTAATGCACAAAAACACCAGATAGGTTAGGAACTTAAAGTTTCAGTTTGGAGAGATGGACATCAATTGGGGTCTTAGAAGGTATTTGGTTTCACTTCTTAAAAGTCAAAAGTGATTTATTAAAAGAAGCTTTTAATATGACACTGTTTCAAAGTAACTAATTAGCAATAAAAGGTTGTTTGGTAAGTGTAACTTTGGCACCTACTTTTCAATAGCAAAAGCACTCAAGGTTGTTTGGTTAAGATATTGATAGTAACTTTTAGCATATAATAACCAAAATAATATCTTAAAATCTTTATAATTAAAAAATTAGACAATATAAATTAATTTTCAATTTAGTTTATATTTAATTATTTTACCAAATGATTTTCAACATATTATCAAAACCGAACACATAAAAAGATAGAGGACTGATATACAACAAGATGTGCCACATATGATCCATCACATCGTTTACTTTTTATTTGCTTCTCTTGCACCAAGGTATCTACTGTTACTTGAGTGTCTTTTGTTCCACTGCCTGAAGAATTGAGTTTATCCAACATCAATTGTGGGCCTATACTGGCATGCTTAAGCACTAAAAGAAGGACAAAGAACGAAAAAACAAAAGGAGTAGAGATCCCTAACCATAAAGATAAAGACCCAAGGAAAGGAAGATTTACATATGCCCTGCAAAGGAAAATATTGTGGATTGTGGAAAATAATAATGTAAATTCTATATGTAATATGTGCATTGTGGAAGGGTAAACAATATCACATACATGCATAGTGGAAAAGTTAACAATATCCACTAAGTGAATGTATTCATCCAAATACAATAACGAAAGCTCCACTTTCTAAAAAAAATGCAGCAATGATTGCATCAACAATGGCATCCTCCAAATTCAAGTAGCATGCGTGAATAACATCTTAATAATGGGGCCAATAAGCTAGCTAGAGTTGCCTGCTTGAATGAATACACAACAAACCAATGTAATAAAAAGTTCAATAAGATTAACATAAACAAATAAAAAAGATTTAGAACCCAACAATACAAAAGGACTTCTCACTGTAAGGAAATTATTTTTTGGTATAATCACCACAAGGAATTAGTATAAGAGAAATGACTGAATGGCTTCTTCGTGGAACTGCTTTGTGCTTCACTTTTGGAACTGTTGTTAGATATTGCTCTTATAATAGATAGTTTAGTAGTGGTCAGTTTAATAGTGGTTTCAGTCTCAGCAAGCAGATCAACATCTTTACTTGTTTACCATTAAAAAAAAACATCTTTACTCAATGACTCATCTGTGCTATGAGGCCATACATGCAAGACTATGTTCCATCATGCTCTCGTTTTATTTAGTAAAATATCCTTGTTGTCACTACAAACACACACACGCATATACAAAAACAATCAAGTGCAAAATTACAGCTATCTACACAAACCAAATACCAAAAAACATCATAAACAAAAATACAGCTAGCATGAAAGAAAATTCCTCAAAAGGCCTAAAAAGTATAAGCAAAAAATACTGGCTTAAAACGCAAGAACATCTGAAACCAGAAAAGAATAGCAGTCTTTAAATCATCAGCAAATCATCAGCAACAACCAAAGGTGCAGGCAACAAATTCAGCATGCTACTTACTATGCCTCATTTCATTGTTAGTATTACGTTAGTTCAAAATTTTTTTTTATCTTATTTGTATCTGTAGTCATTTCTTTGATACATATCAATGTCATGGTTACATTCAACACTCTCTTCGGTCTTAGTACAATATTTTCGATGATGACTATTAGAGGGTTACTTCTTGGGGTTTTCAGTAGTCTATTTGGCACAATAATGGTATAAATTAACGTGTCCCTCAGATCCAAACACAATAGTTTAATTATCAATAATCACCGAAACCCAATTTTAAGAGTTCCCAAAGCCAGTTTTGACTACTTGTACACATTTGAACATCAATGTGAACCAAAACCCAAAATTTAAAATCTAAGGTGAGCCAAAACTGCATAATTGAACTCTTCTAAGCATTCAATCAAACACATGGCGTGCAACTCAATATCCCATTCACGCATGGCGAAAACCCAGTGTTAGGATAGATAAACATTGGATTTGACACCACCACAAGGTGGAAAAACTGAATCAAGGACAACCCAGTTGAAACAACCCAAATTAAAACTAACCCAAATGATTTCACATGAATCCCATTCAGTAATCCACTCTATCTAATTTAGTACTACAAAAGCGAAGAACAGAGAATAGAGCTATCTTCTGCAAAACTTTCAGAGCATACCTGAGAGGGATGGTTCAGGAGAGAGGACTCTGTTTGGCGAGGGTGGAAGGGCTGGCAAATGGCGATGGTGTGGGGAAAACTGGGAAAGGGAAGGGAAGGTAAAGAAAGAAGAAGAAAATGTCATTGGGCCCAACCCCATTGATAATTGGGCTCAGGCCCGGTTCTTAGTGACTGTAAAATGCATCTAGGGTTTCGGTTTTAAAATTGGTTTTGATTTCATTTTTTCTTTTTACTTAAAAAATAAATACTTATATTCCTTGTATCTACTACATGGAGATTAAATATAAAACGACAAACTAAAATTAATTTTGAGTTGCATTTTATAATATTAAAGACTTGTATGTTTAGTCATAGTTTCATGAGTTAGAACATATATGAATTTGAACTTGGAATTGTTTATCAATTGGAACCAAAATTATGTTTTAGACTCGGATATGATTTTATAAATCGAAATCTAAAATAGGTTTCAAACTTGATTTTTTTTTAATATAAATCGGAACCTTTGATAGTTGGAGAACCAAGTGCTTGTTTATGTCCCTAGCATCTATCGGTGTAATGTATGATCATATTGCCAATGCATTTATAGTTGAGTGGTGTTGGCAATTGACATCCTAATTTTACACATGCCCAGATGGGCTGATCCGTGAGTCAATATAGAGAAGAAAAAAACAATTACACTTCTAAAGTCTACAATGGATGAGTTTGAGAGTCGAAAGAAGAAGTAGCCTAGTAGCTAACGGAGATAAATAAAATCAGCCCAGCGAAATTATCTTGAGTCTCGATTTAATAGCTTTAAATTTTAATATTATCTTAACCATAAATTTTTTTTTTTAATTCAAACTAACGTTGAACGAAGACTCAGCAGTGAATATACATTTGGGCCTGATGCCATATCGGGCTGCACCTATAAAAGGTGGGCCCAAGTGGGCCCCACACTGGACTGCATTTGCATAGATCATGCCATGATGCATTTCATCTTGGATGGGACACAACCAGATGGATTGACCTTTTCTTAATCAACCAAGGCATCCGTACACACCATCACAGACGAAATGAACGGTCCAGATTTGATTTGTTCATATTCTGACTGTTGATTAACGATCACAGCAAACTCGGATTTTGGCCCAACCCCACTCGCGATTCGCGTCTCCCTTTCCCATCCCTTGTTTTACAATGTCGTCTTCTTTTGAAGGAGGGTGTTTTGCGCACTCACAACAACAACAGTAGAGAGAGAGAGAGAGAGAGATGGCTGGGAAGTCTGCAAGTGCTCCAACGACGTATAATCCGTCTCCTCCGACCCAAAAGAAGAAACAGAAGCAACCAATCTTCCAAGATGATGATTGGGTTCGGGCAGATGATCGAGGCTTTCACCAGTGCAGGCCTGCTTGTCAGTATTTCTCTCTCTCTCTGTCTGTCTATCTATGTATCTATCTATCTATGTAACTGGTTTGTTGTGTTTGTTGGATTCATTGATTCAAGCATGCAGATTATAAGATACCCACAAGAGCGTTTTTTTTAAAGGCATCTCTAACTATCTCATTTGATGATCTTCTTTGTAAAAACCCATCTTTCTCATTTGATGATCTTCTTTAAAAGACCCATCTTTTACATCTCTCATTTTTTTTTTTTTTTTGTTGGGAAGGTGGGGTGGGGTGTGGGGATTGGATTGGATGGAAGTGGATTGTGTGGGATATTTGTTTGCTGTGGTTTTTTTTTTTTGTCTATCTGCATTCTTTGGGTTTGGGTTTTTATTTATTTATTTTATTATTTTTGGTATTTGGGGTAGACATGCATTGTATTTATTGGAGCTTATTGCAGTGTTCTGTTAATCCCATTTGGGCTGTTCTAGATTTTGGTTAGATAAAAGATGGGTTGTGTGCCATTTTGTTTGGTTTTGTAACGGATTTGTGCGGGGAGGATTGTTTAGGAAAAGAGATTTGAGAATCAAGTGTTCTTCTGCTTGAGTGTATTTTTTTTTTTTTGGGGGGTGTTCAAGTGCCTTTTTGATTGGATAAATGTGGGATCTTTAGCATTCTGTTTGTCATGTTGACTAGGAATTTCCATTTTTTTTTTTTTTTAATTATGTAATGGATTGGATGAATGTGAGGCCTGTGGATGTTGTATTTGTAGAACATTTTGATTAGATAGAAGTGGGTTCCGAAGTTGATTCAATTTAATCTTTATTGACATGGATGCATTTGCAAGTTAATGTATATATATATATATATATTTTGTGTTAAGTTTTTTCTGCATCATCAATGCCATTGTCTCATTTTAATTACAAACATGTCATTTATCTCTTTTATTAACTTAAAATGAGTGATTCTTTTGGAATTTATATTTCCATATTACAGATTAATAGTGGAACTACCAATAAAGAATTTGATGAGAATTTTTTCTTTGAAGATTTCATTGGTTTTGTGCAAGTTGAAATGTTTTAAAGCCTGCGCTTGGTATGTTATTGTTAAGCGTTACTAATTTTCCTTGGAGTGCTATCCAATGATTTTAATAATGCTGCTATCTGTTGAGTAATTTGATCTGAGATACTTACGTTAGAGGCCCTCTGACGTGTCTTTAAATTCAATTATAATACCCTAATTTTATTTGCAGTTATGAGGACTGGTGCAGTGAACGCCGCATCAGGATCTGCTTATGCTGAATTTGGAAATACTAAGGTTATTGTTTCCATGTGAGTACTTATTTTATGGCACTAGAAGGATTTTGTACTGTCATTTTGTTTTGTTTCCCCCCTTTATTGGATGCTAAAGAATGTGCATTTTTTGGGTGGCGTAATACACACACATATATGGTTGTGTTCACATGAGATCAGTTCCCATTCAGCCAGGTGAGAGCCAGTGTGTATGCGGCCCACTTGCATATTTCTATAAAAAGCCTCCAATATCCAAACTTTAGCATGAAATCAAATTGATCAAAGTGCAGTACATGGAAAATCAAGGAGTTTTTTCTTTTCTTTTCTTTCCCCTCACTGAATGGCCTGTATGAATCATGGTCGAGAAATGATGGACGATGTTACTTTATAAGATTAAAATTAAAATGAGGATGGAAATGCCAAAACTTGGACTGTTTCACTTTTGACAATAAGGTTTTGATGACTTAGCTACTCATGAGTCAATTTTTTATTGTGATATTTGTCAAATTGAATTATAAATGCATTTTGAAGGCTATCAAATCTTAATATCATTTTATCCTTCCCTACTTACACTTCATTTTTGATGAGTGCTGCTTCATTCTAACAACTGAGTCTTAGTTTCGTTTATTCAGCTAAGACATTACCTTTTCTTTTTTCCTAGTAGAATCATCCTAATTGAGGTATACTTTTAGCCCTCTCTTATCAGCAAGTTTCATTTTTATGGTGTTAAGTATTCTTTGGCACTTTTATGCATCCTGATGTTATTGTCAATGTCATTTTGCTTCTTTTATCTGTTGTCAAGTGTGATGATGATTGTTTTACTCTTCACTTGTTTAGATTTGGTCCGAGAGAAAGCAAAAAAGCAATGATGTTTAGCGATGTTGGTCGGTTGAACTGTAGTGTGAGCTTCACAACCTTCTCCACTCAAACTCGTGGACAGGTTCAATATCATGCTGATCCATGCATTTTAAAGTTAACTTTGATGGTAGTACTGATGTGATGAAGAAATTTCTATCCATTCAGGGATCAGACCACAAAGAATTTTCGTCAATGCTTCATAAAGCTTTGGAGGGTGCAGTCATACTGGAGTCCTTCCCAAAGACGACTGTTGACATTTTTGCATTGGTGTTGGAATCTGGCGGCAGTAAGTTCACAGTTTCTTTTTAATATTGATGCTGAATCTTGGTTTCCTGGTGGCATTGGCCTTCTGTATTTAGCTAAATATGGTTGACAGTGGTAACAGAAATGTTTTCACTGTGCTGCTAATAAGATGTTGTGTTCATGATCAGAAAATTGCTCAAAAGTAAAATGTTAACTGCCAGATTTTTCTATTGATAAAGATAGCTTCAGCTGATGACAGAAACCGGTACCAGTTTCGTATGTTTTTTTAATGGTCACTATTAATGGAAGAAAAAAATTATTGGCTATTGTGTTTAATTAGCAGAAAAGTTGCTCAAAATTTAAGTTTAGGCTGGTTGTAACTTTTTTAATTGATAAAATTAGCATCAGTGGATGAAGAAACTGGTACCAGTTTCTATTGCCTGTGGATATGTCCAATGGCCTTTTAATTGTGCATGCACCTTGAAGATTCATTTACACTTCAAATTGATTTGGCAGATATTCCTGGGTGTGGTTAGGAGAAGAACTAGAATATCTCACCTGTACGCGAATAGCTCACCTTCTATAGCACTCTTAGACCTTCCTGATCCCCGTTAGCGTATGCACTTTGTGCTTTTAACGGATTTTTCTTTAGGAGGATCAAAGCTTGGGACTTGTTTCTAGGCAACTGCATTCAGTGAGTTCCAAAAACCCAATGACCTAAGAATTAAAAAAAATTACTGAATTCTCCTTTTCAAGATAAAATTTCCTGCTTTGGTTTTTCCTTAGTTGTATTTGACATCATATATTTGTGCACATGTTGCATAATTATCCATTACTACCATATCATGTCCTCTGCTGAACATCATGGTAGGAGTAATCTAGCATAGCTTTCTTGGACATTGGTCCAATATTAGTTCTGATTAAGTTTAGTTCTTGATGCATTTATTACTTATTGAACCTTTTCTTTCTTCTCTTGTATATTTTTTTCTCTGTAGATGCTGCAACCTCTTTTTTCCATGTTCTTTTTTTTTTTTGTTATTTATTTTGATTTTTGTTTGGTGCACTCATAGGTGATCTTCCAGTCATCATATCGTGTGCTAGTCTTGCCTTGGCAGATGCAGGGATTATGATGTTTGACCTTGTTACATCAGTTTCTGTGGTATGTATCAATAATCAATCTGAACTTTTACGTGGGGGCCATTTGGAAACTCTTAAAACAAGCTGTTATCTTTTGATTTAGAGCTTATTTACATGTTGGAGCATTTGGTAAACCTCTAATTGTATTTCTCATATCATTAGAAATAGAGGTTTGGCCTCTAAAAGAAATTAGTGAAGGTGGTCTGACTTGTTTTTTGATATCGGAGGGTGTCCCTGCCCTTTTGGGCCAGACTAATCCCTATGTGCCTGGTCTGACTTTTCTTATTAGAGCATTTTTAGCTCAAGCTGAAGGATGTGGAAGCCTGAAAAATTAGGAGTATTATAGATGAAAATAACCATTAATCGTATTAATAGATTATAAGATGGAGATTAGGCAAGCCTTATTTTAGTTAAAATCAAATCATTTTTTTGGAAATGACAGAGAAATACCCCTCTAATAAGCTCTTATTTGCATGTTTACCATCTATGATGCACGGATACGGCATGGATACATTACGGACACGCCATAGACACGGCAGGGACACGGATTTTACATATAAAAAGTGAAGTATCGGATAGGATACGACACGATTCGTTGCCCATATTGAAGTATACGTGCATCATAGTTTACCGTAGTTTTTTTTTATAAAATTTACCAAATAAACTAATTGTAAATTAGAACTTAAAAGTTAGAGCTGTTGTTTTAGACCTTAATCTAATTAGCTCTTATTAGATTAGATTACGGTTTCCAAACAGCCCTTTAGTGTTTTTGAGTGAGACAAGAAATACTTTTATAATGGAAGTTTAGACTGATGGTCTTAATTCAACATTCAAAACTTGGGGAGGCTTTTGCATGCCACTAGGCCCACTACCTTTAACTCTTTGAATCAACCATATGCCTCTTGTCGTAGTGGGATTTGTAAACTATTTAGGCCTGTTTCTCTTAGTTCACATAAAGTTAGTATTGATTTTTCCTCTTCTTGTGTTGCCTTTAAGTAACTACGGACAATGTACTATGGAGGCCCCATGTCTGGACTATTACAATTACATTTGATGTTAAAGGTTGTGGGAGGCTTCTTTTTTTGTGCAAATCCCACTCTGGTCTCTTCTTGTTTTTAGTAGTAGGTGCACTAGGGTGAAGCAATGGAGACATAACTAGGTTTTTGTGAAGAAAGTCAGTTGTCAGGTTTCATAGAAGATTGTGCATTCCAGTTAAGATAGAATGCTTTGCAGTTCTCTCTCTCTCTCTCTGTCTCTCTCTCATTTTCTGTATAGATGCAAGGCCATTCTCTTCTTTTCCTATCTTTTTTAATTCTCTCTCTCTTTTCTTTTCTTTCTCATACCCGCCTACATTCTCCTTCTGTATCATGTCTTATCATCTTATGGTTTCTCTCCCATTGTATCCTCTTATCCTATTACTTTAGCCATTAGTAGTCCATGTCCAATTGGAAGCAAGCACTATCAGAGATTATTTTTGTGTTCTTATTGAATTGCCATCATTCATGTATCAAACGAAGATTGAGTGATACAAAATTGGATCAGTTGGATGGATTTTTCATTACCTTTCCAACAATACCAGGTTTATGCAATTCTAACAAGTATTAAGTTCGGCCCCAGGCTATAGTGTGGTGATGAGTGATGGAGTAGTTAATTCTTTTGCTCTTTTTAATTTTGGAGGTTTGAGATTAAAGCATATAAAGTTGGTTTCAGTAGCTGAGATTCTAGTTAGAGATTTTTTGTTGTAAAAACATACATTAGCAGTGGTCAGGTTGAAAGCCCAGATATAAGGTAAATTTAGTGGAGGGATCTAGGGTATTGAAACCCTAGATCTTTGTGTGGGTTGTCAGATAATTTGCAGTTGCATTCAGTGGTATTTGAGTCAGAGATCTTTCTGCTGGAGTGCTGAATGAGTTTCTACTCAATGAGGAAGATACTGAGGTGTTGGTGATTTGATCAACGATGATGTGATTTGCAAAATTCTAGAATGGAGAAGTTGGAGAAACAGGTATAAGTCATTGCTTACCAGAAACAAGTCTTGACTCTTGACTCTCGATAGAACTTTAACTTCATGCAGACTATCATGGGATAGACTAATGGGGGTTTAACCCATTTATTCTGTGTGCTTGTTGTCAAGACTCAAAAGCCATGGTATTTGAGATGATTATATTTGAGCCATGGCATTTGAGATGATTATATTTTTAGAAGTATAGTGCCAGTCACGACTCTCTTGATTGTGTACAAAGTGGAGGTCCAATTTTTGATGATTTTTTCCCTATATGGCGAGGTCCCTGTGGTATTTTTGATGAGTACCTCTGCTATGACAATGGTTATAAGATCATTTGGAATGATCAGGGAGAGCTAGACAAACAGTGGTTCATCCTACAGGGCACTGGTCTGTTTTACATCAAAGAAGGTTAAAAATCAAATTTTGAAGTTTAAAAAAATGTCAAAAACATGAATAGTTGTCAAACGTCTGAAGAGTTTCTGAAGGAGCACCTCCCAATCCACCAATACAAGATATTCAAAATGTGATTCATTTAGGGATGCAAGACTTCACATGTTCAACAATTTGGCACGTACATAAACTATGGATAAATCACAAGTCATGGGCAATGCAAATGCTTGAAGTATAGAGGACTTGGGCAAACTAGTGTTTGATAAGACTAATAAGTACTCTCTGAAGCAAAGAGGAAAAGGGAAGTGAAAAATGCAAGTGACAGAAGCAATCTCAAGGGTGAGTTTTGTCCCACCAGTAGATAGTGATGAACCCATACATGGTCCTTGTTCAAAGGGGTGGTGGCACTATTAGAGTTTATTTTCTTGTTTTTAATAAATGACCATTTTTGCGCTCAAAATTGATGGGTTTTTATTCTCTCTTCAACAAGCCCATGTTTATGGGATTTTGAGAAGTGTAGTGTAGTGATGGGTTTTATGGGTATTTCAGTCTTCTGTCTTTTATTATGCTTGAAGGACCAGTATTTAAACATACAAAGTTGGTTTAAGTGGCTGATATTGTGTTTTTATCTGATATTTAAGAACATATGTAAGAAAATGAAAGGGATGCAAACACATGGCTTCTGATTGTGTTTATTTATGATCTGTGAAAAACCTCATAGAGAGGGAATCTTGATGTGTGTATTCGTTTGGGGTCTATGCTTGATTTCAAGTAAGTTTTCACGTGGTTTTACTTGTTTTGATCTATCATCTATTGTGGATTCAATGGAGATGTTCAGAATAGTGGAAACTCTGGATCTATGCTTCTTGTCTGGGCTGCAATAGACAAGTCCTGTTTCTGTCATCTTCATTGTTTGGAACTGATTCTTGGTTCTAACTGCTAAAAAAGTGTGAGAGATGTAATTGTTCTTGATTGCTAGCTCAACACTATTGATCAACAATGTAGTATTTTATTGATAAGAGAATGCCTTGACATTATTGGAAATCTACGTAATCGTTCTTGATTCCTTGTATATGATTGGAATGTCTTGATATTTTACATATATTATATATATGCTCCAAATTGTTTTGCAAACAGTATAATTCAGGGACAGAGCCCAGATTTCTATGGCAGTCACTAGGAGATATTGCCCTTACATCTGGTTCTTTAGAATTTAACATCCATGATATAACCAACATGATTTTTTTCTCATTTGAAATTCTTTGCTTCCAATCTTTGTCATTTACTTCTTTTCAAGATTTCATGCATTGCTTTTGTTTTACAGTTGGTAGTGTACTTTTTTTTTTCCCTTTTATTGGCTTTTCATCCAGGCTTTGTTAAGTGTGCAATGCGCATTTGCCTGCAAGGGTATGTTAATGGTTATTGTCTTGTAAGGAGCCCACTTTTATGCTGGTTGAACTATCTAATTGCGAGAATCAAGAAAAGCAATTCCACAGTTTTTATTCCTTCTATGATTATAGATGGAATTATATTATAATTCATATTTTCTTGAATATAAACCTGTTTGGATAGTGATACATGTCCATTATTTCACTTTCGCTTTGTTTCTGTTTTTGCATTTTGGTGCCTAGTCTTGTCTTGGGAAGAACCTTGTCATTGATCCTACTTCAGAAGAGGAAAGCGACCAAGATGGAAGTTTTATGATTTCTTGCATGCCTTCCCGAAATGAGGTTACTCAACTAACTATTACTGGAGAATGGTCAACTTCAAAGATCCATGAGGTGAGGAAATTTTACCATTGTGATCCTTAGGGCCTGTTTGATTGGGAGAATTTAGTGAATTCATGTTGGGATAATCTCACACATGCCCTCTCCCAAAACTTTCTAACACGTCACATTGCTGGGTTTGGACTTCCAGAATTTGGAGAATTATGGACACTATAGAAGCCATTACACAATTTACATTGGGAAGTCTCCCTATCTAATGGAAAAGTTCCGAGAATTTGCAGGGAAAAACTTTGAATCCTTTTTGAATTTCCTGACAATTGGAAGGGGAAATCCTGTCAGAAATGCTTGTAACAAAACAAGCACCTGACTTTTCAATTTCTCCTTTTTTTTTTCTGTTCGATGTCAACTTTTTTAGATTTTGTAGCTCTACTTGTGACTTGGATCGAAAGACCGAAGTTGACTCAGAAGTTGTTGTGTTGTCAATCTAGTAATTTAGAAAGGCCTATTAGGTGGTGGTGGTTATTGTTTGTTGTCGTCTGATTTTTTTTTTCAAGTTTTCTAAAAATGAGTTCTCTTAAACTCTACCAAAACCTATGTTGAAACAACAAAATTACCAATATTAAATTGAAATTTTGCAAAAACGTTCTGGACTCATTTCAAATCGAGGAGCTTTTGAAAACTAAGGAGATTACTTCAGGTGCCCATTGCTCAGTTCTTTTAAGTGAAACAAAATTGTTTTGTTCTATCATCATCTCCTTTTATCATATGTTTATACATCATTCATATCCTCACCAAGATAAGGCAAGCAACTGGAAAGTTGTATGTGATATTAATAATTTTTCTTGTTTTTTTTTTTTTTCCCCTGATTGGTTGCAGTAACTTGTATTGTTCGCAAAATGGAATGGTTCATTACAAAATGCTATACAGTATATAGATACTGCACTGTAGATAAAAGTCAACCCCCAACCCCAAGTGCAACACAAAATCTTACTTTATGTAAATTGGCCAAAACAAAATTTTAATTGATGCAACTTCGTTCCAACAAGAATGGAACAGGGCAGATAAAAAAAAAAGAAAAGCCATATCGTGCTAGTGCTGCAAGCGTAGTTGCCCCCACCTAAAAAGGGCACCGCAACAGCAAACGAAGGCTGAGAGCCATCTGGCTCGAAAACCTGAGTACGCTAGCGCGCACTGGAATTTTCGGAGTGGCTTCAAAGTCCTTACTATATCGGGCTAGTAAGGCGTGCTAGTCTTAAGTTTTTCAGGCGCGCTAGCCTTTATCCGCAGGCTGCTAGTTGCAGTGTGCTAGAAAAGCATGCTAACTAAAAGCCAAGCGCTCCTTTTCTACTCCCTGTTTCCCTAAATTGACTATTTATTTGCCTCCAGTTAACATGTCAAACTACTGCCACTGTAGCTGAAATCTCCTGTGCTTACCTCAGTATAGATGCTAGTCTCCATAGCTCTTTCACTTCCCCATTCTCCACTTAATTGCTTTCTTGGAATCACCTTTATTATAACATTCATTCAATTCTTCTCTATTAGCCATGATTTCTACTAAATTCAATTCTTTACATCACCTGTCCTAAGAAGCTGAGGAACTCAGAATAGCATCTCCTGCTTTACTCCTGAGGACTCTAGTTCCTGTAGGACCAGGCTTGCTACGAGCTTCTCCAACAATATTGATTTCAAAACACCCCTCTTGCAGTGGTCGCCATATTGTGTTCTCTTTTTACCACTCAGCATCAAGTGCCCCAATTTCCTGTGATGTCTGAAATGCTAAATCTATTAGTTTCTTTCTAAATGTTGCCCAGTGAGCCAATGTTGCCTTTATCAGTTCAAAAACCTCTTTAACCACACTTTCTTTTTGGTTGAAACTATCTTTTTCCTTCTCCCTCTAGACTGACCGTAGAATTGCCTGCTGTTCCATTTTCCAAAGTATCTTCCCTAATTTTTTTAGAACGGTCCATGTTCCAATCGAGTTTATGCTGACTGCAAGGAGCTCTGCTTGACCCAGCTGACCTCAACAATGGAATAGTGTTGATTCATGGCTTTCTGGTGAACTCACGAGCCAGAAATTGATGGCAATGGATTCATTCTATTTGACATAACTCACATAATTGTGAAGCATTTTGTGGTGAAAGGACCCTTGGGAGATTATCCTCCATCAGCACTGTTCACGGAATTGCTGCCCAGCCAAAAGCTTTTACTTGAGGGGCAGACAATGTCATCCAAACTGAGGGATGAGGAGGGGGAGCAGTCGTAGTATTTAAGGCTTTAATGACAGCTGAGAATACCCTGAAGGCATCCACCTCCAGGTCCTAATAACTTAATCTCCTACCAAAAGGCTCCTACCTCTTCTCTACTTAAAAAAAAAAAAAAAAAACAAAAGGCTCCTTCCTGTGCTATCAGAATAAAAGCCTTGAAGTCTGCCCATGGAGGGTGGTTATTGATTGTCAGAACAGAGGCAAGTCTTCCCTTACTCAAAAACTGGTAGATCCAACAATTCTTCCTCGTTTATGAGATTAGATTTTTTTTCCCATTGCTCGTAAGATTTGACAGCCCTCTTTCCTCATGGAAGTTGTATCATCCTGAAACCTCCTCCCATACACCATGACACATTAATCTGATGTTAAACTGTATTCAATTCATCCCCAAAACTCCCTTTCTGCATTATCCTTTGGTCCACAGACATTTGCTAGTCCCCAGTTAAATCCATCACTGTTGGATCTGGGAATCTAGATATGGATTTCTACTGCTGGTTCTCTGATTCTGCAAAGAATTTTGTCTCTTCACATGGTTAACAAGCTCATCTGTCACTACTCGGGACACTAACATAGTCTATTGACCTCCATCTTCCTCTCTCGAAAGAGAGGAGTGGCTGGTTGGTTGGTTTGAAGATGCAAGTTGGTAGTCAATTTCATGGGGAAGTGCTTATTAATCCTTCACCTTGTGAAAGTGAATCCAAGCGGTTGCTTATGGATTGCCAACCTTGAACCAGAGGGAGAGAATGAAAGAAGTGATGGTCACATGCAATCTCCACTTGACCCCAGGGGCGGAACTGCCCCACCCCACCTCCCCATGAAGATTTTTTTATTTTTTTAAACAATGGCCCCACAATGCCTATATCCTGGTTCTGCCCCTGCTTGACCCGACAACACCCCAGAGTTGGACATTTTTGAGTAATTGTTTGTCATTTGTAAATCTCTACTTTTGAACCTTCACCCTTTAATCCAGATATGGATTTTATTTTAAACAGTGAAATGCACTTACTGCATTTTAATTTAACTAGTTTAAGCTGTTTAAGGGAAATCGTGTCCAAGAAATTGTATCCTTTGAGGCTTTTACCACCTCACAAGATAATCAATATGCAACTCACGTGTTTCTTTGTGCCTTGTTTTTTCTTTTTTCTGCAACTAGGCAATGGAACTTTGCCTCGATGCTTGTTCAAAGCTTGGGAAGATCATGAGAACATGTTTAAAAGAAGCTGCTTCTACAACTGAGTGATCAGCATTCTTTTGGTCCCACCGTGGCTGTTAAATCTCTTTGCTGTTTTGATTATATGCTTGAAAAGTATGGTCCTGCTATCATTTTATCGATAACCTCAAACAATTGTCTCTATTGTAAAAATTCAGTAAGTCCTACTGTTGATTTTATCATATTCTATTTTTGTCACGTAATTTATGTTTATATTCATTGTTTTTTCAAATGCCTTTGTGAGCTATTAGTTTGTTTGGCCCCCACTTGTATAATTATTAACTTTTCTTAAGCTTTGGTTGGGCTTTTACAATTCTGAGTTCAGTAGGGGTCCATACCTGAATATTCGGTTCCGCTAGTATTATGCATAAATAAAATATATTATATGAAAATACAGATTTGGAAGCATTATATTACTAGTATCATGATTTTATACAGAAGTTTAACTACAAAATAATGATGTGGTATCCCTAGAGGTCTTTGACCCAACAAAAGACTATTCCCCCGGGTGGCGCCACACATGCACACTGGGTAAACCTGGGGCGGGTTTAGAACACAAGACATGGGGAGCAAACTCACGCCTTATGCCACTCCACCCCAGTGGGTGGCTTGGTCCACTATTGATTGACTGGCACCAAACCTGACCCATTCATAACCGTATGGTGAAGTGCATTGAGGTTAGGTCAAGGAACCTGTAGTCCTCTGTTTTTGTTTGGTGTAATAGCAATGAATACTCTCTTATTATCCAGGGAATCAGAAGACTGGGGGCTGGAGGCCTTGGAACAAATGTAATGCTTAGAAGTAGGGGTGACAAAGCCACATCTGACCTGGCTAACCACACCCAGGATTCAACCAACCCAACCAGACCCTTAATGTATATAGATTTTCCCAACTTGCGGCTTAATGGGTGGGGTTAGGATTGACCTGCCTACCCTGCCAATACACATATTGCAAAAATATCTAACCTGTTAATATAAATGTAATGCCTCTCTCGAAGGTCTGGTGGGTACAAATTTATATTTTATGTTAAACTTTCTTCAACTCTGTGAGAATATTTTATGTTGTTATTGATCCAGATTTAAAATTTCTTTGCTTCATATGTTGTCGGTGGGTACAAATGCTATTATAATAATTTGATATGGGTTATGTTTAGAAAATTTTGAGGTCCTTGGAGTAAAAAAATCTCACTTATAAATGGGCTAGGCAGGTTGGGTCAGGTTCACCTGCACACAGTGCAGGTTAGGGGTGTTGGACCCAGACCAGCAGACCCCCCTTATGAATTGTACTCAACCTGTTTGCCAGTTCTCCAGCAGTTACATCCCATATGTGGTTGATTCAAATGGCCCATTTGGCCACTAGAATTTGGATCTCTGGTGTTCTGATGAAGAAATTTTTTTAATGTGGACAAGCCTTGGAAATCTGTCTGGAATCATAGAAATCCATGACATTAACAGGAATCCAAAATATTGGTTAGTATTTCTGTTCCTTTAGACTAATAAGAAGTTAGGAATTTTAAACTCTTCCTTCTCATATTAGCTCATAGCCCATGTGATGTGCATGTAATAGATAGATAGATAGATACATCCCAAATCCCATTGGGTTTGTTTGGATAAATGAGGAGTGGAGTAAAATGAAGTGGATTTCACATGTGGAGTGGAGTGAAGAGAAGTAGGTTGAAGTTAAAGTAGAGTACTTCACTTCGATGTTTATTTTGAAGTTAAGGTTTGGAGTAGAATTCACTTTTATTCAAGGAAATGGAAGTATTTAGAGTTGAAGTGAAATTGAGTATATGTAGCTCACAACATTACTTCATCTATCAGGCCAGACTCATCCAAACGGGGTAGAGTTGAAATTTTAGACTGTTGGGGCTCATTTAACTTCACTTCACTTTATTTTTTGCTTATCCAAACAGGTCCAAGGCATGTTTACAATCTATCCTCGCTCACTTGGTCAAGCTCCTTTAACAAATGGGCCCGCAAAGTGCAGCCCTAGAGAGTAATTGTGCCACTTCATGTGGCTGTGGCTGGCGCACTCAAGAGCCATCTTCATGTGTTGGATTGATCTATTTACTGATAATCGATGAAACGACCTTTGTTCCTTTTGATGTGGTGACCAGCCACATATGAAAATTGCTAGAGATGAAAATGGGTCCCTAAATACCCAAAATATACAACTCTGTGTTGCGTTCATATGTATATGTACATATATAGACCCAAACATTTTGGACTTCGATGCATGTGGGACCCCTAGATCAATCCAACCGTCTTTTACTACCCCCATGAATTGGCACAAGCCCAAATTTATTACTCAATCCAACTTGCACTCATCATTGGATTGAAATCCTGAAAAAATCATGCTTTCTAAAACCGTTCAACTCGAGGGACATCAATCAAAGGGTTGTAATGATTTAACAGAATTAGAAATTCTTCACACATTAATTTCCATCCAGATCTTCCAAATCCAATCCACCACCTCTCCCTTCATTTGTGGCCCTTAGTGGGACCCACAAGGGAAGATATTTGATGAGACAATTGAATAGGACAACAAAACCAAACATAAATGCACCAATTAATGCAATACTGACACAAATGTTAGCTAAAAAAAAAAAAATGGACCATAGGATTTTTTTCTCTCTCTAAATGTTGGCATTTAAGGTAGGATTAGGAACAATACTAGTTTTTGAGATTATCTACAAGAAACCAGTCTCATTTATTTCATTCCTCACAATCCAAGACCTAAGATAAAACCCCTTGATGAAAGCTTTACAATGAGAAACAGCTTGGATCTCCTTGAGACTTTTCCCCTCTCAGAGAATTCCCTTTCTCTCTCATGTGGGGTTGCTCAGGTCTGTGACAGGGACAGAAGAGTCTAGGCAGGTCCCCCTTGTAACAGTAATAATCTGCATTCGCCGACGATGGGGCCCACAGACAGCCCACATGTGAATAATCAGCATTCAGCCAATGTAACAGTGACTAGCCAATCCTTTTCCTTCTCTTCTCTCCCTCTCTCACTCAGACCCATGAATGACCCCACCACACCTACATTCCATACTGTACCACAAAGTCATTGGATTTTTGGGTGATGGCCTGATGGGTGCACCCCATCACCATCAGCTCCAACCATCACAACCCCCCCTCAGTCATCCTTTGCGGCTCCGACAACAACTATACCTGGGACATATGAAATGCTGCTCAGACATGAGTAGCTATCCATGCTAGATGCTACCCAGTAGGCCCTGCACCATCCATACATAATATAATGCTTTGTAACATGCATGCTTCTTAGTGTCCTTTGATTGCTTAAGGATAAAGCTTATAACAATAAAAGAAATCTCAACAAGTCACTAAGTCAGTCGCCTGTTATTTTATATCAATGTATGTATCAACTACCAGGTTATAGTTTTTTAAGTTGAGGAAACTCTTTTGGGAGGTGACTGAGTGAAAGAAAAGACAAAAAACATGGGTGCTTCATAATTTTATGCTCTTAGGCTTTTGACTTCAAGTCTAAGGAAATATCTTATGTTATATTAAACTGGTACAAGGAAAGAGTTACTTAGACTGGAATCTAATTAATAGGTGTTTACTATCTTCCACTTTCATGTGTTATTATTTTAATGGCTACACTCAAAGGCAGTTTGGTTTCATTTCTCACCTCTAACTCACCTTCTTCTCCTAACTGATGGGGGAAAGCCTAACTTAATTGGGAAATGATCATGTCTTATCTGTTCATTTGAGAATGGTAAAGGCTAAGTTTACATAAGACAGAGTGTGCTGGTATTAGTCACTGTCTAAATACAGATACTGGTAGGTTGGGGTAAAAAGTTGAGCCCAACTAGCTCAACCTTTTTGGGCCGGGTGTGGGTCTGAAAATTGAAACCTGATTATTTGATTTTGAGTTGGGTATGGATTAAATCGAAGTTGGGTTCAGGTGGATGCATCTTTAGGTGTAGCATCTGCCCAATTGGGTTAAACTCTTTTTTGGTTGGTCATCCTGAAATTCAGGTTAGGTCATATTCTAGTTGAAGTTGAACCATGCTGGTTGTGTTGTTAATGAGCTGGGCTTTGGCACGGGAAAATAGACAAATTTGAATAAACCTGGCCAGATGTTTCTAGATCCAAGAGATCTGCTTTGACAACCCAGTATAATAGGGGTGTCAATTGGTAGAGTGAGAAAATGATCTTCTTGGTTACCAGAATACCTGATTACCAGAAGGACAAACCCAACCCAAAGCAATATAAGAAAGCCCACAAAGATCAGCCCAAGCTTCTTCTTGGAAGCTTCCATGAAAATAAAATAAAAAAAACTTGGAAATCTCTAGGGGTAAAAAAAAAAAAAAAAAAAAAAAAAAAGAGCATGGGCTATTGCACCTCAAAGATGCCATGTTCAGATGTAAACAGGGGGTGGTGGACATACTGATGGATGGCATACAATATCATCTAAAAGAGGAACAAGACCAAAAAAAGGGCAAACCTGATGGGCCCAGACCCCATTCCAATGCCTCTTATCTGTCTTTCTGTACATACCCATTTTCTTGTGTGTGAGCTTAGTAACCAGGCATGGGACCCACTTTGACCATTGGCCTGGCCAGGTCACCTTGTCTTTTTGCACAACAAGTGTTCATTCTTTTTACCTTCAGCTAAAAGAAAAGAAAGCCTATCAAATTGGAAACTCATAACTACATGCTTTATGGTCTTAATCTAAGCACACAATAATCATGGGAATTTTAGTCATAGGAGCAAAAGCCTATTGACTTGACCATGTTCCAGTCTAGAGTAATAACCCTAATCATAGTTAACAACAATGATATCAAAACTTGGATTAGCTAAAGTAGGTTGTATGTCTTGAATAAGGTTGAAAATGGGTTTCTGAATACTTGAACATCACAACCAGATTTTAAGTCCTGATTTGGATTCATATGGGTTTCATTCTTTAAGTACCCAATATCCCAATGCCACAACCATACATTTTATATATCTATATACATAATTATATTGAGCTAATTAGGTATGTTATATTAGAGCCTCAATTCAGGTCAGGTCAATGATTTGAGTCAAGGTTAGTTTTAAAATATTTGTTTATGAGTGCTACATTTTTTTTATCCTTTTCAGCAACTTGTAATTTGGTCCATTGGAGCCAACCTCTTCTCATCCCTATTTTGGAGTGTTTTGAGTCAAGATGCAGCCCTCACATGCCTTGTTCACTGATATCTCCATGTAAAAACAAAAAAACATATAAAAGAGAAGCTTTCAAAATTTGAGGTCCAACAGAGAGGTTTGGGCCTGTGCCCCCCTTTGTCGACGTGTGCAGTCTCATTCTCATGGGATTCGTATCCTCTTGAAAGAATATTTGTGTAGCGCTGTGTAATCCAAGTACCCTCCCCATAGGAACCAATTTTTTGCAAAATCATGGAAAGCTCAATTTTTTTTCCTCATAAAAAAGCGGTTGCAATAAACATGAGATTTACTATAGCGCGGAAAACATTTTATGCTTTCCATCTTTTTTCTGCAGAAAACCTTGTACTTATATGTGCTCGTAAACATGCCGTGTAAAACTAATTCCGCAGAAAATCTCCTCTTCCGCAGAATTTTTGTTCCGACCACCCACTTAGATATTTATTGCAAAGAATTTAGCCCACTTTCGTGCATATTTTCTCTGCGAAAATTGGCTACACAAATGTGCTCATAGTGTCTCCTTGATGTTTTCCTAAGGTAAGGGGAGAGGAATGCCTTCCCTCGTCATTGTCATGTTCTCAAGTTTTACTTTAGTAAGAGTTGATCTAACCTTAATATAAAGCATATGATTTTTGGTATCCCAGCTAAAGGAAGATAGGAATGTCCTCCCCTTTAATGACATGTTCACAAATTTTATTTTAATAGGAGTTGTTCTACTCTTAATATAGAACATATAATGTGATGGAGAAGACTTCCACTGAAGTAAAATTTGAGGATATTCCTATAAATCTGAGGGAATTCAAAACACTCAAAAGGACCCAAACCCATGCTCATGGTCTGTGACTCACTACTCACAAGAGAGTGCTTTACCCATTTGCATGAATAATACAATTCCAAATAACATGCTACTATTGCCATTATTATCATGAGGTTAGGCATGTTAGAGAGAGAGAGAGAGAGAGAGAGAGAGAGAGAGAACATGGTTGCATCAACAGATGACATGTGGCCATCCACTAATCAGGACTTGACTCCATTTTTTCCACAACACTCAGGTTCCAAGATGATCATGCACCCTCGTGCCACGCCAAACGCCAGTAAACCGACAAGATAATGATAGCAAGTGACCTCCTCTTGCCTTTGGCCTTGGGCTCTCTTTCCACCATATGGATATGATTATGAGGCCCTCTTATCAAAAGCTCATGGACTCTCTCAAGTCTCTCACCTGTCCTCTCCTACCTCCTCCATTTCCAAACATCACTGCATAGTACTGCAAAAAAAAAAAAAGAACCAACCAACCAACCAAACAAACAGCTTTTAGATTAACTGGGCCAATGTGTAACGGTTAAATCTGTCTAAATTGATGATTGACCTGCTTGCAAAAGGAAGAGAGAAAAAGGTCAAAAGAAAATCAAACTAACCCCACTTCATTCTGCCATGTGAAGGGTCAAAGCAAAGCCCAACAACTCATATCATAGCACAGGACTTATGTCACAAGTCTGGTAAAAAATAAAAAAATTCTTAGTTTTTTTAACTTTTTTTTGGCAAAATGAGAAATACCGGCCCATTAAAGATCACATCTCTTAGTTGTAGAATTTCAATAGGTA
This sequence comes from Cinnamomum chago, assembly GCA_038049695.1. NCBI lineage: Eukaryota > Viridiplantae > Streptophyta > Magnoliopsida > Laurales > Lauraceae > Cinnamomum > Cinnamomum chago. The sequence goes on from CP142462.1 coordinate 12,897,834, forward strand.
TGTATAGATTCTAATTCATTGGTTTTGATCATTGATGACAATGTAGAAGAAAATTGAATGCATGAACTTGTATGTAGTGAGTGACTGATTTGAAGGTGATTTTTTTTATACATATATTATCACTATTATTATTATTTGTTTTGTATTGGAAAAGAAACGTGGATGGAGATGATGGAGTTTGAGTGAAAATGAATTGAGTAATGCGAAATTTTTGGAGCATAGAGTGATGGGCGGTTCTTTGAGTCAATCAGTGCGGCCATGGAATCTGGAGACAAGGGATTGGGGAATCCCCAACCAATGGGTTCCATGTTCCAATGCTCCTTTGTCTTTCCGATATGATCGCCGATTTTCCTGGAGAAAGAGAGAGAGAGAGAGAGGGGTGATTGTCATGGTCTTCTGGATTTTTAGTCAAACTTGAACAAGTTGAATCCATCCCTTGGTAAGAAAGATCCTATCATCTATTTTTTTATTTTTTGGGTATCTTTATATAAAGCTTTTAGAGATAGAATGAGTTCTTTTTCTCTCTTATAATGTTTTCTTTCATTTAATGGGACCCACTATGATTAATCCAAATCCTTTTCATTCTTTAAAAGTCTAAGGGTGGCAAAACCTGACTTTGACACATCATCTACAAATTTGCTTTAACACTTGCATTTACTCAATTTTTAATCTTTTAGGGTTTATGATTTATGATTTAACTTATAATGAATCAAGGTCGTGTTGGGTTTTTCTGACCTTCAACCAAATTCAAATGTAGATCGACTTTTAATACTTTTTTTTTATTGGGGGTAAATTAGCCTTTTAATACTTGAAATGTTTTGAGCATAGGCAAAGCTTCTACAAGTTGGATCTGGTCGAGTTAAATGGGTAAACCCTAATACGATGCAGGTTATATAGTTAGAAATATGTTAACCTGAAATGGGTTGATTATGAATTGAACTTCAACACATAAATAGTTATGATCAGCATGACTTGACCCAATATGCCACCCCTAACTAAACTGCACTCATGAATACTTACTTACCCTTATAAAAATCATTATTAAGCTTTAAAGCCCTAAACTTGAGCATGAGAATCATTTTAAATGCACACTCTTCATGATGGCTGCTTCTCTCTTTGTCAACTTTATCCCAGTAAAAGACTCTATTACAAATGGTGAAAATAGTACAACGGGACGTCATATAGAATTTCAAGGGCATGTTCCATTATGAGAATTCAAAACGGAAATTATATGTGTTCATATTCCTACAAGGTACTGTTCCATTAAGCCGATTGGCATCTTAAAAGATTTGTTTCATTAGAAGAATTTGGAGATATTTGGAGAATTCCAAATTCTCTTAGGAGCTCATTTCTTTGTATGGAATTGAGTTTATAGGAATTTGAAAAAAAAAAAAAAAAAAAAAAAAAAAACATTCCAAACAAAGTGGCGAAAATTGAGGAAACAAAGGTGTAGAATATTCACAAATGACCATCAAATAATCTAATCTATCTTTCATGCCTCATCACTTTAAAATCCCATTCTTCCAACCCATTTTACCATGAATTCTTAGGAATTCAATTTCATGCAAACCGACTAGCCCTAGACGTTTTCTTTTCTAGAATTTTGAACTAATTATACCTAAATGCTAAAAGTAGGTTGTGGATTTTAGAATTTAGGAATATGATACCATGTGAGAGTCTCTAAAAACCAAACTTAACATCCAAATAACAGAACCCCTAACTCTCTCCAATTGAATTGACATGTATATGATGGATTGTCTTGATTGGCTTGGCCCACCCAAAAAATGAACCGAAAAACAAAGGCGCCATAATACATTCAAAACTCTTGCACATTTTTTACCATTTGCCAAGCACTAAAGCTAGTTTTTTTGAAACTACAACATTTCCTTTTGTTAATATTACTCAGACAAATAAAAGCATCAACAGCCTACAAAAAAGTAAAAAAGGATTCAGCCAACCACGCCGGGTGACCAACAGACCATTCAAAAACTAAAGCTAGTTTGAAACTACAACATTTCTACCATTTTCAAGGAAGACTCCTTGAGTTTTGACCATGCAATGATTTTACCATTTCTCAAGGTTTAGAGTCCAAAAGCACACAATGAAATAGTATTTTATTTGGAGCTTCTCAGATCTTTCTGTTTCTCTGATCCAAACTCTATCCATTTTGGAAGGAAAAGTGACCAAACCGACAGGTGGGTTCATTTGATCTTTATGCTCTAAGTACTTGGTGCTCATGAGCAATGATCCATTCAAGGGTGGACCCAATAACTTTTTCAGAGAAATCTATTAGGTTAGGTGTAAATCTGACTACAACATCTACCTAAGTACATGCAATGTGGAGAAGAAGGTGCGAATTATTTCCATCACATTATCCTAACGGGTTAGAAACTTAATCGTATTTTTTTTTTTTGAATTTTACTTTAACGGTGAGTAACAATTGGATGAACGTCCGTCAAATTGGGGTGCATGCTAACGAGGGTAGTAAGGGCAGTGATCGAGTGCAAGAGGAGTCGGTGGGTGAGACATAAGTGGGCCATGTGGCCCAAAACTAAAAAGCTCTCACCTTCTTAAGATGTCTCTATTGTGGACCACCATGGTTTGCTCTCTCTCTCTCTCTCTCTTGGAATGCAATTTATCAACACTTTAACTGAAAAGAGACATGCAAAAGGGCCAGTCGGTGAGTAGAGATTCCTTTGATTGTTACTGCCGTTGAAGACAAAAGGGTGAAACAGGGTAAACATTTTTCATGAGCAGATGGAATTTCATTGTCTTCTTGACAGGCACTAGTGTCCTTTGATTCTCACTCACAACTTTAAACTATCTACAAATGATATAGACAATGCACTGAAGTGCATCTTTCCTTCTGTCCTACCCCCAAAAGGCTAAACAATAGCATTGTGCCCCTGACCCTCTCAAGGAGACTTGGTGCACCAATACTCAAAAAAAAAAGGACCCCCCAGTCCAGGCAGGGCTTGCCGACACATGGCAAGAACTGGCGACAGCTATACGTGGAGGACTCCTCCATCTCCGCATGTCGATTGAGAAGACTATTAGAGATCATAATAAAATCCCTGAAACTCTAGCACAAATGCATGCATTGTGGAGTGAATGGTGCAAAAAATCATGCTTGTCTTATGTGCATACTCACATTGCACAAATCTGAGGAATGTGACAAAAGCAACCGTCAAATAACTAAATTTCATAGTAAATGAGGGTTCATGGATTTGGTCGACCAGATCTTCACTTGTTTTTGTTCATTGGAATGTTTAATTATATATAACTAGAGTTACATATTCTAAGTATTCATGGTACCCAACTATAGGGGGCTCAAAACTGCCATCTGATGAGGATAGTAGATCTATCTCGAGTGAGGTGGTGGAGCCCTCCGCCTTAGATGAGGAATGGTGGCATATCCAGAGTTCGAATCAGAGACAGTCAGGTGAGAACTGACACCACTTACCACTGAGGTAAGAAGCGTTCTCACTCCAAAAAAAGAAAAAGGAAAAAAGAGGCTGTTCTTAGATAATGTTTTTTTAGTATGATTTAGTAACCGTTCAAAAGGATCATTGGAATAGAGTAAGGTGTGTCAGCTGGTTACTTTTTTTGTTTATGAAATGAAAGTTAGACAATTATATATACTTGAGATGCATTTGGAAAACTCTTATTTATTTGAATTATAGCTGATTCAATCAAAAACATTTGAATTAAAGCTATTTCAGTAAGAATATCTACAAATAAGACCATTTGATGAGATGCATAGTATTCTTGATTCAAATAAAGAGAAACTTGTTGCATGGTAAAAGTAGTTCATGCTAACTTACATATTTCAAATACTCAAACATAGTTTTAGATTGAGATTGCATACTAGTTGATCAGGTGGTTAACATATCTTTTTCTTTGTAGCTCTATTTTGATTATGAATTTTTCGTATTTGTAAATGATATTTTGGTTATGAAATAATGGTTACGAACTTTTTCTTTTTTTTTTGATAAAGGATATTTTGGTTACAAAATTGGACTCGATAGTTACATGACTTAAATTGGAGTTCATCTGGAAACTCTGATGTGATTGAAATAGAGTCAGTTTTATAATTATAGTAGTATACAAATAGCCTCTATGATAAAAATGCCTAGTATGCATGCTTGATGTAATTGAGAAAGTAAACTTGTCATCTAGTGAAAGTAAGAAAAGGCTGTATGGGGCAAGCTTTTTAAGTAAAAGGAAAACTAAACAAAATATAATATTGCTTTAGAAATTAATAATGTCTAATTGATTCCCTTCCCTTTTATTACTTTCTTAAAAAGAGGAAAATGATATACTTATTCACTGATCAGAGAGAGGAATATAGACTTTCTCAAACATTCTCAGTTTCCTTCAAATGACACATTTTACCCCTTCTCTATTATGTTTGCATCTTAATTTTCTTCAAAAACTTTTGTTCCAAGTTGTTAAATTTTGTGCCATGTCAAGACATCAAAACCCAATTTTCTTTCTTCTGATTTTTTGCTCCCAAATGGACCATAGGTTTTTAGCATTTTTGGCACCTTTTGAGGCTTTGCAACCATCGTGATTCATGAGTAAAAGGTGCATGCGTGGGTTTTGTCATCTTGTGAAACACTTGCATGAAGAAAAGGCATTTCTAGCAAAGGTACAAAGCATCCAAATGGAATGGTGTCAAACGATAAAAACCCAAAGTCCAAGCATTATGTAGCCTTTCATTATGCCGAATCCATTAAGCTAGCAATTCCAATCTACTAGTTGGTGAATTGGGCCAAGTTTTAAATTATGTGGAGGATTAGTTGAAATGTGTCATTTTCAAGCTTAACAGCCGGTTTGTTTCATATAATTGAATTCCAAATAAATCAAAGGGTCCATTTCTTTGAAAGAGTTCAGAGAAAAGCCATCCTCCAGGTGGAACTCGTAGATCCTCTTTCTTCGTGGAGGATTTGTTAATTCTAAAGGTTAAATAATACTCTTCATGTAGCTATAAATTCTTTAAAAAAGGCTGGAGTTCTCTAAAATAAATATCTGTCATCTCCTTAATTTAGATATGAAAGTCAATTGATATGTTATATCTTGACCCCTTACCTCTTTAGTAATCTGCCGATGAAGCTCACTTGACCATTATTTTTTTTACCAATTCAACTTCTTTATATTCTATACGAACAAGCAAGCCCTAAACCTACCATATCTAGGATCTAGATTGGTATTTTCTATTGAAGTAGAGAAATGACTATGAGTCAATTTGCTTAATGTTAACCAACCCTAAAACAAATCATAAACTATCACAAAATACCTTCTAACATTATCATTTATTCTCTCTTTTATATTATTACAGAGTCAAATAATATCATTGTCTCCTTTATCGGCATGGCAATTGTCATTCTCCAAAAATAATTGTCTATTGAAAAGGACGAGGCATTGTAAATTTGGAGTTTTCTTCAGGGTTATTTGTTTCCCATCATCACATATGTGTAATGGTTAGTGGTTACACATATTCATGTTTGTTTGTGCTCATTTAAGTATGAGATCTGTAACTGAAGTGTGAGACTAATGTGTAAATAAGGTCTTTTACACACCAAAATCTCCGCATGTTAAAGAGGTGATGTCAAATTGATTTTGTTAGTATTTTTATTGGCTAATTCATGGGTTGGACAAAAACTCTGGGTCCATTGAGTTGTATTTTCTAATTTATTTTAGAATGGACTATGGATGTGTCGCTTGAAGAGCTGAAGTGAAGAATAGAAGAAAAGAGCAGACCGGGCGAAATCCTTCAGGCCCGATCGATCGGAGCCTCAGACCGATCAATCGGTCAGAAAAAGCATCCAGTTATTTGGATGGTCCGATCGATCGGATGCACAGTCCGATCGATCGGACAAGGTGCGCAGATTTCGGGAAAGTCTCTAGTTTCCTCACAAACTTGTTTCTTTTTGAGACGCTGTTTCCCACTTTGAGTCCTACTTGTGCACTAAGTCTAAGACACGGATTTGAAGCTATTTATAGGGCGTTACTCTCAACCCTAGGGGATACACCAACACAACAACTCTCATTGATTTGAGTTAGAGATATTTTAGAGAGAGTTTATTCTCTAGAGCCATTGAGAGACTATTCTGAATGACTGCTCTAGAAGGTTGTTGCTGTTTCTACTTTTCTTGTAGAAGATTGATCATCTTGGTTGACAAAGTGCGAGGAGATCAAGTAAGGAGAACGAGGCACGGTGGATGTCGTGTCAGTGGAATCTTTGCAAGAATAATTATAGTCCTTAGGTCGAGGTACAGACTGAGATAAATGAGCTTGTGAGTATATCTTGTAACTGTTCGTGAACTCTTGATTTCTGGTTCGTGGTTTTTCTCCCTGGATAGGGTTTCCATGCTAATTATTGTGTCTGCCTTCTTATGGTGTGTGATTGGTAGATAGTTAGTTCTATATTGTCTGATTGGTTTGTTTCCGCTGCATTGATTGGTTAAATTAGAACTAGTAATCCATTCTGGTAGCCCCTCATAAAAATTTCAGATTTTCACACCTCTGTTTTGTAGGAGGCTCTAGCACAACTCTTACATCATGATTGCATTCTTATAAGCATCAGTCGTGCCATTTGCCATTTGTCGGCCAATACACATAATGAAATCCAACATCATAAATGTAGACAAAGTCTTGATTCCATTGAAAAGGAATTGAAAACTCCAAGGATCCGTATCCAAACAAATCATTCACCATTTGCACATACTCATTTTCTTACATGAAAATGATAATTTTAATAAAGGGAAATATTCAAGTGAGGGATTCCCTCACTTGAATACCCCCCTTTAATAAATACGATAATGTGTTTCACATGTGTAACATTTGCATATGTGACATTTACATATGTACAGAGATGCTTCTATGAGAGTAACTTTCACAAGAGCATCTCTCATAAATGTAAAATCCATTTTTTTTATCACACGTATAAAAAGAAAACAACCCCTTGGAACATTCTTAGAAAAATATTGCAAAAAAAAAAAAAAGGTTTTAAACAATTTATCTAGAAGAACTAAATTACTACGAAAATTAAATTTCTATTTTTCTATCTTTTTTTTGAACTTCTTATGTTTTTATGGGGACATTGTTATGCTATTATGGATTCTTCCCTTATTTTGAGGATGTCATGATGTTATAGGGGGGTTTATGTCAAACAGCCTATATTCATAGCACTAGCCTCGCTAGCCCACGGACTACATCATGTGCAGAAGTGATTTAATCTCCATGATGTTTGTGTTTAACACACACTGCATTGCATGGTGTATTACTCCCATCTAAACTCCTAGTGGTGTAAATGGGGCCGGGACAAAGATGGTTAGACTCAAGTTCAATTAGTTTTAGTCCTAATAAATGTGGGGCTACATTCAAGTCATGGGTATGTCCGGCCAAGTCAGCCCTTCAAAGTATAGAAAGTCCTAGGCCCAAATCATTTACCATCTAGCCAAAATATAGGCTCTGGTCTAGCTTTTGTGTCTCAAACATAGCCCAAATCCAGTCTGCCAAATCTTCTTCTTCTTTTTTTTTTTTTTTTTTTTTTTGAAGTTAATTTGACAGTGGGGTGGGAATGACTTTTGATTAATTAAAGCAGAATTTTGCTAGGCGTATTTGTTTGCACATAGGAATTGACTATGTAGGAATTCATACGGAATGAGCTTTTTCGAAGAACGTGAAGGTAAGGTGGGGAGATATGGATGTGATCGCCTTGACTTTTTGAAGTATTGAGTTACTAGGGTGATGGTTAAATATATATTTTCAATCTTCCATAGGAGTCAATCTACACCAAAGCGAAGGTCACTTTATGATTATTTTTTTTTATTAATATTCACCTTTGGTTCTTTGTTTTAACGACTAACAAATACAATCTCAAACTTTTGATTTATCGAACAACATCAAAGAGACTTTTGAGGCCATTGGAATAAGTCCATCGATATAAAAGCCCATATTTGAAACCCAGATCGCTTAAATCAGAGTACCACAATATTGCTTATTGTTACGTTTTTTTATTTATTCTTTTGTTGACAAGGGTATGCCCATGGTATTTGACCCAACAAGACTAATATCTGTGTGCACACACAACCCGACAACACACTTTCACCAAATTGGGGTGTCGAACACACAGCATGAAGAACAACAAACCCACACCTTATGCCAATGAACTAACACTCATGAGCGTACCAAACTCAATTTTACACTATCAAATTGATGATATTTAAAATAGATAATCGAAAAGGAGAATAAAAAGATTAAAACCAGGCACCTGATCAATCTGAAGGTGAGCATCACTCAGAATGAAATAGGATTTCCCTTTGGATTTCAAACAACTAGGATTTCAAAATTGTGGCCCTCATTGATGGACTTATAGTAATGAGCTCAAAGATTTCTTTGGGTCCCAACCTGAATGAATGTGACCACACGTGAGGGCATATTATAGGGGCTTCCAGTCCTATTGAAACAAACATTAACTTACAAAAGTCCTTGAAGAGAGAGCGGGGTCTTCCTGTGAGAACAGCCCTACAAATCCAATGCATCTGTTCATTATTGAAGATTCCAAGCACTCCAAGTCAGAGCTACTCAATTTCTTCCACCTTCAATGCATCAGACCTTTTAGAGATCCTTCCTTATCTCTTCTGAAAGCAAACCATAGACATATTTGTCACAGATGGATCTGATGATCATGTTACCCCATAACAGTGTGTCCACAAGGATTCAATATACTTCTGTTTTTTCCTTACTTATATTTCCTATGGTCAATATGACCAATTGACCAATTTCCATATTGCTGCAATAACCATAATAGTTCACAGCAATAACCAAAAGAAAAAAAGAACATGCTGAAATCAGTGTGTATGAACACTGATTTCATACCATGTGGCAGTGCTATCCATGAGAAGATACATCCAAGGGGGCATTTGTTTAGACTAATTTCTAATGAGAATTCTTATATTGAGTCTCTAACATACATTTGGAATTTATGTTTTATTAGTTAGATCCAAAGAATTAGTCTTGTGAATTGTCACATTTGACTTACATAATGTTCAAATTCCAACTTTCAAAATGCTAAGAGGACAATATTTGGAGAATTCTGATACCCCAACAAAAGCTCTGAGATAAACTACAAACAAACATACCCTACATTTCCTCTCCTAAGAGAATCAAGCCCATTACATGAACACACCTTAATGGTCGTGAATGACCGTCTACATGTGGGTCCCACATTCCAACTTGTCTTATAAATAGGGGTGGAAAATGAGGGGAAGGGGACCATTTTTGAAAACTTAGTGCAATTTTTACAATGTACACCCCCAATTAAGAATTGTTTTCACAGTACCCCCTACTAAAGAGAGTTTCCTGGGTCTACAAAGCTAATGAGTTTTTTCTTCATAGGCTTCTTCATCATCATCAAAGTTTTGCCCAAACTATGTTGAGGTCAATTACATAAATTTTGTTTCTTCATTCCAATCTATCTTAAACATTCATGCACTTATTCTAAAACCTTAATTCCTAGGTGAGCCATTTTGGAATTGTTGAACTATACCCTATCCATTGGAAGAGATAAAGGATGAATGGTCCAAATGAGAAACCCAACATAGGGATAAATCTTCAAAAGTACATGACACCTTTAGAAAGCATGCAACCACAGGAGTTG